>CANXME010001052.1:0-1475405 GCA_948144175.1 Closterium sp. NIES-65 | reverse complement strand
TATGTGTGTGTGCCCGCACGCCCACTCACACTTGACTAGTCACGCTGCTCTCCATCTCGAACCCATTCATTCTGCCCCACCGCATCACACCGCTTCATACCACCTCACCCCCACCTGCCACCCTCACCCGCCACACCTACCCCACCTGCCACCCCCACCCATCTACTCTCGCAGGTACGGCATGTCAGTGGGCCTCAAGAACCCTGGCTCCCTGCTGCCCTCCCAGATGGCAGCCGCGTTTGACTGGGCGCTGGTGGAGCAGTGCAACGAGTACAGCGTGTGGGGCGGCGGCGGCGCGTGGTACAGCGGCAGGTACGTACGGCTGCGACTACCACGCAAACAAGCTCATTGTGCGCTGCAAGGCCGTTGCTGCTGAGTGCACGGATGCACCGGATCCCACCGCTTTACATCGCATCCCGCCAATTTATACCGTCTGCAACCCCTGCCCCATCCGCTCTGGCAGGTACGGCTGCGACTACGCGAACGAGTTCATTGTGCGCAGCAAGGCTGTGTTCATCGCCGAGTATACGGACTCCTGGGGGACAGCCGTGGGGCGCAAGAATGGGATTCAGTTCCCCCAGGTGTGTGTGGTGTGGTGCTGTTTGTGGCGGTATGAGTGGGTGGGCTGGTTGGCGGAGAGGGGGTGGTGGTTGCTGTGGTGTGGAGTGCAGTGCCTGGAGATCTGCTGGCCAAAGGGGTGGCGTTTTGGGGGAGGAGGAAGATTTGGTTGCCTCGGCTCACATGCACACACCGGCTCACATGCACACACCGGCTCACATGCACACGCCGGCTTACATGCACACGCCGGCTCACATGCACACGCCGGCTCACTTGCACACACCGGCTCACATGCACACCCCGGCTCACATGCACACACTGGCTCACATGCACACGCCGGCTCACATGCACACGCCGGCTCACATGCACACACCGGCTCACATGCACACACCGGCTCACATGCACACACCGGCTCACATGCACACACCGGCTCACATGCACACACCGGCTCACATGCACACACCGGCTCACATGCACACACCGGCTCACATGCACACGCCGGCTCACATGCACACGCCGGCTCACATGCACACGCCGGCTCACATGCACACCCCGGCTCACATGCACGCGCCGGCTCACATGCACCCACCGGCTCACATGCACACACCGGCTCACATGCACACGCCGGCTCACATGCACACACCGGCTCACATGCACACACCGGCTCACATGCACACACACTCGCATGCACACACCGGCTCACATGCACACACCGGCTCACATGCACACACACTCGCATGCACACACACTTGCATGCACACACACTCACATGCACACACACTCACATGCACACACACACACATGCATACCCGCTCACCCGCACACCCACTCTAAACTCACATGCACACCCACTCAAATGCATGCCAACTCACCTCTTTCTCTTCTTATGCTTCCCTTGCTACTGCTTTCCCTGCTACTTGTGTCCCTTCTCCTTCTCCCCCTGTCAAGGCCCTGTGCGCTGACAACAATGCACACTGCTTCACAATACGACGCGCCTCTACAACACAAGGACCTCGAGCCGGGCTACGCTACGCCTCCTCCACTCACATCTCGTTCCCTTGCTACTGCTTCTCTTGCTACTGCTCCCCCCTCCCGCCAGGCCATGTGTGCGGACAACAATGCACACGGCTTCACAACGCGCCTCTACAACATGGACCTTGAGCCGGGTTACCGTTACCCCTTCGCTGACTGCCTGCGCCACAAGCCTGCCGGGTGCAACTCGGTGTGGCAGCAGTGCGTGCAACCCACTGTGTATCAATCGTTCATGCGCAGCGGGATGAAGCGGTGGGATGCGGTGGGGCAGTGCATGCGCAGCAAGGTGGGACAGTGCACGTACAAATGAGGAGTGGAGATGAAGCTTCAAAGCATTGGCTCGGAAGGTGTGGTGCGTGGCATGTGGCGCATAGCATTCATGTCATGGCACAGGGCACATGTTGCTTGCCATGTATTGAAAGTAGGGGCGGCTTGTGGGAGTATTGTGTGTGCACCCTAAACTCTCAATTTTTTGTGCTCCAACTGACAAATGTCCGTCGACAACATGGCCCCATAAAACAGCTCTTAAAGCAAGCGAACGAAGTACGATTATCTCACATTCTCTCACAGGGTTGCGTTGTGACAGTCACAACACATCTGTCATTTTCTTAGGGAGGAGGGGGAGGGGGAGGGGGGAGGGGGGGAGAGGGGGGATCCATCCGAAGTTCCCCCACGATAAGGAGCGCCGCTGTGAGGAGGGCGGTGGTGTAATTACTAGGTAGGCTGGTAGCAGCTTCCAGGAATAGGTTGTTAATACAAAATGTTACCTATGTAAGATAAGTTATTCACTAAGCCTGCACTGTTAAGCGTGGAAGCTGTCTAACGGGAACACAGCGTGTAACAAACGATTCAAAATTTGAGCCTGCGATCCTCGCTCAGCAGACGATTCGTTACACATTCGTTTGAAACTCGGTTGGCTCGATTTCGCGGCGTCGCCAAATTCGCTCCGCTAGAAGCCAGGCTCCCCAAGTGGCTTGGAATTGTAATCGGTGGGTGCTTAGCAACTGTACGAGCAAACCGCCGCGCGGTCGGTGTGGTGTGGGTACTGACTGACAGTGTGCATGGTGGCGGATAGATGGTGGGATGGAGGAGAGCTGGCTGGTCCCAGAGGAAGGAGCTGTGGTTAGGTGGTGCTGCGGTGGCATGACAATGCCAGGGCACCACCACAGCACAAGCCAGCGAGTCTTCGATTCTCGCTCAACTCTCTTGCGTCGGAGAATCCTAAGCTCGTGCTCCGCCTCCCCTCAATGCCCCGCCTCCCGTTCCCGCGCCTCCAGAAACATGCGTGCCGACACTATTCGCTAGAATACGACGACGATCAGGACAACGAACGAGAGTTGCGTCGCTTAGCGACGGTGGCTGATAAGCCGACCCACTAGCCCTCAGCGCACCAACTCACTCACCGTCTCGACTCGCAACTTGCGAGCACGCACACTGCATGCAGTCTCCTCGTTTCAGCCGTGCGAGTCGCCAGAAATGGACAACCCTTTGTCGCGTACTCACCGCTTGCCTCGACGCCATCGCGTCGACGCGTCACCGTCCGCGCATCCGTCGCCCGCTGCGGACTTGATAGACGTTGGAGACCCGCCGCTCGCGCAGGGCAACACAGAGTAATGAGCGTTCCGAGGGCTATAAAGATCCATGGCCCGCCCTCCCATGGACATCCCATCGCATCCCAGTGCTTGTAGCCTTACCAATCGATCCCATCGGCAATTGGGCAACTCGCAGATCGTTTTGAGAGAGCATTGAGTTGAAATCAGCGGCTTTTGAAGGTTGAGTGGATCATGGCGACGACGAGGATCCTTGCGCTCCTCATTCTCGTTCTCCTCGCCACCTCATGTGAGCTCGCTCCCACTCCTCTTTCCCTCCGCCTTTTGCTCCGCCGTTTGGGTACCGCTGGTTGTAATATGCTCTCTTCTACGGGTTCATTTGTTTTCTGAAGCGGTTCTTAGTAAACCAGCGTGCTTTCGTGTGCACGTGCAGGTGCCTTTGCTGCTCCTGGTAACGGCAAGGGGAAAGGCGGAAACGGAAAGGGAGGCGGCAAGGGCAATGGCGGCGGAAAAGGCAACGGGAAGGGCGGAAGCGGAAAGGGCGGCGGAATTCTTGGAATGCTGACTGGCGGAAACTCGACGGGCGGATGGGGCGCGGGCGGCATATTCTCGGGCCTCACGTCGCTCTTTGGCAACGGCAGCGCTCCGAGCGACCTGGGTGGCATCTTTGGGCGCAAGGGCGGGAACGGGAAGGGCAAGGGGAATGGCGGAGGCGAGGGGGACGGCTCGGAGAGTGTTGGCCCTGCAGGCGCGAGTGAGGCAGTGATTGGGACGATGGGGGTCGGCAACGGCAAGGGGCAGGGGCAGGGTAAGGGAAAGGGGAATGGCGGAGGTAAGGGGAAGGGGAAGGGCAAGGGCAAGGGGAATGGCGGAGGTAAGGGGAAGGGGAATGGAAAGGGCAAAGGGAACGGGCAGGGGAACGGGCAGGGGAGCGGGCAGGGGAACAGTACAGACAGTGGTAGCCCTGCAGGCGTGGCGACAACTGCCAGCTCGCGTGTGATGGGGATGATGGGGGTCCGCAACGGCAAGGGGCAGGGCAACGGTCAGGGACAGGGGAATGGGAATGGGAATGGGAGAGGGCTCGGGTGGGGTCGCGGGAAGAGCGCGGGTGGCGTGTTGGCGCAGCTGAGGGGCAGCAGTGTGGCGGCTGATGCGCTGACAGCCCCTGGCGATGCCAACGCCACCGGCGTGCTCGAAATCACCCTCCTCCAGTGAGTCCTCCGCCGATGTTGCTCACTTGATGAATCCCAATTAACGCCCTGTATTGCGAGGGCCATCCCTGTTTGCCACGCTCCATCCATCTCATTCCCCTTCATTTCTGGGTGTGGGCAGGAACGGCACGGACTACGACGTGGCCTTCACGGCGCGCATCTCCCTCTCGACTGACGCTGCGCCCACGGCGCTCACTCTCAACAGCGGTACTGCCGCAACGACCGGCGCGGCTCTGCTGGACTTTTCCACGGCCACGGGCACTGACGGCGCATCCCCCCCTGCGTGGACCAGCGCCGCCTCGCCCTCCCCTGGCAGCGGCCCCATGGGGCGCGCATGGGGCCGCCTGCAGCGTGCAGTGGGGCGCTCTGCGCGCCTGGCAGGGCTGCACACATTCACTCTCACAGGCGTGTGGCGCGCTGCCGCCACCGTGGCTGCTGAGGACGGCGTGCAGACGGTGAAGGACGTGGCGCTGGCGCTTGTGATGCAGCCCCGCACCTTCTATGCTCTCGTGGCTTCCCCGGGGTTTGAGGCCGGCGCTGCTAGGGGTCAGTTCCAGAAGGCGCCCAAAGGATGGGCGTTCGGGCTTAGGAACTGAAGTGTGAAGGGATGGCCTGGAGTGTGAAGGGGGCAGGATGTGTGTGGGCTCCAGGTGGTGGGCAGGGCGCTACCGAGATGGAAATGATTCCACCTTCATTGAGCCTCCTACAGAGTCTGTTGTTAGAGGGCCTACTCCTGACATGAGGATGGGGATGTGTGGCTGTCTAGCTGCTACAGCCCTTTCCTTCATTCACAGCAGCTAGGAACATGAGGGCAGGCTCTAGAACAACAGGTCTTCAGTTGTCATGTTTCACTCGTTGCATTTACTTTGGATGTTACAGTTCGAATGACAATCTTAAAAACAACTATGTCACAATTCTAAGCAGCAATTGAATGGAAGCACTTGGGCGACTGCCAAAACTTCCTACCCCATTGAATATTTGGAAATGATATTGATTGTGCTTGCATCCTGATCATAGATCGAGTACCATCCAGGTGTTTCGTGTGGGGGATCCCCAAGTCGACGTGGGCCACTGTCTGAGGGACGAGCTTGGCCTGACCAAGCCCATGGTGCAATCCCCGCGAAACCACCCTGTTTTGCATGAACAGTTGCATAAATGTGGTCAAAATAATCATCCCTGAACGTTGTAGCTGCTTCCGGACTGTATCTGTTTGTGGAGCTTGGCGTAGTCCACTCCTGTTTCTCCCATCCATCTCTGAATTGCAGCAAACAATGGATCAAAGATGAGCTCATTCACTGAGGAAGCCGAATGAGGTGTTAGCTTACCTCGCAAGTCCTAACTCCTCTAGGATGAGTGGCTTTCTTAATCTGTGCATGTAGCCAGCATGCCTTTCCAAGAACTCGGTTGCGTAGTCCTTGGCTGCAATGAGATTAGCAGCACTTCCATTGTATGGCTGGTATATTCCCCAGTTCTCAACCTGCAGAGGTTCTCATTCCAGACGATCCAACAATGAAACAAATGTTTGCAACCATAGTCATTACTTACCCAAAGATGCACCGTTGCAAAATCCAGGTATGGACTAAAATGTGTGCGGATGAATGCTTTGCCACTGTCATTGCCTTTCCCTTCTAAGCCACTTGTGAGCAGATGATTCTGATCGAGTGACTTGATGTAGTGACCTATAACAGAAAAGAGGGTGAACTGTGTGATCAGACCTTCACAAATATGAAATGAAGCTTACCCATTCTGTCAATCCACCAGCGAGGTGGGTCTTGAGGCTCGTTTGTGATCTCCCACGAAAATATCGTGTTGTCTTCACTATAAACGAGACCGTTGATGTGATTCACCCTCTGAATGATGGTCTTGATGTGCTTTTCTAACATAGACTGAGCTGACTTCATGATGCTTTTGTCACAGTACAGCCGAGAAGCGTATTCAATATATTCTTGCCAGCTTCCAGTGAAGATAGGAAACGACGGAGGATAAGGGATGTTCTGCATCAAGCATTGCAAAGAAAGTCGCAAGAGGAGCGATTGGGTCAGGGAAAGTTGAAGACGGCTGACGAAACTGAGAGGGGAGTAGGACTAACCTGTGATGGATCTGCCCAGAAAACGTATTGAGCGAATCCTCCAGAGTCTTGCCAAAAGTCACTGAGAGAAACAATGGCTTTCATATTTCGTTCCTTTAAGGAATGAAGAAGATAGTCGAGTCCTTTAAACACCGACTCGTCGTGCTTAAAAGGCCTGAAATGTCACTAACTTCACATGAGATTGCCTTCCAGAGAAAGAGACAGAGAACCGCTTACAACACTGACTCAGGAAAAAGCGCTGGTTTCCACCGATACGGCTCAGAGTTTGGTCCCAGACTGGAGCCAAGGATTCTTATGCCATTCAAACCCATGCTGGCTAATGTGTCGAGTTCATAGTGCAACCTGCTTCTGTTTCCTCCCGATTCTTCGGGCATTGCCAGCCAAACGGCTTCCCAAAAATTAATGCCTGCAAAAGTTTCAGGTAGTCGAGAAATGTTCAAGGGATGGGAATTGCCGACTAATATGGTACTCACCTTTGAAGTGATAAGACTTATTGTCAAACACAAAGCCAGTTGAGTTCGTAGAGACTTTAACGTAATGACTGGCGCCTACGAGCATGACACTCATCACTAGAAGAAACGCAACTGCGCAAAATGACTGGACCCTCGGCTTGCATGCTTGGAAGTGAACGGCCATTCTGAATGTCAGTGATGTTGGCGCGGGAAAATGTGATAGTTCGGTACTTCCTTCGATTGATGTAGGACAGGGAGAGTGCGAGTGTGGTGAAGCAATCTGCGAGTGGGGCAACGCTCGAGCATGGGTGGGGAATGCACGATCATGTGCTTGGGATTCTCAATTCTGTGATAAAAATGTGCTATACACCTACAATACGCACATCTGTACATTGTATACTTTGTACCATATTGCAATGAAGTAGAACCCCCCAAAAATGGAAGCACCACACAAGCAATGCTTCCTTTGCAACTTCCTTCCTAGTATACATTGTCACCAAGGGTCCCGTCTCCACCAGGGTGATCTGTCCAGACAGTGCGACATAGAAAAGGACGGAAAAGGCAAATTTTCAGACTGATAGAGCAGGGAAACAAGGTAGGCTCAAACAAGCTCCTCACAATTGAAACAAAAGCGTGGCGTCATTTTCCCTAAATTCCCTGTAACTTACAAGTACATCTCTTCACGATGGAGTCCATATGATGGATCGATACGCTCGTGAAACACATGCATGCCACGCCACATTGCACTGCCACCACCGCCACCGCCGCCGCTGCCACCACCACCAACATTGCTGCTGCTTTCTCTGTTCCTGCCTCTGCTGCTATCTTGCCTCCCTGTGTTTGCTGTACTGTGTGAGGGCTTCCAGGAAGCAGGTACCTGTCTAAGCGATGACAATGGCTTATGAGAGATGGGGGCCCGACTGGCACCCATTGCTGTGATGCTAAGATTCGCAATGCTCATACTGTTGACAGGCATGTGCAGCGGCAGATTTAGCACCTTCTCCCCCACCCTCACCTCCTCCCATGCACACTCCTCCTGCTTACCACTAACCTCCCTGTTTCTCTCCTCCGTACCCTCCCCATCTCCTCCTCTCTCCTCGTCAATGCGCTCATCGTCACTCTCTTCCGTTTCCTTCCCACCATCCCCAACCCCATCCCACTCCTCGTCACTCCGTCCCTCATCCAGCCATCCGCTCCTCACATCCCATTGCCACGTCTCAGCAGCAGCAGGCACCCACACGTGCAGGGAGCGCATGAGAGGGCAGTGCAGAAGCAGGGCGTGCAGGGATGCACGAGAGCAGGGCGCACCCAGCAAGCAGCAGAAGAAACCCAAAAGGCCCGTACCCACTGGCAACGGGAGCAGGCTGGGCTCGGATGAAGAATCGATCTCAGACAAAGAGAAGAGAGCAGGAGGATTGTAAGGAGGAAGCGGGTGATGCAGATCATTCAATGTATCACCCATTCGTCCCTGGGTCATGGGCACGTCTTGTCCTCCTCCTGCTGCTGTTGCTCCTGCTGCAAACACACCACGCAAACCGCTACCGAAACTAGCCGCAGTACTGCTGTTGCCAGCGGTGGTGGCTCCAGTGAGACTCAACGGCTGCTGCCTGTGCAGCGCGGAGAGGGCGAAGGGCGGAGTGGGATGGTGGTGCTGGCGGCGGGAGGATATGCACTTGACTGCCATGCTCCTGAGGCTATCCCACGTGCCGCACTCCAGCTGCCCTATCACCCGCCGTGCAACCAGAATCTCCACTGTGCCTGCTACACGAGCCAGCCAACTGCAAGGGGGGGGGATGGGATGGTGCTCGAGTGTGGAGGCCACTGGATTGGTGTGAGACGACGATAAGTGTGCGTCTCCAACGCCGTTGCAAAACTCGCTACTGATGCTGCTGCTGTAGGTGGGGCTGATACGGATGCTATGGCCGCTGGGAAAGTGTGGGCTGCTGTCTCGAATGCCTTCTTCCGCGTCGCTTCTCATCTCTGGCAACAGCCACTGCCCTCCAACCCGCACCCGACCTGCTACGCCAGGTGAAAATCCAGGCAAAACGCCAGAAAGGTTGTCAGGTGCGCCGTGTACAGACCCAAGTGCTGCGATCCCAGCATAACCACCTGGTAGTACCCGTGTGGGCTGGCGCAGTAGCAGGGCGTTGGGCTCGACGAGGAGGTAGAGATGACGCACAGAGAGAAGGTGAGGGAGTGAGAGGTCGATGCAGCCAGCCACCAAGGAGTGGAGATGCGGTGTGTTGAGAACGGTCACGGGACACCCACCCCCAACAATGGAGAGAGTCGAGAGACGGGGCGAGGCGAGGAGGAGGAAGGAGAGGCGTGAGGCTGCGGTGAAGTGGAAGCGGATGGTGTGGGCAAGAGGGAGGTGGAGGGTGATGGAGAGATGGTGTGGGAAGGTGGGAGAGAGGGAGGAGAACGATGAGTTGAACGAGGAGGTGAGGGAGGAGGAAAACGAGGAGGAGGAGGAAGGGGAGTGGGGAGGCGAGGATGAAGAGAGGGGGATTGGAAGGGAGCATTGCTCCATGGCATGGGTGAGAGAGAGGCAGGTGAGCTGAGGAGAGAGGCGGTGGAGGAGGGAGAAGAGAGGCCAGTCATACCGCACGTTGGAGAGGTGGAGGGACGTGAGGCAGGGGAAGAAAGGAGGAGGCGGAAGAGGAGAGGAGTGGTGTGACATAGACGGTGGGGTGGGGCAAGAGAAGGGGGTATCGGGCATGCGAGGTGGGTGTGAAGTTGGCATGTGCAGGCCGGGCACATGCCATGTCCAGGCACTGCCTTCCAGGGACAAATGGCGCAGACACGGGTATGCTCCCAGCCATGCCATCACACCCCAACTCACTCCCTGCTCCTCCTCCTCCGTCTGCTCCTGCTCCCCTTCCACCTCCTTTTCTTCCTCCAAGACTCTACCAACTCCTTGGACCAGCTCCTGCTCTCCTCCCTCACCCCCCGCCCACCTTGTCCTCTCCACCCTTCCTAACACTCCTCCTCTTTCGCCCCTCCCCCCTCTGCCATCCCTCAATTCTGCAGGAGACGGGGAGTGTGTGGGACTGAGGGCATTCGGTGGAGGAGAGGGAGAGGGAGTGGGGAAACGCGGGGAGGAGGTACGGGGAAGGGGGGGAGACGGAGCAGATGAGCAAGAGAGGTGGAGCGAGGAGAGGGAGAGGACCGAGGGGGCTAGGGCGCGCTGCAAGTGGCAGGGAAGGAAGAGGGGCGGGGAAGGGAAGTGCAGGGAGAGGGAGGTGAGGGAGGGGGTATGAGAGAGGAACCAGAAGAGGGAGGAGAGACGGTTGGGCGGGATGATGAGGCGGAGGGACGGCGTCTGCACTGCGTGTTGCAGCAGCCGCTTACTAGCCATGGCACACACCACCATGGGCCAATCACACCCTTCAACGCCTCCGATGCTCTCACGCCCCCGCTGCCCCCCTTCACCTCTCTCCTCCCTGCTCGCGTTGCCCCCTTCTCCCCCACAACCATCACTGCCACCCTCTTGCCAGTCCTGTTGTCCTCTCATCCGCCGCCCCCCCCCCTCCACAACCACACTCGCCCTCGGTAGTATCAGCCCACCTGCGCCCACAGCCACAGCAGCAGGTATCGCTAGCATCCTGGGCCGCAACAGCAGCAGGGGCCGAACAGTCAGCATCACCACCGATAGCTACATCACCATCAACCCCATGCCTATGACTACGACTATGACTATCCCCACGCGCATGCCCATGGCCAGGCGTTTTCCGAGTGGAATCCGAGCACAGGTGCGTGTTCTCAAGGACGACATGGCCATGGCCATTATTCGGGGCCCTCTTGCCGTCCCTCCCCGAACAGCCCTGCCACGGATGATCATCACCCACGCTGCCGGCATCTCTTCTCTGTGTGCTCTCGCTCTGGCCGTGACAGGCGGGTTCAAGGGGCGGGATGGCGTGAGCGGACGGAGAGGCGTGGGCGGCGTGAGGGGCGTCGGGGGAATGAGCATGGCGATGAGTGGGGTGAGGAGCGGGCAGGCTGGCCCTGCGGAAGATATGGAGCCACACGGAGGAGGGGAGAGAGTCGATAAAATCGCAGTAGATGGAATCGCACGAGAACAAAGAGCCATGGCCACGTTGTTCCTCCGCCACCTCCCCATGCACCGCCTTTGACGTGCGCGCTTCACCCCTTCCAACGCTCCCTTCGCCTTCCTTTCTTCCTCTTGCATCCCCTGCCGCTCCTGCCTCTCCTGCCACTCCTGCCGCTCCTGCATCTCCTGCTTCTGCTTCCCCTGCTGCTGCTGCTGCACCTGCTCCCGCCGCTTCCCACCGTCCTTCCCCTCGAGCCTTCCCCTTGTACATTAGGCTCTCGCCTCCTCCGCGCTCTCTGTCACACCAATCCCCAGTTTCCCCGTCACCGTGCGTCCTCCCAACGCCTCTCTCCTCGTTCTCGTGATCCCCCTCGCGCATCCAATCGCCTGTCATGGCACCCACCACAAGAACAGGCTCTCAGAAACCTAACCCTGACCCTGGTCCTGATCCTGAGCACAGAGCATTAACGTCGACTTCCGCCGTAACTTCCCTTTGCCAACCTTTGCGGTTGCGTCGTGCTTATTCTACGGGGAAAAACAAGGCTCGACACGTCAGCCTACTCCTTAAACTCTCGAATTTAGCATCCCAAGAACAGTAAAACCACACGCACGAACGGTTTCGTCTCTACTCTACCCACATGCTTGCCCTTTTCCAACACCTTAACAGATCGGTGAGTTTTCCGCATGAGCCGCCAGTCGGTCTAAGGACGCGTCACCTCCCTCGATCGATCGTGCAAAATCGAGGAAGATCGATCATCCACCGCACTAAAATCCCGCGTATTGCATTTTTTTTTTTTTGAAAACTTTTTGAACCGAATCAAAAGTCGATCCTGAGCAGGATCGATCGAGGCAGGTGACGCGTCCTAATCCATAAAAGCGCGCCTACGAAAACAATTGCGTGAGAGACAATATGTACGTGAGAGACAATACTTAAAGAGCAAGAGACAGACTTCGACACACCATTCAATGGGGGGGGGGGGGGGACTTGCAAAACAGAGTAGCTTTGATGACTGGAAACTTGGCTGGAAAAGTTCAACAGAGCTGCTGGACTTGGCTTGATGAGAGAAAACTTCACTATGATCAAGATTAACAAGCCCACTAAAGCACAACTTCTTAAGCATTACAAACATGCAGATTGATAGCTCAAACTAGGCTGCTAGACAAGGCAACTTCCTTGGGAACTTGGGCACAATTCAGATTCCATGAACCTTGAGTGACTTGAGAGCCACATGAGGTGCATGAATAAGAAATCTCTGGAATGTACTGTTATATCTGATTCTGTTTTGTAGAAACCTGTAGAAACTGTCGACCCTTCTGTTTGAGAGCAATCCCGAACTGTATCGAGTCTTCGGCTGCAATCTGATTTGCTGCGGAAGTTTCTGAATTTTCGCGAAGCCTTCAATCCGTCGCCGACATTCTTGCTGCTCCTTGTGTGCAAAGGGCTGGGGCGGCAGAGACTCGATTCTCCAACACTCCCCCTCGCACCAGACCCGAAGCACACATACGCCCATTCTTACTCTCCTCTTACATCTCCTTGGCATACACTCCATGCTGCTGCCCATGTTGCTTCTCCTCATTCTCCTCAAACTGCTGCACTGCTTCATGAAGTGTCATGAGACCTGCTCTTGCCTTGCACATGTTGAATGCATCATGTGGAAGAACCTTAGTCATGAAATCTGCCGCTTGGTCGAATGAACGGCAAAAGTTGACGGCGAGAACTCCCTTCTCTAGTTGCTCACGAATGAAATGGTACTGCACCTCGATGCGTTTTGTACGCCCATGATGAACCGGATTCTTGGAGAGGGAGATAGCTGAAGTGTTGTCCACGTAGAGCGGAGTTGGTTGAGTTTGCGGCTGCCTCAAGTCCTCCAAGAGTCCACGCAACCAAATTGCCTCCCTTGCTCCTTCGGTCATTGCTATGTACTCAGCTTCGGTTGTAGAAAGCGCCACACAACTTTGCTTGCGCGATTGCCAAGAAACAGCGGCACCGCACATAAGGAAGATATAGCCACCGGTGGACTTGCGTGTGCTCAAATCTCCCGCCCAATCTGCATCGGTAAAGCCTTGGAGGGAGCTTGCATGTGGGCTGGCTTGGAAGAGAAGACCATGATTAGAAGTACCTTTGAGATACCGAAGAGCTCGCTTGGCTGCATGCATATGGATAGGTGATGGGGCACTCATGTGTTGAGCGAGCTTGGATACCGTGAATGCTAGGTCGGGCCTTGTGCATAGGGCTGCATACATGAGACACCCAACCTGACTTTGGTAGAGAGCTAGGTCTTGTGGGGATACCTTGGGTGAATTCTCACCATGATGCTCACTCTCCTCAAGACACAACTCCTCAATACCCGTGATATCCAGGCTTGACTCTCTCTCCTCAAAGGGCTGATGTGAAGACAAAGGGACAAAGTTGGTAGGAAGTGGGGTAGGTGATGGCTTGCTATCATCAAGACCAAACCTCTCAAGGACCTTTTGGATGTACCTATGCTGGAATAGGAAGATGGACCGTGACTTATGATCTCTCACAATGTTCATACCAAGATAATGACTCGGCTCACCAAGATCGGTCATTGTGAATGCACTCATGAGAATACCTTTCACCTTGTTGAGGAGATCAAGAGAACCTGAGACTAGGAGGAGATCATCGACATATACCAAGAGCCAAATGTACTCCCCCTCACTCGTGTGCATGAAGTACAACGCGTTGTCTCTCATGGACCTTGTGAAACCGTGCTTGAAGAGTACCTTCTCAAGAGCATGATACCATACCCGTGGGGACTGTTTGAGACCATAAAGGGACTTTACCAAGCGACAAACTCGACCCGTACCATCATCATAACCTTCGGGTTGTGCCATGTATACCTCTTCTTCCAAGACACCGTAGAGAAATGCGTTCTTGACATCCATTTGATGGATATGGAGACCAAGATATGCGGCTATGGCGAGGAGGACTCGTACCGTGGTGTACTTCGCTACTACGGCAAAGGTTTCGGTGAAGTCTAGTCCTGGAATTTGGGAATAACCTTTTGCCACTAACCTTGCCTTGTACCTATCAAGTGTACCATCACCTTTTACCTTAATCTTGTACACCCACTTGACACCAATTACCTTCTTCCCTGGAGGTGGCTCAACAAGACGCCATGTACCTCTCTTCATGAGACTCTCAATCTCTTCTTCCTCGGCCTTCAACCATTGCTCTCTCTCGGGACTTGCCACTGCCTCACGACGACTCAATGGCTCTCGTGGAAGGTGTGACGCTGCCATGCATATTGCCTCTACCTTCTTGTGAATGCAATCCTCGCTCTCCTCACATGTGCACCTTGATGACATATCCATGAATGTGAAGGGCTTTTTTACCTTGCGGACTCGTTTACCTTTACCCAAAGCCTCACTTGGCTGAGACAAATCAATGGTAGGGTTCGGTCTCACAATGGTTGGATGCGTTGACACGGTCATCTGCGGCTGAGACAATGGCTGCGACATCGGCTGCGACGGCGGCACGACTGCATGATCTTCTCCCGGCGTGGAACTCTCTCGATTATCGGTGTTGACTTGAGGAATAGGTGTGGTGACTTGTGTCGGTGAAGCTGAAATGTTCGTCGGCATAGTTGGCTGTGAAGATTCTCTTGGTGGGGATCTTGAGACCAGAAGCTTGGGAATTGATGATGACGCTGCGTTGTCGAAAGTTGGAGACGGTTCGGTCTGATTGGCGCTGTTTCTCGGTGTTGAAGATGGCGGTAACTGATGACGGCCGATTCCGGGACGTGGGGGTGAAGTTGAGAAAGGTCTTGGGTGAAGAAGTGGGCTGTTGGAGCTGGTGTTGGTGGTGATTCGCTGAAGTGATCCTCGTGCTATGAGCTGGCTTGACGTTGGAACCTGAAGTGATGAACGTGTGTGAGAACGAGATGTTGCGGTAATGGTTGTCTTGTTGGTAGGAAGAATTGTAGATGGTGCTGATGTAGGTACTTGGAGTCTTGTAGCTGTAGGTTGCTGCTGCATTGGATGATGGTGAGCTTCTGTAGTTGCCTCTGAATTGACGGCTGGTGATGGGTTTGATGGTGTAGTGGTGGGCTGATCCGGGTGACGTTGAACTTGCGGGGTTGGTGTTGAAGTAGCTGGCTGGTTGGTGACGGTTGGCTGCTGCTCCTTTGGCGGTGATGTAACGGTGACTTCTTGGGGTGGATTGTCTTCATTTGACGGCTGAACCACATCTCCACTTGGTTGAGTAGCTGCTGGTGGCACTGGTGTGGCGCAGCTGGTCTCGTTGACGACGGCTTGCGGGAGATCGATGATGGGTCCGCTATGGTTAGAATTGGTGTCATCTCCGTCCTCCTCTTGTGTTGTTTCCTCATGTGCTCTTGCTGGTTCCTGTTGGAGAGAGGGTGGTAGAGAGGAGGAAGAGGAAAACTTGTGCCAATCTGCAAGGGACATGTCTTCATAGAAGACCACATCCCTTGAAACCACTTCTCGCTTGGTGACGGGATCCCAAAGGACCCATCCCTTGCTCTCGTTGCTCATGCCGATGAAGAGGCCCCAATGAGCTCTGCTGTCCAGCTTGACTCTCTTTGCATCTGGAACACGGTATTGGGTCATGGAACCAAAAACACGAAGCATAGACAGATCTGGTTTAACTCCAAACCAAGCCTCATATGGCGTTACACCATCCGGTAGGGGCCTTGTGGGTCTCCTGTTGCGAACATAGATTGCCATAGTGATTGCCTCACCCCACCAGAGCTTGTCAAGGCCCTTAAACTGAAGAAAAGTGGTAGCTATTGCTTGAATAGTGCGATGAAACCTCTCTGCAACTCCATTTTGCTGAGGACTATAGGGACAAGTGAACTGTTGTTTGATGCCCAATGCCAACAACTCCCCCTGAAATGCTTTTCCCATGTACTCACCTCCTCGGTCCGACCTCAAGGTGAGTAACTTCTTCCCTGACTCTCTCTCAACAAGTGCTAGCCATTGCTTGAAACACTTGTGAACTTCATCCTTGGTGTTGATGAAAAATGACCACGAGAAACGACTCTTGTCATCAATGAAAGACACCAAATATCTCTTACCGTTTCGAGTAGGGTCTCGCATGGGGCCAAATACATCAGTGTGGACCAACTCTAGGAGGTCCCTTGACTGAGACTTAGAAGGGAAAAATGGCTTTCTAGCTAGCTTACCCTCAACACAAGATGGACATGGAACGGAAGAAAGGGACTTGACTGCAATTTCACTCAAACTCAATCCTTTCACGCTCTTGTGATTCACCAACTCTTTCAATGCTTGCATTCCCAAGTGCCCCAAGCGTGCATGCCATACCTCAGCTTGGGAGATACTCCCTTTGTTGGTTGAAACAGCGGGAAGCGAGACAACGTCGTTCTTCGTATTGTTAGAACCGCGCTTGATCTCCAACTTCATCTTGTAGAGCCGCCCGGTACGCTCGCCTTCAGCCACCAAATTTCCAGCACTGTCCCACACTTTGGCTTTCCCCCCTTGCAATAGTACAGAGGCACCTTTCTCTTCAAGTTGTCCAGCTGAGAGCAAGTTTGCTCCCAAATCAGGAACAAACAAAGCTTTATTGACACAAAATGACTTACCATCCTTTTCGAACTCAAGCTTGCCGACTCCTTTGATAGGTACTTTGCCAAGATCAGCAAGTGTCACAGCTTTTGAGTCATATGAGGGCTGAAAATCCTTGAGAATGGACTGATAGGGAGTCATGGTTTCAGAACAGCCACTATCAAGGATAAACTCCTCACTACTAGTAGAAAAAACGTGCATGCAAGTGGCGGCGTTGAAAAGTACAGGACCTTCAGAATCTTTGGACTCATTTTGACTTGTAGAATGACTTGCCATGTTTGCTATGGCTGCCTTACCCTTTTCGGATAGTAGCTGAGGTGGGGAACCCAATTAGGAGGCTTCTTAGGACAAGCATACCACGGATGACCCCACTCATGACAACAAAAACACTCGAAATTAAACTTTTTAGCATTTGAGGCTTGGCTGAAATTATTGACTCTTGGCGTATAGACTCGTGCATTCCTAGGCTGATATTGATTGGGAGTAGAAGGCCTTGGCTGGACATAGGGACTTGACTTATAGGGAGGACTTGACTGAGCAAAACGAGAGGGTTTGTATGGGTTGGAAGGTGACTGAAAATTCGTACCATAGTAAGGTTGAGGGCGGTTTGGGCTGAAATTTCCTTGCCTCTGGGATTGGTTGCCATATCTTGTAGCTGCTGCAGCACTCCACGCACCCTCGTCACTCCGCTTGTTTCGTGCAAGGTCTTGACTTTGCTGCTCGTTGATAAGGGCTTCGAAGATGAACGCACGGGTCTTCATTGATTGCGGAAGTGCTTGTAGTGTTGCACGGAAAGTGTCCCACTCCGGTGTAAGGCCGGTGAGGATGACGGTCTTGAAAAGAGACTCTGGAATCTCCAAGCCGATCGCGGCTGCTTCCTCTAGCATCGTTTCAGCTCGTTGAAGGTAGGTTTGGGCTGGTTCTTCTTCTTCCATCTTGAGACTCATGAAGCGGCTCCACATCTCGGCCTGGCTGCTCTCGGATTTTGACTGGTGCATAGACTTCAGTCGGCTCCATGCTTCCTCTGCGCTGTTTGCCTTTGTAGAGCAGGGTAGGAGCGACTTCAACTGCTGCTCGTGAATGCTATTGAGTAGGTAGAGGAAGGCCTCCTTGTTGCGCCGTTCGTAGAGTCGTTTTTCAGCTTCTGAAGCATCTGCTGCTGGTTTGGCTGCTTCTCCAGTGTAGTAAGGCCAGAGATCCAGAAGGGATGCAGTAAGCTCAAACTGAGTTGCCCATGTTGGAAAATCTTTGCCGTTGAACTTGGGGAGGTGAAGCTTAGGCATGAAGGAGGTGAGTGGTGAGTATGTAGTTGAAGAACTGCCTGGTGCAACTGCTTCCACTAATCCAGTAGCTCCTGATGTTGACTCTGAAGCTCCTCCGGCTGGCTGGAGTGCAGGGCCAGATGGGTTGTCTCCCGCCATGGATGGATTGTGCTAGGATAGGAAGGTGGTGGCGCTCGGTTGATCGAAACGACGGGCTCTGATACCAACTTGCAAAACAGAGTAGCTTTGATGACTGGTAGGCTGGAAACTTGGCTGTAAAAGCTCAACAGAGCTGCTGGACTTGGCTTGATGAGAGAAAACTTCACTATCAAGATTAACAAGCCCACTAAAGCACAACTTCTTAAGCATTACAAACATGCAGATTGATAGCTCAAACTAGGCTGCTAGACAAGGCAACTTCCTTGGGAACTTGGGCACAATTCAGATTCCATGAACCTTGAGTGACTTGAGAGCCACATGAGGTGCATGAATAAGAAATCTCTGGAATGTACTGTTATAACTGATTCTGTTTTGTAGAAACCTGTAGAAACTGTCGACCCTTCTGTTTGAGAGCAATCCCGAACTGTATCGAGTCTTCGGCTGCAATCTGATTTGCTGCGGAAGTTTCTGAATTTTCGGGAAGTCTTCAATCCTTCGCCGACATTCTTGCTGCTCCTTGTGTGCAAAGGGCTGGGGCGGCAGAGACTCGATTCTCCAACAGGGGGGGGGGGGGGGGGGTGCCTAGCTGGATAGGAACACATCACCAATAATGACTGCTGTTGAGTTGAGTTGATGGAAATCTGCCTGGGGCAATGCACCACGAAGCGACAATCACACATAGGCCCTGTTCGGTAGCCCTCCCAGTCACACTGCGGTTGGTGCATAAGATCTTCCTCAGCCCAATTTCAACTTACCTTCAAGCCCACCAAATCGTTATTAGAAAACCATACCTGCCCAGTGCGAATTGGCTATCGAGAGCGTAAAGAACCCAGCCCGAGTGAAGTTGAGGACGCTACCACGAAAATGCTTGCTCAGGCAAGCTCGACCGTCAGTGAAAGTCATGTGAAAGTTTAGAAGAAAGAAGAGGGTTGCACTAGCAAGAATGGGGATACAAATAGCAAACCCTAGAAGGGTTGTACTCGCTATAGAGCACCCCACTACAGGCTAGAGCATAAGATAACATTCTGACACACCCCCATAGCCAAAGTGGGGTGTAATCAGCAGAGGAAGCAAAGCAGTACAAGCTCAGGGTGGATCACAATGTCACCACACATTCTGAACACAAGTTCAAGAAGCAATAGTTTAAAGGGTACAATTATGAGCAAAGCTAGTGGTAGTCACAACGGGCAAGCGAGGAGGAGGAGAGAGAGTGAGAGGAGAGGAGATAGGAGGCGACGGCTGAAGCTGCAGACACACGGGCAACAGGAGGCAGACTGGCACAGCGGCTACCGGACGAAGTCCCTGGAATACAGGAGTAACAGGCCCCGCGGCTAAAGTAGCGGCAGACGAGCAACGGACCCACGGGCGGCTGGCACAGCTGGCTACGACTGGGCTACCGGACGAAGTCCCCGGAATACAGGTGCTGCTGGCGACACGACGGCAACCTCCATACAGCTTCCCCAAACTATCCCACTCCCCCTGGCACACACCCGCTGCTACACCGCTAGCTCCACTCCCACGCACCCCCCTTAAACCCTAAACCCCAGTCTCCCACACATCCACCCCCCTCAGCGACAGCTGCAGCAGTGGGAGACAAAGGAGGAGGAGGAGCAAAGGGAGGAATGCAGAAGTGCCACCCCCATACTCGCCACCCCCTACTCGCCACTCCCCAAACCCTAACACAGGCAGGGCGGGATGGCGGGTAGGGAGGTTACGGGGGAGGGGGGGGGGGGGGGGAACCGACGCGCGGCCTCCCAGGGCGCCAAGACAGGCAGCAGAAGGGGCGGCGCTCGCCCCCCTCCCCCAACCCGAGGGAGCCGCGACGGGCGACGGGAAAAGGGGCCGCAGGCGGGGCCGGGGCCGGGGCGCAGGTAGGGCGATGGGGCCGGGGTGCAGGTAGGGTGTCGGGGCCGGGGCCGCAGGCGGGGCTGGGGCCGGGGCGCAGGTAGGGCGACGGGGCCGAGGCGCGTGCCCTTGGTGCGCCGCGACGGGTCCCCGTCGCCCGTCGCGGCGCCTCTAGAGGGCGACGCGGCGAACGACGGGGCAGAAGCCCGCCGCGCGCCTCGGGGCGCACAGCGGGCAGAGAACCGCCGCGCGCCTCGGGGGGCACGGCGGGCAGAAAACCGCCGCGCGCCTCGGGGCGCACGGCGGGTAGAAAACCGCCGCGCGCCTCGGGGCGCACGGCGAGAAGAAAAAGTGCCGCACGCCAGGGGGCGTGCGGCTCAGAGAGTAGTGAAAGGTAGTTGCAGCGGAAGCGAGGAGGTGGTAACCCACCGACAGGATCGATCCAAGGGGATTGACCTGCTCTGATAGCATGTGAAAGTTTAGAAGAAAGAAGAGGGTTGCACTAGCAAGAATGGGGATACAAATAGCAAATCCTAGAAGGGTTGTACTCGCTATAGAGCACCCCACTAAGGCTAGAGCATAACATAACATTCTGACAAGTCAATCCCATTTCTGCTTTCCAGTTCCACTCAGGCAGGCCCGCTCTGAGTGGCATGCTGTAGGGTAAACGCTGCATTAGTTTCGAATCAGGTCAAAATATGTCTTTCAGCCCGCTCGTTCAAACGATGAGAGATCATGCCCGTTCGTGATTTTCTTTTATCCATATCGAGGGTTTTCGATTTGGCGGGCTGTTTTTTTTTTGTGAGCTGGGCAGCCTCGCACAGCAGTAAAAGTTTCGACAAGTAATTTCTCGAGAAACACATGGTAACTTGCAATTTTGGACGAGATTTCCTCTCAGTGTGAGTGGACGCCCGAGGCTACGAAACATGTTGTAGGCTTCCCCAGTTCGAGTGGGCCCAGTGTGGCTACCGAACAGGGCCGTAGCATCTGGAGCGGATCGGATCGGACGAACATCACGAGAATTCGCCGTGGTTTTCGCAAATCGATGGTTTCGTCGGAGTTTTGGGCGGGGGAAGCAATTACCAAGTTAGCCCCATTATATCAAAAAACCACGGGATAACAACGGGATCAGGAAGGTGGGTCTCGCCTTCCTGATTCCGTCAGTTAGAGTTCGTTAACCTCCGTCAGCTTGGTCAGCCCGTGAAAAAAGTGCCGAGCCTCACCTACCGTCCAAACCAACAAACAAAGTGGGCGTCTGGCGAACGCCCACTTTTCTCCACCAAATCAAACAGTTCGACGGCATCTGGAAGCGGGGACGAAAGTTCGTCACCAGGCAAAATGCCATCCCCTAGCCATGCCATCGTCATGCCGCGTTTTTCAAAGCACAGTAGTGGCACAGCCGACGCATTACTGTTCAGAGGGGAACCCTTGAACAAGCCTGCAGTTTAACAAAGGGGGGTTCGTATACCCCCCATTTTTCTCTCCCAAACACACCTTCGAAATGCCCCCCGCGCATAGCTTGGTAGAAATCGATCGCACAATCGCGACATTCATAGGCTTCACAATCGCGTTCTTTACCCACGTTGAGCAATTTTTTGTCAATCGGGCAGCACAAGGGTCAGTGATGAGCAAATTTCGTGCCATTGGGGGGAAGGTGGGGATGGACCTTCCCGACGCGGTTGAGAAATTTCGCCTTTCGGGCGCGCGTAGTTTCTCGGGCGGCATTTCGTCCAAACCTCGGAGGAGGGTTCCGCCCCCGTTTCCATATGCGGTCGCGATGCTGATGCCATTTCTGTTGAAGAAACGATTTGCTGGCGAACAGCACCCAAATTTCGTACCCTTTCTGGAACTGATCGACACCCACCAATTTCAGCGTACTAGTTTGAGTTCCGAATTTCAAATGGTTTTGTTTCGGCGGTGTTCGCCAGCACTTTTGAAAACGAAAACGACAGGATCTGGAAGGTCAGTCACGCCTTCCTGATCCCGTCAGTTAGGGTTCGTTAAGCTCCGTCAGCCTGGTCAGCCCGTAAAATTCGTGCCGAAGCTAGGATGTCGTCCGAGCCTAAAGCAATCTGCGGTGCCTGGCGAACGCTCTCATTTTTCTCAATTTTCGGAAGGAAACATGGCATCGGAAATGGGGACGCGACTTCCTCCCCAGGCAAACGTCCCGTCTCATGCCATCCCGTGGCAATCCACCATTTCACGTGGACCGCCGTGGTTTGGCGATGTAATTGGCTGTCGGAGGAAGGTGGGGTGTGGGGCTCCATATGCGGTTGTGAAGTTTCTCATGTCGGGGCTGGAAAGTTCGCGGGTGGCATTTCGCCCAAACCTTTTCGGAGGGTTCCGACCCCGCTTCCTGATGCCGTTGCCAGTCCAATGCCTTCCATTTTCTTCCAATCTCAAAGGTGCTGGCGAACACCGCCTTTGAATCAAACTTTCGTTTCGACCCCTCCAAGATGGTTTTTGACGACTGGTAACGCCCAGGGTTGATCCAACCTGGCTGCCACAAGTGCACCTCACCGAGAGTCTTCTCTGCATTCGCAACCACTCAATCCTCCAGCCATGGCCGCGCTTGCTCACTGTTCCGCGCGCCTGGCTCTCCGCATTTCTTGCAGCTGGGCTGCTGATGGATCCTCCGCCGCTACCGGAGTCTCCGCGCCAACGCGCGCCAATCTTGCTCCGCGCGCGCTGGTGCAGCCCCAGCGCGCTGCTGCAGAACCGTCTGCGCAACCCGCATCACCATCCGCAGAGCCGCCCACCGTTTCGCGCCGCGCGTCGCTCGCGCTGCTCGCCAGCCTTTCCGTCTCCGCCATCGGCGGAGCGGCGGGCGGAGCGGACTGGGCGAGTTCCAGCAGCGCCTCCGCGCTGACCGGCTGGTTCCTCCCCGCGCCCGCGATCGCAGCGGAGGATTCCTCGTCGTCGCCGGCGACGTCGCAGCAGCGCATCGTGCGACTGCGCGACGTGGACGACATCGAGCTGCAGAACGCGCTGCGAGCGGCGGTCGCCGGCGATTTAGAAACCGCGGAGGGAAAATTCACCCAGCTGATCGAGCGACTGCCGGAAAGCGCTTCCATGTGGTCCAATAGGGGGTCCGTTAGAATGTCCCTGGGAAGATACGACGAAGCTGCTGAGGACTTCGCGCGCGCGATTGAGCTGGCGCCGACCGCGCCTGTGCCGCTGTTGAACCGCGGGATTGCGCTGTCGGTAAGGACGAGGGCGATGGAGAAGATTGCTTGCGGGGGTTTGCGCGGAGAAAGGGTGCAGGGGGAAGATAGGGGGTTCGTGGCTGGCTGTGCATCAATGTGCATGAACGCGCGCATGTGTGCTGTGCTCCACAGCCCCTCATCGCTTGTCTGTTCGCACATCTCTCCTGCGCTCCAAAATCCCTCCGCATGGCTTAATTTCCGTGTTCCAACAACCCCATGTCCCCATGGTCCCATGCCTCGTGTTCCCCATGTCCCCATGTCCCCATGTCCCCATGTCCCCATGTCCCCATGGCCCCATGTCCCCGTGTTCTCCCTCCCCCACGGCGCGCCCCCTGCATCCCACCCCAAGGCGCTAGGGCGGTACAAGGAGGCGCTCAAGGACTGCCGTGCCGCCGTGAAGGTGGACCCCAAGGTTAGAGTGCAGGGGGGAAGGGGGGAAGGAGGGGGGAGGAGGGGGAAGGTGGAAAGGGGAGAATGCCTTTTGGGGCGCCTCAAAAAGGCGCTCAAGGACTGCCGTGCCGCCGTGAGGTTGACCCCAAGGTGACACGGTGAGGTTGAGGGGTGGATGGAGGGGGAATGGCGTGGGGAAGGGGGAAGAGGCGCGGGGATGGCGTTGGGAAGGGGAGGCGCGGGAAGTGGGCACGAGGGGAGGACGAGGGATGTGAGGAGCAGGGTGGATAGGATGAGGTGATGGTAGAGGAGGGGGGAACAAGGGGTGTGGTAGTGTGGAGTGGAAGAGAACAGACTGTGTGTGGGTGAAAGGGAGATGTGTCTCACGTTGCATGCTGACCACTCCAGTCCAGTCTTTGTGCCTTAATCCGCTCATCCCCACGACCCCACATCCACCATTCCCCCTCCTCCGTTCCCATCCCAACGTCCTCACCTAGACCCGTTCCCTCTACGCATGCATCCTCACCCTCGCACAACCACCCCTTTGTCTACCGCCTCCGCTCCCTGTCTCCTCCTCCTTCCCGCCTCTCTCCGTGCCCCCCTCCCCTGCCCTGACCCTATCCCGCCCTTACCGTCCCCCGCCCTGACCCCCACCAGGAGCCAGCGGCGTGGTTCAACCTGGGCATGGTGGAGAGCCGCCTAGCCCACTACGCCGCGTCCCTCGACGCCCTCAAGACCGCCGCGCTGCTCGCACCGGGCATAGCTGGTTACCGCATGGCCACTGCTGTCGTGCTCGTGCAGGTGCGTGCAGAGCAGTGCAGTGTAATGTGGTGCTGCTGTGCAGCACAGAGCCATCCTTGCTCTATTTATCCCATCGTCCCTTACTCGTCGTCGCACACCGCCAGCATGTCCTTGGTTTGGTTGTCAGCTCTGCCTGCCGTGTCTCGGTGACGATGTGAAAACCACGGTGTGAGTGAGCCAGATCCCTTGCTCTCGCCTCAAACCACCCCTTGGCGCTCCGCTAGCCACAGCTTCTCCCAGTGGGATTCATGAGGTAACCAGATCAGGTTCTCAAAGCTCTCGTGCCTGAGAACCCATTTATGCAGAGACGCATGAAACACGTTCTGAGCCATCTTGAAAAGCACCATGTTCGCCTGGAGCCATGTTGCGAATCCCTTTCCTCCCTTCAACCTTGCTCTTCCCACTGTCCCATACAATGCACATGCTGAGCAGCGCATGTTTCAGGTTCTTTCGTGTGCAGGTACCCTACCTACTCGATAGCGGCGCACACACACGTTTCAGGTTCATTCATGTTTCAGTTCAGGTTCTTTCATGTGCAAGTAACCCAACTATGCCGAGGTGCATGCAGCACGTTTCGAGTTGATTCGTCTCACAATGCACCTCCCCTCCTTGCGCCCTCCCCTCTCCATCCCATCCGCAGCTGGGGTCCACGGAGCAGGCAGAGCAGATCCTAAAGGCCCTCGTGCGCAAGTACCCCAACTATGCTGAGGCACACGCAGCGCTGGCAGCCGTGTCATGGCAGAAGGGCGAGACGGCCGCGGCGGAGGAGCAGTTCTCACGAGGCTCTGCGCTGCAGCCACAGCTGCGCAACCTGGAGTGAGAGCGAGGGGGAAGGGGGGAGGGGATTGGGGGGAGGGGGATGGGGGTGTTGAAAGGGGAAATGCAGGAGTGGCTTGGGTGGGGGGTGACGGGGAGGAGGAGCAGTTCTCGCGAGGCTCCGCGCTGCATTCACAGTTGCGCAACCTGGAGTGAGAGCAAGGAGAAGGGGGAGAGGGGATTGGTGGGACGAAGGGAGTGTTTGAAAGAGGAAGGACAGGAATGGATTGGAGATGTGAAGGGGATGTGATAAGTAGACAAAAGTTTTGATAAGGTGGGGTGAATTGGGAACAGAGATTTGTGGGGAAGTGATGGTGTGTGTGTGTCGCACTATGGGCAAATGGGATGCAAAATGGAGGGGCTCGATTTTGTTTTGAGTTTTGAGTGGTGTACATTAGGGGATTGTGCGAGTGGTTGTGTTAGTTATAGATTATTCTTTTGACAGCGTAGTGAAGATTCTCTTTTACCAGAATGAAGGCCCTCTCTCCATTTTGCACACGCTTGTATCAAGCCTTTCCCATCTTACCATGCTCAGCCTTTGTTCCCTTGCTGCTCATCCGTGTGTGCCATGCAGATGGGTGAGCGACAACTATGACTGGACCCCACGTCTTACTGAGTCATATCGCAGGTTCCTGGCTGTTGATTGAGTTCTTACAAACAAAATCATATGAATCAAGAGTACATTCCCACCCACAACCTCGCGTTCTTCCGAATTAAGGTTAAGGCCTGATCGGTTTTGGGCCACCCTTTCTAACCAGGATGCCAGGATAGGATAATACCACAGCACCTGTATTGTGGACCAACCCCTCCCTTCTCCCCTCCCCTCCTCGTGGGACCACTAGAGACTAAGGGGGTGTGTGTAACGTGTTCTCTTTTATTTGTACACCGGCACATTCGCCAGAGGAACGACTGGAATCACTGTGAGGGTGGACGGTGAAACCACACTTTCTCACTGTAACACACAACCCCCCGCTTGCAAGAGAGCTTTAAAGAATTGGCAGTAGGAGTGAGTTTGGCCCTCGCGTTGCAGCATTTCCGCATGCAGGGACAAGGGCAGGGCCTCAGAAGCCAGCGAAAAAAGGCTAATTTGGGTAAAAAAGGCTGAGATTTCAGACCCTTTTTAGAACAGTGGCTGATTTTTCAGCATTTTTCTGTGAAAAATCAGGAAAATTTATGTGATTTGTAGTGTAAACTGGCATAAAATGGCAGATTTTTCTGATTTTTAGCATATTTTTTTTGTACCAACTCTGATTGGTTCAGCCTAGCTCAAAACCAATCTGAGGCCCTGGACAAAGGATTTCTGACAACAGTTCACAAAACGGGAATCGTTAGTAAATTATGTGTGCTGTAACCAGGAGGAGGAGCTATGTAATACTGTAGGCCATGCTTGTGAATGGTTCGAATTGGTGCTTTCAAACCAATTCAGAGTTGTAAAAATTCTTTTTGTTTCAGAAACGCGAAAGCACTGTTTCTCTATCGCTTTCTCACTTCGCGAATCACGCTTATTTGAGACGCGAACTTACCCTTCTTCCCGCTAGTGACTTCGGTTCCACGCGTCGTCAGTCACTCGCACAGTTGCACTACCCCGGCCAAGGAAGCTCTAGTTCCTTTCACCTGAACCATCAAGCGACCACGGATCTGTTTTTTTTCTCGCGTCATGTTTTTCTTTATCTTCAGCTCCCTCCCTGAGTCGAAGCTTATCCAGTCAGCAGCGGCAATCTGCCCAAGATGCCGGTCTCCTGCGAATTTAGTGGAGATGCAGGATGTCACGCGCCTTTTTTTCATCCCCGTGTGGAGAGGAAAATCATCGGGTCCATACGTGTCGTGTCCTGACTGCTGGTTCCGCATGCCCTTGGAGGACTACTCACGCATGCAAGAAAACGAAGCAGCAAGTCGGCAGCAGTACGAGCCACCGCCTCTGCCGCTTCCGCCTGAGGCGCAGTTCCCGCAGCAAGTTCCCGGAACCTTCCCATGCTGGTCGTGTCGTGCTCCGCTGCAGTCCAGTTACAGGTTTTGCCCGTTCTGTGGCGCTCCCTGCTCCGAGTAATGTTACCGAATCGGTTCTGTTGGCAAGGAACGGCTTAGAGAAAAGCTTGTCCCTGTCTTTGCCGCGTGGTTGCGCCTCCCCAGCTCACACACCTTCGTGGGCTTTCCGTTCGCATCTAGGAGAGGTATTCGTAGCCATTTTACTGGTAGGTCATAAATTCCTACGCCATCCAGCCTTCTATAGGCTAGGTGGTTGTACCCCCTGTACAGATGTGTGCTTTATAATAACAAACTTTGAAAGCAGCAGCACCTGAAAGCCAAGCAACATGATGATGACGACGACTCATATAGCCAATCACACTTTTCTACAAAATGGTCAATATCACTTAATGCTGAGTTTAATAATATACAAGCACAATATGCCAAAAGAGCTTATTACTACGCCATCATAATCTCTCGACGTACTAAATGCGAGCAGGTTCCCTGCCACAATGTACACATGAGCAAGCTTGTAGTCTCACAGTGTATGGCTCGCATCTTGACAACACCAAGCCTTACTTCGAAATCGCGTCACCTGCAGAACATGCACCGACGCGGAGTGACAACCCCTAAGTATAAAGAAGAACCAAGACTTCGGAGTGTTGCTGAGCGGATGAATGGACAAAAACGACGAAGCCAGCAAACATGACGGATGGATGACTAGGCGAAACAGGCATCAATCCTCGGCACTGCATCTGTCCCTGGAGGCCTGAACATTGGAATACCCTGTGTTTGTCCCGACGCTGGCACGAAGTAGTCGTTCAGCGTTTGGTAGGACAGATCATTCGGCGCCTGACCAATGGCAGCCTCGACTTGGTCGTCGTCGTAGCCAATGCCTGTGTGTGGACCGGCAGGTTGAGTCTCAGCATCCACAGGCTCTCCGACAGCTTCTTCAAAATCAGTGGCATCTACAGCTTCGGGAAATGGTGTCCCAATAGCATCCCGGGTTCCAAACCCTCCCGCGCGGTCCAGGTCGTCTTGATAGATTGGAGCGGACATGTCGACCTCTCCGAAACTGTTCCCCACTTCTCCCGGCTTCTCTGGCTTGGACTGTGAAGCTTCGCTGTTCATGACTGGCTTGTGCAGGGCAAGATGGCTAGAGCTATTACACAAAACAAAAGCCCGGAAGTATGGACGTTTCTAATATTGGGTAGTAGACCCGCTAACTAGGCTGAGTGGCTGTGGCTGGTTGTGTACTTCGGATTCGTTTGGCTGTATGATGTTGAGGGGAGGAAGTGTGGAGATGGCAGGTGCTCCCCATAAGGGCGTGTTAAATCGCCACACAATTCCGAAAATGGGATCTGGCCGAATTTTCGACGACCAAATGGTCGTGATATTTTTCGCGAACAGCGACGAGGTGGCCGAATCAGAGTCGACACTTTAACAGCCAAATTTTAGAGTTTTGGCGATTTAAAGCTAATGTATACATATGTCAGAAGGGTTTCGGGTTTAGGGAGCGCCCCCCACAGGTTTGGGGCAACTTTTCGAATGTCCAAAGATTTTGAACCCCTCATTTCAAATGTAAACCGCAGCCTTAACAACTTTGGAAAAGAATTGCAGGCTGGTTCAGAAAACTTGTTAAATTTGCAGTTACTACAGTAGTTTAGTATGTGCGAGGGGGTCGCACTTTTGACGGCGATATTTCTCATTTGACGCGATCATAAATTCTGTCGTTGGACGAAACCGTGCGACGTCGCATGCGTTCGTCGCACACTGTGTCGACTACTTGGCCGTTTCGGAGTTGACTCGGCGTCGTTTTCGTGTCGACTTTTTTAACGGCCATCAAATTCGTTATATTTTTTTACGAAATTGGCGACGGTCGCCACTTGACTCACGACGGTCGCAAACTGGTTATCTTCGCAAAAACGGCCCGACGGATTGTGGCCGAAGTTTTGGAGTTTTCGATTTAACACGCCCTAAGAAAGAGGGGAGAGTCGTCGTCTCGTCAACAACGAACAAGTCAGCCGTGCGATAGATTCGCGAATATAGGAGTGTCATCAACAACAGGTCAGCCCCGCTGCAGGCTCGTCAAGAGGGAGGGAGTGTCGTCGCTGGCAGCGCGTCAGCGAGGACCTGATAACCATCATCGTCATTAGTAGAACATTCACACGTCAGATGCCTGTCAGCAAGGATTCATGAGTGCGTGCGTGGCAAGTATTCCCACGGTGACCTCGCAAGTGACGCTGACTGCAACGAGGGCTAGAACAGACCACGTGTATTTGACAGAATCCAGTGTGGCAATGCCAGCACGGAGCTCTCCTCCAGTCACACATAGGCATCAATATAGAGAACTCTGTTACTGATTGAACTCACAACACTATGACTTAGCGTTCCCCAGTCTGTACCCCCTTTAGAGTCAGAGCAACTAGGTTACTCCTATATTCTTGTTATAACTCAGGTTTGCTCTAGATTTAGATTACGAATCTGGGTGCATCCTGCGAGGACATGCCCGAATACAGGTGGCACAATTGAATGTGATGCAAATTTCCTCATGATATCAGGAGTAATAAATACGATAACAAGTGACAGTTAGGCTGGCAGCCAGGGCCCTCGTTATTGTCAGATTACTATAGCTTATACATGTTGTAGGCTGTAGTGGGGTAGCACATAAGGGGTACAACCCAATTAGGGTTGGCACTTGTACTGTTTTCATTTTCATAGTTGATCATTTCCTGTTCCTTACTTTCACATGGTATCAGAGCGGGTTCCCTGTGGGAACTTCGCCTAGGGCCCACCGAAGCGCGCCCCGAGGCGCGCGATCGTTTTTTTTTTTGCGACCCCCCGAGTCGCCCTTCCCCACGCGGCCCCGCTGCCCTTCACGCAGCCCCGCCCCCCTTCGAGCGGCCCCGCCTCTCCTTCGCGGCCCCACCGTCTAGTCGCGGCCCCACCACCTCCTCGCGGCCCCACTACGACGCGGCCCCGCCGCCTGCTCGGACGCGGCCCCGCCGCCTGCTCCGACACGGCCCCGCCGCCCGCTACGAAGCGGCCCCGCCGCCTGCTCAGACGCGACCACGCCGCCTGCTCAACCGCGGCCCCGCCGCCCGCTACGACGCGGCCTCCGCCGCCTGCTCAGCCGCGGCCCCGCCGCCCTCTACGGCGCGGCCTCCGCCGCCTGCTCAGCCGCGGCCCCGCCGCCCGCTACTACGCGGCCCCGCCGCCGGCTCAGTCGCGGGTGCTCCCAGCGGCCCGCCGCTGCACCTCTGCCGGCTCCGCCGTCTCCTGTCCCGGCCCCGCCGTCCCCTATCCCGGCCCCGCCGCTGCTCCCTGACGGCCCGCCGCTACGCCCTGACGGCCCGCCGCTACGCCCTGACGGCCCGCCGCTGCACCTGTCCCGGCTCCGCCGCTGCACCCTGACGGCCCCGCCGTCCCCTGTCCCGGCCCCGCCGCTGCACCCTGACGGCCCCGCCGTCCCTTGTCCCGGCCCCGCCACTACACTGCAGCCGAGCCGCCCAGCAGCAGCCGGACCGCCCAGCAGCAGCCGAGCCGCCCAGCAGCAGCCGAGCCGCCCAGCAGCAGCCGAGCCGCCCAGCAGCAGCCGAGCCGCCCAGCAGCAGCCGAGCCGCCCAGCAGCAGCCGAGCCGCCCAGCAGCAGCCGAGCCGCCCGGTACCCGAGCCGCCCGAGCCGCCCGATCCGCCCGAGCCGCCCGAGCCGCCCGAGCCGCCCCACCAGCCCGAGCCGCCTGCTGCTGACCTACCCGACTCTCCTAGCCCGGTGAGACTTTCAGCTGCTGCCATGGCCACCCCCAATGTTCTTACTTTTGACGCTGAGGGGAGGGCCATTGACTTTGCCGTCTGGATCGAAGACCTGCAGCTGTACTTACTGTGTGATGCGATAGATGAGGTCTCTCTCTTTGACTTTGTCTCTGGCGCTGTCCCTGCCCCGCCTGCTGATGCTGACTCTGCCGTTCGCTCCAAGTGGGCGACCCGCGATGCTGCTGCACGTCTTGCTGTGCGTCGCCACCTCCCTTCCTCTGAGCGTGCCCACTTTAGTCAGTGCAAGACCGCTCAGGCCTTGTACGACGCTGTAGTTGCACGCTACTCCTCCCCTTCCTCCGCTACCCTTAGCCGCCTCATGCTACCGTTTCTCTTCCCTGACCTCGCTTCCTTTCCCACTGTTGCTGACCTCGTTACCCACCTCCGCGCTAGTGACACCCGCTACCGCGCTGCCCTTCCTGCTGAGTTCCGCGCTGCGAACCCTCCTCCCATGTACATCACTCTCTACTTTCTCGTCACCCGTCTCCCTGAGTCCCTTCGTGTCGTTACGGACCAGTTTCTCTCTGTCTGTCCCACCACTCTCACTGTCGAACTCCTTGAGGAGTCCCTGCTAGCGGCTGAGAAGAGTATAGTCGCTGTAGGGGCCTCTCGGGGTGACCCTCGCACCCCCATCTTTGAGGGGTGTGGTCCTTCCCCCCTGCTGCCCTCTGTCGCCTCTGCCGCTGCGGCCGACCTCGCTGGTTTTGAGTCGGTCGGCACGGCGTCTGCCCCCAGCGGCAGACGCCGCTCTGGCAAGGGCAAGGGGGGCAAGGGAGCGGGTGGAGCTAGAGGGGGCGGTGGAGGAGGCGGTGGGGGTGGAGGGGGGAGTGGGGGTGGCGGTGGGGGTGGTGGCGGGAGTGGAGGTACTGGTGGCGGCGGTGGAGGCGGAGGTGGCGGCGGAGGTGGTAGCGGAGGAGGCGGTGGGAGCGGTGGGGGCGACGGTCCTGGTGGGGGAGGTGGCGGTGGAGACGGGGGTGGCGGTGGAGGCGGGGGTGGCGGTGGAGGCGGGGGTCGGAGTGGTTCGTCCCAGCGGAGCAGCTCTGGGGGTGGTCAGCGCCAGCAGCAGCAGCAGCAGCAGCCGCAGCAGCAGCCGCAGCAGCAGCAGCGCTCTCGCACCGTCCCCGGCCCTCAGCAGCTCCGTGAGTGGTACTTGCAGCGTCAGCGCGGTGGTGCGCTTGGTCCCTGCCCCTACGTTCTTCGCACTGGTGACCGTGCAGGGGAGAGGTGTGGAGGCGCCCACACAGCCCGTCGCTGCTTTGGCCGCCTGACCGACGCCTGGCGTCAGCAGTTTCCGGAGGCCGCTGAGATCCCCCGCTGGGGAGAGCTGTCTAGGGCTGGTGTAGCTATTTATGATCTTGACTTTGATGCTATTCTCTCTGCTATGTATGCTGTGACTGGTAGTGATGAGGATGACTGTTACCGGTCTTTCCCGCCCGACCCGGGCATTGGTACTGCCGCGTCAGGTACTAGTGAGGCTGCTGCTCTAGGTGCCAGTGCGTCTGTGCTCTCAGGTACTAGTGAGTCCGCCCTCTCAGGTACTGTGTCGGCTTCGGCCTCTCACACCTTCACCCTTGACTCTGGGGCGTCTCGCTCCTTCTTTAGGGACCGCACCACTCTCACGCCGCTGAGTCGGCCTGTTGCGGTGTCCCTGGCTGACCCCTCTGGGGGGCCGGTCCTGTCTCGCTTCTCCACTGTCCTCCCGTGTCCGGCGGCCCCCTCTGGCACCCTGACTGGTCTCTACCTCCCCTCGTTCTCGACGAACTTGGTGAGTGGTGCTGACCTCCAGGATGCGGGTGTCCACCAGTTCACCCCTGCTCGTCAGCGGGTGACCCACTGCACGGAGGCGGATACAGGTCGCCACCTGGCTACGTTTACACGTCGGCCAGGGTCGAGCCTGTACACACTGACCACTGCTTCTCCTCCAGGTACTGCGCCTGGTAGGGTCCCTTCGTCTGGTCAGGTGTTTGCTGCAGCGTCCAGGTCTGGTCCTGAGTCTGCCCCCTGTTCGTGTCGTCGTCTGTCTCACGAGACCCTCCTCTGGCACCACCGCCTTGGCCACCCCTCTCTGCCTCGGCTCAGAGGCATGGCCTCGCGAGTCCTTGTGTCTGGTCTTCCCCGGTCCCTCCCTCCCCTTCCTCCGGGCCCTGGCCCTGCCTGTGTCCCCTGTGTCGAGGGGCGCCAGCGTGCTGCCCCTCACTCCTCCCAGTTTCCTCCGACAGAGGCCCCGTTGCAGACGCTTCACATGGACGTGTGGGGCCCAGCCCGCGTCCGTGGACAGGGTCAGGAGCGCTACTTCCTGCTCGTTGTTGACGACTACTCGCGTTACACCACAGTCTTCCCCTTGCGCAGCAAGGGTGAGGTCACTGAGGTGTTGATCGACTGGATCTGCGCAGCTCGTCTTCAGCTTCGGAGGAGCTTTGGCTCTGACTTCCCTGTTTTGCGTCTGCACTCGGACAGAGGCGGAGAGTTCTCCTCTGCCCTCCTGAGTGCCTACTGTCGTGTGCGAGGCATTCGTCAGACCTTCACGCTTCCGGACTCACCACAGCAGAATGGGATTGCTGAGCGCCGCATTGGCATGGTCATGGACGTCGCTCGTACGTCCATGATGCATGCGGCAGCTCCCCATTTTCTGTGGCCGTTTGCGGTCAGGTACGCTGCGCACCAGATCAACCTCCACCCCAGGGTCTCTCGACCGGAGACCTCCCCAGCTCTGCTGTGGACGGGGAAGGTTGGCGATGCGTCGGCGTTCCGGGTCTGGGGATCTCGGGCGTTTGTTCGCGACCTGTCTGCGGACAAGCTGTCCCCTCGTGCTTCTCCCTGCGTCTTCCTGGGGTTCCCCCCCGACGCCCCTGGGTGGCAGTTTAACCACCCCACCTCTCGACGTGTTCTGTCCTCCCAGGACGTCACGTTCGACGAGTCGGTACCCTACTACCGCCTCTTCCCCTACCGCACTCCGTCCCTCCCCCCACCCCCGCTCTTCTTGGTACCAGGTCCCCCCCCGGTAGTCCCCCTCCCCCCTCAGGGTCCTGCCCCTTCAGGTGTGTCCCAGGTAGACGCGGTTGAGCCTGTCGAGGTCACTGGTGACTCTGGTGCTGCTGCGGGAGCTGAGCCTGGGGGTGCGGAGCCTGGGGGTGCGGAGTCTGGGGGTGCTGTGCCTGGGGGTGCTGAGCCTGGAGGTGTCGAGCCTTGGGGTGCTGAGCCTGGGGGTGCTGTTCCTGGGGGTGCTGAGCCTGGGGGTGCTGTACCTGGGGGTGCTGAGCCTGGAGGTGCTGAGCCTGGGGGTGCTGTTCCTGGGGGTGCTGAGCCTGGGGGTGCTGTGCCTGGGGGTGCTTCGTCTCGCCGGGAGCCACTCTCCCCACAGGAGCTGCGTGAGTGGTTTGCCAGGCGCTGGAGGCGTGCTGCTGGTGCGGGTGGTTCTTCGGCTGCAGAGGGTACTGCTGCCGCGCGTCCCGCCGGTGCTCGTACTGTGGGTGCTGGAGCTGCTGGGTCTGAGAGTTCTCCTGGAGCTGGTCCTGCTGAGGGTGTTGGCGCTGAGCCTGCCGTTGGCGGTCCGACTGACAGTGCTCCTGGTGCTGCGGCTGGGGGTTCTGGAGCTTCTGGTGGTGCTGCTGGAGGTGCTGCTGGAGTGGGTGCTCCTGCCGGGGCTGCTGGTGCTATTCGTGCTGTTTCTAGCGTCGCCGCGCGGCCCCGACCGTACTTCGTTCCGCTCCTTCAGCAGGTTCTTGGTCTTACACCTCCTCCTCCCCCCTTAGAGGGTCCGCAGCCTGTCCGGTCACAGCCACAGCTACAGCCTGCCTCCCCTTTGCCTGCTCCTTCTCCCTACACTGGTCCGACTGGAGGTCTTACTGAGCGTCGTGAGCCTGCGTCTCGTCCTGCGTCGCCTGTTCGTACTGAGCGCGCTAGTGGTCGCGGGTCGCGTCAGCGTCCTCCTCCTGTCCCTGGCACGCACCGGATGTCACTGCGTCCGTCCACTGCTCCTCTGCGTGCCCCTTTACCTTCTCCTCCTGCTTCCTCTCTTCCTGCTCTTGCCGACCCGGAGTCGGACTCTCTTCGTGCTGCCAGTCCTACTGTCACGCGTCTCCTTGCTACTGCTGTCACTGACCCTTCCTTCGAGTTGTCTGCTGCGTCTGCCCTTGTCACTGAGCTTGTCGACTTTGCTGCGCGCTGTCGTCTAGACTACGCTGCTCGTCTTGTCACTGAGTCTGAGTCCGCCTGTCCTCCGTCCGTCGGGGGTGAGTGTGCCCTTGGCACGGACGTCCTTGAGGACACGCAGGAGGAGTTCTAGTGTCTAGCCGCTGCTTCACCTCGTCTCGCGTCTGTACTGCTAGCCCCTGAGGGAGACCCGGATGCACCAGACATCCCGACTCCGCGCTCTTACGCGGAGGCGGTAGAGGGTCCCTACTCCTCTCAGTGGCAGGCAGCTATGGATGCAGAGATGGCTTCCTGGAAGTCCACAGGCACCTACGTTGACGCTGTTCCCCCTCCTGGGGCGAACATCGTCAGTGGCATGTGGATTTTCAGGGTGAAGCGGCCGCCGGGTTCTCCGCCTGTCTTCAAGGCGCGTTACGTGGCTCGTGGCTTCAGTCAGCGGTAGGGGGTTGACTACTTTCAGACCTTCTCCCCCACCCCGAAGATGACCACTCTTCGGGTTCTGCTGCACGTTGCTGCTCACCGTGACTACGAGCTGCACTCTCTCGACTTCAGCACAGCTTTCTTGCAGGGCAGCCTGCACGAGGAGATCTGGCTGCGTCGCCCACCTGGCTTCACTGGGTCTTTCCCTCCTGGTACCCAGTGGAGTCTCCGGCGTCCAGTCTACGGTCTCCGCCAGGCACCACGTGAGTGGCACGACACACTGAGGACTACGCTCGCGGCACTTGGGTTTGCTCCTTCTACTGCCGACCCGTCGCTGTTTCTGCGCACCGACACCTCTCTGCCGCCGTTCTACATCCTCGTGTACGTCGACGACTTGGTCTTTGCCACAGCTGACACTGCTGGACTCGCCTACGTGAAGTCCGAGCTGCAGAAGAGACACACGTGCACTGACCTGGGTGAACTGCGTAGCTACCTTGGCTTGCAGATCACCCGGGACAGAGCACGCCGCACCATTACCCTGACTCAGTCACACATGGTGCAGCAGGTCCTTCAGCGCTTCGGCTTCACGTACTCCTCGCCTCAGGCCACTCCTCTGCCTACTCGCCACTCGCTCTCAGCTCTGCCTTCGGATGAGTCCGTAGAGTCGAGTGGCCCGTACCCAGAGCTTGTTGGCTGCCTCATGTACCTGATGACCTGCACACGACCTGACCTCGCATACCCTCTTAGCATTCTCGCACGCTTTGTTGCTCCTGGGAGACACCGACCAGAGCACATGGCTGCAGCGAAGAGGGTGTTGCGTTACTTGTGTAGTACGTCGGGCATGGGGCTAGTGCTTGGAGGGCGCAGTCCAGTGGTCCTCACTGGGCACGCAGACGCTTCTTGGGCTGACGACCAGGCTACGCAGCGGTCGTCACAGGGTTACACCTTCAGCCTTGGTTCCGGCTCTGTCTCGTGGCGGGCTACCCGCTCGTCTTCTGTTCTCGGCTCCAGTTGTGAGGCTGAGATCTACGCTGGGGCTATGGCTGCGCAGGAGTTACGCTGGCTCACCTACCTGCTGACCGACCTTGGAGAGCAGCCTCGTTCTCCTCCAGTCCTCTACGTAGACAACAAGGCCATGCTGGCCTTGTGTCGAGAGCAGCGACTGGAGCACAGAACGAAGCACATTGCTCTCCGCTACTTTCTTGCTCGTGAGCTACAGCAGCGTGGACAGTTGCGACTTGCGTACGTGGCCTCTGAGGCCAACACTGCTGATGTCTTCACCAAGGCACTTGCTCCTTGTGATCATCAGCGTTGTTGCACGCAGTTGGGTCTTGTGCCTGTCTTGCCTCACTTGCTCTCCTCTTGACCTTGCTTGTACCTTCGCCTATATATACTCTTGCTCTTGCTTGCTTGACTCTTGTATATCTCTATATATGATCTTGCATGTGAACTGGCCGTCTGGCCTTTGAACTTGTGCTCGGAATGCGTGGTGACTTTGTGATCCACCCTGAGCTTTGCTTTGCTTTGCTTGACTGGTCTTGTGACCCCTTGTTCTCCCCCACTTTGCCTATGGGGGTGTGTCAGATTACTATAGCTTATACATGTTGTAGGCTGTAGTGGGGTAGCACATAAGGGGTACAACCCAATTAGGGTTGGCACTTGTACTGTTTTCATTTTCATAGTTGATCATTTCCTGTTCCTTACTTTCACAGTTATCAGGCCAAATTGGTCTGATTTTCTGATTTTCAGACCTTGATTTTGGGTTTCATCTGATTTTCAAGACGAGGATTTTTACTTCGTCTGATCCATAAGATTACGAAATTTAGTTCACCCTTGTTTACTTAGTCTGAAATTTCAGATAGCGGGTTGCAATTCGTCTGATACCGAACCCCCCCCCCCCCCCCCCCCCCGACCCCTCGCTTCTCTAAGCCCTTCGATGCCCTTGCTCCTCTTCCAGGCCTAGTCCAGACCTTCTCCCCCTCCCCCCCAGCCTTAGGTCACCTCCCCAGGTCTCCTCCCCATGCCCCTTGTGAAGTCTCGCACCTGCCCAGCCCCCCCTTCCTTCTCGCGTCCCTCCACCCAACCTAATCCCTCGCATCACCTCAATGCCACGTGCATGCCCCTCAACAGCCACACGCCTGTCAGCTAGTGAGCTCTCAGCGCCACGCGATGGGCGCGTTCATTAACAAAAACAAGTGTGATTATGCTAGACAAGGGTGTTAACTGAATCAGACTGCACAAATCTTATGGTCTGAAAAATCAGACTAAGCTCCAACATTCGTCTGGACAATCAGACCAGAAAAATATGCCCATCTGATCGTCAGATGGAACGATTTTTTACTTAGGTGTTTTCAGACAAGCCCAAATCCTAGCAAGAGCCCTGCTGGCAGCACGAGCAAGGTCAGACACATCCAGGAACGCCAGGAAGAGAACGGCAGGGAAACGCGCTGCGAAACAGTGGAAAGCTCCATTATTTGCGTACTGCGAACATAAGGAGGGCGAAAGCGGCGAGCACGACGAACACGATCAACATGTGAGGTAGACGAGACGCATGCTCCCTAGGCTCAGTCAAGGAGTCGGCCAATGGGGAATAACGAGGAGTATGTCAAACTTATATGCTATGATCTATCTAGGTTGTAGTGGGGTAGACACTATAGGGTACAACACTTCTAGGTTTTCCTACTTGTACCCACATGTTTCCTAGTCAACTCATTCCTCATTATTCTCACATGGTATTAGAGCAGGTTCCCTAGTGGGACCGTTTCTTCCTAAGGGCCCACCATTTTTTTTTCCTAACCTGCCCGAAGCGCGCCTCGCGCTCTGACCTGCCCTACCCTTTCGCGGCCCCTTAGTGGCCTACCTTGCTCCTGAGGCCCGTCGCGCCCCCACTTTGCGGCCCCTTCGAGGCCCCTTAGCGGCCTCCCTTCGCGGCCCCTTCGCGGCCCCTTCTCGGCCCCTTAGCGGCCCCTTCGCAGCCCCTTCGCGGCCCCTTCATGGCCCCTTCGCGGCCCCTTAGCGGCCCCTTCGCGGCCCCTTCACGGCCCCTTAGCGGCCCCTTCGCGTCCCCTTGGCGGCCCCTTCACGGCCCCTTCGCGGCCCCTTCGCGGCCCCTTCGCGACCCCTTTGCGGCCCCTTCACGACCCCTTCGCAGCCACCTCGCGGCTCCCTTCGGGGCCCCGCCCCGCTACCCGTAGCGGCCCCGCCCTGTCGCTAGTCGCGGCCCCGCCCCGTCGCCAGTCGCGGCCCGGCCCCGTCGCCACTCGCGGCCCCGCCTCGTCGCCAATCGCGGCCCCGCCCCGTCACCCCTGCCTCGTCGCAACACCTCAACGGGACCCGCGCGTCGCCCCTGCCTCGTCGCGACGCCCCTGCGGGACCCGCGAGGCGCGGCTCCTGCGCGTCGCGACGCCCTTGCGGGACCCACGTGGCGTCAGCCCTGCCCGCCGCGGCGCCCTGCCCTAACCCGCGCCCTGGAGCAGCCGCCACTGCAGGAGCCGCCCCTGGAGCAGCCGCCCCTGCAGCAGCCGCCCCTGGAGCAGCCGCCACTGTAGCAGCCGCCCCTGGAGCAGCCGCCCCTGAAGCAGCCGCCCCTGGAGCAGCCGCCCCTGAAGCAGCCGCCCCTGAAGCAGCAGCCCCTGCAGCAGCCGCCCCTGCAGCAGCCGCCCCTGGAGCAGCCGCCCCTGCAGCTGCCGCGGAGCCCTCGCCCTACAGTGGTAGCGGCCTCACCGTTGCCGCCGTCGTACGCCTGCCCTTCTCGCCAATGGTGAGCACTGCCCTGCCCGTACTACTGTTACTGCTGCTCTCGCTGCTACTGCTCTTTCTACTGCTACTGCTGCTCCTGGCGTGGCCAGATGCAGCTCCAGCGCCGTCCGCGTGAGTCCCTCGCCCCCCAACAGCTTCGTGAGTGGTACGCTAGTTGGGGTTGTAGGGGTGGCCGCGCTGCGACTATTGCTATTGCTACTGCTGCTGCTACTGCGGCTACCACTGCTCCTGCTGCTCCTGGCGGTGGCCAGATGCAGCTCCAGCGACGTCCGCGTGAGTCCCTCACGCCCCAGCAGCTTCGTGAGTGGTACGCTACTTGGGGTTGTCGGGGTGGCCGTAGTGGGAGTCGTCCTGGAGTGAGTAGTTCGGCAGCTGCTTGTAGTGGCCAGGTGTTGCTACAGCGTCGTCCGTGCGCGGTCCTTTCGCCCCAGCAGCTTCGTGAGTGGTACGCTCAGCGTGGAGGGTCACGGGGTACTACTCGTTGTCCGTATATCATTCGCACTGGTGCTCGGACTGGTCAGCATCGCGGGACATTTGGTCACGCAGAGTCCCGCTGCTTCGCCCGTCTGAGCGACGCCTGGCGTACGGAGTTTGGCGACGCGACTGAGCTCCCCGACTGGGTGGAGCTGCTTAGGCTGAGGGTAGATATCTATACTCTTGACTATGATGCTATCCTCACTGCCATGTATGCATTGCCTACTAGTGATGAGGGTGACTGTTACCTGTGTGTTCCGCCTGACCCGGGCATTAGGCTGCTGCTCTAGGTGCTGGTGAGGCTGCTGCTCTAGGTGCTAGTGCGTCTGTTGCTCCAGGTCATGGTGAGTCTGCTACCCCAGGTGCTGGTGAGTCTGCTCTCTCAGGTACCACGTCGGCTCAGGCCTTACACACCTTCACCCTTGACTCGGGTGCTTCCCGCTCCTTCTTTCGAGACCGCACCACACTCACGCCGCTTAGTCGGCCAGTTGCGGTCTCCCTGGCAGACCCCTCTGGGGATCCTGTCCTTGCCCACTTCTCCACTGTCTTACCGTGTCTGGCGGCCCCTTCTGGCACCCTGTAAGGTCTCTACCTCCCCTCGTTCTCTACGAACTTGGTGAGTGGTGCTGATTTACAGGATGGGGGGGTTGACCACTTCACTCCTGCGAGTCAGCGAGTGACCCACTGTACGTGTGCTCGGACGGGCCGACACTTGGCCACGTTTACTCGTCAGCCGGGGTCGAGCCTGTACACACTGACTACTGAGTCTCCTCCGGTTGCTGCGTCTGGTCAGGTAGCTGCGTTGGGTCAGGTGTTTGCTGCAGCGTCCAGGTCTGGTCTTGAGTCTGCCCCCTGCTCGTGTCGTCTCCTGTCTCTCAAGACTCTCCTCTGGCACCACCGCCTTGGTCACCCCTCCTTGCCTCGTCTCCGAGGCATGGCCTCCCGTGTCCTTGTCTCTGGTCGCCCCCGGTCCCTCCCTCCTCTTCCTCCGGGGCCTGCCCCTACCTTCGTTCCCTGCGTTGAGGGGCGGCAGCGCGCCGCTCCTCACTCCTCCGAGTTTCCTCCGACAGAGGCTTCGCTGCAGACACTTCACATGGAAGTGTGGGGCCCCGCCCGCGTCCTTGGTCAGGGTCACGAGCGTTACTTCCTGCTGGTCGTTGACGACTACTCGCGTTGCACCACAGTCTTCCCCTTGCGCAGCAAGGGTGAGGTCACTTAAGTGTTGATCGACTGGATCCGCGCAACTCGTCTCCAGCTCAGAGAGAGTTTCGGCTCCGACTTTCCTGTTCTGCGTCTGCACTCGACCTGACCTTGCATACCCTCTTAGCATCTTGGCGCACTATGTTGCTCTTGGGAGACACAGACCTGAGCACATGGCTGCAGCAAAGAGGGTGTTGCACTACTTGTGCAGTACGTCGGGCATGGGGCTCGTGCTTGGAGGGCGACGTCCAGTGGTCCTCACTGGTCACGCAGACGCTTCTTGGGCTGACGACCAGGCTACGCAGCGGTCGACACAGTGTTACACCTTCAGCCTTGGTTCCGGCTCTGTTTCGTGGCGGTCTACCCGCTCGTCTTCTGTTCTCGGCTCCAGCTGTGAGGCTGAGATCTACGCAGGGGCCATGGCTGCATAAGAGCTACGCTTGCTCACCTACTTGTTGAGTGACCTAGGAGAGTTGCCTTGTTCTCCTCCAGTTCTGTACGTAGACAACAAGGCCATGCTGGCCTTGTGTCGGGAGCACAGACTGGAGCACAGAACGAAGCATATTGCTCTTCGCTACTTCCTTGCTCGTGAGCTGCAACAGCGTGGTCAGCTGCGCCTTGCATACGTTGCCTCTCGGGCCAACACTGCTGATATCTTTACCAAGGCACTTCAGCCTTGTGATCATCAGTGCTTTTGTACGATGCTAGGTCTTGTGCCTACTTGGCCTCACTTGCTCACTTCTTGACCTTGCTTGTACTGTGATCTATCTATACCTGCACTTGCTTGTCTACCTTTGTATATTATATTGCATGTGAACTGGCCTTGTGGCCTTGAAGTTGTGGTCGGAATGTGTGGTGACGTTGTGATCCACCCTGAGCTTGCTGTGCTTTGCTTGACTGGTCTTGTGACCTCTTGTTCTCCCCCACTTTGCCTATGGGGTTGTGTCAAAATTATATGCTATGATCTATCTAGGCTGTAGTGGGGTAGACACCATGGGGTACAACACTTCTAGGTTTTCCTACTTGTACCCACATGTTTCCTAGTCAACTCATTCCTCGTTATTCTCACAGAGTAGGCATAGGGGAGTCAGGCGGCAAAAGTGCTTGAGACAGGTAATGCGGCGGAAACAACATAAGAGGAATAGTACAAGTGGCTGTCGACTCTGCAGAGGTAGGCGGGAGTTTGAGAAGGTACCGTATTATTCCGGCGATGGGACTTGGGGGACTCTCTAAAAAGGCGGAAAAACTAGCTAGGGTGAATATATAGGTGGCACGCAGTTTTCTAAGACCCTGGTACACCAATGTTATCCGTCAATGTTATTGGATTTACCATGTACTGTTCGTTTACAAGGTGTTGGAAACAAGTAATTTACGCTTTGTGTGTCGAAACACTAAACTCTAAGCGAGGCGAACCACAAGCGAAGCAACGGCGAGTCAACCAAAGAGGTTGACAAAATGTAACAGCAAAGAGGTTATGCGAAGGTCAAAGGTCAGCGACCTTTGACTCACCGAAAGGCAGCGCGACAGCAAGGACAAACAACCGACTCGATACTGAGCAGTTGCCCGAGTCGCAGGTGTAGCGAATCGCAACAACAACAGCAACAGTTAGTTAAAATCCTTTCATATTCCTTGTAATCATATAAAGCCTTGTATTACTTTGCTATAATCAATTCATCTTGCTCTCACACACTAGCGCAAGGTGGTTCAACCAGTTCACTAAGATCGCTTCCACAATTACATCGCTATTCAGAGTCTCAGCCCTGAAACGATCCTAAGGGCTTTCTCAACCCAACATAGTATTAGAGCTAACAGGGCAAGACTCAACTCTGTTCAACTTCCTACAGCAACTCAAGACATGGCAACACAGAAGGAGAGAAGTTCCTCTAACTGATCACCCGGCACTACTCCTACTCCACCTCCAGCCTCTGGACTACAGACAGAGGGAGGCACGGCAACAAGACCAGCTGCTGAATCTACTAAAACTCCTGTGAACCAGACAACCGGCTTCGACCCAAACATGATGGAGAAATTCTTCTCCTTCATGTCGTTCTACGAACAGCACCAGCAAGCAGCACCTGCGCAATCAAACATCAGCGACAACAACAATGGCATCACTCCCATGAGTCTTGACGACTTATCCTATGCGGGTGGAAATCAGCAGCAACCTACCTTTGCACCGTACGAGCCTCAACGCGGCTCCATCAGCTTCATGCCAAACCAACCTCCATTTGGACAAGAAAAGACATTGGACGCGCTTCAGATATAGGTCGCAGTTTTCACACGTCCTAAAACTGCAAACATCAACACCGTTCGACGGCAAAGATTTCTATACCTGGTCGTTTCAGTTCGAGGTGATGATGGAAGGCGCTTAAATCATTAGATTCTTCGACGGCTCCCTGCCATACCCAACACACGGGACACAGTACGACAAAAAAGAGTACACGTATCAGTCGTTAATGGCGTACACCATACTCCTATGAAACATAACGCTAAACGAGCAGCAGAACATCCGGTCTTATCGTGGATACGGCAACTCCGCCGAGCTCGCGTACAATCACTTCAAGAACCTGTATCAGGCAACAGGCAGCGTTAATCAGAGTCGTCTCAAGGCACAAGTGACAACAGTGCAAATGCAACTCGGCAAAAAAGGAATGGCGTATATCAGTCACTGTCGTGGACTGCGCGACAGACTCCTCTGATGCGGTGGATCGATATCCGAAGAAGCCTTCGTCATCACTGGCCTTGGTCCTCATTGGCGCTCCACTTGAGCTATTCTCCAAGCCCACGGAAAGATCTCTGAAGCAGCCCTATGCGCCGAAATTCACACCGAGCAGCAATATATGGATCTGCACGAAGAACGTCACAAGAAAAGGGCGTCAGTTTCGGAATTCGCCTGTCATACTCGACGCCACAACAACAACCGACAGAATGAGCATCAATCACGGAGATATGTACCACCGTTCTGCCACCTCTGCAAAACGTCAGGATATTCCCGCGTTCACTGCCCAAATCAACAGAAATCAACACCACCACGCCAACTCTGACCTTCAAGCAGCCAAGTAGCCTCCACACAATAGCATCCTTCCAACCAGGCGCCGTCCTCAATGACAACACCACAACCTGCAAAAGGAAGAAGAAATATCATTAGCTAAATGACAAGAACGATGGACACCACCAAATTACTCACCGGAAGAACAGCTCGATGAGAGTACGCCTCGTCGCGAATCACTGGTGCCAAATCCGACGTACGCAGCCATCGCCCAAAGCAAACCATCCGAGAAAGATACCTAGTTCTTGGACAGCTGCTGCGGACAACACATGTGCTCTTCAGGTCGCTTCGTCCAACGAGAACAACGCCTCAACCACGAAGTCGTCATCACCGTCGCCAACAACCAGAACCTGCGCACACGACGACAAGGGGCAGTTCAACTTCAATCTTGAGAAACTAACGTTATACTGCAAATGTCTAAGGTTTTGATCGCAGAAGGACTCGGCTACAACTTACTCAGTGTTAGTCAACTCATGGCGAAAGGAATACACCTTGAAGCTGACAGCACCACTCAGGAGTTCAAGCTCTACAGCGGGAAAGGTGGACTCTACATCGGGAAGGCAGTACTGAAGGACAACGTCTTCGTTCTTGACTTCGTTCCAGATCTAGGCACCGACGACAGTGACGCAATCGTCAACTTCACCTCTTGGACACACCCGCCATATCTCGATCCCAAATTCAGCCCCGGAGGATTTTGGTACTCGCACACCATTCCAGAAGTAGAGCGGACGAGAGCGTTAGCAACAACGGCAGAAGTAGAGACAACACCGGCAGAAGCAAAGACAACACCAGCAAAAGTAGAGACAACACCGACAGAAGCAGAGACAACACCAGCAGAAGTAGAGGCAACACTGGCAGAAGCGGAGACAACACCAATCGCTGGTCCTTCGACAGCATCAGCTCCCACCGTTGACTCTCCACCGACTCGAGCTCAGCAGCTAACTCTCACTCCATGCGAAATTCACAGAAGCGATAGCACCATCGCGACCTTCTACTCCAACTCCGACCTGCATAGAAAGAAGATCACCTGGACATCGGGCTGACGAATCGTTATGGCATCAGAGGTTAGGGCATCCTAGCAACACAACACTGAACCACACGATAAGAGCAGGAGTGCTCAATGAGACTCACTACTCCTACCCGATGGTAGAGAACTTCAACGAATTCGCGGAACATGCTTTAGCTGTCCTAAGGCCGACTTAACCCACCAACCGTTCGTCTCTCACCACGATCCAAGCCCTCCCGCGTACGCACCACTGGAGAAAGTCTACAACGACATATTGTACGCTCATGAAAGTGGACAAGGAACGTACAACTACGCCATCACCTTCATTGACGCCGCCAATAGATACGTCTGGCATCTTAACCTTCCGAGTCGCGACATGGCCTTCGAAGCCTTCGTGGCATGGCTTCCAGTAGCAGATAGGGAATCAGGAGTGAAGCTAAAAAGCTTTAGTCAGACGAAGGAGGAGAATATCAGTCAGAGCGGTTCAAACAGTACCTGGCGGAGAGAGGCATCAAGCGACTCATCTCTATTCCCTACGCTCACCAGCAGCAACACGTGGCAATGAACAGAACTCTCCAAACACCATGGCATGCGGCTACCCAACCACCAGTGGCCCGAGGCAATGGACCATGCTGTGCTGCTGCACAACTTGCTCTTCACATCATCGCTCCCAAACAACGCATCACCGCATGTGCTGTGGACAGGAAAACTGGGCAACACAAAAATGTTACGAGTTTTTGGCTGCATGGCACAGTACCAACCACACTGTTGAGAGTCTAAGTAATTTAAGAGTAGAAAGGTGGGGCCTAGGCTTAGTAGCCTAGGCCCGAGCTTTAGGGTCGAGCGGGTTTTCCCTTAGGGAAGGTGTCGAGTGAGTTGAGAGAGGAAATTGGAGAATGTGTGTTCACTATAGGGTTCGAAGTACATATAGCAAAGGAACACATGAAGAGGTGCACCACCTACAAATTTAATAACTACACTACTACTAGAACTACATGCAGTTATAATAAATATAATTTTGACATCCCCCCGTAACTGCATGCAGGAATAGCTAAGTGCAGAGCACAACCTGCAGAGGTACACCAATGAACAATAAAACAAGCAACAGCAGGTACTGCAGGCGGGCTAACTTTGAATGGTTACCCCCTCCATCTCCTCACCCTCCCCCTTCCCCTCCCCCACACTGCTGCAGAAGCAGCAGAGAAAGGGGGGAAGAGAGGAGAGGTGGAGGGACGGCTGCTTGTTGCCTCACACCCGCCACCCCGGTACCACTCCCCTTGCTCCCCCACATCCTCACACCCTCCTCCCCCAGCGGCAGCTGCAGCGGTGGGACTGAAAGAAGGAGGAGGGGAAGGGAGAGAGGTGACGCCACACTCCAACACCCTCCACCCCCATACCCTCCTCCCCACGGCTGCAGGGAGGCAAAGGAGGAGGGGGGTGGGCAGGAAGAAAGCCGCAGAGCGGCGAAGAGGTGTCGGTGCAGATGGGTCAGGGGCGGCTTCAGGGAGTGCAGGGGCGGAAAGAAGGCCCGTCGCGGGCCAGTGCCACGGGGCGCACGACGGGTAGAATAAAAGGGCCCGATCGTGTGCCTCGGGGCACACGACGAGCAGGGCACCATCGTGTGCCACGGGGCGCACGATGGGCAGTTGAAGGGCACCGTCACGTGCCACGGGGCGCGCGACGGGCAGGGAAGGAGTCACACGCCCGTGGGCGGGACAAGGTAAAAATAAAATCGTCACGCGCCCTAGGCGCGCGACCGGAAAATCTTAGCAGCGGAAGTGTAAAGCGGGCCCACAGGCCAGGACGAACTCAGCTCTGATACCATGTTGAGAGTCTAAGTAATTTAAGAGTAGAAAGGTGGGGCCTAGGCTTAGTAGCCTAGGCCCGAGCTTTAGGGTCGAGCGGGTTTTCCCTTAGGGAAGGTGTCGAGTGAGTTGAGAGAGGAAATTGGAGAATGTGTGTTCACTATAGGGTTCGAAGTACATATAGCAAAGGAACACATGAAGAGGTGCACCACCTACAAATTTAATAACTACACTACTACTAGAACTACATGCAGTTATAATAAATATAATTTTGACACGTGGCAATGAACAGAACTCTCCAAACACCATGGCATGCGGCTACCCAACCACCAGTGGCCCGAGGCAATGGACCATGCTGTGCTGCTGCACAACTTGCTCTTCACATCATCGCTCCCAAACAACGCATCTCCGCATGTGCTGTGGACAGGAAAACTGGGCAACACAAAAATGTTACGAGTTTTTGGCTGCATGGCACAGTACCAACCACACACTGCACGAGCTGGAAGATTCTTACGAGTACAGTGGGGACTACACCGAAAAGCATTACAACGCGTGGAAACAATTTGACGTCCACTCAAAGGAAACAGTAGCAGCACGTGACGTAATCTTCTACGAGCGACTTACCCTTCAAACGTACCTGGACAACATGGCAGCAGAACGTGACTCCGCGGGAGGATTTCGTGGCGACCGAGCCTTCGATTTGGCAGCAGATGAAGTTGACTGGGACGAGCAAAACGTGGACGGAGCATTGGAAGAAGCCGGACCTCTTCCTTACTGCTCGGTACCTTTTCCAATGGACGACGAAAACCCATGCAAAAGCATCAACGCCAAAGTCTACTACCACTTCGCCGGCAATGGTTACGTTGCACCCCACCCAGTCAACACAAACGATTCAGAACGCATAGGCCCCAGTTTCTTACCCGATCCAGAAGTGGGAGACGAAGCAGTCTATCCCGAGAACCCAAATCTCCCCCAAGGGGAGTGTTGGAAACAAGTAATTTACTGTACGCTTCTGTGTGTCGAAACACTGAATTGTAAGCAAGACAAACTACAAGCAAAGCAACGGCGAGTCAACCATAGAGGTTGACAAAATGTAACAGCAAGGAGGTTAAGCGAAGGTCAAAGGTCAGCGACCTTTGACTCACCGAAAGGCAGCGCGACAGCAAGGACAAACAACTGACTCGATACTGAGCAGTTGCCCGAGTCGTAGCTGTATCGAATCGTAACATCAACAGCAACAATTAGTTAATATCCTTTCATATTCCTTGTAATCATATAAAGCCTTGTATTACTTTGCTATAATTAATTCATCTTGCTCTCACACACTAACGCAAGGTGGTTCAACCAGTTCACTAAGATCGCTTCCGCGATTACATCTCTATTCAGAGTCTCAGCCTTGAAACGATCCTAAGGGCTTTCTCAGCCCAACACAAGGGGGGGGTGGGGGGTGTGAAATAATGTTTATATGCTCGGTTAGGCTTCTAGACTACAATGAGTTGCCCTTAGAGGGTACTGTCAAAACATATTCATACTTGTATCAGCTTGTTGCTGGTTCAACCTCATGTCAACTCATATTATACAGCTTGTCTAGGCTATAGTGGGGAAGACACTATGGGGTACAGTTTCCTAGGGTTTCCTACTTGTACCCAACCTTGTGCTACTTCATTCATTCTTGTTTCTTCACATGGTATAGAGCTGGTTCCCTCGTGGGAACACTTCCTTGGGCCCACCACTAAAATTATCTTTATGACCGGAGCGTCAGCTGCTCCTGCCCGAGGCGCGTCTTTTTCGCCGCCCTCCCAGGCCCTTAGTGGCCCCTAGCGACCTCGTCGCTGCCCCTACGCGGCCCCGTCGCCGCCCCTACGCGGCCCCGTCGCCGCCCCTACGCGGCCCTTTCGCTGCCCCTAGCGGCCCCGTCGCCGCCTCTCACCCTACGCGGCCCCGTCGCCGCCCCTACGTGGCCCCATCGCCGCCCCTAGCGGCCCCGACGCCGTCCCTAGCGCCCCCATCGCCGCCCCTAGCGGCCCCGTAGCCGCCTCTTTCCCTACGCGGCCCCGTCGCCGCCCCTACGCGGCCCCGTCGCCGCCCCTACGCGGCCCTTTCGCCGCCCCTAGCGGCCCCGACGCCGCCTCTCACCCTACGCGGCCCCGTAGCCGCCCCTACGCGGCCCCATTGCCGCCCCTAGCGGCCCCGTCGACGCCCCTAGCGGCCCCATCGTTGCCTCTCAACCTACGCGGCCCCGTCGCCGCCCCTAGCGGCCCCGTCGCCGCTCCCCTCCCTACGCGGACCCGTCGCCGCCCCTAGCGGCCCCAACGCCACCTCTACCGAGCAGCCGAGCCGCCGAGCCGCCCTACCGTCGAACCACTACTGTTCCTACACGCACGCCCTGACCCTAGTTCCTCCGACTGGTGAGATCACTTCTTGTTAGGCCACTGCAGTCATGGCTACCCCCAGTGTTCTTACCTTTGATACTGAGGGTCGTGCTGTTGACTTTGAGGTCTGGGTCGATGACCTCCAGCTGTTCCTACAGTGCGATAGGGCAGACGGACTTTCCCTGTTCGATCTCACCTCTAGTGCCTCCCCTGCCCTGTCTGCTACTGCTGACAGCACTGTTCGCTCACAGTGGGCCACACGCGATGGTGCTGCACGTCTTGCTGTGTGTCGCCACTTACCGACCACTGAGCGTGCGCACTTTAGCCAGTACAAGAGTGCTCAGACCTTGTACGACGCTGTAGTTGCACGCTACTCCTCCCCTGCCACTACTGCACTGAGCCGCCTCATGCTACCGTACCTCTTCCTTGACCTTGCTGCCTTTCCCACAGTCGCTGACCTCATTACGCACCTTCGCACTAGTGACACTCGCTACCGCGCTGCGCTTTCTGCTGAGTTCTGCGCCAAGAACCCCCCCCCCCCATGTACATCACCCTCTACTACATAGTCACCCGACTCCCTGACTCCCTTCGCTTAGTCAGGGACCACTTCCTCTCAGTTTGCCCCACCACACTCACCGTTGACCTCCTCGAGGAGCGCCTCCTAGCAGCAGAGAAGAGCATAGTCGCTGTAGGAGCCTCTCGTGGTGACCCTCGCACCCCCGTCTTTGAGGGGTGTTCCCCTTCCCCCCTCTTGCCCTCTGTTGCTTCTGCTGCTGCGGCCGACCTCGTTGGTTTTGAGTCGGTCGGCGTTGCGTCTGCCCCTAGCGGGAGACGCCGCACCAGCAAGGGCAGGGGGGGCAAGGGCGCAAGAGGGGCTGACGGGGGCGGTGGAGGTGGTGGTGGAGGCAGTGGAGGGGGTGGGGGTGGTGGTGGGAGTGGTGGCGGGGGTGGAGGTGTTGGTAGCAGCAGTGGCGGCAGCGGAGGCGGCGGTAGTGGCGGAGGGAGCGGAGGCGGCAGAGGTGGCGGAGGCGGCGGAGGTGGCGGAGGCGGCAGAGGTGGTGGTGGCCGGGGCGGCAGCGGTGGAGCTGGTCGCGGCTCTGCGCAGAGGAGTGGGTCCAATGGTGGTCAGCGCCAGCACCAGCAGCAGCGCAGTCGTGAGACCCCGTCCCCTCAGCAGCTTCGTGAGTGGTACGCTGGGCGTCAGCGGGGTGGGGGTACTGGTCCCTGCACCTACGTCCTCCGTATAGGCGACCGTGCTGGTGAGCAGTGCGGGGGCCCGCACTCCACCCAGCGCTGCTTCGGCCGCCTGACGGACGCGTGGCGTCACCAGTTCCCTGACGCCACTAAGATGCCTCGTTGGGACGTTCTGTCTAGGGCTGGGGTTGCAATCTTTGATCTTGAGTATGATGTATTCTTGCTGCCATGTATGCTGTGTCTACTAGTGATGGGGGTGACTGTTACCTGTGTGTTTCGCCTGACCCGGGCTTTGAGGCTGCTGCTCTAGGTGCTGGTGAGGCTGCTGCTCTAGGTGCTAGTGCGTCTGCTGCCCCAGGTGCTGGTGAGTCTGCTCTCTCAGGTACTACGTCGGCTCAGGCCTTGCACACCTTCACCCTTGACTCGGGTGCTTCCCGATCCTTCTTTCAAGACCGCACCACGCTTACGCCGCTTAGTCGGCCAGTTGCAGTCTCCCTGGCGGACCCCTCTGGGGGTCCTGTCCTTGCTAGCTTCTCCACTGTCTTACCGTGCCGGGCAGCCCCCTCTGGCACCCTGTCAGGTCTCTACCAAACCTCGTTCTCTACGAACTTGGTGAGTGGAGCTGACGTATAGGATAGGGGGATTGACCAGTTCACTCCTGCGAGTCAGCGGGTGACCCACTGCACGTGTGCTCGGATAGGTCGACACTTGGCCCCGTCGGCCGGGGTCGAGCCTGTACACACTTACTACTGAGTCTCCTCCGGTTGCTGAGTCTGGTCAGGTAGCTGCGTCGAGTCTGGTGTTTGCTGCAGCGTCCAGGTCTGGTCCTGAGTCTGCTCCCTGCTCGTGTCGTCTCCTGTCCCACCAGACTCTCCTTTGGCACCACCGCCTTGGTCACCCCTCCTTGCCTCGTCTCAGAGGCATGGCCTCCCGTGTCATTGTCTTTGGTCTCCCCCGGTCTCTCCCTCCCCTACCTCCGGGGCATGCCCCTACCTGCGTCCCCTGCGTCGAGGGGCGTCAGCGCGCCGCTCCTCACTCCTCCGAGTTTCCTCCGACGGAGGCTCCACTGCAGACTCTTCACATGGACGTGTGGGGCCCCGCCCGCGTCCGTGGACAGGGGCACGAGCGTTACTTCCTGTTGGTGGTTGACGACTACTCGCGTTACACCACAATCTTCCCCTTGCGCAGCAAGGGTGACGTCACTGAGGTGTTGATCGACTGGATCCGCGCAGCTCGTCTCCAGCTCAGAGAGAGTTTCGGCTCGGACTTTCCTGTTCTGCGTCTGCACTCTGACAGAGGAGGGGAGTCTTCCTCTGCCCGTCTGGGAGCCTTCTGTCGTGCACAGGGCATCCGTCAGACCTCCACGCTTCCGGCCTCTCCACAGCAAAATGGGATTGCTGAGCGCCGCATTGGCATGGTCATGGACGTCGCTCGTACGTCCATGATCCATGCGGCTGCCCCCCATTTTCTGTGGCCGTTTGCGGTTCAGTACGCAGCGCATCAGCTCAACCTTCAGCCCCGGGTCTCATTGCGAGAGACCTCCCCCACCTTGCGGTGGACGGGGATGGTTGGCGATGCGTCTGCGTTTTGGGTCTGGGGATCTCGGGCGTTTGTCCGCGACTTGTCTGCGGACAAGCTGTCCCCCCGTGCTGTTCCCTGCGTCTTCCTTGGCTTCCCCCTCTGACGCGCTTGGTTGGAAGTTTTACCACCCCACCTCGCGCCGTGTTCTGTCCTCCCAGGACGTCACCTTTGACGAGTTGGTGTCTTACTACCGTCTCTTCCCCTACCACACTGCGTCCCTCCCCCCGCCGCCGCTCTTCCTTGCGCCAGGTCCTCCCCCGGTAGACCCCCTCCCCCCTCAAGGTCCTACCCCGTCCGGTGTGTCCCAGGTAGACGCAGTTGAGCCTGTCGAGGTAGCTGCTGACTCTGGTGCTGCTAGAGGTGCTGAGCCTGCGGGTGCCGGGTATGGAGGTGCTGGGCCTGGGGGTGCGGAGCCTGGGGGTGCTGAGTCTGGGGGTGCTGAGCCTGCGGGTGCTGAGTTTGGGGAGGCTGAGCCTGGAGGAGCTAAGTCTGGGGGTGCTGAGCCTGAGGGTGCGGAGCCTGGGGGTGCTGGGTCTGCTCGTGTGGCCGCTCGTGGTGCTTCGTCGAGGCGTGAGCCACTCTCTCCAGAAGAGCTGCGCGAGTGGTTTGCCCGGCGCTGGAGCTGTGCTGCTGGAGCTGGAGGTACTACTGTTGCTGCTGGTCCCGGAGGTACTCGTACTTGCGGTGCTGGAGCTGCTGGGACTGGGGGTGCTGCTAGGGCTGCTGGAGTTGGTCCTGTTGGAGGTACTGCTGGAGCTGCTGGCGGTACTGGAGCTGCCGGTCCTACTGGAGCTGGAGCTGCTGGGGGTGTTGTCACTGGTGGTTCTGCTGGTGCTGGTGCTTCTAAGGATCTTGGAGTTGGCGCTGTTGGAGCTGGAGGTACTACTGGCGCTGGTGCAGCCGCTAGGGGTACTGGGGCTGTTCCTGCGGGTTCTGAAGGCACTGCGCGGCCGCGGCCGTACTTCGTTCCGCTCCTTGAGCAGGTTCTTTGTCTCCCGCCTTCTACTGGTCCTGCTCCTCCCTTAGAGTGTCAGCAGCCTGACCTTTCGCAGTCATAGTTACAGCCAGCCTCCCCCCTACCTGCTCCTTCTCCCTACACCGGTCCTACTGGAGGTCTTGCTGAGCGTCGTGAGCCTGCGTCTCGTCCTGCGTTGCCTGATCGTGCCGCTCGCACTAGTCGTCGTGCTGCGCGTCCTCTTGCGGTCCCAGGCACACACCAGATGGCACTGCGTCCTTCCACTGCTCCTCTGCGTGTCCCGTTGCCATCTCCTCCAGAGTCCTCTCTTCCTGTTCTTGCTGACCCGGAGTTTGACTCTCTTTGTGCTAACAGTCCTACTGTCACGCGTCTCCTGGCTACTGTTGTCACTGACCCTTCCTTTGAGTCCACTGCTGCGTCTGCCTTCGTGGCTGAGCTTGTCGACTTTGCTGCTCGCTGTCGTCTCGACTACGCCGCTAGTCTTGTTGCTGAGTGTGAGTCTGTCTGTCCTACGTCCGTTGGGGGTGAGTGTGCTCTTAGCACGGACGTCCTTGAGGACAGTTAGGAGGAGTTCCAGTGTTTTGCTGCTGCTTTGCCTCATCTCGTGTCCACGCTGATTGCCCCTAAGGGAGACCCGGATGCACCAGACATCCCGACTCCTCGATCGTACGCTGAGGCGATCGAGGGTCCCTACTCCTCTCAGTGGCAGTCAGCCATGGATGCAAAGATGGCTTCCTGTAAGTCCACAGGCACCTACGTCGACGAGGTTCCCCCACCTAGGGCAAACATCGTCAGTGACATGTGGATTTTCAGGGTGAAGTGGCCGCCGGGTTCTCCGCCTGTCTTCAAGGCGCGTTACGTGGCTCAAGGCTTCAATCAGCGGCAGGGAGTTGACTAATTTCAGACCTTCTCTCCCACCCCGAAGATGACCACTCTTCGGGTGCTGCTGCACATAGCTGCTCAGCGCGACTACGAGCTTCACTCTCTTTACTTCAGCACAGCTTTCCTGCAGGGCAGCCTGCACGAGGAGATCTGGCTGCGCCGCCCACCTGGCCTCACTGGGTCGTTTCCTCCTGGTACCCAGTGGAGCCTCCGGCGGCCAGTCTACGGTCTCCGCTAGGCGCCCCGTGAGTGGCACAACACACTGAGGACTACACCTGCGGCTCTTGGGTTTGCTCCTTCTACAGCCGACCCGTCGCTGTTTCTGCGCACCGACACCTCTTTGCCGCCGTTCTACATCCTCGTGTACGTCGACGACTTGGTCTTTGCCACTACTGACACTGCTGGACTCGCCCACGTGAAGTCCGAGCTGCAGAAGAGACATACGTGCACAGACCTGGGTGAACTGCGCAGCTACCTTGGCTTGCAGATCACCTAGGACAGAGCACAGCGCACCATTACCCTGACTCAGTCACACATGGTGCAGCAGGTCCTTCAGCGCTTCGACTTCACGTACTCCTCGCCTCAGGCCACTCCTCTGTCTACTCGCCACTCGCTCTCAGCTCTGCCTTCGGATGAGTCCGTAGAGCCGAGTGGCCCGTACCCAGAGCTTGTTGGCTGCCTCATGTACCTGATGACCTGCACTCGACCTGACCTTGCATACCCTCTTAGCATCTTGGCACGCTATGTTGGTCCTGGGAGACACCGACCAGAGCACATGGCTGCAGCGAAGAGGGTGTTGCGCTACTTGTGCAGTACGTCGGGCATGAGGCTTGTGCTTGGAGGGCGACGTCGAGTGGTCCTCACAGGTCACGCAGACGCTTCCTGGGCTGACGACCAGGCTACGCAGCGCTCGTCACAGGGTTACACCTTCAGCCTTAGCTCCGGCTCTGTTTCGTGGCGGTCTACCCGCTCGTCTTCTTTTCTCGGCTCCAGCTGTGTGGCTGAGATCTACGCGGGGGCCATGGCTGCACAGGAGCTACGCTGGCTCACCTACCTGCTTACTGACCTAGGAGAGCAGCCTTGTTCTCCTCCAGTTTTGTACGTAGACAACAAGGCCATGCTGGCCTTGTGTCGGGAACACAGACTGGAGCACAGAACGAAGCAGATTGCTCTCCGCTACTTCCTTGCTCGTGAGCTGCAGCAGCGTGGTGAGCTGCGCCTTGCTTACGTGGCCTCTGAGGCCAACACTGCTGATATCTTCACCAAGGCCCTTCCGCCTGGTGATCATCAGCGCTTCTGTACTATGCTAGGTCTTGTGCCTACTTGGCCTCACTTGCTCACTTCTTGACCTTGCTTGTACTGTGATCTTTCTATAATTGCACTTGCTTGTTTACCTTTTTATATAATATTGCATGTGAACTGGCCTTTTGGCCTTGCTCTTGTGCTCGGATTGTGTGGTGACGTTGTGATCCACCCTGAGCTTGCTTTGCTTTGCTTGACTGGTCTTGTGACCTCTTGTTCTCCCCCACTTTGCCTATGGGGGTGTGTCAAACTCATATTATATAGCTTGTCTAGGCTATAGTGGGGTAGACACTATGGGGTACAGTTTCCTAGGGTTTCCTACTTGTACCCAACCTTGTGCTAGTTCATTCATTCTTGTTTCTTCACACCTCATTCCTGCGCTTGACTCTCGACATGGTTTCAGAGGAGGTTAACAGCAAGTTTTTTTTTTTTTTAAGACATTCTTGTTTCTTCACACCTCATTCCTGCGCTTGACTCTCGACATGGTTTAAGAGCCCATTGATCGTTTTGCTCGACCCTGCACGCAGCGCCCTTACCCTGCCCGAACAGCGTCGCGCTGCTCTGCTGCCACGCGCGCTGCGCGTCGCACGCGTGAGCTGCCTGCCTGCGCGCGCGTTGTCTGCCCGCTAGCTCCGCCTGCCCGCGAGCGCTGCCTGCACGTGAGCTGCATGTTCGCGCACGCGTTGCTTGCCCGCGCCCCTACCCGTGCGAGCCCCTCCCATGCCTGCGCGCACGCTGCCTTCTTGCGAGCGCCCCTACCCGCATGTGCTGCTGCTATTGCTGCTGCATGCGCTGCTGCTGCTGCACAGCTGTTGCGAAACGCGCTGCTGCACCTGAGCTGCTGCTTCCACATGCTCTGGTGTGTTGTGCCCTGTCAATCCACGCTGCCTAGCCCGAGCCGCGCCGCCCTGCCTGAGTCGCGCTGCCTTGCCCCTACCAAGCCGCACTGCCCTCCTGCTGCTGCTGCTTCTGCTGCTTCTGCTGCTACTGCTACTATGGCCACCATTTTGGTTCTTAGCTTTGATGCGGAGGGTCTCTCGATAAGCTTTGACGTTTGGCTCGACGATCTCCAACTGTACATGCAGAGCGAAGCTAGGGATGGAGTTTAATTGATAGAACATACGTCCGGATCCCTCCTCGCCCATGCTGATACACACGACCGCTTAGATCAGTCTATGTGGCTCACGAGCAACGCTACTGCCCGCCTTGCTATCCGCAACCACCTTCCGCTAGCTAAGAGAGGGCACATTTTGGCTAGCAGAAGACAGCCAAAGACCTCTATGACGTCGTTGTCGCTCGTTACTCCTCCCTAGCTAATGCTGCCCTATGCCGTGTCATGCTGTTGTACCTCTTTCACGAGCTCGCAGATTTCCACACTGTTGCTGATCTCATGACCCACCTTCGCTCTAGTGAGACTCCCTACCGCGCCACTCTCAAGCCGGCCTTCCTCACTGCGAACCCCCCTCCACTTTATATCACCCTATACTTCCTCGTTACTTGCCTCCCTGACTCCCTCCGCACAGTTAGGGACCACTTCCTTGCCCTTGACCCCACTTAGCTCACGCTTGCCTCGCTGAAGAAGTGCCTTCTTGAGGTTGAAACCAGTACTGTCGCTGTTGCTGCCTCCTGTGGCACTCCCCGCTCCCCCTTTTTTGAAGGGTGTGCTCCCTCCCTTCTCATACCCTTAGTTGCCTCTGTTGCTACTGTCAACCTCCTTGGTTCTAAGGGAGTCGGCGCAGGGTCTACTCCTAGTGGGAAGCGCCGCAGCGGCAAGAGCAAGGGGGGTAAGGGCATGTACATCAGGCATGGGGCTCGTGCGTGGAGGACAGGGTTCAGTGGTACTTATAGGACACTCCGACGCTTCTTGGGCCGACGACCAGGCGACTCTGCGTTCTTAACAGGGTTACATATGTAGTCTTGGCTCTGGTTCTATCTCGTGGAGGTCAACTCATTCATCTTTTGTGCTTGGTTCCAGCTGTGAGGTCGAGATCTACGCTGGGGCTATGGCTGCACAGGAGCTACGGTGGCTGACCTACCTGCTGACCGACTTGGAGGAGCGGCCTCGTTCTCCTCCAGTTCTGTACGTCGACAATAAGGCCGTGCTTGCCTTGTGTCAGGAGCAAAGACTAGAGCACCGAACAAAGCACATTGCTCTTCGCTAATTTCTTGCTCGAGAGCTGCAGCAGCATGGTCAAATTCGCCTTTCCTACGTGGCCTCTCGGGCCAACACTGCTGATGAATTCACCAAGGCCCTTGGGTCCGGTGATCATCAGCGTTTTTGCAGTGCTCCTGGGCTTCTGCCCAGTCTGCATTACCTGCATGTATCTTGATCTTGCACTTGTTGTACACTGCTATTTATATTTATACCTGCATGTTTACTCTTGCTAGGTTGTGATCAGTGTACTGCATTGCTGTTGTACCTCTGCATGTGAACTGACCTTGTGGCCACTTGCCTGTGCTCAGAATGTGTGGTGATCTTGAGATCCACCCTGGGCTTTGCCTTGCTTTGTTCTCTTGCCTCACTAATCTTGTGATCGTTTGTTGTATTGGCTATCCCTCACTTTGCCTATGGAGGTGTGTCAAAACATATTTATATGTTGTTAGTTCTGCTAGGCTACAGTGAGGTGCTCATTATAGATTAAAACCCCAATTAGGGTTTCATACTTGTATCATCTTATTGCTAGTTCTACCTCATTCCAACACAGTTAACTCTCGACATGTACAACACTTTCTATGTTCTCTTTTTGTATCTTCCTCCCTTTGAACCATGCATCAATTCTCTCGAGACTCTATCCTAGGCTATCTTGAGAGGGAAGGGGAGGGGGAGGGGGGTGGGGGGGTGGGGGGGGGGGGGGGCTTTTATTCGTAACGAAAAACACCATTTGTTGAAAAAAACAATTCGTGCGCAAGTTTCGTGCAAGCGGCGTGCCAGATTTGTGTTAGAATTCGGGTCTGACACATAAACCGTGTTAGAATTCGAATCTGACACAAATCGCGTGTCAGAAGTCGGAATTGCGCCTCTAAAAGCTCACACGCAATTGCATTTACAACTACTGTATACATAAAAGGGGGGTCATATATTCTTTAGGGGCAAAAAGGGGGTCCTCACAAAACAGTACCAAAATAAGAGTCCCATTACCCTATAGAGTGTCCTTGGGGACCCTTTTTCCGGCTGGTCCTACAGCCGGAATACTACGATAATGAAGCGCCAACTCAGGTAGCGACGACGGCTGCTGCTCCTAGACCAACGGCCGCTGCGGCAGCGAGTGTCACACACCCCCAGACCTAGCTCCTCTAGTATGGACACTAGAACCGCCAGTCCCACGAACACCTCCAGCGCCAGCACGACCAACACCTACAGAATCCGGACCTTCAGCTCCAGCATCCGCACCTCCAGCTCTAGCCTCAGAACCTCCAGCTCCAGCACCTCCAGCTCCAGCACCAGTACCGCCAGCACCCCCAGCGTCAGGAACTCCAGAGAAAGCACCCCCATAACCTCCAGCAGCAGCATTAGGAGGTGGCGACGAGGACGTCGGCTGCTCCCAGACCAACGGCCGCCACGATAGAGGGCGCAGTGCAACCCCAGGAACTCCAGCGGCAGTACCCTCAATCCCACCAACAACAGAGAGCTAGAACCCCCCGAAGCGGCATCCCCAGAACCAGCACCCCCAGAGTCAGCATCCCCAAAACCAACACCCCCAGCGTCACCACCCCCAAAAGCACCAGGGCCCCCGGATTCTGCAGCGACAGGTTGCAAAGGAGGTTAAGACGTCAGAGGTGGAAAATCCGGAGGTGTCTCCAAGCGCGGCGGGCGGCGAGAGGCCGTTGTGTCCTCAGTGAGGTCACCCCACTCGGCCGGGCCAGAGGAGTCGGAGGAGAGCTCCAAAAGCACAACCGAGGGAGGAGAGCTCCTGGGTGACATGCGACACACTTGAGGGAGCAGGACGAAGGGGGGGGGGGAGGAGGTCTACCTGGGGCGGACTGGGTACTAGGAAGAGAGGAGGGGGGGAGGGGGGGCACAAGGCAACTGCGGTGGGGGTAGAGACGGTAGTAGCAGACCGACTTGTCAAAGGTGACGCCTCGGGAGGAAAGGACGCGACGGATGACTGGGGGTAAAACTGCCAGTCAGGTGCATAGGTATGAAAGCCAAGAAAGGCGTAGCGAATAGTGCGGGGAGAGAGCTTGTCCGCACTGGGATCGCGGACAAGGGCATGCGAGCCCCAAACCCGAAAGAGTGGTGCATCGCCCACCTCCCCCGTCCAAGGGAGGGTAGGTGAGGCCTCTGCCTGGGAGACACGCGGCCAGAGGTTCAGCTGATGCGCGGCGCATCGGACCGCAAACAACCACAGAAAATGGGGAGCAGCCGCATGGATCATGGAGGTGCGAGCGAACTTTATTATCATGGCAATGCGGCGCTCAGCGATCCCATTCTGCTGTGGAGAGGCCGGAAGCGTGAACATCTAGTTGATGCCCTTCTCATGACAAAAGTCTTTAAGGAGACCGGAGGAAAAATTGCCACCTAGTTAGAGTGCAGACGGAGCACCGGGAGGTCCTTCTGGAAACGTGCTCTCAGCCAGGCACAAACAGCGCAAATCTAAGGGATCAAAATATCACGGACGTCGACCTTATGCTCTAAGGGAAACACCGTGATGTAGCGCATGAAGTCGTCGACAACCAGGAGAAAGTAGCGCTCCGGGCACAGCCCATGGACGGGGGCAGGGACCCGCACGTCCATGTGCAGTGTCTCCAGATGAGCAGTGGTCGGAGAAACGAAGAGGATTGACGAGCAGCGCGCTGCCGCCTCTCGACACAGGGAGTGCACGGTGGTGCAAGTGACGGCGAGAGCGGGAACAAGGTCGGCAAGAGGCCAGAGACAAGGTGATGCAAGTGCATGTTACAAAGGCGCGGAAGGGAGGGGTGACCAAGACAGTGGTGCCAGAGAAGAGACTAGTGTATGAGTAACTAACACGAGCAAGACGTCGCTACTTAACATGACGCATCCACCTGAGCAAACGTAGTGTGCAGTGTGTACAGTCATACCCAGGCCTTAGCGTAAATGTGGCAAGGTGGTCTCCAGTCTCTATGTGCGTACAGATCGCCACGCGCTCGCCCCCAGGAATCAAGGTGGTGACTAGCAAATCCTGGAGGTGACCGATACTCACCAATTTCGTAGCGAACGAGGGGAGGTGGAGACGTGTGAGGGAGCCATAGAGGACTACCGGGCACGGGATTAAAAAAAAAAAAAAAAAAAAAAAAGAGCTACGCGCAGCGACCGGTCTAGAGGTGGGGCCGGCCAGAGTGACAGGGACGGGTGCCGATAGCGGTGTGACGGTGGTGCAGTCGCAAAAGAAGAACCAGGTTGCTCCGGAGTCCAGCATGAACAAGAGTAACGCCTCCACAGGAACTCCAGTGCTATCAATTGTTAGGATTAAGGACGGAGTTGAGGAAGTTTATGGGCCAAAATAACTCAAAATCGTTGGACTAAATTTATGGACAGAATTGTCGAATTTACAAGAAACGCCGTCAACGAAAAGTTCCCTAGTAGAACTTCACCAATATCGAATATGTTGTAGCAATAGATCGAGGCTACAATTCCCAATCTGAATCTTATAAAAAAGTGAAGTAAATCTCGAGTTATGAATTTCGACGCGCTAGGGGGTATGCTGGAGCTAAACTTAACTCAATCACAATTTTGATCAAGAACCACACAAGGAATTAGAGTATCTAGAAACCAAAGAGAAGAGGATGAGAGGGACGAGAGGGAAGGTTCCAAAGGAGTCCCCAACCAAGCAAACCCCATCAGCAACCTCACTTTGACTCTTGTCACATTCCAACCCATGCCATCCACCTCACCTCAACTTGGCCACACTTGCGAACTCGGTTTGGCTTCTCCCGACCACTTCGCGTCAACTACAATGAAGGTGACGAATATTCTGAACCCCAATGGTCTATACCCCATATAGAGTCACTCCAAAAATTTATAGTCTCCGCATCACAATCAAAACTTTGAGCGATCATAACTTTCTCGTTCTTGCTCCTATTGCGACGATTCTTGATTTGTCAGAAAGCCATTGAACATAGAAGTCATTTTAGACATCTGCTCAAGAAAAATGACATTCATACACACTCAGATAGTCCAAACCATGTCAAACCAAAAATCTTACACGCACGCAGACCATGCTTGCAAAGTAGGAGGATATGACGGGAGGCAAACAGACGTGAATGCATATGATTGCAGCACACAACAGTAGTCTCACAAGCACCTACACTAGCATCCTCTATACAAACTAACCTAGATAGAAAAGAATAATAGTCACCCTCAGCACTAGCACCAGCAGCATACATGTCACACATGCCTACAAAGATCTTGTCCCAATCAAGCAAAAAAAAAATTTAACTCCCCTCCTAAGCAGTCCTAACCAGCCAGGGACCCTAGCCTACTCACCGAACTTGTCACTAAAGGCATCCCCGGGACGGCAGAAACAGCAAGCCTCACCGTGCACCAACTTGATGCTGGCATCGCCGGTCTGAGAGCCAGTGCGACGCACTTACGGGCAAGGACCATTAGCAGAGCCACCACGACCTGTAGAGCCCCACTGAGCCACCCACTTATGAACCTGCTGGGCAAGGGAGTCTCCTGTCGGCGCGGTTGTTGTTGATGTTGCTACTGCAGTCCACCCTCTGAACCGCCGCCTCCACCCGTTGCTCTGTCAGACGCAGCTCCACTAGACGCCGCAATAGTGCCACCACCTCTGCTAGCTCCACCACGACCACCACCCCCACCTTCTCCTCCACCCCCGCCACCTCCACTACCCCCACCACTCCCGTCCCCCCGACCGCCTCCGCCTCCTCCACCAACCCCACCACCCCTACCCCTCTGACGCCCACCCCTGTTGCGCCTCCCACTCGGAGCGGACGCCGCACCGACCTCCTCAGCACCAAGGAAGTCAACGCAGCAGAGGAAACAGATGATGTGAAAGGGGAGGGAGCACACCCCTCAAAGAAGGAGATGTTGGGGGTGCCACGAGAGGCAGCTACAGCGCGGGCACTAGTCTCAGGCTCGAGGAGACGAGTCTCAAACGAGGCAAGGGTGAGACTAGTGGGGTCTAGGGAGAGGAAGTGGTCTCGAAAAACACGAAGGGCGCCAGAGAGGCGAGTCACAAGGAAGTACAAAGTGAGGTACATGGGGACCTGGTTCTCAGCCAGACACTATGGCAGGAGAGCAGCACAGTAGTGAGTGTGAAAGGAGCGCAGATGGGTCATGAGGTCAACTATAGTGGTGAAGTCCGATAGCCCAGGGAGGAGAAACGGCAACGCAAGACGACCTAGGGTGCCAGAGGAGGGGGAGGAGTAGTGCTTAACTACAGTGGCATCAAACGCCTCGGTCGACTTCACCCGGCAAAAGTGGACCTTCTAGTCGGGCGAGAGGTGAGTGCGGACTGCAAGCGTACTAATGGCGTCGCATGTCGCCCGCTGTATGCAGTATTTCTTCTGCACATCCTCTGCAGCAATAACGGCATGCTCTACTGGAGGCTTGGGGGCCTTGAAGGACCTTGACGTGTGCTCAAACAGCGAGGCATCGTCCTCGGTAACGCTTTGCAGGTACAGGTGCAGGTCCTCTAGCCATGAATCGAAATATATAGGGCGCCCCTGCGCGTCAAATGTAAGGACAGTGACAGTCACCATGGTAGACACTAGGTCAGGAAGCAGCACTAGGAACTAGCCGCATATTTAGGCACTGACAACGGCTTGGGGAATAGCACGGCAGCAGGCAGAGCGGTAGCTTGGCGCGACGCGACAATAGGTAGGGCGACGCGGCGCGGCGGTAAGTAGGAAGGTGTTTCGCGACGACGGTACGGCGCACAGCACGACGCGGCGCGACTCAAAAGGGCGGTTTGGCGCAGTAGGGCGGTGTGGCGCGGCAAGGCGGCAGCAGGTGGCACGGCAGCGGGCGGCCAGCGGACTGCAGCGGGCCGGCAGCGAGCGGTAGTGCGGGGCAGTGTACGGGCAGCAGTGGGCCAGCATCGGGCAGCTGGCGGCAGCTGGCAGTGCGTGGGCTACAGCGCAGGTGGCAGCGCTGACAGCAGTGCCGCAGGGCAAGCTGCAGCACGGGTGGCAGAGGTTGGGCAGTGTAGTGAGGCAGCGCGGGCGGCGGCGTGGGCGGCAGCGCGGCAACGCTCGGACGGCACGCGTAGGGCAGCACAGCAACGCAGTGCAGCGCGCGCGGGACAGCGTGGGGCAGTGCGTGGTGGGCAGCGCGACACTGCTAGGCAGGCGTGCAGGGCAGCGTGGGGCGGTGCGGCAGCAGCAGCACAACAGTGGTAGTAGCATGACAGTAGGGCAGTGCGCGCGAAGAGGCAGTAGTGCAGCTGGAATGAACCTGCTCGAATACCATATCAAGGAGTGAAACAGCGGAATGAATGCCCTAGCACAAGGTTGGGTACATATGGGAAACCCTAAGTGGGTTGTACCCTCTAGAGCATGCCTCATTACACCCTATCAACAAATGTAACATGTGACATTATGAATTTGCCAATCAGGCAACAATAGTTTTTTCGTGTCAGATGTCAGTGTCTTAATGATGCGGAACGGTTCCACGAATCTCGGACGAAGTTTTGCCGATTGGGGCATCCAAAGGTTCTTCGTGCCCAGAATTACCAGCTGTTCGACATTAATAGGTAAATCCCTTCGATGCCTATCGGCGTTGCGGATGGCGACAGTATTTGCTTTGGGAATGAACTCTGCTCCTTCATCGCGGGCAGCTTGCAGTTCGGGTGTACTAGACGAGGGTACCACCGGATCAATCCCATATGGAGTTAGAAGGGTAACTGGTTGGTCGTTGCTGAGGGTGTGTTGTCATACGTACGTTCCAGCATCGGGAGTGAACCCTCACACTAAGGCAGTTTAGGGCAATTAGTGCAAAACGGTTGCTCCAGAATCTGATTGGTCCGTTCGGTTTGACGGTAAGTTAGCTGGTGGCATGACAACGATAACTGCACGCGATTGCCGTATTGTGCCCACGTTTGCTGCCAGTTCAAGATTGAAAATCAACGTGAAGTCTCGGTCCTCTCATACTTGCTAATCGAAGCCTACTAGTTGGTGTCGTTTTGAACCAACCCAAGCTGTCACCTGTGCATAGCCTCTGGCGTGCTGAGATCGAAGCCGCGATTGGCTCGAAACGCGCCCGTAGCCCTGCGCACCACACGTCCCACATGCGGTATTGGGCGACTTTGCAGAACAAACTCCAGGTGACAGCCAGCCCCGAGGGCCTTTCCCCTTACGACATTGGGTCGGCGATGCTACGATAACTCGCCACCGCTCCATGGCAGGCCCGCGCAGCAAGGAAACTGCGTACAAAATCTTTGCTTCATCCGGCGTGACGTAATTCACGAAAAAAAAAAAAACGTTCATCGTGAACATCCACGACTGAATTGTCGGACCTCCACGCTGGCTAGGATCGAAACAGATCGAGCGCTGTGGCTTGAGTGGCATCAGCTCATGGATGTCATTGTTGCCGAAATGTGCTGCACTTCTGATATGACGACGGGCTTTGTGAGGTGAATTTATGCCCGGTGCCTCCCTGGTCTGCTCCATGCCCGGCATAGATTGGAGGGCGCCATCACTGATTGCTACTGAGCGCTGTCCCACGCTGTCGTGTTCCGATGGTGTCCTAGATGAGATGATGATGGGTACTTCGGTTTGTGTAGGTGCGCTTGCTGGTGCCACTGCTGGTGCATTCGCCGTCGACTGCTGTCGTGCGGAATCACGCAATGCTGTGAGTGTCGCAATTTCGAGCATAGATTCCTCCAGCTGGCGCATGAGTTCGTCGAGACGCTCGTGCGTCAACGTCGCGAGTGCAATGCATCAGGTCTCGTCCATGGCGAGGGTGTCGGGCTTGCTCTGCGGTAGCCTTTGTCGTGGCTGTTTGTGCTTACGAGAGAGTACACAAGCAGCGGTGTTAGTCGCTGAGGGACGTCTACCCCCCCAAAAATTGTGATCAGTTGGGAAGCAAAGCGCAATCCAAACAAGACTCGACGTTTACGTCGGAAGGGTTGCGTAGAGCTGTATCCCTTGTGTTAGAAACATTATTATAGAGTACATTGTAACTACATTTTGCTTATAGAAGCAATTTATTAAGTTTTTCATTTTTTTTCTTAAAACATGACAGGCTCTATATTCCCCTATGATGAAGGAAAATGTTGTATAGATTTTTTCTTCCCTTAAATTTCTTTTCAGTGTTAATTGATTATGGAACACTCTGGACAATTATGTTCTTTTTGTAATTTTAATAAAAATAATTTGAATTCACCAACAACTTAACTCCACTGTTCAATCAGGTTATTATAGCGGGTTGGGCGTTTGCAACTAGTGTATCTGATGTGTCAGCTAGTTGGATGGCGTTGGGTGGCATAACGCCCTCGTTCTGCGCTGGCAGAATTTTTCTCGTTCTGCGCTGGCATCCGTCTCTTTCACAGCTCGAATTCGGCGCTGTCTTTTCTTTGGTTGTTGTTCTTGGTTCCTCTTGACAAGCACCTGCTCTGCTCCTACTCCTTTTCCTCCCCCCCACCCCAATTTCTTGCCAGTTCTTCTCCCACCTAGCCGTCGCTATCGCTCCCATCCAGCCGTATCCTCTCCCTCACTACCCGCCGTCTCCATCCACCCTGCCATCTCCTCTCCCTTACCTCCCCGCCGTCGCCTCTCCCTCCTCCCCGCCGTCGCCTCTCCTCCTCCCCGCTGTCGCCTCTCCTCCCTGCCGTCGCCTCTCCTCCTCCCCGCCGTCGCCTCTCCTCCTCCCCGCCGTCGCCTCTCCTCCTCCCCGCCGTCGCCTCTCCTCCTCCCCGCCGTCGCCTCTCCTCCTCCCCGCCGTCGCCTCTCCTCCTCCCCGCCTCGCCTCTCCTCCTCCCCGCCATCGCCTCTCCCTCCTCCCCGCCGTCGCCTCTCCTCCTCCCCGCTGTCGCCTCTCCCTTACCTCCGTCGCCTCTCCTCCTCCCAGCCGTCGCCTCTCCTCCTCCCCGCCATCGCCTCTCCCTCCTCCGCGCCGTCGCCTCTCCTCCTCCCGCTGCCGCCTCTCCTCCTCCCTGCCGTCGCCTCTCCCTCCTCCCCGCCGACGCCTCTCCTCCTCCTGAGAAGAAACGAGAATGAATGCACTATAAAAGAGTTGGGTACAAGTACTAGCCCTAATTGGGTTGTACCCCATATAGGCCACCCCACTACAGCCTGCACAAAAGCATAAGCTATAATGTTTTGACACATCCCCATACGCAAAGTGGGGGAGTACAAGGGGTCACAAGACCAGTCAAGCAAAGCAAGCTCAGCGTGGATCACAAAGTCACCACACATTCCGAGCACAAGGTCAAGGCCACAAGGCCAGTTCACATGCAGGAGTACATATATATATAAAAGGCTAGACAAGCAAGAGCAAGTGTATATATATATGTATGTAACAGTACAAGCATGGTCAAGAGGTGAGCAAGTGAGGCAAGGCAAGCACAAGACCCAGCTGAGTACAGAAGCGCTGATGATCACAAGGCGCAAGCGCCTTGGTGAAGATATCAGCAGTGTTGGCCTCAGAGGCCATTTACGCAAGACGCAGCTGACCACGCTGCTGCAGCTCACGAGCACGGAAGTAGCGGAGAGCAATGTGCTTCGTTCTGTGCTCCACTCTCTGCTCTCGACACAAGTCCAGCATGGCCTTGTTGTCTACGTACAGCACTGGAGGAGAACGAGGCGGCTCTCCTAGGTCAGTCAGCAAGTAGGTGAGCCAGCGAAGCTCCTGTGCAGCCATGGCCCCGGCGTTGATCTCAGCCTCACAACTGGAGCCGAGAACAGAAGACAAGCGGGTAGCCCGCCACAAAACAGAGCCGGAACCAAGGCTGAAGGTGTAACCGTGTGACAACCGCTGCGTAGCTTGGTCGTCAGCCCAACAAGCGTCTGCATGCCCAGTAAGGACCACTGGACTCCGCCCTCTAAGAACAAACCCCATGCTTGACGTACTGCACAAGTAGCGCAACACCCTCTTCGCTGCAGCCATGTGCTCCGGTCCGTGTCTCCCAGGAGAAACATAGCGTGCGAGAATGCTAAGAGGGTGTGCAAGGTCAGGTCGAGTGCAGGTCATCAGGTAAATGAGGCAGCCAACAAGCTCTGGGTACGGGCCACTCGACTCTACAGACTCATCCGAAGGCTGAGCCGAGAGCGAGTGGCAATAGGCAGAGGAGTGGCCTGAGGCGAGGAGTACGTGAAGCCGAAGCGCTGAAGGACCTGCTGCACCATGTGTGACTGAGTCAGGGTAATGGTGCGGCGTGCTCTGTCCCGGGTGATCCGCAAGCCAAGGTAGCTGCGCAGTTCACCCAGGTCAGTGCACGTGTGTCTCTTCTGCAGCTCGGACTTCACGTGGGCGAGTCCAGCAGTGTCAGCTGTGGCAAAGACCAAGTCGTCGACGTACACGAGGATGTAGAACGGCGGCAAAGAAGTGTCGGTGCGCAGAAACAGCGACGGGTCGGCAGTAGAGGGAGCAAACCCAAGAGCCGCAAGTGTAGTCCTCAGTGTGTCGTGCCACTCACGCTGTACCTGGCGGAAATCGTAGACTGGCCGCCGGAGGCTCCACTGGGTGCCAGGAGGAAAAGACCCAGTGAAGCCAGGTGGGCGGTGCAGCCAGATCTCCTCGTGCATGCTGCCCTGCATGAAAGCTGTGCTGAAGTCAAGGGAGTGAAGCTCGTAGTCACGGTGAGCAGCTATGTGCAGTAGTACCCGAAGAGTGGTCATCTTCGGGGTGGGAGAGAAGGTCTGAAAGTAGTCAACTCCCTGCCGCTGACTGAAGCCACGAGCCACGTAACGCGCCTTGAAGACAGGCGGAGAACCCGGCGGCCGCTTCACCCTGAAAATCCACACGCCACTGACGATGTTCGCACCAAGTGGGGGAACCTCGTCGACGTAGGTGCCTGTGGACTTCCAGGAAGCCATCTCTGCGTCCATAGATGCCTGCCACTGAGAGGAGTAGGGACCCTCTATCACCTCCGTGTAAGAGCGCGGAGTCGGGATGTCAAGTGCATCCGGGTCTCCCTCAAGGGTAAGCAGTACAGACACGAGATGAGGTGAAGCAGCAGCTAGACACTGGAACTCCTCCTGCCTGTCCTCAAGGACGTCCGTGCCAAGGGCACACTCACCCCCGACGGACAGAGGACAGACAGACTCAGACTTCGCAACAAGACTGGCGTGTAGTCTAGGCGACAGCGAGCAGCAAAGTCGACGAGCTCAGCAACTAGGGCAGACGCAGCAGTGGACTCAAAGGAAGGGTCAATGACAACAGTAGCAAGGAGACGCGTGACAGTAGGACTGGCAGAACGAAGAGAGTCCGACTTTGGGTCGGCAAGAGCAGGAAGAGAAGACTTAGGAGGAGAAGGTAAAGGGGCACGCAGAGGAGCAGTGGACGGACGTAGAGACATCCGGTGCGTGCCAGGGACAGGAGGAGGACGCTGACGCGAACCGCGACCACTAGTGCGAGCAGCACGGACAAGCGACGCAGGGCGAGACGCAGGCTCACGACGCTCAGCAAGACCTCCAGTAGGACCAGTGTAGGGAGACGGAGCAGGCAGTCGGGAGGCCGGCTGTAACTGTAACTGTGACGGGACAGGCTGTGGACACTCGAAGGGAGGAGGAGGACTAGTAGAAGGCGGGAGACCAAGAACCTGCTGAAGGAGCGGAACGAAGTACAGCTGAGGCCACGCGGCGACTCCAGACACAGCAGGGAGAGCACCAGTACCCCCAGCGGCAGCACCAGCACCAGCAGCACCTCCAGCTCCAGTACCTCCAGCAGCACCCGTAGCACCCCCAGCAGGACCACCTCCAGGACCGATAGCAGTAGCCTCCGCGCCAACACCCGCAGCAGCTCAAACTCCAGAAGTACCCGCAGGCCCAGCAGCTCCAGTACTCCGAGTACGAGCACGGCCGGGACGCGCGGCACCAGCACCCTCAGCAGCAGCAGAACCTCCAGAACCCGCAGTACCTCCAGCTCCAGCAGCTTGCCTCCAGCGCCGGGCAAACCACTCACGCAGCTCCTGTGGAGAGAGTGGTTCCCGGCGAGACGAAGCACCCGGAGAACCGCCAGACACAGCACCGCTAGACGCCACACGAGCAAGCCCAGCTCCCTCAGGCTCAGCACCTCCACGCTCAGCACCTCCAGGCGTAGCACCCCCAGGCGTAGCACCCCTTGGCTCAGCACCCCTAGGCTCAGCACTCCCAGGCTCAGCACCCCCAGGCTCAGCACCCCCAGGCTCAACACCCCTAGGCGTAGCACCCTCACGCTCAGCACCCCCAGAGTCAGCACCCCCAGGCTCAGCACCCTCAGCAGCACCAGAGTCACCAGCGACCTCCACAAGCTCAACAGCGTCTACCTGGGACACACATGAAGGGGCAGGACCCTGAGGGGGGAGGGGGTCTACCGGGGGGGGACCTGGCACAGGGAAGAGTGGTGGCGGAGGGAGGGACGGATTGCGGTAGGGGAAGAGATGTTAGTAGGGGACTGACTCGTCCAACGTGACGTCCTGGGAGGACAGAACACGGCGAGAGGTGGGGTGGTAGAACTGCCACCCGGGCGCGTCAGGGGGGAAACCCAGGAAGACGCAAGGAGCAGCACGAGGGGAGAGCTTGTCCACAGACAAGTCGCGGACAAACGCCCGAGATCCCCAGACACGGAACGCAGACGCATCGCCAACCTTCCTCGTCCACAGCAAGGCTGGGGAGGTCTCCGGCATGGAGACCCTGGGCTGAAGGCTGATCTGATGCGCCGCGTACCGAACCGCAAACGGCCACAGAAAATGGGGGGCAGCCGCATGCATCATGGACGTACGGGCGACGTCCATGACCATGCCAATGCGGCGCTCAGCAATCCCATTTTGCTGTGGAGAGTCCGGAAGCGTGAAGGTCTGGCGGATGCCTCGTGCACGACAGTAGGCTCGCAGAAGGCCAGAGGAGAACTCTCCGCCTATGTCAGAGTGCAGACGCAGAACACGAAAGTCCGAGCCGAAGCTCCGCCTGAGCTGGAGACGAGCTGCGCAGATCCAGTCGATCAACACCTCAGTGACATCACCCTTGCTGCGCAAGGGGAAGACTGTGGTGTAACGCGAGTAGTCGTCAACCACCAGCAGGAAGTAGCGCTCGTGACCCTGTCCACGGGCGCGGGCTGGGCCCCACACGTCCATGTGAAGCGTCTGCAGCGCGGCCTCTCTTGGAGGAAACTGGGAGGAGTGAGGGGTAGCCCGCTGCCGCCCTTCGACACAGGGGACGCAGGTAGGGCCAGGCCCCTGAGGAAGGGGAGGGAGGGACCGGGGAAGACCAGAGACAAGGACACGGGAGGCCATGCTTCAGAGACGAAGCAGGGAGGGGTGACCAAGGCGGTGGTGCCAGAGGAGAGTCTCGTGAGACAGGAGGCGACACGAGTAGGACCAGACCTGGACGCTGCAGCTAACACCTGACCTGGCGCAGCTACCTTACCAGACGCAGGGACTGGAGGAGACGCAGTGGTCAGTGTGTACAGGCTCGACCCCGGCCGACGTGTAAACGTGGCCAGGTGTCAGCCTGTCCGAGCGTCCGTGCAGTGGGTCACCCGCTGACTCGCAGGAGTGAACTGGTGAGCCCCCGCATCCTGTAGGTCAGCACCACTCACCAAGTTTGTAGAGAACGAGGGGAGGTAAAGACCAGACAGGGTGCCAGAGGGGGCCGCCGGACAAGGGAGGACAGTGGAGAAGTGAGCAAGGACAGGACTCCTAGAGGGGTCTGCCAGGGAGACCGCAACTGGCCGACGAAGCGGCGTGAGTGTGGTGCGGTCTCGAAAGAAGGAGCGAGAAGCCCCCGAGTCAAGTGTGAAGGTGTGGGAGGCTGAAGCCGACGCAGTACCTGAGAGTGCAGACTCACTAGTACCGGAGGAAGCAGACGCACTAGCACCTAGAGCAGCAGCCTCGCTAGCCCCAAGAGCAGCAGCCTCACCAGCACCTAGAGCAGCAGGCTCAATGCCCGGGTCGGGCGGGAAACACCGCTAACAGTCACCCTCCTCACTCATAGAGACAGTATACATAGCGGCAAGAATAGCATCAAAGTCAAGGTCAAAGATAGCTACCCCTGCCCTAGACAGCTCGCCCCAGCGAGGGATCTTAGTGGCCTCAGGGAACTGGTGACGCCAAGCGTCCGTCTGGCGCCCAAAGCAGCGCTGGGTGGGGTGCGCACCCCCACACTGCTCACCCGCACGGTCGCCGATGCGCAGGACGTAGGTGCATGGACCAGTACCCCCACCCCACTGGCGTGCAGCGTACCACTCACGGAGCTGCTGAGGGGACAGGGTCTCCCGACTGCGCTGCTGCTGCTAGCGCTGACCACCATCAGAGCCACTCCTTTGCAAAGAGCCACGACCTCCTCCTCCTCCTCCTCTGCCACTGCCTCCTCCACCTCCGCCACCTCCACTACCTCTGCTCCCACCGCCACCGCCGCCGCCTCCGCCTCCACTGCCGCCACCGACACCTCCACCCCCGCCACCACCCCCACCGCCACCCCCACTCCCTCCGCCGCCTCCACCGCCGCCTCCACCGCCCCCGCTAGCTCCTCCAGCACCCCTGCCCCCCTTGCTCTCGCCCTTCCCACTAGGGGTAGACGCCGCACCGACCGACTCAAGCCCAACGAGGTCGGCTGCAGCAGTAGAGGCAACAGAGGGCAAAAGGGGGGAGGGGGAACACCCCTCAAAGATGGGGGTGCGCGGGTCACCACGAGAGGCTCCTACAACGACTATGCTCTTCTCCGCTGCTAGGAGGGCCTTCTCGGGGAGGTCAACAGTGAGAGTGGTGGGACAGACTGAGAGAAAGTGGTCCCTGACTACGCGAAGGGAGTCAGGGAGGCGGGTGACTATGTAGTAGAGAGTGATGTACATGGGGGGGGGGGTCTTGGCGCAGAAGTCAGCAGGAAGCGCAGCGCGGTAGCGAGTGTCACTAGTGCGGAGGTGCGTGATGAGATCAGCGACAGTGGGAAAGGCGGCAAGGTCAGGGAAGAGGAAGGGGAGCATGAGGCGGCTCAGTGCAGCAGTGGCAGGGGAGGAGTAGCGCGCAACTACAGCGTCGTACAAGGTCTGAGCACTCTTGTACTGGCTAAAGTGCGCACGCTCAGAGGTAGGCCGGTGGCGACGCACAGCAAGACGTGCAGCAGCATCGCGCGTGGCCCACTGTGAGCGGATAGTGGCGTCAGCATCAGCAGCAGGGGCAGGAGAGGCACCAGAGGTGAGGTCAAAGAGAGAGAGACCGTCCGCCCTATCGCACTGTAAGAAAAGCTGCACGTCATCTATCCAGATGTCAAAGTCAATGGCCCGACCCTCAGCGTCAAAAGCGAGGACACTAGGGGTAGCCATGACAGCAACAGACTAGCAGCGCGAACAGTAGGGTAAGGGCAGTGTAGTGACAGAGGCGCTGCTCTTACCAGACAGGGCGGCTCGGGCGGCTCGGCTGCAGGGCGACTCGGCGGCTCGGCAGTTGGGCGGTAGGCGGCTCGGCAGCTGGGCGGCTCGGGGGCTCGGCTGCTGGGCGGCTCGGCGGCTCGGCTGTTGGGCGGCTCGGCGGCTTGGCTGCTGGGCGGCTCGGCTGCTGGGCGGCTCGGCGGCTCGGCTGCAGGGCGGCTCGGTGGCTTGGCTGCTGGGCGGCTCAGCGGCTCGGCTGCTGGGCGGCTCGGCGGCTGGGCGGTTCGGGGGGCTTGGCAGCTGGGCGGCTCGGCGGCTCTGCTGCTGGGCGGCTCGGCGGGGCCGCAAAGGAGGCGGCGGAAGGGCCGCTAAGAGGGCGGCGTCCGGGGCCGCTGAGAGGAGGCGGCTGGGCCGCCGAGAGGAGGCGGCGGGGCCGCGGAGAGGAGGCGGCGGGGCCGCCGAGAGGAGGCGGCGGGGCCGCTGAGAGGAGGCGGCGGGGCCGCTGAGAGGAGGCCGCGGGGCCGCTTAAAGGAGGCGGCGGGGCCGCTGAAAGGGCGGCGACAAGGCCGCTGCAGGGGTAGTGGCGGGGCCGCTGAGAAGGGCGGCGACGGGCCGCTGAAGAGGGTGGCGACAGAGCCACAGGGAGGGCGGCGGCATGGCCGTGCAAGGGCGGCGCCGGGGCCGCTGGTGAAAGGGCGGCGAGGGGGGGGGCCGCAGGGGGAGAGAGGCGACGGGCCGCGAAGGGCGGCGGATCGGGGCCGCAAGGGCCGCTAGGGGGCCGTGAGGGCGGCTAGGGCGGCGCGACGCGACCGTTAGGGCGGCGCGACGCGACCGTTAGGGCGGCGCGACGCGACTGCTAGGGCAGCGCGACGAGGCCGGGAGGGGCTGCTAAGGGCGACGCGACGAGGCCGTGAGGGGCCTAGCAAGGGCGCGACGGTAAGGAAAGCACACGAGGCGCGACTCGGGCCTAAGCGGAGCGCGCTCCGGGCAGGAAAAAATTTCGTAGTGGTGGGCCCTAGGAATCGTTCCCGTTAGGGAACCTGCTCGATACCATGAGAAGAAACGAGAATGAATGCACTATGAAAGAGTTTGGTACAAGTACTAACCCTAATTGGGTTGTACCCCAAATAGGCTACCCCACTACAGCCTACACAAAAGCATAAGCTATAATGTTCTGACACCTCCCTGCCGTCACCTCTCCCTCCTCCCCGCCGTCGCCTCTCCGTCCTCCCCGCTGTCGCCTCTCCCTCCCTCCCGCCGTCGCCTCTCCCTCCTCCCCGTTATCGCCTCTCCCTCCTCCTTGCCGTCGCCTGTGGCGACAGATGCACGAGCGCAAGCGCAAGTTGGTGCGCGAGGGCGGGTCGGTGCGCTAGCTCGGGTGGGTGCGCGAGCGCTGTTTGGTGCGTGTGCGCGAGTTGGTGCGCGACGGCGGGTCGGTGCGCGAGCTCGGGTGGGTGCGCGAGCGCTGTTTGGTGCATGTGCGCGGGTTGGTGCGCCAGCGAGGGTTGTTTTCTGAGGCATTGTAATTATCAGGTGCGTTCTCGGTCCTTTAATCCTCCCGCCCCCTTATATATTTTTTCTTTTCTGCTCGCCTTGTAATTTTTGTTAGTCAATTCGTCTCCTCTTGCATTGCACTTCTATTTAAAGAAGAGGAGCGCGTAAAGAAGAGGAGCGCGAGGGGGAGCGTGTGCACGGGAGCGCGTGAGAGTGCGCATGCGAGAGCGCGTGCAAGAGCGTGTGAGAGAGTGCGTGAGAGAGCGCGTGAGAGAGCGCGTGAGGGAGAGTGTGAGAGCGTGTGAGAGTGCGCGTGAGAGTGCGCGTGAGAGTGCGCGTGAGAGTGCGCGTGAGAGTGCGAGTTGTCAGAACATTATAGCTTACTTATTTGTGTAGGCTATAGTGGGGTATCCCATAGGGGGTACAACCCAGCTAGGGTTTCCTATTTGTACTCACTTTGTTCATAGTTCACACATTCTCTCGTTCACTTCTTGTCATGGAATCAGAGCAGGTTCCCCTGTGGGAACTGTGCTTTGGGCCCACCACCTAGAACTTTTTTTTTTCTGCCCTGGCGCCCGCCCTAGTGCCCGCCCTAGCGCCCGCCCTAGCGCCCGCCCTTTCGAGCCGCCCGTTAGCGCCGCCCGTTAGCGCCGCCCGTTAGCGCCGCCCGTGCGGCTGCCCGTTCGCGCCGCCCTTTGCGCAGCCAGTAGCGCCGCCCGTGCGGCCGCCCGTAGCGCCCCCCGTGAGCCGCCGCCCGTAGCGCCGCCCGTGAGCCGCCGCCCGTCGCCACCCTTTAGCGCCGCCCGTGAGCGCCGCCCGTGACGCAGCCGCCCGTGAACCGCCGCCCGTGACGCCGCTGCCCGTGACGCCGCCGCCCGTCCCGTCGCCCCCCCCCCCGTGACGCCGCCGCCTGTCCCGCCGCCCGCCCGTCACGCCGCCCGCCCGTGAGCCGGCGCTGCCCGCGAACCGCCCACCCGTGGGCCTTCAGCCCGCCCGTGAGCTGCCGACGCCGCCCGTGAGCAGCCGACGCCGCCGCCGCCACCCGTGAGCCGCCGACGCCGCCGACGCCGCCCGTGAGCCGCCGACGCCGCTGCCGCTGCCGTCGCCCGTGAGCTGCCGACGCCGCCGCCGCCGCCCGTGAGCCGCCGACGCCGCCGCCGCCGCCCGTGAGCCGCCGTCGCCCATGAGCCGCCGACGTCGCCGCCGCCGCCAGTGAGCCGCCCTGGACGCCCGCCCAGCCGCCCGTGAGCTCCCCGCGCGCCGTCCCAGCCGCCCGTGAGCCGCCACCGAGCTGCCCCAGCCGCTCGTGCCGCCGCGCGAGCCGCCTGAGCCGCCCGAGCCGCCCGGGCCGCCCGCGCCGCCCTAGCCACCCGAGCCGCCCGAGCCGCCCAAGCCGCCCGAGCCGCCCGCGCCGCCCGAGCCGCCCGAGCCGCCCGAGCCGCCCGAGCTACCCGAGCCGCCAGAGGAGCTGCTCTCCTGCTCCTGTCGGGCTACTGCTGCTTCTGGGCTGTGTACCTGCGCAGCTGACCTACCCGACTCTTCCTGCCCGGTGAGACTGTCAGCTGCTGTCATGGCCACCCCCAATGTCCTAGCTTTTGACGCTGAGGGTAGAGCCATTGACTTTGCAGTCTGGATTGAGGACCTGCAGCTGTACTTACTGTGTGATGCGGTCGATGAGGTCTCTCTCTTTGACTTTGTCTCTGGCGCTGTCCCTGCCCCTCCTCCTGATGCTGATTCCGCCGTTCGCTCCAAGTGGGCGACCCGCGATGCTGCTGCACGTCTTGCTGTGCGTCGCCACCTCCCTTCCTCCGAGCGTGCCCACTTTAGTCAGTGCAAGACCGCTCAGGCCTTGTACGACGCTGTAGTTGCACGCTACTCCTCCCCTTCCTCCGCTACGCTGAGCCGCCTCATGCTACCTTTTCTCTTCCCTGACCTCGCTGCCTTTCCCACTGTCGCTGACCTCATTACCCACCTCCGCGCTAGTGACGCTCGCTACCGCGCTGCCCTTCCTGCTGAGTTCCGCGCCGCCAACCCTCCTCCCATGTACATCACTCTCTACTTTCTTCTCACCCGTCTCCCTGAGTCCCTCCGTGTCGTTAGGGACCAGTTTCTCTCTATCTGTCCCACCACCCTCACTGTCGACCTCCTTGAGGAGTCCCTGCTAGCGGCTGAGAAGAGCATAGTCGCTGTAGGGGCCTCTCGGGGTGACCCTCGCACCCCCATCTTTGAGGGGTGTTCTCCTTCCCCCCTGCTGCCCTCTGTCGCCTCTGCCGCTGCGGCCGATCTCGCTGGTTTTGAGTCGGTCGGTGCGGCGTCTGCCCCCAGCGGTAGACGCCGCTCTGGCAAGGGCAAGGGGGGCAAGGGAGCGGGTGGAGCTAGAAGAGGCAGTGGCGGAGGAGGTGGGGGTGGCGGGGGGAGTGGGGGTGGCGGTGGAGGTGGTGGCGGGAGTGGAGGTACTGGTGGAGGCGGTGGAGGCGGAGGTGGCGGCGGGGGCGGTAGCGGAGGAGGCGGGGGCGAGGGTACCAGTGGGGGCGGTGGCGGTGGAGACGGGGGCGGTGGTGGAGGCGGGAGTGGCGGTGGCGGCGGGGGTCGGAGTGTCTCGTCCCAGCGCAGCAGCTCTGGGGGTGGTCAGCGCCAGCAGCAGCAGCAGCAGCAGCAGAAGCAGCAGCGCTCTCGCACCGTCCCCGCCCCTCAGCAGCTCCGTGAGTGGTACTTGCAGCGTCAGCGAGGTGGTGCGTTTGGTCCCTGCCCCTACGTTCTTCGCACCGGCGACCGTGCGGGGGAGAGGTGTGGAGGCACCCACACGGCCCGCCGCTGCTTTGGCCGCCTGACCGACGCCTGGCGTCAGCAGTTTCCGGAGGCCGCTGAGATCCCCCGCTGGGGGGAGCTGTCTAGGGCTGGTGTAGCCATTTATGATCTTGACTTTGATGCTATTCTTTCTGCTATGTATGTTGTGACTGGTAGTGATGAGGATGACTGTTACCGGTGTTTCCCGCCCGACCCGGGCATTGGTACTGCTGCGTCAGGTACTAGTGAGGCTGCTGCTCTAGGTGCCAGTGCGTCTGAGCTCTCAGGTACTGGTGAGTCTGCCCTCTCAGGTACTGTGTCGGCTTCGGCCTCTCACACCTTCACACTTGACTCTGGAGCGTCTCGCTCCTTCTTTCGGGACCGCACCACTCTCACGCCGCTGAGTCGGCCGGTTGCGGTGTCCCTGGCTGACCCCTCTGGGGGGCCTGTCCTGTCTCGCTTCTCCACGGTACTTCCGTGTCCGGCGGCCCCCTCTGGCACCCTGTCTGGTCTCTACCTCCCCTCGTTCTCGACGAACCTGGTGAGTGGTGCTGACCTACAGGATGCGGGTGTCCACCAGTTCACTCCTGCTCGTCAGCGGGTGACCCACTGCACGGAGGCTAGCACGGGACGCCACCTGGCTACGTTTACACGTCGGCCAGGGTCGAGCCTGTACACACTGACCACTGCTTCTCCTCCAGGTACTGAGTCTGGTAGGGTCCCTTCGTCTGGTCAGGTGTTTGCCGCAGCGTCTAGGTCTGGTCCTGAGTCTTCCCCCTGTTCGTGTCGTCGTCTGTCTCACGAGACCCTCCTCTGGCACCACCGCCTTGGCCACCCCTCTCTGCTTCGGCTCAGAGGCATGGCCTCCCGTCTTCTTGTGTCTGGTCTCCCCCGGTCTCTACCTCCCCTTCCTCAGGGCCCTGGCCCTGCCTGTGTCCCCTAAGTCGAGGGGCGCCAGCGTGCTGCCCCTCACTCCTCCCAGTTTCCTCCGACAGAGGCCCCGCTGCAGACACTTCACATGGACGTGTGGGGCCCAGCCCGCGTCCTTGGACAGGGTCAGGAGCGCTACTTCCTACTCGTTGTTGACGACTACTCGCGTTACACCACAGTCTTCCCCTTGCGCAGCAAGGGTGAGGTTACTGAGGTGCTGATCGACTGGATCCGCGCAGCTCGTCTTCAGCTCAGGCAGAGCTTTGGCTCCGACTTTCCTGTGTTGCGTCTGCACTCTGACAGAGGCGGAGAGTTCTCCTCTGGCCTTCTTCGTGCCTACTGTCGGGCGCGAGGCATCCGCCAGTCCTTCACGCTTCCGGACTCCCCACAGCAAAATGGGATTGCTGAGCGCCGCATTGGCATGGTCATGGACGTCGCCCGTACGTCCATGATGCATGCGGCTGCCCCCCATTTTCTGTGGCCGTTTGCGGTCAGGTACGCAGCGCATCAAATCAACCTCCACCCCAGGGTCTCCAGGCCGGAGACCTCCCCAGCCCTGCTGTGGACGGGGAAGGTTGGCGATGCGTCGGCGTTCCGGGTCTGGGGATCTCGGGCGTTTGTCCGCGACTTGTCTGCGGACAAGCTGTCCCCTCGCGCTGCTCCCTGCGTCTTCCTAGGGTTCCCCCCCGACGCCCCTGGGTGGCAGTTCTACCACCCCTCCTCTCGACGTGTTCTGTCCTCCCAGGACGTCACGTTCGACGAGTCGGTACCCTACTACCGCCTCTTCCCCTACCGCACTCCGTCCCTCCCCCCACCCCCGCTCTTCTTGGTACCAGGTCCCCCCCCGGTAGTCCCCCTCCCCCCTCAGGGTCCTGCCCCGTCAGGTGTGTCCCAGGTAGACACGGTCGAGCCTGTCGAGGTTACTGGTGACTCTGGTGCTGCTGCGGGAGCTGAGCCTGGGGGTGCGGAGTCTGGGGGTGCTGAGCCTGGGGGTGCGGAGTCTGGGGGTGCTGAGCCTGGGGGTGCGGAGTCTGGGGGTGCGGAGTCTGGGGGTGCTGAGTCTGGGGGTGCTGAGCCTGAGGGTGCTGAGCCTGGGGGTGCTGAGCCTGGAGGTGCTGTGCCTGGGGGTGCTGTGCCTGGGACTACTGTGCCTAGGGGTGCTGAGCCTGGGGGTGCTGAGCCTGGGGGTGCTTCGTCTCGCCGGGAGCCACTCTCCCCACAGGAGCTGCGTGAGTGGTTTGCCAGGCGCTGGAGGCTTGCTGCTAGTGCTGGTGGTTCTTCGGCTGCACAGGGCACTGCTGCCGCGCGTCCCGGCGGTGCTCGTCCTGTGGGAGCTGGAGCTGTTGGGTCTGCGAGTTCTCCTGTAGCTGGTGCTGCTGAGGGTGTTGGCGCTGAGCCTGCTGCTGGCGGTCCGACTGACAGTGCTCCTGGTGCTGCTGCTGGAGGTTCTGGAGCTTCTGGTGGTGCTGCTGGAGGTGCTACTGGAGTGGGTGCTCCTGCCGAGGGTGCTGGTGCTGTTCCTGCTGTTTCTGGAGTCGCCGCGCGGCCCCGACCGTACTTCGTTCCGCTCCTGCAGCGGGTTCTTGGTCTTCCACTTTCTCCTCCTCCCTTAGAGGGTCCGCAGTCTGTCCGGTCACAGCCACAGCTACAGCCTGCCTCCCCTTTGCCTGCTCCTTCTCCCTACACTGGTCCGACTGGAGGTCTTACTGAGCGTCGTGAGCCTGCGTCTCGTCCTGCGTCGCCTGTTCGTCCAGAGCGCGCTAGTGGTCGCGGGTCGCGTCAGCGTCCTCCTCCTGTCCCTGGCACGCACCGGATGTCTCTGCGTCCGTCCACTGCTCCTCTGCGTGCCCCTTTGCCTTCTCCTCCTGCTTCCTCTCTTCCTGCTCTTGCCGACCCGGAGTCGGACTCTCTTCATGCTGCCAGTCCTACTGTCACGCGTCTCCTTGCTACTGCTGTCACTGACCCTTCCTTCGAGTCGTCTGCTGCGTCTGCCCTTGTCACTGAGCTTGTCGACTTTGCTGCGCGCTGTCGTCTAGACTACGCTGCCAGTCTTGTCGCTGAGTCTGAGTCTGCCTGTCCTCCGTCCGTCGGGGGTGAGTGTGCCCTCGGCACGGACGTCCTTGAGGACAGGCAGGAGGAGTTCCAGTGTCTGGCCGCCGCTTCACCCCATCTCGCGTCTGTACTACTAGCCCCTGAGGGAGACTCGGATGCACCAGACATCCCGACTCCGCGCTCTTACGCGGAGGCGATAGAGGGTCCCTACTCCTCTCAGTGGCAGGCAGCTATGGACGCAGAGATGGCTTCCTGGAAGTCCACAGGCACCTACGTCGACGCTGTCCCCCCTCCTGGGGCGAACATCGTCAGTGGCATGTGGATTTTCAGGGTGAAGCGGCCGCCGGGTTCTCCGCCTGTCTTCAAGGCGCGTTACGTGGCTCGTGGCTTCAGTCAGCGGCAGGGGGTTGAGTACTTTCAGACCTTCTCCCCCACCCCGAAGATGACCACTCTTCGGGTTCTGCTGCACGTTGCTGCTCACCGTGACTACGAGCTGCACTCTCTCGACTTCAGCACAGCTTTCTTGCAGGGCAGTCTGCACGAGGAGATCTGGCTGCGCCGCCCACTTGGCTTCACTGGGTCTTTCCCTCCTGGTACCCAGTGGAGTCTCCGGCGTCCAGTCTACGGTCTCCGCCAGGCGCCACGTGAGTGGCACGACACACTGAGGACTACGCTCGCGGCACTTTGGTTTGCTCCCTCTACTGCCGACCCGTCGCTGTTTCTGCGCACCGACACCTCTCTGCCGCCGTTCTACATCCTCGTGTACGTCGACGACTTGGTCTTTGCCACAGCTGACACTGCTGGACTCGCCTACGTGAAGTCCGAGCTGCAGAAGAGACACCCGTGCACTGACCTGGGTGAACTGCGCAGCTACCTTGGCTTGCAGATCACCCGGGACAGAGCACGCCGCACCATTACCCTGACTCAGTCACACATGGTGCAGCAGGTCCTTCAGCGCTTCGGCTTCACGTACTCCTCGCCTCAGGCCACTCCTCTGCCTACTCGCCACTCGCTCTCAGCTCTGCCTTCGGATGAGTCCGTAGAGTCGAGTGGCCCGTATGCAGAGCTTGTTGGCTGCCTCATGTACCTGATGACCTGCACACGACCTGACCTTGCATACCCTCTTAGCATTCTCGCACGCTATGTTGCTCCTGGGAGACACCGACCAGAGCACATGGCTGCAGCGAAGAGGGTGTTGCGCTACTTGTGCAGTACGTCAGGCATGGGGCTAGTGCTTGGAGGGCGCAGTCCAGTGGTCCTCACTGGGCACGCAGACGCTTCTTGGGCTGACGACCAGGCTACGCAGCGGTTGTCACAGGGTTACACCTTCAGCCTTGTTTCCGGCTCTGTTTCGTGGCGGGCTACCCGCTCGTCTTCTGTTCTCGGCTCCAGTTGTGAGGCTGAGATCTACGTTGGGGCTATGGCTGCACAGGAGTTACGCTGGCTCACCTACCTGCTGACCGACCTTGGAGAGCAGCCTCGTTCTCCTCCAGTCCTGTACGTAGACAACAAGGCCATGCTGGCCTTATGCGAGAGCAGAGACTGGAGCACAGGACAAAGCACATTGCTCTCCGCTACTTTCTTGCTCGTGAGCTACAGCAGCGTGGACAGTTGCGACTTGCGTACGTGGCCTCTGAGGCCAACACTGCTGATGTGTTCACCAAGGCACTTGCGCCTTGTGATCATCAGCGTTGCTGCACGCAGCTGGGTCTTGTGTCTGTCTTGCCTCACTTGCTCACTTCTTGACCTTACTTGTACGTTCACATATATATAGTCTTGCTCTTGCTTGCTTGACTCTTGTATATCTCTATATATATGATCTTGCATGTGAGCTGGCCTTGTGGCCCTTGAACTTGTGCTCGGAATGTGTGGTGACTTTGTGATCCACCCTGAGCTTTGTTTTGCTTTGCTTGACTGGTCTTGTGACCCCTTGTTCTCCCCCACTTTGCCTATGGGGGTGTGTCAGAACATTATAGCTTACTTATTTGTGTAGGCTATAGTGGGGTATCCCATAGGGGGTACAACCCAGCTAGGGTTTCCTATTTGTACTCACTTCGTTCATAGTTCACACATTCTCTCGTTCACTTCTTGTCACGAGTGAGAGATCGTGAGCGCGTGAGAGAGCGCGTGAGAGTGCACGTGAGAGAGCGTGTGAGGGAGCGTGTGAGAGAAGCGAGTGCGCGTGAGAGTGCACGAGAGAGAGCACGTCAGAGAGCGCATGAGAGAGCGCGTGGGAGTGCGCGTGGGAGTGCGCGAGAAAGAGCGCGTGACAGAGGGAATGCGCAAGAGACTGCGCGAGAGAGAGCACGTGAGGGAGTGTGTGAGAGCCCGTGAGAGAGCGCGTGAGAGAGCGCGCGAGAGAGTGCATGAGAGAGTGCGTGAGAGTGCACGTGAGGGAGCGCGTGTCAGAGAGCGCGTGAGAGAATGCGTGAGAGAGTGCTTGAGAGAGCCGTGAAGGAGCGCGTGAGAGATTGCATCAAAGAGCGCGTGAGAGTGTGCGAGAGAGTGTGCATGAGAGAGCGCGTGAGAGAGAGAATGCGCAAGAGAGTGAGCAAGAGGGAGTGCGACGGAATGCGTGAGAGCCCGTGAGAGAGCGCATGAGAGATTGCATGAGAGAGCTTGTGAGAGAGCGCATGAGAGATTGCGTGAGAGAGCATGTGAAAGAGCACATGAGAGTGCGCGTGAGAGTGCGCGTGAGAGAGCGCGTGAGAGGGCGAGTGAGAGTGCGAGCGAGAGAGCGCATGAGAGAGTGCACGAGAGAGCGTGTGAGAGAGTGCGCGAGAGAGCGCGTGAGAGAGTGCGTGATAGAGAGAATGCGCGAGAGAGTGCGCGTGAGGGAGCGCGTGAGAGTGCGCTTGAGAGAGCACTTGAGAGAGCGTGAGAGAGCGTGTCCGAGAGTGCGTTAGAGAGTGCAGGAGAGAGGACGTGAGAGTGCACGTGAGTGTGCGTGAGTGTGCACGTGAGAGTGCACGTGAGGGAGCGCGTGAGAGCGCGCGTGAGAGAGCGCATGAGAGAGCGCGTGAGAGAGCGCGTGAGTGAGCGAGTGAGAGCGCTTGAGTGTGCGCATGAGAGAGCACGTCAGAGAGTGTCAGAGAGCGCGTGAGAGTTCGCGTAAGAGTTCGCGTGAGAGCACGTGAGAGTTCACGAACTTGATAAGTAGACAAGATATATGCCCACGCTAGCTGCCCGGCTTTCTCTTGCTGAGAGAAACCAGAGATGGACATTCGGATGGGTGGAGAAACACATCGGTTTAGCACCATGAATGCAAGCATTTGGCCCTTTGCGTACTCCCTTCGTTGCAAGGGGTTGTTCGGGGCAGGGCTTGGTGCTGTCCCGTTGCAAAACTGCCACAAATCAGCACACTGGAGCTGAGTTCGGATGGTGCTGACCCACGCGGTAAGGTCGTGCCTTCCCTCCAGCAGCGGCGTCACGGAGATGTGTTCAACTCCAAACTTGAATTGACCGTAGCTCGTCCCGATCAATCCCACGTCAACGTTCAGTGCAACAGCTCCTCCGCCAATGCCCACGGCAGTTGGAGCTTCGTGCACAGCTCCTCCTACACCACTTCCTCCTTGCTGGCCGCTCGAAGGTGCTTGCTCCGCTGCGCGCTCCCGAACCATGTGTAGTAGACGACCGTCCACAATGAGGTCGACCTCCTCATCACGCAAGTTAGGGTGGTGCTCACAAACAGACGCCTCCAGCTCCTGACGAGCATTCAGGCCCTCGGCGCTCGTTTACCACTCCATCCGCGGTCAAAACGAGCGTCGGCCACACCAACAAGGGGACGAAGTGAGGGAGGACGAAATCAAGCCGCTAGTTGGATCGACACAGATAACGCAGCTCTGATACCATGTAGAGTTCCACTACTATAGCAGCTTGATAGAGCTCAGAAGCACGATTCCAACGCACCAAAGATTGCAGGAAACGGTCCACTATAGCCAGAGATACACACAAACATAGCAGTGATAATGACTTGGTTGATTTTTTGTTTGTGCTCTCTGGTTTTATACTAGGACGCAATACAAAATAAAAGCACACAAGAAAGTGTCGACTCGGGTCGCACGTTGAATTTCGTCAACGCAAAATTCGGAGCCTTGAATTTCGCCGAGCGAATTCCATTGACTGGAATTCCGTAGACATGAATTCCCGCGACAAGAATTCCGTCGACCACCGACTATAACCCCCGTGCAAATTCCGTTGACTTCGACACTTCGCTGCCGAGTTTCAAACCGAACGCGACCCGAGATCGATTTCGCCAAACTGTCCCCAATCCATCCCCAAACTGTCCCCAATCTGTCCTGACAAGACACTTTCGGGACACTTGTGTGCACCATAACCAGGGTTTGAAGGTCACGAGTTCGAATCCCAGCGCAGACATTTTGTTGCTCATGGCTGCGGAGATAACTACTACAACGGGAGCTAGACTACGGGCTAGGCACGGATGATCGTGTGATCTCTGCGTTCGTTGGTTCTTAGTCGTTTTCCTAGTGCTCACACTGCTTGCAAGTTCACGGAGCAATTTGGCAAGAGTTTCACTAGAGAAAGTTGACAACAATGGTACAATCAAGTTGGCATGGCAAGACTACATCAGAGCTAACATTCAGGTCGGTCGACTGCCAGCACAGCATGGTCGACCGCGTTCCAACACGACTTGGTCGACCGCGCTCCAGCAGTGCAAAGTCGACAACGTGCCAACGCTGCAGGTTGACGGCGTGCCAGCGTTGCTCCCGTAGAACAGTAGCGCACCTACTTTGCAGGTGCTCGTTGATGATTGGAGGGCTAAGCCTTGTCACCTGAACAGCGCACGCACCAAGTCATCTTCGTGCTGACGGCTCCACCTGATCCGCCACGTCGACCTCGGGATACCACCACCGAGGTCGGACTCGCCAACGTTGCCTGGGCGACCGTCGCACTCCTTCGCAGAACCTTACACCCAGGTATCCTGGTCGACTGGGCAACCATGTCGACCAGCTGCTCCTGTATGTGCTCGTCAACCTCCCAAGTCGACGACCACACCAAGTCGACCTCACCAGGTCGACCACTCCTCTGGTCGACCAGCTCCAGGTCGACGTCACTCCTGGTCGACTAGTGCAGTTGTCAGCCGACCACCCAAGTCGGCTACCCAAAGTCGGCGTCGCCAAGTCGACGCCCCTTCTACATCGGCGCCGACTTCCAGACTGACCTCTCCATGTCGGCAACCTTGCAAGTCGGTGACCTTGCAAGTCGATGACCTTGCAAGTCGGTGACATGGCAAGTCGGTGACCTGGCAAGTCGGTGACCTTGCAAGTCGGTGACCAAGCAAGTCAGTGACCTGGCAAGTCGGCGCCGACTTCCAGGTCGACGTGCCACATCGCCGACCACCACTTGAAGTCGGCCGCCGGCTTCCCAAGTCGGCGGCATTGCAGTGGCCCCGTGCAAGTCGACCAACCCCGTCGACCAGCTCGCCCAAGTCGGCGTCGCCCACTGCTGCAAGTCGGCTGTACCTTCCGTACACCCCACCACGAAGTCGGCTCCGCCCAAGCGTGGACGGGGCCAACACACAACTCCCGTTGACAATGGCAGCATTTCCTTCTAACACACAATAACCTATCGCGGAAGTGCCGAAGGCTGCTAAAGGGACTGAGAAGAGGACTGCGGGGAGGGAGACGCTACCTGGCGGGCGGCCGATGGTAGAGGGGTAGCGCGAGACACACTTGACGGGCAGGACCACAGGGGGGTGGGGGTTCCGGAGGAGCGGGAGCTGGAGGAGGAGAGGGTGCGAGGAAAAGGGGAGGAGGGGGGGCCGGGAGATTTGGATAGGGGTAGCGAGCATACTAAGACACTGAGTCATCAAACCGCTCGTCACGGGAGTCGAGGAAATGGTGGAGGGGTGGATGGTAAAACGCAAAGTTAGGAGAGTTGACTGGGAAACCAAGGAAGACACAAAGGATGGTGCAAGCCGCATCGTCAATGTAGTCGTGGTGGGCGGTAATAGGGTTGTTGTCCTCTTCAGACTGTATTGGCTCGCCGACGACTTTCTTTGGGTCAAGTGTTGGTGACCGTGCATGACGTTCCCCCCTTGTGCGATGCATTGCCATGTTGCTAATAATATTTGTTGTTCCTCCCGCATGTGATGTTTGTGGCGGTTGCTGTGCCGGCGGACATGGAGTTTGTTGAGGCTGGCGTGCGTCTTGTTGGCCGACCCAATCATTGTGGTGATTGGAGTTGGGGTGGGGTGTGTTGGATCAGGATCTGCATCAATTCGTTGAGTGCCCAAAGGTCTTGCAACTTTTGCAGTAGTGGCGTTGCGGTTGTCTTCGCTGTTCCCTGTTGTCCGTGTAGAAGGCGAGGCGTTCTCGTCTCGACGTGGAATTTGTTTTGTTGTTTGAGTCCATATCTTGTTGTTCGACGAGAAGGGCGGGGAGCTTATGAAATTGCTCCTTGCTATCGGAGTAGCGCCTTTTAGGGCCTCCACTCTGGCCTGAGTCCATGGAGCACTATGTTGAAGGATATTTCTTCGGACATGGTGCTTCTGTGCTTCGCGATTTGATCGCGAATGCTACGACAACAATGAATGAATGAATTTGCGTTTTCCCATGCCCCATATTCATCTCCATGAGTTGCTGCAAGAGCCTGCTAGATGTGACCGAATCCTTCGGCTGGTTCATCTTCGTGAGGTACCTCCAGGCCTCTAGTAGTAGTAGATCTGCGCGATTTGTAAGAATACTTCTAATTCAAAGCTCCATGTGTAAAAGTCTGCGCGGTTTGTAATTGTTACGATAAGAATGAATTGATAGAAAATGTGAAGTACAACCCTAGATATAGCAAACCCTAATCATGCAAGGAAGTAGAAATGTAACACCTAGAATAACCTAAACAACACATATAAAATATATGTTGACACACCCCCATAGTCTAGGTGACGGTAACCCCGTGGAAAGACAACACATATCTCAGGGTGGGTCTCGAGGACACACACAGTTTGAGAGCAAGCAAAAGAGCCACAAGGCCAATTCACATGCAGGTATATAGCAAATATATTAAGATGCAAGAGTACAAGACAATAAGGACAAAGCATCTACGTAAGCAAGTGAGGACGGGCCCGCACAAGGCCAAGCTGGGTGCAGAAACGCTGGTGATAACAAGGCGGCAACGGCTTGGTGAAGATATCTGCAGTGTTGGCCTCAGAGACCACACGTCGTACAAGTGCCTGGCCACGCTGCTGCAACTCACGCAGAAGGACATAACGAAGCTGGATGTGCTTCGCTTTCCCAACCAGTCGAGGCTCCTCACACAACAGGACGGCAGACCTGTTGTCGGCGAACAAGACTGAGGGAGAGCGAGGCCGCTCACCAAGGTCGGTGAGAAGGAAAGACAGCCAGCGAAGCTCCTGAGCGGCCATGGCTGCAGCGTACACCTCTGCCTCACAGCTGGAACCGGCGACGGACGACGCCCCACGAAACAGCACCTGCCCCGGGGCTAAAGGAGTACCCCTGTGTAGACCGATGCGTCTCCGCGTCGTCGGCCCACGACGAGTCCAAGTAACCTGTAAGTGTAAATGGCTGCTTCCCTCCAAGGACAAGTCCCATGCCTGATGTACTCGCCACATAATTTGCCACCCTCTTAGCAGCGTACCAGTGGGACGGTCGGTGTCTCCCAGGCGCAACAAAGCGCGCAAGTACGCTAAGAGGGTAAGCTAGGTCTGGGCGAGTACATGTCATCAGGTACATGAGACAACCCACCAGCTCAGGATATGGACCACTGGACTCAAATGACTCGTCCAAAGGTGGAGCCGTGAGCCCATGATCCACACCAAGAGGAGTGAGCTGTACCTTGGAGAACGGGAAGCGAAACCGCGTGAGGATCTGCTCGACCATATGCGAGTGAGTCAGCGTAATGGTGCGAGCTGCCCTGTCCCTGGTGATCTGCAGGCCAAGGTAGTGCTGCAGCTCACCAAGGTCAGTGCAAGTGTGTCTCCTCTGCAGTTCCTCCTTCACGGAGGCCAGCGCACGTCGGTCGGGAGTGGTGAACACCAGGTCGTCAAAGTAGACCAGGACAAAGAACGGGGTCGAGCCACGGCGAACGAACAGTGACGGGTCAGCAGACGACGGAAAGATGTCAAGCGCTGCAAGGGTCGAGCGAAGTATGTCGTGCCACTCACGTGGAGCTTGACGCAGGTCGTAGACTGGTCAACGCAGCTGCCACTGGGTCCCAGGTGGGAAAGAGTCAGTGAAGCCAGGCGGGCGACGCAGCCAGATCTGCTCATGCAGGCTCCCCTGAAGGAACGCGGTGGAGAAGTCCAAGGAGTGCAACTCGTAGTCGCGCTGGGCTCCAATATGCAGCAACACCCAAAGAGTACTCATCTTCGGGGTGGGAGCGAAGGTCTGGAAGAAGTCCACCCCCTCTCGCTGACTGAAGCCTCTCGCCACATAGCGCGCCTTGAACACGGGTGGTGATCCAGGCGGCCGCTTCACCTTGTAGAGCCATCGGCCACTGACGACGTTCGTCCCAGGTGGTGGGACTGCGTCGATGTAAGTGCCTGTGGACCTATAAGATGCCATCTCTGCCTCCTCAGCTGCTATCCAGTATGAAGCCCAGGGTCCCGAGACCGCCTCGGCGTGAGTGCGAGGGATCAGGATGTCAAGGGCGTCTGGATCCTCCTCAAGGGCAAGTAGCATGGTGCAGAGATGAGGAACAGCGACCGCAAGAAAACCAAGCTCGAACTGCCTGTCCTTAAGGACCTCTAGGGGAAAAACAAGAGCACCCCCAGGGAATGGAGAACGAGCAGGGCCACTCACCAAGTGAGCGGCGTAGTCAAGGCGGTGGGAAGAGGCAAAGCCAGCGACAGTGGTAACAAGTGCCGAAACAGACGACATAGGTGCAGTCGAGTGAGTGACCAACGCGGACAAAACACGGGAGACGACAGGACGGGAGGCACGGGATAGTCAAACAACGGGTCGTGAAGCACAGTGAGGGATGACTCAGGGGGCTGTGCAAGGACAGGAGGAGGTGGAACACGAGAGCGAAGAACAAGGTGGAACGGACCTTCTGCACGGTAACGGGACCGACGACGCTCTGGGGACACAGCACGACTGAGGGGAGAACGACGAGTCCACAGGGACGAGGAAAGGGATTCAATAGGGGGAACAGGAGGGGATGGTAGGCGACCACGAACAAAGCGTGCACGTGCTAGGTCGGGGAGGTCGTGTAGTCGCAGTCGCTGCTGCTCCGTCTCCTCTAGCGTCTGCTTTGACGGCACCGGCCCCTGCTGCTGCTCCTGTGGCTCCGCCTCTGCCCTCTCCTGCTGCGACTGCAGCTGCACCCGCTGCTGCGAGCGGGACTCCTACGCTACCCTCTCCTGCTGAGGTCGTGACTCCTCCTGTACTCTCTCCCGCGGGGTCTGTAACTGCACTTGCTGCTGCGGGTGGGACTCCTGCTCTACCCTCTGCTGGTGCGGCAGTGACTCCTCCTGTACTCTCTCCTGCTGGATCTGTAACTGCACCTGCTGCTGCGGGCGGGACTCCTGCTCTACCCTCTTCTGGTGCGGCCGTGACTCCTCCTCTACCCTCTCCTGTTGCGGCTGCAGCAGCACCCGCTGCTGCGACCGGGACTCCTGCTCTACCCTCTCGTGCTGCTGCTGTGACTCCTCCTCTACTCTCTCCTGCTGCTGTAGCTGCTGCTGCTGCTGCTCCTGCTGCCGTTGCTGGTGCTGGTGCTGCTGCTGCTGTTGCTGCTGCTGCTGCTGCTGCTCCTGTGCCCTCTCAAACCGCTCACACTCCTCCCTCTCCAACCGGAGGAGATGCTGCTCACGGGTCAGGAAACGTATAGTGCGAGGTGTAGGCGCCACAGTGCTAGTGCCTCCAGCTCCAGCACTACTAGAACCAGCACCTCCACTAGCAACACCCCCGGGGCCTCCAGTACTTCCCGTAGGAGCACCCCCAAGCTCCGCAGCAACCGGCCGCAGAGGAGATTGAGGAGGGAACTGCGGGACGACCGGGAAGCCAGGGGGTGATGTGGGGTGAGGCCTCCAACTCGAGGCTGCCGTGTCCTTCACAGGAGTGACCTCCACGCCCACACCCACTGCACCCCCTGAACCGACACCACGAGCTCCTGCAGCCCCAGCACCCTCACCCTCCGAAACTGCACCTCCCGCAACCCCAGACACGACAGGGACTGGACGCTGCGGGGGGGGCGACTGCGGAGTGACGTCCGACACACCTGACGGGGCAGGACGCGAAGCGGGGGGGGCTACCGGGGCGACTGGGGGGGGCTCAAGGGTGAGGAACAGCTGGTGGGCAATGCGCGGGGTAAAACGAGTGGTGCACGCGGCAGAAAACCAAGTGACGCACGGCACAAATGGGTGGGGCGCAGGGCAGAAACGGGTGACGCGCGATGGCGACGGGGGGGCGCGGCCTACTCGGGCTCTACGGGGCAGGGCCCTTCGGGCTACGGGTCGCTACGAGGCGCGCGGGTGGTGGGCCCATAGACTATCAAAAGAAATTTCGCCTAGGGGAAAAATCGCCTAGGGGAAAAATTGTCAAACTTATATGCTATGGTCTATCTAGGCTGTAGTGGGGTAGATACTATAGGGTACAACAATTCTAGGTTTCCTACTTGTACCAACATTTTGCCTAGTCATTTCATCCCTCGTGATTCTCACATGGTATAGAGCAGGTTCCCTAGTGGGAACGTTTTCTAGGGCCCACCACTATAACGAATTATTTTTTTTACCTGCCCGGAGCGCGCTTCGCGCCTGCCCTAGTCGCGCCCCGTGCGCCTGCCCTCCCGTCGCTTTCCCTGCCCTTGGCGGCCCGTCACGCCCCTTAAGGCCCCTTCGCGGCCCCTTCTAAGCCCTTCGCGGCCCCTTCGCGGCCCTTCGTGGCCCCTCTCACGGCCCTTCGCGGCCCCTTCGCGGCCCCTCGCGGCCCCTTCGCGGCCCTTCGCGGCCCCTTCGCGGCCCCTTCGCGGCCCCTCCGCGGCCCTTTGTGGCCCTTCGCGGCCCCTTCACGGCCCCTCCGCGGCCCCTTCGCGGCTCTTCGCGGCCCCTTCACGGCCCCTCCGCGGCCCCTTCGCGGCTCTTCTCGGCCCCTTCACGGCCCCTCCACGGCTCTTCATGGCCCTGCCGCCCCGTCGTCGCCGCCCCAGCAGCAGCTGCCGTCGCGCCTGCTGCCGCTACTGCGTCCGCCACGGCCGGTCGCCGCTGCCGCTGCTGCTGCTGAGACAACCGCCGCTGCCACTGCCGTGACAGCCGCCGCCGCCGTCCCGGCCACGCCCTGCAGCCGAGTCGCGGCCCTCCTCTGTCGCCCAGTCGCGGCCCTGTCCCTACCAGCGCACCTCGGCCCTGCCCCACCACTTGCGGGCTTCTACCAACCCGCCCCTGGTAAGCACACCACCGAGCCGCGCCCCTCCTACTACTGCTACTGCTAACCTGCTTCTGCTGCTGCTGCTGCTGCTGCTGCTGCTGCTGCTGTCATGGCCACCCCCAATGTGCTCACCTTTGATGCTGAGGGTCGGGTTGTCGACTTTGAGGTCTGGGTCGATGATCTGCAGCTTTTCCTGCAGTGCGATAGAAAAGACGGTCTCTCCCTGTTCGATCTCACGTCTGGCGCCTCTGCTGCCCCTAATGCCGATGCTGACAGTACTGTTCGCTCACAGTGGGCCACACGCGATGCTGCTGCCCGTCTTGCTGGGCGTAGTCACCTGCCGTCCACTGAGCGTGCGCACTTTAGTACGACGTTGTAGTTGCACGCTACTCATCCCCTGCCACTGCTGCCCTTAGTCGCCTCATGCTGCCGTACCTGTTCCCTGACCTCGCCGCCTTTCCCACAGTTGCTGACCTCATTACGCACGTCCGCACTAGTGACACCTGCTACCGCGTTGCGCTTCATGCTGAGTTCTGCGCCAAGAACCCCCCCCCCCCCCCCCATGTATATCACCCTCTACTACCTAGTCACCAGGCTCCCTCACTCCCTTTGCTCGGTCAGGGACCACTTCCTCTCTGTTTGCCCCACCACACTCACCATTGAACTCCTCGAGGAGCGCCTCCTTGCAGCTGAGAAGAGTATAGTCGCTGTAGGAGCCTCTCGTGGTGACCCTCGTGCCCCCTTCTTTGAGGGGTGCTCCCCCTCCCCCCTTTTCCCCTCTGTTGCCTCTGCTGCTGCTGTCGACCTCGTTGGCACCAAGTCGGTCGGCACTTCGTCTGCCCCTAGCGGGAGACGCCGCAACGGCAAGAGCAATGGGGCCAAGGGCGCTGGAGGAGCTGGCAGGGGCGGTGGTGGTGGCGGTGGAGGCGGCGGAGGGGGTGGGGGTGGCGGTGGGAGTGGTGGTGGGGGTGGGGGCTTTGGTGGCGGTGGTGGAGGCGGAGGCGGCGGCGGCGGTGGCGGTGGGAGCGGAGGAGGCAGTGGTGGCGCCGGTGGAACTGGTCAGGGTGGCTCTGTGCAGCGGGGCGGCTTCGGTGGTGGTCAGCGCCAGCAGAAGCAGCGCACTCGTGAGACCCCGACCCCCTAGCAGCTTCGTGAGTGGTACGCTGCGCGTCAGCGGGGTGGGGGTGCTGGTCCCTGTGCCTACGTCCTGCGTACCGGCGACCGCACAGGTGAGCCGTGCGGTGGCCCGCACACCACCCAGCGCTGCTTCGCCCGCCTGACGGATGCCTGGCGTCTCGAGTTCCCTGACGCCACTGAGATCCCTCGCTGGGGCGAGCTGCTTAGGTCGGGGGTTGCTATCTTTGATCTTGACTATGATGCTTTTCTTGCTGCCATGTATGTTGTGTCTACTAGTGATGAGGGTGACTATTACCTGTGTGTTTCGCCTGACCCGGGCATTGAGGCTGCTACTCTAGGTGCGGGTGAGGCTGCTGCTCTAGGTGCTAGTGCGTCTGCTGCTCCAGGTGCTTGTGAGTCTGCTACCCCAGGTGCTCGTGAGTGTGCTCTCTCAGGTACCACGTCGGCTCAGGTTTTGCACGCCTTCAGGTACCACGTCGGCAGGTGAGGCTCCGCTGCAGATGCTTCACCTGGACGCGTGGAGCCCCGCCCGCGTCCGTGGACAGGGTCTCGAGCGTTACTTCCTGCTGGTAGTTGACGACTACTTGCGTTACACCACAGTCTTCCCCTTGCGCAGCTCGTCTGGATCAGTACAGCTCGTCTCCGGCTCGTCTCCAGTACCTAAGTGAGGTCACTTAGGTGTTGATAGACTGGATCAGTGCAGCTCGACTCTAACTCAGAGAGAGTTTTGGCTCGGACTTTCCTGTTCTGCGTCTGCACTCCGACAGAGGCGGAGAGTTTTCCTATGACCTTCTGCGAGCCTTCTGTCATGCACGGGGCATCCGCCAGACGTTCACGCTTCCGGGCTCTCCACAGCAAAATGGGATTGCTGAGCGCTGCATTGGCATGGTCATGGACGTCGCTCGTACGTCCATGATCCATGCGGCTGCCCCCCATTTTCTGTGGCCGTTCGTGGTTGAGTACGCGGCGCATCAGATCAACCTTCAGCCCCGGGTCTCCTTGCCGGAGACCTCCCCTACTCTGCGGTGGACGGGGAAGGTTGGCGATGCATCTGCGTTCCGTGTCTGGGGATCTCGAGCTTTTGTCCGCGACTTGTCTGCGGACAAGCTGTCCCCCCGTGCTGTTCCCTGCGTCTTCCTTGGCTTCCCCCCTAACGCGCCTAGTTGGCAGTTTTACCACCCCACCTCGCGCCGTGTTCTGTCCTCTCAGGACGTCACGTTTGACGAGTCGGTTCCTTACTACCGTCTCTTCCCCTACCGCACTGCACCCCTCCCCCCGCCGCCGCTCTTCCTCGCGCCAGGTCCACCCCTGGTATACCACCTTCCCCCTCAGGGTCCTGCCCCCTCAGGTGCGTCCCAGGTAGACGCACTCGAGCCTGTCAAGGTAGCTGTTGACTGTGGTGCTGCTAGGGGTGCTGAGCTTACGGGTGCGGGGTCTGGGGGTGTTGAGCCTGGGGGTGCTGTGTCTGGGGGTGCTGAGCCTGCGGGTGCTGCGACTGGGGGTGCGGAGCCTGAAGGTGCTGGGCCTGCTCGTGTGGAGTCTTGTGGTACTGGGTCTGCAGGTCCTTTGGGTGCTTTGTCCCGCGGGAGCTACCCTCTCCACAAGAGCTGCGCGAGTGGTTTGCTCGACGCTGGAGCCGTGCTGGTGGAGTTGGAGGTGCTGCTGGAGCTCGAGGTTCTACTGCTGCTGAGGGTGCTAGTGCCAAGGGTCCCAGAGGTGCTCGTACTGGATGTACTGGAGCTACTGGGCCTGGAGGTGCTCCTGGTGCTGGAGCTGCTGGCGGTGCTGGAGCGGGCGGTGCTGCTGGAGTAGGTGCTGCTGGAGGTACTAGAGCTGGGGCTGTTGAGTCTTCTGGTGGTCCTGCAGGAGCTGGAGCTGCTGAAGGTGCTGGAGCGGGAGGTGCTGCTGGTACCGGTGCTCGTGTGGGTGCTGGAGTTGCTGCTCCTGGAGCTGGTGGAGCTGTTGAAGTTGGGGCCGGCCCTGGAGGTGCTGGTACTGTCCCTGCTGGTTGTGGAGGTACTGCGCGGCCACAGCCGTACTTCGTTCCGCTCCTTGAGCAGGTTCTTGGTCTTCCGCTCTCTACTGGTCCTGCTCCTTCCTTAGAGTGTCCACTGCCTATCCAGTCCAAGTCAACGTTACAGCCCGCCTCCCCACTGCCTGCTCCTTCTCCCTACACTGGTCCTACTGGAGGTCTTACTGAGCGTCGTGAGCCCGCGTCTCGTCCTGCGTCGCCTGTTCGTGCTGCTAGCACTAGTCGTCGTGTTCCGCGTCAGCGTCCTCCTGCGGTCCCGGGCACGCACCAGATGGCACTGCGTCCTTCCACTGCTCCACTGCGAGTCTCTTTGCCATCTCCTACAGAGTCCTCTCTTCTTGCTCTTGCTCACCCGGAGTCTGACTCTCTTTGTGCTGCCAGTCCTACTGTCACGCATCTTCTGGCTACTGTTGTCACTGACCCTTCCTTTGAGTCCACTGCTGCGTCTGCCTTAGTTGCTGAGCTTGTCGACTTCGCTGCTCGCTGTCGTCTAGACTACGCCGCTAGTCTTGTTGCTGAGTCTGAGTCTTTCTATCATCCGTCCGTCGGGGGTGAGTGTGCTCTTAGCACGGACGTCCTTGAGGACAGGCAGGAGGAGTTCCAGTGTTTTGCTGCTGCTTTGCCTCATCTCGTGTCCATGCTGATTGCCCCTGAGGGAGACCCAGATGCACTTGACATCCCGACTCCGCGCTCTTACGCAGAGGCGATAGAGGGTCCCTACTCCTCACAGTGGCAGTCAGCCATGGACGTAGAGATGGCTTCCTGGAAGTCCACAGGCACCTACGTGGACGAGGTCCCCCCACCTGGGGCGAACATCGTCAGTGGCATGTGGATTTTCAGGGTGAAGCGGCCGCTGGGTTGTCCGCCTGTCTGCAAGGCACGTTACGTGGCTCGAGGCTTCAGTCAGCGGCATGGAGTTGACTACTTTCAGACCTTCTCTCCCGCCCCGAAGATGACCACTCTTCGGGTGCTCCTACACATAGCCACTCAGCGCGACTACGAGCTTCACTCTCTTGACTTCAGCACTGCTTTCCTGCAAGGCAGCCTGCACGAGGAGATCCGGCTGCGCCGCCCACCTGGCTTCACTGGGTCGTTTCCTGCAGGTACCCAGTGGAGCCTCCGGCGGCCAGTCTACGGTCTCCGCTAGGCGCCCCGTGAGTGGCACGACACACTAAGGACTACACTTGCAGCTCTTGGGTTTGCTCCTTCTACCGCTGACCCGTCGCTGTTTCTAAGCACCGACACTTCTTTGCCGCCGCTCTACATCCTCGTGTACGTCGACGACTTGGTCTTTGCTACTGCTGGACTCGCCCACGTGAAGTCCGAGTTGCAGAAGAGACGCCCGTGCACAGACCTGGGTGAACTGCGCAGCTACCTTGGCTTGCAGATCACCCGGGACAGAGCACGGCGCACCATTACCCTGACTCAGTCACACATGGTGCAGCAGGTCCTTCAGCGCTTCGCCTCAGGCCACTCCTCTGTCTACTCGCCACTCGCTCTCAGCTCTGCGTTCGGATGAGTCCGTAGAGCCGAGTGGCCCGTACCCAGAGCTTGTTGGCTGCCTCATGTACCTGATGACCTGCACTCGACCTGAAATTACATACCCTCTTAGCATCTTGGCACGCTATGTTGCTCCTGGGAGACACCGACCAGAGCACATGGCTGCAGCGAAGAAGGTGTTGCGCTACTTGTGTAGTACGTCGGGCATGGGGCTCGTGCTTGGAGGGCGACGTCCAGTGGTCCTCGTTGGTCACACAGACACTTCTTGGGCTGACGACCAGGCTATACAGCGGTCATCACAGGGTTACACCTTCAGCCTTGGTTCCGGCTCTGTTTCTTATCGGTCTACCCGCTTGTCTTCTGTTCTCGGCTCCAGCTGTGAGGCTGAGATCTACGCAAGGGCCATGGCTGCACAGGAGCTACGCTGGCTCACCTATCTGCTGACTGGCCTTGGAGAGCCGCCTCGTTCTCCTCTAGTTCTGTACGTAGACAACAAGGCCATGCTGGCCTTGTGTCGAGAGCACAGACTGGAGCACAGAACAAAGCACATTGCTCTTCGATACTTCCTTACTCGTGAGCTGCAGCAGCGTGGTCAGCTGCGCCTTGCTTACGTGGCCTCTCGGGCCAACAGTGCTGATATCTTTACCAAGGCACTTCAGCCTTGTGATCATCAGCGCTTTTGTACGATGCTAGGTCTTGTGCCTACTTGGCCTCACTTGCTCACTTCTTGACCTTGCTTGTACTGTGATCTATCTATACCTGCACTTGCTTGTTTACCTATGTATATAATCATGTATGTGAACTGTTTTTGTGGCCTTGAACGTGTGCTCGGAATGTTTGGTGACGTTGTGATTGTCAAACATTATATATGTTGTGTTAGTTTAGGCTACAGTGGGTTAGCCTATAGGGGGTACACAATTCTAGAGTTAGGTACTTGTACTCATTTTCACTGCTAGTTCATTCATTCCTGTTCAGTGATTCCAACATGGTATAGAGCAGGTCCTTCCTAGGACCAAAATTTTCTAAGGGCCCACCACTACGTAACTACCTACCTACCTACCTACCTGTGCCCTAGGGCGCCTCGGCGTGTCACGCCCCTAGAGGCCCCTCTTGATGGCCCCGCGCTAGCCCCGTTCAGGCCCCGTCGGCCCCACGCCCGCTCTCCCTAGCGGCCCCGTTCAGGCCCCGTCGGCCCCTTTAAGGCCCCGTTCAGGCCCCGCGCTAGCCCGGTTCAGGCCCCGTCGGCCCCGTTTCAAGCCCAGTCGGCCCCGCGCTAGCCCCTCTCATGCCCCGTCGGCCCGCGCTAGCCCCGTTTCATGCCCCGTTGGCCCCGTTTGGCCCCGCGCTAGCCCCGCTCAGGCCCCGATCGGCCCCACGCTCGCCCCTCTAGGGCCCCAACCGGCCCCGTGCCGACCTCGCCGACTAGTGCCCACCACCTAGAGGCTCCGGGCGGCCCGTTTTCGCCGCAGCACACGAGGGAGAGCGGGCGGCCCGTCCCCGCCGTGACCCGAGCCGCGCGCCCCGAGCCGAGCCGCGCGCCCTGAACCGAGCCGCGCCACCCAGCCGAGCCGCGACCCGACCTGAACCGAGCCGCGCCGCCCTGCCCTACCTGGTTCGTCCTACCTGCTTCTCCTACTGCTACTGCTGCTATTTCTACTGTTCCTATGGCTAGCCCACAGGTTCTCGTGTTCGATGCTGAGGGCCGCCCTGTGAAGTTTGACACCTGGCTCGATGACCTGCACCTCTACCTATAGCTCACAGCCAAGGATGACATCTCACTGTACAATCACGCCCTAGGCCATGTCACTGCCCCTGCTGCTACTGCTGACAGCACTGCTCGCTCACAGTGGCAGACTCGTGATGCCCACGCTCGCTTCGCCATTCGCAACTCCCTGCCGATAGACGAACGCGAGCACTTTGGTCAGCACAAGACTGCACAGGCACTGTACACAGCTGTAGTTGCTCGCTTCTCCTCACCTGCCTCTGCCGCACTAGGCCATCTCTCCCTCCCCTACCTGTTTCCCGACCTGGCCTCCTTTCACACAGTCGCTGACCTCATCACGCACCTCCGTACTAGTGAGGCCCGCTTCCGTGCCGCCATGCCTGCGGAGTTCCTTGCCACGCACCCCCCTCCACTCTGGCTCACTCTCTACCACCTAGTCACCCACGTCCCTGACACACTGCGTGCTGTCAGGGACCACTTCCTAGCTCGTTGCCCCACTGAGCTCACCATTGCCCTCCTCGAGAAGGAGCTACTTGCAGCTGAGACTAGCATAGTCGCTGTAGGTGCCTCTCGTGGCGACCCACGTACCCCGTTCTTTGAGGGGTGTTCTCCTTCCCCCCTTCTTCCCTCTGTCGCCTCTGCTGCTGCTGTCGACCTTCTTGGTACTGAGAAGGTCGGCGCTGCGTCTGCCTCGAGCCGACGCCGCAGCGGCAAGGGCAAAGGGGGCAAGGGTGGTGGCGGTGATGGCGGGGGAGGCGGAGGTGGGGGCGGTGGAGGCAGTGGGGGTGGTGGCTCGGCTGGAGGGGCGAGTGGTAGCGGTGGGGGTGGTGGCGGCAGCGGCGGGGGAGGTGGCAGGAGTGGAGGCAGCGGTTGGGTTGGCGGTGGACGAGGCGGCGGCAGGGGTTGGGGTGGTCGAGGAGGTGGCAGCGGTGGTGGTGGCCGTGGAGGCACTGGCGGTGGCCAGGGCCAGCAGCACACTCCCTCGCCCCAGGAGGTCCGTGAGTGGTACTCTCAGCACGGGGGTGGGGGTGGTCTTAGCTGCACGTACGTCATTCGCACTGGTGACCGCACTGGTCAGCAGTGTGGACGACCGCACGCCACACAGCGCTGCTTCTCTCGTCTCGACGACGCTTGGCGTGTTCAGTTCCCTCAGGCCACTGAGCTGCCCCGCTGGCTTGATCTCCTGAAGAAGGGGATTGATATCTATGCTCTAGACTTTGATGCTATTCTATCTGCCATGTATGTGATGTCTACTAGTGGAGAGGGTGCTGAGTACTTGTGTGTGCCGCCCGACCCGGGCATTAGGGCCAGTGCGTCTGCCGCTCCAGGTACTCGCGTGTCGGCTACCCCAGGTGCTGGTGAGGCTGCTGCTCTAGGAGCTCGTGTGTCTCCCCCCCTTGGTACTGCGTCGACTGCCGCACTGCACACCTTCACACTGGACTCAGGTGCTTCTCGCTGCTTCTTTCGTGACCGCACTGCCCTTGAGCCGCTTGCTCGGCCAGTTGCTGTCTCACTTGCTGACCCCTCTGGGGGTCCGATCATTGCGACCTCTTCCACTGTCCTTCCCTGCCCTGCGGTCCTGTGGGGCACACTGTCAGGTCTCCACCTCCCCTCGTTCTCTACGAACTTGGTGGCAGGATGTGCACTCCAGGACGGGGGTGTTCACCAGTTCACCCCTGCCTACGAGCGCGTGACACACTGCACGTGTGCTCGTACGGGCCGTCACTTGGCTACCTTCACTCGGCAGCCGGGGTCGGACCTGTACACACTGACTACTGAGTTCCCTCAGGTTGCTGCGACTGCGTCCGCGTCCGCGTCAGGTCAGCTGTCCGCCCCCTGCTCGTGTCGCTCTTTGGCACACGAGACTGTCCTCTGGCACCACCGCCTTGGCTACCCGTCTGTGCAGCGGCTTCGTGCCATGCACTCCCGGTACCTTGTCTCTGGCCTGCCCAGGGTCCTTCCTCCCCTCCCACCCTCGCCTGCTCCTACCTGTCTCCCCTGTGTCGAGGGACGGCAGCGCGCCGCTCCTCACTCCTCCTCGTTCCCCCTTACGACTGCTCCCTTGCAGACACTCCACATGGACGTGTGGGGCCCAGCCCTCGTCCGTGGTCAGGGTCAGGAGAGGTACTTCCTGATAGTTATTGACGACTACTCGCGCTACACCACGGTCTTCCCCTTGCGCACCAAGGGTGAGGTCCCTGATGTCTTGATCCCTTGGATCCGCAGAGCCCGTCTCCAGCTCAGCGAGCGTTTTCACTCGGACTTTCCTGTCCTGCGCTTGCACTCTGACAGAGGTGGTGAGTTCTCCTCCGACCTCTTGGCAGCCTACTGTGCTGAGCACGGCATTGAGCAGTCGTTCACGCTTCCGGCTTCTCCACAGCAGAATGGGGTTGCGGAGCGCCGCATTGGCCTGGTCATGGAGGTCGCCCGTACCTCCTTGATCCATGCGGCTGCCCCCCACTTTCTGTGGCCGTTTGCGGTCCGGTACGCTGCGCATCAGCTCAACCTCTGGCCCCGTGTCTCCTTGCCGGAGACCTTGCCCACGCTGCTGTGGACGGGGGAGGTTGGCGATGCGTCGCGTTTCCGGGTCTTGGGGTCTCGAGCTTTTGTCCGCGATTCGTCTGCGGACAAGCTCTCCTCCCGTGCTGTTCCCTGCGTCTTCCTCGGCTTTGTCCCGGACGCGTCAGGTTGGCAGTTTTACCACGCCACCTCGCGCCGATTCTTGCCCTCCTAGGACGTCACTTTTGACGAGTCCGTCCCCTACTACCGCCTCTTCCCCTACCGCACTGCCCCGCTCCCCCCCCCGCCTCTCTTCCTCGCGCCAGGTGCTGCTGTTGCAGACCCCCTCCCCCCTCAGGGTGCCGCTCCCTTAGGTGTGTCTCAGGTAGACCCGGTTGAGCCTGTTGAGGTAGCTGTCGACTCTCGTCCTGCTGGGGATGCTGAGCCTAGGGGTGCTGAGCCTGGGGGTGTGGAGCCTGGGGGTGTGGAGCCTGGGGGTGTGGAGCCTGGGGGTGTGGACCCGGGGGGTGTGGAGCTTGAGGGTGCTGAGCTTGGGGGTGTGGAGCCTCGTGGTGCTGAGCTGCGGAGTCCGGAGTCTTAGGGTTCTGAGTCTGGAGGTACTAGGCCTGGGAGTCCTGCACCTGGAGGAGCCCTCTCCTCGGAGCAGCTGCGTGCGTGGTACTTAGAGTACTGCAGCCTCCGGAGAGGTACCGCTCGAGCCGGACGTACTACTGGGACTGGTGCTAGTGCTTCTTCTCCCGTTCGGGAGCTCCCCTCCCGCGAGCGGATCCGTGAGTGGTACGAGCGGCGCTGCTCTCTTCGGAGTGGCGTGCCTCGTGTTACGGACCCCGCTGCTGTTGGAGCTGCTGCTGGTGCTGAAGACCCGGGCGTTGGAGCTGCTGCAGGTACTGAGGACCCGGGCGTTGGAGCTGCTGTTGGTGATGAGGACCCAGGCGTTGGAGCCGCCGCTGGTGCTGAGGACCTGGGCGTTGGAGCTGCTGCTGGTGCTGAGGACCCGGGCGTTGGAGCCGCTGCTAGTGCTGAGGACCCGGACGTTGGAGCTGCTGCTGGTGTTGATGACCCAGGCGTTGGAGCTGCCGCTGGTGCTGCGGACCCGGGCGTTGGAGCTGCTACTGGTGCTGAGGACCCGGGCGTTGGAGCTGCCGCTGGTGCTGAGGACATGGGCGCTGGAGCTGCTGCTGGTGCTGCGGATCCTGGTGCGGGTGTCCCTGCTGGCTCTGGTGTCGCTGCTCGGTCTCTGCCGTACTTTGTTCCGCTCCTTCAACAGGTTCTTGGTCAGCTTCCTCCTAATTTTCCTCCTCCCTCCTTAGCGTGTCCTCCGCCTGTCCAGGTGCAGTCGGCGTTACCGTCTGCCTCCTTTCTCCCTCATCCTGCTCCTTACACTGGTCCGACTGGAGGTCTTACTGAGCGGCGTGAGCCTGCGTCTCGTCCTGCGTCGCCTGAGTCTCGCTTGAGTCGCCTGTCCGCACTGCTCTTTCTAGTAGTCGAGTCCAGCGTCAGCGTCTTCCTGCTGTCCCAGGCACTCACCGGATGGCGCTTCGTCCGTCCACTGCTCCACAGCGTCCCACTACCGTCTCCTCCTTCTTCCTCTCTTCCTGCTCTTGCTGACCCCGGGTCAGACTCTCTTCGTGCTACCAGTCCTACTATCACGCGTCTCCTGGCTACTGTTATCACTGACCCTTCCTTTGAGTCTGCTGCTGCGTCTGCCTTAGTTGCTGAGCTTGTCGACTTTGCTGCTCGCTGTCGTCTAGACTACGCTGCTAGCCTAGTTGCTGAGTCTGAGTCTGTCTGTCCTCCGTCCGTCGGGGGTGAGTGTGCTCTTGGCACTGACGTCCTTGAGGACAGGCAGGAGGAGTTTGAGTGCTTTGCTGCCGCTTTGCCCCATCTCGTGTCCATGCTTGTTTCCCCTGAGGGAGACCCGGATGCACCAGACATCCCGACCCCACGCTCTTACGCAGAGGCGATGGCCGGTCCCTACTCCTCTCAGTGGCAGTCAGCCATGGACACAGAGATGGCTTCCTGGAAGTCCACAGGCACCTACGTCGACGACGTTCCCCCACCTGGGGCGAACATCGTCAGTGGCATGTGGATTTTCAGGGTGAAGCGGCCGCCGGGCTCTCCGCCTGTCTTCAAGGCGCGTTACGTTGCACGAGGCTTCAGTCAGCGAGAGGGAGTTGACTTCTTCCAGACCTTCTCCCCGACCCCGAAGATGACCACTCTTCGGGTTCTGCTGCACGTAGCCGCTCAGCGTGACTATGAGCTCCACTCGCTTGACTTCAGCACTGCTTTCCTACAGGGCAGCCTGCACGAGGAGATCTGGCTGCGCCGTCCACCTGGCTTCACTAGGTTGTTCCCTCCTGGTACCCAGTGGAGCCTCCGACGGCCAGTCTACGGTCTTCGCTAGGCGCCTCGTGAGTGGCACGACACACTGAGGACTACGCTTGCGGCTCTTGGGTTCGCGCCTTCTACTGCTGACCCGTCGCTGTTTCTACGCACCAACACCTCACTGCCGCCGTTCTACGTCCTTGTGTACGTTGACGACTTGGTCTTTGCTACTGCTGACACTGTGGCACTCGCCCACGTGAAGTCGGAGCTGCAGAAGAGACACACGTGCACAGCTCTGGGTGAACTGACAAGCTATCTTGGCTTGCGGATCACCCGGGACAGAGCACGCCGCACCATCACCTTGACTCAGTCACACATGGTGCAGCAGGTCCTTCAGCGCTTCCGCTTCACGTACTCCTCGCCTCAGCCCACTCCTCTGCCTACCGGTCACTCGCTCTCAGCTCTGCCTTTGGATGAGTCCGTAGAGCCGAGTGGCCCATATGCAGAGCTTGTGGGTTGCCTCATGTACCTGATGACCTGCACTCGACCAGACCTTGCATTCCCTCTCAGCATTCTTGCACGCTATGTCGCTCCCGGCCGTCACCGGAAGGAGCACATGGATGCAGCTAAGAGGGTGTTGCGCTACTTGTGCAGTATGTCGGGCATGGGGCTAGTGCTTGGAGGGCGAGTCCCAGTTGTTCTCACTGGGCACTCAGACGCTTCTTGGGCAGACGACCAGGCTACTCAGCGGTCGTCTCAGGGTTACACCTTCAGTCTTGGCTCTGGTTCTGTTTCTTGGCGTTCTACTCGCTCTTCTTCTGTTCTCAGCTCCAGTTGTGAGGCTGAGATCTACGCCACAGCCATGGCGGCCCATGAGCTACGCTGGCTCACCTACTTGCTGACCGACCTTGGAGAGCAGCCTCGTTCTCCTCCAGTGCTGTACGTCGACAACAAGGCAGCCATTGCCTTGTGTGAGGAGCACAGACTGGAGCACAGAACGAAGCACATTGCTCTGCGTTACTTCCTTGCTCGAGAGCTGCAGCAGCGTGGTCAGCTTCGCCTGCGTTACGTGGCCTCTGAGGCCAACACTGCTGATGTGTTCACCAAGGCGCTTCAGCCTTGTGACCATCAGCGCTTTTGCACTCTTCTAGGCCTTGTGCCTACTGGACCTCACTTGCTTACTTCTTGAGTCTGTTTGTACTGTGATCTCTATATATATATCTGCATGTTTACTCTTGTTAGGTTGTGATCATTGTACCTTTTGCTCTATTATAAACCTGCATGTGAACTGGTCTTGTGACCACTTGCTTGTGCTCGGAATTTGTGTGGTATCCTTGAGATCCACCCTGAGCTTGTTTTGCCTTGCTTTGCCTTGACTGGTCTTGTGACCCCTAGTTCTCCCCCACTTTGCCTATGGGGGTGTGTCAAACATTATATATGTTGTGTTAGTTTAGGCTACAGTGGGTTAGCCTATAGGGGGTACACAATTCTAGGGTTAGGTACTTGTACTCATTTTCACTGCTAGTTTATTCTTTCCTGTTCAGTGATTCCAACAGTGATCCACCCTGAGCTTGTTGTGCTTTGCTTGACTGGTCTTGTGACCCCTTGTTCTCCCCCACTTTGCCTATGGGGGTGTGTCAAACTTATATGCTATGGTCTATCTAGGCTGTAGTGGAGTAGATACTATAGGGTACAACATTTCTAGGTTTCCTACTTGTACCAACATTTTGCCTAGTCATTTCATCCCTCGTGATTCTCACAAAAATCACCTAGGGGAAACCTAGCTCTGATACCATGTTACGATAAGAATGGATTGATAGAAAATGTGAAGTACAACCCTAGATATAGCAAACCCTAATCATGTAAGGAAGTAGAAATGTAACACCTAGACTAACCTTAACAGCACATATTGAAATATATGTTGACAGTAATAATACTTTTAATTCAAAGCTCCATGTGTAAAAGTCTACGCGGTTTGTAATAATAATTTTAATTCAAAGCTCAGAATGTAAAAGTCTTTCTCGTCAAAGACGGTACTTGTTTTGATTTTGGAGATGTTCAGGAACCGTGTCTGCGAAGAATTGATGGTGGACGGGGAGCTGTTGGTGTTGATTTGTTTGTGTCAAGGGAGAAAGAGTGCCGGGTGGTTCCACGGTCAGTTATGACCGGTTGAAAGGTTGAGAGGAGGATCTCACACTGCCATTCTGCAATGTTTGAAGTCCTTGTTCCAAAGTTGATAGTCGTTGAAGTAGGTACTCGAGGGCGGCAGAGCTGATCGTAGTTGTTGCCTATGATGTCGCAGCAGGATTCGGCTGAGGTTCAACTGTTAGATTTTCTTGGCCGCCAGATCCTCCGGCCATTCTGACACGTGAGCATGTATCACTCGCCATTTTTGGGTTGGACAGATCTTTGGAAGTGGGTTTGGGGAGAATCCCTCTTTATCTCTCATACCATGTTACAGCCCCAACGGGGACTTAGTTAGGATCGGCTAAGGGTTGTTCGCAGAGTAATTGCAACCGAAGTAAGTGACCTCAGATCAGAGTGAATGCAAATGACTGAAATGATTGTAGCAAAGGCAAACATTGGTTTACATGGAAATACAAAGGAATGCGAAGATGTCCTAACTAGTCATGTACTCTAAGGGGTACATTCCCTCATTAGAGCGAGATTCAACCGTGCAGTGCGAGAACGCGTTTCAAACCTCTTGCCGCCACTTCCGTTTCAAATGTTTCTGCCTGCATTAGTTCTTGCCCGACAACTGCTTCCATTGATTTGTCTCTCCTGACTCCTCGCCTTCGTACTCAGTAGTGTTAGCTCCTGTTCCGTATGGGAATGTTCTTATACAATCCATTTTGCAACAGTAAATATGCATGACTGAGGAAACAACCGAAAAAAATGTAAAACTATTTTCAACATGGTATGGAATCTGCCACTACATAAAAAGCAATCCGCACCACTGTGCAGCGCCGCTGCACTGTAGGTACTTGACGGGCGAGGTACCAAATCACGGCGTCAATCACAGATATTTCAGATTCAGGGTCGAACTCGGTACAACACGTTGTCAAACTATGTTTATATGTTGTAGGTTGTAGTGGGGTAGCCTCTACTGCGTACAGCACTTTAGGGTTAGACCTTGCCCTACTTGTACTCAACCATCCTTTCTAGTCACCCATTCTTGCCCGCTATTTCTGACATGGTATTAAGAGCAGGTCCCTCCGTTAGGGCGCAAAGTCAATCTTTCGCACTGCCCGAACTGCCCTGCTCGGTCGTAACCTGCCCTGCCCGAACTGCGTCCCTCACGCTGCCCTGCACGCTCTACCCCATGCGCTCTACCCTGCCCTACACACTGCCCGCGTGCTGCCCTGCCCTGTAGCTTGCGCGCCGCCCTGCCCAGCAGCCCGCGCGCCGCCCTGCCTTGCAGCCTGCGCGTCGCCCTGCCCTGCAGCCCGCGCGCCGCCTTGCCCTGCAGCCCGCGCACCGCCCTGCCCTGCAGCCCACGCGCCGCCTTGCCCTGCAGCCTGCGCGCCGCCCTGCCCTGCAGCCCGCGCGTCGCCCTGCCTTGCTGCCCGCGCGCCGTTTTGCAGCTCACGCGCCCGGCAGCCAGTGCGCTCTGCAGCTTAGGACGTGGTCGTTTTCTGCTCGTGGCGCGCCTCTACCGCTGCCCGTTTTCTACCCGTGGCGCGACCCTAGAGTGCGCCCCTCCAGTAGCCCGTCGAGCGCCCTGATCCCGCTTTCGTCCTACTGGCATCACCTCTCCTACTACTACTGCAACTGCCTGCCATGGCCACTACCACTGTCCTGTCAAAATATAATTGTTATAGTTTGTTAGTTTAGTCTAGGTGTTACACCGAGTTATGCTGTAGAGGGTATAACCCCTTTAGGGTTTGCTATATGCTCCCTTGTACTGCTTGTTTCTACTCATCCATTCACTAGTTGTTACTTTGACATGGTATAGAGAGATAAGATCAGATGGGCCCACCGCCCCGTACCCTGGCCTAGCCCGTAGCGCCTCGTCACCGGTAGCGCCTCGTCATCCGTAGCACCTTCACTCGTAGCGCCCCCCCGTCGATCCCGTCAGCCCGCTAGCCCTGCCCGTCACCCGTCACGACCTAGAACGGTTCCGGCGGGCCCGCTAGATCGCGCTAGGAAGAGACCCCCGCGGGTCCCCCCACGTCACGACCGAGAACGGCCCCCGCGGGCCCATCAAATTGCGCCCCCGTCGCCCCTTGTCCCCTCCCCGCCGCGTCCCCCGTCGCCCTCCGCGTCGCGCTTCCATCACCCCCTGTAGCCTCCCCGTCGCGCCCCCGTTGCCTCACGTCGCCTTCCCGCCGCATTCCCGTCACCTCCCGTCCCGTCCCCGTCGCGTCCCCGTAACCTCCTGTCCCCTCCCTGTCGCGCCCCCGTCGCCCTCCGCGTCGCGCCCCCGTCACCCCCCGTCCCCTTCCCGTCGCGCCCCCGTCGCCCTCCGCATCGCGTGCCCGTCGCCCTTCGCGTCGCACCCCCGTTACCTCATGTAACCTCCCCGTCGCGTCCTTGTCGCCCCCCGCATCGCGTCCCCGTCGCCCTCGGGTTTGCGTCCGCGTCACCCCCTTGCACCCCGTGCCCGCAGCCCCACCTGAAACCAGCCGCTAGAAACACCTCAACAGCCGCTAGAACCGTGCTAACAGTGCCAGCAACTGCTAGAACCGTGCTAGCAGCACCAGCAACTGCTAAGAACGCCCCATCAGTGCCAGCAACTACTAGAAACGCGCCAACTGCACTGGCCCTCGCGTCTTCGCCAGCGCACTGCTGCACCAGTTGAGTCTCACCTATCTAGTCTAGGACCTTTCCCGGCTGCACGAGTAGAGACCTATGTTTCCAGTCTTGGTGCGTGTGTTGTTTCCAGTCCAGGCGCCTCTAAGGGTCTTTGTGTAGGAGCTGCAGCTACCACTAGTCTAGTACCAGCCTTTGTTGCTAGCTCGGGTGCGACCTCACAGCCTACACAGAATTCTTTCACCCTAGACTATGGAGCGTCCAACCGTTTCGTTCGTGAATGTACTGACCTCACGCCACTGCACACTCCATTCTTTGTCGCCTTGGCTGACCCCTCCGTGGGACATGTCTTTGCCCACAGCACCACCACTCTACTGAGTTTTTTACAGGTTACTACACCCCCTTCTTCTCCAGGAACCTGGTGGGTGTCAGTCACCTCTACGACCTAGGTGTAGTCACTACTTTCCCACAGGACGAGCCTGTTGCCTCCTGCACAGTCGGTGCCATTGGGGTGCCTCTAGCAACTTTCCACAGGGAGCCGGGCTCTGGTCTATACCAGGGCTCATTTTTGGTTTTGACAAACCCTTACGATCAGTCTAGCACCTGTTAAAAAACCTGATCTTCAGGGTTGCCCATTGTGGAAAACCTGATGCGTCAGGGTTTTTGCATGTATTAAAACGACTACCCTGAGTCATCAGTGTACCAATTCGCAAAACCCTATTTCAGTTGTTATTAACATAGCACACAATAACAAACCATGTGAAAACAGGCTGTCATAAGTCCTGCCGAAATCTACCTTTTCGACAATTGGCGAAGGGGAAATCCAGGTTTCGGGGTCGGGTGGTAAAGGGACGGGAGGGGGGGGGGGGGGGGGGGGGGGGGGGGTTCGCTGGTACGCGCTTCAGGGTAAACCTCGATAAGCGGAACGGCAACCCTGAGGCGACAGTGTTCCTTAATCTTAAAACCTGGCACATCAGGGTAAATCAAGGTCCCAAAAAAATTACCCAACAGCATCAGTGTTACTACCAAAAACCACCCTTCTAGTCAGGGCATCAGGGTGATTTACACTGATAACGTGGGCCCTGGTCTATACTCACTACACACTGGGTTCCACCACACTGGGTCAGGTCAGGTCAAGTCAAGTAACTGCTCTGTCGTGCGACTGTCGGCCCCTCACCTACCCGTCGGTACTCTGGCACCACCGTCTAGGTCGAGGGTCGGAAGAGCGCTGCCCCTCACTCCTCCTCGTTCCCCCCCACCGTGGCTCCCTTCCAGACCCTGCACTTGGACGTCTAGGGCCCCTCCTCGATCCTTGGCCCACGTCAGGAGCGCTAGTTCCTGATCGTGGTGGACGACTACTCTCGCTACACCATGCTATCCCCCTTGCGATGGAAGGCCGACGAGCCTACCGTCCTCGAGCCGTAGCTACTAGCGTGGGGTGGCGCCCAGGGCCTGTGTGAGCCCTGCCTACACTCGGACCGTGGTGGTGAGTTTTCTTCCACTTGCCTGGAGACGTTCTGTCATGGTCGGGGGATCATCCAGTCTTACACGCTACCAGCCCCGCCGCAGCAGAATGGGGTAGCCGAGCGACGCATCGGCCTGGTCATGGAGGTTGCCCAGACCTCCATGTGCATGCCGGTGTCCCCAAGTTCCTATGGCCTTTGGGAGTCCGCTATGCCGCGCACCAGCTGAACATGTGGCGCAGTGACGCACGGCCACGGGTGACGCTGGTCTTCCTTTCGACAGGTTCTTTGAGCGTAGCAACTGACTTCCGCGACTGAAGTTCTCTAGCTCACGCTCACGCTTCTGGCGCAAACAAGTTGTCTCCACGCACGCGTGCATGTGTCTTTCTTGGCTTCCCTTTGGACGCCACCGGCTGGGTGTTCTACGGCTCACTCACCTACAAGTTCTTCAATTCCCAGGACATCACGTTCGACAAGTCTGTGTGTTACTACAGGGGTCGCCCCCACCAAGGTACTGAGGTCTTTTCCCCCCCCGCTGTTCCTCACCCTTTAGCCCCCCTCAGTCGCCGTGGTATCCCCCCCCTCTTCGCGTCGTGCCCCGTCAGGTGTGTCGCACGTCACTACGCAGTTATCCCCCCCCCCCAACGTCCAGTCCTTGTCGTGTCTGGGGGTGCGGGAGGTGCAGTTGCGGAGGGTGAGGGTGCTGGGGCTGCTGGAGCTGGTGGTGTTGGTTCTGGGGGTGCAGGGGTTGTGGGCGTGGAGGTCACTCCCGTGGAGGACACGGCAGCCTCGACTCAGCGGCCTCTGGCTTCCCGTCCGTCCCGGAGTTCCCTCCTCGTTCTTCTTTGCAGCTGCTTGCTACGGAGCCCGGGGTTGTACCTGCGGGAGGTACGGGAGACACCGGGGGTGTCGGTGGTGGAGGCGCTGGTTCTAGGGGTGCTGAGGCTGGAGACACTGGCATTGTGGCGCCTACACTGCTCACTGTACGTTTCCTGATCCGTGAGCAGCGTCTCCTCCAGTTTGAGAGGGAGGAGCGTGAGCGGTTTGAAAAGGCAGCAGCAGCAGCAGCAGGAGCAGTCTCAGTTTCAGCTGAAGGAGAGCGTAGAGGAGGAGTCACCGCCGCAGCAGGAGAGGGTAGAACAGGAGTCCTTGTCGCAGCAGGAGTTGCAGTTGCAGTCACAGCATGAGAGATTAGAGGAGGATTCACGAGTGCGGCAACAAGTGTAGTTGTAGTCGCAGTAGGAGAGAGTAGAGGAGGAGTCATCGCCGCAGCAGGAGAGGGTAGAGCAGGCGTCCCATCCACACCAGCAGGTGCAGTTGTAGACACAGCATGAGAGAGTGGAGGAGGAGTCACGACCGCAGTAGGAGAGGGTAGCGCAGGAGTCCCGGTCGCAGCAGGAGAGGACAGAGGAGGAGCCACACGAGGAGCAGCAGGGGCAGGTGCCGTCGCAGCGGTCACTAGAGGAGGCTGAGCAGCAGCGACTACGCGACTTGCCCGACCCTACACCTGCATACTTGGTTCGTGGTCCTCTACCATCCCCTCATGTTCCCCCTATTGGATCCTTTTCCTCGTCCCCGTGGACTCGTCGTTCTCCCTTCAGTCGTGCTGTGTCTCCAGAGCCTCGTCGGTCTCGTTACCGTGCAGACGGGCCGTTTCACCTTGTTCTCCGCTCTCATGTTCCACCTCCTCCTGCCCTTCTACAGCCTCCTTAGTTGTCCCGCACTGTGTTTCACGACCCGTTGTTTGACTACCTCCGTGCCTCTCGTCCTGTCTTGTCCCGTGTTTTGTCCGCGTGGTCACTCACCCAACTACCCCTGCGTTATCTGTCTCGGCTCTTGTTACCACTGTAGATTTGCCTCTGCCCACTGCCTTGAGCTCACTTGGTGAGTGGCCCTGCTCGTTCTCCGTCCTTTGGGGTTGCTCTTGTCTTTCACCTGGAGGTCCTCGAGGACAAGCAGTTCGAGCTTAGATTCCATGTAGTCGCTGTTCCTCGTCTCTGCGCCATGCTGCTTGCCTCTGAGGGGGATCCAAACGCCCTTGACATCCCGATCCCTCGCACTCACGCCGAGGCGGTCTCGGGACCCTGGGCTTCGTACTAGATAGCAGCTGAGGAGGCAGAGATGTGATCTTATAGGTCCACAACCACCTACGTCGACACTGTCCCACCACCTGGGGCGAACGTCGTCAGTGGCATGTGGCTCTACAAGGTGAAACGGCCGCCAGGATCACCACTGGTGTTCAAGGCGCGCTATGAGGCGAGAGGCTTCAGTCTGCGTGAGGGGGTAGATTTCTTCCATACAAGATGACCACTCTTCGGGTGTTGCTGCATATAGCAGTTCAGCGCGACTACGAGTTGCACTCCTTGAGACTTCTCTACAGCGTTCCTACAGGGGAGCCTGCACAAGCAGATTTGGCTGCGCCGCTCGCCTGGCTTAACTGGCTCTTTCTCTCCTGGGACCCAGTAGCAGTTGCGTCGACCGGTCTACGGCCTGCGCCATGCTCCCCGCGAGTTGCACGACACACTACGTACGACTCTTGCAGTGCTTGACTTCTTTCTGTCGTCTGCCAACCCTCCGCTGTTCATCCGCCCAGGCTCGACCCCGTTCTTTGTTTTGGTCTACGTCGACGACCTGGTCTTCGCCACTCCCGAGCGACGCGCGCTGGCCTCAGTGAAGGAGGTTCTGTAGAATAGACACACTTGCGCTGACCTTGGTGAGCTGCACCGCTACCTTGGCCTGCAGATCATTAAGGACAGGGCAGCTCGCACTATTACGCTGACGCAGTTGCATATGGTCGAGCAGACCCTCACGCGGTTTCGCTTCCCATTCTCCAAGATACAGCCCTGTTGTTGTGGATCATGGGCTCACGGCTCCACCTTCGAACGAGCCATTTGAGTCGAGTGGTCCATATCCTGAGCTGGTGGGTCATCTCATGTACCAGATGACCTGTAGTTGCCTAGACCTAGCTTATCCTCTTAGCGTCCTTTCTCGCTTTGTTGTGCCTCAGAGACACCATCAGTCTCACAGGTACGCTACTAAGAGGGTGGCGAAGTATGTGGCGAGTACATCAGGCATGGGACTTGTCCTTGGAGGGAAGCAGCCAGTTACACTTACAGGTTTCTCAATCTCGTCGTGGGCCGACGATGCAGAGTCGCTGCGGTCTATACAAGGGTATTGCTTCAGCCTTGGGACCGGAGCTGTTTCGTGGAGGTCGACTCGGGCGTCGTCCGTCTCTAGTTCTAGCTGTGAGGCAGAGGTGTACGCTACGGCCATGGCCGCCCAGGAGCTTCGGTGGCTGTCTTTCCTCCTCGCCGACCTCGGTGAGCGGCCTTGCTCTCCCCCAGTCTTGTTCGCTGACAACAGGTCTGCTATCATATTGTGCGAGGAGCCCCAACTGGTTGGGAAGGCGAAGCACATTCAGCTTCGTTATTTCCTTCTACCAGAGTTGCAGCTGCGTGGCCAGGCACTCGTGCGACGTGTAGTTCCTGAGGCCAACACTGCAGATATCTTCACCAAGGCGTTGCCTCCTTGTGACCACCAACGTTTTTGCACCCAGCTTTGCCTTGTATCTACAGGCCCTCACTTGCTTGCGTAGAGATGCTTTGTCTTGTACTATTGTATCTCACTATATATCCATATCTGTGCTTGTGGACAGGCCTTGTGGCCCCTTGCTCCTGTAAGATGCTTGTCATGCATGTCTTGCACTCGTGCATCTCTTATATCTGCTATATCATTGCATGTGGACTGGCCTTTTGGCCCCTTGCTAGTTCTTGGACTGTATGGTGATGTTGAGATCCACCCCGTTAGCTGCTTTGTTCTTGTGAACTGGTCTTGTGACCGTTGCTTGTTCTTGCTGACTAGTCCTGTGACCCTTCCTCTTGCTTTCCACATGGATACCTTCACCTAGACTATGGGGGTGTGCTCAACTATAATTGTTATGATTAGTTAATTTAGTCTAGGTGTTACACGGTGTTATGTTGCAGAGGGTGTAACCCCCTTAGGGTTTGCTATATGCTCCCTTGTATTGCTTGTTTCTACTCAGTGATTCACTAGTTGTTACTTTGACATGTCCTACGCCAGCGGCAGCCAAGTGTGCAGGAGTCTCTCTCGCCGCAACAGCTTTGCAAGTGGGCTATCAGGTGGGGTAGCCCTGGTGGCCGAGCCAACCGTGCTATAGCTAGAGGTGCTGGTGCTTGCGTTTCTCGTTCTCCTCGGCAGGAGACACTCTCGTCGCAGCAGCTTCGCGAGTGGGCTGTCCGGTGGGGCAGCCCCGGTGGCGGAGCCTGTGGAGCTACTACTAGAGGTACCTGAGAGTCTACTCCTACTAGTAGTGCCGTTGGTGGACGCGGAGGTTCTGGGGGTGGACAGGAGTAACAGCAGCGTCCACCGGAGACCCTCTCGCCGCAGCAACTTTGTGAGTGGGCTGACTGGTGGGGTAGTCCCGGTGGCAGAGCTTGGGGTACTAGTGCTGGGGGTGGAGAGGCACCTGGTGGTGTAGAGGCTACTAGTCTAGGTGCTTGTGACTCAGCTAGCACAGGTGCAGAGTCTGAGGAGGCCTTGCACACTTTCCTACTCGACTCAGGCGCATCTCGCTGCTTCTTCCGCGACTGGACCACAGTCACATCGCTCACTGCCCTTGTCCCTGTCACACTGGCCGACCCCTCAGGCGGCCCAGTTGTTGCATGTAGCTCCGCTGTTCTCCCGTGTCCCGCAGCCCCCTCCGGTTCCCTCACAGGTTTCCACCTCCCCTAGTTCGCTAGGAACTTGGTGGCTACAGCTATCCTACAGGACCAGTTTGTCACTGTTCCCCAGCCTGTGAAGAGCTCGAGGCAATATGTACAGACTCACGCACTGGCGATCACCTCACCACGTTCACTCAGAGGCCCAGGTCTGGTCTGTACACACTGACCACTGAGTTTGCACAGGTGGCTGAGTCAGGTCAGGTAGCTGCGTCTTGTTCGTGTCATCTCCTCATGCACCAGACTCTCCTCTGGCACCACCGTCTTGGTCAACCCTCCTTGCCACGCCTCCGCGGCATGCACTCCCGTCTCCTTGTGTCGGGCCTCCCAGGTCCCTGCCCCCGCTACCGAGGTTGCTTGCGCCGCCGTGCCTTCCTTGCGTCGAGGGGCGGCAGCGCGCTGTTCCTCACTCCTCGTTTTCTCCGACCACAGCTCCTCTGCAGACCCTCCACGTAGGCGTGTGGGGTCCAGCTCGCGTCACTAGACAGGGTGGAGAGCGCTAATTTTTGCTGGCTGTTGATGACTACACGTGCTGCACCACGGTCCTCCCCTTGCAGATCAAGGCGGATGTTTGCAACGTGTTGATCCGCTGGATCCGTGCTGTCCATCGCCAGCTCTGCGCTCGGTTCCGGCAGGACCTCCCGGTCCTGCGGCTACACTCTCACCGAGGTGGTGAGTTTTTCTCCGCCAGCCGCTCACGCTTCTGGCCTTAGCAGAATGGGATTGCAGAGCATCACATTGGCTTGGTCATGGAGGTTGCTCGCACCTCCATCGTCCATGCGGCTGCTCCCCATTTTCTGTGGTCGTTTGCGGTCCAATACGCTGCTGAGCAGCTCAACCTATGGCCCCGTGTCTCCCACCCAAAGTCCTCCCCTACTATGCAGCGGACGGGAGAGGTTGGTGATGCGTCGGTCTTTCGAGTCTGGGGTTCCCTTGCTCTTGTCCGCGATCTTCCCGCACTCTTCGCTGCGTCTTCCTTGACTTCCCTACCGACGCCCCGCCCTGGCAGTTTTACCGCCCGGAACTCGTTGTGTCCTCTCCCCCCAGGACGTCACATTTGAAGAGTCTGTCTGCTTCTACCGTCTCCACCCCCACCGCAGTTCCCCCGTGCCCCTCCTGCCTCTCTTCCTTGTACCTGCCCCCCCTCCCCCGAGAGCCCCCCTCCCCCCAGAGGGTCCTTCTCCCTCAGGTGTGTCTTAGGTAGACCCACCCACCTTGGTTGAGCCTTTGGAGGTCTCTTTTGTCCCCTGTGGCCCAGCTGAGGGGGGTGACCCAACTGCAGCCGACCCTGTGGCCCCTCGCCACTCAGCGCGCTTGGCGACCCCTCCTGGGTTTCCGCCTCGGCCGTCTTCACCGCCTCTGCAGCCTGTCGCTGTGGACACTTGTGCTGCTGGGGGTGGTGACACTAGGGGTGCGGACTCTGGGGGTGCTGGTTCTGGGGGTGCTGGGTGTCCTACGGGTACAGGAGGAGCTGGAGGTGCTGCATTTGGAGGTGCTGGAGGTGTTGGTGCTGGTGGTATCGGTGCACGTCAGCAAGAGACTCTCTCGCCCGAGCGGCTTCGCAAGTGGGCTGTCCGGTGAGGCAGCCCTGGTGGTGGAGCTAGCCGTGCTAAAGCTGGAGGTGCTAGAGCTAGAGGTGCTAGAGCTGCTGGTGTTGGAGGTGCTAGAGCTGGAGGTGCTGGAGGTACCGGAGCAGTTGGTGTTGGAGGTGCTGGAGCTGGAGGTACTGGAGGTTCTACAGCTGGTGGTATTGAAGGTACTGGAGGTGCTGGAGCTTGAGGTGCTGGAGGTGCTGGAGCTGCTAACGGTACGGGTACTGCGCTGTGCCGACCGTTATTCTACCCGCAGCCGCAGTCGTCCCTACCACCGCCTGATTTGGCACTTCGTCCGGTTCTTGGTCTTCCGTCTTCCACTGGCCTTACTCCGCCTCCCCTTTGTCCTCAGCCTAACTAGTCACAGCCAAAGTTACTGCCTAGCTCTCCACTGCCTGGTCCTTCTCCCTACCCTGCATAGACAGGCTCCTTGGCAGAGCGTCGCAGCCTGAGTCTCGTCCTGCCTCCCTTGTTCGCATTGTCAGTCGTGCTCGTCGCCCTCGTCCTCCACCTGTTCCCGGCGTGCACAGTATGGCACGTCGTCGTTCCTCTGTTCCACAGTGTGTTGCTCTGCCGTCTCCTCCGACGTCCTCTCTTCCTGACGATCCTGACCTTGAGTCCAACCTTGCTCGTTCTGCTAGTCCTATTGTCACTCAACTCCTCGCTACTGTTGTCACTGACCCTTCCTTTGAGTCTACTGCTGCGTTTGCCCTAGTCACTGAGCTAGTCGACTTGGCTGCTACTCGTCCTCTCGGCTACGTCTCGAGTTTTGTTACAAAGTCTGAGTCCGTCTGTCCTCCGTCCATAGGGGGTGAGCTTCCCATCGCTATGACGTCCTTGAGGACAGACAGCTTGAGCTCGAGAGTCTTGCGACCTTTTTACCCTGTTTCGCGTCCATGTTATTTTGCCCCGAGGGAGACCCGGATGCACTTGACATCCCCACCCCGCGCTCTTATGCTGAGGCGATCACAGGTAAATACTTATCTCAGTGGCAGATAGCCATGAACGCAGAGATGGCTTCGTGGAAATCCACAGGCACCTACGACAACGAGGTTCCCCCACCTGTGGCGAACATAGTCGATCACATGTGGATTTTCAGAGTGAAGCGGCCGCCGCGTTCTCCGCCTCCCTTCAAGGCGCGATACGTTGCTCGAGGCTTCAGTCAGCAACAGGGGGTCGACTTCTTCCAGACCTTCTCCCCCACCCCAAAAATGGCCACTCTTCGGGTGTTATTGCACGTTGCAGCACAGCATGACTACGAGCTACACTCTCTCGACTTCTCCACAGCTTTCTTGCAATGCCACCTTCACGAGGAGATCTGGCTGCGCTGCCCACCTGGCTTCACTGGGTCCTTTCCTGAGGGTACCCAGTGGATTCTCCCGCGGCCACCGGTCTTCGCCAGGCGCCCCGCGAGTGGCACGACACTTTGAGGACGACACTTGCGGCTCTTGGGTTTGCTCCTTCGACTGCTGACACTTCGATGTTTCTGCACAGCGACCCTTCTCTACCGCCGTTCTATATCCTTGTATACGTCGACGACTTGGCTTTTTCTACTGCCAACACTGAGGCGCTGATCCTTGTGAAGGCGAAGCTGGAGAAGAGACACACGTTGAGAGGATCTGGGATCGAGCTCAGAAAAGATGATTCAAATTGAATTGAATGTCCACCTGGGTACAACACGAGGCTATATATAGGCTCGACACGTGTTACGCGAAGGTTCCGCGGGTCGCGAAGCGTCCCGAACAGATCCTTACCGAATTCGGCAGAAGGCAATTTGGTGGCAACCGAAAAGCCAGAATTCGGTGCACGCAACCTAGCTCGGTGCTATAACTATAATAAAATATAGGAAAGCACCTAGCCTAGGAAATCAAGCAATTCATGCATGCATATAATTATCCTATGCTAGAAATAGCATGATAAAGTAAAGGCAAGCAAGCATAGCTGGCATAAGCCGTCGTACTCTCACACGTCCCCCCCTCAAAGCTGGGTGGCGTGAGATACACCCTGCTTGACAAGATAGTCCTTGAGAGCACGGCGTGCGTTGCCCATATCAGCTTCTCCAACCCAACTGTCCTCAGTGGGGTCGTATCCCTTCCAGCGTATCAGGAACTCGAGAGTCTTGCCACCGCGGCGCCGATGAGAGAGAACGCGCTCGATCTCGTACTCGGGTTCATCTTGTATGAGAACAGGTGGTGGTGGCGGTAGTTGCCGTCCCTGGAACTGTTGGTTGGGGTCCTTGTAGGGCTTCAGTAGCTGGACATGGAAAGCATTGTGAAGCTTCCATGTATCTGGTAAGCGCAAGCGGAATGTAACTGGTGTCACCTGTGCCTCAACGAGAAAAGGACCATAGAAGCGAGGCCGGAATTTGGATGGGAGGTGAGACAGGTTCAAGTTGCGCGTGTCAAGAAGCACCTGATCTCCGACTGCTACTGAGTGATCACGTCGCTGATGATCGGCATACTGCTTCTGGGAGTTCTGCATCGTGGTGAGACGTCGCTGAGTCGTCTCCCATAGCTGCTGCATGGTGGTGACGAAGTCATGTGTGGCCTGGACGTGTGCCGGTGTAGTTGGCTGCTGTGGTGTGAGTGGTTCCCGTCCGTAACACAGGAAGAAAGGAGTTTTCCCTGTGGCCGCATGTGATGCGTTGTTGTAAGCGAACTCTAGGGTCGGTAACCGTGTGTCCCAGTGGCTGACGTCGTCCTTGCAAGCTGTGTGCAGTAACTGTTCAACCACTTGATTGAGTCGCTCTGTCTGTCCATCAGTCTGGGGGTGGTATGCTGAAGACATTGCAAGTTTTGTCCCCAACAGTCCCATGAGCTCCTTCCAGAACTTACTCGTGAATTTGGGGTCTCTGTCTGAGATGAGTGTAGCGGGGATGCCGTGGATGGTGATGATGCGATCGAAGAAGAGTCGAGCAGTTGCTTCAGCTGTAGCTGTGGCGTTGGTCGGTATGAAGTGACCCATTTTGGAGAACTTATCGATCACCACGATGATGGAATCATGTCCCCGTGAGGTCGAAGGAAGTCCTGTGATGAAGTCGAGGCTAACGACCTGCCATGGCTGCTCCGGTACGGGTAGAGGCTGAAGTAACCCTGCTTTATTCTGCTTGCTGCTCTTCATCCGCTGGCACGTGTCGCAAGAGGTGACGAACTACTGCACGTCTGCTGCCATCCCGGGCCAGTAGTAATACTTTGCTATCCCTGCTAACGTCTTGTTGCTCCCGAAATGTCCCGCGTATGGTACGTCGTGAAACTCCTCCAATAGGATCTGCCGTAGCGGGGCGTAATTCGGTACCCAAATCTTTCCTGAACCCTTCCTTACAGCTAAGTCCTTCTTCCACTGTAATAGCTTCTTACTGAGGTAGGCGATGGGCTGCAAACTGCGTTCGTGATGCTGCATCAGTACTACTCCGACTGCTTGGTCACTAGCTTCTGCTTCCACCACGTAGTCCTTGTCTGGATCCGGTAAGATCAGTACTGGCGCTGTAGTCAGTGCTGTCTGTTTTTTCAGTGCGCGGTAGTCGATGCACATCCGTAAACTACCATCTGGCTTTGGAGTGAAGAGAACTGGTGCCCTGTAGGGAGAGGTGGATGGGCGGATCAGTTGTCTGTCTAGTAAATACTCTATCTCTTTTTCATGTCTGTCAGTTCAGTTGGACTCAGTCGGTATAGTGCACGTGAGACGGGTTTCGCACCTCGTTCCTCCACGATCTCGTGCTCGTGGGTGCGTGCTGGAGATACGCCTGTGGGTAGGTCGTCGGGCATTATATCCTTGTACCGCTCCAAGACCTCCTCCTCTGCTGCTGCTATAACCAGTGCTAAGTAACCCGAGTTACTCTCGTTCACTGTCCGTTCGAACCGTGCCAGTGTCGTTTCAGGAACGCTCCGTGTATCCGTCAAGCTTCGCAGCTCCACTCGTTTCCCGTTGTTGTAGATGCACACCTTGCTGTTAACCGAATCCATCTCGGGGTTGAACTGCTTCAGGAAATCTCGCCCCAAGATAAAATCTAATCCCTTGATGTTCGTGATCGGCAACGTCGGCTTCCACCTCAACGCCCCTATCTGCAGCTGCAGTGTTGACTTTCCGTGGATGGGAAGCTTCGTACCGTCCACCATCGTTGCTATAAACTGGGTTTCTTCTTAGGATTCTCCAATTTTCTCCAACGTCCCGCGGTCGCACACCGAGTGGGACGCACCACTGTCCACCAGGGTCTGGAGGCGACGCCCGTTGCAGATCACCTCGAGTACAAGTGGTTGCTGCTGCTCCGAGTATCCGTAGATGGTATCGCTTATAGGATCGTAGGGTACGTCGAATATGTTATCCCTAGGTCCTGCGCTCAAAGATGCAGCTTCAGTATCAGTTTTCAACAGAGAAAGGCTAGAAGGATTTATCCGAGGCCGATTCGGCTTCTCTTGGGCCTGGAACCTTCCACTAAGCCTTTGCAGCTGTGTAGGCTTCATCTGTGGGGAACAGGGAGCCTTTAAACAGTGCTGCTGGGAGAGAATATTAACTCCTCGGAACGCTCGACCCGTATTAGCGCTCTGGAGTAGGGTCCCCATAATACCCGGTACCGGTTTAATTTCTGACTCTCCCTTAATAAAGGCTTGAAACCCACGAGAAGTAATATTCTTACTTGTCGGGGTATACGGCTGGAGTTTCCCGGTCGGTGCAGGGTCTTGTTTCGCGGATCCTCCATTAGTCTCGACGATTTCCCCTGGTGCCGGCTGGTCGTGACGTTTTAAATTTGCGCCACCATATTCTCCTTTTTTCGCCCTCTCCGAAGTTGCCACGTTGTCCGTTTTCTGCTTCGGGGGTGCCGCACTGTTCTTGTCCTTCAGCTCCGCACACCTTCTCTTCATTTTCCAACACGCCAAGATACGATGTCCTGTAGCGCCGCAAAATTTGCACGTCTCATTATTTGCTAGCCGCTACTCCACATCGCCCTCGTCGTTCTCCATCGGGTCGGCAGTCGTGGGTGGTGCCAATTGCCCCATGCCACTAGTTGGCTTGTTGCGTCGTGTTCCGTAGTAGCTACTGTTCAACGTGTCGAACTGTTCGATCAGTGCTGCCGGAAACTGCGCCCACGTCCCCTCGCCTTGGACTATTCTGTTGTTGATCCACTCTAGAGCTAGGCCTCGTAACAGTGTTGTTGCGAGCCGTATGCGCATTGCGTCTTTTGTCGGGGTCGTGCATCTAACGGCTTCGAAGTAAATTTCGAGTTCAGCTACAAATCGACGAACGTCGTTCCTTTTTACTGTAGGATCGAACGCCTCTGGTAGCCTCAGCTTCACTACTTCGAGGTTAACTGTAGCTGCTGCCGTTGTCGCATGTAGAATTGTCGGTGTAGCCGCTGCTACTGTTGTCGCTGCTGCTGTGGCGGTTGCCGACTGGTTCGCAAGGAGTTTTTCGAGTCGTGGGAGCGCTGCACGTATTTGCTTATGCTCAACACGTAACTCCGCGATTTTCTGTACTGAAATATCTCCTTTTCCCTCCATTTGGTGATTTACAGGAAGATGCGCGACGAAAATAATCGAATTCTAGGTGCTGGTCGACTTACTGCTGAATCGACGAGCGCGAATTCTGTAGGTTGCGTAAATCTCCGTTAGGCGAAATTCGCGTTCGATCTTGGCCGTTGAGAAGAAAATCGATCCGACGCTCCAAATTCCAACTGTTTTGGGCGAAATTCTCGGGGCCGTTGAGATGAAACTCGATCGAACGGTCGAAACTCCAACCTTTCCACCAGTAAATCTGAGGGGTGTTCGAAAACCGAATCGAGGGGGACTTAGAAAAATTGCGCGCAACTGGTTTTACATACCCGTATCGGCGCTTTCGTCGTCGCCCACGCGGTTTTTTAAGGCCGGAACTAAGCGGTTGAAGACCTCGCGTGTAAACTCGCTCTGATTACCAAGTGTGAGGATCTGGGATCGAGCTCAGAAAAGATGATTCAAATTGAATTGAATGTCCATCTGGGTACAACAGGAGGCTATATATAGGCTCGACACAAGGCCCCGTAACCAGGTGTTACGCGAAGGTTCCGCCGGTCGCGAAGCATCCCGTACAAATCCTTACCGAATTCGGTAGAAGGCAATTCGGTGGCAACCGAAAAGCCAGAATTCGGTGCACGCAACCTAGCTCGGTGCTATAACTATAATAAAATATAGGAAAGCACCTAGCCTAGGAAATCAAGCAATTCATGCATGCATATAATTATCCTATGCTAGAAATAGCATGATAAAGTGAAGGCAGGCAAGCATAGCTGGCATAAGCCGTCGTACTCTCACACACGTGTACTGACCTGGGTGAGCTGCGCAGCTATCTTGGCTTGCAGATCACCCGGGAGAGAGCACTGTGCACCATCAATTTAACTCAGTCACATGGTGCACCATGTCCGTCAGCGCTTCGGCTTTCAGTTTTCCTCGCCACAGTGCACTCCTCTGCCTACAGGCCACTCGCTCTCAGCTCCACCTTCGGACGAATCCGTAGAGCCGCGTGGGCTGTATCCAGAACTTGTGGGCTGCCTTCTGTACCTGATGACGTGCACATGACCTGACCTCGCGTACCCTCTCAGCATCCTTGCTTGCTTCGTCGCGCCCGTGGCGACATCGGAAGGAGCACTGGACAGCTGCGCAGAGGGTACTACGTTACTTGTGTAGTACATCAGGCATGGGGCTCGTGATTGGAGAACGGGGTTCAGTTGTACTCACAGGACACTCAGACGCTTCTTGGGCCGACGGCCACGCGACTCAGCGGTCGTAAGAGGGTTACTTTTTCAGTCTCAGCTTTGAATCTGTCTTGTGGAGGTCCACTCGTTCGTCTTCACTGCTTGGTTCCAGCTGAGAGGCTGAGATCTACGCTGGGACCATGGCTGCACAGGAGTTACGTTGGCTGACCTACCTACTGACCGACTTGGATGAATGGCCTCGTTCTCCTCCAGTTCTGTACGTCGACAACAATGTCATGATTGCCTTGTGTTAGGAGCAGAGACTGGAGCACAGAACGAAGCACATTGCTCTTTGTTACTTTCTTGTTCTGGAGCTGCAGCAGCGTGGTCAGCTGCGCCTTGCTTACGTGGCCTCTCGGGCCAAAGCTGCTGATGTCTTCACCAAGGCTCTTGTGCGTGGTGATCATGAACGTTTTTGCACTGCTTCATGTCAGAATGTTATATTTCTTATCTAGCCTGCAGTGGGGTACTCTATAGCGAGTATAACCCCTTAGGGTTTCATATATGTATCCCCTTGCTTGCTAGTACAAACCCTCTTTTTTGCCTAACTTCTTCCTTGCCTAGCTAGGTTAGTCCTAGCTATGGCTTCTTCGTTTTACCATCTTACTTCACATGGTGATTAGAGCAGCAAGCTCCAGGCCTGTGGGCCTCACCACAAACCTTCCGCTGCAATTCCTCCTCTCTCTTTCCGCCGTGTGTCCCGAGGCGCGCGGCGATTCTTCTACCCGCCGTGCGCCCCGGGGCGCGCGGCGTTTCTCTTCCCGCCGTGCGCCCCGAGGCGCGCGGCGGGTTGCTGCCCCGTCACGCCATGCGCCGCCCCGGGGAGACGCTGTGACGGGCGACGGGGACCTCCGCGTCGCCCCCCGTCGCCCGTCGTGGCCTCTGTGCGGCCCGTACAGGCAGCGCGCGGCCCGTACGGGCTGCGCCAGACCCACGCGCTGCCCGTACGGGCTGCGCCAGGCTCGCGCGCGACCCGTATGGGCTGCGCCAGGCCCACGTGCGGCCCGTACGGGCTGCGCCAGGCCGTCGCGCGGCCCGTACGGGTGGCGCCCGACCCGCGCGCGACTCGGGCCGCATGCGCGCGGCTCGGGCGTCCCTACCAGGCCCGTGGTGGGCCCGTTCCTCCCTGTCCCTTCCCTCCCCGCTATCCCCCAGTGCTACTACGGCCGCCCCACCCCTCCTACTCCCCATTCTCCTATTTTAGGGTTTGGGGGTGAGGGGTATGGGGGTGACCTTACTTAGTACCGCTCCCTGCTCCTCCTCCTCCTCCGTCTCCTTGTGCTGCAGCTGCCGCTGAGGGGGGGGGGTAGTATGGTGGAGCCGGTGGAGTGATGCTAAGGGGGGGTGAAGGGGGAGTGGGGCTAGCGGTGTAGCAGTGGGTGTGTGCCAGGGGGAGTAGGACAGGTTGGGGAAGCTGAAGGGAGGTTGCCGTTGTGTCGCTAGCAGCACCTGTAGTCCGGGGACTTCGTCCGGTAGCCCAGTCGTAGCCAGCTGTGCCAGCCGCCCGTGGGTCCGTTGCTCGTCTGCCGCTACTTAAGCCGCGGGGCCAGTTACTCCTGTATTCCGGGGGCTTCGTCCGGTAGCCGCTGTGCCAGTCTGCCTCCTGTTGCCCGTGTGTCTGCAGCTTCACCCGTTGCCTCCTATCTCCTCTCCTCTCACTCTCTCTCCTCCTCACTTGCCCGTTGTGACTACCTCTAGCTTTGCTTATAACTGTGAACTTTATACTACTACTTCTTGAACTTGTGCTTAGATTGTGTGGTGACATTGTGATCCACCCTGAGCTTGTTCTGCTTTGTTTGCTCTGCTGATTACACCCCACTTTGGCTATGGGGGTGTGTCAGAATGTTATATTTCTTATCTAGCCTGCAGTGGGGTACTCTATAGCGAGTATAACCCCTTAGGGTTTCATATACCGTATCCCCTTGCTTGCTAGTACAAACCCTCTTTTTTGCCTAACTTCTTCCTTGCCTAGCTAGGTTAGTCCTAGCTATGGCTTCTTCGTTTTACCATCTTACTTCACACTTCAGGCCTTGTGCCAACTCTGCCTCAGCTGCTTGTTGCTTGAATTGTCTTGTACTGTGATATATATATATATATATAAATAAATATATATATATACACATGCATGCTTGCTCTTGCTAGGTCGTGATCACTGTACTGCTTGTGCTTTTATAACTCTGCATGTGAACTGGCCTTATGGTTGCTTGCTTGTGCTCAAAATGCGTGGTGATCTTGAGATCCACCCTGAGCTTTGCATTGCTTTGTTCACTTTCTTGACTAGTCTTGTGACCGTTGGTTGGTGTTTGCTATCTGTAAGGAAATTCCCTTTTCCTTACTTCGCGTCCCTGCTCAACGCGTACATCACTGTAGCACCTCAGTCAGCACCGTTACCACTCGCGACCATCGCATCATTCATCATCCCGCCCTTTTCGCACATCGCATCCCGACCTCACGGCTCGGCTGGTAACCCGCGCTCCGGGCCTACGCTTCGACACTTTCCCAACCTCAGTCCCAGGCTCGTCGCGCGACAACCACAGTCCATTACCGTTACCACTATTGCTTCGCTATATAATCCTTCGCTCATGCCTTCGCTCATTTGTACTCCTGCTTCGATAGTGCAATTCTCGTTCGTTCACTCAATTGCACTCGTAACACTTGGTATTCAGAGCCTACGATCTCATCTCGGACCGCATCCACACCTTCGCTTCCCACTATCTCAATTTTTGGGGGGGGTAGACGTCTCTCAGCGATACAGCACCGCCGCTCGTAGTGCTCTCTCGGAAGCACGCACGGCCACGACTGAGGCTCTCGCTGAGCTTGCCCGACACCCCTGCCATGGCTGATTTCACTATCGCCACGTTGACGCAGGAGCAACTCGATCGTCTCGTGCGACAGCTGGAGGAATCAGCGCTCGAAATCGCGACGCTCACGGCGGAACGTGACTCCGCCCGTCAACAGTCAACGGTGAACGCTCCGACAACTTCCCAAGCGCCAACCAATGTTTCTGTCCATTCGGAGGAGCCGATTGTTATCTCATCCGGCACACCAACGCAAAACAACAGCACGGGACAGCGCTCAGGCGCAGCCAGTGACGGCGCAGCCCAACCGATGCCCGGCATGGGAGGGAACAGGAATGCATCAAGCCCACGGGAGCCCCGAGAAGCCCGTCGGCACGTGGAGTTTGCGATGACAAGTGGAGGGAACGCCACGATGGCCCCAATGCCACTCAAGCCGCAACGCCCGCCCTGCTTCGACCCAAGCCAACGCGGTGGCCCGACAGTTCAATCGTGGGTCTTCACGATGAACGTGTTTTTCGACGCCAACTACGTCGAGTCGGACGCCGCCAAGATTCGGTATGCAGTTTCACTACTCAGGGGCCCCGCCATGGACTGGTGGCGAGTCATCGTGACATCGCCACGCGCCTACGAGCCACCGCCGCACGAGGAAGGGCCCTCGGGTCCAGCTGTCACCTGGAGTTCGTTCTGCGAAACAGCCCAATATAGCACGTGGGATGCGTGGTGCGCAGGGCTTCGGGCGCGTTTTGAGCCGATCGCGGCTTCTATTTCGGCGCGTCAGAAACTGCGCACTTGGCGCCAGCTCGGGTCGGTCCAAGACTACACCAGCGGTTTTCTCGCACTTTGCGAACAGGTCGGCTACATGCACGAGGCGGAGCGGGTGGACCGTTACGTCGGCGGACTGAAGCCGGACATATCGCACGAGATAATGCTACGCGGGCTATCGAATTTCAACGAAATCCTCGCGCTCGCCGAGAAAATCGATATCCTACGCCGACCGAGACCGGGGTCCTATTTCGGACATCGTCCTCGGGGACTGATCGAGCACGCCACCGTACATGCCGTCGCAACGAATGCAGCTGCCACGCCATTTAGAGGGCGCTGCTTTGCTTGCAACCGGCCGGGCCATCGCAAGAGCGAATGTCCAGAAGAGCTGAGGCGTCGAGGAGCAGAGCAGGGGAGGGAGTCTCAGAGGCAGGGAAACGCCAGCAGTCAGTAGAAATTGGGCCAACTACTGACGAGACTGCCTGCTCGCCCAACCACACCGACCCTCACCGAGTCACAGTACCGATTCACGCCATCGATCGGGCTCGGATGAATAAGGAGGGTACAGCGACGGATTGCCCAGTACTGATCCACGGGAAAATACAGGGAGCAGCAGTCAAGATTTTCATCGACGGAGGAGCTAGCCACAGTTTAGTTAATACCGCAACCGCACGAAAACTTCAACTGACACTTAGCCGATGTTTACCTGAGATTGATGCGCGCTTAGTCGACGGCACGCCGCTGGCCATACGGGAGAAGGTGGAGAGAGTAAAAGTTCGCTGCGGGGGGAACTTCGGGTTTACACAGGAAATGCTCGCGACGACACTGGATGGGCACGACATTTTATTGGGACGTGATTGGTTGCGACGTTACAATCCGAGAATCGACTGGACGATGGGCAGCTGCACTGTGCGAAGTAGTGGTAACTGGGTCGAACTACCACGCTGGCAGTCGCCTGAGTCATCGACGGTCCACGTCGACGCCATCACAATGAAACGAGCAGTCGCCGCTGGAGCTGACGTGTATGCAGTAGACATCGCAGTGGTAGAAAAAGATGAGCAGCCGAGTGATTTCCAGAAATTGCTGACAGCGGTACCGCCGGAGCTACAAGAGCTATTGAAACGGTACCCGGGAATTTTCCCCGACGACTTACCGGAAGGACTGCCACCTCAGCGGGCGCACGACCATAGGATAGAGTTAGAGCCGGGGGCACAGCCAACTGTACAGCGCCAGTTCAGACTGACACAGCCGGAGCTCGACGAACTGAGGAAGCAGTTAGATTACCTGTTAGCAAAGCAGTTTATCCGACCGAGCTCGTCGCCGTTCGCCGCACCGATACTATTCACACCAAAAAAAGACGGAGGTTTTCGCATGTGCATCGATTACCGAGCGCTCAACAGGGTTACAATAAAGTCACGATACCCCATTCCCCGCGCCGACGAACTGATCGACCAACTGCGAACAGCACGGGTGTTCTCGAAAATAGATCTACGGGGAGGTTACCACCAAATTAGAGTCGAACCATCGGACTGCGCCAAGACAGCTTTTAGAACTAGGTACGGGTCGTTCGAGTACACCGTGATGCCTTTCGGGCTAACCAACGCACCCGCAACATTCCAGATGACCATGAACGAGGCGTTTAGACCACTTTTAGATAAGTGCGTGATAGTCTACCTCGACGACATTCTCGTCTACAGCCGCGATAAGCAGCAGCATTTAGCGGACCTGGAAGCAGTGTTTAAAATTCTCGAGGAGCATCGTTTATTGACTAAGGGGTCTAAGTGCGAGTTTTTTCGGGATAGGTTAGAATTTTTGGGGCACGTTATTTCAGAGGCTGGGGTTGAGATTGACCCGAAGAAGCTGGATACGGTCAAAGCTTGGCACCCCCCGACAAACATCACGGAGCTGCAGAGTTTTTTGGGTTTCGTTAATTATGTCCGTCGATTCGTCCCTGACATGGCCCGCTTAACTGCCCCACTGACGGATCTGCTGCGGAAAGGGGTCGCTTTTACGTGGGGGGAGAAAGAGCATGCTGCCTTCTCTACCCTGAAAACTGTTCTCTGTTCACCACCTGTCCTGCGCATTGCCGACCCACACCGCCCATTCGAAGTCATTACTGACGCAAGCGACATCGCCATCGGAGCCGTACTGTTACAGGATTTCGGGAACGGCCTACAGCCCATCGCATACGAATCACGAAAACTGCACCCACCTGAGAAGAATTACCCGATACACGATCGCGAAATGCTTGCGATCGTGCATGCGTTCAAAGTGTGGCGCTGTTACTTGACCGGCGCAGACGTGACAGTACGGACAGACCACAAATCTCTACAGTACCTCCGCGCACAGCCTCACCTCAACCCACGACAGATTCGATGGCTCGATTTCCTCGAGTCGAATTTTCACTACACGGTCACCTACAAAAAAGGAGCATCAAATATCGCCGATGCACTGACTCGCCCTACTGCCCAGATTCACGCGATACTACTCGCCCAGACCAGCCCACTGCTGACAGGCCTATTTACCCACGAATACCAAACCGACCCGTTCTTTACAGGAGGCAACTCGCAGCAGTTCGCAGCAGCACGAGGGATCTATTACGTAAAGGTTGGGACCGACCGCATTTGGGTACCCGGGTATACACTACTACGGGAATTACTGTTACAAGAGGCACACGACGGAGTTACCTCAGGACATTTCGGGGTAGAAAAAACACGACAGCAGCTGCAGCGGTATTATTACTGGCCAGAAATGTTGACCGACATCCAACGACACGTAGCATCGTGTCCCACCTGCCAGGTCATGAAATCATCACGGAAGCGGCCGGCAGGACAGTTGCAGCCGATCCCACCCCCAGAGCGTGCTTGGCAGCAGGTGACGATGGACTTCGTCACGGGGTTACCGGCCGGGGCGAGTGGGAACGACGCGATCTTGGTCGCCGTCGATCGACTGACGAAGATGGCACATTTCGCAGCATGCAAGAAATCAATCACAGCCGAAGAAACAGCCCGCCTCTTCATCACCACCGTCGTTCGCCTCCACGGGATACCATCGGCAATCATCAGCGACCGCGACACGAAATTCACCAGCAACTTCTGGCGGAACCTGTGGCAGCAGTTCGGCACACGACTTCAATTCAGTTCATCCTATCACCCCGAAACCGACGGACAGACGGAACGGACAAACCAAACCATGGAGCAGCTGATTCGAGCCACGTGCGACGATCCGAACACGTGGGAACATCAGCTGCCGCTCATCGAGTTCGCGTACAACAACGCACCATCAGCCACGACGCAACAGTCACCGTTTTACCTGAACTACGGACAGGACCCAACAGTACCCATGACCCCACACCCCGACAATCCAGTCCCACGAGCCCAACAGTTCGCCGAGATTTTGCAAGCAGCACGGACCAGGGCAGCAGACGCAATTAAAAAAGCCAACATCATCGCTAAACGAAACGCCGATCGCCACCGTCGACCTGTCACTTACCAGCCAGACGACCTGGTACTACTCGATACCCAGAACCTCCGCCTGCCCATCACTCCAAAACTTCGCCCCCGATATTGTGGGCCATTTCGCATCAGCCACATGATCACACCCGTCACCGCCCACCTCCTCCTCCCTGCTGACTGGTACGTCAGCCCGTCATTCCACGTCAGCCTACTTCGCCCTTACATACCATCCACGAGCCAACTGCCACGAAATCGCCCAGCCAGCATGACACGTCCCCCAACCGAACCACTAATCACCCCTGAAAAAATCCTCAGCCACCGAGTCCGCAACCCTCGGGGAGCACGACGGATCGAATTCCTAATTCGCTGGAAGGATCGAACGCCCACAGAAGACAACTGGGTCCCCCTGGATAAAATTGAGAACCACCCTGTCTTCACCGAGTATCTGCGAAGCCGAAATTTCCGCGACGTCCATGCGCTCTCGTAAGAGGGGCCTCCTTGGGGAGGGGGGTAGTGTAAGGAAATTCCCTTTTCCTTACTTCGCGTCCCTGCTCAACGCGTACATCACTGTAGCACCTCAGTCAGCACCGTTACCACTCGCGACCATCGCATCATTCATCATCTCGCCCTTTTCGCACATCGCATCCCGACCTCACGGCTCGGCTGGTAACCCGCGCTCCGGGCCTACGCTTCGACACTTTCCCAACCTCAGTCCCAGGCTCGTCGCGCGACAACCACAGTCCATTACCGTTACCACTATTGCTTCGCTATATAATCCTTCGCTCATGCCTTCGCTCATTTGTACTCCTGCTTCGATAGTGCAATTCTCATTCGTTCACTCAATTGCACTCGTAACACTATCCCCCACTTTGCCTATGGGGGTGTGTTAAACTATGTTTCTATGTTGTAGGCTGCAGTGGGGTAGCCTCTACTGAGTACAACACTTTAGGGTTAGACCTTGCCCTACTTATACTCATCCATCCTTACTAGTCACCCATTCTTGCCCATTATTTTCTGACACACAAATTCATCAGTGTTGCTTCTGCAGAAAAAAATGTTGCTGGGAAAAAAGCACAGAAATTTCAGTGTCACGAGCTAAAAAATGCTGAACAGTCATGACCAGTGCACTAAACTACCCTGAACAGTCATGACCAGGGAAACCCTGAATTATCAGGGCCAGCGTCCCTACAAATGAATCTGCGGGAATGCTTCGTAGATGTTGGGCATGTGGCGTAGCCTCAAAATCGATAAAATCTGGTATGGTCTAGCCTGTCATTCCAAAAGTTGGGGTTGCACTAGACGTGATGTAGCATAACCCAGGAAAAAAAGGCAAAAAACTTGTATAGATTTACAAAATGTTACAAGGACTAGGGTCGCCCACTCGTTACCAGCTGAACTACATGGTTCAGGCACATGGATCGGGTGCGATGTCGTGAATGGTAGCTGAGGGGCAAAAGGTGAATCCGACGAAGCATTAAAGACAGGTGCTGCTCGGACGATGGCAAAAGGGGAGAGAGGCGAGAAGGGAAATTCATGTTGGCAGTGTGGTGGTGCATGAAGGTTTGACATTCAGGCATCAAGAGCAGGTATGCATAGAGAGAGAAAGAGGGAACGTGAGGAGGGAGGAAGAGGGAGTATGGGGCGGGTGGAAGAGAGGAAAGAACAGTGGAGATGGGGAGGGATAAAGTAAGGAGAAAGCAGTGAGGTGGGGAGGTAGGAAGAGAGGAGAAAGCAGGGAAGGCGGTGTAGAAGGACGAGAGTAAAAAACAAAGAGCAAGAGCCAATTAAGGGGAACGTGGAAGGGGGCGGTGGAGTGCGGGCAGCAAGCAAACAGCCATTCTGCTGCCACTGCTCCAGCCCCTGCTGCTGACAGTGCTTTTTCAAATCTCTAAAGCTCTTGTACTCCCCAACTCGCTCCCTTCCCTCTATTCCTCACACCCTCACGCTCACACACTCTCTCACCAGGCTGTGCGCTCCTCTCCCTCGCCAACCCACACAACCTCACCTGGGTTGGCATCTGTTTCCCATCCGCCACCCACTCACCAAATGGCCTGCCCCAATGCTCCCACTATTCCACAGCACTCCCCTTCCAACTCCTCACCAACTCCACCCCATTAACTCGGCCAGCCTTCTTCCTCACCTGGGCGTGCAACTGCTCAACTCCCGCCACCCACTCGACGGCACGAGCAACTTGGCCGGCTTGGTGGTTCCATTGCAAAACATCACAGACGCCGGAAAGTTTGAGCCGCCTGGAACTGTCTGCAGGAGCAGCGTGTTAACGGACGTAGCGCAGCCCGTGTTGCCCACAAAGGAAGATGCGCAGAGGCGGACAGACGCCCCGCTGTAAAGTCCTGAGACTGCGAACAGAACGCCGCCAACGCCGCAGGTGCTGGTAGGGGGAACGCCAATAGCCTTGTTGTCCCTGAAGACGACCTTGTTGAGAGTGAGGGAGGCGCCGTTGGAGTAGATGGCTCCCCCAGCCACACCTGGATGGATGGAGGGGAGGGTGAAGAGGGTGGGATGGGAGCAAGGGCGATGGTCGAGTGGCAGGATGCAAGGGCCAGTGTGGAGAAGAGGTTGTGGAAGTGCAAGGCCGAGAAAGGAAGAGGGAGAGGGAAACAAAAGCAGCGAGACCCTTGCTTGGCGCGGCAGCAACAACATCCCCATCATGGACCGAGGAGAAGGAACTGCAAGAGGTGCCATGGATGGAGGGAAGGGGAGGTGATTGGAGAGAGGGAGTGCTTTTTGAGAGAGGCCTTTCCCAGAAGCAGCCACCCGCTGATGTGTGTTGATGATGGATGGATAGTAGTGGACGCTATTGGGCTAGATGCTGGACCTGCAGGATTTTACAGGAGTCAGCATCACTCACAGAAAACAGTATACTCATAAGTGCTGGTTTTCACTCCCTCTGGTTTGACTTTTGAGAAGACTCAACGGTGCACAGAAACATGCACACGCATGCACACGCATGCACACTCACACACACTCACCAGCGCTGTTCCCATCAAACAGGCATGACTTGAACACAGCTTTGCTTGTCCCCTCCATCGCAATCACCCCTCCACGTCCCTTGGGCGCGCTGTTGTTCCTGAAGTAGCTGCTCGCAATAATGAGAGAAGGCCCCTTGCCTTGGGGGTTCCCCGCGTTGATGCTGAAGGCGCCACCCCCCCCAATTGGCGTCGTGTTGTTGTAGAAGGTGCAATAGGAGAAGTAGCGGTAGGAAACACTGTTTGTCACAGAGTAGGAGTCGCTGGTAAGTTGGGGGGGGTGGGGGGCAATGGAGAGTGTGTTAGGGATTAGGGCGGCCATCAAGCAAGGTTTGCTATCAAGTTGTCGTGTACGGTGCAGTGCAGCATGAGTAGAAAAGAGAAGAGTTGACTGAAAGAACACTTGAGCATGGTATCCATCCATCAATGTACCTTGCTATGGAGCATGCACCATACACACTCTCACGTGTTGACTGTTGCTCCCCTGTGCCATACGTACTCTCACGAGCAGCATGCACTCCATCACCTGTCACGCCCACTCTCACCTGCAGCGCATGTACTCTCACCTGCATGATACACACTGTCACATGCACTCTCACATGCTCCACGCACGCTCTCACCTCCACCACACTCTCCCACATGCACCACACGCTCTCACCTGCGCCACACACATACTCTCACCTGAGCACCCCGCTTGCTCCCTCCTTTCCCCCCCATCACCCTCACATAAGGACCCCGCTCACTCTCTCATCTTTCCCCCAGCACTCCACTTCCGTACCTGAGCACCCCTCCGCCACTGCTAGGACCCTTGTTGCGGACGAATCCGCATTCAGTCGCGTTGATTCTCGTCCGCACGTTGACAAAGACGCCCCCTGCCGCATCCTGAAATGTGAGGTTGCGCAGGGTCAATATTCCCCCAGTGGAGCCAGACGACGGGGACTTGAATATGGGGAAGGCGTTACCTCCGCTGATGATACACCTGGTGTGGGGAGGGGGGAGGGAAAAGGTGTGCGAATGAATAACGACGGAACGAAGCGGGTTGGGGAGAAGAGAGAGAGGAGATGGATGAAATCGATGACCATGGCGATGGTCGCTGCAACTACTACGATAGTGGTGACAAGATTGCTGGAGACGATCCCAGATGGCAGTGCAGAGTGGTCGATAATAGTGGAGGAGATGATGACGAGGCGAGCATCTACAGCAGCGCAAGCAAAGGAGCGTCGAAAGTGTGGCTTCTGAGATGCCTCAACTGTCGTTGCAAGTGTGGCTTAGCCTCAAACAGGTGTGAGCTTGCAATGAGCCACCCACCCGGTAACCCTGTACCAACCTGTCGACGGCACACGCGCCCATGATGGTCAGCACAGCTGTTCCTTCGAGTGCGGGGAGGGGGCTGGGGGGAGGAAATGGGGAGGAAAGGTGGGGGTGAGAAGTGGTGGGATTCGAAATTGTGGGCTAGTAATGCAGAATAGGGCAAGCCAAATGAGAAGAGGAGTCGTGGATGCGGTCGGTACTGGGTAAGTGGCGTTCGTGGCCAACGGGCGGCATGACGTACTCGTCGCGAGATGAGACATGTGCAGACGGTGGATCGGTGGGGAACGGAACTCACGCTGTGAGATGCACGTTGGATTTGAGAACGAGCTCCGTTGTACCTCCCCCCTGTATTCACGCCACGTGGACACAACGCGAACATCGTGGTGGATGGAAACGTTTATTAGAAGCAGGGGCTGCGCATGTTGGCGCTGTCCACAACACAATCCTTCCTCTGGCCCGTTCAACAGCCAGTCATTACTAACGAAAGAACCAACGAAAGATGATCGATGTGGTGTACCCCTACCAGGTTCGCCGTTTTTATGGCATCTTCCAGTTCAGACGCTGCGATCATCGCGGGACCGTAGATTATCGAAATAACCAGCGATGCGACAAGGAAGGACGAGATGTGCTGCCGTGCTGTGACGGGTTCTGTGTGACAAGCCATTCTGAGACTGAATAGTTAAGACGGAAGATAGCGGCCAGAAACTCTCGTGAGCGGAAAAGCTCAACGCTTCGTCAATGATATCTGCGAAGGAAAACCCTTGCGTTTAAATACGTGAGGGGGGGAACCAAAGATAAGAGATGTTCAAGATCTTGCCGTGGTTGTAATGTACAGTCCACGAAACTCGCAATGCGCAGTTCTTTCCTTCCTTAAACGACGCGGTGCTTAATCTTTACAGGCGACATTTGCGGCGATTGGGTTCAGTCCACCGCATCGCAGCGCAGGGCATGGGTGTCAAGCCTCCCGGCCGCCGCAGCGCGAATGACGGCTATGGGAAATGGAGGGGTGGGGGGATGCGTTGGGCATCTGCTCGACCGTGCTGGAAATACATGTGCTGGCGTCTGGCGACACTGGTTTAGGGCGCGTTTCTGGCTCGTGTCAAACTTCCTGTCAACCTTCGCGTTTTCCGAAACCAGGGGTATTTTAGCCGGAAGACCCGAAGTAGGTCTCGGATGACCCAAAGTGGGGCCGAGTGTGGGGCAACTTCGTGTCATCCCCGGAAGACCGGAAGTATGACACTAGCCAGGAACGCGCCCTTAGATTGCTGCTAATTGACCGCACACACGACATTTGGATATTGCAGTAAATGACGTGGCAACCTGAAAACTCCCCTGGATAGTGGGACAACCGCGCGATAATCACGGTTGCCCTGGATTTGCGGGGTATCACATTCGGATTAGAACTGTTATGAGCTGTACTAAACAGAGTGCGCGGAAGACTATAAAAAGGATGAATTCCAGAATGAAGATTGATTGAATAAGGCAAGCATTTATAGGGCGGATATGTGCAAGGCGAGAACCTCGTGACGTGCGAGGATTGGGTGTGTCCCGATTGGGGTGGGGCGACTCGGTGGTGGTTCGGGGCGAAATGTAGGCCGAACCGGAAACTGACGCGCAGTGTTCAGGGCTGTCCTAGCTCGGAGCAGCCTCTACAGTAATGAATTGTAATTCATTACACTCTCCCACCTTCTAGATAAGCCCCCCTTACCTGTAGACGAGTCTTGCAGTAGCATGGAAACTGCATATCTCGGTCGAAACTGATCTGACGATGCAGAAGCACATTGACTTTCGAGTAGACGCGTGGCTGAGCGCGCTGACCAGGCGAAACTCGAAGGGTTGGAATGTCAACCGTTGATATTGTTTTTTTTTTTTTTTTTTTTTTTTTTTTTTCAACGGTAGTTATTGTAATAATGAAGAAGAAAAGAAAAGAAAAGAGAAAGGGAGAAGGAAAGTGAAACCGCCAAGAAGAACCCAAATGCAACACACATAAAACCCCCCCTCAAGATACCCAATCAAAACGCCCAGTCAAGACACCTTGTCAAGACATCCCATCCCACACCCCATTCCCCCCCCCCCCCCAATCACAACAGCGAATCCACCATGTACGGGGCCTCCACCCAGAGAGCCCCGCCTTCCGCATCGCCATCGTCCCACTCCCGGTCCACCAAGTCAACGTTAATCCCCCCCATAGAAGACGCCGCTCGAAGCAGGATGACACGGGCTTGCGCACGTTGCAACGCCACCCCGATGAGCGCCTTTAGTGACCCTAGAAGATAAGCCGAAAACACAGTGTCGTCCTCCCGACAAGCCCCCCGCGACACAGCTAGCCCCACGTGCGCATCTCCCTGCTGACAAAGCCACCTCCGAAAGCGACCGCCGAGACACCCCCACGTCTCCACTATCAGAGGAGTGAACTGCACGCCCCGGTTGCGTGCAAGCAGAGGCGCGTAATCGCTCGTTTTACGACGCTCCCATTCTCTTGCCGCCACGCCTATTTGACGCCCGCACTGTCCTAGCAAAGATGGAGACAGCGATAGCGGGTCCGCGACGCTGATCTCCAAGGCGTGAGCCTCTCCAGCCATTGGTCGTCGCACCGCCACATCAACCCGCTTCCCCTGCAGCACCACACTATCCTCCATTGTCACCACCCCCCCAGACGCCTTAGAGATCTTCGCCACCGCAAACTTCACCTCATCATGTACCCGAGATGGACCATGCTGGTGCTTGCATCTCAAGGCATGATGCGGGTCTGCTGGGTCAACATATGCTGTGCCACAAACACACCTCCCCGCCACCTGCAGCTGCTGAATTGGGAGCCCGAGCCGTATAGCAGCAGCAATGCCCCACTCCGCCGCAGTGAATGTGAGATCTGAGTGAGCCGGAACCGCCGAAACCCATGCACCAGCCCCCGGGCCCTGAAGGGATGTGAAACGGGCCAGGGTGGCATCGTCACGAGCCGAGCGACGCAGTGTCTGGAGCTCCTCTACCGCCAACAACCGCTGTCGCGCCTGGAAAAGCCGAAGAGGAGGGGCCGCTACGCACAGAGGTAAGCCCGGCATCTCCTGGCGTATAGTCGCAGGCAGCTGCTCAAGAGCCTTGGCAAACCACGGGTCAAGAAACTCCGCCCCTGCCGAAGTGGTGAGGTACTCCGCAAACATCGCCTCCTCGCCCGCCACACCCAACTGTGCAATATCACGCGCGGCCTGCGCCCACCCACAAACATAGGACAGCGGACTCAAAGAGGCTGCTGCCCGGATCCCAAACCCTCCGAGTCGCACAGGGAGATGCAGCTGCATGCGCGCGCGCCTAGACCGGTCGGGGTCATGCTCCCAAGTGCCAGGTGGGAAAAGCTGCTCAAAGCAATCCTCCAGACAGCTATCCCAATCCCTGAAGGCCTCCACCACCTCCGGACGCGGCGGCATAGTCCGGGCCAGGTACATCGGCCGTGCTGAAACTGCAATGGCGAGGAGATGTGAAGCCATCTGGGGGTGGTCGAGCAGGGGGAGCCATGGCAATGGCGCTTGCAACTGTCTAAGCCGCTCCCGTAACCGGGTCACCTCCCAACCCTCCTCCCCAATAGGCACGCCCACCACAGTGAGACCCTCCTCCACCCGCTGCATCCCCAATGGCAGTGCCAGCTCCACATCCCCGCCCTCGCGCTCCCAAAACCGGCACTTGTGTGCCTGCACCTCCAGCCCCACCCATTCCAACCGCTCCCGCAGCACCCCAAACGCATCTAGAATCCTAGCCGCCGGTCCCAGGATATAGGTATCGTCTGCGTAGCTCAGGAAAAGTAGGTCCCTGAACTCTCTAGTCACCGACTCCATCACCTGCTGCTGCGTGAACGCGAAAAGAAAAGGGCCGAGCGGGTCCCCCTGCCGCGATCCTCGTGCCGACTCAAGGCTCTGTACAAAAGGGCCCGCTCGGAGGTACAGCTCGCTAGGTGTCCCGTAGAAAACACGTAAGAATGGGATCAACCCTGAGAAAGGCGACTCCCGCAGCCCCTCAAACATCGCATGACGGTGAAACGAATTGAAGGCGTTCGCGACATCTATCTGCAGCGCACACCAGTCGGGGTGAGTAGCCAGCGCTGACCGGAAAGAATGGGTAAGAATCTCTACCCCGGCCCTAGTGCCCGCTCCCAGCTGGTTGCACGGCAGAAAGTAGGAAGCCATCGTAGGGCGGAGCGAGATGCAGAGAGCTCGAGCAAGGATACGCGGAAGCACTTCCCCAATCGCGACCGGCCGGACGTCGCCGTTAGGCTTGGAAAGCCCAACTAGGTTGGATGCGGCGAGCCAGGGCCGAGCCCGCTCGGGGACCTGTCCCGCCACCCATTGGTTGAACACCTCCAACAGGTGGGAAAGGCAGGAAGGTTCAGTGAGCAAGGTGTCGCGCAGATGCTCTGTGACCCACCCCGATGGCCCTGCTGCTGAAGCGCGAGCGGCTGTATGGATAGTTCTGGCTAGGATGTCGGCCGTGAGTGGAGGCCGCTGAGGAGCATCGACGGTGAAATCACGGACCCACTGTGGTACCTCGCTAGTGCTAGCAGGGTGCTTCTCTCGCAGCGACTGCACCATGGCCTCAGACGGCCGGGCCAACTCCCCTGCTGTAAGGCAAGCCAATCCGCGGCTCCACTCTCCCACTTTACACCGAGATCGGCACCGTGACAGGCGGATGGCATCCGGGTCCTGGTCAGAGCAAGTGTAGGCAAGTGGGCGTACTGCTGGCCGCGCCGCCACCATGGCGGAGTCGAACAGCTCCCGCCACCTCCCCTCCCAAAACGCCCCCAACCGCTCTATGATCAGCGCCTTCTGTCCTATGCCTGGCTTGGGAGGCACGGCTAGGATGAGGCGCGGAAAAGCCAAGAGTAGGAGGGTAGCGGCTTCATCCCCCGGCCGGCTCTTCAAACGCTTTAAGACGCAACAGAGCGCGTCTAAGACCCCCGACCGAGCCCGCTGTGGGATCCGGCGCACTGTCCTCCCTCCAACCGCCTCCACACTGAAAAATGCTTCCCATTCCCAAGATGTAACCCCGGCCCACGCCTCGTCCCCAAATTCCCGCGGCGTCGGTCGCTCCTGCCTGTCGGTCTCCACCAGTGACGGGGTCGAGCCAAGTGCCTGCGCGCGCCTCTCCGCCTCAGCCGCCCGGCATACCCTCATGTGGTTCGCAGCAGCCCCTCGCGTAGCGAACGTGTGAAAACACGTGTCACACGGAAAACGAGGGCATGGGGAAGGCTGCATGGGAGGTTCTTCGTCCGCCTCTGACTCCTCCGCAGTCGCCATGGGGGTATCAAACTCCAAAAGTCGGCACCACTCCTCTAACTGGTGCTCCCGGTCGTCCAATGACTGCCCCCCTGGCTGCTGCTCTATCTGGGGTGCTCCGGTCACCCCCGGCTGCCCCCCTGGCTGTAGCACTCCCAGGGGTGCTCCGGTCGCCCCCGGCTGCCCCCCTGGCTGTAGCACTCCCTGGGGTGCTCCAGTCACCCCCGGCTGCCCCCCTGTCTGTAGCACTCCCAGGGGTGCTCCGGTCACCCCCGGCTGCCCCCCTGGCTGCTGCTCTCTCTGGGGTGCTCCAATCGCCCCCAGCTGCTCCCCTGGCTGTAGCGCTCCCTGGGGTGCTCCAATCACCCCCGACTGCCCCCCTGGCTGTAGCACTCCCAGGGGTGCTCCGGTCACCCCCGGCTGCCCCCCTGGCTGTAGCACTCCTTGGGGTGCTCCGGTCACCCCCGGCTGCCCCCCTGGCTGTAACACTCCCTGGGGTGCTCCGGTCACCCCCGGCTGCCCCCCTGGCTGTAGCACTCCGTGGGGTGCTTTGGTCACCCCCGGCTGCCCCCCTGGCTGCTGCTCTCCCTCGGGTGCTCCGGTCACTCCCGGCCGCCCCCCAGGCTGCTGTGTTCTCTGGGGTGCTCCGGTCACTCCCGGCTGCCCCCCAGGCTGCTGTGTTCTCTGGGGTGCTCCGATCATCCCCGGCTGCCCCCCTGGCTGTAGCATTCCCAGGGGTGCTCCTGTCACCCCCAGCTGCTCCCCTAGCTGTAGCGCTCCCTGGGGTGCTCCGGTCACCCCCGGCTGCCCCCCTGGCTGTAGCACTCCCAGGGGTGCTCCGGTCACCCCCGGCTGCCCCCCTGGCTGTTGCACTCCCAGGGGTGCTCCAGTCACCCCCGGCTGCTCCCCTGGCTGCTGCTCTCTCTGGGGTGCTCCGATCGCCCCCAGCTGCTCCCTTGGCTGTAGCGCTCCCTGGTGTGCTCCTGTCACCCCCGGCTGCCCCCATGGCTGTAGCACTCCCAGGGGTGCTCCGATCACCCCCGGCTGCCCCCCTGGCTGTAGCACTCCCAGGGGTGCTCCGGTCACCCCCGGCTGCCCCCCTGGCTGTAGCACTCCCAGGGGTGCTCCAGTCACCCCCGGCTGCCCCCCTGGCCGTAGCACTCCCCGGGGTGCTCCGGTCACCCCCGGCCGCCCCCCTGGCTGTAGCACTCCCAGGGGTGCTCCGGTCACCCCCGGCTGCCCCCCTGGCTGCTGCTCTCTCTGGGGTGCTCCAATCGCCCCCAGCTGCTCCCCTGGCTGTAGCGCTCCCTGATGTGCTCCTGTCACCCCCGGCTGCCCCCCTGGCTGTAGCACTCCCCGGGGTGCTCCGGTCACCCCGGGCTGCCCCCCTGGCTGTAGCATTCCCAGGGGTGCTCCTGTCACCCCCAGCTGCTCCCCTAGCTGTAGCGCTCCCTGGGGTGCTCCGGTCGCCCCCGGCTGCCCCCCTGGCTGTAGCACTCCCAGGGGTGCTCCGGTCACCCCCGGCTGCCCCCCTGGCTGTTGCACTCCCAGGGGTGCTCCAGTCACCCCCGGCTGCCCCCCTGGCTGCTGCTCTCTATGGGGTGCTCCAATCGCCCCCAGCTGCTCCCTTGGCTGTAGTGCTCCCTGGTGTGCTCCTGTCACCCCCGGCTGCCCCCCTGGCTGTAGCACTCCCAGGGGTGCTCCGGTCACCCCCAGCTGCTCCCCTGGCTGTAGCGCTCCCTGCGGTGCTCCGGTCACCCCCGGCTGCCCCCCTGGCTGTAGCACTCCCAAGGGTGCTCCGGTCACCCCCAGCTGCTCCCCTGGCTGTAGCGCTCCCTGCGGTGCTCCGGTCACCCCCGGCTGCCCCCCTGACTATAGCACTCCCAGGGGTGCTCCGGTCACCCCCAGCTGCTCCCCTAGCTGTAGCGCTCCCTGGGGTGCTATTGTTGATTGTTGAAAGCGAATGTCGAGTTAAAATCCTCCGATGAATGAAAACCGTCGATGTGGCGGATCGTTGTCGGACGGTAGAGATGAACGCGCTAGTGGCGGGAATTTTGACACGCTGTCAGAGGTTGATGAATCAGGACCCGTCGATGTCGATGGAGTACTTGCGAGCGTCCGTCGTGCTGGATGTGTCAGACACAACAGTCAGAAAAAACTGACAAGTACAGTGCGAGTGCACTTTGTCTCCCACCCCTTTGAAGATAGGGTTGCGCACCAAAATTGTACAGCTGCGCGGGTAGAATATTCAACCTTCCTGTATGCCGGGGTTCGTTAAGACCACCAAGTGTAATGAACTCCCCGCTGAATTTTAGCAGCTGCCTTTCGAAGTTGTAGTGGGTGGCGTAAGGTCACTGGCTTGACCTTTTAAAACTCATCAGCAGGGCTCTCGTTATCAGACCAAATCGGTCTGATGGTCTGATTTTCAGACCTTGAATTTTGATTTCATCTGATTTTTAAGACAGTGCTTTTTATTTTGTCTGATCCGTAAGACTAGTGATTTTAGTTCATCTGTTTTTTCAGAGCTAGCTTTATACTTAGCATGAAATTTCAGATAGCGAGTTGCTTTTCGTCTGACACCGACCCCCACTTCCCCCCAAATCCCTCGCTCCTTCCCCTCAACCCGCCCCCCCCCCCCCCCTTCGATGCCCTCGCTCCTCTTCCAGGACAAGTCCAACCCTTTTCTCCCTTCCCCCCACCCTGAGGTCCTCCCCAGATCCCCTCCCCTCTCCCAGCCTAGCCCGCTTCCCCTCCCCATGTCCCTCATCACGTCGAGTCTCGCTCGCAGCCCAGCGCCCCCCGTCCCTTCGGGTCCCTCCACCTGCAAGTGGCACTTGTCTTGGTTCCTCGCAACTCCTGATGCCACGTGCATACAATTCTACAACAGCCCCTCTCCCCGCCTAATTTGGCACACGCCTGTCAGCTAGCCAACACTTAGAAGGTGTCTCATGTCACTGGTCCGCCCCGACCTGGTCCGTTGCTAATTTGTGCATGTCGGGTCAGCAATTCTGGTACGACGGACCCACTTCGCGGACCAGCCGTGGACTAGATACGAGGTGGTCTACATGATACATCGCGTCAAGGGCTGTATAGTATTTGCGAAAAGAAATACGAACGACGCGAATCATTCATGTTCAAATCGCGTTACCTCCTACTTTTTGCTAGTAAAAACTCCCCATCCCGTCAGGAGCGACAGTCTCGAACGGCAAAAAATTTCGCAAACAAAGTGAGAGTTGCTACAGTTACGGACCAGGCGCAGGCTGGTCTGGCGACCAAATCAATGGCACCGCTGTAGTGCAATTCGAACGTGGTTAAAAGTCCCGCATCTCGGCCAGTGCGTCGCTGGTTCACTGGGTGGTTCTAGAGCTGGTCAGCAGGGTCCGTGTCGGACTCAGGTGGATCCGCACATTTGAGACACGTCCTTAGGACGTGTCTCGGTTCGCCACTGGACGGCTATGATCTGGTGGGGACTGATCTGATCGGGTTGCCTTTGTTTGAATAGCGCGCGCCACCCGATCAGTTAAGATTTTCTTCGAACATTACACGAGGGTAGACGGTGTCAAACTTATATGCTATAGTCTGAGTAGGCTGTAGTGGGGTAGACCATATAGGGTACAATATTTCTAGGTTTTCCTACTTGTACCCACCTCTTTCCTAGTTCATTCATTCCTCATTCTTCACATCGTATAGAGCAGGTTCCCTCGTGGCAACGCTTCTCAGGGCCCACCACTGAACTCGACTTTTTTTTCCAGCCCGAGGCGCGCCCCGTAGGCCGCCCTGACGTCGCGCCCTCCTAGAGGCCCCTCTCAAAGCACCTCGCGCCACCCTTAGCGGCCCTGTCGCCACCCCTTACGGCCCCGTCGCCGTCCTTTGCGGCCCCATTGCCGCCCCTCTAGGCCCCTCACGGCCCCTTCGCAACTCCGTCGCCGCCCCTCTAGGCCCCTCGCGGCCCCTTCGCGGCCCCGTCACCACCCCTAGTGGCCCCGTCGCCGCCCTTCGAGGCCCCTCGCGGCCCCTCTGCGGCCCCGTCGCCGCCCCTATCGGCCCCATCGCCGCCCCTAGCGATCCCGTCGCCGCCCCTAGCGACCCCGTCGCCGCCCCTAGCAGTCCCGTCGCCGCCCCTAGCGGCCCCGTCGCCGGCCCTAGCGGTCCCGTCGCCGCCCCTAGCGGCCCCGTCGCCGCCCTTCGCGGCCACGTCGCCGCCTTTCGCGGCCCCGTCGCCGCCCCTAGCGGCCCCGTCGCCACCTCTAGCGGCCCCGTCGCCCTTCGCGGCCCCGTCGCCGCCTCTACCGGCCCCGTTGCCGCCCTTCACGGCCCCTTCATCGCTGAGCCGCCCAGCAGCCGAGCCGCCGAGCCGCCGAGCAGCCGAGCCGCCGAGCCACCCAACGGCAGAGCCGCCGAGCCGCCAGCAGCCGAGCCGCCGAGTCGTCGAGCCGCTACTGTCACTGCCGAGCCGCTGCCACCGCGGTTACATCCCTGTTCCTACCGGCACGCCCCGGCCCTACTCACCCGGACTGGTGAGAGCACTCCCTGCTAGACCAATACTGTCATGGCTACCCCCAGTGTCCTTACCTTTGATGCTGAGGGTCGTGCTGTTGACTTTGAGGTCTGGGTCGATGACTTCCAGCTTTTCCTACAGTGCGATAGGGCAGACGGATTCTCCCTGTTTGATCTCACCTCTGGTGCCTCTCCTGCCCCGCCTACTGATGCTGACAGCACTGTTCGCTCACAGTGGGCCACACGCGATGCTGCTGCCTGTCTTGCTATGCGTCGCCACTTACCGACCGCTGAGCGTGCGCACTTTAGTCAGTACAAGAGTGCTAAGACCTTGTACGACGCTGTAGTTGCACGCTACTCTTCCCCTGCCACTACTGCTCTTAGCCGCCTCATGCTGCCGTACCTGTTCCTTGACCTTGCTGCCTTTCCCACAGTCGCTGACCTCATTACGCACCTTCGCACTAGTGACACTCGCTACCGCGCTGCGCTTCCTGCAAAGTTCTGTGCCAAGAACCCCCCCCCCATGTACATCACCCTCTACTGCATAGTCACCTGGCTCCCTGACTCCCTTCGCTTAGTCAGGTACCACTTCCTCTCAGTTTGCCCCACCACACTCACCGTTGACCTCCTCGAGGAGTGCCTCCTGGCAGCAGAGAAGAGCATAGTCGCTGTAGGAGCCTCTCGTGGTGACCCTCGTACCCGAGTCTTTGAGGGGTGTTCCCCCTCCCCCCCTCTTGCCCTCTGTTGCTTCTGCTGCTGCGGACGACCTCGTTGGCTTCGAGTCGGTCGGCGCTGCGTCTGCCCGTAGTGGGAGACGCCGCACCGGCAAGGGCAAGGGGAGCAAGGGCGGTGGAGGGGCTGGCGGGGGCGGTGGAGGTGGCGGTGGAGGCAGTGGAGGGGGTGGGGGTGGTGGTGGGAGTGGTGGCGGGGGTAGAGGTGTCGGTGACAACAGTGGAGGCGGAGGAGGCGCCGGTGGTGGCGGTGGGAGCAGAGGCGGCGGAGGTGGCGGAGGCGGCGGCGGCAGCGGTGGAGCTGGTCGCGGCTCTGCGCAGAGGAGTGGTTCCGGTGGTGGTCCGCGCCAGCAGCAGTAGCGCACTCGTGAGACCCCGTCCCCCCAGCAGCTTCGTGATTGGTACCTGGGCGTCAGCGAGGTGAGGGTACTCCCTGCACCTACGTTCTCCGTACCACCGACCGCGCTGGTGAGCAGTGCGGGGGCCCGCACTCCACCCAGCGCTGCTTCGGCCGCCTGACGGACGCGTGGCGTCACCAGTTCCCTGACGCCACTGAGATCCCTCGCTGGGGAGAGCTGTCTAGGGCGGGGGTTGCTATCTTTCATCTTGATTATGATGCTATTCTTGCTGCCATGTATGCTGTGTCTACTAGTGATGAGGGTGACTCTTACCTGTGTGTACCGCCTGACCCGGGCATTGAGGCTACTGCTCTAGGTGCTGGTGAGGCTGCTGCTCTAGGTGCTAGTGCGTCTGCTGCCCCAGGTGCTGGTGAGTCTGCTCTCTCAGGTACCACGTCGGCTCAGGCCTTACACACCTTCACCCTTGACTCGGGTGCTTCCCGCTCCTTCTTTCGAGATCGCATCACCCTTACGCCGCTTAGTCGGCCGGTTGCGGTCTCCCTGGCGGACCCCTCTTGGGGTCCTGTCCTTGCTCGCTTCTCCACTGTCTTACCGTGTCCGACAGCCCCCTCTGGCACTCTGTCAGGTCTCTACCTCCCCTCGTTTTCTACGAACTTGGTGAGTGGAGCTAATCGACAGAATAGGGGGGTTGACCAGTTCACTCCTGCGAGTCAGCGGGTGACCCACTGCACGTGTGCTCGGACAGGCTGACACTTGGCCACGTTTACCCGTCGGCCAGGGTCGAGCCTGTACACAATGACTATTGAGTCTCCTCCGGTTGCTGAGTCTGGTCAGGGTGCTGAGTCGGGTCAGGTGTTTGCTGCAACGTCCAGGTCTGGTCCTGAGTCTGCTCCCTGCTCGTGTCGTCTCCTGTCCCACCAGACTCTCCTCTGGCACCACCGCCTTGGTCACCCCTCCCTGCCTCGTCTCCGAGGCATGGCCTCCCGTTACCTTGTCTCTGGTCTCCCCCGGTCCCTCCCTCCCCTCCCTCCGGGGCCTGCCCCTACCTGCGTTCCCTGCGTCGAGGGGCGGCAGCGCGCCGCCCCTCACTCCTCCTAGTTTCCTCCGACAGAGGCTCCGCTGCAGACTCTTCACATGGACGTGTGGGGCCCCGCCCGCGTCCGTGGCCAGGGTCACGAGCGTTACTTCCTGTTGGTGGTTGACGACTACTCGCGTTACACCACGGTGTTCCCCTTGCGCAGCAAGGGTGACGTCACTGAGGTGTTGATCGACTGGATCCGCGCAGCTCGTCTCCAGCTCAGAGAGAGTTTCGGCTCGGACTTTCCTGTTCTGCGTCTGCACTCTGACAGAGGCGGGGAGTTTTCCTCTGCCCTTCTGGGAGCCTTCTGTCGTGCACAGGGCATCCGCCAGACCTTCACGCTTCCAGCCTCTCCACAGAAAAATGGGATTGCTGAGCACCCCATTCGCATGGTCATGGACGTCGCTCGTACGTCCATGATCCATGCGGCTGCTCCCCATTTTCTGTGGCCGTTTGCGGTTCAGTACGCAGTGCATCAGATCAACCTTCAGCCCCGGGTCTCCTTGCCAGAGACCTCCCCCACCTTGCGGTGGACGGGGAAGGTTGGGGATGCGTCGGCGTTCCGTGTCTGGGTATCTCGGGCGTTTGTCCGCGACTTGTCTGCGGACAAGCTGTCCCCCCGTGCTGTTCCCTGCGTCTTCCTTGGCTTCCCCCCCAACGCGCCTGATTGGCAGTTTTACCACCCCACCTCGCGCCGTGTTCTGTCCTCCCAGGACGTCACCTTTGACAAGTTGGTGTCTTACTACCGTCTCTTCCCCTAGCGCACTGCGCCCCTCCCCCCGCCGCCGCTCTTCCTTGCGCCAGGTCCCCCCGCAGTAGACCCTCTCCCCCCTCAGGGTCGTGCCCCGTCAGGTGTGTCCCAGGTAGACGCACTCGAGCCTGTCGAGGTAGCTATTGACTCTGGTGCTGCTAGGGGTGCTGAGCCTGGGGGTGCTTAGTCTCGGGGCACTGAGTCTAGGGGTGCTGAGCCTGGGGGTGCGGAGCCTGGGGGTGCGGAGCCTGGGGGTGCTGAGCCTGGGGGTATGGAGCCTGGGGGTGCTGAGCCTGGGGGTGCGGAGCCTGGGGGTGCTGGGTCTGCTCGTGTGGCCTCTGGCGGTGCTGGGTTTGGGGGCCCTTCGGGTGCTTCGTCGCGGCGGGAGCTACCCTCTCCAGACGAGCTGCGTGAGTGGTTTGCCCGGCGCTGGAGCTGTGCTGCTGGAGCTGGAGGTGCTACTGTTGCTGCTGACCCTTGGGTCGGCACTGGAGTTACAGGAGCCACTGGTCCTGGAGGTGCTCGTACTGGTGGTACTGGAGCTGCTGGGACTGGGGGTGCTGCTGGGGCTGCTGGAGCTGGTGCTGCTAGAGGTACTGGAGGTACTGGAGCTACTGAGCCTGGAGGTGCTCCTGGTGTTGAAGCTGCTAGCAGGACTGGAGCTGGCGGTCCTGCTGGAGTTGGAGCTGCTGGAGCTGGAGCTGCTGGGGGTGCTGGCGCTGGAGGTGCTGCTGGCACTGGTGCTTCTGAGGGTGCTGGAGTTGGCGCTGTTGGAGCTGGAGGTATTGTTGGTGCTGGTGCTGCCGCTGGGGGTACTAGTGCTGTCCCTGCTGGTGCTGGAGGCGCTGCGCGGCCGCGGCCGTACTTCGTTCCGCTCCTTGTGCAGGTTCTTGGTCTTCCGCCTTCTACTGGTCCTGCTCCTCCCATAGAGTGTCCACAGCCTGTCCAGTCGCAGTCACAGTTACAGCCCGCCTCCCCTCTGCCTGCTCCTTCTCCCTACACTGGTCCTACTGGAGGTCTTGCTGAGCGTCGTGAGCCTGCGTCTCGTCCCGCGTCTCCTGTTCGTGCTGCTCGCACTAGTAGTCGTGCTCCGCGTCCGCGTCCTCCTACGGTCCCAGGCACATGTCAAACATTTATATGTTTGTGTGGTTCTAGGGTGTAGTGGGTCACACCATAAGGGGTACACCAGATTAGGGTTTGACATATTTGTACTGTTGTTCCTGCTAGTCACTCCTCATTCTCGTTTCTCATTATGACATGGTATTACGAGCCTAGGTTCCACCTAGGACCGAAACGATAGGGCCCACCGTTTCTGCTAGCCGCGCCCTCGTGCGCCGCCGTTCTTTTTCCTGCGCCTCGAGCGCCTCCTTCTCAAGGCCCCGTATGGCCCCGCGCTAGCCTCTCACGGCCCCCGATCGGCCCCGCGCTAACCTCCTAAGGCCCGCGTCGGCCCCACGCTAGCCCCGCGCTAGCCTCCTAAGGCCCCCGATCGGCCCCGCGCTAGCCTCCTAAGCCCCCGTCGGCCCCACGCTAGCCCCGCGCTAGCCTCTTAAGGCCCCCGATCGGCCCCGCGCTAGCCTCCTAAGGCCCCTGTCGGCCCCGCGCTAGCCTCCTAAGCCCCCGTCAGCCCCACGCTAGCCCCGCGCTAGCCTCCTAAGGCCCCCGATCGGCCCCGCGCTAGCCTCCTAAGGCCCCCTGCAGGCCCCGCGCTAGCCTCTCACGGCCCCCCCTTTGGCTCCGCGCTAGCCCCGACCGGCCCTCCCGCGGTCGCCCCTCTACGACCGAGCCGCACGGCGCGACCCGATCCGAACCGCGCGACCCAGCCGAGCCGCGCCGCCCCAGCCGAGCCACGCCGCCCTAGCCGAGTCGCGCCGCCCTAGCCGAGTCGCGCCGCCCTAGCCGAGCCGCGCCGCCCTAGCCGAGCCGCGCCCTACTTACCTGTGCACAGCACTGCTACTGCTACTGCTACTGCTACTGCTACTGCTACTGCTACTACCACCACTGCTGCTACTGCTACTTCAGCTATGGCTAGCCCTACAGTTCTCTCGTTCGATTCTGAGGGCCGCCCGATTAAGTTTGATACCTGGCTCGATGATCTGCACCTGTTCCTCCAGCTCACTGCCAGAGAGGATATCTCGCTGTACGATCACGCACTAGGCACAGTCCCTGCTCCTGCTACTACTGCTACCACTACTGCTCGCTCGCAGTGGCAGACTCGCGATGCCCACGCCCGCTTTGCCATTCGCAACTCCCTGCCAGTCGATGAGCGTGAGCACTTCGGCCAGCAGCAGACTGCGCAGGCCCTGTACACTGCTGTAGTTGCGCGCCACTCCTCCCCGGCCTCAGCTGCACTAGGCCGTCTCTCCCTTCCCTACCTGTTCCCCGACCTGTCCGCTTTCCAGACAGTCGCTGACCTCATCACTCACCTCCGTACTAGTGATGCCCGCTTCCGTGCAGCCATGCCCGCTGAGTTTCTTGCCTCCAACCCTCCCCCGCTCTGGCTCACTCTCTACCACCTAGTCACCCGCCTCCCTGACACTCTGCGTACAGTCAGGGACCACTTCCTAGCTCGCTGTCCCACTGAGCTCACCATTGCCGCCCTAGAGAAGGAACTACTTGCAGCTGAGAAGAGTATTGTAGCTGTAGGTGCCTCTCGTGGCGACCCCCGCACCCCTTTCTTCGAGGGGTGTTCCCCCTCCCCCCTCCTCCCCTCTGTCGCCTCTGCTGCTGCTGTCAACCTTCTTGGTGCTGAGCAGGTCGGCTCTGCGTCCGCTCCCAGCGGGCGCCGCAGCGGCAAGGGCAGGGGAGGCAAGGGCGGTGGGGGTGACGGCGGGGGAGGTGGTGGTGGGGGTGGTGGCAGCGGCGGGGGCGGTGGCGGGGCTGGAGGGGCTAGTGGCAGCGGTGGGGGTGGTGGAGGCAGCGGCGGCGGCGGTGGCCGCGGTGGGGGCGGTGGTGGTGGCGGCAGTGGACGTGGCGGCGGCAGGGGCGGTGGTGGTCGTGGTGGAGGCGGCGGTGGTGGTCGTGGAGGCTCTGGCACTGGCCAGAGTGCGCAGCACCCTCAGTCCTCCCAGGAGCTTCGTGAGTGGTACTTACAGCATGGGGGTGGGGGGGGTAGCCTTAGCTGCACGTACGTCATCCGCACTGGTCGCCGCAAGGGACAGACGTGCGGGAGGGCGCACACTTCGCAGCGCTGCTTCTCTCGCCTAGATGACGCTTGGCGTGCTCAGTTTCCTGACGCTCCTGAGCTCCCTCAGTGGGCTGATCTCCTCAAGAAGGATATCGATATCTATGCTCTTGATTTTGATGTTATTCTCAAAGCAATGTATGCATTGACTATTAGTGGAGAGGAGGACCAGTACCTGAGTGTTCCGCCTGACCCAGGCATCCGCACGAGTGAGGCTGCCGCCCTAGGTGCTTGCGTGTCTGCTGCCCCAGGTACTGGTGAGGCTACTGCTCTAGGTGCGTGTGTGTCCGCCACCCCAGGTGCTACTGAGTCCACTGAGGCACTGCACACCTTCACTCTAGACTCAGGCGCTTCGCGCTGTTTCTTTCTTGACCGCACTGCTCTTGAGCCTCTTGCTCGACCAGTCGCTATCTCGCTCGCTGACCCCTCTGGGGGTCCGGTCATTGCGACCTCCTCCACCCTCCTTCCTTGTCCTGCTGTCCCGTCGGGCACACTGTCAGGTCTCCACCTCCCCTCGATCTCTACGAACTTGGTGGCGGGTTGTGCGCTTCAGGATGGGGGTGTTCACCAGTTCACTCCTGCCTACAAGCGTGTGACACACTGCACGTGTGCTCGGACGGGCCGTCACCTGGCTACCTTCACTCGGCAGCCGGGGTCGGACCTGTACACACTGACCACTGAGTCCCCTCAGGTAGCGGCGTCTGCGTCAGGTCAGCTCTCTGCCCCCTGCTCGTGTCGCTCTCTAGCGCACAAGACTGTCCTCTGGCACCACCGACTTGGTCACCCGTCAGTGCAGCGCCTTCGGGGCATGCACGCCCGGTACCTTGTCTCTGGTCTTCCTCGCGTACTCCCTCCCCTCCCACCCTCCCTTGCTCCTCCTTGTCTTCCCTGTGTCGAGGGGCGGCAGCGCGCTGCCCCTCACTCCTCCTCGTTCCTCCCGACGACTGCTCCTTTGCAGACGCTCCACATGGACGTGTGGGGCCCAGCCCGCGTCCGTGGTCAGGGCCAGGAGAGGTACTTCTTGATCGTCGTTGACGACTACTCGCGCTACACCACGGTCTTCCCCTTGCGCACCAAGGGTGAAGTCCCTGATGTTCTGATCCCTTGGATCAGCAGAGCACGTCTTCAGCTGCGAGAGCGTTTTCGCTCGGAGTTTCCTGTTCTGCGCTTGCACTCTGACACAGGTGGCGAGTTCTCCTCCGACCTCTTGGCAGCCTACTGTGCCGAGCATGGCATTCGCTAGTCGTTCACGCTTCCGGCCTCTCCACAGCAGAATGGGGTTGCTGAGCGCCGCATTGGCTTGGTCATGGAGGTCGCTCGTACCTCCTTAGTCCACGCGGCTGCCCCCCACTTTCTGTGGCCGTTTGCGGTCCGGTACGCTGCGCATCAGCTCAACCTCTGGCCCCGTGTCTCCGCTCCGGAGACCTCGCCCACACTGCTGTGGACGGGGGAGGTTGGCGATGCGTCACGCTTCCGTGTCTGGGGCTCCCGAGCTTTTGTTCGCGACACGTCTGCGGACAAGCTCTCCTCCCGCACTGCTCCCTGTGTCTTTCTTGGCTTTGTCCCGGATGCGTCTGGCTGGCAGTTTTACCACCCCGCCTCGCACCGAGTCTTCCCCTCTCAGGACGTCACTTTTGACGAGTCCGTGCCCTTCTACCGCCTCTTCCCCTACCGCACTGCCCCGCTCCCTCCCCCGCCTCTCTTCCTCGCGCCAGGTGCTGCAGTGGTAGACCCCCTTCCCCCTCAGGGTGCCGCTCCCTCAGGTGTCTCTCAGGTAGACCCAGTTGAGCCTGCCGAGGTAGCTGTCGACTCGCGTCCTGCTGGAGGTGCTGAGCCTGAGCGTGCGGAGCCTGAGCGGGCGGAGCCTGGGGGTGCTGAGTCTGGGGGTGCTGATCCTGGGGGTGCTGAGCCTGGGGGTGCTGGGTTTGGGGGTACTGAGCCTGGCGTTGCTGAGTCTAGGGGTACTGCGCCTGGAGTTGCTGAGCCTGGGGGTGCTGAGCCTGGTGGTGTTGCAGTTGACTGTGAGGCGCCTGGAGGACCTCCCTCTTCGCAGCAGCTGCGTGAGTGGTACTCACGGTACTGCAGCCTCCGGCGGGGTGAGTCTCGGGCTCGTGGTACTGCTGGAGTTGGTACTCGTGCTTCCCCACCACGGCGGGAGCCGCCCTCTTCCCCTCAGCTTCGAGAGTGGTACGCTCGGCACATCAGTCTCCGTAGTGGAGCTGCTGGTGCTGGGGTCCCCGGAGTTGACGCTGCTGCGAGTACTACGGACCCTGGTGCTGGAGGTGCTGCTGCTGCTGGCGATGCTGCTGGAGGTGCTGCTGCTGCTGGCGGTGCTGCTGGAGGTGCTGCTAGTACTGAGGACCCGGGAGTTGGAGCTGCTGTGGGTGCTACGGACCCTGGTGCTGGAGGTCCAGCTGCTGCTGGCGGTGCTGCTGGAGGTACAGCTGCTGCTGGCGGTGCTGCTGGAGGTGCTACGGACCCTGGTGCTGGAGGTGCTGCTGCTTCTGGAGGTGCTGCTGCTGCCGCTAGTGTCTCTGCTGGTTCGAGAGCTGCTGCACGGCCACGACCGTACTTCGTTCCGCTCCTTCAGCAGGTCCTTGGTCAGCCTCCTCCTCCTTGTTCTCCTCTCGCCTTAGAGTGTCCGCCGTCTGTCCAGTCACAGCCACAGTTACCGCCTGCCTCCCCACTCCCTGTGCCTGCTCCTTACACTGGTTCGACTGACGGTCTTGCTGAGAGACGTGAGCCTGCGTCACGTCCTGTGTCACCTGCGTCTCGTCAAGCGTCGCCTGTTCGAGCTGCTACCACTGGTAGTCGTGTCCCGCGTGAGCTTCCTCCTGCTGTCCCAGGCACGCACCGGATGGCGCTTCGTCTGTCCACTGCTCCGCAGCGTGTTGCTCTCCCGTCGCCTCCTGCGTCCTCTCTTCCTGCTCTTGCTGACCCGGAGTCAGACTCCCTTCGAGCTGCCAGTCCTACTGTCACACGTCTCCTGGCTAAGGTTGTCACTGACCCTTCCTTTGAGTCCGCTGCTGCGTCTGCCCTAGTCACTGAGCTTGTCGACTTTGCAGCTGCGTGTCGTCTAGACTACGCAGCAAGTCTTGTTGCTGAGTCTGAGTCTGCCTGTCCTCCGTCCGTCGGGGGTGAGTGTGCTCTTGGCACGGATGTCCTTGAGGACAGGCAGGAGGAGTTTGGTTGCCTTGCCGCTGCTTTGCCCCATCTCGTGTCCATGCTTGTTGCCCCTGAGGGAGACCCGGATGCACCAGACATCCCGACCCCACGCTCTTACGCAGAGGCGATGGCCGGTCCCTACTCCTCTCAGTGGCAGTCAGCCATGGACACAGAGATGGCTTCCTGGAAGTCCACAGGAACCTACGTCGACGACTTGGTCTTTGCCACTGCGGACACTGCCGCACTCGCCCACGTGAAGTCCGAGCTGCAGAAGAGACACACGTGCACAGACCTGGGTGAACTGACAAGCTATCTTGGCTTGCGGATCACCCGGGACAGAGCACGCCGCACCATTACCCTGACTCAGTCACACATGGTGCAGCAGGTCCTTCAGCGCTTCGGCTTCACGTACTCCTCGCCTCAGTCCACTCCTCTGCCTACGGGTCACTCGCTCTCAGCTCTGCCTTCGGATGAGTCCGTAGAGTCGAGTGGTCCGTATCCAGAGCTTGTGGGCTGCCTCATGTACCTGATGACCTGCACTCGACCTGACCTAGCATACCCTCTCAGCATCTTAGCACGCTATGTTGCTCCCGGCCGTCACCGGAAGGAGCACATGGATGCAGCTAAGAGGGTGTTGCGCTACTTGTGCAGTACGTCGGGCATGGGGCTAGTGCTTGGAGGGCGAGAGCGGCCTGTGCTCACTGGGCACTCAGACGCTTCTTGGGCAGACGACCAGGCTACTCAGCGGTCGTCTCAGGGTTACACCTTCAGTCTTGGCTCTGGCTCTGTCTCTTGGCGCTCTACTCGCTCTTCTTCGGTTCTCAGCTCCAGCTGTGAGGCTGAGATCTACGCCACGGCCATGGCTGCCCAGGAGCTTCGCTGGCTCACCTACCTGCTGACCGACCTTGGAGAGCGGCCTCGTTCTCCTCCAGTGCTGTACGTCGACAACAAGGCAACCATTGCCTTGTACCAGGAGCACAGACTGGAGCACAGGACGAAGCACATTGCTCTGCGTTACTTTCTAGCTCGAGAGCTACAGCAGCGTGGTCAGCTTCTTCTGCGTTACGTGGCCACTGAGGCCAACACTGCTGATGTGTTCACCAAGTCGCTTCCGCCTGTTGACCATCAGCGTTTTTGCACTCTTCTAGGCCTTGTGCCGACTGTTTCTCACTTACTTACTTCTTGACTTTACCTGTACTGTGATCATTATATATATACCTGCATGTTTGCCTTGTTAGGTTGTGATCATTCTACCTCTTGCTCTATTATAAAACTGCATGTGAACTGGTCTTGTGACCACTTGCTTGTGCTCGGAATTTGTGTGGAATCCTCGAGATCCACCCTGAGCTTGTTTGCCTTGTTTTGCCTTGACTGGTCTTGTGACCCCTAGGTCTCCCCCACTTTGCCTATGGGGGTGTGTCAAACATTTATATGTTTGCGTGGTTCTAGGCTGTAGTGGGTTACACCATAACGGGTACACCAGATTAGGGTTTGACATATTTGTACTGTTGTTCCTGCTAGTCACTCCTCATTCTCGTTTCTTATTCTGACAGCACACACCAGATGGCATTGCGTCCTTCCACTGCTCCCCTGCGTGTCCCGTTGCCATCTCCTCCAGAGTCCTCTCTTCTTGTTCTTGCTGACCCGGAGTTGCTCAGCTTGTCGACTTTGCTGCTCGCTGTCGTCTAGACTACGCCGCTAGTCTCGTTGCTGAGTCTGAGTCTGTCTGTCCTCTGTCCGTCGGGGGTGAGTGTGCTCTTAGCACGGACGTCCTTGAGGACAGGCAGGAGGAGTTCAAGTGTTTTGCTGCTGCTTTGCCTCATCTCGTGTCCACGCTGATTGCCCCTGAGGGAGACCCGGATGCACCAGACATCCCGACTCCTCGATCGTACACTGAGGCGATCGAGGGTCCCTACTCCTCTCAGTAGCAGTCAGCCATGGACGCAGAGATGGCTTCCTGGAAGTCCACAGGCACCTACGTTGACGAGGTTCCCCCACCTAGGGCGAACATCGTAAGTGGCATGTGGATTTTTAGGGTGAAGCGGCCGCCAGGCTCTCCGCCTGTCTTCAAGGCGCGTTACGTGGCTCGAGGCTTCAGTCAGCGGCAGGGAGTTGACTACTTTCAGACCTTCTCTCCCACCCCGAAGATGACCACTCTTCGGGTGCTGCTGCACATAGCCGCTCAGCGCGACTACAAGCTTCACTCTCTTGACTTCAGTACAGCTTTCTTGTAGGGAAGCCTGCACGAGGAGATCTGGCTGCGCCGCCCACGTGGCTTCACTGGGTCGTTTCCTCCTGGTACCCAGTGGAGCCTTCAGCGGCAACTCTACGGTCTCCGCCAGGCACCGCGTGAGTGGCACGACACACTGAGGACTACACTTGCGGCTCTTGGCTTTGCTCCTTCTATTGCCGACCCATCGCTGTTTCTGCGCACCGACACCTCTTTGCCGCTGTTCTACATCCTCGTGTACGTCGACGAATTGGTCTTTGCCACAGCTGACACTCCTGGACTCGCCCACGTGAAGTCCGAGCTGCAGAAGAGACACACGTGCACAGACCTGGGTGAACTGCGCAGCTACCTTGGCTTGCAGATCACCCGGGACAGAGCACAGTGCACCATTACTCTGACTCAGTCACAAATGGTGCAGCAGGTCCTTCAGCGCTTCAACTTCACGTACTCCTCGCCTCAGGCCACTCCTCTGTCTACTCGCCACTCGCTCTCAGCTCTGCCTTCGGATGAGTCCGTAGAGCCGAGTGGCCCGTACCCAGAGCTTGTTGGCTGCCTCATGTACCTGATGACCTGCACACGACCTGACCTTGCATACCCTCTTAGCATCTTGGCACGCTATGTTGCTCCTGGGAGACACCGACCAGAGCACATGGCTGCAGCGAAGAGGGTGTTGCGCTACTTGTGCAGTACGTCGGGCATGGGGCTAGTGCTTGGAGGGCAACGTTCAGTGGTCCTCACAGGTCACGCGGACGCTTCTTGGGCTGACGACTAGGCTACGCAGCGGTCGTCACAGGGTTACACCTTCAGCCTTGGTTCCGGCTCTGTTTCGTGGCGGTCTACCCGCTCGTCTTCTGTTCTCGGCTCCAGCTGTGAGGCTGAGATCTACGCGGGGGCTATGGCTGCACAGGACCTACGCTGGCTGACCTACCTGCTGACTAACCTAGGAGAGCCGCCTCGTTCTTCTCTAGTTCTGTACGTAGACAACAAGGCCATGCTGGCCTTGTGTTGGGAGCACAGGCTGGAGCACAGAACGAAGCACATGGCTCTGCGCTACTTCCTTGCTTGTGAGCTGCAGCAGCGTGGTCAGCTGCGCCTTGCTTACGTGGCGTCTGAGGCCAACACTGCTGATATCTTTACCAAGGCACTTCCGCCTTGTGATCATCAGCGCTGCTGTACGATGCTAGGTCTTGTGCCTACTTGGCCTCACTTGCTCACTTCTTGACCTTGCTTGTAATGTGATCTTTCTATACCTGCACTTGCTTGTTTACCTTTATATATGATCTTGCATGTGAACTGGCCTTGTGGCCTTGAAGTTGTGCTCGGAATGTGTGGTGACGTTGTGATCCACCCTGAGCTTGCTTTGCTTTGCTTGACTGGTCTTGTGACCTCTTGTTCTGCCCCACTTTGCCTATGGTGGTGTGTCAGACTTATATGACTTAGCCTATGTAGGCTATAGTGGGGTAGCACATATGGGGTACAACACATTTCTAGGGTTTGTACTTGTTCCCAACCTTTCCCTTAGTCAATCATTACTCATTTCTTCACACCCATTGGGTAGCAGGAGGGAACGACCCAGTGAAGCCAAATGGGCGGCGCAGCCAGATCTCCTCGTGTAGACTTCCCTGTAAGAACGCTGTGCTGAAGTCTAGAGAGTGGAGCTCGTAGTTAGGCTGAGCGGCAACGTGCATCAGCACCCAAAGCGTGGTCATCTTCGTGGTGGGAGAGAAGGTGAAGAAGAAGTCAACTCCCTGGTGCTGACTGAAGCCTCATGCAACGTAACGAGCCTTGAAGACAGGCAGAGAACCCGGCGGCCGCTTCACCCTGAAAATCCACATGCCATCGACTACGTTCGCCCCAGGAGGGAGAATTGCGTCGACGTAAGTGCCTGTGGACTTCCTGGATGCCATCTCTGCGTCCATGGCTGTCTGCCACTGAGAGGACCCGCGATCGCCTCAGCATAAGAGCACGGGGTCGGGATGTCTAGAGCATCCGGGTCTCCCTCAGGGGCAAGCAGCATGGCTACGAAATGAGGCGCAGCGGCTGCAAAACACTCAAAGTCCTTCTGCCTGTCCTCAAGGACGTTTGTGCCAAGAGCACACTCACTCCCAACGAACGGAGGACAGACAGACCCAGACTCAGCAACAAGACTAGCAGCGAAGTCTAGATGACATGTAGCAGCAAAGTCAACAAGCTCAGAGACTAAGGCAGACGCAGCACCAGACTCAAACGATGGGTCAGTGACAACAGTGGCTAGCAGACGCGAGACAGTAGGGTGAGTAGAGAACCAGGTCAGGGTCCTGAACGTTAGGCAGAGAAGACGTAGGAGGAGACAGCAGGGAAACACACTGTGGAATAGAGGAAGGACGAATTGCCATAGCGTGCATGCCAGGGACAGGAGGCAGACACTCATGAGGAACACGAGTACCAGTGCGACACGCACGAACAAGCAAGGCAGGACGAGACGCAGGCTCACGACGCTCTGTAAGCGAGTCTGTCTGCTCAGTGAAAGGAGAAGGAGCAGGCAGTGGTGTGCCGGGCTGTAATGGGAGACCAGTAGAAGACGGGAGGCTAAGAACCTGGCGAAGCACGGAGTCAGGCGGTGGCAAAGACGACGGTGACGGAGGAGCGAGAAACAATCGCGGCGGTGCAGTGCCACCAGTACCAGTAGCTCCAGCGCCTCCAGCAGCTCCAGAACCTCTAGCTCCAGTGCCTCCAGCAGCAGCACCTTCAGCTCCAGTGACTCCAGCAGCAGCACCTCCAGCTCTAGCGCCTCCAGAAGCAGCACCTCCAGCTCCAACGCCTCCAGCAGCTCCAGAACCTCCAGCTCCAGCGCCTCCAGTAGCAGCACCTCCAGCTCCAGCGCCACCAGTAGCAGCACCCCCAGAACCGGCACCTCCAGCCCTAGGGTCCCCGACTCCAGGGTGGACAGTACCAGCTCCAGGGCCTCCAGTAGCAGCACCCCCAAAACCAGCACCTCCAGCCCCAGGGTCTCCAACGTCAGGGTCGACAGCACCAGCTCTAGGGCCTCCAGTCCCAGTTTTTCCAGCAGCAGCACCCCCAGAGCCGACACCTTTAGCTCCAGGAGCAGTACCAGTCCCAACAGCTCCAGTACCACCAGTACGAGCACCTCCAGGACCAGAGACACCAGCACTCCCAGCGCCTCCACGACAAGCAGCTCCAGCAGCACAACTCCTCAGGCGGGAACGCGACGCAAGCCACTCTCGTGCCTGCTGTGGTGAGACAGGTCCGCGTCGGGAAACGAGACCCAGAGGAATGCCAGCACTCTCAGCACCCCCCGACCCGGCACCCTCCGGCTCAGCACTCCTAGGCTCTGCACTCGTAGGCTCAGCCCCAGGCTCCGCACCCCCAAGCACCTCACGGACGGGCTCAGCACCCCCAGGCTCCGCACCCGCAGGCTCAGCATCCCCAGGCTCCGCACTCCCCAACACCTCACGCGCAGGCCCAGCACCCCCAGACGCAGCACCCCAAGCAGCACCTCCCGCAGCAGCACCTGAGTCGCTCAGCCAAGGGGGGTGGGTCTACCTGAGACACACCTGAAGGAGCAGGACCCTGAGGGGTGAGCTATTGGAGGGGGACCTGGAGCGAGGAAAAGCGGTGGGGGAGGGAGAGGGGCATTGCGGTAGGGGAAGAGATGGTAGAAAGGAACCGACTCATCAAAGGTGACGTCCTGAGAGGGGAAGACACGAGGCGAGGTGGGGTGGTAAAACTGCCCACCAGGCGCGTCAGGGACAAAGCCAAGGAAGACACAGGAAATGGTGCGGGAGGAGAGCTTGTCCGCGGACGTATCGCGGACAAAGGCACGAGCACCCGAGACCCGGAAACGCGACGCATCGCCAACCTCCCCCGTCCAACGCAGTGTGGGCGAGGTCTCCGGCAAGGAGACACGGGGACAGAGGTTGAGCTGCTGCGCGGCGTACCGGACCACAAACGGCCACAGAAAATGGGGAGCCGCCGCATGGATCAAAGAGGTACGAGCGACCTCCATGACTAAGCCAATGCGGTGCTCAGCAACCCCATTTTGCTGCGGTGAGCCTGGAGGCGTGAACGACTACTCGATGCCCTCCCCCTGACAGAAGGCCCGAAAAAGGTCGGAGGTGAACTCACCACCTCTGTCAGAGTGCAAACGCAGGACAGGCAGGTCGTAGCGGAACCTGCGGCGGAGCTGGAGACGAACTGCTCGGATCCAAGGGATCAGGGCAGCAGGGACCTCACCCTTGGTGCGCAAGGGGAAGACCGTGGTGTAACGCGAGTAGTCGTCGACAACAAGCAGAAAGTACCGCTCACCGCCCGAACGCGGGCTGGGCCCCACACGTCCAGGTGGAGGGTCAGCAGAGGAGCCTCTATCGGGGGAAACAAGGAGGAGTGAGGAGCGGCACGGTGCCGCCCCTCGACGCAAGGAAGGCAGAGCGGCGCAGGTGAGGGAGGGAGGGAGGGGAGGGAGAGACCTGGGAAGACCAGACACAAGGAGACGACGGTGCATGCCACGGAGATGTGGCAAGGAGGGGTGACCCAAGCGGTGGTGCCATAGAAGAGTCTGGTGCGACAGGGAGCGACACTCACAAGGGGAGGCTACCTGACCTGACGCAGACACCTGACCAGTAGTAGCTACATGAGGAGGCGCAGTCATCAGTGTGTAAAGACTTGACCCTGGCCGACGGGTAAACGTGGCCAGGTGGCGGCCGGTCTCAGAGCACGTACAGATTGCCACACGCTGCCGACCAGGGATGAAGGTGTCAACCCCCACATCTTGGAGGACAGCAATACTCACCAAGTTCGTAGAGAACGAGGGGAGGTGGGGACCTGACAGTGAGCCAGACGGAACCGTCGGGCACGGGAGCACAGTGGTGGACCGTGCAAGAACTGGGCCCCCTGAGGGGTCAGCTAGAGAAACTGCAACAGGTGCAGGGAGTGGTGTGAGTGCAGCACTGTCACGAAAGAAGAAGCGGGAAGCACCTGAGTCAAGCGTGAAGGTGTGCAAGGCCTCAGCAAGCGCAGTACCTGAGAGAGCAGATTCTCTCGCACCTAAGGCTCGCCTCACCAGCACCTAGAGTACCAGTCTCTATACTGGGGTCAGGCGGCACACACAAGAAACAGTCTCCATCAGTATTAATCTCCAATGCATACATGGCAGTAATAATAGCATCATAGTCAAGAGAAAAGATGTCTACACCAGCCTTAAGCAGCTCATACCAGCGAGGGCACTCAACGTCCTCGCCCATCTCCTCACGCCAGTCGTCGTCAAAGCGGGAGAAGCAGCGGTGCTGGGTGTGGAACTTCCCGCATGTCTGACCCTTGCGGTCACCTGTGCGAATGACATACGGGCAGGGACCACCACCCCCAGACCTCCCACGCTCAGCAAGCCACTCACGAAGCTGCTGGGTCGTCTGGGGTATCTGCTGCTGCTGCTGCTGTCTCTGACTAGCGCCCGTGCCTCCACCCCGACCGCCACCTCCTCCGCCACCACCGCCCCGGCCGCCACTGCCGGCTGCCACCGCCGCTGCCACCCCCTCCGCCGCCACCGCCCGACGCTACCACTCCCGCCACCACTCCCGCCACCACTCCCTCCACCACCTCCTCCTCCTCCACCGCCTCGACCACCACCCCCCCCAGTGCCACCTCCGCTACCCTTGGCTCCCTTGCCCTTGCCGTTGCGGCGCCTCCTGTCAGAACTATATTGTAGGCTGTAGTGGGGCACTCCTTATGAGGTATAGTACTGTTAGGTTTTGCCTATACAAACCTTGTACTTTCCTATTTCTAGTCATTCCTCATTCTTATTCTGACATGGTATCAGAGCATAATCGTTCCTAGGGCCCACCGAACGTTCTGCCCTGCCCTAACTGATTTTTTTTTGTTTTAAGCTGCCCCTGCAGCCGCGCTGCCCTCGCAGCCCGCGTGCTGCCCCTGCAACCGTGCAGCCCCTGCAGCCCGTGGCTGCCCTTGCAGCCTGTGGGCGCTGCCTCTGCAGCCCGCGCGCTGCCCTGCCGAACCGCGTGTCGCCCCTGCAGCCCGTGGGCGCTGCATCTGCAGCCCGCGCGCCGCCCTGCCGAGCCGCGCGTCGCCCCTGCAGCCCGTGGACTGCCCCTGCAACCCGCGCGCCGCCCTGCCGAGCTGTGCGTCGCTCCTGCTCGTCGCGACGCCCCTGCGGGACCCGCGCGGGGTCGCCCCTGCTCGTCTCAGCGCCCCCCCCTGGACGCCGTCCCTACTCGTCGCGGCGCCCCCCTGGACGCCGCCCCTACTCGTCGCGGCGCCCTCGGGGTGTCGCCCCTGCTTGTCGCAGCGCCCCCCCTGGGCGCCGGCCCTGCTCGTCGCGGCGCCCCCTGGGCGCCGTCCCCTGCTCGTCGCGGAGCCCCCCTCCCGCCGTCACGGCCCCACCCTACAGCAGCTGCCGCGGAGCCCCCCTGCCGTCGTTGCGGCCCTGCTCTGCAACAGTTGCCGCGGAGCCCCTTGCCGCCGTCGCGGCCCCGCCCTGCAGCACCTGCCGCGGAGCCCCCTGCCGCCGTCGCGGCCCCGCCCTGCAGCAGCTGCCGTGGAGCCCCCTGCCGCCGTCGCGGCCCCACCCTGCAGCAGCTGCCGCGGAGCCCCCCCTGCCGCCGTCGCGGCCCCACCCTACAGCACCTGCCGTGGAGCCCCCTGCCGCAGCCGCGGCCCCGCCCTGCAGCTGTCGCGGCCCTGTCCTGCTCGCCCGGCGAGCGCCTGCCCTTCCCGACACCAGTGGCACCTGCCCTACCCGCCCCTGGTGAGCACCTGCCCTACCCGCGCTTCCCGCGCACCTGCCTTACTAGCGCGCTACTGCGCCAGCCTGCCTGCCTGCCTGCCGTGCCTGCCTGCCAGCCTAGCCGCGCCGCCCAGCTGAGCCACGCCGCTCAGCCGCGCCGAGCTGCCGAGCCGAGCCGCGTCGTGCTGCCGGGCTGTGTAGCCCTGCTCTACTGAGCCACACTGCACTGCCCGCAGCTGCTACTGCTGTTAGTGCTGCTACTGCTGTTCCATCTTTCACTTCTACTACTGCTCCACTACCACTCCTGCTGCTACTGGCGATGGCCAGATGCAGCTCCAGCGACGTCCGCGTGAGTCCCTCATGCCCCAGCAGCTTCGTGAGTGGTACGTTAGTTGGGGTTGTAGGGGTGGCCGTGGTGGGAGTCGCCCTGGAGCGGGTAGTTCGGGAGCTTCTTTTCGTGACCAGGTGCAGCTGCAGCGGCGTCTGCGCGAGATCCTTTCGCCCCAGCAGCTTCATGACTGGTACGCTCAGAGTAGAGGGTCACGGAGTACTGCTCATTGCCCATACGTCATTTGCACAGGTGCTCGGGCTGGTCAGCCTTGCGGGACGATTGGTCACACAGAGTCCCGCTGCTTCTCTTGTCTGAGCGACGCCTGGCGTACAGAGTTTGGCGACGACAACGAGCTCCCCTTCTGGCTGGAGCTGCTTAGGCACAGGGTAGATATCTTTGCTCTTGACTAGGATGCTATCCTCACTGCCATTTATGCATTGCCTACTAGTGCTGAGGGTGCCTGTTATCTGTGTGTGCCGCTTGACCCAGGTATAGAGTCTACTGCTCTAGGTGCTGGTGAGGCTGCAGCTCTAGGTGCCGGTAAGGCTGCTGCTCTAGGCGCTAGTGAGTCCACTGCACCAGGTGCTGGTGAGTCTGCTCTCTCTAGTACTGCGCCTGCTGCGGCCTTGCACACTTTCACCCTTGACTCGGGTGCTTCCCGCTCCTTCTTTTGCGAATGCACCACACTCTCGCCGCTCGGTCAGCCGGTGGCAGTCTCTCTAGCTTACCCCTCTGGGGGTCTGGTCCTTGCATACTCCTCCATGGTTCTGCCATGTCCGGCGGTCCCGTCTGGCTCTCTGTCTGGCCTCCACCTCCCCTCGTTCTCCACGAACTTGGTGAGTGGAGCTGACCTTCAGGACGCGTCGGTTGACCAGTTCACTTCTGGAGGTCAGCGGGTGACCCACTGTTCGTGTACTCGGATGGGCCGGCACCTGGCCATGTTCACCCGTCAGCCTGGGTCGAGCCTGTACACCCTGACTACCGTGTCTCCTCCGGTTGCTGAGCCTGGTCAGGTAGCCGCGTCGGGTCAGGTGTTTGGTGCAGCGTCCCGGTCTGGTCCTGAGTCTGCCCCCTGCTTGTGTCGCCTCTTGTCTCACCAGACTCTCCTCTGGCACCACCGCCTTGGTCACCCCTCCCTGCCTCGTCTCCGAGGCATGGCCTCCCGTGTCCTTGTCACTAGTCTTCCCCGGTCTCTCCCTCCCCTTCCCCTGGGGCCTGCCCCTACCTGCGTTCCCTGCGTCGAGGGGCGGCAGCGCGACACTCCTCACTCCTCTGAGTTCCCTCCGACGGAGGCTCCCCTACATGGACATGTGGGGCCCAACCCGCGTTCGTGGACAGGGTCACGAGCGCTACATTCTGCTGGTCGTTGACGACTACTCGCGTTACACCACAATCTTCCCCTTGCGCTGCAAGGGTGAGGTCACTGAGGTGCTGATCGACTGGATCCGCGCTGCCCGTCGTCAGCTCAGCGAGAGTTTCGCCTCGGACTTTCGTGTTCTGCGTCTCCACTCCGAGAGAGGTGGAGAGTTTTCATCCGACCTTCTGCGAGCCTTCTGTCGTGCGGAGGGCATCCGCCAGACGTTCACGCTTCCGGCCTCTCCGCAACAAAATGGGATTGTTGAGCGCCGCATTGGCATGGTCATGGACGTCGCTCGTACGTCCATGATCCATGCGGCTGCTCCCCATTTTATTTGGCCATTCGCGGTTCAGTAGGCTACGCATCAGCTCAACCTCCAGCCCCGGGTCTCCATGCCGGAGGCCACACCTGCTCTGCGGTGGACGGGGAAGGTTGGCGATGCGTCTGCGTTCCGTGTCTGGGGATCTCGAGCTTTCGTCCGCGACTAGTCTGCGGACAAGCTGTCCTCTCGTGCTGTTCCCTGCGTCTTCCTTGGCTTCCCCCCTGACGCGCCTGGTTGGGAGTTTTACCACCCCACCTCGCGCCGTGTTTTGTCCTCTCAGACCGTCACGTTTGACGAGTCGGTTCCATACTACCGTCTCTTCCCCTATCGCACTTCCTCCCTCCCCTTGACGCCACTCTTCCTCACGCCAGGTCCTCCTCCAGTAGACCCCCTCCCCCCTCAGGGTCCTGCCCCCTCAGGTGTGTCCCACGTAGACGCAGTCGAGCGTGTCGAGGTAGCTGTTGACTCTGGTGCTGCTAGGGGTGCTGAGCCTGCGGGTGCCGGGTCTGGGGGTGCTGAGCCTAGGGGTGCTGGGCCTGGGGGTGTTGGGCCTGGGGGTGCTGAGCCTGGGGTTGTTGAGTCTGGGGGTGCTGAGCCTGGGGTTGCTGAGTCTGGTGGTGCGGAGCGTGAGGGTGCTGAGCCTGCGCGTGTGGAGTCTGGAGGTGCTGAGCCTGGGGGTCCTTCGGGTGCTTCGTCCCGTCGGGAGCCACTCTCTCCCCAGCAGCTGCGCGAGTGGTTTGCTCAGCGCTGGAGTCGTGCTACTGGAGCTAGTGGTGCTACGGCCTTGGAGGTCCTACTGCTGCTGGAGCTGCTGGGGGTTCTGGAGCCACTGGTCCCGGAAGTGCTCGTTCTGGAGGTACTGGAGCTGATTGGCCTGGTAGTGCTGTTGGAGCAGGTGCTGCTGGAGGTACTGGAGCTGGCGCTACTAGAGCTGCTGGGGCTTCTGGTGGTCCTACTGGAGCTGGAGCTGCTGGAGGTGCTGGAGTTGGAGGTGCTGCTGGAGCCGGTGTTCCTGGGGGTGCTGGAGTTGGCGCTACTGGAGCTGGTGGAGGTGCTGCTGGAGCTGGTGGTGCTGCTGGAGTTGGAGCTGACGTTGGGGGTGCTGGTGCTGTCCCTGCTGGTTCTCGAGGCGCTGCGTGGCCGCGGCCGTACTTCGTTCTGCTCCTTAAGCAGGTTCTTGGTCTCCCGCCTTCTACTGGTCCTGCTCCTTCCTTAGAGTGTCCACTGCCTGTCCAGTCCCACTCATAGTTACAGCCCGCCTCTCCACTGCCTGCTCCTTCCCCTGACACTGGTCCGACAGGAGGTCTAACAGAGCGTCATGAGCCTGAGTCCCATCCTGCGTCGCCTGCTCGTGCTGCTCGCACTGGTCGTCGTGGTTCGCGTCAGCGTCCTCCTCCTGTCCCTGGCACGCACTAGATGGCCCTGCGTCCTTCCACTGCTCTGCAACGTGTCCCTCTGCCGTCTCCTCCTGCGTCCTCTCTTCCTACCTTTGCTGACCCGGAGTCTGACTACCTTCGTGCGACTATTCCTACTATCACGCGTCTCCTGGCCACTGTTGTCATTGACCCTTTGAGTCCACTGCTGTGTCTGCCTTAGTTGCTGAGCTTGTCGACTTTGCTGCTCACTGTCGTCTAGACAACGCCTCTAGTTTTGTTGCTGATTCTGAGTCTGTCTGTCCTCCGTCCGTCGGGGGTGAGTGTGCTCTTGGCACGGACGTCCTTGAGGACAGGCAGGAGGAGTTCTAGTGTTTTGCTGCTGCTTTACCTCCTCTCGTGTCCATGCTGCTTGCCCCTGAGGGAGACCCGGATGCACTAGACATCCTGACCCTGCGCTCTTACGCAGAGGCAATAGAGGGTTTCTACTCCTCTCAGTGGCAGACAGCCATGGACAGAGAGATGGCTTCCTGGAAGTTCACAGGCACCTACGTCGACGAGGTTCCCCCACCTGGGGCGAACATTCTCGATTGCAGGTGGATTTTTAAGGGTGAAGCGGCCGCCGGGTTCTCCGCCTATCTTCAAGGCGCGTTACGTGGCTCGAGGCTTCAGTCAGCGGCAGGGAGTTGACTACTTTCAGACCTTCTCTCCCACCCCAAAGATGACCACTCTTTGGGTACTGCTATACGTCCCTGCTCAGCGTGACTACGAGCTTCACTCTCTTGACTTCAGCACAGCCTTCCTACAGGGTAGCTTGCACGAGGAGATCTGGTTGCGCCGCCCACCTGGCTTCACTGGGCTGTTTCCTCCTGATACACATTGGAGCCTCCGGCGGCCAGTCTACGGTCTCCGGCAGGCGCCCTGTGAGTGGCACGACACACTGAGGACTACACTTGCAGCTCTTGGCTTTACTCCTTCTATTGCCGACCCATCGCTCTTTCTGCGCACCGACACCTCTTTGCCGCCGTTCTACATCCACGTGTACGTCGACGACTTGGTTTTTGCTACTGCTGACACTGCTGGACTGGCCCATGTGAAGTTGGAGCAGCAGAAGAGACGCACGTGCACAGACCTGGGTGAGTTGCGCAGCTATCTTGGCTTGCAGATCACCCAGGACAGAGCACGGCGCACCATTACCTTGACTCAGTCACACATGGTGCAGCAAGTCCTTCAGCGCTTCAACTTCACGTACTCCTCGCCTCAGGCCACTCCTCTGTCTACTCGCCACTCGCTCTCAGCTCTGCCTTTGGATGAGTCCGTAGAGCCGAGTGGCCCGTACCCAGAGCTTGTTGGCTGCCTCATGTACCTGATGACCTGCACTCGACCTCACCTGGCATACCCTCTTAGCATCTTGGCACGCTTTGTTGCTCCTAGGAGACATCGACCAGAGCACATAGATGCAACTAAGAGGGTGTTGCTCTACCTGTGCAGTACGTTGGGCATGGGGCTCGTGCTTGGAGGACGGGCTCGAGTTGTCCTCACTGGTCATAGAAGCGCTTCTTGGGTTGAAGACTTGGCTACGCAGCGGTCGTCATAGGGTTACACCTTCAGCCTTGGTTCCGGCTCTGTTTCGTGGCGGTCTACCCGCTCGTCTTCTGTTCTCAGCTCCAGTTGTGAGGCTGAGATCTACGATGGGGTCATGTCTGCACAGGAGTTACGCTGGCTCACCTACCTGCTGACTGACTTGGGAGAGGCGCCTCGTTCTCCTCCAGTTCTGTATGTCGACAACAAGGCCATGCTTGTTAGAGACTAAGGACGGAGTCTATGAAGATTAGGAGCCGAAATATCTGAAAATCGTTGGGCCTAGTTTCTGGACAGAATAGTCGCGCTCACAAGAAACGCGGTCGACAAAAACTTCACAAGTTAAACTTCACAAAACTCAGATATGTTGTAGCCATAGTCCGTGGCTACAATTCCCAATTTGATTCGTATCAAGAGGTGAAGTAAATCTCGACTTATCATTTTCGGCGCACATGGGGGTATGCTGCCATGAGAACTTGACTCAATAATAAGAGTCTCACAATTTCACAGTCACTACACAAGAGAGTTAGAGTAGCAATAAACCAGGTGGGATGGGATAAGGAGGACGAGAGGGAAGGTCCCAAGAGAGTCCCCAATCAAGGAAACCCCATTCCACACAATTCCCTTCCCCATAGGCAACCCAACTTTGACCTTTGTCACTATCCCAACCTCCACAATCCACCTCAACCCAACTTGGCCACACTTGCCAACCTGGTTTGGTTTCTCCCAACCATTTGGCAGCAACTACAGTAGAAAAAGACGAATTTACCAACCCCCAAAAGTCTGTACCCCATATTGAGTCAGCCCCACAACTTTCCACAGTTGCCACAATCAAATATGAAAAGCATACGAACTCCAACGTTCGTAACTTTCTTGATCGTACTCCGATTGAGGCGATACTTGGTTCGTCGGAGAGCTCTTGAGCAGAGAAGTCACTTCAGATATCTGCTCAAGCCAAATAAAATTTGCACAAACTCAGAAAATTCAAACCACACAAAACACAATTTCTTGCACACGCTCACACCACGCATGCAACGCACGAACATATGATGGGAGGCAGACAGACGTGAGTGCATATTATTGCATCACACAACAGAGGCGGCTAAGCTCAGATGTGGCAGGGGAGGAGTATCGAGCCACTACAGCGTCGTAAAGGGCCTTAGCGGTCTTGTGCTCGCCAAGATGCGTGAGCTCAGCTAACGGAAGGTGATTGCGAACGGCTAGGCGCGCAGCAGCATCACGAGTCTGCCACTGGGAACAGGCTCTAAGCTCAGCGGTGGAAGCGGGAGCGACTGAGGCACCAGATGTGTGGTCATAGAGAGAGACATTGTCCTTGCTATCGCTCATTAGGAACAGCTGCAGGTCATCTAGCCAGGTTTCGAACTGAATCGGGCGGCCCTCGGCATCGAACGACAGAACTCGGAGGGTGGCCATAGCTGCTGGCGCGGGACTAGCACCGCAGAGCGATTGCAGACAAGCAGTAGTAGCAGCAGCAGTAGCACTAGTAGCAGCAACAGTAGAAGCAGTAGTAGCAACCTAATGCCAGGCCCCTAGGCAGCGTGGCGCGGCTCGGGCAGTGCGGCGCTGGCAGCAGCAGCGTAGCAGCGTCTGCAGCGCTGGCAGGGCGGGCAGGGTGCAGGGCAGCGCGGGCTGGGCGCCTAGGGCAGGGCGCAGCAGGCAGCCGCGGCAGCAGGGCAGGCGGCGTACGGGGCTGCAAGGGAGCGCTACAGGTGGCGCGCGGGGCGTAGGAGGCAGCCGCGGCAGAGGCAGGTGGCGCGCGGGGCTACAGGCGGCCGGCAAGGCAGCAGGGCGGGCCGTGCGCAGGGCGTAGCAGGTAGCTGCAGCAGCAGCACGGCGGGCGCACGGGGCTGCGTGGCAGCGCGACAGGCAGCTCGCGGGGCACGCGGGCTGCAGGCAAGGGGCGCGCGGGCGAGCAGGGGCTGCGCGCGGGCTGCGCGGACAGCAGGCGGGTCGCGCGGGCTACTGGCGGGCGGCGCGCGGGCCAGTAGAGGCAACGCGCGGGCCAGCAAAGGCGATGCGCGGGCCGTGCGGGCTGCTAGCAGGGCGCGCGCGGGACTAGGGCAGGGCAGAGCGCGGGGTAGCGCGATATGGGCAGGTGGTAGGTGATGGGCCCGAAAAAAAAATCTGTCCTAAGGTCCTAAGACCCTACATGCTCTCAATACCATGAAGGGAAGGAAGAAGGTAGAGAAGGTAGCTACGAATGTTTGACTATCGAGTGAGTTGGGTACAAGGATGAGAACCCTAAGGGGTTGTACCTTACATTGGCTACCCCACTACGGCCTACACCTAATTATGAACCATTTATAGTTTGTCAGTGTGGGTGATCGTAGCGTTGTACTAATGTTCTTACTGCTTGCTGTGTTCACAGAGAAGTTTGGCAAGAGTTTCCACTAAGGAAGTGAAAGAACAACTTGCAATGAAAATTTGATACCGTCATGCCCCAGATATAAGCGCAACCCTGGGATAAGCGACAGACGCTTGTAATTGGCATATGGCGCTTATATCTGCTCCTCAATTATAAGCGCATGTAAACTATAAAATTTGAAATTGGTTCAAAACACTGTAACCAATTTTACTTTAGCAGGCGAATGTGTTGCAATTTCGGTTCTCTTCACATTCGAACCCTGCACTCGATGCGAGTCCAGCCAGCAGGAGCTATCAGGGGCACATTGTGAGTCACATCGAGTGTATCCTCAGGGCACGCGAGAATTTCACTGAAGACCCCATGTAACTTCGATTCGATAGAAGTTGCAAGCACGAGATCTACACCTTGGTGTTAGAAATTATGAAATATATATAAGCCATTTTATAAGCGCCTGCGCTTATATATTTGACTCAATTATAAGCCCACCCCCCTAAAAAACCCTGTTGTATTATACCCCCCCTATGGGGGCTTATCCGGGGGGTGACGGTACAAATGAGGCATGCAGAACAAAGGACTCGTAAGGCATGCAACACCTAGCAAGGGCGAAAACTGCCACCGCAGCAGAAGAACGGCTTGCCAACGTTGCAGTACGCGCGGTCTGCAGGTGACCACAGGTGACTATCTGCAGTCGCAGGTAACTATCTGCAGTCCTAGGTTGTCTATGTGCGCAGATGTGCACACCTACCTAGTAGGTGCAGGTTAGCAGTTTCACAGTCAGGCACATTGCGTTGGTGCCAGGTAGAAAACGTGTCGCCGGTTTTGGCAGGTGCGCACCGTCGACCACGTGATGCCGTTCCGCAGGTAGAACTTCGCCAAAATCTCCTGGGCGAAAGTTCGCACACCTCCGCAGAGTTTCTCACAACTCTGCAACTTCGGTCGATCAACTCAACTTCGCTCGATCGAACAGCGTTCGCCGAGCAGAATGTCTCGACCCAAACTCTTCGACTAGATTTCTTCGACCAAAATCGTCGCGCAGAGCTCGTCGACCAAATTCCGTCGAGCAGAGCCTGCTCGACTGCAACTTCCGTCAAATTGCAGAAGCCCACTTCTTCGACCAATCCGTCGAGAACTTCCCGTCGACGGCGAGATCGGCTGCGTGTCAGATAATAACGAGCAAGAATGATTGCATTGACATCAAACTGAGTACAAGTATAATGATTGCATTGACATCAAACTGAGTACAAGTATAACCCTAATTGGTTTGTGCCCCATATAGGCTACCCCACTACAGCCTACACAACACAAGTGGCAAAATAGTTTGACACTACGCCCAAGCGAGGGCGGGGCCTTTCTCTTCGACACTCCCCTGCCCAACTCCCGCTTGGGCACCCACACACAAGGTCCACCCAGAACCCAGAGGGATAGAATACAAGGAGAAAATTCCTTCTACGTGCACCCAACACACAGCATGTGTCAGAATGAACAAGAGTGATTGCACTAGGAAAGAGTTGGGTACAAGTAGGAAACCCTAAACTTACTGTACCCCATAGTGACCACCCCACTACAGCCTAAACAAACTGTAGTAGACATAACATATGACACACCCCCATAGGCAAACTAGGGGAGAGCAAGGGGTCACAAGACCAGTCAAGAAAGGCAAAGCAAGCTCAGGGTGGATCACAACGTCACCACACACTTTGAGCACAAGCAAAGGGCCACAAGGCCAGTCAACATGCAGAGGCATATATGCAACACAAATAGCAAAGTGATCTCTACCTAGCAAAGCAAGCATGCAAGCATATAAATATATAGATCACAGTACAAGCAAATCCTACAGCAAGTGAGGAAAAGTGGGCACAAGCCCTAGCATAGTGCAGAAACGTTGATGATCACCAGACTGAAGTGCCTTGGTGAATATATTAGCAGTGTTGGCTCGAGTGGCCACGTAACGCAGACGAAGCTGACCACGCTGCTACAACTCTCGAGCCAGGAAGTAACGCAGAGCAATATGCTTTGTTCTGTGCTCCAGTCTGTGCTCTTCACACAAGGCAATGGTAGCCTTGTTGTCGACGTACAGCACTGGAGGAGAACGAGGCCGCTCTCCCAAGTCAGTCAGCAGGTAGGTGAGCCGGCGTAACTCCTGTGCAGCCATGGCCCCAGCGTAGATCTCATCCTCACAACTGGAGCTGAGAACTGAAGACGAACGTGTAGAACGCCAAGAAACTGAACCAGAGCCAAGGCTGAAAGTGTAACCCTGTAACGACCACTGCGTAGCCTGGTCGTCAACCCAAGAAGCGTCTGAGTGCCCAGTGAGGACAACTGAGCTCCTCCCTCCAAGCACGAGTCCCATGCCTGATGTACTGCACAATTAGCGCAGTACCCTCTTAGCAGCATCCATGTGCACCTTTCGGTGCCGACCAGGAGCCACGTAGCGAGCAAGAAGGCCAAGAGGGTACGCGAGGTCGGGACGAGTGCAAGTCATCAGGTACATGAGACAACTAACTAGCTCTGGGTAAGGACCACAAGAGTGGTCATCTTCGGGGTGGGGGAGAAGGTCTGGAAGAAGTCTACTCCCTCTCGCTGACTGAAGCCTCGAGCAACGTAACGAGCCTTGAAGACAGGCGGAGAACCTGGCGGCCGCTTCACCCTGAAAATCCACATGCCACTGACGATGTTCGCCCCAGGAGGGGGAACCTCGTCGACTTAAGTGCCAGTGGACTTCCAAGATGCCATCTCTGCGTCCATGGCTGACTGCCACTGAGAGGAGTACTCACCGCGATCGCCTCAGCGTAAGAGCGCGGGGTCGGGATGTCTGGTGCATCCGGGTCTCCCTCAGGTGCAATCAGCATGGACACGAGATGAGGTACAGTGGCGGCAAAGCACTCAAACTCCTCCTGCCTGTCCTCAAGGACGTCCGTGTCAAGAGCACACTCACCCCCGACGGACGGAGGACAGACAGACTTAGACTCAGACTCAGCAACAAGACTCGCATCGTAGTCACAGGACGAGACTCAGGCTCACGACGCTCCGTAGGACCGCCTGTCGGACCAGTGTAGGGAGAAGGACCAGGGAGTAGCGAGGCAAGTGGTAGCTGTGACAGCGACTGGACAGGCGAAGGACACTCTAAGGAGGGAGCAGGACAAGGAGGAGGCGGTTGACCAAGAACCTGCTGAAGGAGGGGAACGAAGTACGGCTGTGGCCGTGAAGTGCCCCCAGAACCAGCAGAGACAGCACCAGAACCTCCAGCAGCAGCTCCAACTCGCTCAGCACCACCAGCAGCTCCAGTACCTCCAGCAGCACCAGCAGCACCTCCAGCAGGACCAGCACTAGCAGCACCTCCAGCAGCACCCGTACCTCCAGCAGCACCAGCCCCAGTACCAGCAGCACCACCAGCAGCTCCAGCAGCTCCAGTACCTCCAGCAGCACCAGCAGCACCTCCAGCAGGACCAGCTCTAGCAGCTCCAGTAGCACCCCCAGTCCCAACAGCTCCAGTACCACCAGTACGAGCACCTCCAAGACCAGTGGCTCCAGCACCTCCAGCGCCAACCCGAGGGTCAGCAGCAACACCAACTCCAGTAGGCTCAGCGCCCTCAGCTCCAGCTCCAGTAGCACCTCCAGCTCCCACAGCACCACGGCGGCGGTGACAGTACTGAGAGTACCACTCACGCAGCTTCTGGGAAGAGAGAACGCCCCCGGGCGCAGCACCCCCAGGCTCAGGACCTCCAGACTCAGCACCCCCAGGGACAACACCCCCAGTCTCAGCACCCCCAGGCTCAGCACCCTCAGTCTCCGCACCCCCAGGCTCAGCACCCCCAGTCTCCACACCCCCAGGCTCAGCACCCCCAGTCGCAGTATCCCCAGACCCAGCACCACCAGGCTCAGCACGCTCAGGCTCAGCACGCTCAGTACCTCGTGCAGGACCAGAGTCGACAGCTACCTCGACAGGCTCGACCGGGTCTACCTGGGAAACACCTGAGTGAGCAGGACCCTGGGGAGGCAGGGGGTCTACCGAAGTAGCACCTGGCGTGAGGAAGAGCGGCGGAGGGGGGAGCGGGGCAGTGTGGTAGGGGAAGAGACGGTAAAAGGGGACCGACTCGTCAAACGTGACATCCAGAGAGGGGAAGAGACGGCGCGAGGTGGGGTGGTAAAACTGCCAGCCAGGCGCATCAGGGACAAAGCCCAGGAAGACACAAGGAACGGCACGGGAGGAGAGCTTGTCCGCGGACGTATCGCGGACAAAGGCACAAGATCCCCAGACACGGACGCATCACCAACCGCTCCCGTCCAACGCAGTGTCGGTGAGGTCTCCGGAACGGAGACACGGGGCCAGAGGTTGAGCTGATGCGCGGCGTACCGGACTGCAAACGGCCACAGAAAATGGGGGGCAGCCGCATGGATCAAGGAGGTACGAGCGACCTCCATGACCAAGCCAATGCGGCGCTCAGCAACCCTATTATGCTGAGGAGAGGCCGGAAGCGTGAACGTCTGCTCAATGCCCTCCCCCTGACAGAAGGCCTCCAAGAGGCCGGAGGAAAACTCACTACCTCTGTTAGAGTGCAGTCGCAGGACGGGAAGGTCCGTGCGAAAGTGCCTCTCCACCTGGAGACGAGTAGCGCGGATCCAAGGGATCAATACAGCAGGGACCTCTCCCTTGGTGCGCAAGGGGAAGACTGTGGTGTAACGCGTGTAGTCGTCAACTACCAGCAGGAAGTAGCGCTCTCCGCCCTGTCCACGGACGCGGGCTGGGCCCCACACGTCCATGTGAAGGGTCTGCAGAGGAGCCTCCATCGGGGGGAACTCAGAGGAGTGAGGAGTGGCACGCTGCCGCCCCTCGACACAGGGAAGGCAAGGAGGGGCAGGGGACGGTGGCAGGGGAGGCAGTGACCTGGGTAGACCAGAGACTAGGAAACGAGAGTGCATGCCACGAAGGCGCTGCATCGAAGGGTGCGCAAGGCGGTGGTGCCAGATGACCGTCCAGTGCGACAGGGTGCGACACGAGCAGGGGGCGGACAACTGACCTGACGCAGACGCAGACGCCGCTACCTGAGTGGACTCAGTGGTCAGTGTGTACATGTCTGACCCCGGTTGCCGAGTGAAGGTAGCCAGATGACGACCCGTCTGGGCACACGTGCAGTGTGTCACACGCTTGTAGGCAGGGGTGAACTGGTTAACACCCGCGTCCAGGAGCGCAGAACCCCCCACCAAGTTCGTAGAGAACGAGGGGAGGTAAAGGCCCGACAGTGTGCCGGACAGGACAGCAGGACAAGGGAGGGCAGTGGTGGAGGTCGCAAGGACCGGACCCCTGGAGGGGTCAGCCAGGGAGACAGCAACCGGCCTAGGGAGCTGCTCGAGGGCAGTGCGGTCGCGAAAGAAACAGCGGGAAGCACCTGAGTCCAGTGTGAAGGTGTGCAGTGCCTCAGTAGACGCCGTACCTGAAGGCGCAGACTCACAAGCACCTGAAGCAGTAGACACACCTGCACCTAAAGCAGCAGCCTCACTAGGACCAGGGGCAGCAGGCGCACTAGCACCTAGAGCGGCAGCCTCACCGGCACTTGGAGCAGCAGACTGGATACCGGGGTCATGCGGCACACACAGGTGACAGGCTCCCTCGGCACTAGTAGACAATGCATACATTGCAGTAAGAATAGCATCATAGTCAAGAGCAAAGATATCTACCCTCTGCCTAAGCAGCTCCACCCAGTTGGGGAGCTCAGCGTCGTCGCCAAACTCTGTACGCCAAGCGTCGCTCAGACGGGCGAAGGAGCAGGACTCTGTGTGACCACGGGTCCCGCAAGGCTGACCAGTCCGGACACCCGTGCTAATAACGTACGGGCAGCGAGCAGTACTCAGCGACCCTCTACTCTGAGCGTACCACTCACGAAGCTGCTGGGGTGAAAGAGTCTCTCACGAATGACGCTGCTGCTGCACAGGGCCACTACAAAAAGCTCCCGAACTACCCACTCCAGGACGACTCCCACTACTGCCACCCCGACAACCCCAACTGGCGTACCACTCAGGAAGCTGCTGGGGCGTGAGGGACACACGCGGACGGCCCTAAGCTGCATCTGACCACGCCAGGAGCAGTAGTAGAAGCAGGAGCAGCAAGGGCAGCAGTAGCAGTAGCAGCAGGGGCAGGGCAGTGCTCACTAGTGGTGGGAAGGGCAGGCGCATGACGGAGGCGACTGCGGGGCCGCTACAGCAGCAGGGCGGGGCCGCGACCGCGGCAGGAAGCTCCGCGGCAGCTAGTGCAGGGCAGGGACAGGGCTGCGTTGGTCGCTGCTGTAGGGGCGGCTGCTCCAGGGGCCATGGGCAGCTCCTGCAGTGGCGGCTGCTCCAGTGGCCAGGGGCGGCCGCTCCAGGGACCACGGTCGGCTGCAAGTGCGGCTGCTCCAAGGGCCAGGGGCGGTTGCTGCAGTGGCGGCTGCTCTAGGGGCCAGGGGCGGCTGCTGCAGGGTCGGCTGCTCCAGGGGCGGCTGCTCCAGGGGTGGCTGCTGCAAGGGCGGCTGCTCCAGGGGCGGCTGCTCCAGGGGCCCGGCGCGGGGTAGGGCAGGGCGATGCAGCGGGCAGGGGCGACGCAGTGAGCAGAGCGACGCGGCGGGCAGGGGCGACGCGGCGGGCAGGGGCGACGCGGCGAGCAGGGCGACGCGGCAGGCAGGGGCGACGCCGCGTCAGCAGCTGGGCGCGGCCGCGTCAGTAGCAGGGCGCGGCCGCGTCAGCAAGAGGGCACGGCCGCGTCAGCTGCAGGGCTGGCGGGGCCGCGTCTCGGCAGAGCGAGGCCGCGACTGCGGCCTGACGGGGCCGCGACTGCGGCCTGACGGGGCCGCGACTGCGACCTGACGGGGCCGCGACTGCGACCTGACGGGGTCGCGTGCTGGTCTGACGGGCCTGCAAAGGCTGCGTGCGGGTGGCGAGGGCCTGCGGGGGCGGCGCGCGGTCTGGCAAAGGCTGCGCGCGGGCGGCGTGGTCCTGCAGGGGCAGCGCGCCGACCTGACGGGCCTGCAGGGGCGGCTCTCGGGCCTGACGGGCCTGCAGAGGCGGCTCAGGGGCCTGACGGGCCTGCAGAGGTAGCTCGGGGGCCTGACGGACCTGTAGGGGCGGCTCGAGGGCCCTACTAGCTTGCAGGGGCGGCGCACTGGCCTAGGGAAGCAGGAGGCAGCGCGAGGGCTGCAGGACGGCGCGCTGGCAGAACAAAGGGCGGGGCGCGCGAGGGCGCACTAGCAGAAAAAAGGGGGCGCACGAGGGCGCACGTAAGGTAGGGCGCACGAGGGCGCTTCTAGCGGAATAGTGGGCCCGTAGTAGTAAGCGGTCCTAGGTGGCAACCTAGGCTCGTGATACCATGTCAGAATGAACAAGAGTGATTGCACTAGGAAAGAGTTGGGTACAAGTAGGAAACCCTAAACTTACTGTACCCCATAGTGACTACCCCACTACAGCCTAAACAAACTGTAGTAGACATAACATTTGACAGCACGTAGATCACCGCACCAGCCGTGCAGAAGGGCACGGCACCTACTGCTGCACCTCGTCATCCCCGTCGCCCACGTCGGCCAAACGCACTTGGCCGATTGCGATGGAGCACCGGTTGAAAGCCAGAAAATGCAGCGCCTTCGTCAGAAAATCTGCCGACTGCTCGGAGGTCGGAATGTACTGCAGAGCAAGTTGTCCACGTGTAGAACAGTCGGCTTCCTTGCATTGAGTAGGCGAAATTCCGCAAGGAGAAAGCGTAGACGACGAGCCTCCTTGCCAGCTTCGGTAGCCGCGACGTACTCTAATTCGGTCAACGAAAGCGTTGCGCACTTGATGCGTTGGCTCGACCAAGAGACTGTGGCTCCTCCGAAGACGAAAACGTAGCCGCCCGTGCTTGTCCGATTCTGCTTGTCACCAGCGTCGTCGGCATTTGCATAGCCGACCAGACACAGCGACTCTAATCCGCCGCCGAACTCCAGCGCAGCGTCCGGGTTTTAGCGAGGTAGTGCAAAAAGCGATCACCCTCACGCCAGTGGTTGTCGCTCTGCACTGTTAGGCCATATCCGAGCTTGCTGCAAGCTAAGGCAATGTCGAGCCTCGTCGTGGTGGCCGTTAACTGCAGCGAGCTGACCTTCTGCCAGTACTCTGCTTCCTCGCGCGACTAAAACTCCTCATCGTCGAACACTAGCTCTGCGTAGGCATCGACGGAAACCGGTGTCTTCGGCACTCGCCTGGTCTGCTCCTCGTCGATGAAACGCCAACGCAGCTTGTTGACGTAGACTTGCTGGTGAAGCCACAGCTTCCGCGCAGGACGGTCGCGCTTGATTTCCAGCCCGAGATACTTCTCGACTGGGCTGATTTCGGGCAGCTCGAAGGCGGCCTCCAGTAGCTCCTTCGGCATCGCAGTATTGCCGCTTGCGGCAAGCAGATCGTTGACGTAGACAAGCACCCAGCACGCCACTCCGTTGTTGCCGATCTTGAAGAACAGCACTGTGAAAGAGTGAACGTGAATGAATGAACTATGAATGAAGTGGGTACAAGTACAAACCCTAATTGGGTTGTACCCCCTATGGGATACCCCACTATAGCCTACACAAAAGCATAAGCTATAATGTTCTGACACACCCCCATAGGCAAAGTGGGGGAGAACAAGGGGTCACAAGACCAGTCAAGCAAAGCAAAGCAAAGCAAGCTCAGGGTGGATCACAACGTCACCACACAGTCTGAGCACAAGGTCAAGGCCACAAGGCCAGTTCACATGCAGGAGGAGACATATATATATAAGTCTAAACAAGTAAGAGCAGGTATATATATACGCAAGAGTACAAGTAAGGTCAAGAGGTGAGCAAGTGAGGCAAGACTGGGACAAGTCCCAGCTGAGTGCAGAAACGCTGATGATCACAAGGCGGAAGTGCCTTGGTGAAAACATCAGCAGTGTTGGCCTCAGAGGCCACGTACGCAAGTCGCAACTGACCACGCTGCTGCAGCTCACGAGCAAGAAAGTAGCGAAGAGCAATGTGCTTCGTTCTGTGCTCCAGGCGCTGCTCTCGACACAAGGCCAGCATGGCCTTGTTGTCTACGTACAGCACTGGAGGAGAACGAGGCGGCTCTCCAAGGTCAGTCAGCAGGTAGGTGAGCCAGCGTAGCTCCTGTGGAGCCATGGCCCCGGCGTAGATCTCAGCCTCACAACTGGAGCCGAGAACAGAAGACGACCGAGTAGCCCGCCACGAAACAGAGCCGGAACCAAGACTGAAGGTGTAACCCTGCGACGACCGCTGAGTAGCCTGGTCGTCAGCCCAAGAAGCGTGCGCGTGCCCAGTGAGGACCACTGGACTCCGCCCTCCAAGCAGTAGCCCCATGCCCGACGTACTGCACAAGTAGCGCAACACCCTCTTCGCTGCAGCCATGTGCTCTGGTCGGTGTCTCCCAGGAGCAACATAGCGTGCCAAGATGCTAAGAGGGTATGCAAGGTCAGGTCGTGTGCAGGTCATCAGGTACATGAGGCAGCCAACAAGCTCTGGGTACGGGCCACTCGACTCTACGGACTCATCCGAAGGTTGAGCTGAGAGCGAGTGGCGAGTAGACAGAGGAGTGGCCTGAGGCGAGGAGTACGTGAAGCCGAAGCGCTGAAGGACCTGCTGCACCATGTGTGATTGAGTCAAGGTAATGGTGCGGCGTGCTCTGTCCCGAGTGATCTGCAAGCCAAGGTAGCTGCGCAGTTCACCCAGGTCTGTGCACGTGTGTCTCTTCTGCAGCTCGGACTTCACGTAGGCGAGTCCAGCAGTGTCCGCTGTGGTAAAGACCAAGTCGTCGACGAACACAAGGATGTAGAACGGCGGCAGAGAAGTGTCGGTGCGCAGAAACAACGACGGGTCAGCAGTAGAGGAAGCAAACCCAAGGGCCGCAAGCGTAGTCCTCAGTGTGTCGTGCCACTCACGCGGTGCCTGGCGGAGACCGTAGACTGGCCGTCGGAGGCTCCACTGGGTGCCAAAAGGGAAAGTCCCAGTAAAGCCAGGTGGACGGCGCAGCCAGATCTCCTCGTGGAGGCTACCCTGCAAGAAAGCAGTGCTGAAGTCAAGAGAGTGGAGCTCGTAGTCGCGCTGAGCGGCTATGTGCAGCAGCACCCAAAGAGTGGTCATCTTCGGGGTGGGAGAGAAGGTCTGAAAGTAGTCAACTCCCTGCCGCTGACTGAAGCCACGAGCCACGTACCGCGCCTTGAAGACAGGTGGAGAGCCCGGCGGCCGCTTCACCCTGAAGATCCACATGCTACTGACGATGTTCGCCCCAGGAGGGGGAACCGCGTCAACGTAGGTGCCTGTGGACTTCCAGGAAGCCATCTCTGCATCCATAGTTGCCTGCCACTGAGACGAGTAGGGACCCTCTACGGCCTCCGCGTAAGAGCGCGGAGTCGGGATGTCTAGTGCATCCGGGTCTCCCTCAGGGGCGAGCAGTACAGACGCGAGATGAGGTGAAGCAGCAGCCAGACACTGAAACTCCTCCTGCCTGTCCTAAAGGACGTCCGTGCCAAGAGCACACTCACCCCCGACGGACTGAGGACAGACAGACGCAGACTCAGCAACAAGACTAGCAACGTACTCCAGACGACAGCGAGCAGCAAAGTCGACGAGCTCAGCAACAAGAGCAGACGCAGCAGTGGACTCAAAAGAGGGGTCAGTGACGACAGTAGCAAGAAGACGCGTGACAGTAGGACTGGCAGCACGAAGGGAGTCCGACGCCGGGTCGGCAAGCGCAAGAAGAGAGGACGCAGGAGGAGAAGGCAAAGGGGCACGCAGAGGAGCAGTGGAGAGACGCAGAGACATCCGGTGCGTGCCAGGGACAGGAGGAGGACGTTGACGCAAACCACGACCACTAGCGCGAGCAGTACGGACAGGCGACGCGGGACGAGACGCAGGGTCACGACGCTCAGTAAGACCTCCAGTAGGACCAGTGTAAGGAGAGGGAGCAGGTAGTGGGGAAGCAGGCTCTAACTGTGACTGTGACAAGACAGGCGGTGGACACTCTACAGGAGGAGAAGGACCAAGAACCTACTGCAGGAGCGGAACGAAGTACGGCCGAGGCCGCGCGGCGGCACCAGACACAGCAGGGACAGCACCAGCACCCTCAGCACTGCGGAGATAACTGCAGCAACGGGAGCTAGGCTACGGGCTAGGCACGTGTGCTCGTGTGATCTCTACGTTCGTTAGTCCTTAGTCGTTTTCCTTGTGCACACACTACTTGCTAGTTCACGGGGAAAATTGGCAAGAGTTTTACTAGGAAAAGTTCAGAACAATGGTAGCAACAACATTGGCAACATTGACTACATCAGAGCTAGCTAGGCTGCTGGTCGACCTCCAGCGTAGCAGGGTAGCGGTTCGCCAACGTTGCAAGTCCACGGTGTGCCAGCGCTGCACCAAGTCGGCTGCCCAGCGTTGCACCCGCAGGACAACGGTGCACCTGCTTCGCAGGTGCGCGCAGCTGGTTGGTGCGCTCTTCCCTGTCATGTGCGCAACGCAGACGCCTGGCAGACTCCACGCCAGCGACTATGCCCACCAGCCACGTCGACCTCGGGATACCACCCCCGAGGTCGGCCTCGCAGTCTCCACCCTGGCGACACTCGCGCACGTCGCCCGGGTATCCCGATCGACCGGGCAACCACGCCTGGTCGGCTCATGCAGTCCGTAGCCGGTCACGCATGCTCGGCGTCCCTAGTCTGGCGTCCAGGCGCCCAGGACGCCTTCCGAACCCCCTGGTCGGCGTCCAGACGCCCGGGACGCCGACCACACCTCCAGAGCGGCGTCCCTCCTCCCAGGACGCCGACTAGACACCCAGGTCGGTGTCGGGACCCGACGCCCAGATCGCCGTCCGGACCCCGGACGCCGTGCAGACGCACGGGACGCCAACCACGCCTCTAGGGCGGCGTCCTCCTGCTCGGCGTCTTCCTGCTTGGCGCCCTGAGTCAAGGTCGACGTCGGCCCCTCCTTCGTCGACCACCAGGTCCAGTCGACCACTAACAGGTCGACTAGCAGTCCGTTAGCCGACCGCCGAAGTCGGCTTCGCCAAGTTGACGTCCTCCGCAGGTCGACTCCCAAGACGACCTCCCGGAAGTCGGCGCCACCCTGAAGTCGGCGCCCGTGCAGTGGTCCCCCGTGCAGGTCGACCTCCTGGTCAACCAGCTCACCCACTGCTACAGGTCGGCTGCTCCCCTCACACCCGACCACGAAGTCGGCTCCGCCCAAGCGAGGACGGGGCCAATACCCAACTCCCGTTGACACTCCCCTGCCGCGTTCACGCTTGGGCACCCAGCCCACACGGCAGTACAGCTCTGAGAATAGCCCGTCAGCGTGCACCCAACACACAGCACGTAGGTCACCGTACTAGCCATGCAAGAGGGCATGGCACCTACTACTGCACGTCGTTGTCGCTGTCGCTCACGTCGGCCAAGCGCACCTGACCGATTGCGACGGAGCACCGGTTGAAGGCCGGATAGTGCAGCGCCTTCGTCAGGAAATCGGCCGGCTGCTCAACGGTTGGGATGTACAGCAGCGAGAACTTCCCGCGCTTCACCATGTGCTGCAGCTAGGCCTGTCGCCGCTCCATGTGCTTGAGGTTGCCCGTCAACCCCATGCCCTCGGCGACCGTGATGGCCGACTTGTTGTCCACTCGCAAGACAGTCGGCTTCCCGGCGTCCAGCTGCCGGAATTCTGCGAGGAGGAAGCGAAGGCGGCGTCCCTCCTTGCCAGCTTCAGTGGCCGCCACGTACTCCGACTCGGTCGACGACAACGTCGCGCACTTGATGCGCTGGCTCGACCAGGAGACTGCAGCCCCTCCGTAGACGAACTCGTAGCCACCCGTGCTCGTCCTGTTCTGTTTATCACCAGCATCGTCGGCGTCCACGTAGCCGACTAGCTCCAGTGACTCAGGTCCACCGCCGAACTCCAGGGCAGTGTCACGTGTGTTGGCGAGGTAGGCGAGGCAGCGGTCGACCTCGCGCCAGTGCTGGTCGCTCCTCACCGTGAGGCCGCTCCCCAGCTTGCTGCAGGCGAAGGCGATGTCCGGCCTCGTCGTCGTCGCCGCGAACTGCAGTGAGCCGACCTTCTGCCGGTACTCCTCCTCCTGCCGTTCCTGCGCCTCCTCATCATCAAAGGTGAGCTCGGCGTAGGCACCGACCGAGACCGGCGTCTTCGGGGTGCGCCCGGTCTCCTCCTCGTTGAGGAAGCGCCTACGCAGCTTGTCGGCGTAGCCCTGGTGGTGCAGCCACAGCTTCCCCGCCGACCTGTCGCGCACGATCTCCAGCCCGAGATACTTCTGCACCGGCGAGATCTCGCGCAGCTCGAAGGCAGCTTCCAGCAGCTCCTTCAGCATCGTGGAGCAGCTGCTGGCGGCAAGTAGGTCGTCGACGTAGACCAGCACCCAGCAGTCCACTCCATCCTCGCCAACCTTGAAGTAGAGAGCCTCGTTGACCTGGCTCTTCTTCCACCCGGCGCCGACCAGCACATCGTTGAGCGCCAAGTAGCTGAGACATGTACAGCACCCGGTCGAGCTTGCTCTGCAAGAAGGCGTTCTTCATGTCGTGCTGCATCAGGTTGAGGTTGAGGACAGCGACGATGCTGAGGAAGATCCCAACGTGACGCAGCTGCTCACCGGCGCGAACGTCTCGTCGTAGTCGGCGCCATACACCTGTGTGAAGCCCTTCACGACCAGCCTCGCCTTCTCTCGCTCGACGGTGTCGTCGATGTGGTACTTCGTCGTCAACACCCACCGGTTCTTCATGACATTCACCCCCGGCGGGCGTTCGACCAGCTCCCAAGTGCCCATGTTGATGAGGCTGCGAATCTCCTCCTCCATGGCGGCCTTCACCGCCGGGCCCTTCCAGCTCGCCAACGCCTCCTTCACCGTCATCGTCGAGATGTCCCAACGGTGCTCGGGGTCGGCTAGCATGTCGGGGTCGAGCTCCGAAAACTCCTCATCCTCCTCGGCGTCGTCGTACAGCAGGTCGTCGTTATTGTCCACGTCATACACCGTGGTGAAGGCAGCGGGGACGAAGAAGTCAGGCGGCCTCCGAAGTCGGCCTGAACGCCGTGGTCCCTGCTGGACCTCCTCGGCGTCCCTTCCATCGTCGCTGTCGTCGCTGCCCTCGGCGTCCTGCTGTTCCTCAGTCGGCGTCCCAGCCGACTGTTCTTCTGCGGCCGGCTTCCCAGCCGACTTCTCCCCTGTGGTTGGCTCCCCTGCCGACGGCCCGGTCGCCGACTGCTCCGTGGTCGGCTTCACGGCAGCCGGCTCTCTTGTCGGCTGCTGCTCCTCGACCTGCTCCTCCCCTGTCGACTGCAATCCCACGTCGATTCGCCGCTCGTCACGTCGGCCACGGGCGATGCACCTGGCCGGCGCCGAAGGCGGCGTCAGCCCACGCAGGTCGGCCACGAGGGGAGGGGCAGGGGTCAGAGGGTGAAGGGTAGGGGTGTGGACGTTCTCAACGTCCTCAGTAGCAAGCTCACCAACCTCGGCGAGCAGTGGCAGCGTCGCCGACGAGGTGTCAAAGGGCGGGGTGGACGGCGACCGGCCGGACACCGGCCCATGCTCCGTTTTCCACTCGGCCAGTGACATCTCCTCGTAAAACACCACGTCCGACGTGGTGACCACACGGTCAGTGGCGACGTCAAGGAGCTCCAAGCCCTTGCTCGCCGCGGACACGCCAAGGTGCAGGCCCCACCTGGCCTTCGGCTTCAGCTTCCCACTACGCTGCTGCTCAGGGACAAGGAACTGCGCCATGCAGCCCCACACCCACGCCAGCGACAAGTCGGGCTTCTTCGCGGTCAGCAGCTGGTACGGCGTCGTCCCCGGCGGCAGCGTCGACCTCTCAAGGCAGTTGCGGACCCAGACGGCCTGCTGCAGAGCGAGGTGCCACCAGTGGTGCTGCACACCCATGTGCAGCAGCATTGTCCGCACCGACTCCACCACCGTCCTCATCTCCCGTTCCGCCATGCCGTTCTGCTGCGGGGTGTATGGGCAGGTCAGGTCATGGACGATCCCCTTGCCGTTCACGAAGTCGGTGAACTGCTTCCCGAGGAACTCCCCTCCCCGGTCTGAGCGCAGCATCAACATCGACTTCTTCGTCTGCCGCTCAGCCACCGCCAGCCACTGCACGAACGCTTGCAAGGCATCTGACTTCTTGGCGACCGGCTTCACCCACACGTAACGGGTCTTGCGGTCCTTCAGCAGCAAGAAGTACAGGCTGCCATCCTTGGCAGCCACGCGAAACGGCCCGCACAGGTCGATGTGCACGACGGCCAGCACGTCGTCGGCGTCGGAGCCGTGGTCGGGGAAGGTGTGTCGCGCCAGCTTCCCGCCGACGCACGAGACACACGGGGAGTCGGCGTCCGTCGCCGACTTGAGGTCCAGCCCAGTGGCGACCTCGTTCTTCGCTGAGCTCCGTATGGTGTCCATGCCGACATGTGCAAGCCTCACATGCATCCGGTCCGGCGTCGACTTTGTCTTCGAGACGATCGCCCGCAGAGCCACCACCTCCGACGTGGGCGGCGTCGACCTCGTCGCGCAGGGACGCAGGTTGGTGCAGAGGACTCGCCCAGAGTACGTCGCCCGCCCGAGCACCTCCCCTGCTGCCGAGACGAGCAGCATGCCGTCTCCGTCCTCCTGCAGCTTCACTCCGTGCTCCTTCAGCTGGCCGGCCGACAGCATGTTGGCTTGCACACCTGGGACGTACAACACGTCGGGGATGAGCACCTCCTTCCCGGCCTCTCCTCGCAGAGCGACGGTGCCACTGCCCTGAACGTCCTGCAGCGCCCCATCGAAGCCGCGCATGTGCTTGATGGAGCCACTCGGCTGCAGGTCAACGAAGGCTTCCTTCGTTCCCATCAGGTGGTGGGAGCAACCGCTGTCGAGCAGGACCACCGCCGGGTTCGCCTGCACAGCCGCCGCCACCGCCTGGAAATCCTCTCCGGCCTCCGGCGCCAGAGAGATGGTCGGCTCCACGACGCCGACCAGCGAGCACGACGCCATCTTGTCGTCTCGCCCCTTGCCGCCTTCAACGGAGTCGGCGTCCTTCGCCGAAGTCGATGCCTTGGTCGACTGTTTCTCCTTGCGCGGATGATTTCCTCCACGACGAGGACGACGGCTGCCAGACCTCCCGCGGCCGCCCTTGTCGTCGTCGTCGGAGTCACTGCGGTCGGGACAATCGAAGGAGAGGTGATCGGGGCTGTGGCAGATCCAGCACTCCCGACGTCGACCTCCTCCTCCTCAACCGCCGTCCTTGGTCGACTTCTTCTCGACCTCCTTGGTCGACTTCCAGCTACCGCTCCCCCTGCCACCAGACTGTCTGCGCTGTCCTGGTCGGCCTCCTTGCTTCGCAGGGGCGACGAAGTTGGCCTGCGCCAAGAGCTCCTGCGATCGCTCAGCCTCCTGCATCGCCTCGTCCTGCAGGATGTACGAGGTCAGGTTGTCCTCGTTGAGCATCGCCCTTGTGCTTGGCGCCATAGACAGCCGCTTCAGCAGGTTGTAGCTGCTAGAGAGACCCTGCATGACATGGGTGATGTACGACGCCGTGGAGTACTGCGCGCCGGCCATCCTGATGGTGGCGAGAATTCGCCTGGCTCGGTTGCAGTAGTCGGTCGCACTCTCCTCGTCGCCCATACGCAGGTGTGTCAGCTGTCCCTCCAGCTGGGCGATGAACAGGTCGTCGGTGACCTGGTACGTCGACTCAATGAAGTGCCACGCCCGGTGGCCGGCGTCGAGGTACTCCCGGCACCACTTCAAGGCGATCTGCACGCCCGGCGAGCAGCACCGCGAGATGACCGTGAAGGTCAACAGCTGCACGGCGCGAAACTCCGCACGCAGGTCGGGGTGGTGCTCACTCGGCGTCGCCACGGTCCCTCGGGCGAAGCCGATCAGCCCAGCCATCTCCAGCTGGGGCTCGATGGCTTCCTTCCAGGTGAGAATGTCGGGTCGACCGACCAGCGGAGGGGTGACCGAGATCCTGTCCGGCGTAAACTTGAAGTAGCCGTAGCTCGGTGCAATCCCACCTGCCGTCACCTGGGACGCCGTCATCGGCGACAGCGCACTTTGACGCCCACCGCCGTCACCATGTGAGGAGCCTGCAGACGCCGACGACTGCATCCCTCTCGCCTGAACGCCGCCGGCTTCACCGGCGTGTATCACACCTCGTTGCCTCGACGTGCCTCCCACACTGCTGCCGACCTGACCTCCACCGGCGTTGACGCCCACATCGACGCCGCCGTCGTTGTTCACCGGTCGAGGAGAGGCAGGTCGAGAGGGGGGATGCTCCGCCGCCCACACGGAGCGGAGTCCGGCCTCGACGACTGCCCACGGTATCGCCCCATACTCCTGGGCCTCATGGCGTCTCCTCGCATCCTCCAGCCGTCCCTCCAGGGTGTCCATCACCTCGGCGTCGCCTACGCGCACGCTAGTGACTTCACGGCTGCCGGTCTACGAACACGATCGGTATATGCTAAGTCGGCTAGACTGAACTACGTCGCGTGTTCGATCCACGCTCACCGCACCATGCGGAGATAACTGCAGCAACGGGAGCTAGGCTACGGGCTAGGCACGTGTGCTCGTGTGATCTCTACGTTCGTTAGTCCTTAGTCGTTTTCCTTGTGCACACACTACTTGCTAGTTCACGGGGAAAATTGGCAAGAGTTTTACTATGAAAAGTTCAAAACAATGGTAGCAACAACATTGGCAACATTGACTACATCAGAGCTAGCTAGGCTGCTGGTCGACCTCCAGCGTAGCAGGGTAGCGGTTCGCCAACGTTACAAGTCCACGGTGTGCCAGCGCTGCACCAAGTCGGCTGCCCAGCGTTGCACCCGCAGGACAACGGTGCACCTGCTTCGCAGGTGCGCGCAGCTGGTTGGTGCGCACTTCCCTGTCATGTGCGCAACGCAGACGCCTGGCAGACTCCACGCCAGCGACTGTGCCCACCAGCCACGTCGACCTCGGGATACCACCCCCGAGGTCGGCCTCGCAGTCTCCACCCTGGCGACACTCGCGCACGTCGCCCGGGTATCCCGATCGACCGGGCAACCACGCCTGGTCGGCTCACGCAGTCCGTAGCCGGTTACGCATGCCCGGCGTCCCCAGTCTGGCGTCCAGGCGCCCAGGACACCTTCCGAACCCCCTAGTCGGCGTCCAGACGCCCGGGACGCCGACCACACCTCCAGAGCGGCGTCCCTTCTCCCAGGACGCCGACTAGACACCCAGGTCGGTGTCGGGACCCGACGCCCAGATCGGCGTCCGGACCCCGGACGCCGTGCAGACGCACGGGACGCCAACCACGCCTCTAGGGCGGCGTCCTCCTGCTCGGCGTCTTCCTGCTTGGCGCCCTGAGTCAAGGTCGACGTCGGCCCCTCCTTCGTCGACCACCAGGTCCAGTCGACCACTAACAGGTCGACTAGCACTCCGTTAGCCGACCGCCGAAGTCGGCTTCGCCAAGTTGACGTCCTCCGCAGGTCGACTCCCAAGACGACCTCCCTGAAGTCGGCGCCACCCTGAAGTCGGCGCCCGTGCAGTGGTCCCCCGTGCAGGTCGACCTCCTCGTCGACCAGCTCACCCACTGCTACAGGTCGGCTGCTCCCCTCACACCCGACCACGAAGTCGGCTCCGCCCAAGCGAGGACGGGGCCAATACCCAACTCCCGTTGACAAGCACCTCCGGCAGCACCAGCGCCAACAGCACCTCCAGCGGCAGGACCTCCAGCAGCACCAGCAGCACCCGCAGCACGACCTCCACCAGGACTGACAGTAGTAGTCTCAGAACCAACACCCTCAGTCGCTCCAGCTCCAGGCGGACCCGCAGGCCCAGCAGCTCCGGGACCGGCGGCACCAGCACCCTCAGCGGTCGAAGAAGCGCCAGCTCCAGCATTACGCCTCCAGCGGCAAGCAAACCACTCACGCAGCTCCTGTGGAGAGAGTGGCTCCCGCCGAGACGAAACACCCGGAGAACGTCCAGGCCCAGTACCGCCAGACGCCACAAGGGGAGGTCTAGTGGCCGCAGGCTCCACACCTCCAGACTCAGCAGCTCCAGACGCAGCACCCCCAGGCTCAGCTCCAGACGCAGCACCCCTAGAGGCAGCACCACCAGGCTCAGCACCCCCAGGCTCAGAACCCCCAGAGGCAGTACCCTCAGGCTCAGCACCCCCAGGCTCAGCACCCCCAGACTCAGTGCCCCCAGAGTCAGCACCCCCAGGCTCAGCACCCCCAGGCTCAGCACCCCCAGCAGTACCTGAGTCACCAGCAACCTCGACCGGCTCGACTGCATCGACCTGGGACACACCTGAAGGGGAAGGACCCTGAGGGGGAAGGGGGTCTACCGGGGGGGAACCTGGCACAAGGAAGTGCGGTGGCGGGGGGAGGGAAGGATGCGGTAGGGGAAGAGGCGGTAGAAGGGGAAGGACTCGTCGAACGTGACGTCCTGGGAGGACAGAACACGACGAGAGGAGGGGTGGTAGAGCTGCCACCCTGGGGCGTCAGGGGGGAAGCCTAGGAAGACACAGGGAGCAGCACGAGGGGACAGCTTGTCCCCAGACAAGTCGCGGACAAACGCCCGAGATCCCCAGACACGGAACGCAGACGCATCGCCGACCTTCCCCGTCCACAGCAGAGCTGGGGAGGTCTCCGGCCGGGAGACCCTGGGGTGAAGGTTGAGCTGATGCGCCGCGTACTGAACCGCAAACGGCCACAGAAAATGGGGGGCAGCCGCATGCATCATGGACGTACGAGGGACGTCCATGACCATGCCAATGCGGCGCTCAGCAATCCCATTTTGCTGTGGAGATTCCGGAAGCGTGAAGGTCTGGCGGATGCCTCGTGCACGACAGTAGGCTCGCAGAAGGCCAGAGGAGAACTCTCCGCCTCGGTCAGAGTGCAGACGCAGAACAGGAAAATCCGAGCCGAAGCTCCTCCTGAGCTGGAGACGAGTTGCGCAGATCCAGTCGATCAACACCCCAGTGACATCACCCTTACTGCGCAAGGGGAAGACCGTGGTGTAACGCGACTAGTCGTCAACCACCAGCAGGAAGTAGCGCTCGTGACCCTGTCCACGGACGCGGGCCGGGCCCCACACGTCCATGTGAAGCGTCTGCAGAGGAGCCTCTGTCGGGGGAAACTGGGAGGAGTGAGGGGCAGCCCGAAGCCGCCCCTCGACACAGGGGACACAGGAAGGTCCTGGCCCTGAAGGAAGGGGAGGGAGAGACCGGGGGAGACCAGAGACAAGGACACGGGAAGCCATGCCCCTAAGACGAGGCAAGGAGGGGTGGCCAAGACGGTGGTGCCATAAGAGAGTCTCGTGAGACAGGAGGCGACACGAGCAGGGGGCAGACTCAGGACCAGACCTGGACGCAGCAGCAAACACCTGACCCGACGCAGCTACCTGGCCAGACGCAGGGACTGGAGGAGACTCAATGGTCAGGGTGTAGAGACTCGACCCAGGCCGACGTGAAAACGTGGCTAGGTGTCGGCCTGTGCGGGCGTCCGAGCGGTGGGTCCCCCGCTGACTCGCACGAGTAAACTGCTGAACCCCCGCATCCTGCAGGTCAGCACCACTCACCAAGTTCGTCGAGAACGAGGGGAGGTACAGACCCGACAGGGTGCCCGAGGGGGCAGCCGGACACGGGAGGACAGTGGAGAAGTGAGCGAGGACAGGACCCCCAGAGGGGTCAGCCAGGGAGACTGCAACCGGCCGACCAAGCGGCGTGAGTGTGGTGCGGTCTCGAAAGAAGGAGCGAGAAGCCCCTGAGTCAAGTGTGAAGGTGAGGGAGGCCGAAGCCGACGTAGTACCTGAGAGCGCAGCCTCACCAGTACCTGAGAGTGCAGACGCACTGGCACCTAGAGCAGTAGCCTCACAAGCACCTAGCGCAGCAGTACCAATGCCTGGGTCGGGCGGGAAACACCGGTAACAGTCACCCTCATCACTAATAGTCACAGCATACATGGCAGCAAGGATAGCATCAAAGTCAAGATCAAAGATCGCTACGCCAGCCCTAGACAGCTCTCCCCAGCGGGGAATCTCACTAGCCTCGGGTAAGTGCTGACGCCAAGCGTCCGTTAGGCGGCCAAAGCAGCGCTGGGTGGAGCGGGCACCCCCACACTGCTCACTCGCGCGGTCGCCGGAACGAAGAACGTAGGTGCACGGGCCAAGACCCCCACCACGCTGACGCTGCGTGTACCACTCACGGAGCTGCTGAGGCGGGGGGATGTCCCGAGAACGCTGCTGCTGCTGCTGTTGCTGGCGCGGACCACCACCAGAGCCGCTCCGCTGTGGGGCACTACCCCGACCGGCTCCACCTCCTCCGCCACCGCCGCCTCCACCTCCGCCACCACCACCGCCTCCGCTCCCACCGCCGCCGCCGCCACCGCCGCCACCTCCGCTGCCGCCACCACCACCACCACCCCCACCACCACTCCCACCGCCACCCCCACTCCCTCCGCCACCGCCACTGCCACCTCCACCGCCCCCGCCAGTTCCACCCGCGCCCTTGCCCCCCTTGCCCTTGCCAGGGCGGCGTCTCCCGCTAGGGGCAGACGCCGCGCCGACCGACTCAAGACCAAGCAGGTCGGCACCAGCAGCAGAGGCAACAGAGGGCAGCAGGGGGGGAAGGAGAACACCCCTCAAAGATGGGGGTGCGCGGGTCACCACGAGAGGCTCCTACAGCGACTATGCTCTTCTCCGCCGCTAGGAGGGCCTTCTCGAGGAGGTCGACAGTGAGGGTGGTGGGACAGACTGAGAGGAAGTGGTCCCTGACTACGCGAAGGGAGTCAGGGAGGCGAGTGACTATGTAATAGAGAGCGATGTACATGGGGGGGGGGTTCTTGGCGCAGAACTCAGCAGCAAGTGCGGCGCGGTAGCGAGTGTCGGACGTGCGGAGGTGCGTGATGAGGTCAGCGACTGTAGGAAAGGCAGCAAGGTCAGGAAAGAGGTACGGTAGCATCAGGCGGCTCAGTGCAGCAGTGGCAGGGGAAGAGTAGCGCGCAACTACAGCGTCGTACAAGGTCTGAGCACTCTTGTACTGACTAAAGTGTGTGCGCTCAGTGGTAGGCAGGTGGCGACGCACAGCAAGACGTGCAGCAGCATCGCGGGTGGCCCACTGAGAGCGAACAGTGGGATCAGCATCAGCAGCAGGAGCAGGGGAGGCGCCAGAGGTGAGGTCAAAGAGAGAAAGACCGTCCGCCCTATCGCACTGTAAAAACAGCTGCAGGTCGTCGACCCAGACCTCAAAGTCAATGGCTCGACCCTCAGCGTCAATAGCGAGGACACTAGGGGTAGCCATGACGACAGACTAGCAGTGCAAGCAGTGGGGGAAGGGCACGCAGTAGCAGTGAGGCTGTGCTCACCAGACAGGGCAGGTCGGGCAGCTCGGCAGTAGTGTGGCTCGGCTGCGGGGCGGCTCGGCGGTACTGCGGCTCGGCGGCTCGGCGCCTCGGCGGCTCGGCGGCGGCTGCTCGGCGGCTCGGCTGTACTGCGGCTCGGCGGCCCGGCGGCTCGGCGGCTGCTGCTGGGCGGCTCGGCTGAACTGCGGCTCGGCGGCCAGGCGGCCCGGCGGCTGCTGCTGGGCGGCTCGGCTGCTCCGGTACCGGGCGGCGTGGCGGGCGGCTGCTCGGGCGGCTCGGCAGGAGGGGAGACCGGCGGGCCCGCGAAGGTGAGGCGGCGGGGCCGCTACGTGAGGGCGGCCGGGCTGCGAAGGTGAGACGGCGGGGCCGCTACGTGAGGGCAGCGGGGCCGCGACGTAAGGGCGGCGGGGCCGCGTAGGTAAGGGCGGCGGGGCTGCGTAGGTAAGGGCGGCGGGGCCGCGTAGATAAGGGCGGCGGGGCCGCAAAGGTGAGGGCGGCGGGGCCGCGAAGGTGAGGGCGGCGAGGCCGCGAAGGTGAAGCGGCGGGGCCGCGACGTGAGGGCGGCGGGGCCGCGACGTAAGGGCGGCGGGGCCGCAACGTGAGTGCGGCGGGGCCGCGACGTGAGAGCGGCGGGGCCGCGACGTGAGGGCGGCGGGGCCGCGACGTGAGGGCGGCGGGGCCGCGACGTGAGGGCGGCGGGGCCGCGACGTGAGGGCGGCGGGGCCGCGACGTGAGGGCGGCGGGGCCGCGACGTATGGGCGGCGGGGCCGCGTAGGTAAGGGCGGCGGGGCCGCGTAGGTAAGAGCGGCGGGGCCGCGTAGGTAAGGGCGGCGGGGCCGCGTAGGTAAGGGCGGCGTAACGGGCCGCTAGGGGCGACACGGAGGGTCGCTAAAAAAAAAGGAACGCGCACCTTGGGGCGCGCTTCGGTGGGCCTTGGGAACAGTCCCTAGGAGGGGACCTGCTCTGATTCCATGTGAAAGAGTGAACGCGAATGAATGAACTATGAATGAAGTGGGTACAAGTACTAACCCTAATTGGGTTGTACCCCCTATGGGATACCCCACTATAGCCTACACAAAAGCATAAGCTATAATGTTCTGACAAGCGCCTCATCGACCTGGCTATTCTGCCAGTTGGCGCCCGTCAGCTCCGCGGCGAGCGCCGAGTACCACAGCAGCGGACTCTGCTTCAGGCCGTACAAGCTCTTCAACAATTTCCAGACTCGGCCGGTTCCGTTGTTGAAGTAGTCGGGCTGGTGCATGTAGAGGACGCGATCCAGCTTGCTCTGCAGAATCGCAATTTTCATGTCCAGCTGCATCAGGTGCAGGTCGAGGACTGCTATGTCATAATGTTATATTTCTCTAGTCTGCAGTGGGGTACCTTATAGTAAGTATAGCCCTGTTAGGGTTTGCTATATGTATCCCATTGTTTGCTAGTGAAACCCCTCTTCTGTTGTTCATCCCTCGTTCATTCTTCTGATATGCTATCAAAGCAGGTCGACCCTCGCGGGTCGATCCTATGGATGGACCCACCCTGCTGCTTCCGCTGCTGTCCTGCCTGTCGCGCGCCCCGTGCGCGCGACGTTCTCTGCCTGCCGCGCGCCCGACGCGCGCGGCGTTTTTTCTTCCCGCCGCGCGCCCGCCACGAGCTTGGGGCGCGTGGCGGTTTCCTCCCTGCCGCGCGCCCTGGGCGCGCGCGGCGGTTTCGTCGCCCGACGCGGCGCCCCGGGGGCCCGCGCGCTGTCCCCTCTTATCGCCCGCCGCAGCGTCTCGGGGGCCCGCGCATCGCCCCCCCTCCCGTCGCCCGTCGAAGCGCCCCAGGGGGCCGTGCGCCGCCCTGCTCGTCGCCCTGGAGGCCCGCGCGTCGCCCCCCCTCCCGTCGCCCGTCGCGGCACCCTGGGGGCCCGCGCGCCGCCCTGCCCGTTGCCCGTCTCAGCGCCCTAGGGACCCGTGCGCAGCCCCGCTTTTGCTCGCACGCCGCCCCAGCTGCTGCCCGCGTTTCTGCCCCACGCCGCGCGCGCGGCATCTGCGTTGGGGGTGTGGGGGTGGCGGGTATGGGGGTGGCAGGTGTGTGAGCCGTCCCCTGCTCCTCCTCCTCCTCCGTCTCCCACTGCTGCAGGTGCCACTGAGGGGGTTGGGTGTGTGGGAGCCGAGGGAGTGGCGCTAGGGGGGTGTCGTGAGAGTGGAGCTAGGGGTGCATAGGGGGGTGTGTGAAAGGGGGGTCTGCGACAGTGCGGGAGGTTGAGCGGAGGTAGCCGTCGTGTCGCCAGCAGCGCCAGTAGTCCGGAGCCGGCGTGCTCTGGTAGCTCAGCGAGCCTACTGCGCCAGTCGCCCGTGGGTCCGTTGCTCCTGCCGCTCATCTTAGCCGCGGAGCCAGTTACTCCTGTAGTCCGGGGCCCTTGCTCCGGTAGCCACCGTGTGCGCGCTCCTGTTGCCCGTGTGTTTGCGGCTTCACCCGTCGCCTCCTATCTCCACTCCTCTCACAGTCCCTCCTCCTCCTCCTCACTTGCCCTCTGTGACTGCCCGATAGCGGGCAACGTTTGTCGACCAGCTCTTACGTCCCGTTAGAGATGAGACTCTTGATCTCCTCGTCCATGGCCGCTTTGACCGCCTTGCCTTTCTAGCTCGCCAACGCCGCCTTCACCGTCATGTTGGCATTGTCTCAGAGATGCTCTGGGTCGACGCGCATGTCCCGGTCGAGCTTGGGCAGATCGATGTCGTCTTCGGCGTCGTCGAGCAGAGTGCTGTAGGCCGTCGGCGGCAGACAAGCGTGGAAGCTCAGCTTCTCCGGCGGCTTGCCGATGTTGGAGCGGCAGAGCGGCGCGATTTCTCCTTTTCGACCGCGACCTTTACGACGTCGTCATCTTCGGACTGCTCCCCTTCTCCGCCACCGGCCGCACCGACGAATTCCACAACGTCGTCGCTGGACGAGTCGTTGACGAACTGCTCCCCTGTCGGCAGCTCTTCTACGGACTGCTCCCCCAGGATCGGCTTCTCTGCCAACGGCTCCCCTGAACCTGGCGCCTCTGCCGATGGCTCCACTGCAGTCTGCTTCGGCGCCTCTGCCAACAGCTTCTCTGCAAGTGGCACCTCTACCGACGGCTTCGCTGAAGCCGGCTTCAACGTCGACAACTCCCCTGTCATCTGCCGCTTCCCGTCGCCGACTTTCTCGGCATCACGTCGGCCACCGGCGATGCAACCGGCGGCGCCACAGGCGACGCACCAAGTCTCCCCTCATCACCGGCAGCCGACGAGGGCACAACAGGGGGAGTGAGGGGGACTTCCTCGACATCCTCATCATCATAATCGTCGACGACGACGAGCAGAGGTAACGTAGAGGAGGAATCCGGCGGCGGAGTAGACGACGTCCTCTTCAACTCCAGCCCGTACTCTACCTTCCACATCTCCATCGACATGTTATCGTAGAAGATCGCCTCGACCGTCGTGACGATTTTGTTGCCCGTCAAGTTTAGCACCTCCCAGCCCTTGCTCTCCAGCGATACACCGAGGTGAAGACCCCAACGAGCCTTCAGCGCCAGCTTCCCGCCGCGCTGCTGCTCAGGGACCATGAACTGCATGCAGCCCCACACGCGCGCCAGTGTCAGATCCGGCTTCGTCTTGAACACCAGCTTCTGCGGCGTCGTCCCCTTTGGCAGAGAAGCACGCTCGAGGCAGTTGCACACCCAGATGGCCTGTCGCAGTGCGAGCTGCCACCAGTGATGCTTCACGCCCATGTGCAGTGCATCGTACACACGGCCTCGACCACTGTGCGCATCTCCCGCTCGGCCATCCCGTTTTGTTGCGGAGTGTAGGGGCACGTCAGATTGTGGAGGATTCGCTTGTCCTCGACGAGGTCGGTGAAGACGCGACCGAGGAACTCCCCTCCGCGGTCCGAACGCAACTATTTCACCATCTTTGACGTCTGCCGCTCCACTCCCTTCAACCACTTTTTGAAGATGACCAGCACGTCACTCTTCTTCGCGATCGGCCTCAGCCACACGTAGCGGGTATTCCTATCAGCAGAAGAAAGTAGAGGCTACCGTCATTGGCGACCACCCGAAATGGTCCGCAGAGGTCGATGTGCACCACATCAAGCGCATTCTCGGTATCCGATCCTTGGTCGGGGAAGGTGTGCCGTGCAAGTTTGCCGCCGATGCAGGAGGCACACGGCAGATCAGCTGCAGTCAACTTCTTGATGTCCAGACTGGCGGCGACCTCATGCTTTGCAGAGCTCTTGATCGTGTCAACGCCCATGTGCGCAAGCCGTGCGTGCAACATGTACGGGGTCAATTTCGTCGCTGGCGCGATAGTCCGCAGAGCCACAACCTCCGCCTCGTCGTAGACTTTGTCCAGCTGGGGCGCATGTCGGAGGTGAGAATTCTGCCGGAGTAGCGTGCTCGACCAAGGACATCGCCAGCAGAAGACACCAGCAGCATCTCGCCGCCCTCGTCCTGCAGCTTCACGCCATTCTCCTTGAGTTGGCCAGCAGACAGCAAGTTCGCGTGCACACCCGGGACGTTGAGTACGTCGGGGACGAGAACCTGCTTCCCGGCCTCCCCTTGCAGAGCAACAGTGCATCTGCCTTCCACGCTCTGAAGTGCTCCGTTTAAGCCGCGAACGTGGCGTACATCGCCGATCGGCTGCATCTCAACGAAGGCCTCCTTCGTTCCCATCAAATGGTGGGAGCAGCCGCTGTCGAGCAGCACGACGGTCGGATTGGTAGCGACCGCCTTGAAATCTTCGCCAACCTCCAACGCCAGCGAGATCGTCGGCTCTACCACACTGACCATCGAGCACGAAGCCTCCTTGCCACCAGCGCTGCCGCCAGAGGAGTCCGAATCCTTCGTTGAAGACGTATTCGACGGCTGCTTCTCCTTGCGCGGCTAGTTGTCCCGACGACGACGTCCACCATCTCCCTTTCTGCGGTTGGCGTCTCGGTCGTCGTCAGACTCGTCTCAGTCGGGGCAGTCATACGAGAGGTGGTCAAGAGCATCGCAGATGTAGTAGCGACGGCCTTCTCGACGCGAGCCACTTCGCGTTCGATGACTTCCCACCACCGCCTCCGGCAGACTTCCCAAACTGCCCCTGTTGGCGTCCTTGCTTCGCCGGGGCGACATATTTGGCCTGTGGAAGCAATTCTGCAGGCTGCTCAGACTCCTGCATGAACTCGTCCTGGATGATATGGCTTGAAAGCGAGTCCTCGTTTAGAGTCTCGCATGTGCCGGGAGTTGTCAGCATACGGCGCATCAGATTGTAGCCCGAGGGGAGGCCACTGATGACATGAGTGACGTACGACACCACCGAGTAGTCCACGCCGGCCATCCGCAGATCGGCCAAGACTCGCCGCTCTCGATTGCAGTACTCGGTCGCCGATTCCTACTCCCCCATTTGAATTTTGGTCAACTTCTTCTCCAGTTGACTGATGTAGAGATCGTCAGTCGCTTTGTAGGTGCGCATGATGTACTGCCACGCTTGGTAGCCAGCATCCACCCGTTGTCTGCACGACATCAATGCGACCTGCACTAGAGGCAAGCGACACCTCGAAATGACCATGAAGGATAGTAGATGAGCAGCGCAAAGTTCTGCCCAGAGTTCAGAGTTGTCTGCGTCCGTTGTCGCAACATTGCCGTCGACTCTGTAATCCGGCAATCTCCAGCTGAGGCTCGATTGATTCAATCCACGTGATTAAGTCGTGTCGACCTTCGAGCCGCCTCGGCCCAACGATCTTGTCTGGCGAGAATTTAAAATATCCGTATGCCGGCGCGATGCCTCCGTCTCGACCTACCAACGCATGAGTCGACGAGGTCGGCCTGACTTTACTCCTCATAGGAGATTGACGTCGACCATCAATACGACCTGGTAAAATGTCGTGCCCATCCAGCGTCGTCGCGAGCATTTCCTGTATAAACCCGAAGTTTTCCCCGCAGCGAATCTTCACTCTCTCCACTTTCTCCCGTATACCCAGTGGCGTGCCGTCGTGAATCAGTATTGGGCAATCGGTCGTTGTACCCTCCTTATCCAGCTGAGCCCGATTGATTGTGTGGATCCGTACTGTGCGGTGAGGGTCAGTGAGGTCAGGCGAGCAGTGAGTGTCAGAATATTATCTTATTGTTCTAGCCTGTAGTGGGGTGCTCTATAGCGAGTACGACCCTTCTAGGGTTTGCTATTTGTATCCTCATTCTTGCTAGTTCAATCCTCTTTCTTTCTTCTAATTTTGACATGCTATCAGAGCAGGTCGATCCCCTTGGATCGATCCTGTGGGTGTGTCCCCACCTTGCTTCCGCTGCTACTTTTTCATCCCGCCGTGCGCCCCGAGGCGCGCGGCGGTTTTCTGCCCGCCGTGCGCCCCGAGGCGCGCGGCGGTTCATTGCCCGCTGTGCGCCCCGGGGCGCGCGGCGGGCTTCTCCTCTACGTCGCGGCCCCGCCCCGGCCCGTCGCCGCCCGTGCGCCTGCCCGGCTCGGCCCCGCCCTTCGTCGCGGCCCCGCCCCGGCCCGTCGCCGCCCGTGCGCCTGCTCGGCTTGGCCCCGCCCTACCTGTCGCGGTCCCGCCCCTCCGTCGCGGCCCCGCCCCGACCGTCGCGGCCCCGCCCCTCGTCGCGGCCCCACCCCTGCGTCGCGGCCCCGCCCCTCGAAGCGGCCCCGCCCTACGTCGCGGCCCCGCCCCGGACCCTATGCGGCCCCGCCCTACCTTCGCGGCCCCGACCTGTCGCGGCCCCACCCTACGTCGCGGTCCCACCCCGACCGTCGCGGCCCCGCCCCGCTCGTCGCGGCCCCGCCCCTTGTCGCGGCCCCGCCCTCCCCTCAGGTCCGTGGTGGGCCCCCCCCCTTTCTCCCCTTCCCCCATTTCCCGTCGCCCGTCGCGGCTCCTTCGGGGGCCGCAAGCGGCCCCCCTCAGGTCGCCACGACGGACGATGGGAGGGGCGAGCTGTGGGGTGGCGGGTATGGGGGTGGCCGGTGTGCCTTCCTCCCTTTCTCCTCCTCCTCCTTCGTCTCCCACTGCTGCAGCTGTCGCTGAGGGGGGTGGTTGTGTGGGAGACTGGGGTTTAGGGTTTTAGGGGGGTGCATGGGAGTAGAGCTAGTGGTGTAGCAGTGGGTGTGTATCAGGGGGGTGGGACTGTGTGCGGGAGGATGAGCGGAGGTTGCCAGTTTGTCGTCAGCAGCACCTGTAGTCCGGGGCGCTGTCCCGGTAGCCCAGTCGTAGCCAGCTGTGCCAGCCGCCCGTGGGTCCGTTGCCCGTCCGCCGCTATTTGAGCCGCGGGGCCTGTTACCCCTGTAGTCCGGGCGCTGTCCGGTAGCCGCTGTGCCAGTCTGCCTCCTGTTGCCCGTGTGTCTGCAGCTTCAGCCGTCGCCTCCTGTCTCCTCTCCCCTCACTCTCCCTCCTCCTCCTCACTTGCCCGTTGTGACTACCACTAGCTTTGCTTATAATTGTAAACTCTAAACTATTTCTTCTTGAACTTGTGCTCAGAATGTGTGGTGACATTGTGATCCACCCTGAGCTTGTTTTGCTTTGCCTGCTCTGCTGATTACACCCCACTTTGGCTATGGGGGTGTGTCAGAATATTATCTTATTGTTCTAGCCTGTAGTGGGGTGCTCTATAGCGAGTACGACCCTTCTAGGGTTTGCTATTTGTATCCTCATTCTTGCTAGTTCAATCCTCTTTCTTTCTTCTAATTTTGACAGTGAGTCTCGTCAGTAGTGGACCCGTACTCTGCTAACTGTTGGTGTTTCCTTGCCTCCCAGACTCCCTCCCCTGCTCTGCTCCACTGCGCCTTCTACTAGGCATTCGCTCTTGCGATGGCCCGGCTTATTATACGCGAAGCAGCGCCCTTTAAACGACGCGGCAGCTGCATTCGTCGAAACAGCGTATACAGTGGCGTGCTCGGTCTGTCCCCGAGGGCGATTACCGTAGTAGTACCCCGAGCTCAAAAGGGGTAGGATGTCGATTTTCTCCGCTAGCGCCAAGATTTTGTTGAAGTTCGAGATCTCGCAAAGAAGAATTTATTGCGAGATTTCCGGCTTCAGGCCGCCGACGTAGCAATCCACTCGCTCCGCTTCATGCATGTAGCTGGCTTGCTCGCACAGCACGAGAAAACCGCTGGTGTAGTCTTGGACCGACCCAAGCTGTCGCCAAGTACGTAGCTTCTTACGTGTTGAAATTGAGGTCGGGATTGGCTCGAAGCGCGTCCGAAGCCCTAAGCACCACGCGTCCCACGTGCTATATTGGGATGTCTCGCAGAATTAACTCCAGGTAACGGCTGGACCCATGGGCCCTTCCTCTTGCGACAGTGGCTCGTAGGTGCACGTCGATGTCACGATGACTCGCCACCAATACATGGCAGGGCCCCGCAGCAACGATACGACGTACCAGATCTTCGCTGCATCCGACGGCACGTAGTTTGTGTAAGAAAACGCGTTCATCGTGAACACCCACTATTGAACCGTTGGACCTCCACGCTGGCTAGTATCAAAGCAGGGCGGGCGTTGTGGCTTGAGTGGCATTGGCTCACCAATGTCGTCGTTGCCGGCTGATGTTGCAATTCGACGTGACGACGATCCTCGCGAGGTGCATTTACGCCCGGTGCGGCCCTGGTTCTCTCCATGCCAGGCATAGATTAGCCGGCGCCGTCGCTGGCTGCTCTTGACTGCTGTCCCACGCTGTCGTACTGCGCTAGTGTGTCGGATGAAATGATAATTGGCTCTTCCGATTATGCAGGTGCATTTGCGGGTGCTGGTGCTGGTGCATTCACCTTTGATCGCAGTCGAGCGGAGACGCGTTCCGCCGTGAGCGTCGCGATTTCAAGCGTCGATTCCTCGAGCTGGCGCACAAGTTGGTCGAGGGTCAACGTCGCGAGGTTGATATCAGCCATGGCAAGGGTGTTGGGCGAGCTTAGCAAGAGCCTCAGTCGTGGCTGAGTGTGCTTACAAGAAGGCACACGGGCAGCGGTGCTTGATCGCTGAGAGACGTCTTCCCTTCCAAAATTGAGATAGTGGGGAAGCGAAGGTGTGGGCGCGGTCCGAGAAGAGATCGTAGGCTCTGAATACTAAGTGTTACGAGTGCAAGTGAGCGAGCGAGCGAGAATTGCACTATCAAAGCAAAACATTACATCGAGCGAAGGCACGAGGGAAGAATATATAGTGAAGTAGCGTGGTAATGGTAACGCAAGAAATTGGGGATGCACTACGGGCCTAGCGCCGAGGTTGGGATTTGTCGAGGCAGAGGACCGGGGCGCGGGTAACCAACTGAATCGTGAGGTTGGGTCTCGAGGTGTAGAGTGGCGGGAGCAGTGGTCGAGGCAAGTTTCGCGAGCGGGTAACGTTTCACTATTGGGTGATGTTAGCTGGAACAGTCATATACGCAGTAAGGAGGGGCACAAAGTAAGGAAAATGAATTTGCCTTACAAACACGATTATCTTCCCACATTCATACCTCCCCAAGCGTTAGATGTTTTACGGGCTCTCCTTTCTCTCCCCCTCGTCATCCGCACCGCGCTTCCAACCGCTCCATCCTCAAAGTTGGGTGGGTGGTTTCCCCAGCACCCACCCCCCCCCCCCCCCCCCCTCTCTCATTTCGTGCTATTTGTATTTCAAAAGCGTTGGCAAACAGGACCGACAAGGCCAAGATGCTGACAAGGAGCATGTTATGAGTTGTAAAAGAGAGTGTGCGGAATAACGAATAACGAAGATGTGACTCAATAATCTGATAATACAATGAAGGCACGATATTATATAGTCACTACCCTAGCCAGGAGGGAACTTTGGGGCTACGTGGTTGGGTGCAGGCTTGGCCATCGGGAAATTAGAAGCCGAAGCGGGTCAGCCTCGGCAGCGTAGGTGTCGCCCGAAAAGTGCGAAGTCCAAAATGTCGGGGTTGTACACGTAGCAGTCAACCCGGTAATCAAAAGGAAAAAACTCCTATCAGTCCAATTGACTAAAAAGTCCACGTGACGGCTAGAAGCGTCGAGCCGAACATGATGTGTCAAGATCTTGGACGGGTCGAGTGTTGGTTCCAGGACAGGCTGAGTTGTCGGGGCAGCGTTCTGGCGCGCGATGCCTGTCGTAGCAGGCACAAATTTTCAAAGTAGGCTGACATGGAAGGCGTCATGGATACGCCAGTCGTAAGGTAGCAGCAGCTTCGCAGTGACAGGTGTCACCATCTGGTGATCATTCATGCTGGACGGGGCATTGTTGAACACGAACTTCATCATGGCGGGTGAAATCTCCCAACGAGCAGGGTCGGGACAGTTTGTCCTGATCAGCAGCTCCATTGTCTGTTTGGTCCGCTCTGTCTGTCCGTTGGTTTGTGAATGCTATGCCGACGAAAACTAGCTTCGTGCCTTACTGCGCCCACGTCTCCTTCCAAAACTTCGAAGTGAACTTCAGGTCCTTGTTGCTGTTGATCGCTGAGGGGATTCAATGCAATCGCACGACGGTTGAGATAAAGAGGCATGCAATTTCTTTGGCTGTGATTGTTGTACGACATGTTGCGAGGTGCGCCATTTTCGTGAAGCGATCGACGACGCCAAGCACATCGTCGTTGCCCAACGGCCTAGCTGGCAGCCCTGGCATAGTCACTTGTTGCCACGGTCGCTCGGGTGTCCCCAAGGGTTGCAGCAATCCAGCTAGTCGCTGACGCGTCATTTTCATGGCTTGGCACACCACACATATCGCTGCATGTCGTTAGAGGAATCGGGCCAGTTTTTATTGACTGTGCAACAGTTTTTGGGTTTTATATGTTGGTGCAACCCTACAGTTCGGACTCAGCTTGTTGTCGGTGTGCGTGCATGTGTGTGTGCATGAAATGGTATGAGGGCATGGGATAATATATGTTTCATGCTTATAATAGTGTTTGAATGATGAGTCATGGTGTCAAGTGCGTGTGTCGATTCAATAGCGAGTTATCGCTAGTCGTGTGTTACGCGGTCATTTTGTGTGTTCCGCGCGGTTTCTATTTCGTCGTTTGTGTGTCTCGCGCGGTCTCTATTCTGTCCTGTGTCGAACGTTCGGCGTGTCGGAGGTGTGTGCAGCAGACCCATCAAGAACTCAAGGATGAGTTTGTGATGAAGAACCCAAGCCTTGGTGTCAAGACTCAAGTGATCTCGAAGCCCTCAAAAGGGTACACCTCAATATAATGCAAATAGTTACATTACTTTGTGTAGTGTAACATTTCAGTTGGTGTAGGCCATTGTGGTGGGTAGTTTCGAGACCCTTCTTGGTTGGGGACAGTATGGCACTGCTCCACATCACTGTACCTCGGCTCTTGGGGTTTGTAGGAGCTGGGAGTCATTCCCAACTCGTAACTCTTCCTAATTTCTGTTCTAAGATTATAGTGGCTGCCATAGTGCCGTTCGTTCAAACCAACGCTGTGTCGTCAATACTTGGTGAAATTGTGCGATCTATATTGCATATTGTATGCGACTTTAAGACGCTCCAGATCCAGGTTGAATCAGGTCATTTAAAGTTGTGACCAGAACGCTATGAACGTTTAAAGCCGCTGTGCAGAAATCCGACTGTGCACTCTATCTTTCGTTTTAGGCACATTGGAGTCTACTGTGATCATAACAAGTGGTATCATAGCCCTGTGGAACAGCTTCGACGATGGCTGGACCTGAGGAGAGGGGTGGCAGAGGTGCTGGTGGTAGTGGAGAAGCCAAAGCACAAGGTCAACCCTGTGATCCCGTGCAACCAAGTCTTGGGCCATCTAGGGACGAGCCAATAGTGTTTGGCCTTGACTAGTTCAACGGTGACAACTTTGCTGAATGGTCCTTCAGAATGGACAACGTGTTTGACCACTATGACCTTCTGGAGGTGATGGAAGGAACGGAGAAGCGCCCCGAGAACGACCCGGAGAAGAGCCCGTGGGTGCGGAAGAGCGCACAAGGCTACCTCCTACTTGGGCAAGCGTTGGGGAGCAGCCAAATCCGTCACATCAAGCCATTCCAGCGTGAACCAGAGAAGGGACCTAATTCATGGGCTGCTCTCAAGGGTGTACACGCTCCTGCAACAGCGGCGGTAGCGGTGGTGTTGGAACGGCAAATGGCGACACTACGAATTGAAGAGGATGAAGCGGTTGGAGGAGTGCAGAAATTCTTCTACTTGTTGACGTGGCTTGACGGAGCGGATCTCAACCTGCTGACTTATAGTGAGCTCCAGAAGATAACTAAGTTGCTGGCCTTACTCCTAGAGTCATGGTCCTCCCTCATTATCAACCTCAACCGTGATCTCCCCCGCCTCTCGCTTGAAGACGTGAAGCGAGCAATCCTTCAAGAAGATTTCCGCCGCTGTGAGTTGGCGAGTGCGGATGGCACAGGGGCAGCAAGCATCGGCTGGGGGTACGGCCGTGGAAGGGGCAGAAGACGAGGGGGAGGCAGATTTGGCAGCAACAACTTCAATGGAGGCCGCGGAAGTGGCGGTTACCGCAGCGACGACAAGATATACGGACGCGGTCGCGACCGATTCAATGGCGAGTGCCACTATTGCCACAAAAGCGGACACATGTGGCGCGATTGCTTCAAACTCCCTTAAGGATGGACCCCTGCTCAAGGCAAAGAGGGTAAAGGAGCAGGAGGAGGGAGACGAAGAGGCCGCGGAGGCCGTGGCAAGGTCGCGGAGGAGGTGCTGCAAACATGCGGAGTGGAGATAACGAGATGGACCCGAGCGACGATCAGTACCCGGGTCAATTCTACTTTGTGTCAATGCAAGCACCGGCTGGACCAGAGAAGGATGAAGGCTTTGAGGAGCCAGCAGCTGTGGGAAAGGTGACCCTACACCCCCTGGACTATTGGGTGATTGATAGCGGCGCTACCTACACCATGACACCTCGCGCGGACTTGCTCACCGAACTTGAACCGTCACCGGTGAAGCATGTCACATCGGCTTTGGGGCAGCGAGCAGAGGTGAAAGGCATGGGCAAGGCCATGTTCTAGGGTGCTGATGGGAAGATGGTGGGCCTCAAGAACGTGCTTTGGGTGCCCAGCCTTGCAGCCAACCTGATTTCAGTGCGGCGATTGGCAAAGGCCGGCATGGACACGAACTCGAAAGCAGCCAAGACCTACACCGCAAGGATTGGCGACCGGATTCTATGGGACCTTCACGAAGATAGGGATGTCTACAACAAGATGTGGCAGATCCCTGTGGTCCCCATGCCCAAGGAGAGGCAAGTGGCAGCAAACATCAGCGCCAAGGGCAAAGCGGTTGGTAGTGGCTATGGCGCGAACGATCGTGCCAAGGAGAACGAGCTCAAGAAGAGCAAACCTGGAGGGACCAGCAAGCTCGGTGATCCTAAGGAGAATGTTGCAGCAGCCAAGGAGCAGCACAAGGGTGAGGAGAACCTCAAGGCAGCAGCGGAGGAGGATTACGGAGAGAGCATGTGGGGCACTATTGCGAGCGCGACATTCTCCAATCCGACTTCGGCTACGGGGGAGTGTGATTGGCTCACCTTGCATCGGCGAATGGGGCATGAGGCCCTGCCCATCTTGCAGCAGCTAGTGAATAATGAGATGGTTGCTGGCATACGTGTGAAGGGGGAGCCCGATGAGGTGCTTGGCTGCCTGACGTGCATGCAAGCCAAGTTCACCCGTTACCCGTTCTCTAGCTCGGAGGCAACGGCTAAGGCACCACTTGATGAGGTGGTGATGGACGTGGTGGGCCCCCTGAAGCTTGGAGCTGCTGGAGCTGAGTACTTTCTCACCATAGTCGACGTCTACACCCGCATGACCTGGGTGTACGTGCTATCCAAGAAGAGCGACGTGGCTGAAACGGTGAAGACCGATTGGTTGCCGATGGTGGAGCGGCAACAAGACCGGTTATTGAACTCAATCGGCACCGATCGAGGGGGAGAGTTACTGAGAAAGGAGTTCGGATTGTGGCTGAAGAAGAATGGGATAAGTCACTCCCTTACCATGCCATACTCCCCTGCAATGAACGGCATCGCCAAGCGAGCGAACCGCACAATCACGGAGACGGCACGCGGGTTGCTCATAGAAGCCGGGCTACCCGACTATTTCTGGCCTGATGCCGTGCGGAGTGCGTGTGTGGCCAAGAACAGAGCCTTGACTCATATGGGATCATACAAGTTGGTGCCCTATGCGGAGTGGATTGGAAGGAAGCCAAAGGTGGATATGCTTCAGGTGTTTGGGTGCATGTGTATGGCGCTCGTACCTAAGCATCTTCGGCACAACAAGCTTGGTGCCAAGGCAATATGGGCCATGCAATTGGGCATGGTTTAAAACAGCAAGGGGTGGCTTCTTTGGGACCCATTCACCAAGAAGTTCCTGGTGAGCAGGGACTGCAAGTTCATGGAGAGCCTCATGTACAGGGATTGGAAGGCGGAGAACGAGGTAAAGATAGGCATGCGGTTTGGGGATGTGAAGAGTTCCGGCTTGGAGCATGTGGAGCTGCCTTTGGAGCTGAGCAGTGGCAGCACTACCACAAGGCAATCTTCCCTTGTGAATGGGGGAGAGGAGTCCAAGGATGCAGAGGAAGAAAAGGAGGAGGTGCAGCAAGTGAGCGAGCGTGCACCGACACTTCCTTCACTCGCTACAAGTGCTCCACGGATCCGAGTAACCCCGTAGCAACGCCAAGGCCTTCAAGTCCCTGCAGCTGAGGAAGAAGGAAGGGGCAAGAGGAGAGTTCAACCCCCCTAATAGGCTGACCTATGATGCACCGGGAAAGCATGGCAAGTCAGCCCTGGCCGGAGCGGCAATGATGGTCGGAGACGACGAGGAGAGTGACTACGAGGAAAGTGCGTTCGTGTTCTTCTCTCTGGTGGAGATGCCGGGAGAACCAGCAACTCTCAAGGAGGCCTTGGAGAGTAGTGATGTTGAGGAGTGGAAGAAGGCAATGGAGAGTGAGCTGAAAAGCATTGAGGAGAATGACACGTTTGAATTGGTGGAGCTACGGGAGGGACGTAAGGCGATAACGTCCAAGTGGCTCTTCAAGATCAAGTCGGACGCCGACGGCAAGATCGAGCGCTACAATTCTAGGCTTGTAGCCAAGGGGTGCGAGCAGAAGGAGAAGGTGGACTTCAAGGAGTTGTTTTCTCCTGTGGTGAAGCCAACGACGCTGCGGATCCTACTCGCAAGAGCCGCCATCAAAGGATGGGTGGTGAAGCAGATGGACATCGTAACGGCATTCCTCAACGGCGTCCTAGAGGAAGAGATTTTTATGTCGCAGCCAGAGGGGTTTGACGATGGTAGCGGCAGAGTGTGGAAGCTGAAGAAGGCCCTTTATGGGCTGAAGCAGGCCCCTAGGCAATGGTACATGAAGCTGCGCGAAGTGTTGGAGGAGATCGGCTTCACTCCCTCTACGGACGATCACTCCTTGTTCATGCTTGGCGAGGGGGAGCAGAGGAGCTTCATGGTGGTGTACGTGGATGACATCCTCATCTTCTCACCTTCCTTTGACCTTGTGAAGGAGGTGATGTTGAAACTTCAAGACAAGTTCAAGTGCAAGTCCCTTGGTGACGTGAACTTCTACCTTGGGCTCCACATCGAGCGTGACGTGGAGAAGAGGAGAGGCGCACCAACAGAAGTACTTGGAGGCCTTGGCTGCCAACTTTGGGTAGAGTGAAGGCCATGTGACTACACCCTTTCCCTCTAGGTTCAATTGTGTGAAGGGACCAGAGGAGGAGAGCGTTGGTGAAGAGGAGAGGCGCCGTATTCACTCGTTGGTGGGCAGCCTCATATATGCGGCGGTAAACACCCGACCGGACGTCGCCTTTGCTACCGGGCAGCTGGCTAGGGTTGTTCAATGCCCTAATGAGGACCAGGTAGCAGCTGGAATGAGGGTGGCCAAGTACCTTGGCCAAACACCGACCATTGGGCTGCAATACTCGGCGACGGGGCAAAGGCGCCACATGGGCGCGGATGGTGTTGAACCTGGGCGTTTGCTCCTCACCGCATTCTCCGATGCCTCTTATGCATCAGAACCAGAGGACATGACAAGTGTGGGAGGCTTCATCCGCTGTGTTGGTGGAGGCCCAACTGCTTGGGAGAGCAAGAAGCAAGTTGATCAAGCATTGAGCTCGGTGGAGTCCGAGTACATGGCACTCTTCCGTGCCGTACGGGAGATTGTGTGGCAGCGGCGTTTGTTGGCTGAATTGGGGGAGGAGCAGCAAGGACCTACCCCACTCTACTATGACAGCCAGGGAGCCATTGCTCTTGCTAAGAACCTTGTGTTGCACGGCCTTACCAAGCACATGAGGGTGACGTGGCATTGGACGAGGAGCTTGGTGGCCGCGGGTGAAGTTGAGTTGCACTACGTGAAGACCATGGGGCAGCCGGCTGACATGATGACTAAGAGGCTGGTGGAGCAGCAGCACTGGAAGTGTTGCAAGCTGGCTGAGATGGCTCTGAACTGAGAGAGCAACAATCCGAGGGGGAGTTTGTTGGTGCAACCCTACGGTTCGTACTCGACTTGTTGTCCGTGTGCGTGCATGTGTGAGTGCATGGAATGGTATGAGGGCATATGATAATATATGTTTCATGCTTATAATAGTGTTTGAATGATGAGTCATGGTGTCGAGTGTGTGTGTGTCGAGGCAATAGCGAGTTATCACTAGTCGCGTGTTACGCGGTCATTTTGTGTGTCCCGCGCGGTTTCTATTTCGTCGTTTGTGTGTCTCGCGCGGTTTCTATTTCGTCCTGTGTCGAACGTTCGGCGTGATGCAGGTGTGTGCAGCAGACCCATCAAGAACTCAAGAATGAGTTTGTGATGAAGAACCCAAGCCTTGGTGTCAAGACTCAAGTGATCTCGAAGCCCGCAAAAGGGTACACCTCAAGTTAATGCAAATAGTTACATTACTTTGTGTAGTGTAACATTTCAGTTAGTGTAGGCCCTTATGGTGGGTAGTTTCGAGACCCTTCTTGGTTGGGGACAGTGTGGCACTGTTCCACATCACTGTACCTCGGCTCTTGAGGTTTGTAGGAGCTGGGAGACATTCCCAACTCGTAACGCTTCCTAATTTCTGTTCTAAGATAGTGGCTGCCGTAGTGCCGTTCGTTCAAACCAATGCTGTGCCGTCAATACTTGGTGAAATCGTGCGATCTATATTGCCTATTGTAGGCGAATTTAAGACGCTCCAGATCCAAGTTGAATCAGGACATTTAAAGCTGTGACCAGAACGCTATGAACGTATTAAGCCGCTGTGCAGAAATCCGACTGTGCACTCTATCTTTCGTTTTAAGCACATTGGAGCCTACTGTGATCATAACATTATCAACCCTAAAATGTCCGGAGAGGTTGAAATCGTGGACCTCTTGAATAAGGAGTTCACGCAGCACGCGGTAAGCGGGAACCCAAATCCGGCCAGCTCCAGCTTTTAGGTAATAGTTGCCCTTCTACTTTGTCGCCTGCTGGTGGGTTTCGGTCGTGAAGAACGGGTCCGTAGTGTAGCCGCAAGTGAATATTCCCATTAAATAGCGGATTTGAGTGGGTGATGAGTACTCAAGCGGATTGAACTGTCGGCCGGGTCAGGGCCTCGGCGATGTTATTCGCCCCTTTCTTGTACGTGATGCGGTAGGTATAGTGGCTTTCCATGTAATCCAGCCACCCAATTTGTTGCGGGTTGAGGTTGGGATGGGCTCGCAGGCACTGTAGGCATTTGTGGTCCGTGTGAACAGTGACGTCGGCGCCCTTCAGGTAGCAGCGCCACAGTTTAGTGTTTAGGTGTTTTATGACGAGCATCTCCTTATCGTGTATCGGGTAGTTGCGCTCGTCTGACTGCAGCTTACGTGACTCGTAGGCGATCGGCTGGAACCCGTTCCAAAAATCCTGGAGAAGCACAACTCTAACTGCGTCAGTGATGGCGTCGAACGGCTTCGATGGGCCAGCGATGCGCAAAACCGGAGGGAAAACGAGAAATTTTTTCTACTCCTGAAAAGCCGCCTCAACTTCCTCCTCCCACACAAAAACCCTGTCCTTGTGCTGCAGGTCGGTTAGTGGACCGGTTATCCCCATCATGTTCGGGATAGACCGTCTGACGTAATTCACGAACCCCAGGAAACTGTGCAATTCCGTGATGTTAGTCGATGACTTATACTCCTGAATAGTCTTGATTTTCGCCAGGTCGATTTGTCAAACTCATATGCTATAGTCTGTGTAGGCTGTAGTGGGGTAGACAATATGGGGTACAACACTTTTAAATTTTCCTACTTGTACCCACCTGCTTGCTAGTTCACTCATTCTTCGTTCTTTAACATGGTATAGAGCAGGTTCCCTAGTGGGAACGTTTCCTAGGGCCCACCGAATATCGATTTTTTTTCCTGCCCGGAGCGCGCTTCGCCCCTGCCCGAGTCGCGCCCCGTGTGCCTACTCTCCCGTCGCGTCCCCTGCCCTTAGTGGCCCGTCGCACTCCCCTACGGCCCCGTAGCGGCCCCTCTCACGGCCTCTCACGGCCCCTCTCACGGCCCTTCGCGGCCCCTTCAGGCCCCTCGTGGCCCCTTCGCGGCCTCCCTTCGCGGCCCCTTCGTGGCCCCTTCACGGCCCCTTCACGGCCCCTTCGCGGCCCCTTCACGGCCCCTTCGCGGCCCCTTCGCGGCCCCTTCACGGCCCCTTCACGGCCCCTTCATGGCACCTTCGAGGCCCCTTCGCGGCCCCTTCGCGGCCCCTTCACGGCCCCTTCACGGCCCCTTTGAGGCCCCTTCGCGGCCCCTTCACGGCCCCTTCACGGCCCCCCTCGCGGCCCCCTCGCGGCTCCCTTCGCGGCCCCTTCGCGACCCCGCCCCGCTGCCCGTAGCGACCCCGCCCCGTCGCCCTTCGCGGCCCCTTCACGGCCCCTTCATGGCACCCTCGCGGCCCCCTCGCGGCTCCCTTCGCAGCCCCTTCGCGGCCCCGCCCCGCTGCTCGTAGCGACCCCGGCCTGTCGCCCTTCCCGGCCCCGCGGCGTCGCCCCCGCCTCGTCGCGTCGCCCCTGCGGGACCTGGAGGGCGCGGCTCCTGTGCGTCGCGACGCCCCTGCGGGACCCGCGTGGCGTCACCGCTGCCCGACGTGGCGCCCTGCCCTAACCCGCGCCCTGGAGCAGCCGCCACTGCAGCAGCCGCCCCTGGAGCAGCCGCCACTGCAGCAGCCGCCCTTGGAGCAGCCTCCCCTGCAGCAGCCGCCCCTGGAGCAGCCGCCCCTGAAGCAGCTGCCCCTGGAGAAGCCGCCCCTGAAGCAGCCGCCCCTGGAGCAGCCGCCACTGCAGCAGCCGCCCCTGGAGCAGCCGCCACTGCAGCAGCCGCCCCTGGAGCAACCACACCTGCAGCAGCCGCCCCTGGAGCAGCCGCCCCTGCAGCAGCCGCCCCTGGAGCAGCCGCCACTGCAGCAGCCGCTCCTGGAGCAGCTGCAACTGCAGCAGCCTCCCTTGGAGCAGCCGCCACTGCAGCAGCCGCCCTTGGAGCAATCGCCCCTGCAGCAGCCACCCCTGGAGCAGCGGCCACTGCAGCAGCTGCCCCTGGAGCAGCCTCCCCTGCAGCACCCGCCCCTGGAGCAACCGCCCCTGAAGCAGCCGTCCCAGGAGCAGCCGCCACTTCAGCAGCCGCCCCTGGAGTAGCCACCCCTGGTGCAGCCGCCTTTGCAGCAGCCGCCCCTGGAGAAGCCGCCCCTGCAGCAGCCGCCCCTGGAGCAGCCACCCCTGCAGCAGAGACCAGACAGGGTGCCAGAGGGAGCCGCCGGACACGGGAGGACTGTGGAGAAGCGAGACACTACAGGACCCCCGGAGGGGTCAGCTAGAGACATCGCAACCGGCCGACTAAGCGGCGTGAGTGTGGTGCAGTCCCGAAAGAAGGAGCGAGACGCCCCAGAGTCAAGAGTGAAGGTGAGGGAGGCCAAAGCCGACGTAGTACCTGAGAGCGCAGACTCACCAGTACCTGAGGACGCAGACACACTAGCATTTAGAGCAGCAGTGTCGGAAGCACCTAGGGCAGCAGCCTCAATGCCCGGATCGGGCGGGAAACAGCGGTAGCAGTCACCCTCATCACTATGAGACACAGCATACATGGCAGAGAGAATAGCATCAAAGTCAAGATCAAAGATGGCAACACCCGCCCTAGACAGCTCGCCCCAGCGAGGAATCTCTGAGGCCTCCGGGAACTGGTGACGCCACGCGTCCGTCAAGCGGCCAAAGCAGCGCTGGGTGGGGTGCGGACCCCCACACTGCTCACCCGCACGGTCGCCGGTGCGCAGGACGTAGGTGCACGGACCAGAACCCCCACCCCGCTGGCGTGCAGTGTACCACTCAAGGAGCTGCTGAGGGGACAGGGTCTCACGACCGCGCTGCTGCTGCTGGCGCGCGCCACTACCGGAGCCACTCCTCTGCGAAGGCCCGCGACCAGCTCCACCGCCACCCCCACCGTCTCCGCCGCCTCCGCTATTGCCGCCGCCTCCACCGCCGCCTCCACCGCTGCCTCCACCGCCGCCTCCTCCGCCACCTCCGCTCCCACCACCACCGCCGCCGCCGCCTCCGCCTCCACCGCCGCCACCGACCCCCCCACCCGCACCTCCACTCCCACCGCCACCCCCACTACCCCCACCGCCTCCACCTCCACCTCCACCGCCCGCTCCTCCAGCTCCCTTGCCCCCCTTGCCCTTGCCAGGGCGCCGTCTCCCGCTAGGGGCAGACGCCGCACCGACCGACTCAAGACCAAGGAGGTCGGCCGTAGCAGTAGAGGCAACAGAGGGCAGCAGGGGGGAGGGGGAACACCCCTCAAAGATGGAGGTGCGCGGGTCACCTCGAGAGGCTCCTACAGCGACTATACTCTTCTCCGCTGCTAAGAGGGCCTTCTCGAGGAGATCGACAGTGAGTGTGGTGGGACAGACTGAGAGAAAGTGGTCCCTGACTACTCGAAGGGAGTCAGGGAGGCGAGTGACTAGGAAGTACAGAGTGATGTACATGGGGAGGGGGGTTCGCGGTGCAGAAGTCAGCAGGAAGTGCAGCGCGGTAGCGAGTGTCACTAGTGCGGAGGTGTGTAATGAGGTCAGCAACGGTGGGAAAGGCAGCAAGGTCAGGGAAGAGGTACGGCAGCATGAGACGGCTCAGTGCATCAGTGGAAGGGGAGGAGTAGCACGCGACTACAGCGTCGTACAAGGTATGAGCACTCTTGTACTGACTAAAGTGCGCACGCTCGGAGGTAGGGAGGTGGCGACGCACAGCAAGACGTGCAGCAGCATCGCGCGTGGCCCACTGGGAGCGAACAGTGGCGTCAGCATCAACAGCAGGGGCAGGGGAAGCGCCAGAGGTGAGGTCAAAGAGAGAGAGGCCGTCCGCCCTATCGCACTGTAAGAACAGCTGTAGGTCATCTACCCAGACCTCAAAGTCAATGGCCCGACCCTCAGCGTCAAAAGCGAGGACACTAGGGGTAGCCATGACAGTAGGAGACCAGCACTGCAAGCAGTAGGGGAAGGGCACGTAGTGATAGAGGGTCTGTGCTCACCTGCTGCTCCGGCGCCTCGGCAGCAGGGCGGCTCGGCAGCTGGGCGGCTCGGCGGCTGGGCGGCTCGGCAGCTGGGCGGCTCGGCGGCAGGGCGGTCGGCTGCACGGCGGCTCGGCTGGTGGGCGGCCGGGCGGCTCGGCTGCAGCGCGGCTCGGCGGCGGGGCGGCTCGGCTGCTCTGCTGCTGGGCGGCTCGGCTGCTCTGTTGCTGGGCGGCTCGGCTGGGCCGCTGAAGTAGGGCGGCGGGGCCGCTGCAGAGGAGCGGCGGGGCCGCTGTAGAGAGGGCGGCGGGGCCGCTAGATAGGGCGGCGGGGCCGCTGCAGAGAAGCGGCGGGGCCGCTGCAGAAGGACGGCGGGGCCGCTGGGTAGGGCGGCGGGGCCGCTGCAGAGGAGCGGCGGGGCCGCTGCAGAAGGGCGGCGGGGCCGCTGGGTAGGTCGGCGGGGCCGCGAGATAGGGCGGTGGGGCCGCGTGGTAGAGTGGCGGGGCCGCGAGGTAGGGCGGCGGGGCCGCGAGGTAGAGTGGCGGGGCCGCGCGATGGGGCGGGGGGGGGGCCGCGAGAAAGGGCGGCGGGGCCGCGCGATGGGGCGGCGGGGCCGCGAGGAAGGGCGGCGGGGCCGCTAGGTAGGGCGGCGGGGCCGCGCGAAGGGGCGGCGGGGCCGCGATGGGGCGGCGGGGCCGCGCGATGGGGGGGGGCGGGGCTGCGAGTAAGGGCGGCGGGGCCGCTAGGTAGGGCGGCGGGGCCGCGCAATGGGGCGGCTTGGCCGCGAGGTAGGGCGGCGGGGCCGCTAGGTAGGGCGGCGGGGCCGCTAGGTAGGGCGGCGGGGCCGCTAGGGCGGCTCGACGCGACCGTAAGGGCGGCACGACGGGCCGCTAGAAAAAAAAGGGAGAGCGCGACTCGAGGCGCGCTTCGGTGGGCCCTAGGAACAGTCCCTAGGAGGGGACCTGCTCTGATTCCATGTGAAAATGAGAACGAGAGAATGATGTCGAACTATGAATGAAGCGAGTACAAATATGAAACCCTAGTTGGGTTGTACCCCCTATGGGATACCCCACTATAGCCTACACAATAGCATAAACTATAATGTTCTGACAGTGAGTAGTTCGGCAGCTGCTTGTAGTGGCCAGGTGCAGCTTCAGCGTTTTTCGTGCGCGGTCCTTTCGCCCCAGCAGCTTCGTGAGTGGTACGCTCAGCGTGGCGGGTCACGGGGTACTGCTCGCTATCCGTACGTCATTCGCACTGGTGCTCGGACTGGTCAGCCTTGCGGGACGTTTGGTAACGCAAAGTCCCGCTGCTTTGCACGTCTGAGCGACGCCTGGCGTACGTAGTTTGGCGACCCGGCTGAGCTCCCCGACTGAGTGGAGCTGCTTCGGCTGCGGGTAGATATCTATACTATTGACTATGATGCCATCCTCACTGCCATGTATGCATTGCCTACTAGTGATGAGGGTGACTGTTACCTGTGTGTTCCGCCTGACCCGGGCATTAAGGCTGCTGCTCTAGGTGCTGGTGAGGCTGCTGCTCTAGGTGCTAGTGTGTCTGCTGCCCCAGGTGCTGGTGAGTCTGCTCTCTCAGGTACCACATCGGCTCAGGCCTTACACACCTTCACCCTTAACTTGGGTGCTTCCCGCTCCTTCTTTCGAGACCACACCACGCCTACTCCGCTTAGTCGGCCGGTTGCGGTCTCCCTGGCGGACCCCTCCGGGGGTCCTGTCCTTGCTCGCTTCTCCACTGTCTTACCGTGTCCGGCAGCCCCCTTTGGCACCCTGTCAGGTCTCTACCTCTCCTCGTTCTCTACGAACTTGGTGAGTGGTGCTGACCTACAAGATGGGGGGGTTGACCAGTTCACTCCTGCGAGTCAGCGGGTGACTCACTGCACGTGTGCTCGGACGGGCCGACACTTGGCCACGTTTACCCGTCGGCCGGGGTCGAGCCTGTATACACTGACTACTGAGTCTCCTCCGTTTGCTGAGTCTGGTCAGGTAGCTGCGTCGAGTCAGGTGTTTGCTGCAGCGTCCAGGTCTGGTCCTGAGTCCGCTCCCTGCTCGTGTCGTCTCCTGTCCCACGAGACTCTCCTTTGGTACCACCGCCTTGGTCACCCCTCCCTGCCTTGAAGTAGCGAGAATTGCACTAAGGTGTGAAACGAGTACAAAATGTGAGCGAAGGCATGGGCGAACATTTATACGCGAAACGTGCAAACAGTAACGCGATGCGTGCGAGCTAGCTAGTGATGCGCTGGAGGCGAGGCTTGGGCTAGTCCCGAAGCGTAGCCGATACGGCCGGTCCAGCAGTGCGAGGTTTGGTGAAACAGTGCGCGCGAAGTTGGCGAAGAACCGTTAGCAGTAATGGGCGAACAACGGCTGCTGCTGTACGCGATGTTGCGGGGGCGCTAAGGAATATCGAGAAAATTCCTTACAAGTTTCAAGATTTTTTTGCGGGATTTACATGTGTCATTCGCGTGATTTCTCAGCTGTTGTTAGTGACTGAATCCGTGACCTCACTTACGGTACCAAACCCGTCAGCAAACCCGATAGAGTGACCGTACTCGTTCATTTTTTACCATTCATGTTATAGAGTCACATGTTGGTTAGGGCGGGTCAAACTTTGCATGTGTTTGCAGGAAACCCTACCCAACCATCTTTTGTTTTAAATAGAACGTCCTAGATCAATCCTGAACCTTTTTAAACCGCATTTGGACGTACTCTTTTGACCCACCCTTACTTGTGACATGTTTTCCCTTGCAATTTTGCTGTGGCCTGACTCATATCAGTGGTGTGCGGTGCGGATGAGCCTTCTGGGTTACTGCATTCTGTACATCCACCCACATCCACATCAACAACATGGCCATGGGCTTCTTTCCATTCACCGACCAGCCAGCCCTTGGTCAACGCCAGATCAGCCGCCAGATCAGATGCGACAGTTTGTGCATGACACTAGGGTTAGTTCACTTCCTGCTTTCGAAAAATGGGGATGCCAGCAGCATCCCCTAACAAGTGCTTCCATGCTAGTCATTTTGCCCGTCCAAGTGCAGACGTTCGCCAAAGACATGCAAGCAATCTTACCACCTATCCATTCTTGTGAGGACCATTTCTGCTGAAGTTCCTAGCTGCTGGCTACATCTGCTTGGCGGAGGTGTTTTAGGGGACCACAAAAAAAACTCTGGGTGCCTTCCCGCAAATACGGAAACTCATCGTCATTGAAACGAATGTGACACTGTACAGTGCAAGACGTGTGAATGTGAATTTCACTGCGCTTGACAGCAAACACCTTCCCCAAGCCCACTCAACACCCTTCCACCCAGTAACCGGGGACTGTACTGTAGTAATGCACAACTGCCTCCCACTGGCGCCATGGCTTCGACCAATAACCAGCATCCAGGGTGGGTAGACAACGAGGCAGGCGAGTCGCGTCGCGTGAGCACTTTCCCGAGTACACTGAATACCTCATTCTAAAATCAGATTCGTGAATGAATCATCTTCTGACTACAGATGCGATGGGACTTTTCTTGCAAGATTGACACCTGTCGTCACGGCTTGGGTGAAGAGCCCTCTGCAGACAACAAAGTTCGTCGAACGCCCTGTGAAAGTTCCCAAAGTCCTGACGGTCAGTGCTCTCCACCATAATATAACCTACTGTGACACAAGAATTCACAAGAATTACCGTGTACAATTTCCCTCCGAGTTCGGTCTTGAGCACCATAATTTCACAAACACCTGCCCTTTTTTGTTTTGTTTTTCAGGACTAGTCCTGCTGGTCGGAACAACTTCCTTCAAGATTGCTGGAGATTGCAGGAGGAAACGGTACTGTCCCAAATGGCCATTTTTCGTGATTTTGAAGGAAACGGGGCTATATAGAAATCGTCAACATAGACAGACTCCAATCGAGAATTACGTGTGCGGTAGGTGGGGGGCGGGGAGGACTGGTTTCTGTGGTGTTTGATTCGGTCGGTGCGCTCTTCTTGCCTACGCGCTCTGCTTGCCTCTGCTGCGTGCAGGAGCATTAGCTGGGGGTTTTTAGTTTACGCGGAAGGCCTACTGTATCTTCCTTTCTTTCAAGGGAATTTTATCTCGACTTGCGCACACTTTCCGCTGATCCGCTTCTGAAACGGAAAAGTTATTGTGCTTACACAGAACTCGGCTTTTCCGCACGTCACGCAAGCACAGTTTTCGTCGGATTTCTTCCGCCAGCAAGCACAAAACTAAACCCCTCTCGGATGGGAAGTTTTCAAGAGCATCAACCCTAAACACCACGCGACAAGGTGTTTAGGGTTGATGCCATACATTAGCATGCCAGCCAGGAGGGATTTAGTTTTGGCATCAACATTAAACACTTAGTCGCAAGTTGTTTAGGTTTGATGCCCCTTAACACTTGCCAGCCGAGAGGGATTTAGTTTAGTGCGGATAGAAAGGCAACATAAAGTTGTGCGCCGAGATGATGACACGTGGATACATTTGGAGTTGAGTTCTGTCTTCGCGCAAAAAGTCTTCTGTCTGGGCCGCGAAACCTGGGAAGCTGTGTGCAGGTAGAAAAGAAGTTTTTTAGAAAGCGCAGGTTCGGAAGTACCTCTTCCGCCGTAGCTAAAAACCCATTAGCTGGCTCACCTTGCTCGTCTCGTCCCCGGAAGCCAGACCAGATCACTCAATCGAAAGCAAGGACCAGAAGACCACCCACGGTTTCTTTCGTCATCGCCACCACCACCCCTGCATTCCATTGGCTTGGCAGGCGATACAATTACTGTACACAACCACCACAACCACCACCACACAATCGCCACCATTACGGTACCATCGCTACATTCACCAATGTCATCAAAACCATACCCAACCCAACCTTGCGCATCTTTGTCCCACCCTCCCCCTTTCTTGTTGCTCGTCGCCAATTCCTCGATCCCGTGTCATCCATCCTAGAACGCCAGCCTCCCCAGCAGCACGCATTTCTGGTTTCCTGGTCATTCTTCCGTCAGCAGCTCGACTTCCTTCCAGCCACCATTGATGCGCACCTTTTCCATACGACCACTAGTTTCAAGTCGCAATTCATTATTCGGCTAGTCGCGTCACATTTCATACCGTGAATGCCGCGGCGTGTCAGCACAAATCCGTCTTTCCTTCCACACCTGGCGCATCATGGCAGCCATGGCGGTTCTGTCACCATGGCGCCATGCGTCGCTGTCCACAGTGGCTCTCCTACTCTCCTCAGTCGCCCTCGCTGTCTCCCTCCGAGGTATCCCATTGTCACCGTGTGAAACGGTCCGCTCCTGAGTTTCTCGGCATTGTAGTGGCACCCCTGCGGTACTATCACCATCTGCGACCTCTGGCGATCTTTCTTTGAGAAGCACGCGAATTGCACGTAGAAGTAGCGAACTGGCGTTTTACCGCGGCGGATCAGAACCGATTCTAGCCTGTCCAAACCAAAGTGGGAGAAGGCTGGGAGAGTGCGTCGAGGTATTGCCAGTGGCTTTCCTTACTCGGTCGAGACCCGTCCATACCCATCTCTCACGCTCTAACGATGCATCCCTTTCCACCCTCTTTCCGTTTCCCGTTCTCCGACGTTTCTTCCCCCTCCCCTTGCTTCCGTTTCCGATCTGTCCCGCTCCATTATCTTCCCCCGGCCGCTGCCAGTCCCCAATCCTGCAGCAGATTCCTCCCTCTATGTAGTACAATTGCGTTCCGCGCCGGCCGTTGCCGTGTATAATGGCGGCTTTCCCGGGTTTCCCGGCACCGCCGCCGTTCGAAACCCCGCATCCCAAATCGCGAATGCCGCCGGCCGCCTGTTTTCGCGGCGGCCGCGGGTGAACCTGAAGATGCCGCACGTGCGCGCGTTTGCGGAGATGCTGAAACGGCAACAGCGGCGAGTGGCGCGGGATATGGGGATCGGCGCGAGTCGCCTCTTGTACAGGTGCGTGACCGCGGGGAAGGTTTGACCACGGCAAGCTGTGCGCGCTCCATACTTGGCTTCCCACTCGCCTCCCGCTCGCCTCTTCGACTCGCCTCCCCGACTCGCCTCCCCACTTTCCGCATTCCTGCCCGCTCGTGTGCGCGCTCGAGTGTTCTTGCGCGCGTGCCGAATTCTAACCTTCCCCTCTTCTCATTCGTGATACCGCTCGATCTCTCGACAGCTACACGCACGTGGCGAACGGGTTCGCGGCGGAGCTGACGGCGGGGGAGGCGCGGCGGATGCGGCGACACCCCGCCGTGGGCAGCGTGACGCGCAGCGGGCGCTTCCGCCTGCTCACGACCGCGTCGCCCGCGTTCCTGCAGCTGCCGCCGTCGCTGTGGGCGGCGGCGGGCGGGCAGAGCAGCGCGGGCGAGGACGTGGTGGTGGGCGTCGTGGACACCGGCATCTGGCCCGAACACAAGTCCTTCGCTAACGACGTGCGCAGGCATCCTTTCCACCCTCCTCCTTCTCCCCTCCCCTCCCGCCGTTCCCGCCGCTTTCCCTCACGCTCTCGCTTCTTCCCCCCGCAATCTCCGTCCACATCTCCTCACCAACACCCCTCCTCATCCCCCCTTCCTCCCTTCTTTTTCCTCCCTCCCCGAACAGTCTTCCTCCGCGTCTTTCCTCTACGACAGTGCGCCGGCGGGGTGGCAGGGGTCGTGTCGGAAGAGCACGGACTTCCCCGCGTCCGCGTGCAACGGCAAGATCGTGGGCGCGCAAGTGTTCTATTCGGGCTTCAAGCGCGACTCGCGCGACCGCATGGACTTCACCAAGGACTGGCTCTCGCCGCGCGACGCCGACGGCCACGGCACGTGGTGCTCGGGGTGCGTGCGCTTCGGGGGAAGCGTAAGGGGATAAACCGGGGGTCGGGGGAGATGGGGTGGAGGGTCGTCCGCGAGGGGATGCGCACGGCCGCGGCGCTTGGTTTGTGGGGTGCAGGCTGAGCTGGATGCGCGGGGAACAGTGGGATGGGGGAGGGTGAGGCCAGATAGCGGGGGGGGGGGGTGGGTCGGGGACATGGATTGGGTAAGGCTCGATGACTCAATTAGCATCCCGCTCTTGACCCTCCATGTACCCGTTCTCACCCTCTGCTCTCTCCCTTCCTCCCCTCTCTTTCCCCCCCCGCTCTACCCCCCGCAGCGCGGCAACGGGGAACGGCAACGTGCAGACGCAGACGCTGGGCCCGATCAGCGGCATGGCGCCGCGCGCGCGCTTGGCAGTGTACAAGGTGTTTTGGAAGCAGCGCGGCGGGTACATGTACGCCACGTACGCGGACATCTTTGCCGCCGTCAACCGCGCCGTGGCGGACGGCGTGGACGTGCTGAGCCTGTCGCTGGGCGGGTCCGACAGCTCCGCAACCTACTTTGACGACTCCACCTTCATCAACGTCCATGCGGTGCGTGCGCCGCACGGCCCGCCTTGCCTGCACGCGTACTAGGATGGCTGCTGCACGGGCCACGGAGACGGCTGCCTGCACGGCTGCCTGGACGGCCGCTTGGTTGGACGGTTACTGGGACGGCTGCTTGGATGGCTACCGGCCGAGTGTGAGGGTACTGTTATGCATGGCGTAACGGCGTTGGCCTGGCTTCTCTCATCAGCCTAGTCCGTGCGTGCAACTTTCCTGCTCGCGCCGCTGCGTCTTGCTACCAGCTGCCCATGCGATCGAGCCACACAGCCCGCACCATGCCCTCTGCTACCAGTTCCTTGCTCTCCTGTTCATATAGCCCTCTGCCACTTCGCCACTCAGTCCCACTCGCCGATGCCTCCCCCTTACCCTGTCTCTCTCCCTCCTTCCCTCTTTCACCACCCTGTCTCCATATCTCTCCGTCCCTCTCTCCGCGCAGGCGGGTGTAGTGGTGGCTTTTGCGGCGGGCAACGCAGGTAGCCCGTGGCGAGTGGGCATGGGTTACCGTACTCTGGATAACTTTTCCCCGTGGTACATCACGGTTGGCGCCAGGTATGTGCGTCTCACACTTGCATTCGCGGATTCCCTGCCTGCTCTCAAATGCCCTGCTGCTATATATTGTCCCGTTTCCTCTCTTCCACCCCCTGTTTTCCGTCTGTCGCACTCTCTTCTCTATAACCACCTTCAACAGCTTCTTGCCCTGCTTCCTCGTATGCCCAGCCCACTCGTCCTGTGCTGCTTTCCAGCTTCACAGTACCTGCATGACGATCACATTTGTCCACTTCGCCTATCTGACCGCCTTTCTCACCTTGTGTGTGCCTGATTGCACTCTGGCCGCCTCCTCCCCTGTCTTGCGTTTATGTATGCCTGCTTGCTTCTTCGCTCTCCCACTACCAATGTTTTTTCTCCCAACAACAGCACGATCAGCCGATTCTCAACCATGACACCAGCATCATCAACATCATCGCCTGTCAAACCGACCGAAACAGCAACATCGCCCAACGAAGCACCAATAGTGGCGGGCTTCTCATCCACGGGCCCTCTTGTCGCTCCACTGTACAACCCTGACTCACCCAAGCCCACCAACGATATCCTCAAGCCCGACATCATCGCGCCGGGCGTGTCCCTCTGGGCGGCTACTGCTGGGTCGTCTTTGACTGACACCACAAGTCGGTACGCACGGCTTTCGGGAACCTCTATGGCAACTCCTCACATCGCCGGGATTGCTGCGCTGCTCGTGCAGCGAAACCCCAAGTGGACTCCCGCCCAGATTATTTCCGCAATGATGACGACTGCTACAGTGCGGAACAACAAGGGCTCGCTGATACGGAACTCAAACGGGGACATCGCAACACCCTGGGAGACGGGCGCGGGGCATGTGAATCCCATGAAGCTTCTGGATCCTGGGCTGACGTATGACGCCAACGAGACGGATTTCCGGAACTTTCTTGCTGGACAGGCTCTGACCCGAGCGAAGAGATTGTTCAAAGGAATCACGTTGCAGTCCATCAAGGCTTATAACCTCAATAGGCCTTCGATCGCTGTTGGACGGCTAGCTGGTACAGTAACCGTCCAGCGGCGTGTTACAAATGTTGCTGATGCAGCGTCGACATACACAGCAGTTGTTGCGGGTATGGACGGGGTCTCGGTAACAGTAAAACCACCAAGTTTCACTATAGAGCCGGGTAAAACAGTGAGTTACAATGTTACGCTGACAGCTCTGCGTTCATCGTTAACTTATTCATATGGAAGCCTCACATGGAGTGACGGGCTGGGTCACTCTGTCAGGTCACCACTGGTTGTGCAGCCAATAAAGAGATAAGTGCTGTGGTGGAGGGACTGGCTGAAGGCGGAGTGGGGTGACACAGAAAAGGGGTTGGAAGGGGATTGAAGGGGAGAGGAGTGTTCAGTCACTGGTGGCGAAACAGAAATGGTGCGGTGCAAGGTTGGCAATATGGTCCCGTTCAGATGTTGGTTGGAGGTTGGGTTTGGGTGGGCGTGATTGTCGAGCCGAGGAATGAGGCATGGTGGGTTCCTGATTTGTTGCGTAGCTGCTGATTGGTGCCAGATAGTCACAGGCTCTGTGACTGCTGTCTGAAGTGTTTCTGCTATATTGATATGACAAGTTGATTTGTCGTAATAAGTTTTGTGTTTTCAACAGCTGTGATATCGTGCACCATTATACTAAGCTGAGCACATTTGCAGCAGCCTGTTAGGAAAAGTGTAGCAGTAGAACCTGCTAGGATGGGATGGGAGTGCTGCCATCTGATATGCATAATGCAACATCTGATCTGATCTGATCTGTTGCCATAGTATGTTCACGACTTCATTGCACAGGAATAACTACAGTAGGACCTAGAAGCATATAGGGAGTAAGAACACAAAGCAGCCGCGTTGTAGGTTGGAGAATATTATTTTTGTAATCTATATTCTGCTCCTGGAAACAGAAGCACAGAAACCTCAATGATCCCCCCACTCAGGCCTGCCATGCTACTTCCTGGCCCCTCCTATCCCATATTTCCATGATCCCATTGCATCCTGTACCATCCCATCCCATCCCATCCCATCGCATCGCATCCCATCCCATCCCACCCCATGCCATTCCTCAACCGTCATCCACCTGCGCTTTCACAGCCTTCCTTGTTTCCTCTCCAGTGTCTTCCTCTCGTGGCCTCTTCACACCCTGCTGCTGTGACCCACCTCTCTCTGCTGCCTCCTCCTTGCTCTCTTCCACTTGCTGCTGTTGCTGCTGTTGCTGCTGCTGCTGCTGTAGTAGCTCCCCCGCCCCTACTTGTGCTGCACCAGCTGTCCCCACCAGTGCCACACCTCCGTTCTTTCCTGCCTGCCTGCCAGCTTCCATGTCAGCAGGCTCAGTGTGAGCGCTCTGCTTATTATTAACTTCTGAGCTGCGTGCGTTAGCCTCAGAGCCTGCCAAGTCTGGTGCGCATGCACACGCACCACCCTCTCTTGCCACACCAGCATCACCCACCCCTGGAGCAGCTGCACTGTTCTCCGCTGCAGCAGCTGCATTCTCACCCGCAACAGCAGCATCGCCCTTGCCAACAGCAGCATCGCCCTTGCCTACAGCAGCATCTTGGAGCCCCTCACAAGCATTCACGCATGCAGCAGGAGTGTGTGGAATGCTTGCAGGTGCTGCTGCTGCTGCTGCTGCTGCTGCTGCTGGTGCTGCTGCTGCTGCTGCTGCTGCTGCTGCTGCTGCTGCTGCTGCTGCTGCTGCTGCTGCTGCTGCTGCTGCTGCTGCTGCTGCTGCTGCTGCTGCTGGTGCTGCTGCTGCTGCTGCTGTTGCTGTTGCTTCACCATCCAGCATTGGATGGCTGGCGTGCAGATGAGGAGAGGGAGCAGCAGCAGCATCAGCAACACTGACAGAAGCGTCAGCACCAGCCAAACCAGCAGCCACAGCACCCACATCAGCAGCAGGTGCAGCAGCAGCCGTCACATGAGAATCAGTGGCGCATCCAGTGGCAAGAGGGGCGGCACTGGCATCACCAGGTGAAACAGCAGCAGGAGCGAGAGAGGGGGAAGCAGGTGCTGTGGCATCTGGAACTGGGATTGGGACTGGTGGGAAAGGCGTGGAGTCAAGAAATGTAGTGGATGGTGCAGTTTCAGCAAGAGGAATAGGAGGATCAGTAGAAACAGGGGATGAAACAGCGGCAGTGGAAGGAGGAGAAGAAGGAACAGCTGCAGCAGGAGGAGCATCATCCGCAGCAGCAGTAGTGGAAGTAGGAGGAGGAGCAGAAGCAGGGGCAGGATGAACGGTAGCAGGGGCAGGAGAAACAGCAGCCGTGGCAGGATCTACAGATGGATTTACAGGGACAACCCCAACAGTGGGAGGGGCAACAGCAGCAGCGTCCGTAGGATTAGCAGGGGCAGCAGGGGCGGCGAGAGCAACAGTAGCAGGGGCAACAATGGTAGGTGTGGCAGGTGCAGCAGCAGCGGTTGCAGGGCCAACAGCAGCAGTGGCTGGGGCAACAGCAGCAGTGGCAGCGGCTGTTGGTCGGGGAACGTCAGAGGCAGCAGGTGAGGGGAGAGGCGGTGCAGGCAGGTGCTTGAGGGGATGTAGAGGATGCAGGGAGTCCCGCACATGGGGTGGTAGGTCTGCTCACAGGGGCCGTGGGAGTGATGGGTGGTGGGCGATATGGGGCATGCGAGTGGCGTACAACACACGAATAGAGAGATGAGCGCGGACAAGGGTACAAGGGTACAAGAGCAAAGAGATCTGGAGATGACAAGGACATGAACAAACGTGAAGGCGGTACAAAATAGGAGTGCCGCAGCGAGCACTCGTGATGATTGACCGCAAGGGGAGGTGGCGCAAGAAGAGAAGGCGCAAGGGGAGGAAAGGGTGAGTACCTGAGGGCAGCATGGGCGTGCCGAGGTCGGTAGTGGTGAAGGTGACGAGGGTGCAGTACCCGTCCTGTGACGCCACCACCAAACACCTCCCGTCCGGTGCCCTGCCCCCGTGGTCACCGTGCCGTGACAGAGGGGAGGGCAGACGGGAGGAGATGGGGAGGGGAGGGGAGACAGGAGGATGGGGAGGGAGGGGAGGGGAGGGGAGGGAGGGGAGGGGAGGGGGAGGGGAGGGGAGGGGAGGGGAGGGGAGGGGAGGGGAGGGGAGGGGAGGGGAGGAGAGAGGAGGGGAGGGGAGGAGAGGGGAGGGGAGGGGAGGGGAGGAGAGGGGAGGGGAGGGGAGGGGAGGAGAGGGGAGGGGAGGGGAGGAGAGGGGATGGGAGGGGAGGGGAGGAGAGGGGAGGGGAGGGGAGGGGGAGGGGAGGGGAGGGGAGGGGAGGGGAGGGGAGGAGAGGAGAGGGGAGGGGAGGGGAGGGGAGGAGAGGGGAGGGGAGGGGAGGGGAGGGGAGGGGAGGAGAGGGGAGGCTTTGAGGTTTAGGGAAGGGGATGGAAGAGGGGAGAAAGGAGCATGGGACATGCTGGCGAGGCAGCAGAAAGTGCTGGCAGCAAAGTGAAGTGCAGCACGGCCGGCCCCACACATACCCCCCCCAGCCCCCCTCCTCCCTCTTTCCCCGCCACAGCAGCACAACACACATGTACCATGCATGCTCGCTCACCGTGCAAGGATGGTGGTGTGAGTTGTACAGTGGGCACAGTTCCGCAGCCATTGAAGAGACATTAGAGTTCCTTTGAGAGTTGACTCAAAAGCCTACAGCACAGCACAATGCTAAAGCCAGTTCGGCCCAACCCACCCTGCTATCCACCCCCCCCTGCCCCTGCCCTCTCTCCCTTGAGCACCGCAGTGCAGAGTGCAAACTGCAGTACATAAATTGCTGCTTCTGCGCTTCTGATTCCGCTCAAAAGACTGCGTGTGCGCGCGCTGCATGTGCGGTCACCATGCAAGGGCAGGCAGCGATGGCAGCCGAGTGCAGGCGGGCGAGCCCCGTTGCTTCTTACTCCAACCGCCTTCACTTCACCTCGCTTCTCTCCCTGGCTTTCTCGCCCGCTCACCATGCAATGTCAGTGCAGGCCACCGAGCAGGGCGAGGGTGCGTGGCGTGGTAACGAGCTGCACAAGTGTCTGTCATATGTGCTGTGCGCTAGTGAGTGGACTGGAAAAACTGCATGTGCGCTGCTTGTGCCGTGCATGCGCGCTCACCATGCAAGGTCCGTCCGTGACGGCAGCATAGTGCAGGCTGACCGGCCACTCAGCCCCATGCTACCCAACCCTTCTCTGCTCCCAACCGCATGAATAGTGCGCTGCATGCATGTGCTGTGCCGTGCATGCGCGCTCACCATGCAAGGTCCGTGATGGCAGCATAGTGCAGGCCGCCAAGCAGCGCGAGGGGGCGGGGCGTGGCCGTGTCGTAGAGGCACACTGAGTTGGTGGATGCCACAGCATACACCATGCGGTATGGCAGTGACACGGGTATGGGGGAGAGCGGTGCGGAGGAGGAGGCGGCAGGGGATGGTGGTGCGTTCTGTTGTTGCTGGTGCCGGTCTGGTGTGAGCAGCGGGAATGGGGATGGAGTGGGAGTGGGAAAGAATGAAGAGGGGGTAGAAGAGATAGAGACACATGGCATGTCATAGTGGTACACAGAGTTGGTGAGTGCCACAGCATACACCATGCGATATGGTAGAGACACGGGTAGAGGGGAGGGATGTGAGGGGTGGTGGTGTGGCCTGCTGTTGCTGGTGCTGGTCTGGTGTGAGTGGGGAGGACGGGGGAGCAGTAGGAATAGGGATGAAGAGTGAGTGGAGGGATAGGGATGGAGTGGGGGGGAATGGTGATGGAGGGAAAGAGTGAAGAGGCAGTGCAAAAGTATATGCTTCCATTCCAAGATCAAGTAATGAGGCAAAGCAGAGAAGAAAGAGGGGGGCAGGTAGGGAGAGAGAAGGAAGAGAAGAAGAGACCGAGACATAGGGAAGAAAGATATGTTCACATGAACCAAATTGGAGGCTTTGATTGTAGTCAAAACATTGTCAGCACACACTCCCCACCCAGTCAAACTCATTACCTTGTTGCGCATCCTCCTTATCCCCACCAATACCAGCAGCAGCAGCACCAGCAGCAGTGGGGGTTGCGGCGTCAGGGACATGTGCAGGCGGGGCGAGTGCAGGCGAGTGGGTGGGCGAGGAGGGGTGGAAGAAGAGGGGGCAGAAACGCACAGCCACTAGCGGCTTGTTGAGTGACGGCAGGTGCATGATGGGCCTGTGTGCATGCGATGGGATGGGTGCACGGGGTGGGTGCACGGGGTGGGTGCACGGGGTGGGTGCACGGGGTGGGTGCATGGGGAGAGATGAGAGGAGCGGTTTTAGAAGGATGGACGAGAAAGGGGGGAAAGAGGGTAGCACATTACAAGTAGAGATGGTGGGGCTTGTGTGTATTGGTATCGGACAAGGGAAGGGGTGGGAAGACGAGGTGGTTATGCGAAGGTGGGACGAGGGAGGGAGGGGCCATGAAAGTGGTCGCGTGCGTGATGAGCCAGGTGTGTTGTGGGAAAAGACGATGGGAGGGGAGGGATGTTAACGTGGTGGAGGGAGGGGAGGGGAGCGGGAGGAGGGGAGCGGGAGGAGGGGAGCGGGGGGAGGGGAGCGGGGGGAGGGGAGCGGGGGGAGGAGAGCGGGGGGAGGGGAGCGGGGGAAGGGGAGCGGGGGGAGGGGAGCGGGGGGAGGGGAGCGGGGGGAGGGGACATGAGGGGCAGCAGATGCATCTGTGGCGTGGCGGTGACGAATGGGCCAAGGGGAGGAAATGGGGAAAAGTGATGAGTGTAAAAGCAGAGGGAGGAGGCAGACGAGGGGCGCGGGGAGAAACGGTATGAGGGGAGAAGAACGGAGGGGAGGATTGCAGCGGCAATGGGCAGGGCGATTGGATCGCACGTCAACTAGGGGCGGGAATGGAAAGGGAGGGGAAGCAATGAGAAGAAGAGCAAAGGGCGAGAAAAGGGAACGGGGGCTTGGAAGTACGGGGAAGAGGGATTAAGAGGGGAGACGAGGGGATGAGGGGATGAGGGAATGTGCTCATGTGGCATGCAATCATGGTTCTTTGGCCCAAATGCAAGTGGCACCGGTGAGAGCAGGTAGAGAGGAGCGAGCATTACTTAGTGAGGTCTGATCGAGAAAAGACGTAGCAGGTGTTTGTGGGCTGGGCCGATGGAGAGGCCTTCCATACTCCTGCATGCATGCATGCATGCATGGATGGATGGATGGATGGATGGATGGATGGATGGATGGATGGATGGATGGATGGATGGATGGATGGATGGATGGATGGATGGATGGATGCATGGATGGATGGATGCATGGATGGATGGATGGATGGATGGATGGATGGATAGATAGATGGATGCATGGATGGATGGATGCATGGATGGATGGATGGATGGATGGATGGATGGATGGATGGATGGATGGATGGATGGATGGATGGATGGATGGATGGATGGATGGATGGATGGATGGATGGATGGATGGATGGATGGATGGATGGATGGATGGATGGATGGATGGATGGATGGATGGATGGATGGATGGACGTGTGGAGATGCGATGAAGTGACATTAGATGAGCTGGGATGGCATGGATTGGCATGGCATACGAGGGTTTTCTATTGCACACACACACACAAACAAGCAGACACACAAGACAGTCACATACAAATCCTGAAACACACTCTCTCGCTCACACACATGCACATGCACCCACAAGCTTTCACCCACAAACACACATACACACGACACGACCACTGACCAAGGAGAACTAAGGAGAGGCAAGGGAGGGGCGAGGAGAGGCAAGAGGGGGGCGAGGAGAGGCAAGAGGGGGGCGAGGAGAGGCAAGAGTGGGGGCGAGGAGAGGCAAGAGGGGGGCGAGGAGAGGCAAGAAGGGGGCGAGCAGAGGAGGAGAGGCCAAGAGGGGGGCTGAGGAGAGGCAAAGAGGGGGGCGAGGAGAGGCAAGAGGGGGCGAGGAGAGGCAAGAGGGGGCGAGAGGCAAGAGGGGGGCGAGGAGAGGCAAGAGGGGGGGCGAGGAGAGGCAAGAGGTGGGGGCGAGGAGAGGCAAGAGGGGGGCGAGGAGAGGCAAGAGGGGGGGCGAGGAGAGGCAAGAAGGGGGGCGAGGAGAGGCAAGAGGGGGGCGAGGAGAGGCAAGAGGGGGGCGAGGAGAGGCAAGGAGGGGGGCGAGGAGAGGCAAGAGGGGGGCGAGGAGAGGCAAGAGGGGGGCGAGGAGAGGCAAGAGGGGGGCGAGGAGAGGCAAGAGGGGGGCGAGGAGAGGCAAGAGGCGGGGCGAGGAGAGGCAAGAGGGGGGCGAGAGAAGGCAAGAGGGGGGCGAGGAGAGGCAAGAGGGGGGCGAGGAGAGGCAAGAGGGGGGGCGAGGAGAGGCAAGAGGGGGGCGAGGAGAGGCAAGAGGGGGGCGAGGAGAGGCAAGAGGGGGGCGAGGAGAGGCAAGAGGGGGGCGAGGAGAGGCAAGAGGGGGGCGAGGAGAGGCAAGAGGGGGGCGAGGAGAGGCAAGGAGGGGGGGCGAGAGAGGCAAAGAGGGGGGCGAGGAGAGGCAAGAGGGGGCGAGGAGAGGCAAGAGGGGGGCGAGGAGGCAAGAGGGGCGGGAGGAGAGGCAAGAGGGGGGCGAGGAGAGGTGCACCGGCAGGGATGACGAGCATGGCGCCATCGGGGGACCAGGCAAGGCGGCGGAAGAAGGAGGGCATGTTCTCATCGTGAAACAGGTGTACCCGCACTGCCTGGGGGGCGCAGGGGGAGACAAGGGAGGGCAGAGTTGGACATGGGAATTAGTGGGCGTGGCTGTGGCTCCTGCATGCTCGTGCTCGTGCTCGTGCTCGTGCTTGTGCTTGTGCAGGCATGCATGTACATGCGTGTGCGCGCGAATGCACACACACACACACTTGTCTCTTTGTGACCATGACTGCATGCATGCCAGGCTGTCAGCTTCTCCTTAACTGTTGTGTCTTCTTCACCACTGCAGCCTGCACCTCACTCAGAAATACACGCCCTCACCCAAAAATACACGCCCTCGCCCACCTTACTCGGCCCTTCTGCCTTGGCCCCATTCTCCACCTCCATTGCTGCGCCACCCTCCCCTCCTCCCGCTTTCCTCTCCCCCTCCACTGCTGCACCCACTGCTTCCGCTCCTCTCTCTTTCCCACCCTCTCCTTCCCCTTCCCCTCCCCCTCCTCTTCCTCCCCCCCCTGCCTCCCCCGCACCCCTTTCCTCCCCCCCTGCAACAGCAGCAGCAGCAGCAGCGGGAACATCTCGTTTCTGAATCACATGCACACACCGCACCACACCTGCTGCCTTCTGCTGCTTCCCGCCCCCTCCTCCTCCCTTCGCCCCCCCTCCAGCCGCGGCTGCACCCCCAACAACCCCACCAGCACCAGCACCACCACCACCAGCAGCAGCAGCAGCAGCCGCAGCAGCGGTGGGAGGGGGCGAGGGGAGGGAGTAGACGCGGCAGGTGCGGTCGCCGCTGCAGGTGACGAGGAAGCGGGAGAGAGGGTCCCAGGCGACGCCCTGCACGTAGTGCACATGGTCCTTGAGAAACGCCTCTGGCACCCCTGTTGGCCAATGGACACACGAGAGGAGGAGGGGAGGATGAATGAGAGGATGAGGGGATGAGGGGATGAGGGGATGAGGGGATGTGCGGATGTGTTATGAAGGGGTTGAGACGATGAAAGAGGGAAAGGACGATTTGAGCCATTGAGAGGCTAAGAGATTGATGGGTGGAGTGGAGGGGTTGATTGAGATGCTGGAAAGTTGAGAGATTAAAGGGAAGGCTCAGGGAAAGCGAGGAACCAGGATGCATGAGTGAGAAGGTTTGAATGAGGGGGAGTGAGAAGTGCGAGGAGTGAGGAGGAGTGAGGAGTGAGGCGAGGCGTGAGGAGTGAGGGAGCAGTAGGGAGGAGTGTGAAGGAAGGATGCCGCAGGAGGGGAAAAGTAGGGAGGAGAGAGAGGGAGGAGGGAGGGAGGGAGGGGGAGGGAGGAGGAGAGTGACCTCGGGCGAGGTTCCAGACAATGGCCGAGTTGTCCACTGAGCCTGATGCCAGTGACAGCCCATCGGGCGACCACGAGAGGTCCAGCACGTCCCTCTCATGCCGACTGCTCGGGCAGCGCAGGGGTGTGTGTGTGTGTGCATGCGCAGGGAGGGGGAGGGAAAATTTGAGTCGACTCAAAAGACGCCGAGAGGTCCAACACGTCCCTCTCATGGCACTGTGGTGCACACGCAGGAGGGGAGAGGAGAGCTGCGAGGAGAGCTGCGATCAGAAGCCGTCAAGGAATAGAGCAGCGGAAGGAATAGGGACGGATAGCATTGGGGAGGGGAACAGGGTTTGAGCTTGGGAAGGGGATGGGGATGGAAATGGAGGAGGGATAGAGCAGGAGGATGGTGGAAGGGAGCGCAGAAAACTTGAGGGGGATAGGGAACGCAAGAAAGCGAGTGTTTATGTGTGCGAGAGAGTGTGGGACAGAGAGGAGTGTGAGACTGTCTAGAAGGCAGGGTACTAGAGATATTAGGTACAAGAGAGAGGAAAGGGTGCAAGTGAGAGGAAAGGGTGCAAGAGAGAGGAAAGGGTGCAAGATTGAGCATGCCGGGCATCACCTGAGAGCTCGAAAGACCTTCCAGATGGCCCCATTGGGCGTCTGTACCTGCCTCCATAGCACTATCTCCCCTCCTGATGGCGCCACGCACACGCACATGCACACATGCACACATGCACGCATGGACACACACATGCACATGCACACAAGCACATGCACACATGCACACATGCACACATGCACGCATGGACACACACATGCACATGCACACAAGCACATGCACACATGCACACATGCACACATGCACACATGCACACATACACACATGCACATGCAAACATGCACCCACACATGCACATACACACATGCACCCACACATGCACGCATGCACGGATGCATGCACGCATGCACGCACACATGCACGCACACATGCACACATGCACACATGCACAAATGCACAAATGCACATATGCACACATGCACACATGCACACACGCACCCACACATGCATGCATGCATGCACACATGCACACACGTACACATGCACACATGCACACATGCACACATGCACACATGCACACATGCACACATGCACACATGCACACATACACACATGCACATGCACACATGCACCCACACATGCACGCATGCACGGATACATGCACGCATGCACGCACACATGCACACATGCACACATGCACGCATGCACGCACACATGCACACACGTACACATGCACACATGCACACATGCACACATGCACGCACACACACGCACACATGCACACATGCACATATGCACACATGCACACATGCACGCATGCACGCACACATGCACACACGTACACATGCACACATGCACACATGCACACATGCACGCACACACACGCACACATGCACACATGCACATATGCACACATGCACACATGCACACATACACACATGCTCACATGCACACATGCACACATGCACACATACACACATGCTCACATGCACACATGCACACATGCACACATACACACATGCTCACATGCACACATACACACATGCTCACATGCACACATGCACACATGCACACACACAGACACGCACAAACAGCAGCATGAGTGACAGCATGGCAGGAAGGGAATGCGGTGGCCGGGAACAAGCACTTCCGAGCAATGTGAGGTGATGAGCAGAGGAGCAGCAGTGTTGGGAAGAAACGATGTATGGAAGAGGATGGGAAGGATGTGAGTGGGCGGCGGGATGTGAATGGGTGAAGGGATGTGAATGGGTGAAGGGATGTGAATGGGTGAGGGGATGTGAATGGGTGAGGGGATGTGAATGGGTGAAGGGATGCGGATGGGTGAGGGGATGTGTGGGCGGGTGAAGAAGCTTACCATCTGCTCCTGAGGCGAGGACGTCCCCTGAGAGATTGGTGCGGGATAGAGAGCGAGAGACAGAGACAAGGACATAGTGAGAAACGCGCAGCCTTGCAGCGCAATGAGGGTACATGCCCATGGTGAACACAGAGAAGCACATGCGCACATCCACAGACACACGTTTCACACATGCACATGCACATGCACATGCACAGGCCAGCTAGGCAGACGGGCGGGCGGACGGACAGACACGCACACCAACAGTGGCACATATGCACCATGGCAGAGACAGTACGCAGCTTGCGCCCGATGGGGTGAGGGCATGCGGGTGAGGGCATGCGGGTGAGGGCATGCGGGTGAGGGCATGCGGGTGAGGGCATGCGGGTGAGGGCATGCGGGTGAGGGCATGCGGGTGAGGGCATGCGTGCACCAGAGGGCGAGAAGCGCAGGGCGTTGACAGCGTAGTTGTGGTGCGCTAGTGCAGCCACGAACTCCACTGTCGGCTCCCCTGCTGCATCCCATGCCACTCTCCACAACTGCAGGGGGGGAGAGAGACCGGGGGGTGCAGATCCGGACAGGGACGGAAGGCAAGGGAAGGGGAGGAGAGGTGAGGGGAGCGGAGCAGAGGGGAGGGGAGGGGAGGAAATGGGAGGGGGTAGGGTAGGGTAGGGCTGGTTGTCATGTGTATGGTGCTTGGAAGTGAGCATCCTTCGCGCGCGCTCTCTCTCTCTCGTTCCTCCCTCCTGCCTGCACTCCCCAACCACCGACCCTCATTCACGCGCACGCACGCACACACAGTCCCTTGCCCTCGCACCCTTGATTCTAAGTAAGTGAGCAACCCAAGCAAACACGACAACATAGCCTACCAAACTATGTGCAAGTATATAGTTTGACACGTGCGCCTAGCCAGCGGGCAACACTTGCGCCCTGCCAGCGTATGGCATCAGCAGCGCGCGCGCCCCGCCAGCACGACACACGCCTGGCCCTCTTCGCCTTGTTTGCGCCTCACATGCCAATTCCCCTCCTACCTTCATTTTCACCAGTCCTCTCATATCCGCCAATTTCTCTCCCCCATACCTCCTCTCCCACCCATCTTCCCCTTCTCCACGCCTTCCCCCTCACCGCGAGCCTCGTCAACCTATCTCGCGCCGCACCTTAATCTCCTTATCCGCGCCGCCAGTTGCGAGCACGCCCGACGGGTGGAAGTCCGCGGAGAGCACGGGCTCGCGCCCGTGCCACAGCACCTGCACCGTCTTCACACGCATTTTCGCCGCCTGACGCCCGTTTGCGTCCGTCAACCTCCGTCAAGCTCCGTCAGCCTCCGTCAGTCTACGTCAGCGTCTGTTAGCATCTGTCAATCCGTGGATTTGTCCACCTCCGTCAGCTACCGTCGTCGGTCTCGACTCTCGCTCTCTATCTCGCTCCCTCTCGTCGTCGTCGATGCAGCCAAGATCGGCCACCGTTCACGCGGTGTAGTTTCGAGGTCACGTGACGCGATGCGTTCCACGGTCGCAGCAGCGGACGATTCACCCGCAAATCACAAACGCCGTCGTCCGCACGAAGCTTCGCTGCAAGCTCTGGCTAGCGCTAGCCGGCAAACCCGGACCTGGCCAAATTAGTCACCGTGCTCCTCCCCAACTCCTACAGGCTTTCGCGCACCGCATCGCGCATCCCAACTCTTGTAGCAACAATTTCGCGGGCTTTGCTGATCAGTGTCAGTCAAAGCGCCAACAGTAAATAAACGCGGTAGTGAGGGTTGCGTCGCAGCTTACAACACGTGAAGACACGCTAACAAAAACGCGCACACTTCGTATGGTATGGCAAAAGCATATTCACTACCTTCATCCAATATTATGATCTGTTGTGTCAGCTGAACCAAGCATTGTACTTTTCTGGTCGAACAAGAAGCCGCAAAATCACCGCTTTTTCAATGGTTGAACAGCCAACACAATCCTAACAGCATGCCCCCAACCATCAGTTAATGTCAAGCTACCGAATGAGAAGTATGTGCTCGCACTCAGTACAGTAAACCTCACTGTTATAGTAACACTCTCACCTGGCTCTATCGTGAACGCATCTGGCGAAACATTCACGCGCACTCTCCTCGGTTCTACGACACTCACAAAATACATCGACCCATAATCAGCCACATTCGTAACCGTCCGTTTCACCGTCACACTCCTCCTCAGCCGCGACACGGAAATCACCGGACGGTTGAGATCGCACGCGCGAATCTTCCGCAAAACCGTGCCCTGAAACTGCCTCTTGGCCCGAGCATAACTCTGCCCGGCCAGAAAATTAGCATAATCGCTCACATTCGCGTTAAACGTCAGGCCAGGGTCCATAATCTTCTCAGGACGCACATGCCCTGCTCCCATCTCCCACGGGCTCGCATCGCCCCCGTAGTCGTTCCTTATCGCCAGGCCGCGGTTACTGGTAACCGCCGCGGTGGTCATAATAGCGGACATAACCTGCGCCGGGGACCAGTCAGGCCGCTGTTGCACGATGAGCGCTGCAACGCCCGCCACATGCGGCGTGGCCATGGAGGTCCCGGAGAGCAGCGCAAAGTAGCCCGAGGAGGGGGCCATGGAGTGATCCGGAGGGGGGAATGCGGCCCAGAGCTGCACGCCCGGCGCGATGATGTCGGGCTTGAGGATGTCGTTGGTGGGCTTGGGTGCTGTGGGCGCGGCGGTGGGGGGCACGAGCGGGCCGCAGGAGGAGGTGGGGGAGATGACTGGCGCCTCTGCTGGCGATCCGGGGAGTTCGAACGGGGTGACGCGCGTGCTGGTGGGATGGGGGAGAGGGTTGGGATGGGATGGGGGTTAGGCTTGTGGCATGGGGTGGGGGGCGTGTGGCTTGTGGCATGGGGTTTGGGGCGTGTGGGCATGCGGCATGGGGCATAATGCATGGGCCATGTGGTATGTGGCATGTGGCACGTGGCATGGGGAGTGGTACCTCACAGGGTTCCCAGATTGATGAAAGGATACAGGAATTACATGGTTGAAGGTAATGCATAGCAGACATCAGCACGAGAGCACACATCCGTGTCACTCACACACGAGGTGCATGGGTGCATGAGGGGAGAACAAAGAGAGGTACAGTGCTGTGGTGCCCTGCTGTTCCTTGCAGCGACTAGATGATCGAGCTACATTGCCCATGTGCTACAGTGCCCATGTGTGCCCATGTGCTACAGTGCCCATGTGCTACATTGCCCATGTGCTACAGTGCCCATGTGCTACAGTGCCCATATGCTACAGTGCCCATATGCTACGGTGTCCATGTGCTACATTGCCCATGTGCTACAGTGCCCATGTGCTACAGTGCCCATGTGCTACGGTGTCCATGTGCTACATTGCCCATGTGCTACAGTGCCCATGTGCTACAGTGCCCATGTGCTACAGTGCCCATGTGCTACGGTGTCCATGTGCTACATTGCCCATGTGCTACAGTGCCCATGTGCTACAGTGCCCAAATGCTACATTGCCCATGTGCTACATTGCCCATGTGCTACAGTGCCCCTGTGCTACAGTGCACATGTGCAGCAGTGCCCCTTGCTACAGTGCCATACATGCGAGAGCCACACACAGCAGCCAACAGCTCAAGCATCAAGAGCGGAAGAGGCAGAGGCAAGAGTCGAGAGCACGCATAGGAGAGCGGGTTGTGCCACTTACCGGGACGGCACACCGCCGCTGTTGACGCTCGAGGTGGCATTTGAATGCGCTGCAATAACCGCGTGCACAACAGCAGCACCAGCAGCAGCAAACGCTTGAGTGGCAAGTGTGGGCGGGTGAGCAGTGGCAGCATCAGCAGTGGGGTAGTGCATGGCGGTGGCGGTGGCGGTAGCGGTAGCATCGGATGCAGAGAATGCTGTGGCACTGCCATCTATGGCTGACACCCGGCTGATGGAGCTGTAGTGTGCACGGGGGTGCAAGGGGAGAGGGAAGCGTTGGGAGTGGAGAGCGGGGAGTGGGGAGTGGGGAGTGGGGAGTGAGTTAAGGAGAAAGGTAGCAGCAGCAGCATGGTACTGCATGGCTGTGGTGGCGGGAGCATCTGATGTGGAGAGCACTGCAGCACTGCCGTCTATTGCTGACACTGACTGATGGAGCTGCTTTGTGCACGCAAGTGGGGAGAGAGGAGTGGAGGAGAGGAAGAGAGAGAGGGGAAAGGCGGCAGGGTAACAAGGGAGGTGTAGGGGGAGAGGAAAAAGGGAGTGTGGAAGAAACGAAGGAGGGGATGGGAGAAATGATGGCGGTTGGAAGATGGAAGAAGGATGTATGAGCGATGGGTGGGAGTAGTATGGGACAGATAGGGAGGAGTGAAACGAGAGCCGTGACTCGTGATCCGAGGGAGGCTGAGCATGTGTGGACGGGAGGCAGTGCTACTTGTACTGAAGCCCGCAGTTTGTTTAGAGGGCACTTCGATTAAACAGCAGTACTGCTTCCCAACAGGATAAGCGAAAAGCAGGAGGCAAGGCCTATGAGTAGAATCTACCAGCGATTGGCTCTTGTACACATGAAAGTGCTGGGGGAGGGTGACAGCAAAGCCGACTCAAAAGAGTGGAGCGTGTTAGTGCTAGTGCTAGTAAGAGTGCTGGTGCTGGTGCTAGTGTTCGTGCGAGTGCGAGTGCTGGTGCTAGTGGGGGGTGGGGATGGGGATGTGGATGTGAGGTAGGAGTGGTAGGTATTAGCGAAGAGGTGGGGGTGCAAGTAGAAAAGCAGCAAGAGCAGGAGAAAGGTGTGGCGACAGGGAGGTATCAGAGAGTGTGAGCGGGATATTGAGACGTGCGAGGGAGAAAGAAGAGAAGGCCAAAAGGAAGGAAGTAAGGCAGGAGGAGGGGAGTGAGTGAGTGGCATACCTAGCTCCAACGGTGAGGTACCACGGGGCGAAGTTGCAGAGCTTGCGGTACGACGAGGCCTTGCCTCGAGGGGCCCCGCTGTTGCCCGCTGCAAACACTGTCACCACACCCGCCTGCCAGGGGGTGGATACGAACGAGGTATGTGGGGTGGGGTTGCATGGAGAGCAAAGCACATGGGAGGGTGGCGGAGGTGAGGTGTAGGTGGAGGTGCGACGAAGGGATTGAGGAGGGGGGAATGAAGGAGTGAGGGCGGGATGTGGTATGGAGGATGAAGGGAGGCGCCACACCCCATCCCCACCCCATCCCTACCCCATCCCCGCTCCGTCCTACCCTATCCTATCCCAACCCCCCCTTCACCCACCACCAACCATAAGCGCATTCCGAAAAGCAGCATCGGGCCTCAAGGCGGGCGGTGGAATGCGCTTGCGGTTGGTGCAACGTTCTGCATGCCTCAAGCCTGCTCAGCAGCTACAGGCTGAGCCATCACCCCCTCCTCATTCATCCAGCTCTGCGCTCTGCGCTCTGCGCCCTGCGCCCTGCCCCTGCCCCTGCCCCTGCCCCTGCCCCTGCCCCTGCCCCTGCCCCTGCCCCTGCCCCTGCCCTTGCCTCGTCCCTGTCCCGTCCCTGCCCCAATCCCACCCCATCACAACTCGTCCTTTCCCGAAGACTCAGCGCAAGCGCATTGTGGAAGGCAGCATTGTGGAAGGCAGCATTGTGGAAGGCAGCATCGTGGAAGTACCTGATCGATGCCTCAACGCTGTCCACCACCATCACCCTCCTCCTCCTGCCGTCCCCGCCCCATCCCCGCCCCATCCCCGCCCCATCCCCGCCCCATCCCCGCTCCATCCCCGCCTCATCCCTACCCCACCCCTTCGCCCCTTCCTATCCCAACCCCATTGCAACCCCGTATCCGCCCCACTCCCACCCTAAACAACCCACCGCGAGCGCATTGAGAAGCACAGCATCGTGGAAGCACGCTCTGGATGCCGCAAGGCTGCCCAGCGACAGGCTCAGCAGCACGTCCACTCTCTCCCCCCCCCCCCCCCCCCCCCCATCCCAACCAGCCCCAGCAGTAGCCGCTCTCCCCACCATTTCCCCACTGACCGCAAGAGCATTGAGGAACACAGCATCGTGGAAGTATGTCCTGGAGGCCGCAAGGCTGCCCAGCGACAGGCTCAGCACGTCCACGCCGTCCGCCACAGCCGCATTCACCGCCGCTGCTATGTCCGCCTCCGTCGCCCACACCTGTCCCCTACTGCGCCAAAACACCTTGTAGGCGGCAATGCGCGCGCGCGGCGCCATGCCGCTTGCTGTTTCCCCTGTGTCGCCTAGCGGCACCCCCGCGGCTCCTGCTGCTGCCCTGTGAAGGATAAGGAAGGACAGGGGATGGGAGGAGGGGGTCGGGGGAGGGGAAGGGGAGGCGCGCGGAGGGGTGTGGAGGGGGGAAGTTGGGAATGGGGAAAGGGGAGGGGAAGGGGTGGGGGGGGGGGGGGGTGGGGTGGGAAGGAGAGGGGAGGAGTATGTGTGTGTGGGAGGGGTTGGGGGGGAAGTGGAGGGATTTTTTGAGAGTTCTAAAAAAATCTCTGTGGCAGAGTAAGTGCATGGGACGCCATTGCGCGTTCAGCTGCGCGCTCATGGTCACGCAGCCTTGCTGCCCCGCAACACGTGCCTGCCTGCCTGCCTGCCTGCCTGCCTGCTTCTGCTGCTATACGCGTACACACACAGCACGGCAAGGACACCCACAGTGCCTGCCTGGTGGGTGGGCCCGCAGCGGTAGAAAAAAGAGGCGTCACCACCCACCCACCCACCCACCCAGCACCGCCACTGGGAGTTGGACCAGGAGGGCGGGACGAGAAGAGGGTGAGGCGGGGTGTCAAGAAGGTGACGGTGTGGGAAAAACAAGACTCCCTGCGTAATGGAAAGGCTTGTGGAGATGATTGGAGGGTGTGGGGCAAGGATGGGAGGGAGAGGGGGGAGAAGGGGAGAGAATAGGGAGGCTGCGGTGGAGGGGAAAGGGGAGACAATGGGTGCAGTAGGGGGCGTGTAGATGCAGTGGGTGTGGACGGACTGGCGAATCCCATCCTTCTCTCCCCACCACCACACATGCTATCTTTTCCCCTCCCCCCCTCCATCCTTGTTCTTCTTCCACCACACCACGTCCTCCGTATGGTACAAACCCCTTTCCCCTGCGACAACCCAACCCAACCCAGCCTCCTTCCCTCTCCCCCTTTGTCTCACACAACATGCTCCTTGGCTCCCACGCTTTCGTTCACCATCACTCTTTAGACTCTCTCTCTCTCTCTCTCTCTCTCTCTCTCTCTCTCTCTCTCTCTCTCTCTCTCTTCTCTCTCTCCTCTCTCTCTCCTCTCTCCTCTCTCTCTCCTCCTCTCTCTCTCTCTCTCTCTCCTCTCTCTCTCTCTCTCCTCTCTCTCTCTCTCTCTCTCTCTCTCTCTCTCTCTCTCTCTCTCTCTCTCTCTCCTCTCTCTCTCTCTCTCTCTCTCCTCTCTCTCTCTCTCTCTCTCCCTCTCTCTCTCTCTCTCTCTCTCTCTCTCTCTCTCTCTCTCTCTCTCTCTCTCTCTCTCTCTCTCTCTCTCTCTCTCTCTCTCTCTCTCTCTCTCTCCTCTCTCTCTCTCTCTCTCTCTCTCTCTCTCCTCTCTCTCTCTCTCTCTCTCCTCTCTCTCTCTCTCTCTCTCTCTCTCTCCTCTCTCTCTCTCCTCTCTCTCTCTCTCTCTCTCTCTCTCTCTCTCTCTCTCTCTCTCTCTCTCTCTCTCTCTCCTCTCTCTCTCTCTCTCTCTCTTCTCTCTCTCTCCTCTCTCTCTCTCTCTCTCTCTCTCTCTCTCTCTCTCTCTCTCTCTCTCTCTCTCTCTCTCTCTCTCTCTCTCTCTCTCTCTCTCTCTCTCTCTCTCTCTCTCTCTCTCTCTCTCTCTCTCTCTCTCTCTCTCTCTCTCTCTCTCTCTCTCTCTCTCTTCTCTCTCTCTCTCTCTCTCTCTCCTCTCTCTCTCTCTCTCTCTCTCTATCTCTCTCTCTCCTCTCTCTCTCTCTCTCTCTCTCTCTCTCTCTCTCTCTCTCTCTCTCTCTCTCTCTCTCTCTCTCTCTCTCTCTCTCTCTCTCTCTCTCTCTCTCTCTCTCTCTCTCTCTCTCTCTCTCTCTCTCTCTCTATCTCTCTCTCTCTCTCTCTCTCTCTCTCTCTCTCTCTCTCCTCTCTCTCCTCTCTCCTCTCTCTCTCTCTCTCTCTCTCTCTCTCTCTCTCTCTCTCTCTCTCTCTCTCTCTCTCTCTCTCTCTCTCTTCTCTCTCTCTCTCTCTCTCTCTCTCTCTCTCTCTCTCTCTCTCTCTCTCTCTCTCTCTCTCTCTCTCTCTCTCTCTCTCTCTCTCTCTCTCCTCTCTCTCTCTCTCTCTCTCTCTCTCTCTCTCTCTCTCACTCTCTCTCTCGAATGGTCCTTGCATTTCTTTGGGGGGTGGTACAACGGAAGGTGCAAAACACACAAGCACAAGCTCAACAGAAAACCGGCATCCTAACTATTCCAAGTCCCCTACCTACTCTGCCCCCCCCCCTGTCCGACCCTAGTGGTCGAACGGGGCCTCAATCAACTGGTGCAGCTGTCCCTCAGTGAGAGGGATGATGGGTCCTCTAAAACCGAGCTCGTCCGCCGCCAAGGCCTCATTGGTCTTGGTGCGGAGGGCGTTGGCCTGTGCCCGCTGGAGGCACACGCTCCAACGCTGGCGGTACTCCGTCAGAAGCTTCGCTGCTTCGTAGGAGGTAGGGGCTGCGTTAAACCGCAGCTTTGACGCCAGCTCCGCGCATTGCCGCAGGTAAGCCAGCACCCCCGGCGAGGGGTAGCCGTATGTTTCCACTGCGAGCGCGTGGAACCCCACCCACGTGTTCCGCCGTGCGTACTTCTCCTTTTTTGCCGCTGCCGCCCTAGCTGCCCAACCAAGAGCTCGGTTGCAGTTCTCGTCCTGGTATGACATCGGGTCCGTCACGGTCACGTCGCACATCCAAACCTCCCCGGTCAGTGGATGACGGATGGTGACATCCGCCTTTAGGTTTTCAACCAGTGAGTAGACATACGTCTCCTTATGAACCGTAAAACCCGCCTCAGCCCCGATATTTGCTATCTCATCCCGCAGAGCGTAATGGGTAGCGGTCCTCCCTTTCCCCTTCTCGCAGCGCATGAGGTGGTTGGGGAGGCAGTCGTCGGGGAAGGTGGTGCGGTAGCGGCAGTCACAGCGTCTAGGCACTGGGAGGGGGAGGCCTAGGCGGAAGGCAGCTGCAGTTGAGAGCTGGGAGGGGCCCATTCGGAGCGAGGGGATGAGCGGGATCGCCAGCAGCCAATCCCCCGCTCCTGGGCCTAGCACCGACTGCATCCGTTGCGCATGGCCTGAAAGGGGGTTGGGGCGCATCCGCCTTGCCTCGCGCATGGCCCTCAAGAAGCGGCGGGAGTGAACCGCCAGCGCTAGGCTCTGCTGCAGCTTCAGTCCCTTGGGGTCTGTCTTCCCGGCCTGGAGCACCTCGAGAGCCTCAGGTGGGAGAGCTGCCTCAGCCGCGGCGAGGCGTGCAGGCAGCGCGTGCGGGGAGCCGTGGGTAGGGTCCAGTAGGGGGAGGAGCGCGGCGACAGCAGGGTGTAACGACTCCTCCAGGGAGTATAGAAGGTGGGCGGCGCTGATCACTGAAGCGAGGTAAGCGTATCTGCCTTCAACGGCGGGGTCAGTGATGCCCAGGCCTCCCAGAGTCACGGGCAGGGCCGCCTGCCGCCAAATCCTCCGCCTCTCCCGGGCACTCCTCGGTCTCATGATGTGGGCCGAGTCCAGGAAGGTGTGTAGGAGCTGCTCCCCCCAAGCTGACCATTCCGCTTCAGGGAGAGCTTCCAGGGGGGTGAATCTGGCCAGAAAAGAGGCTCGGCGGCTGACACAGCGGGTGAGGAGGAGGAGGCTAAGCTGGGGGTCCATCTGGGCCAGCAGGGGGAGTGGGGATGCTGCTACTGCCAGTCTCTCTCTCACGGCGCCCGCGCACCCCCGGGGTGTGCCAACCGGGCTGCCGAGAATCTGCAGTCCCTCATCAGAGATAGTAATTCCCGGGGGCACTGCAGAGGGGTCGATTGGAGCGGCGGACCACGCCGCGCATTTGGCCGGGTTGTGTACCAGGCCGAGGGCGGCAAGTGCGGATGTGAGGTGGTCGAAAGCTGCTGTGCAGGCCGAGGCGTCGCCGAGCAGCGTGATGTCATCGGCGTACGCCAGCAGGACCACCTGAGGGTGTGCCGCCGCCGTGGCAATGAGGCACGGGTGGATGCTTGCCGCGAACAGGAGGGGGCCGAGCAGGTCCCCTTGGCGAACTCCTCTGGCGCTCTGCAGCGGGGCTGCGCCGAAGTCGTGGTCGAGGTAGAGCGAGGAGGGAGCCCCGTAGGATAGGCGGACGAGGGGGATCAGCTTCTTCAGCGCCTCGTTTCTCAGTCCTTCGAACACCGCTCTCCTTTCGACCGCGTTAAAAGCGTTCGCGAGGTCGATCTGCAAGGCCACTGCAGCAGGGTGCACTTCCAGGTACGTGCGAGCGGTGTGGATAGCCGCTTCGATCCCCCCTGCTACTGCCACGCCGAATTGAAGGGGGGCAAAGTGAGTACGGGCGGCTGGCGCGGTCAGGAAGAGGGCGGCCTTTGCTATAATCCGGAGGAGACACTCCCCCACCGCTATTGGCCGCGTCCCTCCTTGGGGTTTCGTAAAGGCTAGCAGGCGGGAGGCCGTGAGAAGATCCCCCGCGGCTGTTGGGAGTTTCCCTGCTAGAGCTGTGTTGGAGAGGGCGAGGAGGTGGGAGAGTACTTCGGCATTCCCTAGGGCTGCGTCGCGGATATGCTCGAAAGTGGTTCCTGAGGGGCCGGCCCCGACTCCGTTGGGGAGTTTGGCAAGGAGGCGCCTGAAGTCGCGGGCTTCGATAGTGGGTGGGTCTTCAGCCGAGGCGGTGTGGAGCCAGTCAGGGAGAAGCTGCCTGGCAGGTGGATGTCTCGTCGCGAGGGCTTCCAGCACTTCAGGTGAGGCAGGTGACACAGGGGTGGCCTGGAGGGATTGGAGTGATTTTGACAGGTTACCCCGTTTTGCCAGACCTTCCGCCCGTGCCAGTATTCCAGTTGTGTCGAGTGAGTGGCGAGGCTGCGGAGGCAAGGAAATCGCCTGGATAGCTTCTTCGTATAGGTCCGCCAAAAGCCCTAAGCGAAATCGCAGGAGCCGATTCATCATCGCGCTCCAGTCAGGTTTACGGGCTGACGAGGTGCGAAGGAGTATGCGCGGGAGAAAGGTCAGTAGTTCCATCCTGGCGCAGACTCGGGATTGGCCGCCAAGTGGAGTAACGGCGTCAACATACAGATCGCGAAGGAGTCGCGAAGGTCTTTGGGGGGGTGGCGAGCGAGAGGAGGTTGGCGACTGTCACGCAGCGGGTCGAGGTCCCAGACTGCAACCTGAGCGAATAGCTCAGAGTTTTTCTCCAGGTCGTCAGGTTTGAGCATCGGGGGGGTTGGACTCGGGGCTGCGGAATTTTCATTGGCTGTTGCAGAGTCAATTCTTTCTTCTGGAGCGGCTCGATTTCCCCTCCTTGCTTGAATTCCCCCCGCAGTTCGATTCCGAACTGAGGTTCGGTTTGCAGGTTCACCTCTGGCCTGCTGGTTTGGGAGCTCCGCTTCCCGCAGCAGCTCCAACTCTTCCTCGTCCTCCTCGGCCTCTGCTTCTAACATCCCCTCGCTTTCAGGGTTAAAGGCAGGGTCCCCCTCTTCACTTTCCTCATTCTCCGCTTCCTCCTCTGCTTCCTCGCTAAGTGGTTCCACGTCGCCCTCCGCGCCGTTTCGCATCAGCCTTTCCACATTCCTCGCGTAGCCGCTTGCACCTGATCGGCGCCTGTTCGAACCTCGTGCTCCACCACCTCTTCGTCCTCTCTCGTTGCCTCGTCGTCCGCGGCGGCTGCCGCGTCCTACGCGGATTCCCCGCGTTGCTCGTCCCACAGCAGCTCCCTCGCGCCCTGTCTGCGGCGCCGCGGCCGTCTCGTTTTCGCTTCGTTGCCGCACTGGCGTCGGCTGCGGTAAGATCGGGGGTGATGGACCCTTCCGTGAGACGGGATCCGGAGCTGGAGGGTTCCGCGGAGAGCTCGCTACCGCAGCCTGCGCCTGCCGGGCCTCGTCCGCGTCTCCCTGCGCACCCCTCTCTCTCTCTCTCTCTCTCTCTCTCTCTCTCTCTCTCTCTCTCTCTCTCTCTCTCTCTCTCTCTTGAATGGTCCGTGTATTAGCTGAAGGGTGGTACAAAGGTTTGAAGTAGACACATGCAAACTAGGCAAACAAGCAGACCTATCAACCATCACCTACTCCCCTCCCCCCCCCCCCCCCCCCGTTGTCCGACCCTAGTGGTCGGACGGGGGCTCAATCAGCTGGTGCAGCTGCCCCTCGTTGAGGGGGGCCCACGGCCCTTGCGGGCTGAGCTCGTCCGCCTCCAGGGCCTCATTGGTCTTGGTGCGGAGGGCGTTTGCCTGCGCCCTCTGGAGGCACACGCTCCAGCGCTGGCGGTACTCCGTTAGCAGCTTGGCAGCCTCTCGAGAGGTAGGGGCCGCGTTGTAGCGGAGCTTCGCCGCCAGCTCCGCGCACTACCGCAGGTAAGCCAGCACCCCCGGCGACGGGTAGCCGTAGGTCTCCACGGCCAAGGCGTGGAACCCCACCCACGCGTTCCGTCCCGCATATTTCTCCTCCTTCCGAGCAGCTGCCGCCCTAGCCGCCCAACTAGGTGCGCGGTTGCAGTTCTCGTCCTGGTAGGACACCGGGTAGGTCACGGTCACATCACAAAGCCACACTTCTCCGGTTAGGGGATGGCGGATGGAGACATCCGCTTTAAGGTTTTCAACCAGAGAGTAGGCATAGGTCTCCTTGTGAACCGTGAAGCCTGCTTCCGCCCCTATCCTTGCGATTTCATCCCTGAGAGCATGGTGTGTGGCAGTCCTCCCTTTCCCCTTCTCGCAGCGCATAAGGTGATTCGGGAGGCGGTCATCAGGGAAGGTGGTGTGGTATCGGCAGTCGCACCGCCTTGGGACAGGGAGGGGGAGGCCTAGGCGGAAGGAGGAAGCAGTAGAGTGTTGGGAGGGGCCCAGCCTCAGCGCACAAGAGAGAGGGGTTGCCAGCAGCCAGTCCCCTGCTCCCGGGCCCAGCAGGGACTGCATCCGCTGAGCATGCCCTGAGAGGGGGTTTGGGCGCATACGCCGCGCCGTGTTCAGCACTCGGAGGTAGCGGCGGGTGTGGACCGCCAGGGCCAGGGACTGCTGGAGCTTCAGTCCCTTGGGCTCGCTCTTACCAGCCTGAAGGGCCTCCAGGCCGTCAGGGGGCAGGTCCGCTTCAGCTGCAGCTAGGCGCGAGGGCAGGGCCGCTGCGGAGTCCGGGGCGGAGTCCATAAGGGGGAGCAGTGCGGCTATGGCGGGGAGTAGGGAGTCGGCTAGCGAGTGCAGGAGGTGAGCCGCGCCGACCACCGAAGCGAGGTACGCGTAACTTCCTTCCACGGCCGGGTCCGTAATGCCCAAACCCCCCAATGTTACGGGGAGCGCTGCCTGCCGCCAAGTACGCCTCCTTTCCGCATTGCTCCTTGGCGCGACAATGTGCGCGGCCTCTAGGAACGCGTGGAGCAGCCGCTCCCCCCATGCCGACCATTCTGCTGTGGGCAGGACCTCCAGCGGGGTTGTCCTTGCCAGGAAGGAGGCGCGGCGGCTGACGCAACGTGTGAGGAGGCAGAGCTGCGGGTCCATTTGCGCTAGCAACGGGAGCGGTTCAGCTGCTGCCGTTAGTCTGTCCCTGACTGCCGCGGCGCAGCCCTGCGTTGTGCCGACGGGGCTGCCGAGGATTTGCAGCCCTTCGGTCGAGATGGTGATGCCGGGGGGGACGGAGGCAGGGTCAATTGGGGCGGCTAACCAAGCCGCGCACTTAGCAGGGTTGTGAAGGAGCCCCATGGAGGCGAGCGCGGCTGTGAGGTGGTCGAAGGCCGCGGCGCAGGCAGACGCATCACCGAGCAGCGTGATGTCGTCGGCGTAGGCGAGTAGGACCACCTGCGGGTGAGCCGCTGCCGTCGCAACGAGGCAGGGGTGGATGCTGGCGGCGAATAGAAGGGGGCCGAGGGGATCACCTTGGCGGACCCCCCTGGCACTTTGCAGTGGAGCCGCTGCGAACTCATGGTCGAGGAAGAGCGAGGAGGGGACTCCGTAAGACAGGCGGACCAGGGGGGTGAGGCTCTCGAGCGCTTCGTTCCTCAACCCCTCGAACACCGCTCTCCTCTCGACCGCGTTGAACGCGTTCGCGAGGTCAATCTGTAGCGCTACTGCCGCGGGATGGACCTCCAGGTAAGTACGTGCCGTGTGTATAGCGGCCTCAATGCCCCCCCGCTACCGCCACGCCGAACTGAAGGGGGACGAAGTGAGATCTAGCGGCGGGCGCGATCAGGAGAAGAGCGGCTATGGCGATGATCCGAAGCAGGCATTCCCCGACCGCGATCGGCCTCGTCCCACCGTGCGGTTTCGTGAAGGCCAAAAGACGAGAGGCGGTAAGTAGCTCTCCCGCAACGGCTGGTAGCTTCCCCACCAGAGCCGTGTTGGTGAGGGCTAGGAGGTGGGTGAAGACTTCGGCGTTTCCTAGTACTGCATCACGGAGATGTTCGAAGGTAGTTCCTGAGGGGCCCGCCCCCACTCCATTGGGGAGCTTGGCGATGATCCTTCTGAAGTCGCGGGCTTCGATAGCGGGAGGGTTTTCCGCTGTGGTAGCGTGTAGCCAATCAAGTAGCGGTTGGGATGCAGGTGGGTGTCTCGTCCTGAGGGCCTCGAGAACTTCAGGTGAGGCAGGCGACACGGGCGTGGCTTGCAGGGATTGCAATGATTTTAAGAGGTTACCACGCTTCGCCAGGCCCTCCGCTCTGGCGAGAATTCGAGTTGTGTCAGGTGCGCGGCGAGGCTGCGGGGGGAGGGAGATCGATTCGGCAGCTTCTTCATAGAGGCCGGCCCAGAGCCCTTTGCGAGATCGCAGGAGCCTGTTCATCATTGCGCTCCAGTCAGGCTTACGAGCTGACGAGGAGCGAAGAAGTAAGCGAGGGAGGAAGGTGAGTAACATCCAGCCAGGTTCTGACTCGGAGTTGGCTGCCAGGTGGAGTAACGGTGTCAGCAGGCAAATCGCGAAAGACTCGCGAAGGTCTTTTGGAGGGTGGCGGGCGACTGGGGGTTGGCGACTGTCGCGCAGCGGGCCAATGTCCCAGTCAGCAACCTGGGCGAACAGGTCAGTATTTTTCGCCAGGTCGTCGGGTTTGAGCATTGGGGGGGTCGGAATTGGGGCTGCTGAATTCTCATTGGCTGTCGCAGAGTCAACTCTAGTCTCTGTGGCGGCTCGAAATGAACTCCACACGAAATAATGAGGAGAAGGAGAGAGGAACAGCCCTTAAATAGCTCTGGAGGGCGGAGGGCAGAGGGATGAGGCAGAGGGCAGAGGGCTAAGGGGTTTCCTCTCTCTCTCTCTCGCTCTCTCCCGCCGGAAATGAACTCCACACGAAATAATGAGGAGAAGGAGAGAGGAACAGCCCTTAAATAGCTCTGGAGGGCGGAGGGCAGAGGGATGAGGCAGAGGGCAGAGGGCTAAGGGGTTTCCTCTCTCTCTCTCTCTCTCTCTCTCTCTCTCTCTCTCTCTCTCTCTCTCTCTCTCTCTCTCTCTCTCTCTCTCTCTCTCTCTCTCTCTCTCTCCGCACAGCGCACGCATTTCCCCCTCTTCTTCCCGCCTCCCTCCATCTCTCCCGGCTCTCTCCCGGCAAACCACACGCGCACCCACCCACCCACCCACCCACCCACCCACCCACACACTCGCGCCCCGTGCCCTCTCCTCTCGCTCACCCACTCACCCCACCACATGCCATGGCCCTCTGCATATCCTCCCTTTTTTCCCTCTCTCTCCCTTCCCCCCTCTCCCCTCCACCCTCCCCCTCCCCCCCAACCCCCCCCCCCTCCCCCACGCACCCCGCACACCAAGTGCCGTGGCCCTGGGCGTCCCTGGGCGACAGGTAGTCACCGAACATGTCGACCTGCCCCTTGCTCTGCGTCTGCATGCCCGCGATGAACCACCGCGCGCCCACCACCTTGTTGCTGCACGCCTCCACGGGAAAGTCGTCCGTCACTTCGCATGAACCCACCCACGTGGCGGGCGGCGCGGAGTACGAGCCCTGGGGCGGAGGGGAGAGGTGGGGAGAGAGGGGTAGCGGGGGGAGAGGTGGCGCGTTTAGGCGGCGGGAAGCGATACAGGCAGGGACGGGGGTAGGGACATGGTGTGCGTGTGCAGCAGGGCGCGCCTACCACCTTGTTGCTGCACTGCACGCCGCCAAGGGAAAGTCGTCCGTCCGTCTCCTCGCACTCGCCCACCCATGCAGCGGGCCGTGGCCGGGGAGGAGTATGAGCCCTGGGAGGAAGGGGGGGGAGTGGCGGTGCGGGAAGAGAGGTAGCAGAGGAAGGGGCAAGGGTCTAGGCGGGGACAGCAGGGCGTGCATGGGTGCCGGGTGGCAAGTAGCAAAAAGCTGCTGTTGCCCTGGGTTGAGGTCAGGGGGAACGGGGCTACTCTGGGTGCTATGATACAGCGGAAACACGAGGGGGGGAAGCGTGTCGCGAGAAGGCGAGAGAAAGCCCTGGGAGGGGGGGAAGTGGGAGGAGGGGTATTGTAAGGGAGACAAGGGTGGATGGGGAGGGTGAGGAAGAGAAGGGCAAGGGTGTGTGCGAGTGAGGGCTTAAAAAAGAATCCCTGCAGGGTGCGTGCGTGCAGGAACATACATCATCAGCGAAGGACTTGTGTTCGGGCCAGATGCCGGTGTCCACGACGCCCACCACCACGTCCTCGCCGGCGCTGCTCTGCCCGCTCGCCGCCGCCCACAGCGACGGCGGCAGCTGCAGGAACGCGGGCGACGCAGTCGTGAGCAGGCGGAAGCGCCCGCTGCGCGTCACGCTGCCCACGGCGGGGTGTCGCCGCATCCGCCGCGCCTCCCCCGCCGTCAGCTTCGCCGCGAACCCGTTCGCCACGTGCGTGTAGCTGTAGATGACGTTCTTTAAGCGCACGCGCGCGTCCGCGGCCACTTGGCGCTGCTGGCGCCGCAGCATGCGCTGGAACGCGCGCACTGCGGGCAGGCGCGAATTGATGCGCGCGCGCCGCCGGAATGCAGCGCGGTGCGAAGCGGTTGATATAGGGATAGGGCCGGCTGACGCCGCGGAGGAGGCGGAGGCAGAGGGGGATGATTGGGTGTTAGTTTCAGTGGGTTGGAGGACAGCAGTGGCGGGGAATCCGGGAATGCCGCCGTGATAGGCGGCAACGGGGGGCGCGGAGCGGAGCTGGACGATGTAGAGCGCGCGCGGCAAGGGCGCTGCTGCTGCGCGCGCGGGTGCCGCAGGGAGGCCCGCGGATGATGATGCGCGCGCGCGGGGACGATTGGAGGGCGCTGCAGGGCGCAGGGCGGAGCGAAGAAGGGAAGGGGTGTGCGGAAGGGGCGTGAGAAAGGGGTTTGAGTGAGGTAAGCGTGTGAAGATGAGGATAGATGTGGGGAGGCGGGCGGGAGGGCGGGAGAGAGAGAGAGCGATGGTTGGTGGGGCATGCTGAGGCATGGTGTAATGAAGTAGTTCGGGGGAAAGATGATTGCTGTTGAGAAAGATACCGGCCTGAATGAAATCATGGTGCTGCGCTGTCAGTGACATAGGCAGCGCGAGCGTGAGTGACGTGACATGATGACCGTGGGCCCCGCGTGCATAGTGGTATCAGTGGCGCGAGCTGCGGGTGCAATGCAAAGCGATAGAAATTCGACGATTGAGCGAGCGAGGCGGCGGTGAACGCATTGCATGACCTTCCAATGGTCATAACGAGTGGGCGAGAAACGAGTATTACCTTTGTGTGCACCCGCCGCCGCGTCCGCTGCTGCATCCACCCCCGCCACCACCACTACCGCCACGGCTAGTCCTAGCAGCAGCATCATTACCGCCAACCAGAGCAATCGCGCAGTCACCCGTGCCGCGACAACTGGTCTCGTTACGACCCATCCGCCGAGCCTTATCCTGTGCGTCGGTAACCGTTGCACCATCAGGGTGTTGCCGCTGTCGCCACGGCCCGTGTTGTGCGAGAGGCCACACCCGGTTACCGTTCTCGAACGCCTTGAGTCGCGCTCATCGTGATAAGAGATTTAACGTTACTCGTTCGTTTGGACGGTGCTTGCGGGATGATGCTCCGCCCCTTATATCCTTGCTGCGACCATGATTACTTCAAGGTAAACAACATGTAAGATTTATACGTATGAGTGGGAGCGGTACAGCAGGAGACGGCGTAAGACGTGTTTCTGCAGCTCCTAAAATCGCACGTCACATGCTTTACTTATAGCAACGACCACGTTCGATCGAAGGAGGTTGTTTGTTTCGTGACAGCAGCGCATGCCTCCATCCATCCCAGATTCCAAGCCCAACCCGCTCACCCCAACCAAGAATTAGCAGCCCGTGCATACTGTAGAGCACAGTGTCGCAGAGTCGATGATCTCGACACGAGTCGAGTCGAGAAAAAATAGAGGGGCATTTATCTCAAGAGTAACGAATATCGATGCATTCAAAATCAGTTTTTACTGGTGTTCAGCAATGCACCAATCCACCTAGTGGGTTCAGTTCCACCAACTGTCTTTTAGTGTTGCCCACTGGCAACAAAAATAAACCCCCATTGGAAGGCATGCGCTCGCGACGCCTAAACCTTAAACACTATGGTGTTCAGGGTCGATGAGTTGCGAACGCATGCCTTCTGAAAGGGGTTTATTTTTTTCTTGCCTGCGGGCAGCACAAGACGACATATTAGGGTAATTGTAGACGTGTGAATATACCATAACAAACACATCTTATCGCCGTCTTTGTTGTAACCATCGTGCATACCTCGTCATAATTATTGTCTGAATGATAATGAACACTAACTGGTAACTGAACAATTTGACGTTCACTACACCATACGTACTGTGTATATTACGCCACCCCTAGCGCCGCGCGCGGCCCCCTCTCGCTGCCCCGTGGTGGCGCCCTGGGGGCCGCGCGCCGCCCCCCTCGCCGTCCCCCGCGCTCCTACCCCGTGCCACCCGTTTTAGGGTTTGGGGGTGGGGAGTGTGGGGGTGACGGTTGTGGGGGTGCCGGTTGTGTGCGCCGTCCCCTGCTCCTCCTCATCCTCCGTCTTCCGCTGCTGCAGCTGCCACTCAGGGGGGTGGGTGTGTGGGAGCCGAAGGAGTGGTGCTAGGGGGGTGACGTGGGAGTGGAGTTAGGGGTTCAGCAGGGGGTGTGTCTCAAGGGTGTAGGTCAGTTGGAGGAGGTTGTGTGGAGGTAGCTGTCGTGTCGCCTGCAGCGCCTGTAGTCCGTCGCCCTTGCTTCGGTAGCCAGTGAGCCTGTTGCACCAGTCGCCAGTGGGTCCGTTGCTCCTGCCGCTCGTCTTAGCCGCGGAGCTAGTCACTCCAGTAGTCCGTCGCCCTTGCTTCGGTAGCCACTGAGTCAGCCGCTCCTGTGCCCGTGCCTCTGCAGCTTTAGTCGTTGCCTCTCATCTTCTCTCCTTCCACAGTTCCTCCTCCTCCTCACTTGCCCTCTGTGATAGCCTCTAGCTTTGCTTGCAATTGTGCACCTGCTCTATGACTGTGTGCTCTGCTGATTACACCCCACTTTGGCTATGGGGGTGTGTCAGAATGTTATTATCTAGCCTGTAGTGGGGTGCTCTATAGCGAGTACAACCCTGTTAGGGTTTGCTATATGTATCCCAACTGCTGCTAGTGAAACTCCTCCTTTTGTTCATTTCTCTCTTGCCTAGCTAGCTAAACCCTAGCTATGGCTCCTCACTGCATTCCTCATTTCTTCACAGACCATACTATTTACCGATATTGTACTAAGTCTCAACCGTTTCTCAAATCCTCCCGTTGCCTTCCAACCTTAAAGCCAGGGTCTCATGTACGGGTTGGCCGTTCAACTGCAAAACATTTGGGCGAAAGTGAGTTCTTTCGCGAGTCTTGATTCGACAAAAGTTTGGCTCCATAATTGTTAACCAATCAGACAGACAATTTTTTCATCGATTGCAAAACACATAGTCCACTTGAGACCCTGTCTTTAAGCTCACACAACCCACAGAATTGTTGAACGTGATGAATGTCGAAGAGAAGGGCACCGCCCTCAATTGAGCGCACCCGATCTCGCCGTCGACGAGAAGTTATCGGCGAAGTGGTCGTCGAGTGTCTTCGACGGAGGTCGCGGTTGAGCAAGCTCTGCTCGACGGAATCTGGTCAACATCGTCGACATGCAGCGTTGGTCGAAATTAGCGGTCGAGGAGGCCCGTCGATGAGGCCCGTTAATGAGCGCTGGTCGACGAGCCTGTCGAGAAGTGCTGGTCGACGAGGCCCGTCGAAGAGTTCTGGTCGAGAAGCTCTGCTCGGCGAACGATGTTCGACCGAGCGGCATCCAGCTGGTCGACCAAACTTGCAGAGGTGTGGGAAATTCGCCTAGGAGGTTTTGGCGAAGTTCGACCTGCAGAACGGCAGCACATGCTCGACGGTTAGCACATAGAGAAATTGACGACACATTTTCTACATGCCACCTGCGCAATGTGCCTGGCGGTAAAACCGTCAGCTTGCACCTACTTGGTAAGTGCGCACATGTGCGCAGATAGTCAACTGCAATTGGAGATAGACAACATGTGATTGCACATAGTCATCTGCGACTGCAGTGCTGGTAGGTCGCGCGCAGTGCAACGCTGGCAGACCACTCTGTTGCAGCGTTGCAAGTCGCTCTTCTGCTGCGCTGGCAGAGCTTGCCCTGCATAGTGTTGCGGAGAGTCACTCTACAATAGTCGTGCGCTAGACTACGGGGTGTTTGTCAGAACATTATAGCTTACATATTTGTGTAGGCTATAGTGGGGTATCCCATAGGGGGTACAACACAATTAGGGTTTCATATTTGTACTCACTTCATTCATAGTCCATTCATTCTCGTTCTAACTTTCTCATGGTATCGAGCAGGTTCCCCCGTGGGAACTGTGCTTAGGGCCCACCACATCGAACCTTTTTTTCTGCCCGGAGCGCGCTCCGGGCCCTTGCTCTTACTTTTTTTTTTCGATCTGCCCTAACGGCCCGAGCGCCGCCTTAGCGAGCCGCCCGCCCTGGCAGCCCGAGCGCCGCCTTAGCGCCCACGCCCCGCTGCCCGCCCTCGCGCCGCCGTTGCGGCCCCGCCGTCCCTGATCTCACGGCCCCGCCGCCTCAGCGCTCACGGCCCCCCCTCCGCCCCTGATCTCGCGGCCCCTCCGCCCCAGCGCTTCCGGCCCCGCTGCCCCTGATATGCGGCCCCGTCGCCCCGGCGCTCCCGGCCCTACCGCCCCTGATACGCGGCCCCGCCGCCCCAGCGCTCCCGGCCCCGCCGCCCCTGATCTCACGGCCCCGCCGTCCCTGATCTCGCGGCCCCGCCGCCCCAGCGCTCACGGCCCCGCCGCCCCTGATAACGCGGCCCCGCCGCCCCTTGCTCTCGCGCCGCCCGACTGCAGCAGCCGAGCCGCCCAACTGCAGCAGCCGAGCCGCCCGGAGCAGCCGAGCCGCCCAGGAGCCGCCGAGCCGCCCAGCAGCAGCCGAGCCACCCAGCAGCAGCCGAGCCGCCCGGAGCCGCCGAGCCGCCCAGCAGCAGCCGAGCCGCCCGGAGCCGCTGAGCCGCCCAGCAGCCGCCGAGCCGCCCAGCAGCAGCCGAGCCGCCCAGCAGCAGCCGAGCCGCCCGGGAGCCGAGCCGCCCAGCAGCCTAGCGGCCGTTTCGCCAGGCGACCTTCCTCCCGAGCCGCCCGACCTGCCCTGCCCGGTGAGCACTGCAGTGCTGTCACTGCGTACCCTTCCCCTACTGCTTGCACTGCTCCACTGTCGTCGTCATGGCTACACCCAGTGTCCTCGCTTTTGACGCTGAGGGTCGAGCCATTGACTTTGAGGTCTGGCTCGACGACCTGCAGCTGTTTTTACAGTGCGACAGGGCTGACAGTCTGTCTCTCTTTGACCTCACCTCTGGCGCCGTCCCTGCCCCTGCTGCTGATGCTGACGCCACTGTTCGCTCTCAGTGGGCCACGCGCGATGCTGCTGCACGTCTTGCTATGCGTCGCCACCTGCCTACCGCTGAGCGCGCGCACTTTAGCCAGTACAAGAGTGCTCAGACCTTGTACGACGCTGTAGTTGCGCGCTACTCCTCCCCTGCCACTGCTGCACTGAGCCGCCTCATGCTCCCCTTCCTCTTCCCTGACCTTGCCGCCTTTCCCACTGTCGCTGATCTCATCACGCACCTCCGCACTAGTGACACTCGCTACCGCGCTGCGCTTCCTGCTGACTTCTGCGCCAAGAACCCCCCCCCCATGTACATCACTCTCTACCTCTTAGTCACTCGCCTCCCTGACTCCCTTCGTGTAGTCCGGGACCACTTCCTCGCGGTCTGTCCCACCACCCTCACAGTCGACAGCCTCGAGAAGGCCCTCCTTGCAGCAGAGAAGAGCATAGTTGCTGTAGGAGCCTCTCGAGGTGACCCCCGCGCCCCCATCTTTGAGGGGTGTTCTCCTTCCCCTCTCCTGCCCTCTGTCACCTCTGCCGCTGCGGCCGACCTCGTTGGTCTTGAGTCGGTCGGTGCGGCGTCTGCCCCTAGCGGGAGACGCCGCTCTGGCAAGGGCAAGGGGGGCAAGGGAGCGGGTGGGGCCAGTGGGGGCGGTGGCGGTGGAGGTGGAGGCGGCGGAGGGAGTGGGGGTGGCGGTGGAGGTGGTAGCGGGGGTGGGGGTGCTACTGGCAGCAGTGGAGGCGGGAGTGGCGGCGGCGGTGGCGGTGGTAGCGGAGGTGGCGGAGGTGGCGGCGGTGGAGGTGGAGGCGGGGGCGGTGGAGGCGGAGGCGGGGGTGGCGGAGGTGGAGGTGGTCGGAGTGGAGCTTCGCAGCGGAGCGGCACTGATGGCGGTCAGCGCCAGCAGCACCAGCAGCAGCAGCAGCGTTCTCGCGACGTCCCCACCCCTCAGCAGCTCCGTGAGTGGTACACGCAGCGTCAGCGCGGTGGGGGTTTTGGTCCCTGCACCTACGTTCTCCGCACTGGCGACCGCACTGGAGAGCAGTGTGGGGGTGCCCACTCCGCCCAGCGCTGCTTTGGCCGCTTGACGGACGCTTGGCGTCAGCAGTTCCCGGAGGCCGCGGAGATCCCCCGCTGGGGAGAGTTGTCTAGGGCTGGTGTAGCTATCTTTGATCTTGATTTTGATGCTATCCTTGCTGCCATGTATGCTGTGACCATTAGTGAGGAGGGTGACTGTTACCGGTGTTTCCCGCCCGACCCGGGCATTGGTACTGCTGCTCCAGGTGCCGGTGAGGCTTCTGCTCTAGGTGCCAGTGCGTCTGTGCTCTAAGGTACTCGTGAGACTGCTCTCTCAGGTACTAGTGCGTCTGCGCTCTCAGGTACTGCGTCGGCTTCGGCCTCCCACACCTTCACTCTTGACTCTGGAGCGTCTCGCTCTTTCTTTCGGGACCGCACCACACTTACGCCGCTTAGTCGGCCGGTTGCGGTTTCCCTGGCTGACCCCTCTGGGGGTCCTGTCCTGGCTCGCTTCTCCACAGTCCTCCCGTGTCCAGCGGCTCCCTCCGGCACCCTGTCTGGTCTCTACCTCCCCTCGTTCTCTACGAACATGGTGAGTGGTGCTGACCTACAGGATGCGGGAGTCCACCAGTTCACCCCTCCTAGTCAGCGAGTGACGCACTGCACGGAGGCTAGCACGGGTCGTCACCTGGCTACGTTTACACGTCAGCCAGGGTCGAGCCTGTACACACTGACCACTGCTTCTCCTCCAGGTGCTGAGTCTGGTAGAGTCCCTTCGTCTGGTCAGGTGTTTGCTGCAGCGTCCAGGTCTGGTCCTGAGTCTGCCCCCTGTTCGTGTCGCCGTCTGTCTCACGAGACCCTCCTCTGGCACCACCGTCTTGGCCACCCCTCTCTGCTTCGGCTCAGAGGCATGGCCTCCCGTCTTCTTGTGTCTGGTCTCCCCCGGTCTCTACCTCCCCTTCCTCAGGGCCCTGGCCCTGCCTGTGTCCCCTGTGTCGAGGGGCGCCAGCGTGCTGCCCCTCACTCCTCCCAGTTTCCTCCGACAGAGGCTCCGTTGCAGACGCTTCACATGGACGTGTGGGGCCCTGCCCGCGTCCGTGGACTCGGTCACGAGCGCTACTTCCTGCTGGTGGTTGACGACTACTCGCGGTACACCACAGTCTTGCCCTTGCGCAGCAAGGGTGATGTCATTGAGGTGCTGATCGACTGGATCCACGCAGCTCGTCTCCAGCTCAGGCAGAGCTTTGGCTCGGACTTTCCTGTGTTGCGTCTGCACTCGGACAGAGGCGGAGAGTTCTCCTCTGGCCTTCTGCGTGCCTACTGTCGTGCGCGAGGCATCCGCCAGACCTTCACGCTTCCGGACTCCCCGCAGCAAAATGGGATTGCAGAGCGCCGCATTGGCATGGTCATGGACGTCGCTCGTACGTCCATGATGCATGCGGCTGCCCCCCATTTTCTATGGCCGTTTGCGGTCAGGTACGCAGCGCATCAGATCAACCTCCACCCCAGGGTCTCCAGGCCGGAGACCTCCCCAGCGCTGCTGTGGACGGGGAAGGTTGGCGATGTGTCGGCGTTCCGGGTCTGGGGATCTCGGGCGTTTGTCCGCGACTTGTCTGCGGACAAGCTGTCCCCTCGCGCTGCTCCCTGCGTCTTCCTGGGGTTCCCCCCCGACGCCCCTAGGTGGCAGTTCTACCACCCCACCTCTCGACGTGTTCTGTCCTCCCAGGACGTCACGTTCGACGAGTCGGTACCCTACTACCGCCTCTTCCCCTACCGCACTCCGTCCCTCCCCCCGCCCCCGCTCTTCTTGGTACCAGGTCCCCCCCCGGTAGACCCCCTCCCCCCTCAGGGTCCTGCCCCTTCAGGTGTGTCCCAGGTAGACGCGGTCGAGCCTGTCGAGGTCACTGGTGACTCTGGTGCGGCTGCGGGTGCTGAGCCTGAGGGTGCTGAGACTGGAGGTGCTACACGTGCGGGTGCTGAGCCTGGGGGTGCGGAGTCTGGAGGTGCTGAGCCTGGGGGTGCTGTGCCTGGGGGTGCTGAGCCTGGGGGTGCTGAGCCTGGGGGTGCTGAGCCTGGGGATACTGAGCCTGGGGGTGCTGAGCCTGGGGGTACTGAGCCTGGGGGTGCTGAGCCTGGGGGTGCTGAGACTGGGGGTGCTCCGCCTGGAGGTGCTTCGTCTCGCCGAGAGCAGCTCTCCCCTCAGGAGCTACGTGAGTGGTTTGCCAGGCGCTGGAGGCGTGCTGCTGGTGCTGGAGGTTCTTCGGCTGTAGAGGGTACTGCTACCGAGCGTCCCGGCGGTGCTCGTACTGTGGGTGCTGGAGCTGTTGGGTCTGAGGGTTCTCCTGGAGCTGGTGCTGCTGAGGGTGTTGACGCTGAGACTGCCGCTGGAGGTCCGACTGGCGGTGCTCCTGGTGGTGCTGCTGGAGGTTCCGGAGCTACTGGAGGTGCTGCTGGAGCGGGTACTCCTGCTGGGGGTACTGGTGCTGTCCCTGCTGTTTCTGGCGTCGCCACGCGGCCCCGGCCGTACTTCGTTCCGCTCCTGCAGCAGGTTCTTGGTCTTACACCTTCTCCTGGTCCTCCTCCTCCTCCCTTAGAGGGTCCACAGCCTGTCTCGTCACAGTCACAGCTACAGCCTGCCTCACCTTTGCCTGCTCCTTCTCTCTACGCTGGTCCGACTGGAGGTCTTACTGAGCGTCGTGAGCCTGCGTCTCGTCCTGCGTCGCCTGTTCGTACTGCGCGCGCTAGTGGTCGTGGTTCGCGTCAGGGTCCTCCTCCTGTCCCTGGCATGCACCGGATGTCTCTGCGTCCGTCTACTGCTCCTCTGCGTGCCCCTTTGCCTTCTCCTCCTGCTTCCTCTCTTCCTGCTCTTGCCGACCCGGAGTCGGACTCTCTTCGTGCTGCCAGTCCTACTGTCACGCGTCTCCTTGCTACTGTCGTCACTGACCCTTCTTTCGAGTCTTCTGCTGCGTCTGCCCTTAACACTGAGCTCGTCGACTTTGCTGCGCGCTGTCGTCTAGACTACGCTGCTAGTCTTGTCGCTGAGTCTGAGTCTGCCTGTCCTCCGTCCGTCGGGGGTGAGTGTGCCCTTGGCACGGACGTCCTTGAGGACAGGCAGGAGGAGTTCCAGTGTCTGGCCGCCGCTTCACCTCATCTCGCATCTGTACTGCTAGCCCCTGAGGGAGACCCGGATGCACTAGACATCCCGACTCCGCGCTCTTACGCGGAGGCGATAGAGGGTCCCTACTCCTCTTAGTGGCAGGCAGCTATGGATGCAGAGATGGCTTCCTGGAAGTCCACAGGCACCTACGTCGACGCTGTTCCCCCTCCTGGGGCGAACATCGTCAGTGGCATGTGGATTTTCAGGGTGAAGCGGCCGACGGGTTCTCCGCCTGTCTTCAAGGCGCGTTACGTGGCTCGTGGCTTCAGTCACCTGCAGGGGGTTGACTACTTTCAGACCTTCTCCCCCACCCCGAAGATGACCACTCTTCGGGTACTGCTGCACGTTGCTGCTCACCGTGACTACGAGCTGCACTCTCTCGACTTCAGCACATCTTTCTTGCAGGGCAGCCTGCACGAGGAGATCTGGCTGCGTCGCCCACCTGGCTTCACTGGGTCTTTCCCTCCTGGTACCCTGTGGAGTCTCCGGCGTCCAGTCTACGGTCACCGCCAGGCGCCACGTGAGTGGCACGACACACTGAGGACTACGCTTGCGGCACTTGGGTTTGCTCCTTCTACTGCCGACCCGTCGCTGTTTCTGCGCACCGACACCTCTCTGCCGCCGTTCTACATCCTCGTGTACGCCGACGACTTGGTCTTTGCCACAGCGGACACTGCTGAACTCGCTTACGTGAAGTCCGAGATGCAGAAGAGACACACGTGCACTGACCTGGGTGAACTGCGCAGCTACCTTGGCTTGCAGATCACCCGGGACAGAGCACGCCGCACCATTACCCTGACTCAGTCACACATGGTGCAGCAGTTCCTTCAGCGCTTCGGCTTCACGTACTCCTCGCCTCAGGCCACTCCTCTGCCTACTCGCCACTCGCTCTCAGCTCTGCCTTCGGATGAGTCCGTAGAGTCGAGTGGCCCGTATCCAGAGCTTGTTGGCTGCCTCATGTACCTGATGACCTGCACACGACCTGACCTTGCATACCCTCTCAGCATTCTCGCACGCTATGTTGCTCCTAGGAGACACCGACCAGAGCACATGGCTGCAGCGAAGAGGGTGTTGCGCTACTTGTGTAGTACGTCAGGCATGGGGCTAGTGCTTGGAGGGCGGAGTCCAGTGGTCCTCACTGGGCACGCGAACGCTTCTTGGGCTGACGACCAGGCTACGCAGCGGTCGTCACAGGGTTACACCTTCGGCCTTGGTTCCGGCTCTGTCTCGTGGCGGGCTACTCGCTCGTCTTCTGTTCTCGGCTCCAGTTGTGAGGCTGAGATCTACGCCGGGGCTATGGCTGCTCAGGAGCTTCGCTGGCTCACCTACCTGCTGACCAACCTTGGAGAGCCGCCTCGTTCTCCTCCAGTCCTGTACGTAGACAACAAGGCCATGCTGGCCTTGTGTCGAGAGCAGCGACTGGAGCACAGGACAAAGCACATTGCTCTCCGCTACTTTCTTGCTCGTGAGCTGCAGCAGCGTGGACAGTCGCGACTTGCGTACGTGGCCTCTGAGGCCAACACTGCTGATGTCTTCACCAAGGCACTTGCGCCTTGTGATCATCAGCGTTGCTGCACGCAGCTGGGTCTTGTGCCTGTCTTGCCTCACTTGCTCACTTCTTGACCTTGCTTGTACCTTGACCTATATATACTCTTGCTCTTGCTTGCTTGACTCTTGTATATCTCTATATATGATCTTGCATGCAAACTGGCCTTGTGGCCCTTGACCTTGCGCTCGGAATGTGTGGTGACTTTGTGATCCACCCTGAGCTTTGCTTTGCTTTGCTTGACTGGTCTTGTGACCCCTTGTTCTCCCCCACTTTGCCTATGGGGGTGTGTCAGAACATTATAGCTTACTTATTTGTGTAGGCTATAGTGGGGTATCCCATAGGGGTACAACCCAATTAGGGTTTCATATTTGTACTCACTTCATTCATAGTCCATTCATTCTCGTTCTAACTTTCTCAGTGTTGGCACGAACTCTAGGAGTGATCGTAGCTTTGCTTAGTTCCTTAGCACTTGCACAATCATGGGAGATTTTTTGCAAGACTTTCCACTGGCAATGTTAGCATTACAAATTGATAGCAATGACAATGACAAGAATGATTACATCAGGCACCTAGCAATTTTGCAGCTAGCCTGGTCGACCGCCATTACAGCATGTATGGTCGACCGCCTGACAATGTTGCGTAGAGGAGTTGCTCTAGCACTGCAGAAACGCAGCCCGCCAACACAGCAGGTCGACGGCGTGCCAACGCTGCAGCAGAGCGGCTGTCCAGCGTTGCACCCGTAGATGGTAGCAGTCCGCACGCTCGCAGGTGCACGCAGACGATTGGTCCGACTTGCATCGTTGTGCACCAGTCGACTGTTGTCTGCGCCTGACGAGCCACATCGACTTCGGGATACCAGCCGGAAGTCACCTTCGTCACCGTGACCTCGACGACGTTCAAATGCCTCTGCAGAACTCGCCGAGCAGGTTACTGTCAGAACATATAGCTTGTGCTTATTGTGTAGGCTATAGTGGGGTAGCCCATAAGGGGTACAACCCAATTAGGGTTAGTACTTGTACTCAGTTCATTCTCGTTTTCTTCTCATGGTATCGAGCAGGTTCCCTCGTGGGAACTGTGCCTAGGGCCCACCAAGTCGAAAGTTTTTTTTTTCCTGCCCGGAGCGCGCTCAGCCCGAGTCGTGCTCCCTTCCTTAACTGAGTCGCGCCGCCTTAGCGGCCCCTGATTCATCGCCCTAGCGACCCCGTCGCCCTACCTGCGCCCCGGCCCTGTCGCCCTACCTGCGCCCCGGCCGCGTCGCCCTACCTGCGCCCCGGCCCCGTCGCCCTACCTTCGACCCGGCCCCGTCACCCTACCTACGGCCCGGCCCCGGCCCCGTCGCCCTACCTTCGACCCGGCCCCGTCGCCCTACCTGCGCCCCGGCCCGGCCCCTTCGCCCTACCTGCGCACCGGCCCCGTTGCCCTACCTTCGACCCGGCCCTGTCGCCCTACCTGCGCCCCGGCCCCGTCGCCCTACCTTCGACCCGCCCCGTCGCCCTACCTTCGACCCGGCCCCGTCGCCCTACCTACGGCCCGGCCCCGGCCCCGTCGCCCTACCTTCAACCCGGCCCCGTCGCCCTACCTGCGCCCCGGCCCCGGCCCCGTCGCCCTACCTGCGCACCGGCCCCGTCGCCCTACCTTCGACCCAGCCCCGTCGCCCTACCTACGGCCCCGCCCGAACGCCTACGCATCGGAGCCGCCCACGTCGCTAAGCCGCCCAAGCCGCCCGAGCCGCCCGAGCCGCCCGAGCCCCCTGAGCAGCAGAGGAGCCGAGCCGCGGGTGCCGCCGAGCCGTAGTTGCTGCCGAGCCGCCCGAGCTGCCCGAACCTCCCTGTCTGGTGAGCGCAGCGCCTCTGTCACCGCACTGCCCCTGCTCTACGGTTAGCGCTGCTAGTCTACTGCTGTCATGGCTACCCCCAGTGTTCTCAATTTTGACGCTGAGGGTCGGGCCATTGACTTTGACGTCTGGGTAGATGACCTGCAGCTTTTCCTACAGTGCGATAGGACAGACGGTCTCTCACTCTTTGACCTCACCTCTGGTGCTTCCCCTGCCCCTGCTGCCGATGCCGACGCCATTCTTCGCTCACAAAGGGCCACTCCCGATGCTGCTGCACGTCTTGCTGTGCGTCGCCACCTCCCTACCTCTGAGCGTGCGGACTTTAGTCAGTACAAGAGTGCTCAGACCTTGTACGACGCTGTAGTTGCGCGCTACTCTTCCCCTGCCACTGCTGCACTGAGCCGCCTCATGCTACCGTACCTCTTCCGTGACCTTGCTGCCTTTCCCACAGTCGCTGACCTCATTACGCACCTCCGCACTAGTGACACTCGCTACCGCGCTGCGCTTCCTGCTGACTTCTGCGCGAAGAACCCCCCCCCCCCATGTACATCACTCTCTACTACATAGTCACTCGCCTCCCTGACTCCCTTCGCGTAGTCAGGGACCACTTCCTCTCAGTCTGTCCTACCACCCTCACTGTTGACCTCCTCGAGAAGTCCCTCCTTGCGGCCGAGAAGAGCATAGTCGCTGTAGGGGCCTCTCGTGGTGACCCGCGCACCCCCATCTTTGAGGGGTGTTCACCCTCCCCCCTTCTGCCCTCCGTTGCCTCTGCTGCTGCGGCCGACCTCCTTGGTCTTGAGTCGGTCGGTGCGGCGTCTGCCCCTAGCGGGAGACGCCGCTCAGGCAAGGGCAAGGGGGGCAGAGGCACTGGAGGAGGGAGCAGGAGCGGTGGAGGTGGAGGTGGAGGCGGCGGGGGGAGTGGGGGTGGCGGTGGGAGTGGAGGTGGGGGTGGAGGTGTCGGTGGCTGTCACACGATCGAATTCTCAATCGAAACTTGTCACTAAAACTGAATACAAGGCCTATTTATACTCGGAAAGTACAAGGATAAACGAGATAAAACGAACCTTCGGGAACACACCCTTCCCGATACTTCAATCACAAGTGCGCATAAGCACGCAAGTCTATTGGCACTTGGGATTACGCCCAGATTACACCGTATACACCACTGTCGGCGCTGTCGGTGCCGTATAATAGGTATGTCGGTGGGAAAAGTAGGAAATAAGAGAAATAAATAGAAGGCTCTAGAAAATAGAATAGTAGGCCGATTGAGATGAGATAAAGACCAAAATAGAGAGGAGAAAAGGGAGAATGGGATAACGGAAAAATATAATAGTGAGAAAATATTATAACGGGGACGTCCTTTCACACTTCCCCCCCTCAAAGCTGGGTGGTAGAAGTAACACCCTGCTTGACAAGGTAGTCCTGTAGAGGACGGCGGGCGTTATCCATGTCGTGTTCAGGTACCCAGGTATCCTCGGAAGGATCATAGCCTTTCCAACGAATCAAGAACTCCAAGGTGCCGCTACGTCGTCGTCGGTGCGCCAGAACGGCTTCGACTTCGTACTCGGGTTCCCCATTAACGATCACTGGCAGTGGCGGCGGCGGCTGGCGACCTTTGAAGACCGTGTTTGGGTCCCGATAGGGCTTGAGAAGTTGAACATGGAAGGCATTGTGAATCCTCCAGGTAGCTGGTAAACGCAAGCAGAAGGTTACTGGAGTGACCTGCGCCTCGACGAGAAAAGGTCCGCAAAAGCGAGGTCGGAGCTTAGACGGAAGATGGCTAATGTCGAGATTGCGTGTATCCAGAAGCACCTGATCGCCAATCTGGATGGAATGATCGTTGCGACTCCGATCAGCGAGCTTCTTTTGTTGCTGCTGGATAGTCAAAAGACGTTTATGCGTGCGCTCCCACAATTGGTGCATAGTGGAAATGAAGTCATGTGCGGGTTGCACCGTGGCGGGTACTGTTGGTTTCTGAGGCGTGAGTGGGTTGCGACCGTAACAGAGGAAAAAAGGAGTTTGCCCTGTTGCAGCGTGCGTGGCGTTGTTGTACGCAAACTCGAGAACCGACAGATGTGCATCCCATTTAGAGATATCAAGTACGGTCGGGGCCGCGCGGCGACGCCAGAAACAGCAGGAACAGCACCAGCAGGCCCGACAGGAGCACCCACTCCAGCAGCACCTCCAGCAGAACCACCAGAAGCTCCAGAACCTCCAGCAGCAGCACCAGGAGTACTGTCAGTCGGACCTCCAACCGCAGGCTCAGCGCCAACACCCTCAGCAGTACCAGCTCCAGGAGAGCTCTCAGACCCAGCAGCTCTAGCACCCACAGTACGAGCACCGCCAGGACGCGTGGCAGCAGTACCCTCTGCAGCCGAAGAACCACCAGCACCAGCAGCACGCCTCCAGCGCCGGGCAAACCACTCACGCAGCTCCTGTGAGGAGAGTGGCTCCCGGCGAGACGAAGCACCCCCAGGCACAGCACCCCCAGGCTCAGCACCCCCAGGAACAGCACCCCCAGGCTCAGCACCCCCAGGCTCAGCACCCCCAGGCACAGCGCCCCCAGGCGCAGCACCCCCAGGAACAGCACCCCCAGGCTCAGCACCCCCAGGCTCGACACCTCCAGGCTCAGCACCCCCAGACTCCGCACCCCCAGGCTCAGCACCCCCAGACTCCGCACCCCCAGGCTCAGCTCCTGCAGCAGCACCAGAGTCACCAGTGACCTCGATAGGCTCAACCGCGTCTACTTGGGACACACCTGAAGGGGCAGGACCCTGAGGGGGGAGGGGGACTACCGGGGGGGGACCTGGTACCAAGAAGAGCGGGGGTGGGGGGAGGGACGGAGTGCGGTAGGGGAAGAGGCGGTAGTAGGGTACCGACTCGTCGAACGTGACGTCCTGGGAGGACAGAACACGTCGAGAGGTGGGGTGGTAAAACTGCCACCCAGGGGCGTCGGGGGGGAACCCCAGGAAGACGCAGGGAGAAGCACGAGGGGACAGCTTGTCCGCAGACAGGTCGAGAACAAACGCCCGAGATCCCCAGACCCGGAACGCCGACGCATCGCCAACCTTCCCCGTCCACAGCACAGCTGGGGAGGTCTCCGGTCGAGAGATCCTGGGGTGGAGGTTGATCTGGTGCGCAGCGTACCTGACCGCAAACGGCCACAGAAAATGGGGAGCAGCCGCATGCATCATGGACGTACGAGCGACGTCCATGACCATGCCAATGCGGCGCTCAGCAATCCCATTCTGCTGTGGTGAGTCCGGAAGCGTGAAGGTTTGACGGATGCCTCGCACACGACAGTAGGCACTCAAGAGGGCAGAGGAGAACTCTCCGCCTCTGTCCGAGTGCAGACGCAAAACAGGGAAGTTAGAGCCAAAGCTCCTCCGAAGCTGGAGACGAGCTGCGCGGATCCAGTCGATCAACACCTCAGTGACCTCACCCTTGCTGCGCAAGGGGAAGACTGTGGTGTAACGCGAGTAGTCGTCAACCACCAGCAGGAAGTAGCGCTCCTGACCCTGGCCACGGACGCGGGCTGGGCCCCACACGTCCATGTGAAGCGTCTGCAACGGGGCCTCTGTCGGAGGAAACTGGGAGGAGTGAGGGGTAGCACGCTGGCGCCCCTCGACACAGGGGACACAAGCAGGGCCAGGGCCCGGAGGGAGGGGAGGGAGGGACCGGGGAAGACCAGACACAAGGACTCGCGAGGCCATGCCTCTGAGCCGAAGCAGAGAGGGGTGGCCAAGGCGGTGGTGCCAGAGGAGGGTCTCGTGAGACAGACGACGACACGAACAGGGGGCAGACTCAGGACCAGACCTGGACGCTGCAGCAAACACCTGACCAGACGAAGGGACCCTACCAGACGCAGTACCTGGAGGAGAAGCAGTGGTCAGTGTGTACAGGCTCGACCCTGGCCGACGTGTAAACGTAGCCAGGTGGCGACCTGTATCCGCCTCCGTGCAGTGGGTCACCTGCTGACGAGCAGGGGTGAACTGGTGGACACCCGCATCCTGAAGGTCAGCACCACTCACCAAGTTCGTCGAGAACGAGGGGAGGTAGAGACCAGTCAGGGTGCCAGAGGGGGCCGCCGGACACGGGAGGACAGTGGAGAAGCGAGACAGGACCGGCCCCCCAGAGGGGTCAGCCAGGGACACCGCAACAGGCCGACTCAGCGGCGTGAGAGTGGTGCGGTCCCTAAAGAAGGAGCGAGACGCTCCAGAGTGAAGGGTGAAGGTGTGAGAGGCCGAAGCCGACACAGTACCTGAGAGGGCGGACTCACCAGTACCTGAGAGCACAGACGCACTGGCACCTAGAGCAGCAGCCTCACTAGTACCTGACGCGGCAGTACCAATACCCGGGTCGGGCGGGAAATACCGGTAACAGTCATCCTCATCACTACCAGTCACAGCATACATAGCAGAGAGAATAGCATCAAAGTCAAGATCATAAATAGCGACACCAGCCCTAGACAGCTCTCCCCAGCGGGGGATCTCAGCGGCCTCCGAAAACTGCTGACGCCAGGCGTCGGTCAGGCGGCCAAAGCAGCGACGGGCTGTGTGGGCTCCTCCACACCTCTCCCCTGCACGGTCACCAGTGCGAAGAACGTAGGGGCAGGGACCAAGCGCACCACCGCGCTGACGCTGCAAGTACCACTCACGGAGCTGCTGAGGGCCGGGGACGGTGCGAGAGCGCTGCTGCTGCTGTGGCTGCTGCTGCGGCTGCTGCTGCTGCTGCTGCTGCTGCTGCTGGCGCTGACCACCCCCAGAGCTGCTCCGCTGGGACGAGCCACTCCGACCCCCGCCTCCACCGCCACCCCCGCCTCCACCGCCACCCCCGTCTCCACCGCCACCTCCCCCACCAGGACCGTCGCTCCCACCGCTCCCACCGCCTCCTCCGCTACCACCTCCGCCGCCACCTCCGCCTCCACCGCCGCCACTAGTACCTCCACTCCCGCCACCACCCCCACCGCCACCCCCACTCCCCCCTCCACCCCCACCGCCTCCTCCACCGCCCCCTCTAGCTCCACCCGCTCCCTTGCCCCCCTTGCCCTTGCCAGAGCGGCGTCTGCCGCTGGGGGCAGACGCCGCGCCGACCGACTCAAAACCAGTGAGGTCGGCCGCAGCGGCAGAGGCGACAGAGGGCAGCAGGGGGGAAGGACCACACCCCTCAAAGATGGGGGTGCGAGGGTCACCCCGAGAGGCCCCTACAGCGACAATACTCTTCTCAGCCGCTAGCAGGGACTCCTCAAGGAGGTCGACAGTGAGAGTGGTGGGACAGACAGAGAGAAACTGGTCCCTAACGACACGAAGGGACTCAGGGAGACGGGTGACGAGAAAGTAGAGAGTGATGTACATGGGAGGAGGGTTCGCAGCGCGGAACTCAGCAGGAAGGGCAGCACGGTAGCGGGTGTCACTAGCGCGGAGGTGGGTAACGAGGTCAGCAACAGTGGGAAAGGAAGCGAGGTCAGGGAAGAGAAACGGTAGCATGAGGCGGCTAAGGGTAGCGGAGGAAGGGGAGGAGTAGCGTGCAACTACAGCGTCGTACAAGGCCTGAGCGGTCTTGCACTGACTAAAGTGGGCACGCTCAGAGGAAGGGAGGTGGCGACGCACAGCAAGACGTGCAGCAGCATCGCGGGTCGCCCACTTGGAGCGAGCAGCAGAGTCAGCATCAGCAGGCGGGGCAGGGACAGCACCAGAGACAAAGTCAAAGAGAGAGACCTCATCTATCGCATCACACAGTAAGTACAGCTGCAGGTCTTCAATCCAGACGGCGAAGTCAATGGCCCTCCCCTCAGCGTCAAAAGTAAGAACATTGGGGGTGGCCATGGCAGCAGCTGAAAGTCTCACCGGGCTAGGAGAGTCGGGTAGGTCAGCAGCAGAGGAACACAGCGCAAAAACAGCAGCACGGCTCCTCAGGTGGCTCGGGCGGCTCGGGCTGCTGGGGCGGCTCGGGCGGCTCGGGCGGCTCGGACGGCTCGGCTGCTGGGGCGGCTCGGCTGCTGGGGCGGCTCGGGCGGCTCGGGCGGCTCGGGCGGCTCGGCTGCTGGGGCGGCTCGGCTGCTGGGGCGGCTCGGCAGCTAGGGCGGCTCGGCTGCTGGGAGATGCAGCTGCGGGGCCGTCAGGCGCAGCAGCGGGCCGGCAGGTGCAGTGGCGGGGCCGTCAGGCGAAGCGGCGGGCCGCCGGGTGCAGGGGCGGGCCGTAGGGTGCAGCGGCGGGCCGGCAGGTGCAGCGGCGGGGCCGGCAGGTGTAGCGGCGGGCCGCTGGGTGCAGCAGCGGGCCGTAGGGTGCAGTGGCGGGCCGGCAGGTGCAGCAGCGGGGCCTTAGGGTGCAGCGGCGGGCCGTCAGGTGAGGCGGCGGGGCCGTCAGGTGAGGTGGCGGGCCAGCAGGCGAGGCGGCGGGCCGTCAGGTGAGGCGGCGGGGCCGTTAGGTGAGATGGCGGGCCAGTAGGTGAGGCGGCGGGCCGCCAGGTGAGGCGGCGGGGCCGTCTGGTGAGGTGGTGGGCCAGCAGGCGAGGCGGCGGGCCGTCAGGTGATGCGGCGGGCCGGCAGGTGAGGCGGCGGGCCGTCAGGTGAGGCAGCGGGCCGTCAGGTGAGGCGGCGGGCCGGCAGGCACGGCGGCGAGGCCGTTAGGTGAGGCGGCCGGGCCGGCAGATGCGGCGGCGAGGCCGGTAGGGTGCAGCGGCGGGGCCGACAGAGGTGCAGCGGCGGGGCCGGCTGCAGCGACGAGGAGGCCGCGCGGCCGACGTGAGGGCGGCGCGGCGCGGCAGAGCCGAGAGGGCGGTGCGGCGCGGCCGTAAGGCCTGCGCGACGTGGGGCCCAGGCCGCGCGCGCGAAAAGAAAAAAAAAAAAAAGGAGTCGCGCGCGCGACTCTCGGGGCGCCACAAGGGCAGCGCGACACGCACTAGGGGGGAGCGCGCCTCGGGGAGAATAGGGCGCGCTCCGGGCAGAAAAAAAATCGTGGGTGGGCCCAAAAAAAACGGTCCTTAAGAGGGACCCGCTCTATACCATGTGAAACTGAATGAACAGGAATGATCAACTATGAAATGAAAACAGTACAAGTACCAACCCTAATTGGGTTGTACCCCTTATGTGCTACCCCACTACAGCCTACAACATGCATAAGCTATAGTAATCTGACAGAGCGATCCCCTTGTCGTGATCCGACGACGTGGGGTCGTCGTGTCCCGGAGTTGACCAAGTCAAAACGCTCCGCGGCCGATACGATTTCGCTGTAGCTGCTGCAATTCGCTGCTGCAACCTGGCGCCGAATGTCAGTTTTCAGCCCCGCGATGTAGGACTGATTTTTTTCGCCCTCGGTAATGTCGGGAATGCGATTATAAAATTCCTCCATCTGCTGCGTGTATTGCGCGACACTCCCGTATTGCCTATGGTGATGTAATTTTTCGCGCGCAATATAAGTGGAATTAATCGGCTCAAAACGTTTGAGAAGGTCTGCCCGGAACTGCTGCCACGTGGCTTCGCCCTGGAAAATGCTACTGTTGCTTCCGAGCCACTCGAGAGCTGGACCGCGCATCAACGTTGTCGCGAGACGAATTTTCTCGCCGTCGTACTCCGTCGTCGTCCATCCGATCGCCGCGAAATAAATTTCCATCGTCGCGAGCCACCGCCTAACGTCGGATTTTCGATCGCTAGGGTCGAACGATTCCGGCGAGCGAAGTTTCGGAACCTCGAACTGACGCTGCGACTGCTGCGAAGTCGTCGAAGCAGGAATGTTCATGGTCGAGAGGAGCCGCGTAACGCGCTGCAGTTCGTTTCGCATCTGCTCGTTCTCCAATCGCGACCGTTCAGTCGTCGCTCGCATCTCCGCTTCCATCTTGGCGATTTGCGCGAAGAGCTGCTGCGTAACGTCGTTGGTCGCCGGCGAACCCATCCTATTCAAAAACCACGCGAGGGGGTTAATTCGAAAAGCGCGGAACTGGTACTTACCAGAAATCGGCGTCGAATTGGTCGCCCCCGGCGGTTTTTCGAGGCGATTTTTTCCGCGACCGCTGCTTAGCCGAGAGTTGTCGAGTGAGAACGGCTCTGATTACCAAGTGTCACAGGATCGAATTCTCAATCGAAACTTGTCACTAAAACTGAATACAAGGCCTATTTATACTCGGAAAGTACAAGGATAAACGAGATAAAACGAACCTTTTGGAACACACCCTTCCCGATTCTTCAATCACAAGTGCGCATAAGCACGCAAGTCTATTGGCACTTGGGATTACGCCCAGAATACACCGTATACACCACTGTCGGCGCTGTCGGTGCCGTATAATAGGTATGTCGGTGGGAAAAGTAGGAAATAAGAGAAAAAAATAGAAGGCTCTAGAAAATAGAATAGTAGGCCGATTGAGATGAGATAAAGACCAAAATAAAGAGGAGAAAAGGGAGAATGGGATAACGGAAAAATATAATAGTGAGAAAATATCATAACGGGGACGTCCTCTCACAGTGGCGGCAGTGGAGGCGGAGGCGGCGGCGGCGGTGGCGGTGGGAGCGGAGGTGGCGGAGGTGGTGGCGGTAGAGGAGGCGCCGGAGGCGGCGGCAGTAGCGGAGGCGGCGGAGGCGGCGGAGGCGGCGGAGGCAGCGGGGGTGGCGGTGGAGCTGGTCGCGGGTCTACGCAGAGGAGTGGCTCCGGTGGTGGTCCGCGCCAGCAGCAGCAGCGCGGTCGTGAGACCCTGTCCCCTCAGCGGATCCGTGAGTGGTACACTGCACGTCAGCGGGGTGGGTTGTTTGGTCCGTGCACCTACGTCCTGCGCACCGGCGACCGTGCGGGTGAGAAGTGTGGGGGTGCGCACCCCACCCAGCGCTGCTTTGGCCGCCTGACGGACGCGTGGCGTCACCAGTTCCCGGAGGCCACAGAGATCCCTCGCTGGGGCGAGCTGTCTAGGGCGGGAGTTGCCATCTATGGTCTTGATTTTGATGCTATCCTTTCTGCCATATATGCTATGTCTATTAGTGATGAGGGTGAGTGTTACCGGTGTTTCCCGCCTGATCCGGGCATTGAGACTGCTGTTCTAGGTACTGGTGAGGCTGCTGCCCTAGGTGCTTGCGACGCTGCTGCTCTAGGTGCTAGTGCTTCTGCGTCCTCAGGTACTGGTGAGTCTGCGCTCTCAGGTACTGCGTCGGCTTCAGCCTCCCTAACCTTCACCCTTGACTCTGGGGCTTCTCGCTGCTTCTTTCGGGACCGCACCACACTCACGCCGCTTAGTCGGCCGGTTGCGGTGTCTCTGGCTGACCCCTTTGGGGGTCCTGTCCTATCTCACTTCTCCACTGTCCTCCCGTGTCCGGCGGCTCCCTCTGGCACCCTGTCTGGTCTCTACCTCCCCTCGTTCTCTACGAACCTGGTGAGTGGTGCTGACCTGTACACACTGACCACTGCGTCTCCTCCTGTTGCTGAGTCTAGTAGGGTAGCTGCGTTGGGTCGGGTGTTTGCTGCAGCGTCCAGGTCTGGTCCTGAGTCTGCCCCCTGTTCGTGTCGTCTCCTATCTCACGAGACTCTCCTCTGGCACCACCGCCTTGGTCACCCCTCTCTGCTTCGGCTTAGAGGCATGGCCTCCCGTCTTCTTGTTTCTGGTCTCCCTCGGTCCCTCCCTCCCCTTCCTCAGGGCCCTGGCCCTACCTGTGTCCCCTGTGTCGAGGGGCGCCAGCGGGCTGCTCCTCACTACTCCCACTTTCCTCCGACAGAGGCCCCGTTGCAGACGCTTCACATGGACGTGTGGGGCCCAGCCCTCGTCCGTGGACAGGGTCATGAGCTTTGCTTTGTTTTGCTTGACTGGTCTTGTGACCCCTTGTTCTCCCCCACTTTGCCTATGGGGGTGTGTCAAATTATAATGTTGTGTAGGCTATAGTGGGGTAGCCTATATGGGGTACACATTTCTAGGGTTGCATATTTGTATCACTTTCATTCCTTAGTCAATCATTATCGTTTCAGTTTTCTCACCCAGCCCGCGTCCGTGGACAGGGTCACGAGCGCTACTTCGTGCTGGTGGTTGACGACTACTCGCGTTACACCGCAGACTTCCCCTTGCGCAGCAAGGGTGATGTCACTGAGGTGCTGTTTGACTGGATCCGCGCAGCTCGTCTCCAGCTCAGGCAGAGCTTTGGCTCGGACTTTCCTGTTCTGCGTCTGCACTCGGACATAGGCCGAGAGTTTTCTTCTGGCCTTCTGAAAGCCTACTGTCGCGCACGAGGAATCCGTCAGACCTTCACGCTTCCGGACTCCCCGCAGCAAAATGGGATTGCTGAGTGCCGCATTGGCATGGTCATGGACGTCGCTCGTACGTCAATGATGCATGCGGCTGCTCCCCATTTTCTGTGGCCGTTTGCGGTGAGGTACGCGGCGCATCAGCTCAACCTACACCCCAGGGTCTCCAGGCCGGAGACCTCCCCAGCCTTGCTCTGGACGGGGAAGGTTGGAGATGCGTCGCTGTTCCGGGTCTGGGGATCTCGGGCGTTTGTCCGCGACTTGTCTGCGAACAAGCTGTCCCCTCGTGCTGCTCCTTGCGTCTTCCTGGGGTTCCCCCCTGACGCGCCTGGGTGGCATTTCTACCACCCCACCTCTCGCCGTGTTCTGTCCTCCCAGGACGTCACGTTTGACGAGTCGGTCCCCTACTACCGCCTCTTCCCCTACCACTCTCTATCCCTCCCCCCGCCCCCGCTTTTCCTTGTACCTGGTCCCCCTCCGGTAGACCCCCTCCCCCCTCAGGGTCCGTCCCCTTCAGGTGTGTCCCAGGTAGACGCAGTCGAGCCTGTCAAGGTCACTAGTGACTCTGGTGCTGCTGAGAGTGCTGAGCCTGGGGGTGCTGACACTGGGGTGCTGAGCCTGGGGGTGCTGAGCCTGGGGGTGCTGAGACTGGGGGTGCTGGGCCTGGGGGTACTGGGCCTGGGAGTGCTGCGCCTGGGGGTGCTGAGCCTGGGGGTGCTGAGCCTGGGGGTGCTGAGCCTTGGTGTGCTGAGACAGGGGGTGCTGAGCTTGGAGGTGCTCTGCCTGGAGGTTCTCCGGGTGCTTCGTCTCTTCGGGAGCCACTCTCTCCACGGGAGGTGCGCGAGTGGTTTGCCCGGCGCTGGAGGCGTGCTGTTGGTGCTGGAGGTTCTTCAGCTACTGAGGGTGCTGCTATCGCGGGTCCCGGAGGTACTCGTACTCGGAGTACTGGAGCTGCTGGGCCTGCGTGTTCGACTGGAGCTGGTGCTGCTAAGAGTGTTGGAGCTGAGACTACTGCTGGCGGTCCTGCTGCGGGTACTCCTGGTATTGCTGGAGGTTCTGGCGCTGCTGGAGGTGCAGCTGGAGCGGGTGCTCCTGCTGGGGGTACTAGTGCTGTACCTGCTGTGTCTGGCGACGCCGCGCGGCCTCGACCGTAGTTCGTTCCACTCCTGCAGCAGGTTCTTGGTCTTCCGCCTTCTACTGGTCCTCCTCTTTCTTTAGAGTGTCCACAACCAGTCCCGTCACAATTACAGTGCAGCCTACCTCCCCTTTGCCTGCTCCTTCTCCCTACACTGGTCCTACTAGAGGTCTTACTGAGCTTCGTGAGCCTGCGTCTCGCCCTGCGTCGTCTGTCCGTGCTGCTCGTGCTAGTGGTCGTGGTTCGCGTCAGGGTCCTCCTCTTGTCCGTGGCACGCACAGGATGTCTCTGCGTCCGTCCACTGCTCCTCTGCGTGCCCCTTTGCCTTGTCCTCATGAGTCCTCTCTTCCTGCTTTTGCCGACCCAGAGTCGGACTCTCTTCGTGCTGCCAGTCCTACTGTCACGCGTCTCCTGGCTACTGTCGTCATTGACCCTTCTTTCGAGTCCACTGTTGCGTCTGCCCTAGTTGCTGAGCTCGTCGACTTTGCTGCTCGCTGTCGCCTAGACTACGCTGCTAGTCTTGTTGCTCAGTGTGAGTCTGTCTGTCCTCCGTCCGTCGGGGTTGAGTGTGCCCTTTGCACGGACGTCCTTGAGGACAGGCAGGAGGAGTTCCAGTGCTTGGCAGCTGCTTCACCTCATCTCGTGTCCGTACTGCTTACCCCTGAGGGAGACCCGGATGCACTTGACATCCCGACTCCGCGCTCTTACGCGGAGGCGATAGAGGGTCCCTACTCCTCACAGTGGCAGGCAGCTATGGATGCAGAGATGGCTTCCTGGAAGTCCACAGGCACCTACGTTGACGCGGTTCCCCCTCCTGGGGCGAACATCGTCAGTGACATGTGGATCTTCAGGGTGAAGCGGCCGCCGGGTTCTCCGCCTGTCTTCAAGGCGCGCTATGTGGCTCGTGGCTTCAGTCAGCGGCAGGGAGTTGACTACTTTCAGACCTTCTCTTCCACCCCAAAGATGACCACTCTTCGGGTACTGCTGCACGTTGCTGCTCACCGTGACTACGAGCTGAACTCTTTTGACTTCAGCACAGCTTTCTTGCAGGGCAGCCTGCACGAGGAGATCTGGCTGCGCCGCCCACCTGGCTTCACTGGGTCTTTCCCTCCTGGTACCCAAGGGAGTCTCCGGCGTCCAGTCTACGGTCTCCGCCAGGCGCCACGTGAGTGGCACGACACACTGAGGACTACGCTTGCGGCTCTTGGGTTTGCACCTTCTACTGCTGACCCGTCGCTGTTTCTGCGCACCGACACCTCTCTGCCGCCGTTCTACATCCTCGTGTACGTCGACGACTTGGTCTTTGCCATAGCTGACACTGCTGGACTCGCCTACGTGAAGTCTGAGCTGCAGAAGAGACACACGTGCACAGACCTGGGTGAACTGCGCAGCTACCTTGGCTTGCAGATCACCCGGGACAGAGCACGCCGCACCATTACCCTGACTCAGTCACACATGGTGCAGTAGGTCCTTCAGCGCTTCGGCTTCACGTACTCCTCGCCTCAGGCCACTCCTCTTTCTACTTGCCACTCGCTCTCAGATCTGCCTTCGGATGAGTCTGTAGAGTCGAGTGGCCCGTATCCAGAGCTTGTTGGCTGTCTCATGTACCTGATGACCTGCACACGACCTGACCTTGCATACCCTCTTAGCATTCTCGCACGCTATGTTGCTCCTGGGAGACACCGACCAGAGCACATGGCTGCAGCGAAGAGGGTGTTGCGCTACTTGTGCAGTACGTCGGGCATGGGGCTAGTGCTTGGAGGGCGGAGTCCAGTGGTCCTCACTGGGCACGCGGACGCTTCTTGGGCTGACGACCAGGCTACGCAGCGGTCGTCACAGGGCTACACCTTCAGCCTTGGTTCCGGCTCTGTTTCGTGGCGGGCTACTCGCTTGTCTTATGTTCTCGGCTCCAGTTGTGAGGCTGAGATCTACGCCGGGGCCATGGCTGCACAGGAGCTTCGCTGGCTCACCTACCTGCTGACCGACCTTGGAGAGTCGCCTCGTTCTCCTCTAGTCCTGTACGTAGACAACAAGGCCATGGTGGCCTTATGTTGAGAGGAGAGACTGGAGCACATTACAAAGCACATTGCTCTTCGCTACTTTCTTGCTTGTGAGCTACAGCAGCATGGTCAGTTGCGGCTTGTGTACGTGGCCTCTGAGGCCAACACTGCTGATGTCTTCACCAAGGGACTTGCGCCTTGTGATCATCAGCGCTTCTGCACGCAGCTGGGTCTTGTGCCTGTCTTGCCTCACTTGCTCACCTCTTGACCTTGCTTGTATAGTTGCATATATATACACACCTGCTCTTGCTTGTCTAGTCCTTTATATATATTTACTCCTGCATGTGAACTGGCCTTGTGGCCTTGAACTTGTGCTCGGAATGTGTGGTGACTTTGTGATCCACCCTGAGCTTGCTTTGCTTTGCTTTGCGTGACTGGTCTTGTGACCCCTTGTTCTCCCCCACTTTGCCTATGGGGGTGTGTCAGAACATATAGCTTGTGCTTATTGTGTAGGCTATAGTGGGGTAGCCCATAAGGGGTAGAACCCAAGTAGGGTTAGTACTTGTACTCTCTTCATTCTCGTTTTCTTCTCAGTTACCTGGTTGACCTGGTCGACCACTCAGTGCGTGCCCTGGTCGATGAGCCCTTCGTCGACCACCGCGCCTTTCGAACTGCCCCTCCATGTCGACGGGCCGTTTTTCTACCAGCCCGGTCAGATGCAGCCGTCCTGCTCCCCTGGTCGACGGCTCCAACCTCGCGACAGTCATGTGTAGGTCGACGACCTGCCGCACAGATGAAGGCCGTCGAGCACCCCTAGTCAACGGCAACACAGCAGCGATCCCCTGCAGCTCGACGAAGCCCGTCGAGCAGCTCCCTCACTTCGTACGGTCGGTTGCTACTTCCGTGCATCCGATCGGGACGTCGGTGTCGCCCAAGCAAGAGCGGGGCCAACATCCATTCCCGTTAAGAAGTGCTTGCTAGGTGGTGCAGGCCTCATTGTAATCGTTTTGCATGCCTCATTGTGAACACAGCAAGCAGTGAGAATGCCTAGTGCAACGCTACGATCACCCGCACCACCCCGTGCCTTCCTCCGTAGTCCACCCCTATTGTGTAGTGACTCTCCGCAATGAGCGTTGATTTGTCGACCATGGTTGTGTTAAAGTTTAGAAGAAAGAAGAGGGTTGCACTAGCAAGAATGAGGATACAAATAGCAAACCCTAGAAGGGTTGTACTCGCTATAGAGCACCCCACTACAGGCTAGAGCATAATATTCTGGCACACCCCCATAGCCAAAGTGGGGTGTAATCAGCAGAGCAAGCAAAGCAGTACAAGCTCAAGGTGGATCACAATGTCACCACACATTCTGAGCACAAGTTCAAGAAGCAATAGTTAAAAGTTCACAATTATGAGCAAAGCTAGAGGCTATCGCAGAGGGCTAGTGTGGAGGAGGAGGGACTATGAGAGGAGAGGAGGTAGTGGGCGGCAGCTGAAGCTGCTGGCACACGGCGCAACTGGAGCAACTGGCACACTGGCAACTGGAGCAACTGGCACACGGGCTACTGGAGTAACTGGCTCCGCGGCTAAAAGTAGCGGCAGACGAGCAACGGACTCACGGGCGACTGGAGCAACGGGCTTACAGGCGACTGGCGCAACGGGCTCACGGGCGACTGGCGCAACGGTCTCACGGGCGACTGGAGCTGCTGGCTTCTCGGCGGCCACCCCCTTCAACCTCCCCAAACTATCCCACCCCCATTTCACACACCCCCTACTGCACCCCTAGGGTCACTCACACCCCACCCCCTAGCACCACTCCGTCGACTCCCACACACCCACCCCCCTCAGCGGCAGCTGCAGTAGTGGGAGACAAAAGAGGAGGAGGAGCAGGGGAGACCACACACCCGTCACCCCCCAGGTCGCCTCGACAGGCAACGGGAAAAGGGGGGGGGGGCGGTGCACGTGCCCCCGGTGCGCCGCGGCTGGCGACGAGGCATGGCCGGGGTGGGGCCGGGGCCGCAAGTGGCGGCGACGGGGCCGCTGGCGGTGACGACGGGGCCACTGGCGGCGGTTCGGGGCCGATAGGAGCGGCGACGGGGGGCGACGCGCGGGTCCCCGTCGCCCGTCGCAGCGCCTCCCGGGGGCGATGCGCCGAGTGACGGGGCAGAAACCCGTCGCGCGCCTCGGGGCGCACGGCGGGCAGAAAACCGCCGCGCGCCTCGGGGCGCACGGCGGGAAGAAAAACCGCCGCACGCCACGGGGCGTGCGGCACAGAGAGTAGCAGTAGCAGTTGCAGCGGAAGCAACGAGGTGGTGAGCCCACCCACAGGATCGATCCAAGAGGATCAACCTGCTCTGATAGCATGTTTAAAGTTTAGAAGAAAGAAGAGGGTTGCAATAGCAAGAATGAGGATACAAATAGCAAACCCTAGAAGGGTTGTACTCACTATTGAGCACCCCACTACAGGCTAGAGCATAATATTCTGACAGGTTGCCAGCACCTCTTATACATATATCACCGACCTATCACGCCCACGAATGCGTCATACTAACGCATGGCGCCTCGAACAGTGCTGCACCATGCGGTTCATGCATGGCGCAGCCCGCGAATACACCACGTTAAGGCATAATGTCTTGAACAGGGTTGTGCCATGCATCGCATGACGCAGCCCGCAAATACGCCATGACAAGTCATGATGCATTAAACAGAGCTGCACCATGTGGCCCTGGCATGGCGCGAATGTGCCATGCTAAGGCATGGTGCGAATGTGCCATGCTAAGGCACGGCACATTGAACAAGGTTGTGCGACGCAGACCATCAATGCTGTTGCTTTTATATTTTCTTTTCTTTTTTACCCCTTCCCTACAACCGATTTCAAAGGTTTATGGTACGGTGATATACTTGTCTACAGCTTGGTAATTAGTTGCTTTATTTTTCCACTTTCTCATTAGTATGTTGGTTCAAAACAACAGTGAGATCAACCTGTCGATGGGGCAGATGTTTCTAATCGTGGAAGAGGGGTATATGCGTGTACTAAAATATGCTCTACAACAAATGTTCGAACCTTACTTTCATTGTGTCGATGTGTATTGTCTATGAAGGCAATTGCGTCGCCCATGGTGTGGCTGCTCGGAACGGGTTCTATCCGTACCGTGTTTATGCGCGAAGCCCTAGAAATTGTGTGCTGTATGTCCTGCATGGATCACCGAGAAATCAAAGACATTTCACGTTAATTTGTCACGCATGGCAAGATGAGTCATAATGGTCTAAAGAATGAAGTGAAGGAGGTAAATTGCGTCCAACGTCTGTACAACACCATGAAGAAGTGCACTACTGATGGAACATGATGCTGTTTAATATGAATGATTTGGACTTTATGAGGGTCTTCTGTCTATGTACAAGGAGTTGTACCCGGCGTCGTGAGTGTCGATGGTCAATAGTGGAGATAAGTTTTTTTTTTTTTTGTGCTGGGCTAGTATGAACGCTCGCTCCAGGTTGTTGAGCAGTATCTCAATCATATTTGCAGATGTCTGTGACAACAGGACAAGTAGGCTTGAATAAACTCTTAACATATGCGCTCTTTATTGTGCACAAACAAATGTTCATCGTGGGATTGCATGGGTTGAGGGGAGAAGAAAGAAGCATGAGAATTTATTTTCCGATTCCTATTGTAGGTTGTGCCTAAAATAAATGCCCCAGATTTTATTGGCATCTATGATTGGGGAAAAGGGTAGGCAGCTGCTATGCGTGAGGTGTTTTCAAACGCAAGGGAATTTATTTGTGTCACTCACCTGGTTTGGAGCTTTAATGCTAAGTTTCAATCAGATATGGACGGCAACATTGAAGTCGTAGCTAATGCCCTGACTGCAGAAGTTGCACATTTTTTACAGAAGATTAAGAAACATTGTCCGGGGTTGCATAGTTGAGAAAGGATAACCACTATCGTTGCAGCTGATACCCATGTTGTTGCTATTCACAATGTTGCTGCTGATACCCATATTGATAGTGCTGATGTTGCTGCTGCCCCTGCTGCTACCGTCACACCTGTGGCTCTTCCCCTCCGCCTACTGCAGCTGTAGCTTCAGCTACCCCGTCTTGTCCTTTTGCCCCCCGCTGCTGTTGCATGCCTCCAGCCGCCTGCCGCCCCTATTGTTGTCCTAGTTGCTGCTGCCTTCTGCTTCGCTATTGTGGCTGCCCCCTCCCTTGCTATTGCTATTGTAGCTACTGCTTCCCCACCCACTTTCTGTTAATTCTGCCGTGCTGCTTCCCCGCTCATCGCTGCAACTGCTCTTCTCTGTCAGATTATTATAGCTGATGCATGTTTGTAGGCTATAGTGGGGTAGCACATATGGGGTACAGTTTGCTAGGGTTGTATTTGTACCCAACTCTGACTTAGTCAATTCATTCCTCTGCTCATAGTTTCACATGGTATAGAGCTAGGTCCCTCCAGGACCGAATTTTTTTTTTTTTTTTTTTTTTGGGCCCACCGAAGCGCGCCCCGAGGCGCGCCCTTTTTTGTTTTAGCGACCCTTCGGGTCGCCCTCTCCCCTGCGGCCCCGCCGCCTGCCCCTTACGCGGCCCCGCGCTGGCCCCTTACGCGGCCCTGCGCCGCCGGCTCCTACGCGGCCCCGCGCCGGCCCCTTACGCGGCTCCGAGCCGGCCCCTTACGCGGCCCCGGGCCGCCGGCTCCTACTCGGCCCCTTACGCGGCCCCGCGCCGGCCTCCTTCTCGGCCCCGCCGCCGGCCTCCTACACGGCCCGCCGCCGGCCTCCTACTCGGCCCGCCGCCGGCCTCCTACACGGCCCCGCCGCCGGCTCCTACTCGGCTCCGCCGCCGGCCTCCTACACGGCCCGCCGCCGGCCTCCTACACGGCCCGGCCCCGGCTCCTACTCGGCCCGCCGCCGGCCTCCTACTCGGCCCGCCGCCGGCCTCCTACACGGCCCCGCCGCCGGCTCCTACTCGGCCCCGCCGCCGGCCTCCTACTCGGCCCGCCGCCGGCTCCTACTTGGCCCTACCGCCGGCCCTACCGCCGGCCTTGTCCCGGCCCCGCCACTGCACTGCAGCCGAGCCGCCCAGCAGCAGCCGAGCCGCCCAGCAGCATCCGAGCCGCCCAGCAGCAGCCGAGCCGCCCAGCAGCAGCCGAGCCGCCCAGCAGCAGCCGAGCCGCCCAGCAGCAGCCGAGCTGCCCAGCAGCAGCCGAGCCGCCCAGCAGCAGCCGAGCCGCCCCGCAGTAGCCGAGCCGCCCCGCAGTAGCCGAGCCGCCCGGTACCTGAGCAGCCCGAGCCGCCTGCTGCTGACCTACCCGACTCTCCCATCCCGGTGAGACTTTCAGCTGCTGCTATGGCTACCCCCAATGTTCTCACTTTTGACGCTGAGGGGAGGGCCATTGACTTTGCCGTCTGGGTCGAGGATCTGCAGCTGTACTTACTGTGTGATGCGGTAGATGAGGTCTCTCTCTTTGACTTTGTCTCTGGCGCTGTCCCTGCCCCGCCTGCTGATGCTGACTCTGCCGTTCGCTCCAAGTGGGCGACCCGCGATGCTGCTGCACGTCTTGCTGTGCGTCGCCACCTCCCTTCCTCTGAGCGTGCCCACTTTAGTCAGTGCAAGACCGCTCAGGCCTTGTACGACGCTGTAGTTGCGCGCTACTCCTCCCCTTCCTCCGCTACCCTTAGCCGCCTCATGCTACCGTTTCTCTTCCCTGACCTCGCTTCCTTTCCCACTGTCGCTGACCTCGTTACCCACCTCCGCGCTAGTGACACCCGCTACCGCGCTGCCCTTCCTGCTGAGTTCCGCGCTGCGAACCCTCCTCCCATGTACATCACTCTCTACTTTCTCGTCACCCGTCTTCCTGAGTCCCTTCGTGTCGTTAGGGACCAGTTTCTCTCTGTCTGTCCCACCACTCTCACTGTCGACCTCCTTGAGGAGTCCCTGCTAGCGGCTGAGAAGAGTATTGTCGCTGTAGGGGCCTCTCGGGGTGACCCTCGCACCCCCATCTTTGAGGGGTGTGGTCCCTCCCCCCTGCTGCCCTCTGTCGCCTCTGCCGCTGCGGCCGACCTCGTTGGTTTTGAGTCGGTCGGCGCGGCGTCTGCCCCCAGTGGCAGACGCCGCACTGGCAAGGGCAAGGGGGGCAAGGGAGCGGGTGGAGCCAGAGGGGGCGGTGGAGGAGGCGGTGGGGGTGGAGGGGGGAGTGGGGGTGGCGGAGGGGGTGGTGGCGGGAGTGGAGGTAGTAGTGGCGGCGGTGGAGGCGGAGGTGGCGGCGGAGGTGGTAGCGGAGGAGGCGGTGGGAGCGGTGGGAGCGACGGTCCTGGTGGGGGAGGTGGCGGTGGCGACGGGGGTAGCGGTGGAGGCGGGGGTGGCGGTGGAGGAGGGGGTCGGAGTGGCTCGTCCCAGCGGAGCAGCTCTGGGGGTGGTCAGCGCCAGCAGCAGCAGCAGCAGCAGCCACAGCAGCAGCCGCAGCAGCAGCAGCGCTCTCGCACCGTCCCCGGCCCTCAGCAGCTCCGTGAGTGGTACTTGCAGCGTCAGCGCGGTGGTGCGCTTGGTCCCTGCCCCTACGTTCTTCGCACTGGTGACCGTGCAGGGGAGAGGTGTGGAGGCGCCCACACAGCCCGTCGCTGCTTTGGCCGCCTGACCGACGCCTGGCGTCAGCAGTTTCCGGAGGCCGCTGAGATCCCCCGCTGGGGAGAGCTGTCTAGGGCTGGTGTAGCTATTTATGATCTTGATTTTGATGCTATTCTCTCTGCTATGTATGCTGTGACTGGTAGTGATGAGGATGACTGTTACCGGTGTTTCCCGCCCGACCCGGGCATTGGTACTGCCGCGTCAGGTACTAGTGAGGCTGCTGCTCTAGGTGCCAGTGCGTCTGTGCTTTCAGGTACTGGTGAGTCCGCCCTCTCAGGTACTGTGTCGGCTTCGGCCTCTCACACCTTCACCCTTGACTCTGGAGCGTCTCGCTCCTTCTTTAGGGACCGCACCACTCTCACGCCGCTGAGTCGGCCTGTTGCGGTGTCCCTGGCGGACCCCTCTGGGGGGCCTGTCCTGTCTCGCTTCTCCACTGTCCTCCCGTGTCCGGCGGCCCCCTCTGGCACCCTGACTGGTCTCTACCTCCCCTCGTTCTCGACGAACTTGGTGAGTGGTGCTGACCTCCAGGATGCAGGTGTCCACCAGTTCACCCCTGCTCGTCAGCGGGTGACCCACTGTACGGAGGCGGATACAGGTCGCCACCTGGCTACGTTTACACGTCGGCCGGGGTCGAGCCTGTACACACTGACCACTGCTTCTCCTCCAGGTACTGCGTCTGGTAGGGCCCCTTCGTCTGGTCAGGTGTTTGCTGCAGCGTCCAGGTCTGGTCCTGAGTCTGCCCCTTGTTCGTGTCGTCGTCTGTCTCACGAGACCCTCCTCTGGCACCACCGCCTTGGCCACCCCTCTCTGCTTCGGCTCAGAGGCATGGCCTCGCGGGTCCTTGTGTCTGGTCTTCCCCGGTCCCTCCCTCCCCTTCCTCCGGGCCCTGGCCCTGCCTGTGTCCCCTGTGTCGAGGGGCGCCAGCGTGCTGCCCCTCACTCCTCCCAGTTTCCTCCGACAGAGGCCCCGTTGCAGACGCTTCACATGGACGTGTGGGGCCCAGCCCGCGTCCGTGGACAGGGTCAGGAGCGCTACTTCCTGCTAGTGGTTGACGACTACTCGCGTTACACCACAGTCTTCCCCTTGCGCAGCAAGGGTGAGGTCACTCAGGTGTTGATCGACTGGATCCGCGCAGCTCGTCTTCAGCTTCGGAGAAGCTTTGGCTCTGACTTCCCTGTCTTGCGTCTGCACTCGGACAGAGGCGGAGAGTTCTCCTCGGCCCTCCTGAGTACCTACTGTCGTGTGCGAGGCATCCGTCAGACCTTCACGCTTCCGGACTCACCACAGCAGAATGGGATCGCTGAGCGCCGCATTGGCATGGTCATGGACGTCGCTCGTACGTCCATGATGCATGCGGCTGCTCCCCATTTTCTGTGGCCGTTTGCGGTCAGGTACGCTGCGCACCAGATCAACCTCCACCCCAGGGTCTCTCGACCGGAGACCTCCCCAGCTCTGTTGTGGACGGGGAAGGTTGGCGATGCGTCGGCGTTCCGGGTCTGGGGATCTCGGGCGTTTGTTCGCGACCTGTCTGCGGACAAGCTGTCCCCTCGTGCTTCTCCCTGCGTCTTCCTCGGGTTCCCCCCCGACGCCCCTGGGTGGCAGTTTTACCACCCCACCTCTCGACGTGTTCTGTCCTCCCAGGACGTCACGTTCGACGAGTCGGTACCCTACTACCGCCTCTTCCCCTACCGCACTCCGTCCCTCCCCCCACCCCCCCTCTTCTTGGTTCCAGGTCCCCCCCTAGTAGTCCCCCTCCCCCCTCAGGGTCCTGCCCCTTCAGGTGTGTCTCAGGTAGACGCGGTCGAGCCTGTCGAGGTCACTGGTGACTCCGGTGCTGCTGCGGGAGCTGAGCCTGGGGGTGCGGAGTCTAGGGGTGCTGAGCCTGGGGGTGCGGAGTCTGGGGGTGCTGGGCCTGGGGGTGCTGAGCCTGGGGGTGCTGAGCCTGGGGGTGCTGTGCCTGGGGGTGCTGTGTCTGGGGGTACTGAGCCTGGGGGTGCTGAGCCGGGAGGTGCCGAGCCTGGAGGTGCTGTGCCTGGGGGTGCTTCGTCTCACCGGGGGCCGCTCTCTCCACAGGAGCTGCGTGAGTGGTTTGCCCGGCGCTGGAGGCGTGCCGCTGGTGCTGGTGGTTCTTCGGCTGCGGAGGGCGCTGCTGCCACGCGACCTGGCGGTGCTCGTCCTGTGGGTGCTGGAGCTGCTGGGTCTGAGTGTTCTCCTGGAGCTGGTCCTGCTGAGGACGTTGGCGCTGAGCCTGCGGTTGGTGGTCCGACTGACGGTGCTCCTGGTGCTGCTGCTGGAGGTTCTGGAGCTTCTGGTGGTTCTGCTGGAGGTGCTGCTGGAGTGGGTGCTCCTGCCGGGGGTGCTGGTGCTGTTCCTGCTGTTTCTGGCGTCGCCGCGCGGCCTCGACCGTACTTCGTTCCGCTCCTGCAGCAGGTTCTTGGTCTTACACCTCCTCCTCCTTCCTTAGAGGGTCCGCAGCCTGTCCGGTCACAGCCACAGCTACAGCCTGCCTCCCCTTTGCCTGCTCCTTCTCCCTACGCTGGTCCGACTGGAGGTCTTACTGAGCGTCGTGAGCCTGCGTCTCGTCCTGCGTCGCCTGTTCGTACTGAGCGCGCTAGTGGTCGCGGGTCGCGTCAGCGTCCTCCTCCTGTCCCTGGCACGCACCGGATGTCACTGCGTCCGTCCACTGCTCCTCTGCGTGCCCCTTTGCCTTCTCCTCCTGCTTCCTCTCTTCCTGCTCTTGCCGACCCGGAGTCGGACTCTCTTCGTGCTGCCAGTCCTACTGTCACGCGTCTCCTTGCTACTGCTGTCACTGACCCTTCCTTCGAGTCGTCTGCTGCGTCTGCCCTTGTCACTGAGCTTGTCGACTTTGCTGCGCGCTGTCGTCTAGACTACGCTGCTCGTCTTGTCGCTGAGTCTGAGTCCGCCTGTCCTCCGTCCGTCGGGGGTGAGTGTGCCCTTGGCACGGACGTCCTAGAGGACAGGCAGGAGGAGTTCCAGTGTCTAGCCGCTGCTTCACCTCGTCTCGCGTCTGTACTGCTAGCCCCTGAGGGAGACCCGGATGCACTAGACATCCCGACTCCGCGTTCTTACGCGGAGGCCGTAGAGGGTCCCTACTCCTCTCAGTGGCAGGCAGCTATGGATGCAGAGATGGCTTCCTGGAAGTCCACAGGCACCTACGTTGACGCGGTTCCCCCTCCTGGGGCGAACATCGTCAGTGGCATGTGGATCTTCAGGGTGAAGCGGCCGCCGGGCTCGCCGCCTGTCTTCAAGGCGCGTTACGTGGCTCGTGGCTTCAGTCAGCGGCAGGGAGTTGACTACTTTCAGACCTTCTCTCCCACCCCGAAGATGACCACTCTTCGGGTGCTGCTGCACATTGCCGCTCAGCGCGACTACGAGCTTCACTCTCTCGACTTCAGCACTGCGTTCCTGCAGGGTAGCCTGCACGAGGAGATCTGGCTGCGCCGTCCGCCTGGCTTCACTGGGACTTTCCCTCCTGGCACCCAGTGGAGCCTCCGACGGCCAGTCTACGGTCTCCGCCAGGCACCGCGTGAGTGGCACGACACACTGAGGACTACGCTTGCGGCTCTTGGGTTTGCTCCTTCTACTGCTGACCCGTCGCTGTTTCTTCGCACCGACACTTCCCTGCCGCCGTTCTACATCCTCGTGTACGTCGACGACTTGGTCTTTGCCACAGCGGACACTGCTGGACTCGCCTACGTGAAGTCCGAGCTGCTGAAGAGACACACGTGCACAGACCTGGGTGAACTGCGCAGCTACCTTGGCTTGCAGATCACTCGGGACAGAGCACGCCGCACCATTACCCTGACTCAGTCACACATGGTGCAGCAGGTCCTTCAGCGCTTCGGCTTCACGTACTCCTCGCCTCAGGCCACTCCTCTGCCTACTCGCCACTCACTCTCAGCTCTGCCTTCGGATGAGTCCGTAGAGTCGAGTGGTCCGTATGCAGAGCTTGTTGGCTGCCTCATGTACCTGATGACCTGCACTCGACCTGACCTTGCATACCCTCTGAGCATCCTTGCACGCTATGTTGCTCCTGGGAGACACCGACCAGAGCACATGGCTGCAGCGAAGAGGGTATTGCGCTACCTGTGCAGTACGTCGGGCATGGGGCTAGTGCTTGGAGGGCGGAGTCCAGTGGTCCTTACTGGGCACGCAGACGCTTCTTGGGCTGACGACCAGGCTACGCAGCGGTCGTCACAGGGTTACACCTTCAGCCTTGGTTCCGGCTCTGTCTCGTGGCGGTCTACTCGCTCGTCTTCGGTTCTCGGCTCCAGTTGTGAGGCTGAGATCTACGCCGGGGCCATGGCTGCACAGGAGCTTCGCTGGCTCACCTACCTGCTGACTGACCTTGGAGAGCTGCCTCGTTCTCCTCCAGTGCTGTACGTAGACAACAAGGCCATGTTGGCCTTGTGTCGAGAGCAGCGCTTGGAGCACAGAACGAAGCACATTGCTCTCCGCTACTTCCTTGCTCGTGAGCTGCAGCAGCGTGGTCAGTTGCGACTTGCTTACGTGGCCTCTGAGGCCAACACTGCTGATGTGTTCACCAAGGCACTTGCGCCTTGCGACCATCAGCGCTTTTGTACCCAGCTGGGTCTTGTACCTGTCTTGCCTCACTTGCTCTCTTCTTGACTTTACTTGTACTTTGACATATATATACCTGCTCTTGCTTGTCTAGTTTTATATATATGTCTTTACTCCTGCATGTGAACTGGCCTCTGGCCTTGCTCTTGTGCTCGGACTGTGTGGTGACTTTGTGATCCACCCTGAGCTTGTTTTGCTTTGCTTGACTGGTCTTGTGACCCCTTGTTCTCCCCCACTTTGCCTATGGGGGTGTGTCAGATTATTATAGCTGATGCATGTTTGTAGGCTATAGTGGGGTAGCACATATGGGGTACAGTTTGCTAGGGTTGTATTTGTACCCAACTCTGACTTAGTCAATTCATTCCTCTGCTCATAGTTTCACATTCTCTTCACAGTTGCCCCCTCTCATGCTGTTGTGACTGCTTCAACCTTGCTCTTGCTGCCGCTGATCCTCGTATTCCCGTACTACCCCTATTGCTTCTGCTACTGCCTCCTTCCCCAATTTGTTAATTTGGCACCCCTTCCCTCTGTAGACGCGGCCTCCCACCGTGCTGGCGGTTTGGGTGCCTTACCCTCCTTTTTGTTATTGCTGCTACTCTCCTCCCTCCCCTGGTGCAACTACCGCCTCCCTCCCCGCTGATGCAGTGCCTCCTTCCCAACATTTTTTTGCTGCAGTCACCCACTCTCCAAACCCCCTATTGCTGGTGTTGCTGTCTCTGAGCCCCCTCCACCTGGTGCACGTTGCTTTTATCCGAATCTATTGTGAGGGACAACGTGTTTTACTCCCTTGTGCTCGAGCTTTTATAGTTTGTACAGTTGCACATCAAATCCTTTCACAATGTTGCTGCTGCCCCTGCTGCTACCGTCGCACCTGTGGCTCTTCCCCTCCGCCTACTGCAGCTGTAGCTTCAGCTACTCCATCTTGCCCTTTTGCCCCCCGCTGCTGTTGCATGCCTCCAGCCGCCTACCGCCCCTATTGCTGTCCTAGTTGCTGCTGCCTTCCGCTTCGCTATTGCGGCTGCCCCCTCCCTTGCTATTGCTATTGTAGCTACTGCTTCCCCACCCACTTTCTGTTAATTCTGCCGTGCTGCTTCCCTGCTCATCGCTGCAACCGCTCTTCTCTTCACAGTTGCCCGCTCTCATGCTGTTGTGACTGCTTCAACCTTGCTCTTGCTGCCGCTGATCCTCGTATTCCCGTACTACCCCTATTGCTTCTGCTACTGCCTCCTTCCCAAATTTGTTAATTTGGCACCCCTTCCCTCTGTAGACGCTGCCTCCCACCGTGCTGGCGGTTTGGGTGCCTTACCCTCCTTTTTGTTGTTGCTGCTACTCTCCTCCCTCCCTTGGTGCAACTGCCGCCTCCCTCCCCGCTGATGCAGTGCCTCCTTCCCAACATTTTTTTGCTGCAGTCGCCCACTCTCCAAACCCCCTATTGCTGGTGTTGCCGTCTCTGAGCCCCCTCCACCTGCTGCACGTCGCTTTTATCCGAATCTATTGTGAGGGACAACGGGTTTTACTCCCTTGTGCTCGAGCTTTTATAGTTTGTACAGTTGCACATCAAATCCTTTCACGATGCAACTCTCCCCAAGCACCGCACTCTAAAGCATATACCCCACCTATCGCAATCATGCAAGTTCGCATCTCAATATGAGCTTGTGTGTCTGCCCCTCCTCCCATGCTGCTTGATGTGTCGCCCGCAACTTACAGGTGCGCACATTATGGAATTTCTCACCACATTTCCGGCACTTGCGGATTTTATTACCATCCACCTTACCAAAAATTCTAATTCGTTTTGTACATGGACGCCCATGCTTCTTTGGGTACCAAGGTGGCAAGTTCGTCCTATCTTGAACCACCTTGGTAAAGTCGAACAAGACAATATGTGTACCATATATATTCCTAAGAGGCTCCACTTTGTAGTACCAATGTACCCCCTTATGGGCCTTTTCATATGTGGCACTGTTGGTAGCAAATAGGTGAACACTCAAGATCGTACTCCCTACACAGAGGCATGGGCACTCATAATTGGAAAAAAAAAAATCAATCAAGAACACGACCACAACCTACTGTCTTCTCAACATTCGTATACACAACCAATCGAAGACACATGTCTTCTTTTACAAAGTTGTGACACGCCGTGTCACTTGTCAAGTCGTGTGGATCACAGTGAATTTCTGCTCTACAACCCCCCCTCCAAACTTCTCGTCCATTGTCTCTTTTGTCTGCTCTACCGTATATGGCAATCCATATTGTTGGCATTCCTTCGAGTTCATATGAACAAATGTTTGTGGCAATTGGTCGCCGGCCACGCTCTCGAACGCTATGTTGCGTGAATGTTGAGACCGTTTTCATGCCAATCATTGTTAGCAGCACATACGATTTATCCTTCCTCCTCAATCATTTCATCATCGCATGACTAGACTCGACAAGATTCTAAGAGTAGCAACCGTATAGAGCGGCCGCCACATTTGGTACTCAACAATCCCGATTCAGCCCCCTTAGTTCCCAACTACTGGTTGCTACACTTGCATCTATACCCACGTACAAACTGTCATCGCATATACGCAATGTGCATGTTCGGCGACAACAGTCAGAATACAGCCTCAATCTTGCCGCCTGTTCGTCTTCCTACCACGACCTTGTTCTCTTTCTCTATATAGTGTGCGGTTAGCCTCAATCACTACATGCCCCCTCATGTACCTGTGCTCAGGCTGTCCAAGTAACGTGACAAAAACTTTGAGTCACTGAAAAGAGTGCTTTATCCGAGCATAATTTCTTTATCAGCAAGTGAACCAGCAATCAACTGCACAACTGTTAGCATATGATAACTCATCTGCACGGAGCATTGTCTTAGATTGGGACCTAAGGTGGTGGTCAGGCATGTAAAGCTATGTTTGAAAGAAATGATTCAAACTTCATTCACTAAATGCCACACTCTGGTGGCCAAGTTTCTATGGCACATCTTAGTGCATAATAGGCACCAACTCCACGTTCTCAAGAAACAACACCAACATCATCGGATTAGAAAGACAAGATAACAATGTCAGAGTTCGGCCATTTATAGAACAAGAAAACACAACGAAAATGCTAATGATATGCTTGTACCGATACAAAGTCAAGTACGACGACCCTCACTTACCCACTAGCTACTAGAGGTCCTCTCATAAGTGTGTCCAGTAACTACCATGACCGAATCCTCCAAGACCTTGCATGAGAGAGGGCACAGAAATCCAGCCAATGGTGTCAAACATATATGCTATAGTCTGTGTAGGCTGTAGTGGGGTAGTTCATATGGGGTACAACACTTTAGGGTTTCCTACTTGTACTTCTCATGCTGCTCAATGCAATCATTCCTCATTTCTTCACATGGTATGGAGCAGGTTCCCTAGTGGGAACGCTTCTCAGGGCCCACCACTGAAATCGATTTTTTTTCCTGACCGGAACGTGAGTCGCCCCTGCCCGAGGCGCGCCCCGTTGGCCGCCCTCACGTCGCCTCTCATGGCCCCTCGTGCCACCCTTAGCGGCCCCGTCGCCACCCTTTACGGCCCCGTTGCCGTCCTTTGCGGCCCCGTCGCCGCCCCTCTAGGCCCCTCGCGGCCCCTTCGTGGCCCCGTCGCCACCCCCTCTAGGCCCCTCGCGGCCCCTTCGCGGCCCCGTCGCCGCCCCTAGCGGCCCCGTCGCCGCCCTTCGATGCCCCTCGCGGCCCCTTTGCGGCCCCGTCGCCGCCCCTAGCGGACCCGTCGCCGCCCCTATCGGCCCCGTCGCCACCCCTAGCGGCCCTGTTGCCGCTCCTAGCGGCCCCGTTGCCGCCCTTCGCGGCCCCATCGCCACTCCTAGAGGCCCCGTCGCCGCCCTTCACGGCCCCGTCCCCGCCCTTCGCGGCCCCATCGCCGCTCCTAGCGGCCCCGTCGCCGCCCTTCGCGGCCCCGTCGCCGCCTCTAGCGGCCCCGTCGCCGCCTCTTGCGGCCCCGTCGCCGCCTCTAGCGGCCTCGTCGCCGCCCTTCACGGCCCCTTCAGCTGCCAAGCAGCCGAACCGCCGAGCCGCCGAGCCGCCCAGCCGCCGAGCCGCCCAGCAGCCGAGCCGCCCAGCAGCCGAGCCGCCCAGCAGCCGAGCCGCCCAGCAGCCGAGCCGCCCAGAAGCCAAGCAGCCGAGCCACCGAGCCGCCGAGCCGCCGTCAAGCCGCTACTGTTCCTACCGGCGCGCACCGACCCTACCCACCCGGACTGGTGAGAGCACTCCCTACTAGCCTACTGCTGTCATGGCTATCCCGAGTGTCCTTACTTTTTAAGCTAAGGGTCGTGCTGTTGACTTTGAGGTCTGGGTCGATGACCTCCAGCTCTTCCTACAGTGCGATAGGGCAGACGGACTCTCCCTGTTTGATCTCACCTCTGGTGCCTCTCCTCCCCCACCTGCTACTGCTAACAGCACTGTTCGCTCACAGTGGGCCACACGCGATGCTGCTGCCCGTCTTGCTGTGCGTCGCCACTTACCGACCACTGAGCGTGCGCACTTTAGTCAGTACAAGAGTGCTAAGACCTTGTACGACGCTGTAGTTGCACGCTACTCTTCCCCTGCCACTGCTGCTCATAGCCGCCTCATGCTGCCGTACCTGTTCCCTGACCTTGCTGCCTTTCCCACAATCGTTGACCTCATTACGCACCTTCGCACTAGTGACACTCGCCTCATTGCGCTTCCTGCTGAGTTCCGTGCCAAGAACCCCCCCCCCATGTACATCACCCTCTACTACATAGTCACCCGGCTCCCTGACTCCCTTCGCTTGATCAGGGACCACTTCCTCTCAGTTTGCCCCACCACACTCACCGTTGACCTCCTCGAGGAGCGCATCCTCGTAGTAGAGAAGAGCATAGTTGCTGTAGGAGCCTCTTGTGGTGACCCTCGTACCCCCATCTTTGAGGGGTGTTCCCCCTCCCCCCTCTTGCCCTCTATTGCTTCTGCTGTTGCGGCCAACCTCGTTGGCTTCGAGTCGGTCGGCGCTACGTCTGCCCCTAGCGGGAGACGACGCACCGGCAAGGGCAAGGGGGGCAAGGGCGCTGGGGGGGCTGGCGGGGGTGGTGGAGGTGGCGGTGCAGGCAGTGGAGGGGGTGGGGGTGGTGGTGGGAGTGGTGGCGGGGGTGGAGGTGTCGGTGGCAGCAGTGGAGGCGGAGGAGGCGGCGGCAGTGGCGTTGGGAGCGGAGGCGGCGGAGGTGGCGGAGGCGGCGGCGGCAGTGGAGCTGGTCGCGGCTCTGCACAGAGGAGTGGCTCCGGTGGTGGTCCGCACCAGCTGCAGCAGCGCACTCGTGAGACCCCGTCCCCCCCAGCAGCTTCTTGAGTGGTATGCTGCGCGTCAGCGAGGTGGGAGTACTAGTCCCTGTACCTACGTCCTCCGTACCGGCGACCGCGCTGGTGAGCAGTGGAGGGGCTCGCACTCCACCCAGCGCTGCTTGGGCCGCCTCACGGACGCTTGGCGTCACCAGTTTCATGACGCCACTGAGATCCCTCGCTGGGGAGAGCTGTCTAGGGCGGGGGTTGCTATCTTTGATCTTGATTATGATGCTATTCTTGCTGCCATGTATGCTGTGTCTACTAGTGATGAGGGTGTCTGTTACCTGTGTGTTCCGCCTGACCCGGGCATTGAGGCTGCTGCTCTAGGTGCTGGTGAGGCTGCTGCTCTAGGTGCTAGTGCGTCTACTGCCCCAGGTGCTGGTGAGTCTGCTCTCTCAGGTACCACGTCGGGTGTGGCCTTACACACCTTCATCTTTGACTCGGGTGCTTCCCGCTCCTTCTTTCGAGACCACACCACGCTTACGCCGCTTAGTCGGCCGGTTGCGGTCTCCCTGGCGGACCCCTCTGGGGGTCCTGTCCTTGCTCGCTTCTCCACTGTCTTACCGTGTCCGGCAGCCCCTTCTGGCACCCTGTCAGGTCTCTACCTCCCCTCGTTCTCTACGAACTTGGTGAGTGGTGCTGACCTACAGGATGGGGGGGTTGACCTGTTCACTCCTGCGAGTCAGCGGGTGACCCACTGCACGTGTGCTCGGATAGGCCGACACTTGGCCACGTTTACCCGTCGGCCGGGGTCGAGCCTGTACACACTGACTACTGAGTCTCCTCCGGTTGCTAAGTCTGGTCAGGTAGCTGCATCGGGTCAGGTGTTTGCTGCAGCGTCAAGGTCTGAGCAGTGTCGTCTCCTATCCCACTAGACTCTCCTTTGGCACCACCGCCTTGGTCACCCCTCCCTGCCTCGTCTCCGAGGCATGGCCTCCTGTTTTCTTGTCTCTGGTCTCCCCCGGTCCCTCCCTCCCCTCCCTCCGGGGCCTGCCCCTACCTGCGTTCCCTGCGTCGAGGGGCGGTAGCGCGCCGCCCCTCACTCCTCCGAGTTTCCTCTGAGAGAGGTTCCTCTGCAGACTCTTCACATGGACGTGTGGGGCCCCGCCCGCATCCGTGGCCAGGGTCACGAGCGTTACTTCCTGTTGGTGGTTGACGACGACTCGTGTTACACCACGGTGTTCCCCTTGCGCAGCAAGGGTGACGTCACTGAGGTGTTGATCGACTGGATTCGCGCAGCTCGTCTCCAGCTCAGAGAGACTTTCGGCTCGGACTTTCCTGTTCTGCGTCTGCACTCTGACAGAGGCGGGGAGTTTTCCTCTGCCCGTCTGGGAGCCTTCTGTCGTGCACAGGGCATCCGCCAGACCTTCACGCTTCCGGCCTCTCCACAGCAAAATGGGATAGCTGAGCGCCGCAGTGGCATGGTCATGGATGTCGCTCGTACGTCCATGATCCATGCGGCTGCTCCCCATTTTCTGTGGTCGTTTGCGGTTCAGTACGCAGCGCATCAGCTCAACCTTCAGCCCCGGGTCTCCTTGCCAGAGACATCCCCCACCTTGTGGCCCCCAAACCCGGCACCGCCAGAGGCCACACGAGCAGACCCAGCACCCCCAGGCTCCGCACCCCCATGCTGAGCACCTCTAGGCTCCGTACCCACAGGCTCCGCACCCCCAGGCTCAGCACCCCCAGACCCGGCACCCGCAGGCTCCGCACCCCAAGAGTCAGCACCAGAGTCAACAGCTACCTCGACAGGCTCAACTGCGTCTACCAGAGATACACCTGACAGGGCAGGACCCTGAGGGGGGAGAGGGTCTACCGGGGGAGGACCTGGTGCAAGGAAGAGCGGCGCGGGGGAAGGGGCGCAGTGCGGTAGGGGAAGAGACGGTAGTAAGGCACCGACTCGTCAAAGGTGACGTCCTGGGAGGACCGAACACGGCGCGAGGTGGGGTGGTAAAACTGCCAACCAGGCCCTTCGGGTGCTTCTTAGAGGCGGGAGCTACCCTCTCTGCAGGAGCTACGCGAGTGGTTTGCCCGGCGCTGGAGCCGTGCTGCTGGAGCTGGAGGTGCTACTGTTGCTGGTGGTCCTGGAGGTGCTCGTACTAGCGGTACTGGAGCTGCTGGGACTGCGGGTGCTGCTGGGGCTGCTGGAGTTGGTCCTACTGGAGGTATTGCTGGAGCTGCTAGCGGTACTAGGGCTGGCGGTCCTGCTGGAGTTGGTGCTGTTGGAGCTGCTGGAGCTGGAGTTGCTGGAGCTGCTGGAGCTGGAGCTGCTGGGGGTGTTGGCGCTGGAGGTGCTGCTGGCGCTGGTGCTTTTGAGGGTGCTCGAGTTGGCGCTGTTGGAGGTGGAGGTGCTGCTGGCGCTGGTGCTGCCGCTGGGGGTACTGGTGCTGTCCCTGCTGGTTCTGGAGGCGCTGCGCGGCTGCGGCCGTACTTTGTTCCGCTCCTTGAGCAGGTTCTTGGTCTCCCACCCTCTACTGGTCCTGCTCCTCCCTTAGAGTGTCCACTGCCTGTCCAGTAGCGATCACAGTTACTGCCCGCCTCCCCCCTGCCTGCTCCTTCTCCCTACACTGGTCTTACTGGAGGTCTTGCTGAGCGTCGCGAGTCTGCGTCTCGTCCTACGTCGCCTGTTCGTGCTGCTCGCACTAGTAGTCGTGCTCCGCATCCGCGTCCTCCTGCGGTCCCAGGCACACACCAGATGGCATTGCGTCCTTCCACTGCTCCTCTGTGTATCCCGTTGCCGTCTCCTCCAGAGTCATCTCTTCCTGTCCTTGCTGACCCGGAGTCAGACTCTCTTCGTGCTGCCAGTCCTACTGTCACGCGTCTCCTGGCTACTGTTTTCACTGTCCCTTCCTTTGAGTCCACTGTTGCGTCTACCTTGGTTGCTGAGGTTGTCGACTTTGCTGCTCGCTGTCGTCTAGACTACGCTGCTAGTCTTGTTGCTGAGTCTGAGTCTGTCCGTCCTCCGTCCGTCGGGGGTGAGTGTGCTCTTAGCACGGACGTCTTTGAGGACAGGCAGGAGGAGTTCCACTGTTTTGCTACTGCTTTGCCTCATCTCGTGTCCACGCTGATTGCCCCTGTGGGAGACCCGGATGCACCAGACATCCCGACTCCTCGATCGTACGCTGAGGCGATTGAGGGTGCCTACTCCTCACAGTGGCAGTCAGCCATGGACGTAGAGATGGCTTCTTGGAAGTCCAGAGGTACTTACATCGACGAGGTTCCCCCACCTGGGGCGAACATCGTCAGTGGCATGTGGATTTTCAGGGTGAAGCGGCCGCCGGGTTCTCCGCCTGTCTTCAAGGCGCGTTACGTGGCTCGAGGCTTCAGTCAGCGACAGGGAGTTGACTACTTTCAGACCTTCTCTCCCACCCCAAAGATGACCACTCTTCGGGTGCTGCTGCACATAGCCGCTCAGTGCGACTACGCGCTTCACTCTCTTGACTTGAGCACAGCTTTCCTGCAGGGCGGCCTGCACGAGGAGATCTGGCTGCGCCGCCCTCCTGGCTTCACTGGGTCGTTTCCCCCTGGTACCCAGTGGAGCCTCCGGCGGCCAGTCTAAGGTCTCCGCCAGGCGCCCCGTGAGTGGCACGACACACTGAGGACTACACTTGCGGCTCTTGGGTTTGCTCCTTCTACTGCTGACCCGTCGCTGTTTCTGCGCACCGACACCTCTCTGCCGCCGTTCTACATCCTCGTGTACGTCGACGACTTGGTCTTTGCCACTGCTGACACTCCTGGACTTGCCCACGTGAAGTCCGAGCTGCAAAAGAGACACACGTGCACAGACCTGGGTGAACTGCGCAGCTACCTTGGCTCGCAGATCACGCGGGACAGAGCACAGCGCACCATTACCCTGACTCAGTCACACATGGTGCAGTAGGTCCTTCAGCGCTTTGACTTCACGTACTCCTCGCCTCAGGCCACTCCTCTGTCTACTCGCCACTCGCTCTCAGCTCTGCCTTCGGATGAGTCCGTAGAGTCGAGTGGCCCATACCCATAGCTTGTTGGCTGCCTTATGTACCTGATGACCTGCACACGACCTGACCTTGCATACCCTCTTAGCATTCTTGCACGCTATGTTGCTCCTGGGAGATACAGACCGGAGCACATGGCTGCAGTGAAGAGGGTGTTGCGCTACTTGTGCAGTACGTCGGGCATGGGGCTTGTGCTTGGAGGGCAGAGTCCAATGGTTCTCACTGGGCACGCAGATGCTTCTTGGGCTGACGACCAGGCTCTGTAGCGGTCGTCACAGGGTTACACCTTTAGCCTTGGTTCCGGATCTGTTTCGTTGCGGGGTACCCGCTCGTCTTATGTTCTCGGCTCCAGTTGTGAGGCTGAGATCTACGCCGGGGCCATGGCTGTACAAGAGCTTCGCTGGCTAACCTACCTTCTGACTGTCCTGGAGAGCCACCTCGTTCTCCTCCAATGCTGTACGTAGACAACAAGGCCATGCTGGCCTTGTGTCGAGAGCAGAGACTGGAGCACACAACGAAACACATTGGTCTCCGCTACTTCCTTGCTCGTGAGCTACAGCAGCGTGGTCAGCTGCGACTTGCGTACGTGGCCTCTGAGGCCAACACTGCTGATATCTTCACCAAGGCACTTGCACCTTGTGATCATCAACGCTTCTGTACTCAGCTGGGTCTTGTGCCTACCTTGCCTCACTTGCTCACTCCTTGACCTTGTTTGTACTGTTGCATATTTATATACACCTGCTTTTGCTTGTCTAGCCTTATATATATATGTAATCCTGCATGTGAACTGGCCTTGTGGCCTTGAACTTGTGCTCGGAATGTGTGGTGACTTTGTGATCCACCCTGAGCTTGCTTTGCTTTATTTTGCTTGATTGGTCTTGTGACCCCTTGTTCTCCCCCACTTTGCCTATGGGGGTGTGTCAAAACATTATAGCTTATACATTAGTGTAGGCTATTGTGGGGTAGCCCATAAGGGGTACAACCCAATTAGGGTTAGCACTTGTACCCAACTCTTTCATAGTCCAATCATTTTCGTTCTCATCCACCCTGAGCTTGCTTTGCTTTGCTTGACTGGTCTTGTGACCTCTTGTTCTCCCCCACTTTGCCTATGGGGGTGTGTCAAACTTATATGCTATTGTCTGTGTAGGCTGTAGTGGGGTAGTTCATATGGGGTACAACACTTTAGGGTTTCCTACTTGTACTCCTCATGCTGCTCAATGCAATCATTCCTCATTTCTTCACAAGTGGGTCGTCATCCGAACTTGTTATTCTTTTGTGAAAACATCATCATACACTTTGTTAGCAAAATTCCAGTGTTACCTCATGAAAGATATTCTTCTCTCCTCTCAACATTTAAATGCACAAGCGATCAAGGACGTATGTCTTACCTAGGATGCATGCTGGAGCATGTCCTAGACCCAAGGGTGTCTTGCATACATTGCGACGCACTGTTTCTCCTATCCACATTCCATACTTCGACTTCCTGCGAATTATGCAAACCAGTTTTTGTGGCAATTGGTCATTAGCCACGATCTAGAAAAGCACGATGCCACTTGAATGTTGAGATCTATTTCCTACCAATCACTGCAAGTAGCGCCTGCAGCCGACCCTTCCTCAATCATTTCATCATCACATGACTAGACTCGACAGGGGTTGACAAGGAACGACCGCAACCACCAAATTTGGTAACCAGCAACCCCGCGTTAGCCCCCTTGGTCCGCAACTACCTATCCTGGAATCGGAACATTTTGGTTACTACACATTTATCTACATCCATGTAGAATCTGTTATTGCATGGCCACAATATGCATATCCGGTGACAGCTGTCGGAATAAAGCCTCAGCATTGCCACCTGTTTTTCTTCCTGCCACCGCCTTGTCATCTTTCTTTATATGTTGTGTGGTTAGGCTTAGTCAATACCTGCCCCTTCAAGCGCCGTGCTCGTGCTGTCAAGTAACGTGACAAAAGATTGCTTCATCCCAGTATGAATTTCCTTATCCGTGGGTGAACCAAGAAATTATTACACAACTGTTAGCATATGAAAAAGCATATTCTGAGGAACATTGTTCCAGATTGAGACATAAGATGGTGCTCAGGCATGGTAAGCTATGTCTGAAAGAAAGAATTCAAGCTCCATTAACTCCATGCCACGCTCTTGTGCCCAAACTCTAATGGCACTTTGCAATGTATAACTAGGTACTTACTCCATGTTCTAAAGAAGCGACCCTACCATTATCAGATTAGATTGCTAGCAGAATAATGTCACAGTTGGACCATTTGCAAAATGAAAAAGAAATGTAACGGAAGTGTGAATCTCTCACTTGTACTGATACAAAGGCAAGTATGATGACCTTCACTAATCCAATAGCTGATGGAGGTCCTCTCATAAGTTGGTCCTCTCGTTAGCTTGCAATGGGGAGGATAGAGACATCCACGAGGTGGGTCGTCATCCATGCTTCTCCTTTTCGTGTGATAATATCATCACGTATTTTGTTAGCATAAATCCAGCGTGACTGCATAAAAGAGTTCTTACCATATTATGCCAAAAACATGTTCTGGTGTGTCATCAGTAACGGTGCTTTTCCCGTAGTAGCAGAAAGGGTATCAACAAAGGGCAAAGACACAACATCATTAGTACAAGGAGGAGATACCTACACCAGTGGACTTAGCATCAACATCACCTGCAGCAGGGGGAAGGATACCAGCAGATGTAGAACGAGGGGTGTCATCAGATGAATCTACAGCAACACTAGCAGAAGAGGGGGAAGCAATAGCAGCAGTGGATTCAACCAGGATGCGAGGAAACATGTAGGAGCATGAACAACAACAAGGGGGCTAGCAATAGCAGTAGGGCACTCAACAAAAGAATCTATATCCAGCATTTTTAAGAATTACCACAAATGTTGTCCGGATCCGTTTGCGCATGCTGACACAACACAATTTATAAAGTCAAATGCCTGACCTAGAAGAGGCTAGAACGAAACCACATGAAAGAGGTCCGCATGTTGGCTCACCTCTGAAAAATCAGCGACATCAAACTCAAAAGGCAGGGCAGCAACAAGAAGTAGAGCAACAGAGACGGCAATAACAAAGAGGGCAATGACAGAGACCGCAACAACAGAGACGACAACCGTAGCCAGGGCAGAAAACATGGTAGCATGCATGGTAGTAGCAGGCATCAAGCTAGGCAACAGAATGTAGGGCAACGATAAGCAGGGCAGCAGTAAGCAGGGGGGCATCAGGCAAGGCAGCAACATGCAAGGCAACAACATGCATGGCATTAGTAGGGATGGCAGCGAGAAACAATGCAGCATCAAGCAGGGCAGCACTAGGTTGATCAGTAGCATTCGAGAAAGCAGCAGGCAGGGCAGGTGCACGTAGGACTGTTGCAAGCAGGGCAACATCAAGTAGGGCAGCAACAAGCAGGGCGGCAGTAGGTGAGGCCGCAACAGGCAAGTCAGCAGCGGGGATGGCGGCAGCAACAAAAATAGCAACAGGCATGGCATCAACAAGCTGGGAAGCAGCAGGTAGAGCATCAAGTAGGGCACCAGCAGGCATGTCAAGAGCGTGGATGTCAGAAGCAAGCAGGACAGCAACAAGTAGGGCAGAACCAAGTAGGGCATTAATAGGCATGGTAGAAGCAAGCAGATTGGATGTGGCAGGCATGGGAGCAACAAGTAGATTAGATGAGGTAGGCATGGCAGCAGAAAGGGGGGAAGCAACAGGCAAGGCAGACGCATGCAGGGCAGCAATAGGTAGGGAAGCCACATATAGGTTAGCAACATACAAGGTAGCAGCAAGGGGGGCAACAACAGACAGGGCAGCAGCAGGCGGTGCAACAGTGCGCATGGCAGCATCAGGTGGGTATACAATGGTAGGGTATTAAAATCCTTATGTAGGAGCCAGCGTTTTTTGCATCTTATTTTATGGGTGGCATGGATAGAGGGGTTGGAACGCTTCGAGAAGGGTTGTACTGGTAGTAACCTTGGATGATTCCCATGCAGTCATACATAAATTAGCTGTGACCGTCATATGGAAGGTCAACCTAGATTACACTTCTATGTGGATGGTGGTGATTCTGCGATATGTGTTGTAGGTGGACGTGGCAAAACTGGAATCTTGGAGGAATAGGCCAAACAGCATGATCAACCCCGCTACCGAGCTAAGTTTTATATGTTGATAGTAGAATTTAGATCAGCACGATAATCGCAGCAGTGCGCGTTATAGTAACATTAAGGGTTTTCAAAACATGCCTTTGTAAATATGTGCAATTAGCAGTACTGAAGGCATTTAGAATCTCTATTATCATATTTCATGCCATCCGTGCGACCTTTGCCACTGGATGCATTTGTTATGTGCCAAGTTCGCGCATATGTTGTTCTAAGTGGGCATCCTATTGCCCTTGCTTGCATTTGATGTTGTTGCTATTGCCATTGGAGACAATATGGCAGTAATATTTTTGCAAATTATACGCATTACATGGTTCATTTGCATATGAATGACGTTGCTTTTCATTAGATGTATTAATTAACACAAGTTTGTAAAATATATTGTGAAATAAGGTTGTCATTAAACATATTGTTGACTTCTTAGATATGATGTTTTGTACGAGTGTCTTGATGGGATGTCTCGATAGGGTTCTTTATGCACAGTGCTTTTAGAATCTTTTGTGAGTGTAATTTCCCTTTCTCTTTCCTTTGTTTTTCCTCTCTCTCTCTTATTTTATTATTCTCTTTCATTTTCTGTTTCGTTTTTAATTTTACATAGCCGGCGTTACAGTGCTATGTACTTTACTATATTAAAAAGAAAAGAAAAGCGTACAACCTATAGATGATACTTTACGATTTGCACCAAAAGATATTCATAATCTCATAAATCAATCATACAATTTTCAAAAAAAAAAATCAAAATGAAATAAAATCGCATCTTCATTGCATTGAATTTGCACAAATATGGAACATATAAGATAGTCATTTTTTTCCAAATCATACAGGGTAGATAAGGTGTACACAAGCTTTTTTTAGTGTTCAGTCAGCAGTTAGGAGCTTGTTCATTACCGTTCATGCAATAATTGTGGAGAGATAATGAAAGATGGTTACGACGGAAGCGATAGAGGAATGCGTTTGTTATGATTGGTACACATGGCTGACCCTCTAAGTGAGCGACCTCGTTGTCTGTTACTCTTAGATAAATGCCCAGCAGTAGAGCCTTCGCCACAGCACGAACAAGACATGCTTGTGAAGAGAGTGGGGGGAAGAGGCTCGGAGGGGAGGTGAGGTAAGGAGAGGAGAGGCAAGGGGAGGAGCGTGAGTGGTTTCCTCTGCTTCGATTTGGTCGGTGGGTGACGTGGTGACGCGGTGACGCTGCTGTGTCAGAACATATAGCTTGTGCTTATTGTGTAGGCTATAGTGGGGTAGCCCAAAAGGGGTACAACCCAATTAGGGTTAGTACTTGTACTCAGTTCATTCATAGTTCATTCGTTCTCGTTTTCTTCTCATGGTATCGAGCAGGTTCCCTCGTGGGAACTGTGCCTAGGGCCCACCAAGTCAAAAGTTTTTTTTTTCCTGCCCTGAGCGCGCTCAGCCCGAGTCGCGCTCCCTTCCTTGACTGAGTCGCGCCGCCTTAGCGGCCCCTGATTCGTCGCCCTAGCGACCCCGTCACCCTACCTGCGCCCCGGCCCCGTCGCCCTACCTGCGCCCCGGCCGCGTCGCCCTACCTGCGCCCCGGCCCCGTCGCCCTACCTTCGACCCGGCCCCGTCGCCCTACCTACGGCCTGGCCCCGGCCCCGGCGCCCTACCTTCGACCTGGCCCCGTCGCCCTACTTGTGCCCCGGCCCCGGCCCCTTCGCCCTACCAGCGCACCGGCCCCGTCGCCCTACCTTCGACCTGGCCCTGTCGCCCTACCTGCGCCTCGGCCCCGGCCCCGTCGCCCCACCTGCGCACCGGCCCCGTCGCCCTACCTTCGACCCGGCCCCGTTGCCCTACCTACCGCCCGGCCCCGGCCCCGTCGCCCTACCTACGACCCGGCCCCGGCCCCGTCGCCCTACCTACGGCCCGGCCCCGGCCCCGTCGCCCTACCTTCGACCCGTCCCCGTCGCCCTACCTGCGCCCCGGCCCCGTCGCCCTACCTGCGCACCGGCCCCGTCGCCCTACCTTCGACCCGGCCCCGTCGCCCTACCTACGGCCCCGCCCGAACGCCTACGCAGCCGAGCCGCCCGTGCCACTAAGCCGCCCGAGCCGCCCGAGCCGCCCGAGCCGCGTGAGCAGCAGACGAGCCGAGCCGCGGGTGCCGCCGAGCCGCAGTTGCTGCCGAGCCGCCCGAGCTGCCCGAACCGCCCTGTCTGGTGAGCGCAGCGCCTCTGTCACCGCACTGCCCCTACTCTACAGTTAGCGCTGCTAGTCTACTGCTGTCATGGCTACCCCCAGTGTTCTCACTTTTGACGCTGAGGGTCGGGCCATTGACTTTGACGTCTGGGTAGATGACCTGCAGCTTTTCCTACAGTGCGATAGGGCAGACGGTCTCTCCCTCTTTGACCCTACTCTGGTGCTTCCCCTCCCCCTGCTGCCGATGCCGACGCCACCGTTCGCTCACAGTGGGCCACTAGCGATGCTGCTACACGTCTTGCTGTGCGTCGCCACCTGCCTACCACTGAGCGCGCGCACTTTAGTCAGTACAAGAGTGCTCAGACCTTGTACGACGCTGTAGTTGCGCGCTACTCTTCCCCTGCCACTGCTGCACTGAGCCGCCTCATGCTGCCGTACCTCTTCCCTGACCTTGCTGCCTTTCCCACAGTCGCTGACCTCATTACGCACCTCCGCACTAGTGACACTCGCAACCGCGCTGCGCTTCCTTGCTGACTTCTGCGCCAAGAACCCCCCCCCCCCCCATGTACATCACTCTCTACTACATATTCACTCGCCTCCCCGACTCCCTTCGCGTAGTCACGGACCACTTCCTCTGAGTCTGTCCCACCACCCTCACTGTTGACCTCCTCGAGAAGTCCCTCCTAGCGGCCGAGAAGAGCATAGTCGCTGTAGGGGCCTCTCTTGGTGACCCGCGCACCCCCATCTTTGAGGGGTGTTCACCCTCCCCCCTTCTGCCCTCCGTTGCCTCTGCTGCTGCGGCCGACCTCCTTGGTCTTGAGTCGGTCGGTGCGGCGTCTGCCCCTAGCGGGAGACGCCGCTCAGGCAAGGGCAAGGGGGGCAGAGGCACAAGAGGAAGGAGCAGGAGCGGTGGAGGTGGAGGTGGGGGCGGCGGGGGGAGTGGGGGTGGCGGTGGCACGCCAGCGGGGTGGGTTGTTTGGTCCGTGCACCTACGTCCTGCGCACCGGCGACCGTGCGGGTGAGCAGTGTGGGGGTGCGCACCCCACCCAGCGCTGCTTTGGCCGCCTGACGGACGCGTGGCGTCACCAGTTCCCGGAGGCCACAGAGATCCCTCGCTGGGGCGAGCTGTCTAGGGCGGGAGTTGCCATCTATGATCTTGATTTTGATGCTATCCTTTCTGCCATGTATGCTGTGTCTATTAGTGATGAGGGTGACTATTACCGGTGTTTCCCGCCTGATCCGGGCATTGAGACTGCTGCTCTAGGTGCTGGTGAGGCTGCTGCCCTAGGTGCTTGCGACGCTGCTGCTCTAGGTGCTAGTGCTTCTGCGTCCTCAGGTACTGGTGAGTCTGCGCTCTCAGGTACTGCGTCGGCTTCAGCCTCCCTCACCTTCACCTTTGACTCTGGGGCTTCTCGCTCCTTCTTTCGGGACCGCACCACACTCACGCCGCTTAGTCGGTCGGTTGCGGTGTCTCTGGCTGACCCCTCTGGGGGTCCTGTCCTGTCTCACTTCTCCACTGTCCTCCCGTGTCCGGTGGCTCCCTCTGGCACCCTGTCTGGTCTCTACCTCCCCTCGTTCTCTACGAACCTCGTGAGTGGTGCTGACCTACAGGATGGGGGAGTACACCAGTTCACTCCTGCGCGTCAGCGGGTGACGCACTGCACAGAGGCCAGCACAGGCCGACACCTGGCTACGTTTACCCGTCAGCCGGGGTCGAGCTTGTACACACTGACCACTGCGTCTCCTCCAGCTGCTGAGTCTGGTAGGGTAGCTGCGTCGGGTCAGGTGTTTGCTGCAGCGTCCCGGTCTGGTCCTGAGTCTGCCCCCTGTTCGTGTCGTCTCCTGTCTCACGAGACTCTCCTCTGGCACCACCGCTTTGGTCAACCCTCTCTGCTTCGGCTCAGAGGCATGGCCTCCCGTCTTCTTGTTTCTGGTCTCCCCCAGTCCCTCCCTCCCCTTCCTCTGGGCCCTGGCCCTTCCTGTGTCCCCTGTGTCGAGGGGCGCCAGCGGGCTGCCCCTCACTCCTCCTAGTTTCCTCCGACAGAGGCCCCGTTGCAGACGCTTCACATGGACGTGTGGGGCCCAGTGTCAAATTATAATGTTGTGTAGGCTATAGTGGGGTAGCCTATATGGGGTACACATTTCTAGGGTTGCATATTTGTATCACTTTCGTTCCTTAGTCAATCATTCTTGTTTCAGTTTTCTCATGGTATGGAGCAGGTTCCCTAGTGGGAACTGTGCCTAGGGCCCACCACATCGATTATTTTTTCATGCCCGAACGCGCTCAGCCCGAGTCGCGCTCCTCTCTCTCACTGCGTCGCGCCGCCCTAGCGGCCCCGTCGCCCTAGCGGCCCCGTCGCCCTGGCGGCCCCATCGTCCTAGCGGCCCCGTCGCCTAGCCCTACGGCCCCGTTGCCTCGCCCTACGGCCCCGGCGCCGCCCTGTCCCGGCCCCGCCGCCCTTCGCTGCGGCCCCCCCGCCCTTCGCTGCGGCCCTGCCGCCCTTCACTGCGGCCCCGCCGCCCTTCGCTTCGGCCCCGCCGCCCTTCGCTGCGGCCCCGCCGCCCTTCACTGCGGCCCCGCCGCCCTTCCCTAAGGCCCCGCCGCCCTTCGCTGCGGCCCCGCCACCCTTCGCTGCTGCCCCGCCGCCCTTTGCTGCGGCCCCGGCGCCCTTCGCTGCGGCCCCGCCACCCTTCTCTTCGGCCCCGCCGCCATTCGCAACGGCCCCGACGCCCCTCTTGCTGCGGCCCCGCCGCCTACCTTGCGGCTCTGCCGCCCTTCGCTGCGGCCCCGCCGCCCCTCTCGCTGCGGCCCTGCCGCCTACCTTGCGGCTCTGCCGCCCTTCGCTGCGGCCCCGTTGCCCCTCTCGCTACGGCCCCGCCGCCCCTCTTGCTGCGGCCCCGCCGCCATTCGCTGCGGCCCCGCCGCCCTTTGCTGCGGCCCCGCCGCCCTTCGCCTCGGCCCCGCCGCCCTACCGAGCCGCCCGAGCCGCCCGAGCCGCCCAAGCCGCCCGAGCCGTTCGTTCCGCCCGAGCCGACTGAGCCGCCCGAACCGCCCGAGCCGCCCGAGCCGCCCGAGCCGCCCGAGCCGCCTGAGCCGCAGAGGAGCCGAGCCGCTGGTGCCGCCGAGCCGCAGTTGCTGCTGAGCCGCCCGAGTCGCCCGAGCCGCCGTGTTGACGTGCTGCTGTGCTGCCGAGCTGCCCGAACCGCCCTGTTCTGTGAGAGCAGCGCTTCTGTCATTGCACTGCCCCTGTCCTACAGTTAGCACTGCTAGCCTACTGCTGTCATGGCCACCCCCAGTGATCTCGCTTTTGACGTTGAGGGTCGGGCCATTGACTTTGACGTCTGGGTAGATGACCTGCAGCTTTTCCTACAGTGCGATAGGGCAGACGGTCTCTCCCTCTTTGACCTCACCTCTGGTGCCTCCCCTGCCCCTGCTGCCGTTGCCGACGCCACCGTTCGCTCCCAGTGGGCCACTCGCGATGCTGCTGCACGTCTTGCTGTGCGTCGCCACCTGCCTACCACTTAGCGCGCGCACTTTAGTCAGTACAAGAGTGCTCAGACCTTGTACGACGCCGTAGTTGCGCGCTACTCTTCCCCTGCCACTGCTGCACTGAGCCGCCTCATGCTGCCGTACCTCTTCCCTGACCTTGCTGCCTTTCCCACAGACGCTGACCTCATTACGCACCTCCGCACTAGTGACACTCGCTGCGGAGATAACTACTACAACGGAAGCTTAGACTGCAGGTTAGGCACGTGTGCTCGTGTGATCTCTGCGTTCTCTGTTCCTTAGTCGTTTTCCTTGTGCGCACACTACTTGCTAGTTCACGGGGAAAGTTGGCAAGAGTTCCACTAGGAAAAGTTCAGAACAATCGTTCAATGAAGTTGGCAATGCAAGACTACATCAGAGCAAGCATTCAGGTCGTCCAACTGCCAGCGCAGCTTGGTCGACCGTGTTCCAGCACGACTTCGTCGACCGCTCTCCAGCAAGGCAAGGTCGACGGCGTGCCAACGTCGCAGGTTGACGGCGTGACAGCGTTGCTCACGCAGGACAGCAGTGCACCCTGCTTCGCAGTTGTGCGCAGATGATTGGCGCGCAGAGTCTTGTCACCTGCACAGCGCACACACCACGTCAACCTCGAGCTGACGACTGCCTCTGATCCGCCACGACGACCTCGGGATACCACCACCGAGGTCGCGCTCGCCAACTTCGCCTGGGCGATCGTCGCACTCCTCCGCAGCACTTCGTCACCCAGGTAACCTGGTCGACCAGGCAACCACGTCGACCAGCAGCTCCCGTACGTGCCCGTCGACCTCCCAAGTCGACGACCACCTCCACGTCGACCTCACCAGGTCGACGACACCATCGGTCGACCTCCTCCAGGTCGACATCCCCTCTGGTCGACCAGCTCCACGTCGACCAGCACTCCTGGTCGACCTGCTCCTCGTCGACCAGCACAGTCGTCGGCCGACCACCCACGTCGGCCACCCGAAGCTGGCGTCACGGAGTTGACGCACCGCTACTCGACGCCCAACTGCTCGGCGTCCTGAGTCGAGGTCGACGTCGGCCCCTCCTTCGTCGACCACCAGGTCCAGTCGACCACTAACACGTCGACCAGCAGTCCGTTAGCCGACTGCCGAAGTCGGCTTCCCCAAGTTGACGTCACCAAGTTGACGTCCTCCGCAGGTCGACACCCAAGTCGACCTCCCTGAAGTCGGCGCCACTCTGAAGTCAGCGCCCGTGCAGTGGTCCCCCGTGCAGGTCGACCTCCTCGTCGACCAGCTCACCCACTGCTGAAGGCCAGCTGCTCCCCTCACACCCGACCACGAAGTCGGCTCCGCCCAAGCGAGGACGGGGCCAATACCCAACTCCCGTTGACACTCCCCTGCCGCGTTCACGCTTGGGCCCCCAGCCCACACGGCAGTACAGCTCCGGGAATAGCCCGCGGCGTGCACCCAACACACAGCACGCTGGTCATCGCACCAGCCATGCAAGAGGGCATGGCACCTACTACTGCACGTCGTTGTCGCCGTCGCTCACGTCGGCCAAGCGCACCTGGCCGATTGCGACGGAGCACCGGTTGAAGGCCGGATAGTGCAGCGCCTTCGTCAGGAAGTCGGCCGGCTGCTCAGCGGTTGGGATGTACTGCAGCGAGAACTTCCCGCGCTTCACCATGTGCTGCAGCCAGGCCTGTCGCCGCTCCATGTGCTTGAGGTTGCCCGTCAACCCCATGCCCTCGGCGACCGTGATAGCCGACTTGTTGTCCACGCGCAGGACAGTCAGCTTCCCGGCGTCCAGTTGCCGAAATTCTGCGAGGAGGAAGCGAAGGCGGCGTCCCTCCTTGCCAGCTTCAGTGGCCGCCACGTACTCCGACTCGGTCGACGACAACGTCGCGCACTTGATGCGCTGGCTCGACCAGGAGACTGCAGCCTCTCCGTAGACGAACACGTAGCCACCCGTGATCGTCCTGTTCTGCTTGTCACCGGCGTCGTCGGCGTCCACGTAGCCGACCAGCTCCAGCGACTCAGGTCCACCGCCGAACTCCAGGGCGGTGTCGCGCGTATTGGCGAGGTAGGCGAGGCAGCGGTCGACCTCGCGCCAGTGCTGGTCACTCCTCACCGTGAGGCCGCTCCCTAGCTTGCTGTAGGCGAAGGCGATGTCCGGCCTCGTCGTCGTCGCCGCGAACTGCAGCGAGCCGACCTTCTGCCGATACTCCTCCTCCTACCGTTCCTGCGCCTCCTCATCATCAAAGGTGAGCTCGGCGTAGGCACCGACCGAGACCGGCGTCTTCGGGGTGCGCCTGGTCTCCTCCTCGTCGAGGAAACGCCTACGCAGCTTGTCGGCGTAGCCCTGCTGGTGCAGCCACAGCTTCCCCGCCGACCTGTCGCGCACGATCTCCAGCCCGAGATACTTCTGCACCGGCAAGATCTCACGCAGCTCGAAGGCAGCTTCCAGCAGCTCCTTCAGCTCCTTCTGCATCGTGGTGCTGCTGCTGGCGGCAAGTAGGTCGTCGACGTAGACCAGCACCCAGCAGGCCACTCCATCCTCGCCAACCTTGAAGTAGAGAGCCTCGACGACCTGGCTCTTATTCCACCCGGCGCCGACCAGCACGTCATTGAGCGCCAAGTACCATAGCAGCGGCGACTGCTTTAGCCCGTACAGGCTCTTCAGCAGCTTGCACACCCGGCTGGTCCCGTCGTTGAAGTAGTCCGGCTGGGACATGTAGAGCACCCTGTCGAGCTTGCTCTGCAAGAAGGCGTTCTTCATGTCGAGCTGCATCAGGTTGAGGTTGCGGACGGCGACGATGCTGAGGAAGATCCTCAGTGTGACGTAGCTGCCCACCGGCGCGAACGTCTCGTCGTAGTCGGCGCCGTACACCTGCGTGAAGCCCTTCACAACCAGCCTCACCTTCTCGCGCTCAACGGTGTCGTCGACGTGGTACTTCGTCGTCAACACCCACCGGTTCTTCATGACGTTCACTCCCGGCGGACGTTCGACCAACTCCCACGTTCCCATGTTGAGGAGGCTGCGAATCTCCTCCTCCATGGCGGCCTTCACCGCCGGGCCCTTCTAGCTCGCCAACGCCTCCTTCACCGTCATCGTCGAGATGTCCCAACGGTGCTCGGGGTCGGCTAGCATGTCGGGGTCGAGCTCCGGAAACTCCTCATCCTCCTCGGCATCGTCGTACAGCAGGTCGTTGGCCTCATCGTCCACGTCGTACACCGTGGTGAAGGCAGCGGGGACGAAGAAGTCAGGCGGCCTCCGAAGTCGGCCTGAACGCCGTGGTCCCTGCTGGACCTCCTCGGCGTCCCTTCCATTGTCGCTGTCGTCGCTGCCCTCAGCGTCCTGCTGCTCCTCAGCCGGCGTCCCAGCCGACTTCTCCCCTATGGTCGGCTCCCCTGCCGACTGCCCGGTCGCCGACTGCTCCTTGGTCGGCGTCACTGCTGCCCGCTCCTTTGTCGGCCGCTGGTCCTCGACCTGCTTCTCGACCTGCTCCTCCCCTGTCGACGTCGACTGCAATCCCACGTCGACCTGATGCTCGTCACGTCGGCCACCGGCGATGCACTTAGCCGAAGGCGACGTCCCACTACTCCCCTCATCGCCGGAGGCCGACACCGAGGTCAGCCCACGCAGGTCGGCCACGAGGGGAGGGGCAGGGGTCGGAGGGGGAGGGGTAGGGGGGCGGACGTCCTCGACGTCCGTAATAGCAAGCTCACCGACCTCGGCAAGCAGTGGCAGCGTCGCTGACGAGGTGTCAGAGGGCGGGGTGGACGGCGACCGGCCGGACACCGGCCCATGCTCCGTTTTCCACTCAGCCAGTGACATCTCCTCGTAAAACACCACGTCCGACATGGTGACCACACGGCCAGTGGCGACGTCAAGGAGCTCCCAGCCCTTGCTCGCCGCCGACACGCCAAGGTGCAGGCCCCACCTGGCCTTCGGCTTCAGCTTCCCACTACGCTGCTGCTCAAGGACAAGGAACTGCGCCATGCAGCCCCACACCCGCGCCAGCGACAAGTCGGGCTTCTTCCCGGTCAGCAGCTGGTACGGCGTCGTCCCCGGCGGCAGCGTCGACCTCTCAAGGCAGTTGCGGACCCAGACGGCTTGCCGAAGAGCGAGGTGCCACCAGTGGTGCTGCACACCCATGTGCAGCAGCATTGTCCGCACCGACTCCACCACCGTCCTCATCTCCCGTTCCGCCATGCCATTCTGCTGCGGGGTGTATGGGCAGGTCAGGTCATGGACGATCCCCTTGCCGTTCACGAAGTCGGTGAACTGCTTCCCGAGGAACTCCCCTCCCCTATCTGAGCGCAGCATCAACACCGACTTCTTCGTCTGCCGCTCAGCCACCGCCAGCCACTACACGAACGCTTGCAAGGCATCTGACTTCTTGGCGACCGGCTTCACCCACACGTAACGGGTCTTGCGGTCCTTCAGCAACAAGAAGTACAGGCTGCCATCCTTGGCAGCCACGCGAAACGGCCCGCACAGGTCGATGTGCACGACGGCCAGCACGTCGTCGGCGTCGGAGCCGTGGTCGGGGAAGGTGTGTCGCGCCAGCTTCCCGCCGACACACGAGACATACGGGGAGTCGGCGTCCGACGCCGACTTGAGGTCCAGCCCAGTGGCGACCTCGTTCTTCGCTGAGCTCCGTATGGTGTCCATGCCGACATGTGCAAGCCTCGCATGCATCCGGTCCGGCGTCGACTTTGTCTTCGAGACGATCGCCCGCAGAGCCACCACCTCCGACGTGGGCGGCGTCGACCACGTCGCGCAGGGACGCAGGTCGGTGCAGAGGACTTGCCCAGAGTACGTCGCCCGCCCGAGCACCTCCCCTGCTGCCGAGACGAGCAGCATGCCGTCTCCGTCCTCCTGCAGCTTCACTCCGTGCTCCTTCAGCTGGCCGGCCGACAGCAGGTTGGCTCGCACACCTGGGACGTACAACACGTCGGGGATGAGCACCTCCTTCCCGGCCTCTCCTCGCAGAGCGACGGTTCCACTGCCCTGAACGTCCTGCAGCGCCCCATTGAAGCCGCGCACGTGCTTGATGGAGCCACTCGGCTGCAGGTCAACGAAGGCTTCCTTCGTTCCCATCAGGTGGTGGGAGCAACCACTGTCGAGCAGGACCACCGCCGGGTTCGCCTGCACAGCCGCCGCCACCGCCTGGAAATCCTCTCCGGCCTCCGGCGCTAGAGAGATGGTTGGCTCCACGACGCCGACCAGCGAGCACGACGCCATCTTGTCGTCTCGCCCCTTGCCGCCTGCAACGGAGTCGGCGTCCTTCGCCGAAGTCGATGCCTTGGTCGACTGTTTCTCCTTGCGCGGATGATTTCCTCCACGACGAGGACGACGGCTGCCAGACCTCCCGCGGCCGCCCTTGTCGTCGTCGTCGGAGTCACTGCGGTCGGGACAATCGAAGGAGAGGTGATCGGGGCTGTGGCAGATCCAGCACTCCCGACGTCGACCTCCTCCTCCTCGACCGCCGTCCTTGGTCGACTTCTTCTCGACCTCCTTGGTCGACTTCCAGCTACCGCTCCCGCCGCCACCAGACTGTCCGCGCTGTCCTGGTCGGCCTCCTTGCTTCGCCGGGGCGACGAAGTTGGCCTGCGCCAAGAGCTCCTGCGATCGCTCAGCCTCCTGCATCGCCTCGTCCTGCAGGATGTACGAGGTCAGGTTGTCCTCGTTGAGCGTCGCCCTCGTGCTCGGCGCCATAGACAGCCGCTTCAGGACGTTATAGCTGCTAGACAGTCCCTGCATGACATGGGTGATGTACGACGCCGTGGAGTACTGCGCGCCGGCCATCCTGATGGTGGCGAGAATTCGCGTGGCTCGGTTGCAGTAGTCGGTCGCACTCTCCTCGTCGCCCATACGCAGGTGTGTCAGCTGTCCCTCCAGCTGGGCGATGAACAGGTCGTCGGTGACCTGGTACGTCGACTCAATGAAGTGCCACGCCCGGTGGCCGGCGTCGAGGTACTCCCGGCACCACTTCAAGGCGATCTGCACGCCCGACGAGCAGCACCGCGAGATGACCGTGAAGGTCAACAGCTGCACGGCGCGAAACTCCGCACGCAGGTCGGGGTGGTGCTCCTCCGGCGTCGCCACGGTCCCTCGGGCAAAGCCGATCAGCCCGGCCATCTCCAGCTGGGGCTCGATGGCTTCCTTCCAGGTGAGTATGTCGGGTCGACCAACCAGCGGAGGGGTGACCGAGATCCTGTCCGGCGTAAACTTGAAGTAGCCGTAGCTCGGTGCAATCCCACCCGCCGTCACTTGGGACGCCGACATCGTCGACAGCCCACTCCGTCGACCTCCGACGTCACCCCGCGAAGAGCCTGCAGCCGACGACGACTGCATCCCTCGCGCCTGAACGCCGCCGACTTCACCGGCGTGTATCACACCTCTTTGCCTCGACGTGCCTCCAGCACTGCTGCCGACTTGACCACCACCGGTGTTGATGCCCACGTTGACGCCGCCTTCGTTGTTCACCGGACGAGGAGAGGCAGGTCGAGACGGGTGCTCCGTCGCCCACATGGACCGGAGTCCAGCCTCGACGACCGGCCAGGGCAAGTCGCCATACTCATTGGCCTCGTGCTTCCTCCTCGCGTTCTCCAACCATGCCTCTAGGGTGTCCACCACCCCCGCGTCACCTACAGCTCCTACCATAGTGACTACAGCACAGTTGCCGGCCTGCAACTACGAAATAGGTAAGTGGTGTCTACGTCGACCTGACTGAAAGGTAAGTCGTATGCCGTCCACGCTCACCGCACCATGCGGAGATAACTACTACAACGGAAGCTTAGACTGCAGGTTAGGCACGTGTGCTCGTGTGATCTCTACATTCTCTGTTCCTTAGTCGTTTTCCTTGTGCGCACACTACTTGCTAGTTCACGGGGAAAGTTGGCAAGAGTTCCACTAGGAAAAGTTCAGAACAATCGTTCAATGAAGTTGGCAATGCAAGACTACATCAGAGCAAGCATTCAGGTCGGCCAACTGCCAGCGCAGCTTGGTCGACCGCGTTCCAGCACGACTTTGTCGACCGCGCTCCAGCAAGGCAAGGTCGACGGCGTGCCAACGTCGCAGGTTGACGGCGTGACAGCGTTGCTCACGCAGGACAGCAGTGCACCCTGCTTCGCAGTTGTGCGCATATGATTGGCGCGCAGAGTCTTGTCACCTGCACAGCGCACACACCACGTCAACCTCGAGCTGACGACTGCCTCTGATCCGCCACGACGACCTCGGGATACCACCACCGAGGTCGGGCTCGCCAACTTCGCCTGGGCGACCGTCGCACTCCTCCGCAGCACTTCGTCACCCAGGTAACCTGGTCGACCAGGCAACCACGTCGACCAGCAGCTCCCGTACGTGCCCGTCGACCTCCCAAGTCGATGACCACCTCCACGTCGACCTCACCAGGTCGACGACACCATCGTTCGGCCTCCTCCAGGTCGACATCCCCTCTGGTCGACCAGCTCCACGTCGACCAGCACTCCTGGTCGACCTGCTCCTCGTCGACCAGCACAGTCGTCGGCCGACCACCCACGTCGGCCACCCGAAGCTGGCGTCACGGAGTTGACACACCGCTACTCGACGCCCAACTGCTCGGCGTCCTGAGTCGAGGTCGACGTCGGCCCCTCCTTCGTCGACCACCAGGTCCAGTCGACCACTAACAGGTCGACCAGCAGTCCGTTAGCCGACTGCCGAAGTCGGCTTCCCCAAGTTGACGTCACCAAGTTGACGTCCTCCGCAGGTCGACACCCAAGTCGACCTCCCTGAAGTCGGCGCCACCCTGAAGTCGGCGCCCGTGCAGTGGTCCCCCGTGCAGGTTGACCTCCTCGTCGACCAGCTCACCCACTGCTGAAGGCCGGCTGCTCCCCTCACACCCGACCACGAAGTCGGCTCCGCCCAAGCGAGGACGGGGCCAATACCCAACTCCCGTTGACACTCGCTACCGCGCTGCGCTTCCTGCTGAATTCTGCGCCAAGAACCCCCCCCCCCCATGTACATCACTCTCTATTATATAGTCACCCGCCTCCCTGACTCCCTTCGTGTAGTCAGGGACCACTTCCTCTCGGTCTGTCCCACCACTCTCACTGTTGACCTCCTAGAGAAGGCCCTCCTAGCAGCGGAGAAGAGCATAGTCGCTGTAGGAGCCTCTCGTGGTGGCCCTCGCACCCCCATCTTTGAGGGGTGTTCCCCTTCCCCCCTTTTGCCCTCTGTTGCCTCCGCTGCTACGGCCGACCTTGTTGGTCTTGAATCGGTCGGTGCGGCGTCTGCCCCTAGCGGGAGACGCCCCTCTGGCAAGGGCAAAGGGGGCAAGGGCACGGGTGGAGCTAGTGGGGGTGGCGGAGGTTGCGGTGGAGGCGGCGGAGGGAGTGGGGGTGGCGGTGGGAGTGGTGGCGGGGGTGGAGGTGTCGGTGGCAGCAGTGGACGCGGAGGCGGCGGAGGCGGTAGCGGTGGGAGCGGAGGCAGCGGTGGTGGCGGAGGTGGAGGAGGCGGTGGTGGAGGAGGTGGAGCTGGTCGGGGTGGTGCTTCGCAGCGGAGCTGCTCCGGTGGTGGTCAGCGCCAGCAGCAGCAGCAGCAGCAGCGTTCTCAAGACATCCCCACCCCTCTGCAGCTCCGTGAGTGGTACGCTGCGCGTCAGCGTGGTGGGGGTTTTGGTCCGTGCACCTACGTCCTTTGCACCGGCGACCACGCGGGTGAGCAGTGTGGGGGTGCCCACTCCACCCAGCGCTGCTTTGGCCGCTTGACGGACGCTTGGTGTCTCCAGTTCCCGGAGGCCGCTGAGATCCCCCGCTGGGGAGAGGTGTCTAGGGCAGGTGTAGCTATCTTTGATCTTGACTTTGATGCTATTCTTGCTGCCATGTATGCTGTAACTTATAGTGACGAGGGTGACTGTTACCGGTGTTTCCCGCCCGATCCGGGCATTGAGACTGCTGCTCTAGGTGCTGGTGAGGCTGCTGCTCTAGGTGCTTGTGCGGCTGTTGCTCTAGGTGCCAGTGCGTCTACGTCCTCAGGTACTGGTGAGCCTGCGCTCTCACGTACCGCGTCGGCTTCGGCCTCCCTCACCTTCACACTTGACTCAGGGGCTTCTCGCTCCTTCTTTCGAGACCGCACCACACTCACGCCGCTTGGTCGGCCGGTTGCAGTCTCCCTGGCAAACCCGTCTGGGGGTCCTGTCCTCTCTCACTTCTCCACTGTCCTCCCGTGTCCGGCTGCCCCATCTGGCACCTTGTCTGGTCTTTACCTCCCCTCGTTCTCTACGAACTTGGTGAGTGGTGCTGACCTGCAGGATGCGGGAGTTCACCAGTTCACTCCTCCGAGTCAGCGGGTGACCCACTGCTCGGACGCTCGCACAGACCGGCACCTGGCCACGTTTACGCGTCGGCCGGGGTCGAGCCTCTACACCCTGACCACTGAGTCTCCTCCTGTCCCTGCGTCTGGTCAGGTAGCTGCGTCGGGTCGGGTGTTTGCTGCAGCGTCCAGGTCTGATCCTGAGTCTGCCCCCTGCTCGTGTCGCCTCCTGACTCACGAGACTGTCTTGTGGCACCACCGTCTTGGTCACCCCTCCCTGCCTCGTCTCCGAGGCATGGCATCCCGTGTCCTTGTCTCTGGTCTTCCCCGGTCCCTCCCTCCCCTTCCTTCGGGGCCTGGTCCTTCCTCTGTCCCCTGTGTCGAGGGGCGGCTACGGGCTGCTCCTCACTCCTCTCCGTTTCCCCCGACAGAGGCCCCGCTGCAGACGCTTCATATGGACGTGTGGCGCCCGGCCCGCGTCCGTGGACAGGGTCACGAGCGCTACTTTCTGCTGGTGGTTGACGACTACTCGCGTTACACCAGAGTCTTCCCCTTGCGCAGCAAGGGCGATGTCACTGAGGTGTTGATCGGCTGGATCCGCGCAGCTCGTCTCCAGCTCAGGAGGAGCTTCAACTCGGACTTTCCTGTTTTGCGTCTGCACTCTGACAGAGGCTGAGAGTTCTCCTCTGGCCTTCTGCGAGCCTACTGCCGTGCGTGAGGCATCCGCCAGACCTTTACGCTTCCGGACTCTCCACAGCAAAATGGGATTGCTGAGCGCCGCATTGGCGTGGTCATGGACGTCGCTCGTACGTCTATGATGCATGTGGCTGCCCCCCATTTTCTGTGGCCATTTGCGGTTAGGTACGCGGCGCATCAGATCAACCTTCACCCCAGGGTCTCCAGGCCGGAGACCTCCCCAGCTTTGCTGTGGACAGGGAAGGTAGGCGATGCGTCTGCATTCCGTGTCTGGGGATCTCGGGCGTTTGTATGCGTCTTGTGCCAGGTCCCCCCCCCGGTAGACCCCCTCCCCCCTCAAGGTCCTGCCCCTTCAGGTGTGTCCCAGGTAGACGCGGTCGAGCGGGTCGAGGTTACTAGTGACTCTGGTGCTGCTGTGGGTGCTGAGCCTGGGGGTGCTGACTCTAGGGGTGCTACGCGGGTGGGTACTACGCCTCTGGGTGCTGGGCCTTCGGGTGGTACTGCTGGGGGTGCTGAGCTTGAGGGTGCTGCGCCTGGGGGTGCTGAGCCTGGGGGTGCTACGCCTGGGGGTGCTGAGCCTAGGGGTGCTCCGCCTGGGGGTGCTGAGCCTGGAGGTCCTACGTTTGGAGGTGCTGAGCCTGGGGGTGCCACGTCTGGAGCTGCTGAGCCTGGGGGTGCGGAGCCGGTGGCCGCTGGGCCTGCTCGTGTGGCGTTTGGCGGTGGTGGGCCTGGAGGTTCTCCGGGTGCTTCGCCTCGGCGGGAGCCACTCTCTCCACAGGAGCTGCGTTTGTGGTTTGCCTGGCGCTGGAGGCGTACTGTTGGAGCTTCTTCGGCTCCTGAGGGTGCTGGTGCCGTTGGTCCCGGATGTGCTCGTGCTACGAGTACTGGAGCTGCTGGGCTTGCGGGTTCGCGTGGAGCTGGAGTTGCTGGGGGTGTTGGCGCTGAGGCTACAGTAGTCAGTCGTGGAGACGGTTTTGCTGGGGGTGCTGCTGGTGCTGCTGGCTCTGGTCCTGGTGCGGGTGCTGCTGGTCCTGCGGGAGCTAGCGGTGGTGTTGGCGCTGGTACTGTCCCTGCTGTGTTTGAAGTCGCCGCGCGGCCTCAGCCGTACTTCGTTCCGCTCCTTCAGCAGGTTCTTGGTCTTCCTCCTCCCTTAGAGTGTCCACCGCCTGTCCAGTCCCAGTCGCAGCTTCTGCCGGCCTCCCCATTGCCTGCTCCTTCTCCCTACACTGGTCCTACTGGATTTCTTGCTGAGCGTCGTGAGCCTGCGTCTCGTCCTGCGTTGCCTGTTCATGCTGCTCGCACTAGTGGTCGCGGTTCGCGTCAGCGTCCTCCTCCTGTCCCTCGCACGCACCGAATGTCTCTGCGTTCGTCCACTGCTCTTCTGCGTGCCCCTTTGCCTTGTCCTCCTGAGTCCTCTCTTCCTGCTTTTGCCGACCCGGAGTCGGACTCTCTTCGTGCTGCCAGTCCTACTGTCACGCGTCTCCTTGCTACAGTCGTCACTGACCCTTCTTTCGAGTCCACTGCTGCATCTGCCCTAGTTGCTTAGCTCGTCGACTTTGCTGCTCGCTGTCGCCTAGACTACGCTGCTAGTCTTGTCGCTGAGTCTGAGTCTGTCTGTCCTCCGTCCGTCGGGGGTGAGTGTGCCCTTGGCACGAACGTCCTTGAGGACAGGCAGGAGGAGTTCAAATGCTTGGAAGCTGCTTCACCTCATCTTGTGTCCGTACTGCTTACCCCTGAGGGAGACCCGGATGCACTTGACATCCCGACTCCGCGCTCTCACGCGGAGGCGATAGAGGGTCCCTACTCCTCTTAGTGGCAGGCAGCTATGGATGCAGAGATGGCTTCCTGGAAGTCCACAGGCACCTACGTTGACGCGGTGCCCCCTCCTGGGGCGAACATCGTCAGTGGCATGTGGATCTTCAGGGTGAAGCGGCCGCCAGGTTCTCCACCTGTCTTCAAGGCGCGGTACGTGGCTCGTGGCTTCAGTCAGCGGCAGAGAGTTGACTACTTTCAGACCTTCTCTCCCACCCCGAAGATGGCCACTCTTCGGGTGCTGCTACACATAGCCGCTCAGCGTGACTACGAGCTTCACTCCCTTGCATGAGGACTTCAGCACTGCTTTCTTGCAGGGTAGCCTGCATGAGGAGATCTAGCTGCGCCGTCCACCTGGCTTCACTGGGACTTTCCCTCCTGGCACCCAGTGGAGCCTCCGACGGCAAGTCTACGGTCTCCGCCAGGCACCGCGCGAGTGGCACGACACACTGAGGACTACGCTTGCGGCTCTTGGGTTTGCTCCCTCTACTGCCGACCCGTCGCTGTTTCTGCGCACAAACACATCTCTGCCGCCGTTCTACATCCTCGTGTACGTCGACGACTTGGTCTTTGCCACTGCTGACACTGCTGGACTCGCCCACGTGAAGTCCGAGCTGCAGAAGAGACACACGTGCACAGACCTGGGTGAACTACGCGGCTACCTTGGCTTGCAGATCACCCGGGACAGAGCACGCCGCACCATTACCCTGACTCATGGTGCAGCAGGTCCTTCAGCGCTTCGGCTTCACATACTCCTCGCCTCAGGCCACTCCTCTGCCTACTCGCCACTCGCTCTCAGCTCTGCCTTCGGATGAGTCCGTAGAATCCAGTGGCCCGTACCCAGAGCTTGTTGGCTGCCTCATGTACCTGATGACCTGCACACGACCTGACCTTGCATACCCTCTTAGCATTCTTGCACGCTATGTTGCTCCAGGGAGAAACAGACCAGAGCACATGGCTGCAGCGAAGAGGGTGTTGCGCTACTTGTGCAGTACGTCGGGCATGGGGCTAGTGCTTGGAGGGCGACGTCAAGTGGTCTCCACTGGGCACGCAAACGCTTCTTGGGCTGACGACCAGGCTACACAGCGGGCGTCACAGGGTTACACCTTCAGCCCTGGTTCCAGCTCTTATTCGTGGCGAGCTACTCGCTCGTCTTTTGTTCTCGGCTCCAGTTGTGAGGCTGAGATCTACGCCGGAGCCATGGCTGCTCAGGAGCTTCGCTGGCTCACCTTCCTGCTGATTGACCTCGGAGAGCCGCCTCGTTCTCCTCCAGTGCCGTACGTAGACAACAAGGCCATGCTGGCCTTGTGTTGGGAGCAGCGCCTGGAGCACAGAACGAAGCACATTGCTCTCCGCTACTTTCTTGCTCGTGAGCTGCAGCAGCGTGGTCAGTTGTGACTTGCGTACAGGGCCTCTGAGGCCAACACTGCTGATATCTTCACTAAGGCACTTGCGCCTTGTGATCATCAGCGCTTCTGTACTCAGCTTGGTCTTGTACCTGTCTTGCCTCACTTACTCACTTCTTGACCTTGCTTGTACTGTGACATATATATATACTCCTGCTCTTGCTTGTTTAGCCTAACATATATATATGTGTTCCTGCATGTGAACTGGCCTTCTTGCCTTGAACTTGTGCTCGGAATGTGTGGTGACTTTGTGATCCACCCTGAGCTTTGCTTTGTTTTGCTTGACTGGTCTTGTGACCCCTTGTTCTCCCCCACTTTGCCTATGGGGGTGTGTCAAATTATAATGTTGTGTAGGCTATAGTGGGGTAGCCTATATGGGGTACACATTTCTAGGGTTGCATATTTGTATCACTTTCGTTCCTTAGTCAATCATTCTCGTTTCAGTTTTCTCACCCAGCCTGCGTCCGTGGACAGGGTCACGAGCGCTACTTCGTGCTGGTGGTTGACGACTACTCGCGTTACACCGCAGACTTCCCCTTGCGCAGCAAGGGTGATGTCACTGAGGTGCTGATCGACTGGATCCGCGTAGCTCGTCCCCAGCTCAGGCAGAGCTTTGGCTCGGACTTTCCTGTTCTGCGTCTGCATTCGGACAGAGGCGGAGAGTTTTCTTGTGGCCTCCTGAGAGCCTACTGTCGCGCACGAGGAATCCGTCAGACCTTCACGCTTCCGGACTCCCCGCAGCAAAATGGGATTGCTGAGCGCCGCATCGGCATGGCCATGGACGTCGCTCGTACGTCTATGATGCATGCGGCTGCTCCCCATTTTCTGTGGCCGTTTGCGGTGACGTACGCGGCGCATCAGCTCAACCTACACCCCAGGGTCTCCAGGTCGGAGACCTCCCCAGCCTTGCTGTGGACGGGGAAGGTTGGAGATGCGTCGGCGTTCCGGGTCTGGGGATCTCGGGCGTTTGTCCGCGACTTGTCTGCAGACAAGCTGTCCCCTCGTGCTACTCCATGCGTCTTCCCGGGGTTCCCCCCTGACGCGCCTGGGTGGCAGTTCTACCACCCCACCTCTCGCCGTGTTCTGTCCTCCCAGCCTGGGGGTGCTGAGCCTGGGGGTGCTGAGCTTGGAGGTGCTGCGCCTGGGGGTGCTGAGCCTGGGGGTGCTGAGCTTGGGGGTGCAGAGCCAAGGTGTGCTGAGCCTGAGGGTGCTGAGCTTGGAGGTGCTCCGCCTGGAGGTTCTCCGGGTGCTTCGTCTCTGCGGGAGCCACTCTCTCCACGGGAGCTGCGCAAGTGGTTTACCCGGCGCTGAAGGCGTGCTGCTGGTTTTGGAGGCTCTTCGGCTACTGAGGATGCTGCTGTCGCGGGTCCCGGAGGTACTTGTACTGGGAGTACTGAAGTTGCTGGGCCTGCTGAATCGACTGGAGCTGGTGCTGCTGAGGGTGTTGGAGCTGAGACTACTGCTGGCGGTCCTACTGCGGGTACTCCGGGTACTGCTGGAGGTTCTGGCGCTGCTAGAGGTGCAGCTGGAGCGGGTGCTCCTGCTGGGGGTACTAGTGCTGTACCTGCTGTGTCTGGCGTCGCCGCGCGGCCTCGATCGTACTTCGTTCCACTCTTGCAGTAGGTTCTTGGTCTTCCGCTTCTACCGGTCCTCCTCTTTCTTTAGAGTGTCCACAGTTAGTCCCGTCAAAGTTACAGTTGCAGCCTACCTCCCCTTTGCCTGCTCCTTCTCCCTACACTGGTCCTACTAGAGGTCTTACTGAGCGTCGTGAGCCTGCGTCTCGCCCTACGTCGCCTGTCCGTGTTGCTCGTGCTAGTGGTCCTGGTTTGCGTCAGCGTCCTCCGCCTGTCCGTGGCACGCACAGGATGTCTCTGCGTCCGTCCACTGCTCCTCTGCGTGCCCCTTTGCCTTGTCCTCCTGAGTCCTCTCTTCCTGCTTTTGCCGACTCGGAGTCGGACTCTCTTCGTGCTGCCAGTACTACTGTCACGCGTCTCCTTGCTACTGTCGTCACTGACCCTTCTTTCGAGTCCACTGCTGCGTCTGCCCTAGTTGCTTAGCTCGTCGACTTTGCTGCTCGCTGTCGCCTAGACTACGCTGCTAGTCTTGTCGCTGAGTCTGAGTCTGTCTGTCCTCCGTCCGTCGGGGGTGAGTGTGCCCTTGGCACGAACGTCCTTGAGGACAGGCAGGAGGAGTTCGAATGCTTGGAAGCTGCTTCACCTCATCTTGTGTCCGTACTGTTTACCCCTGAGGGAGACCCGGATGCACTTGACATCCCGACTCCGCGCTCTCACGCGGAGGCGATAGAGGGTCCCTACTCCTCTCGGTGGCAGGCAGCTATGGATGAAGAGATGGCTTCCTGGAAGTCCACAGGCACCTACGTTGACGCGGTCCCCCCTCTTGGGGCGAACATCGTCAGTGGCATGTGGATCTTCAGGGTGAAGCGGCCGCCGGGTTCTCCGCCTGTCTTCAAGGCGCGTTACGTGGCTCGTGGCTTCAGTCAGCGGCAGAGAGTTGACCACTCTTCGGGTACTGCTGCACGTTGCTGCTCACCGTGACTACGAGCTTCACTCTCTTGACTTCAGCACAGCTTTCTTGCAGGGCAGCCTGCACGAGGAGATCTGGCTGCGCCACCCACCTCGCTTCACTGGGTCTTTCCCTCCTGGTACCCAGTTAAGTCTCCGGCGTCCAGTCTACGGTCTCCGCCAAGCGCCACGTGAGTGGCACGACACACTAAGGACTACGCTTGCGGCTCTTGGGTTTGCTCCTTCTACTGCCGACCCGTCGCTATTTCTGCGCACCGACACCTCTCTGCCGCCGTTCTACATCCTCGTGTACGTCGACGACTTGGTCTTTGCCACAGCTGACACTGCTGGACTCGCTCACGTGAAGTCCGAGCTGCAGAAGAGACACACGTGCACAGACCTGGGTGAACTGCGCAGCTACCTTGGCTTGCAGATCACTCGGGACAGAGCACGCCGCACCATTACCCTGACTTTGTCACACATGGTGCAGCAGGTCCTTCAGCGCTTCGGCTTCACGTACTCCTCGCCTCAGGCCACTCCTCTGCCTACTCGCCACTCGCTCTCAGCTCTGCCTTCGGATGAGTCCGTAGAGTCGAGTGGCCCGTATCCAGAGCTTGTAGCTGTCTCATGTACCTGATGACCTGCACACGACCGGACCTTGCATACCCTTTTAGCATTCTCGCACGCTATGTTGCTCCAAGGAGACACCGACCAGAGCACATGGCTGCAGCGAAGAGGGTGTTGCGCTACTTGTGCAGTACGTCGGGCATGGGGCTAGTGCTTGGAGGGCGGAGTCCAGTGATCCTCACTGGGCACGTGGACGCTTCTTGGGCTGACGACCAGGCTACGCAGCGGTCGTCACAGGGCTACACCTTCAGCCTTGGTTCCGGCTCTGTTTCGTGGCGGGCTACTCGCTCGTCTTCTGTTCTCGGCTCCAGTTGTGAGGCTGAGATCTACGCCGGGGCCATGGCTGCACAGGAGCTTCGCTGGCTCACCTACCTGCTGATCGACCTTGGAGAGTCGCCTCGTTCTCCTCCAGTCCAGTACGTAGACAACAAGGCCATGCTTGTGAGAGGACGTCCCCGTTATAATATTTTCTCACTATTATATTTTTCCGTTATCCCATTCTCCCTTTTCTCCTCTTTATTTTGGTCTTTCTCTCATCTCAATCGGCCTACTATTCTATTTTCTAGAGCCTTCTATTTATTTCTCTTATTTCCTACTTTTCCCACCGACATACCTATTATACGGCACCGACAGCGCCGACAGTGGTGTATACGGTGTAATCTGGGCGTAATCCCAAATGCCAATAGACTTGCGTGCTTATGCGCACTTGTGATTGTAGTATCGGGAAGGGTGTGTTCCCGAAGGTTCGTTTAATCTCGTTTATCCTTGTACTTTCCGAGTATAAATAGGCCTTGTATTCAGTTTTAGTGACAAGTTTCGATTGAGAATTCGATCCTGTAACAATACTGGCCTTGTGTCGAGAGCAAAGACTGGAGCACAAAACAAAGCACATTGTTCTTCGCTAATTTCTTGCTCGTGAGCTACAGCAGCGTGGTCAGTTGCGGCTTGCGTGCGTGGCCTCTGAGGCCAACACTACTGATGTCTTCACCAAGGCACTTGCACCTTGTGATCATCAGCGCTTCTGCACCCAGCTGGGTCTTGTGCCTGTCTTGCCTCACTTGCTCACCTCTTGACCTTGCTTGTACTGTTGTATATATATATAGACGTGCTCTTGCTTGTCTAGTCCTTTATATATATGTACTCCTGCATGTGAACTGGCCTTGTAGCCTTGAACTTGTGCTCGGAATGTGTGGTGACTTTGTGATCCACCTTGAGCTTGCTTTGCTCAACTTTGCTTGACTGGTCTTGTGACCCCTTGTTCTCCCCCACTTTGCCTATGGGGGTGTGTCAGAACATACAGCTTGTGCTTATTGTGTAGGCTATAGTGGGGTAGCCCATAAGGGGTACAACCCAATTTGGGGTAATACTTGTACTCAGTTCATTCATAGTTCATTCATTCTCGTTTTCTTCTCGTGCTGTGTGCGTAGCACAACGGGATGGGGATGGTGAGGAGGGGGAGGGGGGGGAGGGGGATATTGTGAAGAAATGAGGAATGATTGCATTGAGCAGCATGAGGAGTACAAGTGTTGTACCCCATATGAATTACCCCACTACAGCCTACATAGACTATAGCATATAAGTTTGACACACCCTCATAGGCAAAGTGGGGGAGAACAAGAGGTCACAAGACCAGTCAAGCAAAGCAAAGCAAGCTCAGGGTGGATCACAACGTCACCACACATTCCGAGCACAAGTTCAAGGCCATAAGGCCAGTTCACATGCAAAATCATATATAAAGGTAAACAAGCAAGTGCAGGTATAGAAAGATCACAGTACAAGCAAGGTCAAGAAGTTAGCAAGTGAGGCCAAGTAGGCAAAAGACCTAGCATCGTACAGAAGCGCTGATGATCACAAGGCGGAAGTGCCTTGGTAAAGATATCAGCATTGTTGGCCTCAGAGGCCACGTAAGCAAGGCGCAGCTGACCACGCTGCTGCAGCTCACGAGCAAGAAAGTAGCGAAGAGCAATGTCCTTCGTTCTGTGCTCCAGTCTGTGCTCCCGACACAAGGCCAGCATGGCCTTGTTGTCTACATACAGAACTGGAGGAGAACGAGGCGGCTCTCCTAGGTCAGTTAGCAGGTAGGTGAGCCAGCGTAGCTCCTGTGCAGCCATGGCCCCGGCGTAGATCTCAGCCTCACAGCTGGAGCCAAGAACAGAAGACGAGCGGGTAGACCACCACGAAACAGAGCCGGAACCAAGGCTGAAGGTGTAACCCTGTGACGACCACTGCGTAGCCTGGTCGTCAGCCCAAGAAGCGTCTACATGATCTGTGAGGACCACTAGACTCCGCCCTCCAAGCACTAGCCCCATGCCCGACGTACTGCACAAGTAGCGCAACACCCTCTTCGCTGCAGCCATGTGCTCTGGTCGGTGTCTCCCAGGAGCAACATAGCGTGCCAAGATGCTAAGAGGGTATGCAAGGTCAGGTCGTGTGCAGGTCATCAGGTACATGAGGCAGCCAACAAGCTCTAGGTACGGGCCACTCGGCTCTACGGACTCATCCGAAGGCAGAGCTGAGAGCGAGTGGCGAGTAGATAGAGGAGTGGCCTGAGGCGAGAAGTACGTGAAGTCGAAGCGCTGAAGGACCTGCTGCACCATGTAAGACTAAGTCAGGGTAATGGTGCGCTGTGCTCTGTCCCGGGTGATCTGGAAGCCAAGGTAGCTGCGCAGTTCACCCAGGTCTGTGCACGTGTGTCTCTTCTGCAGCTTGGACTTCACGTGGGCTAGTCCAGCAGTGTCAGCAGTGGCAAAGACCAAGTCGTCAACGTACACGAGGATGTAGAACGGCGGCAAAGAGGTGTCGGTGCGCAGAAACAGCGACGGGTCGGCAGTAGAAGGAGCAAACCCAAGAGCCGCAAGTGTAGTCCTCAGTGTGTCGTGCCACTCACGGGGCGCCTGGCGGAGACCTTAGACTGGCCGCCGGAGGCTCCACTAGGTACCAGGGGGAAACGACCCAGTGAAGCCAGGTGGGCGGCGCAGCCAGATCTCCTCGTGCAGGCTGCCCTGCAGGAAAGCTGTGCTCAACTCAAGAGAGTGAAGCTCGTAGTTGCGCTGAGCGGCTATGTGCAGCAGCACCCGAAGAGTGGTCATCTTCGGGATGGGAGAGAAGGTCTGAAAATAGTCAACTCCCTGCCGCTGACTGAAGCCTCGGGCCACGTAACGCGCCTTGAAGAGAGGCGGAGAACCCGGCGGCCGCTTCACCCTGAAAATCCACATGCCAGTGACGATGTTCGCCCCAAGTGGGGGAACCTCGTCGACGTAGGTGCCTGTGGACTTCCAGGATGCCATCTGTGCGTCCATGGTTGAGTGCCACTGAGAGGAGTAGGGACCCTTGATCGCCTCAGCGTAAGATCGAGGAGTCGGGATGTCTGGTGCATCCGGGTCTCCCTCAGGGGCAATCAGCGTGGACACGAGATGAGGCAAAGCAGCAGCAAAACACTGGAACTCGTCCTGCCTGTCCTCAAGGACGTCCGTGCTAAGAGCACACTCACCCCCGACGGACGGAGGACAGACAAACTCAGACTCAGCAACAAGAATAGCAACATAGTCTAGACGACAGCGAGCAGCAAAGTCGACAAGCTCAGCAACCAAGGCAGACGCAGCAGTAGACTCAAAGGAAGGGTTGGTGACAACAGTAGCCAGGAGACGCGTGACAGTAGGACTGGCAGCACGAAGAGAGTCAGACTCCTGGTCAACAAGGACAGGAAGAGAGGACTCTGGTTGAGATGGCAAAGGGATACGCAGAGGAGTAGTGGAAGGACGCAATGCCATCTGGTGTGTGCTTGGGACCGCAGGAGGACCCGGACGCGGAGCACGACTACTAGTGCGAGCAGCACGAACAGGCGACGCAGGACGACACGCAGGCTTGTGACGCTCAGCAAGACCTCCAGTAGGACCAGTGTAGGGAGAAGGAGCAGGCAGGGGGGAGGCGAGCTGTAACTATGACCGCGACTGGACAGGCAATGGACACTCTAAGGTAGGAGCAGGACCAGTAGAGGGCGGGAGACCAAGAACTTGCTCAAGGAGCGGAACGCAGTACGGCCGCGGACGCGCAGCGCCTCTAGAAGCAGCAGGGAGAGCACCAGTACCCCCAGCGGCAGCACCAGCGCAAGCAGCACCTCCAGATCCACTAGCGCCAACTCCAGCACCCTCAGAAGTACCAGCGCCAGCAGCACCTCCAGCGCCAACATCCCCAACTGCTCCAACTCCAACAGCTCCAGCTCCAGCAGGACCGTCAGCTCTAGTACCGCCAGCAGCTCCAGCAGTACCTCCAGCAGGACCAACTCCAGTAGCCCCAGCAGCACCCCTAGTCCCAGCTGCTCTAGTACCGCCAGTACGAGCACCTCCAGGACCAGCAGCAACAGTAGCACCTCCAGCTCCAGCAGCACGGCTCCAACGCTGGGCAAACCACTCGCGCAGCTCATGCGGAGAGGGTGGCTCCCGCCTCGACGAAGCACCGCCAGAGGCCAGACGAGCAGTCCCAGCACCCCCACGCTCCGCACCCCCAGGCTCAGCACCCCCAGGCTTTGCACCCCCAGGCTCCGCACCCCCAGGCTCAGCACCCCCAGACCCGGCACCCGCAGGCTCAGCACCCCTAGACTCAGCACCAGAGTTAACAGCTACCTCGGCAGGCTCGACTGCGTCCACCTGGGACACACCTGACGGGGCAGGACCCTGAGGGGGGAGAGGGTCTACCCGGGGAGGACCTGGTGCAAGGAAGAGCGGCGGCCGGGGAGGGGCGCAGTGCGGTAGGGGAAGAGACGGTAGTAAGGCACCGACTCGTCAAAGGTGACGTTCTGGGAGGACAGAACACGGTGCGAGGTGGGGTGGTAAAACTAACAACCAGGCGCGCCAGGGGGGAAGCCAAGGAAGACGCAGGGAATAGCACGTGGGGACAGCTTGTCCGCAGACAAGTCGCGGACAAACGCCCGAGATCACCTGACCCGAAACGCAGACGCATCGCCAACCTTCCCTGTCAAACGCAAGGTGGGGGAGGTCTCTGGCAAGGAGACTCGGGGCTAAAGGTTGAGCTGATGCGCTGCGTACTGAACCACAAACGGCCACAGAAAATGGGGAGCAAGCGCATGGATCATTGACTTACGAACGACGTCCATGACCATGCCAATGCGGCGCTCAGCAATCCCATTTTGCTGTGGAGAGGCCGGAAGCGTGAAGGTCTGGCGGATGCCCTGTGCACGACAAAAGGCTCCCAGACGGGAAGAGGAAAACTCCCCGCCTCTGTCAGAGTGCAGACGCACAACTGGAAAGTCCGAGCCGAAACTCTCTCTGAGCTGGAGACGAGCTGCGCGGATCCAGTCGATCAACACCCTAGTGACGTCACCCTTGCTGCGCAAGGGGAACACCGTGGTCTAACGCGAGTAGTCGTCAACCACCAACAGGAAGTAACGCTCGTGACCCTGGCCACGGACGCGGGTGGGGTCCCACACGTCCATGTGAAGAGTCTGCAAAGGAACCTCTGTCGGAGGAAACTCGGAGGAGTGAGGGGCGGCGCGCTGCCGCCCCTCCTTGCAGGGATCGCAGGTAGGGTCAGGCCTCGGAGGGAGGGGAGGGAGGGACCGGGGGAAACTAGAGACAAGAAAACGGGAGGCCATTCCTCGGAGACAAGGCAGGGAGGGGTGACGAAGGCGGTGGTGCCAAAGGAGAGTCTGGTGGGACAGGAGACGACACGAGCAGGGAGCAGACTCAGGACCAGACCTGGACGCTGCAGCAAACACCTAACCCAACGCAGCTGCCTGACCAGACTCAGCAACCATAGGAGACTCAGTAGTCAGTGTGTACAAGCTCGACCCCGGCCGACGGGTAAACGTGGCCAAGTGTCGGCCCGTCCGAGCACACGTGCAGTGGGTCACCCGTTGACTCGCAGGAGTGAACTGGTCAACCCCCCCATCCTGTAGGTCAGCACCACTCACCAAGTTCGTAGAGAACTAGGGGAGGTAGAGACCTGACAGGGTGCGAAAGGGGGCTGCCGGGCACGGTAAGACAGTGGAGAAGCAAGCAAGGACAGGATCCCCAGAGGGGTCCGCCAGGGAGACCGCAACCGGCCGACTAAGCGGCGTAAGCGTAGTGTGGTCTCGAAAGAAGGAGCGGGAAGCACCCGAGTCAAGGGTGAAGGTGTGTAAGGCTTGAGCTGATGTGGTACCTGAGAGAGCAGACTCACCAGCACCTGGGGCAGCAGACGCATTAGCACCTAGAGCAGCAGCCTCACCAGCACCTAGAGCAGCAGCCTTAATGCCCGGGTCAGGCGGAACACACACGTAACAGTCACCCTCATCACTAGTAGACACAGCATACATGGCAGCAAGAATAGCATCAAAATCAAGATCAAAGATGGCAACCCCCACCCTAGACAGCTCTCCCCAGCCAGGGATCTCAGTGGCGTCAGGGAAGTGGTGACGCCAAGCGTCTGTCAGGCGGCCGAAGCAGCGCTGGGTGGAGTGCGAGCCCCCGCACTGCTCACCAGCGCGGTCGGCGGTACGGAGGACGTAGGTACAGGGACCAGTACTCCCACCTCGCTGACGCGCAGCGTACCACTCACGAAGCTGCTGGGGCTGGAGCGGACCACCACCGGAGCCACTCCTCTGTGCAGTGCCGCGACCAGCTCCGCCGCCACCGCCGCCGCCGCCTCCGCCACCTCCGTCGCCTCCGCTCCCAACGCCACCGCCGCCGCCTCCTCCGCCTCCACTGCTGCCACCGACACCTCCACCCCCGCCACCACTCCCACCACCACCCCCACCCCCTCCACTGCCTCCACCACCACCTCCACCGCCCCCGCCAGCCCCTCCAACGCCCTTGCCCCTCTTGCCCTTGCCGGTGCGGCGTGTACCGCAAGGGGCAGATGCAGCGCCCATCGACTCGAAGCCAACGAGGTCGGCCGCAGCAGCAGAAGCAACAGATGGCAAGAGGGGGGAGGGGGAACACCCCTCAAAGACGGGGGTACGAGGGTCACCACGAGAGGCTCCTACAGCGACTATGCTCTTCTCTGTTGCAAGGAGGTGCTCCTCGAGGAGGTCAACGGTGATAGTGGTGGGGCAAACTTAGAGGAAGTGGTCCCTTACTAAGCGAAGGGAGTCAGGGAGCCGGGTGACTATGTAGTAGAGGGTGATGTACATGGGGGGGGGGGTTCTTGGCACAGAATTCAGCAGGAAGCGCAGCGCGGTAGCGAGTGTCACTAGTGCGAAGGTGCGTAATGAGGTCTGCGACTATGGGAAAGGCAGCAAGGTCAGGGAACAGGTACGGCAGCATGAGGCGGCTAAGAGCAGCAGTGGCAGGGGAAGAGTAGTGTGCAACTACAGCGTCGTACAAGGTCTTAGCACTCTTGTACTGACTAAAGTGCGCACGCTCAGTGGTCGGTAAGTGGCGACGCACAGCAAGACGGGCAGCAGCATCGCGTGTGGCCCTCTGTGAGCGTACAGTGCTGTCAGCAGTAGCAGGTGGGGCAGGAGAGGCACCAGAGGTGAGATCAAACAGGGAGAGTCTGTCTGCCCTATCGCACTGTAGGAAGAGCTGTAGGTCATCGACCCAGACCTCAAAGTCAACAGCACGACCCTCAGCATCAAAGGTAAGGACACTGGGGGTAGCCATGACAGCAGTAGGCTAGTAGGGAGTGCTCTCACCAGTCCGGGTGGGTAGGGCCGGTGCGCGCCGGTAGGAACAGTAGCGGCTCCACGGCGGCTCGGCGGCGCGGTAGCTCGGCTGCTCGGCTGCTGGGCGGCTCGGCTGCTGGGCGGCTCGGCTGCTGGGCGGCTCGGCTGCTGGGCGGCTCGGTTGCTAGGCGGCTCGGCTGCTGGGCGGCTCGGCGGCTGGCCGGCTCGACGGCTCGGCGGTTCGGCTGCTTGGCAGCTGAAGGGGCCATGAAGGGCGGCGACGGGGCCGGTAGAGGCGGCGACGGGGCTGCCAGAGGCGGCGACGGGGCCGCGAAGGGCGGCGACGGGGCAGCTAGAGGCGGCGATGGGGCCGCGAAGGGCGGCGACGGGGCCGCTAGGAGCGGCGATGGGGCCGCGAAGGGCGGCGACGGGGCCGTGAAGGGCGGCGACGGGGCCGCTAGGAGCGGCGACGGGGCCGCGAAGGGCGGCGACGGGGCCGCGAATGGCGGCGACGGGGCCGCGAAGGGCGGCGTCGGGGCCGCTAGGAGCGGCGACGGGGCCGCTAGGGGCGGCGACGGGGCCAATAGGGGCGGCGACGGGGCCGCTAGGGGCGGCGACGAGGCCGCAAAGGGGCCGCGAGGGGCCTCGAATGGCGGCTACGGGGCCGCTAGGGGCGGGGACGGGGCCGCGAAGGGGCCGCGAGGGGCCTAGAGGGGGTGGCGACGGGGCCACCAAGGGGCCGCGAGGGGCCTAGAGGGGCGGCAACGGGGCCGCAAAGGACGGCGACGGGGCCGTAAGGGGTGGCGACGAGGCTGCTAAGGGTGGCACGAGGGGCCGTGAGAGGCGACGTGAGGGTGGCCAACGGGGCGCGCCTCGGGCAGGGGCGACTCGCGCTCCGGTCAGGAAAAAAAAAATCAATTTCAGTGGTGGGCCCTGAGAAGCGTTCCCACTAGGGAACCTGCTCTATACCATGTGAAGAAATGAGGAATGATTGCATTGAGCAGCATGAGGAGTACAAGTAGGAAACCCTGAAGTGTTGTACCCCATATGAACTACCCCACTACAGCTCACACAGACTATAGCATATAAGTTTGACAGATATGGGGGGTTGTGTTTTATGTGAGGTACGCGAAGCGATTAGAGTATGCGAAGATATAGAATAAAACGCCACTACAGCATAGGCCATGAGCATTTTCACTTTTATTCCTAGCTCTTTCCCAAACATCGCATTTGGACCTATCGCCTTCCGCGTCCCCCACGCTTCTCCCCACTGTCTCTCACACACCTCCCCACGCACACGCCCACTCTTCCCACCGTCGCCCAAGCTTTCCCCTCCGTCGCTCACGCTTCCCCTTATCGCCGCTCACGCTTCCTCCGGCCTTCCCCCACACCGTCGCTCACGCCTTTCCCCACCTTCCCTCACGTTTCCCCTCTCATCGCCCACGATTCCTCCCTCCGTCGCCCACGCTTCGGAGCACCGTCACCCACGCTTTCCCCACCGTCGCCCACGCTTCCCCCCACCGTCGCCCACGCTTCCCCCCACTGTCACCCACGCTTCCCCCCACCGTCGCCCACGCTTCCCTCCACCGTCGCCCACGCTTCCCCCCACCGTCGCCCCCGCTTCCCCCCACCGTCGCCCACGCTTCCCCCCACCGTCACCCACGCTTCCCCCCACCATCGCCCACGCTTCCCCCCACCGTCGCCCACGCTTCCCCCCACTGTCGCCCACGCTTCCCCCCACCGTCGCCCACGCTTCTCCCCACCGTCGCCCACCGCCACCGTCGCCCACCCCCACCGTCGCCCACCGCCACTGTCGCCCACGCTTGCCCTCCCATCGTCCTCGCTTAGCCTTCCCGCCGACCTCCCTTCTCTCCTCCTCTCTCCACGTCGTCATCACTCCCCTGCCCATCACATTCCCCCTATTCACCATCGCTTCTCTACCCATGCCGCGGACCCTCTCATCCCTTCCCATTGTGTGCGGTGTGGGAGGGTGCGTGGTCAGCAGCACCCTTCCGTCGCATACACGTTCATTCATTACCCCTTCCCTCATCTCCCCATTTCTCATCTCCCCATTCCTCATCTCCCCTTCCCTCATCTCCCCATCCCTCACCTCCTCATCCCTCACCTCCCCATCCCTCTCCTTCCCAGCCCTCTCCTCCCCATCCCACACCTCCCCATCCCTCATCTCCTCATCCCTCATCTCCCCATCCCTCATCTCCCCAATCCGCCTCACCCCATTCCGCCCCGCCCCACCCCATTCCGCCCCACCCCTTTCTGCCCCACTCCATTCCGCCCCACCCCTTTCTGGCCCACCCCATTCCGCCCCACCCCAGCCTCCTCCCCACCCTCCTCCCCACCCTCCTCCCCAGCCTCCTCCCCAGCCTTCTCCCCACCCTCCTCCCCACCCTCCTCCCCACCCTCCTCCCCACCCTCCTCCCCACCCTCCTCCTCACCCTCCTCCCCACCCTCCTCCCCACCCTCCTCCCCACCCTCCTCCCCACCCTCCTCCCCAGCCTCTCTTCCTCCCCTCCCTTCTGCTTCTCCCCCAAGCGTCCTCCCTACCTCCCTTCCTCCCATCATCACTTCCTCCCTTCCTTCATTCCTGCATTCCTCACTTCCTCCCTTCCTCCGTTCCTCCCTTCCTCATTTGCCAGTTGTCATTCCCTTATACTTCAGCCACGTCACATCTGACTTCTTGATTTGTGTTTGGACAGGTCTGCTCTGCATCTGGTTGTGCATGTGCTAGCTGTCTGATAGTAACACACGTATAGCCATGCCATATATTGGATTCTTTTTTTATAATACAGTATTATGAGCCTCAGAGCAATCATACGCATGACCAATACCAAGGAGTTCAACAATTAATATATTACCGTATTTGTAAAGTAAGGGGAATCACCAGACTCGAGAAGGGAACAAAGCTAGGGGGTGTATGTGTAATGTTGTTTTCCGGTTTTGTCTGCTACACTACAAGCAATGAACCAGGCCGTGGTAAAGCCACATCTGGTGCTTAGCACATGTTGCATTGGGGGGTATGGGGGTGAGTGAAGGGGGAAAGACAGTAGACGGAATGAGCAGAGGGGAAGAGAAGAAGCAGCGGGGGACAGATTGAACAGAGGGGAAGAGAGGAAGCAGGGGGGAACAGAGTGAGCAGAAGTAAAGAGAGTGAGCAAGGGGGAAGAGAGTGAGCAGAGAAGAAGGGGAGGGAGCAAGGGTGAAATAGAGGGAGTAGGGGTGAGCAGGGAAGGCGATAGGGGGAAGCAGGAAAGGAGATAGGGGGAAGCAGGGAAGGGGATGGGGGGGAGCAGGGAAGGGGATGGGGGTGAGCAGGGAAGCGGATGGGGGGATGCTGGGAGGGGGACGGGGGAAGGAGGGAAGGGGACGGGGGGAAGCAGGGAAGGGGAAGGGGGAAAGCAGGGAAGGGGATGGGGGGGAGCAGGGAAGGGGTTGGGGGGAAGCAGGGAAAGGGATGGGGGGAGCAAGTCGGAGGATGGGGGGAAGCAGCGCAGGGGATACGAGGAAACAGGGAAGAAGGGAAGGGTGTATGTGCGGGTTGGAAAGGGGGCGTGACAAGTGTGCGAGATGGGAAGGGAGAAGGGAGGGATGGCGAGGGCAACGAGGAGTGGAAGGGAGGGCGACGGGGAAAACGAGGGCGACGGGGGGAGAGAGAGTCGGGGATTGCGAGGGGACGAGCGCGAGACGAAGGGGGGCAACGGGCAGAAGGGAGGGAAAGAGAGCGTGAAGGGGGAAAGAGAGTGAGAAGGGGGGAAAGAGAGTGAGCAAGGGGAAAGAGAGTGAGCAGGGGGGGAAGAGAGTGAGCAGGGGGGGAGAGAGTGAGTATAGGCGTGAGTTGGGAAAACAGGGGCGAGCAGAGGGGGTAAGAGAGCGTGAAGGGGGAAAATGGGTGAGAAATGGGGAAAGTGGGGTTAGAACAAGGGGAGTGAGCAGAGGGAAAGAGAATGAGGAGGGGGGAAGCGAGTGAGCAGGGGGAAAGAGATTGAGGAGGGGGGAAGCGAGTGAGCATGGGGGAAGAGAGTGAGCAGGGGGGAAGAGAGTGAGCAGGGGGGAAGAGAGTGAGCACGGGGGAAGAGAGTGGGAAGAGAGTGAGCAGGGGGGAAGAGATTGAGGAGGGGAGAAGCGAGTGAGCAGGGGGGAAGAGAGTGAGCAGGGGGGAAGAGAGTGAGCAGGGGGAAAGAGAGTGAGCAGGGGGGAAGAGAGTGAGCAGGGGGAAAGAGATTGAGCAGGAGAGAGTTAAAGGCAATGGGAGGGGAAGTGAAGGTGAGGGGTGGGGAAGCGAGTGTGACGGGAGGGGGAAGTGAAGGCGACGGGAGGGGGAAGTGAAGGCGACGGGAGGGGGAAATGAAGGCGACGGGAGGGGGAAATGAAGGCGACGGGAGGGGGAAATGAAGGCGACGGGAGGGGGAAATGAAGGCGACGGGAGGGGGAATTGAAGGCGACGGGAGGGGGAAGTGAAGGCGACGTGAGGGGGAAGTGAAGGCGACGGGAGGGGGAAATGAAGGCAACGGAAGAGGGGGGGGAGTGAAGGCGACGGGGGAGAAGTGAAGGCGACGGGCGGAGCGAAGGGGACGGGCATGCGACGAGCTGCGGAAGCGATGGCGACGACGCGGGCGAAAGAGAGCGGAAGCGTGGGAAAGGAAAGCGAGGGCGAGGGGAGGGTCACGTTTGGGCGAACGGTTGCGATTTGATTTTCGCCACGAGTTTACGCTACGGAGTAGTTGCACAATAACCTGCATTTCGACACAATAATCTTCACCCAGCGCAAACTAGCTTTGCACGTCATCATTGCAAATCCACGCCACCCAAATCATATGGCGCATCTACTCCCTTTTGAGTGAACGCCGACGCCCTGCCCTGTCTACAGGTATGGTCTATGCCTAATACTCTGCGTGTTATCCCAAACTGTGCACAGTTTGATAAGCTCGCGCGTTTCTGGTTGTGGGAAGGGCACCAACTGTTATGAATGAACTTGCAGAGTGCGCAGTAAAACGAATATCGAGAATGATTGAGTACTGAATGACGATACAATGAGAAAGGCACGACTAAATAGGGGAAGTCCTAGCTAGGCGGAGAGGCTGGGCGAGGATGGCTCGGTGATGGTTGCGATTGGAGCGGAGGCGACTCGGGAGTGGTTCGGTGCGACGAAATAGGAAGGACAGGTTCGTCGCGTGACCCTCGGGATGACCTCGCTAACGAGTGCCTCAGTAAGGATTCTGTAAATCCTTACACTCTCCCACCTTCTAAATAAGGCAGTCCTGTACTGAAAACGGACCCCACACTAGCTAGGATGCCGTAGATCTCCCCTTCAGCTGAATCCGACGGCCGAAATGTCTTCGATAATATTTTTGAAAAGGTTGGAAGGTAGGCCGTCGATGTAGTCTGATTTCGATCTGACGGTCGACGATGAACTAGCCCAAAATGAAGTTGAAGTTGGAATGTGGGCCGTTGATGAAGCAGATGTGGATCTGACGGTCGAAGACTGACGCGAGATTGGAGGGAACCTACTGACGCGAAATTCAATCGCGATGTTGCAGAAACCGTTGATCGTGAAGCAGCGATCGCAGTCGTCTGTCGTGCTGCTGCATTCTGACAAAGTCAGAAATTGTGCCGAAAAAACGCCGACGAAAGAAATAGTGCAAAGCACTTTCTCCCCCCCCCCCCCCCCCCCCCTTCAAGAAATGCTCCACAGAAAAGTTTCGCAGCTGCGCTGAGATGAAAACCAACAAAACCAGGTGTTAAGTCCCACTGAGAAGACTAGTGAGCGTAGAGACCCGGGTGAAATTTGCGTCGGTGTGGAAACTCGATGACGAATCCCAGGTGTTACGTGCCCAAAATTTCTTCGAGGGCGTACCCGAAGATGTATACCGGAAACCGAAACTAAAATTATCGAATACTCGAACTGAACCGTTTTGTCTTCACGTCGCCAGAATCAGCCGATATCTTCAGCAGTTGCAGCTGGCAGCTCCTGACGTGGTTGAGAATTAATGCAGTTGTCGTGGGCGGGTCGAAGGCGAGTTGTCGGTAGCAGAGTTGGAAATGGTTTCTCCGAGAGTTTTGTCGTAATGCGTCGATGATTCTTGGGCAGGGATGAAATTTCACAGCTGTCGCTCCCCCCTTCACTGTTGCTGCCACCTTCTTCAGTTCGTCGTAAGTCCTTCGTACCCCTGAAAAAGTCCGTGTAAATCTCGCGGTGCTTGTCAAACATTATATATATGTAGTGGTTGTTTAGGCTACAGTAGGTTAGCCTATAGGGGGTACACAATTCTAGGGTTAGGTACTTGTACTCATTTCACTGTTAGTTCATCCATTCCTGTTCAGCTATTCCAACATGGTATAGAGCAGGTCCTTCATAGGACCGAAATTTTTAAGGGCCCACCACTACCTACCTACCTACCTACCTACCTACTTGCGCCCTAGGGCGCCTCGGCTTTGTCACGCCCCTAGAGGCCCCCCCCCTTGACGGCCCCGCGTGTACCTACCTAGCGGCCCCTAAAGGCCCCGTCGGCCCCGTGCTAGCCCCGTTCAGGCCCCGTCGGCCCCGTGCTAGCCCCGTTTAGGCCCCGTCGGCCCCGCGCTAGCCCCGTTCTAGCCCCGTCGGCCCCGTCCTAGCCCCGTTCAGGTCCCGTCGGCCCTCCGCTAGCCCCGTTCTGGCCCCGTCGGCCCCACGCCAACTGTCCCTAGAGGCCCCGTCGGCCCCGTTCAGGCCCCCTCGGCCCCGCGCTAGCCCCGATAAGGCCCCGTCGGCCCCGCGCTAGCCCCGTTCAGGCCCCGATCGGCCTCGCGCTCGCCTCTCTAGGGCCCCAAACAGCCCCGCCGACCCCGCGCCCGCCGTCCCTAGAGGCCCCGAGCGGCCCGTTCCCGCCGCAGCCCGCGACCGAACCGAGCCGCGCGACCCGAGCCGCGCGCTCCGAGCCGAGCCGCGCGACCCAGCCGAACCGCGCGACCTGACCACAACCGAGCCGCGCCGCCCTGCCCTAACTGATCCGTCCTCACTTCTTCTCCTACTTCTACTGCTGCTATTTCTGCTGTTCCTTTGGCTAGCCCACAGGTTCTCGTGTTCGATGCAGAGGGCCGCCCTGTAAAGTTTGACACCTGGCTTGATGACCTGCACCTCTACCTACAGCTCACAGCCAAGGATGACATCTCACTGTACGATCACGCCCTCGGCCATGTCACTACCCCTGCTGCTACTGCTGACAGCACTGCTCGCTCACAGTGGCAGACTCGTGATGCCCACGCTCGCTTCGCAATTCGCAACTCCCTGCCGATAGACGAACGCGAACACTTTGGCTAGCACAAGACTGCACAGGCACTGTACACAGTTGTAGTTGCTCGCTACTCCTCACCTGCCTCTGCCGCACTAGGCCGTCTCTCCCTCCCCTACCTGTTTCCCGACCTGGCCTCTTTTCACACAGTTGCTGACCTCATCACACACCTCCGTACTAGTGAGGCCCGCTTCCGTGCCGCCATGCCTGCTGAGTTCCTTGCCACGCATCCCCCTCCACTCTAGCTCACTCTCTACCACCTAGTCACCCGACTCCCTGACACACTGCGTGATGTCAGGGACCACTTCCTAGCTCGCTGCCCCACTGAGCTCACCATTGCCCTCCTCGAGAAGCAACTACTTGCAGCCGAGACTAGCATAGTCGCTGAAGGTGCCTCTCGTGGCGACCCTCGTACCCCATTCTTTGAGGGGTGTTCTCCTTCCCCCCTTCTTCCCTCTGTCGCCTCTGCTGCTGCTGTCGACCTTCTTGGTGCTGAGAAGGTCGGTGCTGCGTCTGCCTCTAGCGGGCGCCGCAGCGGCAAGGGCAAAGGGGGCAAGGGTGGTGGCGGTGACGGCGGGGGAGGCGGCGGTGGGGGCGGTGGAGGCGGTGGGGGTGGTGGCTCGGCTGGAGGGGCGAGTGGTAGCGGTGGGGGTGGTGGCGGTGGCGGCAGCGGCGGGGGAGGTGGCAGGGGCGGAGGCGGTAGTTGGGGTGAAGGTGGACGAGGCGGCAGCAGGGGCTGGGGTGGTCGAGGAGGTGGCAGCGGTGGTGGTGGCCGTGGAGGCGCTGGCGGTGGCCAGGGCCAGCAGCACACTCCTTCGCCCCAGGAGGTCCGTGAGTGGTACTCTCTGCACAGGGGTGGGGGTGGTCTTAGCTGCACGTACGTCATTCGCGCTGGTGACCGCATTGGTCAGCAGTGTGGATGACCGCACGCCACACAGCGCTGCTTCGCTCGTCTCGACGACGCTTGGCGTGTTCAGTTCCCTCAGGCCACTGAGCTGCCCCGCTGGATTGATCTCCTGAAGAAGGGGATTGATATCTATGCTCTAGACTTTGATGCTATTCTCACTGCTATGTATGTTATGTCTACTAGTGGAGAGGGTGCTGAGTACTTGTGTGTGCCGCCCGACCCGGGCATTAGGGCCAGTGCGTCTGCCGCTCCAGGTCCTAGCGTGTCGGCTACCCCAGGTGCTGGTGAGGCAGCTGCTCTAGGTGCTTGTGTGTTTGCCCCCCTTGGTACTGAGTCGACTGCAGCACTGCACACCTTCACACTGGACTCAGGTGCTTCTCGCTGCTTCTTTCCTGACCGCACTGCCCTTGAGCTGCTTGCTCGGCCAGTTGCTGTCTCCCTTGCTGACCCCTCTGGGGGTCCGGTCATTGTGACCTCTTCCAGTGTCCTTCCCTGTCCTGCGGTCCCGTCGGGCACACTGTCAGGTCTCCACCTCCCCTCGTTCTCTACGAACTTGGTGGCAGGATGTGTGCTCCAGGACAGGGGTGTTCACCAGTTCACCCCTGCCTACGAGCGCGTGACACACTGTACGTGTGCTCGTACGGGCCGTCACTTGGCTACCTTAACTCGGCAGCCGGGGTCGGACCTGTACACACTGACTACTGAGTCCCCTCAGGTAGCTGCGTTTGCGACTGCGTCTGCGTCCGCGTCAGGTCAGCTATCGGCCCCCTGCTCGTATCGCTCTCTGGCACACGAGACTGTCCTCTGGCACCACCGCCTTGGCCACCCGTCTATGCAACGGCTTCGTGCCATGCACTCCCGGTACCTTGTCTCTGGCCTGCCCAGGGTCCTTCCTCCCCTCCCGCCCTCCCCTGCTCCTACCTGTCTCCCCTGTGTCGAGGGACGGCAGCGCGCTGCTCCTCACTCCTCCTCGTTTCCCCCGACGACTGCTCCCTTGCAGACGCTCCACATGGACGTGTGGGGCCCAGCCCGCGTCCGTGGTCAGGGTCAGGAGAGGTACTTCCTGATAGTTGTTGACGACTACTCGCGCTACACCACGGTCTTCCCCTTGCGCACCAAGGGTGAGGTCCCTGATGTCTTGATCCCCTGGATCCGCAGAGCCCGTCTCCAGCTCAGCGAGCGTTTTCACTCAGACTTTCCTGTCCTGCGCTTGCACTCTGACAGAGGTGGTGAGTTCTCCTCCGACCTCTTGGCAGCCTACTGTGCTGAGCACGGCATTGAGCAGTCATTCACGCTTCCGGCCTCTCCACAACAGAATGGGGTTGCGGTGCGCGGCATTGGCCTGGTCATGGAGGTCGCCCGTACCTCCTTGATCCATGCGGCTGCCCCCCACTTTCTGTGGCCGTTTGCGGTCCGGTACGTTGCGCATCAGCTCAACCTCTGGCCCCGTGTCTCCTTGCCAGAGACCTCGCCCACGCTACTATGGACGGGGGAGGTTGGCGATGCGTCGCGTTTCCGGGTCTGGGGATCTCGTGCTTTTGTCCGCGATACGTCTGCGGACAAGCTCTCCTACCGTGCTGTTCCCTGCGTCTTCCTCGGCTTCGTCCCGGACGCGTCTGGTTGGCAGTTTTACCACGCCACCTCGCGCCGTGTCTTGCCCTCTCAGGACGTCACTTTTGACGAGTCCGTCCCCTACTACCGCATCTTCCCCTACCGCACTGCCCCGCTCTCCCCCCCGCCTCTCTTCCTCGCGCCAGGTGCTGCTGTTGCAGACCCCCTCCCCCCTCAGGGTGCCGCTCCCTGAGGTGTGGAGCCTAGGGGTGTGGAGCCTGGGGGTGCTGAGCCTGGGGGTGTGGAGCCTGGGGGTGTGGAGCCTGGGGGTGCTGAGCTTGGGGGTACCGAGCTTCGGGGTGCTGAGCTGCAAAGCCAGAGTCTGGGGATTCTGGGTCTGGAGGTACCGGGCCTGGGAGTCCTACACCCGGAGGAGCCCTCTCCTCGGAGCAGCTGCGTGAGTGGTACTTACAGTACTGCAGCCTCAGAAAAGGTGCTGCTCGAGCCAGGCGTGCTGCTGGGACTGGTGCTAGTGCTTCTCCTCCCGTTCGGGAGCTCCCCTCCCTTGAGCGGATCCGTGAGTGGTACGAGAGGCGCTGCACTCTTCGGAGTGGCGTGCCTCGTGTTACTGACCCCGCTGTCGTGGGAGCTGCTGCTGGTACTGAGGACCCGGGTGTTGGAGCTGCTGCTGGTGCTAAGGACCCAGGTGTTGGAGCTGCTGCTGGTGCTGCAGACCCGGGCGTTGGAGCTGCTGCTGGTGCTGAGGACCCGGGCGCTGGAGCTGCTGCTGGTGCTGCAGACCCGGGCGTTGGAGCTGCTGCTGGTACTGAGGACCCAGGTCTTTGAGCTGCTGCTGGTGCTGCAGACCCGGACGTTGGAGCTCCTGCTGGTGCTGAGGACCCGGGCGTTGGAGCTGCTGCTGGTGCTACAGACCCAGGTGTTGGAGCTGCTGCTGGTGCTGCGGACCCGAGCGTTCGAGCTGCTGCTAGTGCTGCGGACCCTGGTGCAGGTGTCCCTACTGGCTCTGGTGTCGCTGCACGGTCCCGGCCGTACTTTGTTCCGCTCCTTCAGCAGGTTCTTGGTCAGCTCCCTCCTCCTTGTCCTCCTCCCTCCTTAGCGTGTTCTCCGTCTGTCCAGCTGTAGTCGCAGTTGCCGTCTGCCTCCTCTCTCCCTGGTCCTGCTCCTTACACTGGTCCGACTGGAGGTCTTACTGAGCGTCGTGAGCCTGAGTCTCGTCCTGTGTCGCCTGAGTCTCGTCCTGAGTCGCCTCTCCGCACTACTCTCTCTAGTAGTCGTGTCCAGCGTCAGCGTCTTCCTACTGTCCCAGGCACTCACCGGATGGCGCTTCGTCCGTCCACTGCTCCGCAGCGTGTCCCACTGCCGTCTCCTCCTGCTTCCTCTCTTCCTGCTCTTGCTGACCCTGCGTCAAACTCTCTTCGTGCTACCAATCCTACTGTCACGCGTCTTCTGGCTACTGTTGTCACTGACCCTTCCTTTCAGTTTGCTGCTGCGTCTGCCTTAGTTGCTGAGCTTGTCGACTTTGCTGCCACCTGTCGTCTAGACTACGCTGCTAGCCTGGTTGCTGAGTCTGAGTCTGTCTGTCCTCCGTCCGTCGGGGGTGAGTGTGCTCTTGGCACTGACGTCCTTGAGGACAGGCAGGAGGAGGTTGAGTGCTTTGCTGCCGCTTTGCCCCATCTCGTGTCCATGCTTGTTGCCCCTGAGGGAAACCCGGATGCACCAGACATCCCGACCCCACGCTCTTACGCAGAGGCGATGGCCGGTCCCTACTCCTCTCAATGGCAGTCGGCCATGGACACAGAGATGGCTTCCTGGAAGTCCACAGGCACCTACGTCGACGAGGTTCCCCCACCTGGGGCGAACATCGTCAGTGGCATGTGGATTTTCAGGGTGAAGCGGCCGCCGCGCTCTCCGCCTGTCTTCAAGGCGCGTTACGTTGCACGAGGCTTCAGTCAACGCGAGGGAGTTGACTCTTCCAGACCTTCTCCCCAACCCCGAAGATGACCACTCTTCGGGTTCTGCTGCACGTCGCCGCTCAGCGTGACTACGAGCTCCACTCGCTTGACTTCAGCACTGCTTTCCTACAGGGTAGCCTGCACGAGGAGATCTGGCTGCGCCGTCCAGTTGGCTTCACTAGGTCGTTCCCTCCTGGTACCCAGTGGAGCCTCCGACGGCCAGTCTACGGTCTCCGCCAGGCGCCTCGTGAGTGGCACGACACACTGAGGACTACGCTTGCGGCTCTTGGGTTCGCGCCTTCTACTGCTGACCCGTCGCTGTTTCTACGCACCGACACCTCACTGCCGCCGTTCTACGTCCTTGTGTACGTCCACGACTTGGTCTTTGCTACTGCTGACACTGTGGCATTCGCCCACGTGAAGTCGGAACTGCAGAAGAGACACACGTGCACAGACCTGGGTGAACTGACAAGCTATCTTGGCTTGCATATCACCCGGGACAGAGCACGCCACACCATCACCTTGACTCAGTCACACATGGTGCAGCAGGTCCTTCAGCGCTTCCGCTTCACGTACTCCTTGCCTCAGCCCACTCCTCTGCCTACCGGTCACTCGCTCTCAGCTCTGCCTTCGGATGAGTCCGTAGAGTCGAGTGGCCCGTATGCAGAGCTTGTGGGTTGCCTCATGTACCTGATGACCTGCACTCGACTTGACCTTGCATACCCTCTCAGCATTCTTGCACGCTATGTCGCTCCCGGCCGTCACCGGAAGGAGCAAATGGATGCAGCTAAGAGGGTGTTGCGCTACTTGTGCAGTACGTCGGGCATGGGGCTAGTGCTTGGAGGGCGAGTCCCAGTTGTTCTCACTGGGCACTCAGACGCTTCTTGGGCAGACGACCAGGCTACTCATCGGTCGTCTCAGGGGTACTCCTTCAGTCTTGGCTCTGGTTCAGTTTCTTGGCGTTCTACTCGCTCTTCTTCTGTTCTCAGCTCCTGTTGTGAGGTTGAGATCTACGCCACAGCCATGGCGGCCCAGGAGCTACGCTGGCTCACCTACTTGCTGACCGACCTTGGAGAGCAGCCTCGTTCTCCTCCAGTGCTGTACGTCGACAACAAGGCAGCCATTGCCTTGTGTGAGGAGCATAGACTGGAGCACATAATGAAGCACATTGCTCTGCGGTACTTCCTTGCTCGAGAGGTGCAGCAGCGTGGTCAGCTTTGCCTGCGTTACGTGGCCTCTGAGGCCAACACTGCTGATGTGTTCACCAAGGCGCTTCAGCCTTGTGACCATCAGCGCTTTTGCACTCTTCTAGGCCTTGTGCCTACTGGACCTCACTTGCTTACTTCTTGAGTCTGTTTGGACTGTGATCTCTATATATATATTTACCTGCATGTTTACTCTTGCTAGGTTGTGATCCTTGTACCTTTTGCTCTATTATAAACCTGCATGTGATTTGGTCTTGTGACCACTTGCTTTTGCTCGGAATTTGTGTGGTATCCTTGAGATCCACCCTGAGCTTGTTTTGCCTTGCTTGCCTTGACTGGTCTTGTGACCCCTAGTTCTCCCCCACTTCGCCTATGGGGGTGTGTCAAACATTAGGGCGTGTGAGGTCTTTGTAGAAGTTCAAAATAAAGTTCGAACTTTGGGTGGTTACCCTATTCGCTAATTTCGCAAAGGGTGCTTCAGGAACCAAGCATTGTATGGGCTTTGCAAAAGTTCGAGTTTGAAATATGAACTTGACTCGAGTCGGAGGCGGGAACGTGCGTGCGCACGTTCATGCGAGCGTGTGTGATTTGCAGCACGTCCGAACAGCTGGCGAAACAGGCGAGCGCTTCGCCAATGCATAAAGTTGCACAACGAAGACACCCCACAATTTGTGCACACAATGGTAGCCACGTGTCCAGCATCGTGGCATGTTCGAGCACGATGTGGCAACGCGTCCCGCCCGTCTTGACGTCAGTCAAAGAAACTCCCGCCCTTGGCCAATCCACGTCCCCCGCACCAAATGTCTTGGAAATCCTGTGGGAGTGGAAGGCACTTGATACATTCAAATATACCACCCTTCTCCCACACTTGTGTACTGTATACGCAAATTCCATTCGACATGACAAACGGCAACACTAGCGCCCATGGCTCTGCCACACCGGCAGATGCTACCACTCCAACAGCCTCTACTCCCGCATCTGTCGCTGCACCGGTCCGCGCACCCGCACCTCAGCGGCGTCGGCGTGCTGCCGTTGATCCGGCCGCTTCGTGGCGCCTTGGAGTTATCGACCTGGACGATATCGTGGCGCGTGTGCCAAACGGGAACACTCCTCTAGGTGCTGACGACGACACCCTCGCGTACTTCGACACAGGCGAAATCGACTGCCATGGCGAAGACGGCGCCGACGACGACGCCGATGCAGCGACGCCCATCGACAAAAAAGGTTGGGAGCCGGCGGAAGTCATGCAGCTGGCGTGGATCCGCCACGACTTCGACGAGCAATATCGGAATCTGTGTCGCCTGCAAGGCCAGAACCGGGACGTCATGCTCTACGAGCAAGTCCGTCTTCGTCACCCCGGATGGCGCCATGGTCTCGCAGCCACGAAAGCCAAGGTTTTCTGTATGGAGGCTCAGTGGCGGAAGGTGTCGGATTTATTGCTAAAACCTTCCGGGAAGGGGAAGCCCCCTAAAATGCTTATTTTCTATGACATATTCGACAGGTTCCTAGGGGATCGGGCGAATGCGCGTCCCCCGGCGCTCGCGAGCCCCTTGATTCCCGCAACTACTACCGCGCCTCCTCCTCCGGCTCGTACCATTCCTAGTAAGTGTTGATTGCTGTTTGATGTGATCCTTTTTTTTTACTGCTCATAATTTAAGATTGATGCTACTAATACAACCATTCAACAAGGTGGCATGTAATAATGAAACCACCCAACACCCCCCTATGCGACGCCCATCACCGGCAGATGTGGCGTCTCCTACCACCGCATCAGCGGTGTCTGCAGGGCCCGATGGCGTAGCGGCATCAGCAAGCCGAGCGCAGTCGCCTCGTCGCTCACCCAATCCCCGCCGAGTGACGGCTTCGCCTGGTCACTCTCCTTCGCGCCAGCCATTTTCGTCTCCGTCTACGTCTGCGCTTGCGCCGGACGTGTCCCCCGCCGCTGCCACCGCCACTGCATCTCCATCCCGTTCACACGTCGTCAGCACGAACGCGGGTGTTGCGCTCCGTGGCCGCGGTGTCTCCCGCCGGCCTGGGCCTGCGGCTGCCGAAGAGGAACATTCGGACAACGACACAATGGGAGGTGGTGTTGGTAACCACATGAACTCAAGTGATTCAGTGCTGTGTGCTGAAATAGCGGGGATAATTGCGCAATCGGTAAAAGGGGCTATGCAGGACCAATTTGATGAGTTTTTAGAACGTACCCAAGAGATGGTTGAGAGCTCAGGATGCCCAAGCCTCCAGGAAGCGTAGAAGTACGCCGCCAGGCGAGATCGACGACGAGTCGGAGTAAAGCCCGCATCGCGCGACGAGAAATGCGGGGCCTCCGCAACGGGTCCTTCCAGCCACCAAGTGTTGCGCTCACGAGGTTCGTTCAGGCGGTGACGGAAACCGAGGATGAGGTCGATGTTGTGAAGCACGATGCAGGCGGATACGACCTGCGGGGCGCGGATGACATCGCACTCGAGGCGCCCGTCCAGGATGCGCCATTTGGTCTTCAGCCTCCCGTTCACCTGCTCCACAATCATTCGAGTGCGGGACTGCTGGAGGTTCCAGACTCCTGATGGTCGAGAAGTGCGATGCCGGGAAGGGCACGATAGGGTGTGTAGATGTAGGGCCTCAATCCATAGGCAGCGTCCGCTACTAGCATGTAGTCCAATATCCCTCCTTCTTCAATTTTAGTTCTTGCAGGGCTGTTCATGAAAATCCGAGCGTCGTTGACGCTTCCGGGATATCCTACAAAAAAGTCCCAGATGAGACCCATGCTGTCGCAGATTAGTTGGCAAATAATAGAGAAGAAACCTTTCCTATTTCTGAAGTCTTCGCAATGTGGTCCCATGCCACGGCAGTGTATGTAGGTCCCGTCCATGGCGCCTACCACCCCAGGTATTCCGGCTTGAAGGCGAAACTCTGTCTCGAACAACTGCAGCATGTCCATGTCTGGCCACACGACCCACTTGGGCAGGAGGACTTCGTTGACGAAAAAAACGAACCTCGCAAACAGCTTGTGGGCGTGGGAGAAATGTGATAGTAGGAAAACAGGAATGAAATGGACTATGAATGAAAGCAGTACAAATGTGAAACCCTAACTGGGTTGTACCCCCTATGGGATACCCCACTACAGCCTACACAGCAGTATAAGCTATAGATATGTTCTGACACACCCCCATAGGCAAAGTGGGGGAGAACAAGGGGTCACAAGACCAGTCAAGCAAGACAAAGCAAAGCTCAGGGTGGATCACAAAGTCACCACACAGTCCGAGCACAAGAGTGAGGCCAAAGGCCAGTTCACAAGCAAGAGTACAGACATATATATAAAGCTAGACAAGCAAGAGCAGGTATATAGATATATGTCACAGTACAAGTGAAGTCAAGAGGAGAGCAAGTGAGGCAAGACAGGCACAAGACCCAGCTGGGTGCAGAAGCGCTGATGGTCACAAGGCGCAAGTGCCTTGGTGAACACATCAGCAGTGTTGGCCTCAGAGGCCACGTACGCAAGTCGCAACTGACCACGCTGCTGCAGCTCACGAGCAAGGAAGTAGCGGAGAGCAATGTGCTTCGTTCTGTGCTCCAAGCGCTGCTCTCGACACAAGGCCAGCATAGCCTTGTTGTCTACGTACAGCACTGGAGGAGAACGAGGCGGCTCTCCAAGGTCAGTCAGCAGGTAGGTGAGCCAGCGAAGCTCCTGTGCAGCCATGGCCCCGGCGTAGATCTCAGCCTCACAACTGGAGCCGAGAACCGAAGACGAGCGAGTAGACCGCCACGAGACAGAGCCGGAACCAAGGCTGAAGGTGTAACCCTGTGACGACCGCTGCGTAGCCTGGTCGTCAGCCCAAGACGCGTCCGCGTGGCCGGTAAGGACCACTGGACTCCGCCCTCCAAGCACTAGCCCCATGCCTGACGTACTGCACAGGTAGCGCAATACCCTCTTCGCTGCAGCCATGTGCTCCGGTCTGTGTCTCCCAGGAGCAACATAGCGTGCAAGAATGCTCAGAGGGTATGCAAGGTCAGGTCGTGTGCAGGTCATCAGGTACATGAGGCAGCCAACAAGCTCCGCATACGGACCACTCGACTCTACGGACTCATCCGAAGGCAGAGCTGAGAGTGAGTGGCGAGTAGGCAGAGGAGTGGCCTGAGGCGAGGAGTACGTGAAGCCGAAGCGCTGAAGGACCTGCTGCACCATGTGTGACTGAGTCAAGGTAATGGTGCGGCGTGCTCTGTCCCGAGTGATCTGCAAGCCAAGGTAGCTGCGCAGTTCACCCAGGTCTGTGCACGTGTGTCTCTTCAACAGCTCGGACTTCACGTAGGCGAGTCCAGCAGTGTCCGCTGTGGCAAAGACCAGGTCGTCGACGTACACGAGGATGTAGAACGGCGGCAGGGAAGTGTCGGTGCGAAGAAACAGCGACGGGTCAGCAGTAGAAGGAGCAAACCCAAGAGCCGCAAGCGTAGTCCTCAGTGTGTCGTGCCACTCACGCGGTGCCTGGCGGAGACCGTAGACTGGCCGTCGGAGGCTCCACTGGGTGCCAGGAGGGAAAGTCCCAGTGAAGCCAGGTGGACGGCGAAGCCAGATCTCCTCGTGCAGGCTACCCTGCAAGAACGCAGTGCTGAAGTCGAGAGAGTGAAGCTCGTAGTCGCGCTGAGCGGCTATGTGCAGCAGCACCCGAAGAGTAGTCATCTTCGGGGTGGGAGAGAAGGTCTGAAAGTAGTCAACTCCCTGCCGCTGACTGAAGCCACGAGCAACGTACCGTGCCTTGAAGATAGGTGGAGAGCCCGGCGGCCGCTTCACCCTGAAGATCCACATGCCACTGACGATGTTCGCCCCAGGAGGGGGAACCGCGTCAACGTAGGTGCCTGTGGACTTCCAGGAAGCCATCTCTGCATCCATAGCTGCCTGCCACTGAGAGGAGTAGGGACCCTCTACGGCCTCCGCGTAAGAACGCGGAGTCGGGATGTCTAGTGCATCCGGGTCTCCCTCAGGGGCAAGCAGTACAGACGCGAGATGAGGTGAAGCAGCCGCTAGACACTGTAACTCCTCCTGCCTGTCCTCTAGGACGTCCGTGCCAAGAGCACACTCACCCCCGACGGACGGAGGACAGACAGACGCAGACTCAGCAACAAGACTAGCAGCGTAGTCGAGACGACAGCGAGCAGCAAAGTCGACGAGCTCAGCGACTAGAGCAGACGCAGCAGTGGACTCAAAAGAGGGGTCAGTGACGACAGTAGCAAGCAGACGCGTGACAGTGGGACTGGCAGCACGAAGAGAGTCCGACTCAGGGTCGGCAAGCGCAGGAAGAGAGGACCCAGGAGGAGAAGGCAAAGGGGCACGCAGAGGAGCAGTGGACGGACGTAAAGACATCCGGTGCGTGCCAGGGACAGGAGGAGGACGCTGACGCGAACTGCGACCACTAGCGCGAGCAGCACGAACAGGCGACGCGGGACGAGACGCAGGCTCACGACGCTCAGCAAGACCTCCAGTAGGACCAGTGTAAGGAGAGGGAGCAGGCAGTGGAGAGGAAGGCTCCAGTAGGGGCTGCGACTGGACAGGCGGTGGACCCTCTACTGGAGGAGAAAGACCAAGAACCTGCTGAAGGAGCGGAACGAAGTACGGCCGAGGCCGCGCGGCAGCTCCAGACTCAGCAGGGACAGCACCAGCACCCTCAGCGACAGTACCAGCGCCACCCACACCTCCAGCGGTAGGACCAACAGCAGCAGGCTCAGCACGAACGCCCTCAGCAGCTCCAGCTCCAGGAGGACCTGCAGGGCCAGCAGCTCCGGGACCGGCTGCACCCGCACCCTCGACAGTCGAAGAAGCTCCAGCTCCAGCTCCAGCAGCACCTCCAGACTCAGCAGCACGCCTCCAGCGGCGAGCGAACCACTCGCGCAGCTCCTGTGGAGAGAGGGGCTCCCGGCGAGACGCAGCAGCAGGAGAAACCCCAGGCTCAGCAGCTCCAGACGCAGCACCCCCAGGCTCAGCAGCTCCCGACCCAGCACCCCCAGACCCAGCACCTCCAGGCACAGCACCCCCCGGCTCAGCACCCCCAGGCTCCGCACCCTCCGCAGTAGCACCCTCAGGCCCAGCACCCCCAGCAGTAGCACCCCCAGGCTCAGCACCCCCGCGCACAGCACCCCCAGAGTCAGCACCCCCAGGCTCAGCACCCGCAGCAGCACCAGAGTCACCAGTAACCTCGACCGGGTCAACGGCGTCTACCTGGGACACACCTGAGGGGGCAGGAACCTGAGGGGGGAGGGGGTCTACCGGGGGGGGAACCGGCACAAGGAAGTCCGGGGGAGGGGGGAGGGAAGGAGTGCGGTAGGGGAAGAGACGGTAGAAGGGGACTGACTCGTCGAACGTGACGTCCTGGGAGGACAGAACACGACGAGAGGAGGGGTGGTAAAACTGCCACCCTGGGGCGTCAGTGGGGAAGCCAAGGAAGACACAGGGAGCAGCACGAGGGGACAGCTTGTCCGCAGACAAGTCGCGGACAAACGCCCGAGATCCCCAGACACGGAACACAGACGCATCGCCAACCTTCCCCGTCCACAGCAAGGCTGGGGACATCGCTGGCCGAGAGACCCGGGGGTGAAGGTTGAGCTGATGCGCCGCGTACCTCACCGCAAACGGCCACAGAAAATGGGGGGCAGCCGCATGCATCATGGACGTACGAGCGACATCCATGACCATGCCAATGCGGCGCTCAGCAATCCCATTTTGCTGTGGTGAGTCCGGAAGCGTGAAGGTCTGGCGGATCCCCCGTGCACGACAGTAGTCTCGCAGAAGGCGAGAAGAGAACTCTCCGCCTCTGTCAGAGTGCAGACGCAGAACAGGAAAGTCCGAGCCGAAGCTCTTCCTGAGCTGGAGACGAGCCTCGCGGATCCAGTCGATCAGCACCTCAGTGACCGCACCCTTGCTGCGCAAGGGGAGGACTGTGGTGTAACGCGAGTAGTCGTCAACCACCAACAGGAAGTAGCGCTCGTAACCCTGCCCACGGACGGGGGCTGGGCCCCACACATCCATGTGAAGCGTCTGCAGGGGAGCCTCTGTCGGGGGGAAGTGGGAGGAGTGAGGAGTAGCCCGGAGGCGACCCTCGACACAGGGGACACAGGAAGGTCCTGGCCCGGAGGGGAGAGGAGGGAGAGACTGGGGAAGACCAGAGACAAGGACACGGGAAGCCATGCTCCGAAGACGGGGCAAGGAGGGGTGGCCAAGACGGTGGTGCCACAGGAGAGTCTCGTGAGACAGGAGGCGACAAGAACAGGGGGCAGACTCAGGACCTGACCGGGACGCAGCAGCAAGTACCTGACCCGACGCAGCCACCTGACCAGACGCAGGGACAGGAGGAGACTCAACGGTCAGGGTGTAGAGACTCGACCCCGGCCGACGTGAGAACGTGGCCAGGTGTCGGCCTGTGCAAGCCTCCGTGCAGTGGGTCACCCTCTGACGCGCAGGAGTGAACTGGTGAACACCCCCATCCTGCAGGTCCGCTCCACTCACCAAGTTCGTAGAGAACGAGGGAAGGTACAGACCCGACAGGGTGCCCGAAGGGGCAGCCGGACACGGGAGGACAGTGGAGAAGTGAGACAGGACAGGACCCCCAGAGGGGTCAGCAAGGGAGACCGCAACCGGCCTGGCGAGCGGCGAAAGGGTAGTGCGGTCTCGAAAGAAGGAGCGAGAAGCTCCAGAGTCAAGTGTGAAAGTGAGGGAGGACGAGGACGACTCAGTACCTGAGAGCGCAGTCTCACCAGTACCTGAGAGCGCAGACGCACTGGCACCTAGAGCAGCAGCCTCACAAGCTCCTAGCGCAGCAGTACCAATGCCCGGGTCGGGCTGAAAACACCGGTAACCCTCATTCTCCTCACTATAATCCACAACATACATAGCAGTAAGGATAGCATCAAAATCAAGATCAAAGATCGCTACACCAGCCCTGAGAAGCTCATCCCAGCGAGGGATCTCACTAGCCCCAGGGAACTGCTGACGCCAAGCGTCCGTCAGGCGGCCAAAGCAGCGCTGGGTGGCGTGGGCACCCCCACACTGCTCACCCGCGCGGTCGCCGGAACGAAGAACGTAGGTGCAGGGACCAGTACCCCCACCCCTCTGACGCCCAGCGTACCACTCACGAAGCTGCTGAGGCGAAGGGATGTCCCGCGAGCGCTGCTGCTGCTGCCGGTGCGAGCGCTGGCCACCACCACCGCCGCTACGCTGCTGGGTACCACCCCGACCAGCTCCACCTCCTACACCACTACTGCCTCCTCCGCTGCCGCCTCCACTGCCTCCACCTCCGCCGCCTCCACCTCCGCCGCTGCCTCCACCACCACCGCTGGCACCACCACCACCGTCTCCGCCGCTGCTGCCGCCACCACCACCACCACCCCCGCCACTAGCCCCGCCGCCACCCCCACTCCCTCCGCCGCCACCGCCGCCACCGCCACCGCCCCCTCCAGCTCCACCCGCGCCCTTGCCCCCCTTGCCCTTGCTGGAGCGACGTCTCCCACTAGGGGCAGACGCCGCGCCGACCGACTCAAGACCAAGCAGGTCGGCAGCAGCAGCAGAGGCAACAGAGGGCAGCAAGGGGGAAGGAGAGCACCCCTCAAAGATGGGGGTGCGAGGGTCACCACGAGAAGCACCTACAGCGACTATGCTCTTCTCCGCTGCAAGGAGGGCCTTCTCGAGGAGGTCGACGGTGAGAGTGGTGGGACAGACTGCGAGAAAGTGGTCCCTGACGACGCGAAGGGAGTCAGGGAGGCGTGCGACTACGTAGTAGAGAGCGATGTACATGGGGGGGGGGTTCTTAGCGCAGAACTCAGCAGGAAGGGCGGCGCGGTAGCGAGTGTCACTAGTGCGGAGGTGCGTAATGAGGTCAGCGACAGTGAGAAAGGCAGAGAGGTCAGGAAAGAGGTAGGGAAGCATGAGACGGCTCAGTGCAGCAGTGGCAGGGGAGGAGTAGCGCGCAACTACAGCGTCGTACAAGGTCTGAGCACTCTTGTACTGACTAAAGTGCGCACGCTCAGAGGTAGGGAGGTGGCGACGCACAGCAAGACGTGCAGCAGCATCGCGGGTGGCCCACTTAGAGCGGACAGCGGGATCAGCATCAGCAGCAGGGGCAGGAGAGGCGCCAGAGGTGAGGTCAAAGAGAGAGAGGTCGTCAGCCCTGTCGCACTGTAAGAACAGCTGCAGGTCGTCTAACCAGACCTCAAAATCAATGGCGCGACCCTCAGCGTCAAAAGCTAGGACACTAGGGGTAGCCATGGTGACGACAGCGACGCAGTGCAAGCAGTAGGGAAAGAGCTCGCAGTGTCAGTGGGACAGTGCTCACCAGGCAGGGCAGGTCGTGCAGTCAGCAGAAAGGCGGCTGGGCAGCTAGGGTGCAGGGCGGCTCGGCTCCCGGGCGGCTCGGCGGCAGGGCGGCTCGGGTCCCGGGCGGCTCGGCTGCTGGGGCGGCTCGGCCGGGAGATGCAGCGTCGGGCCGGCAGGTGCAGCGTCGGGCCGGCAGGTGCAGCGGCGGGCCGGCGGGTGCAAGTGGCGGGCCGTAAGAGGCGGCGGGCCGATGGGTGCAGCGGCGGGCCGGTAGGTGCAGCGGCGAGCCGGCAGGAGCAGCGGCGGGCCGGCAGGTGCAGCGTCGGGCCGGCAGGTGCAGCGGCGGGCCGGCAGGTGCAAGCGGCGGGCCGTAAGAGGCGGCGGGCCGATGGGTGCAGCGGCGGGCCGGTAGGTGCAGCGGCGAGCCGGCAGGAGCAGCGGCGGGCCGGCAGGGTGCAGCGGCGGGCCGGCAGGAGCAGCGACGGGCCGGCAGGGTGCAGCGGCGGGCCGTAGAGTGCAGCGGCGGGGCCGTCGGCAGCAGAGGCGGAGCCGCGTCAGAGGAGGCGGCTTGGCCGCGTCAGGGGAGGCGGCTGAGTCGCGTCAGGGGAGGCGGCGGGGCCTCGGCAGGGGAGGCGGCGGGGCCGCGTCAAGGGAGGCGGCGGGGCCGCGTCAAGGGAGGCGGCGGGGCCGCGTTAAAGGAGGCGGCGGGGCCACGTCAGGGGAGGCGGCAAAGCCGCGTCAGAGGAGGCGGCGGGGCCGCGAGTGAAAAGGCGACCCGAGGGGTCGCTAAAAAAAAGGGGCGCGCCTCGGGGCGCGCGTCGGTGGGCCCAGACAACGGTCCTAAGGTAGGACCCGCTCTATACCATGTGATAGTAGGAAAACAGGAATGAAATGGACTATGAATGAAAGCAGTACAAATGTGAAACCCTAACTGGGTTGTACCCCCTATGGGATACCCCACTACAGCCTACACAGCAGTATAAGCTATAGATATGTTCTGACAAGAAAGAGTAGCCGAAGTGAAGCCCAATTTCGCGAAATGTGAGACCATGCCCAAGCCTGCTAAGTCCCATGGCGACGAATACAAAGTTATGCACAGGATGCTTAAGTATAGCGAAACGGGTGCGCTGATACTGGCGCACTAAGTACACGAAAACGCGTTTGTCAACCCGCAAATACTCATAGAAAGTGTACTCGGGCAGGGATGTTATCAGTCGAAACCAACGCACACGTGCGTCAAGGCGGTCGCCAAGCACGAACACCCGGGTCTGCCTGAGAGTGAAGGCCGAGACGAGCGTGGGGAGTGCCGTGCCAACAGCGTTGAGAACGGGAAGCATCACCATCTGCAAGTACCCTTGCCATACGATGCCGAGAAAGCGGACCAGCTGTAGGGTTGTCATGTTGGGCGAATGACGAGTATACAAGGTGTTGCCACGGGGGCTATTTGTACCCTGGTTACACACTCGGCGCGGAAGGTGAGTTGGGGCTCTAGGTCTTTGTAAACCAAGGCGCAAAATGTTGACGTGGCGCACTGTCAAGACTCTCGAACCGGGTAACCTATGATGTTGATGTGCGGCTTGGCTCGTTTTTACAAGTTCGAATGTCGGGGTTCGACCTTGTATGTGTGTGTGATTTTTTACAGTGTGGTAAGCCCGATGTTCGAACTTCGATAGAAGGAAATTCGAACTTCTTTCGTTGTAAGTTCGAAACTGAAATTCGCCCTAAAAACATAAACTTTTACAAATTTCAAAGACCTCACACGCCCTTATATATGTTGTGGTTGTTTAGGCTACAGGTTGTTTAGGCTACAGTGGGTTAGCCTATAGGGGGTACACAATTCTAGGGCTAGGTACTTGTACTCATTTCACTGTTAGTTCATCCATTCCTGTTCAGTTATTCCAACAGTGCTGCCCCCCTCCGTTTGACGCGCGCGTTTAACCAAAAGCCGCAACCCCTCCGAAATTGTCGGCACACCTTGCCGTAAAACCGGGAAGTCCCCACGTAAACACTCCAAAATTGTTGCTCGAATCAAACCCCGTAAATCCGCAGTTGCAGTTGCAGTTCGCCTCCGAAAACCTCAGACGTGCTATAGCCGGTCACCATCAGTTTCCGTCGGTTACCCGACCCCAGCATGTGGGTTCAATCGAGAACCGGGGACTGCCCTGGATTATTCCGAGACCGAATTTCACGGAACCTAGAGGCATCAACGCCGTTGACTCCGTAGTCGAAACTGCTCCCGCCGATGCTGTTTAACAAAAACCCACGTTTCTCCCACCAGCGCTTTGCAGATGTTTCACCGCATCGCTCGTCGCCGGTCGATAAGTTCCCGAAGCTACGACTGCTTCCACGCTCCCTTTTTTCTGAAGAATTTCCCGAGGTGTGCGTTTAAACACCGGGGGTCCTAGGTCTCCTTGCCGTTGTGTTTCTTGCCAGGCAACTTTGAAAAGTGCCCTTCAGGCGAAGTCCCCCAACGACTCAACCGCACTCCAAGAAGCGAAGAAATACCCGCAGCTTCATAATTTTTTGGTCGTTTCACCCCCCGACAATTCCGCTTCCCGCCTTTCACCCAGCGTCCGCATTTTTCGGATGAGGTATAGTCGGTGTTGCCCGCACGAACCCAGCCACGGTGGAGAAGAAAAGTCTATCGGAGTCGGGGACCATAGTTAAAAGGAAATCATTCCCAACCGCTTTGCAGCCCACCGTGCCGTCGCACCACTAAAACTCCACAGCTCCCGGTTCCAGCTCCGCCGCTGCGCCGTCACCTCGTGTAGACGCCCGGGTCAGGAGAGACCAGCGAACTGCACCATTGTTCTCATGCGGCGCCCCGATTTTTTCGCGTGCTGTTTCACCCAGTCCGCTTTTGTCGGAGTAGAATAGTGCCGCAACTCCACCTTTTTTTTTTGTTTTTTCTGTACACCTGTTGAACGAGCACCAATCCAGGTACCTTTAACCAGCACAGGGTAGGCCCGTGTTCAGCCCCGTCATTCGGCCAAGCAAGTTGACTGCATGAGTCAGAACTAGAAACTTGGTGGGGATGGTGAGGTTCGGGCGACGGAAGGTCACAGATCGTTCACACCGGCTTTTAACCTGCCCTTCACGCCGTTCTTCAACCCCCGCTTACCGTCGGGCAGTTTCTTCTCGTGTGTCCCGGCGGCCTGTACTACTCTCCTCCGTAACTGTCGGCGTGGTACCTTGAACACCGTTTAATCGTGGGTTGTTGAGGCTGTCTCCGAAAATGACTTCCTTACGGGGAATCCACTCTCGAAATTGCCGGCCAGCAGCCAACAATACCAGGTACGCAGCGTCATCCGAGTATTCTTTGGGGTGTATGGGCCCGAGTTGCCCTCGCCGCCTGCGTCCCACTCCTCGTGAGTGCGATTTAGCCACTCCGTTTTCCGTTGCAACTCGTAAGTGTCGGCGGGTCTGAAGTTCCCATCTGTCCACGTGCACTCCTGTCGAAATACTCGATGACGCGCCCGCCATGCAGTAAAAGCCGCTGCACTTCAGGTCGGGCGGGACGAGAGTTGACCCCGCACAATTCGGGCAATTCGCGTGTCGTCTCTCCTCGTCCACCGATATTTTCGGACGCAAAACTCCATTTGCGCCTGGCGAGTTCCCCAACCGACTTTTTTCTCCACAGTTGCTCCGAAATAATCGCCCACAGTGACGCTCGTCCCTTGTCGCCAGCTGCCGAAACACATTCTGCGAGTCATGCGCGCAAAATGACGACGAGCCACCGTCGCAAGTTGCCGCTTCATACGAACTCCGAAATTGTCGCGCAGCTGTTGACCCGGGTCCGACGGCGTCAACTGCCACTCACGTGACGACTTCGAGGCCGTTCATGCAGATGCCAACGCAGGTCCGCTGACGCCAGCTGCCACACAAATAAACCTCCGAAATCGTCGGAAATCGCAGCGGAAATTACTCACGTAAACGTCGCGACAGCTACTGCTGCTCGTTGCCCGGGGGGAGGGAGGCCACGGTCGATCGCGACCGTTCGAGGCAAGGATCTAGCGGTGCCGAAGGAGTACCCGTAAAACCATGGCCGCGAGGAGCAACTAACTCGTTCTCCTGGCCGGCCTACGCAACTCCAGGACCCCAAGACATCCTTCCTCGTCCTCCCCCCCGAGGAGTACTACACTCTAAAAAGCGGGGTAGGCTAGGAAAGTAGCTCTGATACCAGGTGTTATGAATGAACTTGCAGAGTGCGCAGTAAAACGAATATCTAGAATGATTGAGTACTGAATGACGATACAATGAGAAAGGCACGACTAAATAGGGGAAGTCCTAGCTGGGCGGAGAGGTTGGGCGAGGATGGCTCGGTGATGGTTGCGATTGGAGCGGAGGCGACTCGGGAGTGGTTCGGTGCGACGAAATAGGAAGGACAGGTTCGTCGCGTGACCCTCGGGATGGCCTCGCTAACGAGTGCCTCGGTAAGGATTCTGTAAATCCTTACACCAACCATCATGGGAAGCGAGAAACTTTTGTCGCAAATTGGTTTCGCGAGTGAAAATCTCTCGCAACCCAACCGAACCTCTCTGTGCCTGCCTCCCGAACCTAGTTTTTAGCGTTGACTTCCGTTGAGTAATTCAGTTCTTGGGTTTTGTTACGAGTGCAATTGAGTGAACGAACGAGAATTGCACTATCGAAGCAAGAATACAAATGAGCGAAGGCATGAGCGAACATTATATAGCGAAACTACAGTGGTAACGGTAATGATCGCGCGACGAGCCTGGAACTGAGGTTGGGAAAAGTGTCGAAGCGTAGGTCCGGAGCGCGGGTTACCAGCCGAGCCGTGAGGTCGGGATGCGATGTGCGAAAAAGGGCGGGATGATGAATGATGCGATGGTCGCGAGTGGTAACGGTGCTGACTGAGGTGCTACAGTGATGTACGCGTTGAGCAGGGACGCGAAGTAAGGAAAAGGGAATTTCCTTGTCAGAACATATAACTTACTTGTTTCTGTAGGCTATAGTGGGGTATCCCATAGGGGGTACAACCCAATTAGGGTTTCCTATTTGTACTCACTTCATTTCATAGTCATTCACTTCTTGTTCATACTTTCTCATGGAATCAGAGCAGGTCCCTTCCGAGGGCCTGTTCCTAGGGCCCACCGAAGCGCGCCCCGAGGCGCGCATTTTTTTTAGCGACCCTCCGTGTCTCCCCTCCCGTCGTGCTCCCGCTTAGGCCCCTCGTCGGCCCCCGCTTAGGCCCCTCGTCGGCCCCGCATAGCCCCGCGTCGGCCCGCCTAGTCCCCGTCGGCCCCTCGTCGGCCCCACGTAGGCCCCGTCGGCCCCGCTTAGGCCCCGCGTCGGCCCCGCCCAGGCCCCGTTTCGGCCCCGTGTCGGCCCCGCGTAGGCTCCGTCGGCCCCACTTAGGCCCCGGTTCGGCCCCGCGTCGGCCCCGCCTAGACCCTTTCGGCCCCGCGCTGGCCCCGCTTAGGCCCGCCACCGGCCCCTACTACAGCCCGCCGCAGGCCCCTGCTTACAGCCCGCCGTCGGCCCGCCGCTGGCCCCTACTACAGCCCGCCACTAGCCCCTGCTACAACCCGCCGCCGGCCCCTGCTTATAGCTCGCCGCCGGCCCCTGCTACAGCCAGCCGTCGGCCCGCCGCCGGCCCCTGCTACAGCCCGCCGCCGGCCCCTGCTACAGCCCGCCGCCGGCCCCTGCTACAGCCCGCCGCTGGCCCCCACTACAGCCCGCCGCCGGCCCGCCGTCGGCCCCGCCACAGCCCACCGCCGGCCCCTGTTGCAGCCCGCTGTGCTGCCCGTGACCAGCCCCAGCAGCCCGCGCCGCCCGCGAGCCCCTGCGTCACCCGAGCCGCGTGAGCTGCCCGAGCCGCCCGAGCCGCCCGAGCCGCCCGAGCCGCCCGAGCCGCCCGAGCCGCCCAGGCAGCCCGAGCCGCCTGTGCCACCTGAGGAGCCGTGCTGCTGTCCCTGAGCTGTGTTCCTCTACTGCTGACCTACCCGACTCTCCCAGCCCGGTGAGACTTTCGGCTGCTGCCATGGCCACCCCCAATGTTCTTACTTTTGACGCTGAGGGGAGGGCCATTGACTTTGCCGTCTGGATTGAAGACCTGCAGCTGTACTTACTGTGTGATGCGATAGATGAGGTCTCTCTCTTTGACTTTGTCTCTGGCGCTGTCCCTGCCCCGCCTGCTGATGCTGACTCTGCTGTTCGCTCCAAGTGGGCGACTCGCGATGCTGCTGCACGTCTTGCTGTGCGTCGCCACCTCCCTTCCTCTGAGCGTGCCCACTTTAGCCAGTGCAAGACCGCTCAGGCCTTGTACGATGCTGTAGTTGCACGCTACTCCTCCCCTTCCTCCGCTACCCTTAGCCGCCTCATGCTACCGTTTCTCTTCCCTGACCTCGCTTCCTTTCCCACTGTTGCTGACCTAGTTACCCACCTCCGTGCTAGTGACACCCGCTACCGCGCTGCCCTTCCTGCTGAGTTCCGCGCTGCGAACCCTCCTCCCATGTACATCGCTCTCTACTTTCTCGTCACCCGTCTCCCTGAGTCCCTTCGTGTCGTTAAGGACCAGTTTCTCTCTGTCTGTCCCTCCACTCTCACTGTCGACCTCCTTGAGGAGTCCCTGCTAGCGGACGAGAAGAGTATTGTCACTGTAGGGGCCTCTCGGGGTGACCCTCGCACCCCCATCTTTGAGGGGTGTGGTCCTTCCCCCCTGCTGCCCTCTGTCGCCTCTGCCGCTGCGGCCGACCTCGCTGGTTTTGAGTCGGTCGGCGCGGCGTCTGCCCCCAGCGGCAAACGCCGCTCTGGCAAGAGCAAGGGGGGCAAGGGAGCGGGTGGAGCTAGAGGGGGCGGTGGAGGAGGCGGTGGGGGTGGCGGAGGGAGTGGGGGTGGCGGTGGGGGTGGTGGCGGGAGTGGAGGTACTGGTGGCGGCGGTGGAGGCGGAGGTGGCGGCGGGGGTGGTGGCGGAGGAGGCGGTGGGAGCGGTGGGAGCGACGGTCCTGGTGGAGGAGGTGGCGGTGGAGACGGGGGTGGCGGTGGAGGCGGGGGTGGCGGTGGAGGCGGGGGTCGGAGTGGCTCGTCCCAGCGGAGCAGCTCTGGGGGTGGTCAGCGCCAGCAGCAGCAGCAGCAGCAGCCGCAGCAGCAGCCACAGCAGCAGCAGCGCTCTCGCACCGTCCCCGGCCCTCAGCAGCTTCGTGAGTGGTACTTGCAGCGTCAGCATGGTGGTGCGCTTGGTCCCTGCCCCTACGTTCTTCGCACCGGTGACCGTGCAGGGGAGAGGTGTGGAGGCGCCCACACAGCCCGTCACTGCTTTGGCCGCCTGACCGACGCCTGGCGTCAGCAGTTTCCAGAGGCCGCTGAGATCCCCCGCTGGGGAGAGCTGTCTAGGGCTGGTGTAGCTATTTATGATCTTGATTTTGATGCTTTTCTCTCTGCTATGTATGCTGTGACTGGTAGTGATGAGGATGACTGTTACCGGTGTTTCCCGCCCGACCCGGGCATTGGTACTGCCGCGTCAGGTACTAGTGAGGCTGCTGCTCTAGGTGCCAGTGCGTCTCTGCTCTCAGGTGCTGGTGCGTCCGCCCTCTCAGGTACTGTGTCGGCTTTGGCCTCTCACACCTTCACCCTTGACTCTGGAGCGTCTCGCTCCTTCTTTAGGGACCGCACCACTCTCACGCCGCTGAGTCGGCCGGTTGCGGTGTCCCTGGCTGACCCCTCTGGGGGACCTGTCCTGTCTCGCTTCTCCACTGTCCTCCCGTGTCCGGCGGCCCCCTCTGGCACCCTGACTGGTCTCTACCTCCCCTCGTTCTCTACGAACTTGGTGAGTGGTGCTGACCTCCAGGATGCGGGTGTCCACCAGTTCACCCCTGCTCGTCAGCGGGTGACCCACTGCACGGAGGCGGATACAGGTTGTCACCTGGCTACGTTTACACGTCAGCCAGGGTCGAGCCTGTACACACTGACCACTGCTTCTCCTCCAGGTACTGCGTCTGGTAGGGTCCCTTCGTCTGGTCAGGTGTTTGCTGCAGCGTCCAGGTCTGGTCCTGAGTCTGCCCCCTGTTCGTGTCGTCGTCTGTCTCACGAGACCCTCCTCTGGCACCACCGCCTTGGCCACCCCTCTCTACTTCGGCTCAGAGGCATGGCCTCGCGGGTCCTTGTGTCTGGTCTTCCCCGGTCCCTCCCTCCCCTTCCTCCGGGCCCTGGCCCTGCCTGTGTCCCCTGTGTCGAGGGGCGCCAGCGTGCTGCCCCTCACTCCTCCTAGTTTCCTCCGACAGAGGCCCCGTTGCAGACGCTTCACATGGACGTGTGGGGCCCAGCTCGCGTCCGTGGACAGGGTCAGGAGCGCTACTTCCTGCTGGTGGTTGACGACTACTCGCGTTACACCACAGTCTTCCCCTTGCGCAGCAAGGGTGAGGTCACTGAGGTGTTGATCGACTGGATCCGCGCAGCTCGTCTCCAGCTTCGGAGGAGCTTTGGCTCTGACTTCCCTGTTTTGCGTCTGCACTCGGACAGAGGCGGAGAGTTCTCCTCTGGCCTCCTGAGTGCCTACTGTCGTGTGCGAGGCATCCGTCAGACCTTCACGCTTCCGGACTCACCACAGCAGAATGGGATTGCTGAGCGCCGCATTGGCATGGTCATGGACGTCGCTCGTACGTCCATGATGCATGCGGCTGCTCCCCATTTTCTGTGGCCGTTTGCGGTCAGGTACGCTGCGCACCAGATCAACCTCCACCCCAGGGTCTCTCGACCGGAGACCTCCCCAGCCCTGCTGTGGACGGGGAAGGTTGGCAATGCGTCGGCGTTCCGGGTCTGGGGATCTCGGGCGTTTGTTCGCGACCTGTCTGCGGACAAACTGTCCCCTCGTGCTTCTCCCTGCGTCTTCCTGGGGTTCCCCCCCGACGCCCCTGGGTGGCAGTTCTACCACCCCACCTCTCGACGTGTTCTGTCCTCCTAGGACGTCACGTTCGACGAGTCGGTACCCTACTACCGCCTCTTCCCCTACCGCACTCCGTCCCTCCCCCCACCCCCGCTCTTCTTGGTACCAGGTCCCCCCCCGGTAGCCCCCCTCCCCCCTCAGGGTCCTGCCCCTTCAGGTGTGTCCCAGGTAGACGCGGTCGAGCCTGTCGAGGTCACTGGTGACTCTGGTGCTGCTGCGGGCGCTGGGTCTGGGGGTGTTGAGCCTGGGGGTGCTGTACCTGGGGGTGCTGAGCCTGGAGGTGTCGAGCCTGGGGGTGCTGTGCCTGGGGGTGCTGAGCGTAGGGGTGCTGAGCCTGGGGGTGCTGAACCTGGAGATGTTGAGCCTGGGGGTGCTGAGCGTAGGGGTGCTGAGCCTGAGGGTGCTGAGCCAGGAGGTGCTGTGCCTGAGGGTGCTGAGCCTGGAGGTGCCGAGCCTGGGGGTGCTGAGCCTGGGGGTGCTGTGCCTGGGGGTGCTTCGTCTCGCCGGGAGCCGCTCTCCCCACAGGAGCTGCGTGAGTGGTTTGCCAGGCGCTGGAGGCGTGCTGTTGGTGCTGGTGGTTCTTCGGTTGCAGAGGGTGCTGCTGCCACGCGTCCTGGCGGTGCTCGTACTGTGGGTGCTGGAGCTGCTGGGTCTGAGAGCTCTCCTGGAGCTGGTCCTGCTGAGGGTGTTGGCGCTGAGCCTGCGGTTGGCGGTTCGACTGACAGTGCTCCTGGTGCTGCTGCTGGAGGTTCTGGAGCTTCTGGTGGTTCTGCTGGAGGTACTGCTGGAGTGGGTGCTCCAGACGGGGCTGCTAGTGCTGTTCCTGCTGTCTCTGGCGTCGCCGCGCGGCCCCGACCGTACTTCGTTCCGCTCCTGCAGCAGGTTCTTGGTCTTGCACCTCCTCCTCCTCCCTTAGAGGGTCCGCAGCCTGTCCGGTCACAGCCACAGCTACAGCCTGCCTCCCCTTTGCCTGCTCCTTCTCCCTACGTTGGTCCGACTGGAGGTCTTACTGAGCGTCGTGAGCCTGCGTCTCGCCCTGTGTCGCCTGCTCGTACTGAGCGCGCTAGTGGTCGCGGGTCGCGTCAGCGTCCTCCTCCTGTCCCTGGCACGCACAGGATGTCACAGCGTCCGTCCACTGCTCCTCTGCGTGCCCCTTTGCCTTCTCCTCCTGCTTCCTCTCTTCCTGCTCTTGCCGACCCGGAGTCGGACTCTCTTCGCGCTGCCAGTCCTACTATCACGCGTCTCCTTGCTACTGCTGTCACTGACCCTTCCTTCGAGTCGTCTGCTGCGTCTGCCCTTGTCACTGAGCTTGTCGACTTTGCTGCGCGCTGTCGTCTAGACTACGCTGCTCGTCTTGTCACTGAGTCTGAGTCCGCCTGTCCTCCGTCCGTCGGGGGTGAGTGTGCCCTTGGCACGGACGTCCTTGAGGACAGGCAGGAGGAGTTCCAGTGTCTAGCCGCTGCTTCACCTCGTCTCGCGTCTGTACTGCTAGCCCCTGAGGGAGACCCGGATGCACCAGACATCCCGACTCCGCGCTCTTACGCGGAGGCGATAGAGGGTCCCTACTCCTCTCAGTGGCAGGCAGCTATGGATGCAGAGATGGCTTCCTGGAAGTCCACAGGCACCTACGTTGACGCTGTTCCCCCTCCTGGGGCGAACATCGTCAGTGGCATGTGGATTTTCAGGGTGAAGCGGCCGCCGGGTTCTCCGCCTGTCTTCAAGGCGCGTTACGTGGCTCGTGGCTTCAGTCAGCGGCAGGGGGTTGACTACTTTCAGACCTTCTCCCCCACCCCGAAGATGACCACTCTTCGGGTTCTGCTGCACGTTGCTGCTCACCGTGACTACGAGCTGCACTCTCTTGACTTCAGCACTGCTTTCTTGCAGGGCAGCCTGCACGAGGAGATCTGGCTGCGTCGTCCACCTGGCTTCACTGGGTCTTTCCCTCCTGGTACCCAGTGGAGTCTCCGGCGTCCAGTCTACGGTCTCCGCCAGGCGCCACGTGAGTGGCACGACACACTGAGGACTACGCTCGCGGCACTTGGGTTTGCTCCTTCTACTGCCGACCCGTCGCTGTTTCTTCGCACCGACACCTCTCTGCCGCCGTTCTACATCCTCGTGTACGTCGACGACTTGGTCTTTGCCACAGCTGACACTGCTGGACTCGCCTACGTGAAGTCCGAGCTGCAGAAGAGACACACGTGCACTGACTTGGGTGAACTGCGCAGCTACCTTGGCTTGCAGATCACCCGGGATAGAGCACGCCGCACCATTACCCTGACTCAGTCACACATGGTGCAGCAGGTCCTTCAGCGCTTCGGCTTCACGTACTCCTCGCCTCAGGCCACTCCTCTGCCTACTCGCCACTCGCTCTCAGCTCTGCCTTCGGATGAGTCCTTAGAGTCGAGTGGTCCGTTTGCAGAGCTTGTTGGCTGCCTCATGTACCTGATGACCTGCACACGACCTGACCTCGCATACCCTCTTAGCATTCTCGCACGCTTTGTTGCTCCTGGGAGACACCGACCAGAGCACATGGCTGCAGCGAAGAGGGTGTTGCGCTACTTGTGCAGTACGTCGGGCATGGGGCTAGTGCTTGGAGGGCGCAGTCCAGTGGTCCTCACTGGGCACGCAGACGCTTCTTGGGCTGACGACCAGGCTACGCAGCGGTCGTCACAGGGTTACACCTTCAGCCTTGGTTCCGGCTCTGTCTCGTGGCGGGCTACCCGCTCGTCTTCTGTTCTCGGCTCGAGTTGTGAGGCTGAGATCTACGCTGGGGCTATGGCTGCACAGGAGTTACGCTGGCTCACCTACCTGCTGACCGACCTTGGAGAGCAGCCTCGTTCTCCTCCAGTCCTGTACGTAGACAACAAGGCCATGCTGGCCTTGTGTCGAGAGCAGCGACTGGAGCACAGAACGAAGCACATTGCTCTCCGCTACTTTCTTGCTCGTGAGCTACAGCAGCGTGGACAGCTGCGACTTGCGTACGTGGCCTCTGAGGCCAACACTGCTGATGTCTTCACCAAGGCACTTGCGCCTTGTGATCATCAGCGTTGTTGCACGCAGTTGGGTCTTGTGCCTGTCTTGCCTCACTTGCTCTCGTCTTGACCTTGCTTGTACCTTCGCCTATATATACTCTTGCTCTTGCTTGCTTGACTCTTGTATATCTATATATATGATCTTGCATGTGAACTGGCCTTCTGGCCTTTGAACTTGTGCTCGGACTGCGTGGTGACTTTGTGATCCACCCTGAGCTTTGCCTTGCTTTGCTTGACTGGTCTTGTGACCCCTTGTTCTCCCCCACTTTGCCTATGGGGGTGTGTCAGAACATATAACTTACTTGTTTCTGTAGGCTATAGTGGGGTATCCCATAGGGGGTACAACCCAATTAGGGTTTCCTATTTGTACTCACTTCATTTCATAGTCATTCACTTCTTGTTCATACTTTCTCATTCCTTACACTACCCCCCCTCCTAAGGAGGTCCTCCTTATGAAAGCGCGTGGATGTCTCGGAAATTGCGGCTACGCAGGTAGTCGGTGACGACGGGGTGAGTTTCAACTTTCTCCAGGGGAACCCAATTGTCCTCGGTGGGGGTACGATCTTTCCAGCGGATCAGGAACTCCACTTTTCGGGCTCCTCGAGGGTCGCGAACTCTGTGGCTCAGGATCTTGTCGGGGGTGATGACTGGTTCGATTGGTGGTCGTGTCATGCTGGTGGGTCGATGTCGTGGGAGTTGGCTGGTGGATGGCACGTAAGGGCGAAGTAAGCTGACGTGGAACGAGGGGCTGACGTACCAGTCAGCAGGGAGGAGGAGGTGCGCGGTGACTGGCGTGACCATGTGACTGATTCGAAATGGCCCACAGTATCGAGGGCGGAGTTTTGGAGTGATGGGCAGGCGGAGGTTCTGAGGGTCGAGTAAAACGAGGTCGTTGGGCTGATAAGTAACGGGTCTGCGATGGCGATCGGAGTTGCGTTTAGCGATGATGTTTGATTTTTTTATTGCTTCTGCTGCCCTGGTCCGTGCTGCTTGTAGAATCTCGGCGAACTGTTGTGCTCGTGGGACGGGGTTGTCGGGATTCGGTGTCATGGGTACTGTTGGGTCCTGTCCGTAATTCAAGTAAAACGGCGACTGTTGCGTCGTGGCTGATGGTGCGTTATTGTATGCGAACTCGATGAGTGGCAGCTGCTGTTCCCACGTATTCGGATCGTCGCACGTGGCTCGAATCAGCTGCTCCATGGTCTGATTTGTCCGTTCTGTCTGTCCGTCGGTTTCGGGGTGATAGGATGAACTGAACTGTAAGCGCGTGCCGAACTGCTGCCACAGGTTCCGCCAGAAGTTGCTTGTAAATTTCGTGTCCCTGTCGCTGATGATCGATGCGGGTATCCCGTGCAGTCGAACGACGGTGGTGATGAAGAGTCGGGCGGTTTCCTCGGCTGTGATTGATTTCCTGCTTGCTGCGAAATGAGCCATCTTCGTTAGTCGATCGATGACGACTAGGATCGCGTCATTCCCACTTGCCCCAGCTGGTAACCCTGTGACGAAATCCATCGTCACCTGCTGCCAAGCACGCTCTGGGGGCGGGATGGGTTGTAATTGTCCCGCCGGCCGCTTCCTGCTTGACTTCATGAGCTGGCAAGTGGGACACGATGCCACGTGTCGTTGCACATCGGTCAACATTTCTGGCCAGTAGTAATACCGCTGCAGCTGCTGCCGTGTTTTTTCTACCCCGAAATGTCCCGAGGTAACTCCGTCGTGTGCTTCCTGTAACAGTAGTTCCCGCAGTAGCGTGTATCCTGGTACCCAGATGCGGTCGATTCCAGCTTTTACGTAATAGACTCCTTTTACCGCTGCGAATTGCTGTGAGTTGCCTCCTGTAAAGAACGGGTCTGTTTGATATCCATGGGTAAATAGGCCTGTCAGTAGCGGGCTGGTCTGGGCGAGTAGTATCGCGTGGATCTGGGCAGTGGGGCGGGTCAGTGCGTCGGCGATATTCGAGGCTCCCTTTTTGTATGTGACCGTATAGTGAAAATTCGACTCGAGGAAATCGAGCCATCGAATCTGTCGTGGGTTGAGGTGGGGCTGTGCGCGGAGGTACTGTAGAGATCGATGGTCTGTCCGTAGTGTCACGTCTGCGCCGGTCAAATAGCAGCGCCACACTTTGAATGCGTGCACGATCGCGAGCATTTCGCGGTCGTGTATCGGGTAATTTCGCTCAGGCGGATGTAGTTTGCGTGATTCGTAGGCGATGGGTTGGAGGCCGTCGCCGAAGTCCTGTAACAGTACAGCTCCGATGGCGATGTCACTTGCGTCGGTAACCACTTCGAAAGGGCGGTGGGGATCAGCGATGCGTAGAACGGGTGGTGAACAGAGAACGTTTTTCAGGGCAGAGAAGGCAGCATGCTCTTTCTCCCCCCACGTAAAAGCGACCCCCTTACGCAGTAAATCAGTGAGTGGGGCTGTTAAACGTGCCATGTCGGGCACGAACCGTCGAACGTAATTAACAAAACCTAAAAAACTTTGCAGTTCCGTGATGTTCGTCGGGGGGCGCCACGCTTTTACTGTATCCAGCTTCTTTGGGTCAATCTCAACCCCAGCCTCCGAAATGACGTGACCCAAAAACTCTAGCCTGTCCCGAAAAAACTCGCACTTGGAGCCCTTGGTGAGTAGCCGATGTTCCTCCAAAACCTTAAAAACTGCTTCGAGATCCACTAAGTGTTGCTGCTTATCCCGGCTGTAAACTAGAATATCGTCCAGGTAAACTATCACGTATTTATCTAAAAGTGGTCGAAATGCCTCGTGCATGGTCATTTGAAATGTCGCAGGCGCGTTCGTCAGCCCGAATGGCATTACTGTATACTCGAATGATCCGTACCTAGTCCTAAATGCTGTTTTGGCGCAGTCCGATGGTTCGACCCGAATCTGATGGTATCCTCCCCGTAAATCTATTTTCGAAAAGACTCGTGTTGTTCGTAGTTGGTCAATCAGTTCGTCGGCGCGGGGGATGGGGTATCGCGATTTGATTGTTACCCGGTTAAGCGCTCGGTAGTCGATGCACATACGGAACCCTCCGTCTTTTTTCGGTGTGAACAGTATCGGTGCGGCGAACGGTGACGAGCTCGGTCGGATAAACTGCTTCTCTAAGAGGTAATCTAACTGCTTCCTTAACTCGTCGAGCTCGGGCTGTGTCAGTCGAAATTGCCGCTGTACAGTTGACTGTGCCCCCGGTTCTAACTCGATCCTATGGTCGTGCGCCCGCTGAGGTGGCAGTCCCTGTGGTAAATCATCCGGAAATATCCCCGGGAGCCGTTTCAGTAGTGCCTGTAGTTCAGTCGGTACAGCTGCCAGTAGTTTCTCCAAATCACTCGGCTGCTCATTTTTTTCTACGAGTGCGATATCCACTGCGTACACGTCAGCTCCAGCAGCGACAGCCCGTTTCATCGTGATGGCGTTGACCTGGACCGTCGAAGATTCGGGTGGCTGCCAGCGAGGTAGAACGACCCAGTTACCACTACTTCGCACTGTGCAGCTCCCCGTCGTCCAGTCGATCAGTGGGTTGTACCGTCGCAGCCAATCACGTCCCAATAAAATGTCGTGCCCATCCAGTGTTGTCGCGAGCATTTCCTGTGTAAACCCGAAGTTCCCCCCGCAGCGGACTTTTACGCGCTCCACCTTCTCCCGTATGGCCAGGGGCGTGCCGTCGACTAAGCGTGCATCTATCTCAGGTAAACATCGGTTAAGCGTTAACTGTAATTTTCGTGCGGTTGCGGTATTAACTAAGCTGTGGCTTGCTCCTCCGTCAATGAAGATCTTCACTGCTGCTCCCTGTATTTTCCCGTAGATCAGTACCGGGCAATCCGTCGCTGTACCCTCCTTATTCATCCGAGCCCGATCGATGGCGTGAATCGGTACTGTGACTCGGTGAGGGTCGGTGTGGTTGGGCGAGCAGGCAGTCTCGTCAGTAGTTGGCCCAACTTCTACTGACTGCTGGCGTTTCCCTGCCTCTGAGACTCCCTCCCCTGCTCTGCTCCTCGACGCCTCAGCTCCTCTGGACATTCGCTCTTGCGATGGCCCGGCCGGTTGCAAGCAAAGCAGCGCCCTCTAAACGGTGCGGCAGCTGCATTCGCTGCGACGGCATGTACAGTGGCGTGCTCGGTCGGTCCCCGAGGACGATGTCCGTAATAGGACCCCGTTCTCGGTCGGCGTAGGATATCGATTTTCTCGGCGAGCGCGAGGATCTCGTTGAAATTCGAGAGCCCGCGTAGCATTATTTCGTGCGAGATGTCCGGCTTCAGTCCTCCGACGTAACGGTCCACCCGCTCCGCCTCGTGCATGTAGCCGACCTGTTCGCAAAGTGCGAGAAACCCGCTGGTGTAGTCTTGAACTGACCCGAGCTGGCGCCAAGTGCGCAGTTTCTAACGCGCCGAAATCGAGGCCGCGATCGGCTCAAAGCGCGCCCGAAGTCTTGCGCACCACGCATCCCACGTGCTGTATTGGGCGGTTTCGCAGAACGAACTCCAGGTAACAGCTGGACCCGAGGGCCCTTCCTCGTGCGACGGTGGCTCGTAGGCGCGCGGCGACGTCACAATGACTCGCCACCAGTCCATGGCGGGGCCCCTGAGTAGTGAAACCGCATACCGGATCTTGGCGGCGTCCGACTCGACGTAGTTGGCGTCGAAAAACACATTCATCGTGAAGACCCACGATTGAACTGTCGGGCCGCCGCGTTGGCTTGGGTCGAAGCAGGGCGGGCGTTGCGGCTTGAGTGGCATTGGGGCCATCATGGCGTTCTCGCCACTTGTCGCCGCAAACTCCACGTGCCGACGGGCTTCTCGGGGCTCCCGTGGGCTTAATGCGCTCCTGTTCCCTCCCATGCCGGGCATCGGTTGGGTTGTGCCGTCACTGGCTGCGCCTGAGCGCTGTCCCGTGCTGTTGTGTTGCGTTGGTGTGCCGGATGAGATGACGATGGGCTCCTCCGAATGTGCAGATGCATTGGTTGGTGCGTGTGGTACGTTCACCGTTGACTGTTGACGGGCGGAGTCACGTTCCGCCGTGAGAGTCGCGATTTCGAGCGCCGAATCCTCCAATTGACGCACGAGACGATCGAGTTGCTCCTGCGTCAACGTGGCGAGATTGAAATCGGCCATGGCGGGGGTGTCGGGCAAGCTCAGCGAGAGCCTCGGTCGTGGCCGTGCGTGCTTTCGAGAGAGCACTACGAGCGGCGGTGCTGTGTCGTTGAGAGACGTCTACCCCCCCCAAAAATTGAGATAGTGGGAAGCGAAGGTGTGGATGCGGTCCGAGATGAGATCGTAGGCTCTGAATACCAAGTGTTACGAGTGCAATTGAGTGAACGAACGAGAATTGCACTATCGAAGCAAGAATACAAATGAGCGAAGGCATGAGCGAACATTATATAGCGAAACTACAGTGGTAACGGTAATGATCGCGCGACGAGCCTGGGACTGAGGTTGGGAAAAGTGTCGAAGCGTAGGTTCGGAGCGCGGGTTACCAGCCGAGCCGTGAGGTCGAGATGCGATGTGCGAAAAAGGGCGGGATGATGAATGATGCGATGGTCGCGAGTGGTAACGGTGCTGACTGAGGTGCTACAGTGATGTACGCGTTGAGCAGGGACGCGAAGTAAGGAAAAGGGAATTTCCTTACAGGTTTTAAGTTTGTTAACTTCCCTCTCACGTAGACCATATCCCAAACAGAAGGGCCAAACGAGAGGTCAAGCTTCGGTTTTGGACCTAGCCGAGAGTCACGACCTGGTTAGGGAACTGCCTAGGGCAAGCCAGGTTTGGGAGCTAGGTCTGACCCAGGGCGAGACACTGAACTGACACGCACTGACCTAAACACAGTACATCTGAGCCCACTATTTAGGGTTCTTTGCAGATTAACGTCTCCTAACCCAACAGCAGTCATCCCACTACCTTCTGCACTCTGAATGAAACCAAAACAACCGCCATGGCTAACGCCGTAACGTCTCGGCGCAACCCTGAATTAAAAGGAGAGATCATCATGGCACCTCCCGCGCTTCCCGCGATTGACGCGGCGGCTACGGAATCGCCATCGGCGACGGAGCCGTGTCTGGTGGGCACGCAGGTGATTGAGCTTCCGTCGGAGGTATTCACTCTAGAGGACCCCAGCTCTCTCCTATCGCTCGACACGTGGTACAACGTGCTCGACGACGATGATCGCGAGCGCCTCGCGCGCTTTCTGCCGTCGTCGGAGCGCGCGGATCCGTCGGAACTTCTCGAGCATCTGTTCGAGAACTCCGCGTTCCACTTCGGAAGCCCCGTGCAGGCGTTCTGGGGGAAGCTGTCGGCGGGGAAGTTCCACCCCGCCGTCGAGCTGCTCGCGCGCAGCGTGCGCGTGCTGCAGCGCAAGCAGCACTACCACGACGTGCGCCGTTACCACGACGACATGGCGCGCGGGCTGCGGGACATGCGCGCCGTCTGGCAGCAGCTGCCCGACGCGGATCTCCCGCAGCGCCTGCAGCTCTGGCGCGACGTCAAGGCGCAGGGCGGGCTGTCGGCGGCGGGCCGCGCGCGGCTCGCGAAGAGCGGGTCGGAGTCGCAGCTCGCGGCGGACGGTGCGAAGCGGAAGGAACCCGAACCGGACGCCGAAGCTGCCTTGGCTTCACGTGGCGACGACAGCGGGCGCGCGGCGAAGAGAGCTACGTTTGACGAAAAGCCGCTGGATGCGCAAGTTGCGGCGGGAAGCGAGTTCAATCACGCGAGTCAGCTCAGTCAACTGAGTCAATCTAGTCAGCCGAGTCAGCCCGAGGGGGCGGCGGCGGACATCGGATTCTCCATCCGCGCGCTGCTGGCGGCGGCGCGGGACGTGCTGATGCAGAGCCGCGGGGAGGGCGGCGGGATCTGCGGCGACGAGGCGTCGTTCGCGTGGATGCACTCCGCCGACATCGTCCAGCGCGTGCGCGAGCGCCCGGGCGACCCGCGCGCGCTGCGCCTGTCGCTGCGGTTTGGCGAGCTGGTAATCACGGCGCTCAAGGTGCTGCAAACCAAGGCGCCGCCCGGCACGCGGCTATGGAAGCCGTTCGTGCAATCGCGGCGGCAGGGGTCGGAGTGGGCGTGGTGCGGCGCGGTGACGGACGCAATGGACCCGAGTCGACCGGTGAACGCGGACCCGCTGAGCTGGGGCATCGCGGAGAAGGGGCTTAGTCGCCTGGAAGAACGGTTTGTGAAGATGCTGCAGGATGCCGGCTCGCTGCCGCTCCCGCTCCCTGACACCACCTCTGCGAAAGACTCTGCTGCTGGTGCTGCGGGCGCGGGCGGTGCAGGTGGTGCGGGTGCCGGTGCTCCGTCTGTTGATGCGCCATCCGCGCCTGCGGAGGGGAAGGGGCGGGCGGTGGCGGGGAAGGCGGAGGAGAATAGCGGGGTGAGCGGCGTAGCAGGAGGAGGCGGGGGGGAAGGCGCGCGCGTGGCGCCCAGGGACGGCGACGACTCGCCGCACCTGCCCGCGCTCTCGCGCTCGCTGGTCAACGAGCCTCGTGCCCCGTTCAGCCAACTCAAGAGCCAGGTGAGCTGTGGGGGCGGGTGGAGTGTGGGGGTGGGTGGGCTGTGCGGGCGGGCGGGATATAGGGACGGGTGGAGTGGAGTGGGGTGTATAGGCAGGTTTGTAGCATAGCCGGTGTGGCTTCTGCTCGCCTCTTGCGTGCAATCCATTCCACGTCACATCTCGTTTCTTTTCCCTCCCCCTTTCCCCCTCCCCCCTGCGCCTCCCGTGCACCGCCCCACCCTCCCCCCCCTCCCCTCCCCACGTTCCGCAGGTGACGCTCGCACCTGCATCGGCGCACATGAGAGCGCTGTTCCAGTGCGAGGAGCGGCTGCGGTACGAGATCCCCTGCCATGCCTTCCGCTACACGGCCACGGACGGCGGCAAGGCCATGGTGGCGCCCGTGGTGCGGCATGGCGCCAAGGCCGTGGCCAAGGCGCGCGACCACGCCATGCTCAAGCTCGAGCGCCCCCCGCACGTCACCATCCTGTCGCTCGTGCGCGATGCTGCTGCGCGGCTGCCCAACGGGATTGGCACGCGCGCGGACGTGTGCACGCTGCTGCGGGACTCGCAGTATTTTGTGGCGGAGTCCCCTGAGGCACAGGTAGGGCGTGTGTGGCGCAGGCAGGCAGGCAGGCAGGCAGGCAGGCAGGCATTCACGCTCATGCTCGTGTTCCTGCTACCCCCACAGGAGTATGTGAGCTGTCTAGTCTGAATCGTCTTTCCATGGCTCCTTGTCAGCATCGCTGTTTCCTTACCTCTCCTCCCTCCCCCTTTTTCGCCCCCACATGTTCCCCCCTCCTCCTGTCCCACCCTCCCCTCCCCCCCCCCCCTCCCCTCCTCAGGTGAACCAGATAGTGAGTGGCGCCATGGCGTCATGGATCGCTTACATTACGAGCGCGACCCGTGTGTGAAGTACCTAGCAGACCGAAAGATGTGGCGCTACCTGCACCGCCACCGCTGCCATCCTCCCTATCCCCCCTTCAAACCCCCTCCTCTCCCCAACCTTGCCATTCGTCACCAAACTCTCCCTTGCTCCTTCCCTCCTGCTCCCCACTTCCCCTGCTCCCCCCTTCCCCTGCTCCCCACTTCCCCTGCTCCCCCCTTCCCCTGCTCCCCACTTCCCCTGCTCCCCCCTTCCCCTGCTCCCCACTTCCCCTGCTCCCCCCTTCCCCTCTCCCCCAACCCCTCCCCCCCTTCCAGGTGAACCAGATAGTGAGTGGCGCCATGGACCGGTTGCACTACGAGCGCGACCCGTGTGTGAAGTACCTGGCGGACCGCAAGATGTGGCGCTACCTGCACCGCCACCGCGTGGCGCACGACTTCCTGCCCGACGGCACCGTCTCCACGCGCCAGTGGGGCCGCAAGAAGGGCGGCGCAGGGGGAGACGGCGACGCTGGGGATGCGGTTGCCGGTGGTGCGGATGGGGTTGCCGGGGAGGGTGTGGCTGGGGAGGGCGCTGCTGGTGGGGAAGGAGGGGTAGGTGGGATGGCGGAGAGGGAGTTGAGTGTGGTGGTTGGTGCGATTGGGGGGGTTGAGGGTGGGAGGAGTGGAGAGGAGGGTGTGAGGAGGGAGAGGGGTGTGGGGTTTGGGAGGAAGAGTGGAGAGAAGGAGCAGCAAGGGCAGGTGGTGGGGTTGAGTCAGCAAGGGGAGGTGCAGAGGGGCGTTGGCGGGCTGGATAAGCAGGGTGTACCAGCTCATGTGAAGCTGCTGCCGGCACAGCAGCAGCAGCAACTCCAGAAGTTGGCTCCTCAGTTGTCTTCACTGTCCAAGCTGCCAGTGCAGGGGCAGCAGCAGCAGCAGCAGCAGCAGCACCAGCAGCACCAGCAGCTACAACAGAAGCAGCAGCAGCAGCTACAACAGCAGCAGCAGCAGCAGCAGCAGCAGCAGCAGCAGCAGCAGCAGCAGCAGCAGCAGCAGCAGCAGCAGCAGCAGCAGCAGCAGCAGCAGCAGCAGCAGCAGCAGCAGCAGCAGCAGCAGCAGCAGCAGCAGCAGCAGCAGCAGCAGCAGCAACAGCAACAACAGCAGCAGCACCGGCAACAGCAACAACAGCAGCACCAGCAACAACAGCAACACCAGCAGCAACATCAGTACCAGCAGCAACAGCAGCCGCAACAGCAGCAACAACGGCAACGGCAGCAGCAGCAGCAACAGCAGCAGCAGCAACAACAGCAGCAGCAGCAGCAGCAGCAGCAGCAGCAGCAGCAGCAGCAGCAGCAGCAGCAGCAGCAGCAGCAGCAGCAGCAGCAGCAGCAGCAGCAGCAGCAGCAGCAGCAGCAGCAGCAGCAGCAGCAGCAGCACCAGCACCAGCACCAGCAACAGCACCAGCAACAGCACCAGCAGCAGCACCCACTGCAGCAACAGCACCACCTGCAGCAGCAGCAGCAGCAGCAACGGAAACCCTCACAGAAGCACCTGCTGCAGCATCAGCACCAGCAAAACCAGCAACAACAGGTGCAACAGCAGCAGCGTCAACAGCTGGCTGGTCAGGAATGGCCTCTGTTCCCACAGGCAGCAATAGCAGCAGCAGCAGCAGCGGTGGCGGCAGCAGCGGCGGGTGCAGGGGCAGCAGCAGAAGCAGCAGGGCCAATAGGGCCAGCTGGTCTTGCACCCAGAAGCAAAGCCGTGGGTCGCTCGCCATCCTCCTTGCCAGGAGCCACAGGTGCAACCCCCTCCTCCGCCACCACAGCAGCGGCAGCAGGTGCAGCAGCAGGCAGTAGGGCGGGCAGCTTCTGGGTAGCAGCAGCAGCAGATGCAGGGGACCATGGTGTTGGTGCTCCCATGCGGGGAGATATCTCTGTGGAATCCGCCTTGCCCGCTGCCTTGACTGCTGTGAGTGGCGGCTTTGAGAGGAGCAGATCAATCTCTCATGTCTCCAGTGACCTGAGACAGCCTCCCCACCAGCTCCTGCCACAGTCTGGAATGATGAAACCGGGTCCTGTTGGGGGGGGGAATATTGCTGCTGCAGCTGCTGCGTCTCTGGCTGCCTCCTCCTTGGCTGCTGCTGTGGCCGCTGCTGCTCCAGCTGCTGGTACCGCTGCGGCCAGTCTGAGTCCGCATGTGGCAGCACCTGCTGGCGCTCGTCAACCTGTGCCTCGCTCCATGGCTGCTGCTCCCTCGCGCCCTGACTTTGTGACAGGAAGCCGCCCTGGTGCGGGTGCGCATGGTCTCAACCTGAACACGGGGCAGTTTGAAGCCATCGCTGGCAGCAGGGGCAGCAGCGGCGGCAGCAGCGGCGTTGGCGGTACTGGCGGCGTTGGTGGTGGCGGCATTAGCCTTTCTAGGCCAAGCCATGGTGTGGGCATTTCCAGCCAGACAGGCATGACAGGCAGCATGGCAGGGGGCATGGCAGGGGTTATGGCAGGGGGCATGGCAGGAGGCATGGCAGGGGGCATGGCAGGGGGTACGGCAGGGGGCATGGCAGGAGGCATGACAGGGGGTTTGGGAGGAGGCATGGCAGGAGGCATGACAGGGGGTTTGGGAGGAGGCATGGCAGGAGGCATGGCAGGCGGCATGACAGGCGGCATGACAGGAGGCATGGGAGGCAACATGGCAGGGGGTATGGCAGTGTCGGGTCAGTCTGGAAGTGCCAGTTTGCAAGGGGGGGGGTTCTTTCCAGCAGAGGGCGTGTTTGGAGAGGGCAGGGGAGGAGGCAGGCTTCACGGGCTGGGCAGCAACACGCAGGGCAGGGAGCTACCCTTGGCTGCATCCTCATCTTCCCCTCGTGTGCCTGGTTCTGCCGCTGCCACAGCACTTGCTGCAAGAGGTGTGCTGTCCTCTGCTGCTGCTGCTGCTGCTGCTGCTGCTGCTTCCATGGGTGTGTCAGCCGCTGGTGTTAAATTTGAACAGGCTGCAGCGCGTGCAGGAAACATGGGGCCTTCTCATGGTAACCGCCTGGTTTCTAGCGATGGGACCAGTCATTTTAACCAGATGAGTGAACCAGGGTTAGGGTTGGGAGGGAACGAGTCCATAGGGCAGCCGGAATTGGACTTTGGGCTCAACAATTTATCACAACACAGGATCTCATCGGCCAGTACTGGTATCACCAAGCAGTTCTTTTAGGTATGATGATGGCTTCTGGTTTCAATAACCGTGACAGTGTGTCTGTGACAACAGGGACGTCAACATCTGACAAGATTGATGTGATCATATTTTAAGCATTATTTTCCAATTCGGGCTGGTGCAGCATTGTGAACAACCTGAACTCAGAAGGTTCCTTGGCCCCAATGCTATCCTGATTGTTACAATATGACTTACGGTACCTGTACTATAAGCACTACAATACCAGGGACAAGCACTACCGTCATCGCTCGGATAGAAGACAGTGCTGAATAGTAGACAGGGGTTGTCTATTATCTGGGTGTCTCTTATAAACAAGCTAGCCTCATTACAAGACACCTAATAATGTGTGTGAGTTAAGCCAGTGTAGGGGTTAGGGGCAATTGTACAGCGAGGGGGTATCTTCTAAATCGTTCTTGGTCCATTTATAAGACTTACAAGACACCCTAAACCGTCCCAAATTCAAGATAACCCAAGCATTTTGAGTAGTGTACGAGATAAGTGTCAAACTTATATGTTGCTCATTGTGTAGGCTGTAGTGGGGTATGTTGGGAACAAATACGGTAGTCCTAAGCGCCTCTGTCGTGTCGAAACCTCAAGACACAAGAGAAGCAGCGCAAATCGAAGCACCAGCGAGTCAACCCTCGGAGGTTGATGTAACCGCTAGAGGTTACGAGAAAGTCAAAGGTCAGCGACCTTTGACCTTACAAATGCAGCGCGACATACAACTGACTCGTCTTAGAATCTTAAACAAAGGTAGGCTTAGAAGCCATGGTTTAGGTGCCTAGGTAATCAAGTTTTTTAGGGTGAGGAGGAAGGTATCGAGAGATTTTTGAAAGAGAAGGGGTTTCACTAGGAAGACTTGGGATACAAGTACAATGCCCTAAATTGGGTTGTACTCATTACAGAGTACCCCACTGTAGGCTAGACAGCAAATATATTCTGACAACTCGACATTGAGCAGTGTGAGAATAAGCGAACAGGGAATGGATGAACTAGCAGTGAAATGAGTACAAGTAGGAAACCCTAGAATTGTGTACCCCCTATAGGCTAACCCACTGTAGCCTACACAAGCATAACATATATAATGTTTGACACACCCCCATAGGCAAAGTGGGGGAGAACAAGGGGTCACAAGACCAGTCAAGCAAAGCAAAGCAAGCTCAGGGTGGATCACAAAGTCACCACACAGTCCGAGCACAAGAGCAGGGCCAGAGGCCAGTTCACATGCAGGAGTACAGACATATATATAAAACTAGACAAGCAAGAGCAGGTATATATATATGTCACAGTACAAGTAAAGTCAAGAGGAGAGCAAGTGAGGCAAGACAGACACAAGACCCAGCTGGGTGCAAAAGCGCTGATGATCACAAGGCGCGAGTGCCTTGGTGAACACATCAGCAGTGTTGGCCTCAGAGGCCACGTACGCAAGTCGCAACTGACCACGCTGCTGCAGCTCACGAGCAAGGAAGTAGCGGAGAGCAATGTGCTTCGTTCTGTGCTCCAAGCGCTGCTCTCGACACAAGGCCAGCATGGCCTTGTTGTCTACGTACAGCACTGGAGGAGAACGAGGCGGCTCTCCAAGGTCAGTCAGCAGGTAGGTGAGCCAGCGAAGCTCCTGTGCAGCCATGGCCCCGGCGTAGATCTCAGCCTCACAACTGGAGCCGAGAACTGAAGACGAGCGAGTAGACCGCCACGAGACAGAGCCGGAACCAAGGCTGAAGGTGTAACCCTGTGACGACCGCTGCGTAGCCTGGTCGTCAGCCCAAGAAGCGTCCGCGTGGCCGGTAAGGACCACTGGACTCCGCCCTCCAAGCACAAGCCCCATGCCCGACGTACTGCACAGGTAGCGCAATACCCTCTTCGCTGCAGCCATGTGCTCTGGTCTGTGTCTCCCAGGAGCAACATAGCGTGCAAGAATGCTCAGAGGATATGCAAGGTCAGGTCGTGTGCAGGTCATCAGGTACATGAGGCAGCCAACAAGCTCTGCATACGGACCACTCGACTCTACGGACTCATCCGAAGGCAGAGCTGAGAGTGAGTGGCGAGTAGGCAGAGGAGTGGCCTGAGGCGAGGAGTACGTGAAGCCGAACCGCTGAAGGACCTGCTGCACCATGTGTGACTGAGTCAAGGTAATGGTGCGGCGTGCTCTGTCCCGAGTGATCTGCAAGCCAAGGTAGCTGCGCAGTTCACCCAGGTCTGTGCACGTGTGTCTCTTCAGCAGTTCGGACTTCACGTGGGCGAGTCCAGCAGTGTCCGCTGTGGCAAAGACCAAGTCGTCGACGTACACGAGGATGTAGAACGGCGGCAGTGAAGTGTCGGTGCGCAGAAACAGCGACGGGTCAGCAGTAGAAGGAGCAAACCCAAGAGCCGCAAGCGTAGTCCTCAGTGTGTCGTGCCACTCACGTGGTGCCTGGCGGAGACCGTAGACTGGCCGTCGGAGGCTCCACTGGGTGCCAAGAGGGAAAGTCCCAGTGAAGCCAGGTGGACGGCGCAGCCAGATCTCCTCGTGCAGGCTACCCTGCAGGAACGCAGTGCTGAAGTCAAGAGAGTGAAGCTCGTAGTCGCGCTGAGCGGCTATGTGCAGCAGCACCCGAAGAGTGGTCATCTTCGGGGTGGGAGAGAAGGTCTGAAAGTAGTCAACTCCCTGCCGCTGACTGAAGCCACGAGCAACGTACCGCGCCTTGAAGACAGGTGGAGAGCCCGGCGGCCGCTTCACCCGGAAGATCCACATGCCACTGACGATGTTCGCCCCAGGAGGGGGAACTGCGTCAACGTAGGTGCCTGTGGACTTCCAGGAAGCCATCTCTGCATCCATAGCTGCCTGCCACTGAGAGGAGTAGGGACCCTCTACGGCCTCCGCGTAAGAACGCGGAGTCGGGATGTCTAGTGCATCCGGGTCTCCCTCAGGGGCAAGCAGTACAGACGCGAGATGAGGTGAAGCAGCCGCTAGACACTGTAACTCCTCCTGTCTGTCCTCTAGGACGTCCGTGCCAAGAGCACACTCACCCCCGACGGACGGAGGACAGACAGACGCAGACTCAGTAACAAGACCAGCAGCGTAGTCGAGACGACAGCGAGCAGCAAAGTCAACGAGCTCAGCGACTAGAGCAGACGCAGCAGTGGACTCAAAAGAGGGGTCAGTGACGAGAGTAGCAAGCAGACGCGTGACAGTAGGACTGGCAGCGCGAAGAGAGTCCGACTCAGGGTCGGCAAGCGCAGGAAGAGAGGACTCAGGAGGAGAAGGCAAAGGGGCACGCAGAGGAGCAGTGGACGGACGCAGAGACATCCGGTGCGTGCCAGGGACAGGAGGAGGACGCTGACGTGAACCGCGACCACTAGCGCGAGCAGCACGAACAGGCGACGCGGGACGAGACGCAGGCTCACGACGCTCAGCAAGACCTCCAGTAGGACCAGTGTAAGGAGAGGGAGCAGGCAGAGGAGAGGAAGGCTCCAACAGTGACTGCGACTGGACAGGCTGTGGACACTCTACCGAAGGAGAAAGACCAAGAACCTGCTGTAGGAGCGGAACGAAGTACGGCCGAGGCCGCGCGGCAGCTCCAGACTCAGCAGGGACAGCACCAGTACCCGCAGCGACAGCACCAGCGCCACCCACACCTCCAGCGGCAGGACCAACAGCAGTAGGCTCAGCACCAACGCCCTCAGCACCTCCAGCTCCAGGAGGACCCGCAGGTCCAGCAGCTCCGGAACCGGCAGCACCCGCACCCTCGACGGTCGAAGAAGCTCCAGCTCCAGCTCCAGCAGCACCTCCAGACTCAGCAGCACGCCTCCAGCGGCGAGCGTACCACTCGCGCAGCTCCTGTGGAGAGAGGGGCTCCCGGCGAGACGCAGCAGCAGGAGAAACCCCAGGCTCAGCAGCTCCAGACGCAGCAGGGACAGCACCAGCACCCTCAGCGACAGCACCAGCGCCACCCACACCTCCAGCGGCAGGACCACCAGCAGTAGGCTCAGCACCGACGCCCTCAGCAGCTCCAGCTCCAGGAGGACCCGCAGGTCCAGGAGCTCCGGGACCGGCAGCACCCGCACCCTCGACGGTCGAAGAAGCTCCGGCTCCAGCTCCAGCAGCACCTCCAGACTCAGCAGCACGCCTCCAGCGGCGAGCGAACCACTCGCGCAGCTCCTGTGGAGAGAGGGGCTCCCGGCGAGACGCAGCAGCAGGAGAAACTCCGGGCTCAGCAGCTCCAGACGCAGCACCCCCAGGCTCAGCAGCTCCCGACCCAGCACCCCCAGACCCAGCACCTCCAGGCACAGCACCCCCCGGCTCAGCACCCCCAGGCTCCGCTCCCTCCGCAGTAGCACCCTCAGGCCCAGCACCCCCAGCAGTAGCACCCCCAGGCTCAGCACCCCCGCGCACAGCACCCCCAGAGTCAGCACCCCCAGGCTCAGCACCCGCAGCAGCACCAGAGTCACCAGTAACCTCGACCGGGTCAACGGCGTCTACCTGGGACACACCTGAGGGGGCAGGAACCTGAGGGGGGAGGGGGTCTACCGGGGGGGGAACCGGCACAAGGAAGTCCGGGGGAGGGGGGAGGGAAGGAGTGCGGTAGGGGAAGAGACGGTAGAAGGGGACTGACTCGTCGAACGTGACGTCCTGGGAGGACAGAACACGACGAGAGGAGGGGTGGTAAAACTGCCACCCTGGGGCGTCAGTGGGGAAGCCAAGGAAGACACAGGGAGCAGCACGAGGGGACAGCTTGTCCGCAGACAAGTCGCGGACAAACGCCCGAGTTCCCCAGACACGGAACACAGACGCATCGCCAACCTTCCCCGTCCACAGCAAGGCTGGGGACATCGCAGGCCGAGAGACCCGGGGGTGAAGGTTGAGCTGATGCGCCGCGTACCTCACCGCAAACGGCCACAGAAAATGGGGGGCAGCCGCATGCATCATGGACGTACGAGCGACATCCATGACCATGCCAATGCGGCGCTCAGCAATCCCATTTTGCTGTGGTGAGTCCGGAAGCGTGAAGGTCTGGCGGATCCCCCGTGCACGACAGTAGTCTCGCAGAAGGCGAGAAGAGAACTCTCCGCCTCTGTCAGAGTGCAGACGCAGAACAGGAAAGTCCGAGCCGAAGCTCTTCCTGAGCTGGAGACGAGCCTCGCGGATCCAGTCGATCAGCACCTCAGTGACCTCACCCTTGCTGCGCAAGGGGAGGACTGTGGTGTAACGCGAGTAGTCGTCAACCACCAACAGGAAGTAGCGCTCGTAACCCTGCCCACGGACGGGGGCTGGGCCCCACACATCCATGTGAAGCGTCTGCAGGGGAGCCTCTGTCGGGGGGAAGTGGGAGGAGTGAGGAGTAGCCCGGAGGCGACCCTCGACACAGGGGACACAGGAAGGTCCTGGCCCGGAGGGGAGAGGAGGGAGAGACTGGGGAAGACCAGAGACAAGGACACGGGAAGCCATGCTCCGAAGACGGGGCAAGGAGGGGTGACCAAGACGGTGGTGCCACAGGAGAGTCTCGTGAGACAGGAGGCGACAAGTACAGGGGGCAGACTCAGGACCAGACCTGGACGCAGCAGCAAACACCTGACCCGACGCTGCTACCTGACCGGACGCGGGGACAGGAGGAGACTCAGTGGTCAGGGTGTAGAGGCTCGACCCCGGCCGACGCGAGAACGTGGCCAGGTGCCGGCCTGTGCGTGCGTCCGTGCAGTGGGTCACCCGCTGACTCGCAGGAGTGAACTGGTGAACCCCCGCATCCTGTAGGTCTGCACCACTCACCAAGTTCGTCGAGAACGAGGGGAGGTACAGGCCAGACAGGGTGCCCGAGGGGGCAGCCGGACACGGGAGGACAGTGGAGAAGTGAGCGAGGACAGGACCCCCAGAGGGGTCAGCCAGGGAGACTGCAACCGGCCGACCAAGCGGCGTGAGTGTGGTGCGGTCCCGAAAGAAGGAGCGAGAAGCCCCAGAGTCAAGTGTAAAGGTGAGGGAGGCCGAAGCCAACGCGGTACCTGAGAGGGCAGCCTCACCCGCACCTGAGGAAGCAGACTCACTAGCACCTAGAGCAGCAGCCGCACCTGTACCTGGAGCAGGAGACTCACTAGCACCCAGAGCAGCAGCCTCACCAGTAGCTAGAGCAGCAGGTCCTATACCTGGGTCAGGCGGGACGCACAGGTGACCGGCACTGTCAGCACTAGTAGGCAATGCATACATGGCAGTGAGAATAGCATCATAGTCAAGAGCATATATATCTACCCTCTGCCTAAGGAACTCCACCCAGTCGGGAAGCTCAGCCTCGTCGCCAAACACGGTACGCCAGGCGTCGCTCAGACGGGCGAAGCAGCGGGACGGTGTATGACTACGTGTCCCACAAGGCTGACCAGTCCGAGTACCAGTGCGAATCACGTAAGAGCAGCGAACAGCACTGAGAGACCCTCCACTCTGAGCGTACCACTCACGAAGCTGGCGAGGCGTGAGAGACACGCGAGAGGGTCGCGGGAGCTGCATCTGGCCGCCACCACGAGTAGAAGCAGCAGGAGTGGTAGTAGGAGTAGCGTCGCCACCCCTACAGCCCCAACCAGCGTACCACTCACGCAGCTGCTGGGGCGTGAGGGACTCACGCCGGCGTCGCTGGGGCTGCATGTGGCTCCGCAAGTAGAAGCAGGTGCAGGACTAGCAGCAGGGAGGCAGGCAGCCAGGCAAGCCAAAAGGCAGGCAGGCAGGCAGGCGACGCGCAGTGTGCGAGCAGGGCAAGAGCTCACCAGTGGTGGGAAGAGTAGGCTCGGCGACCCAGCGGCTCGGCAGCTCGGGCGACTCGGGCGGCTCGGCGGCAAGGCGGCTCAGCAGCAACTGCAGCTCAGCAGCTCGGTGACTCGGCGGCTCGGCGGCAGGGCGGCTCGGCAGCAACTGCAGCTCAGCAGCTCAGCGACCCGGCGGCTCGGCGGCAGGGCGGCTCGGCTGTGGGGCGGCTCGGCTGCTGCAGGTGAGCGGCTCGGCTGCTGCAGTGGGAGATGAAGGAGGAGGAGAAGCAGGGGAGGCCACACACCTGCCACCCCTCTGCTGGCCTCTCCCGTCGCCTGTCGAGGTGACCTGAGGGGGCCGCTTGCGGCCCCCGAAGGAGCCGCGACGGGCGACGGGAAAAGGGGGGGTGGGTGGTGGGGGGCCGGTAGGTGCAGCGGCGGGGCCAGCAGGTGGAGTTGCGGGGCCGGTAGAAGGGGACGGCAGGAGCCGTCAGGAGGGGACGGCGGGGCCGTCAAGAAGGGACGGCGGGGCCGTCACGAAGGGACGGCGGGGCCGTCAGGAGGTGACCGGGCCGCGACGGGGGCAGGCGGCGGGGCCGCGTAAGGGCCTGGGCGGGGCCGCGACAGAGCCGTCGGCGGGGCCGCGTGAAAGCCGGGGCGGGGCCGCGTAGAAGCCGGGGCGGGGCCGCGCGAGAGCAGGTGGCGGGGCCGCGAAGGAGCCGGGGCGGGGCCGCGTGAGAGCAGGCGGCGTAGCCGCGTAAGGGCCTGGGTGGGGCCGCGACAAAGCCGTCGGCGGGGCCGCGTGAAAGCCGGGGCGGGGCCGCGTAGAAGCCGGGGCGGGGCCGCGTGAGAGCAGGCGGCGGGGCCGCGACAGAGAGGGCGGCGGGGCCGCGTCAGTGAAGGCGGCGGGGCCGCAGGGGAAATGGCGACCCGAGGGGTCGCTAAAAAAAAAAGATCGCGCCTCGGGGGGCGCTTCGGTGGGCCCAAAAAAAAAAAAAAACGGTCCGTAGAAGGACCCGCTCTATACCATGTGAGAATAAGCGAACAGGGAATGGATGAACTAGCAGTGAAATGAGTACAAGTAGGAAACCCTAGAATTGTGTACCCCCTATAGGCTAACCCACTGTAGCCTACACAAGCATAACATATATAATGTTTGACAAGCAGTTGCCTGAGTCGCACTGTATCGAACTGCAACAGTAAAGTAGTTACAATTATGTCTCTTCATATTCTCTGTACTCATATATATATTCCTGTATCTCTTTGCTTTAATCAACTTACTTTGCCCTCACATACTAGCGCAAGGTGGTTCAAGGACCTTATTCAAAACGCTTCCGCTACTACATCATTTACTCAGACTTTAACTCTACTAAAGATCCTAGGACGTTTCAGCCCAACATGGTATGAGAGCTGGTTAGAGTTAAAAATTTCTCTTTTTCTTCAACACTTAATGCATCAAGAAGACATGTCTGCTAGAAAGGAGAGGAGCTCCTCCAACGGCTCTCCCGGTACTACCCCTACTCCACCTCCTGCCTCTGGCCTACAGACAGAGGAGGGGACAACAACGAGACCAGCAGCTGAGTCTACAGAAACACCCGCAAACCAAGGCGCGGGCTTCGATCCAAGCATGATGGAGAAATTCTTCTCCTTCATATCCTTCTACGAGCAGCATCAGCAAGGAGTACCTGCGCAATCAAACAACAGCAACAACAACAACAACGTGACGCCCATGAGTCTCGATGGCTCATCCTACGCACGCGGGAATCAACATCAACAACCTACCTTCACTCCGTACGAGCCCCAGCGCGGCTCCGTCAGCTTCATGCCACAACCACAACCTGCACCGGGACAAGAAAGAGCACTGGACGCACTACAAGTTCAGTCGCAGTTCGCGCATGTTCTAAAACTACAAAAGACAAAACCCTTCGACGGGAAGGACTTCTTTACCTGGTCGTTCGAATTCGAGCTGATGATGGAAGGAGCGCAGATCCTTGGCTTCTTCGACGGGTCCCTGCCATATCCAACAAACGGCACACAGTATGAGAAGCAGTAGTACACCTATCAATCGATGATGGCGTACACAATACTACTGAGGAACATCACCCCGACTCAACAGCAGAACATAAGGACTTACCGAGGTTACGGTAACTCTGCAGAGCTCGCGTACAACCACTTGAAGAACCTGTATCAAGCAACAGACAGCGTAAACCAAAGTCGGTTAATGGAGCAGTTGACAACAATCGAAATGAAACCAGGCGAGAAGGGAATGGCGTATATCAGTCGCTGCCGCGAGCTGCGCGACAAGCTTCTTCGATGTGGAGGATCGATTTCAGAAGACGCCTTTGTCACGGTTGTCATCGGCGGTCTTGGCCCTCACTGGCGCTCCACTCGCGCCATACTACGAGCACACGGGAGAATCTCTGAAGCTGCACTCTGCGCCGAAATCCATGCCGAGCAGCAGGACATGGACCTGCAAGAAGAACGACATAAGAAGAAAACGTCAGTACTAGAGTTCGCGTTTCACACCCAGCGACGCTACAACAACAACAACAATCGGCAACAACATCATTTGAAGCCCGTACCTCCGTTTTGCCACATCTGCAAGACCTCAGGGCATCCTTGTACGCACTGCCCGTATTGTCAGCAATCGACAACACCACAGCGACAACTTCGGCCTTCAAGCTCCCAAGTCCCTTCAACGCAATCAAATCCCATGACAAAGATTCAAGCCTCAACGACTCCAACAGGACAACCTGCACAAGGAGCAAGAAACATCGTCAACTGTATGGCAAAGATAACAGATTCCTGCATCACCGAGTCACCACCACACTACTCACCAGAAGAACGACTCGACGCAACCACACCTCGCCGCGAGTCTCTTCAGCCGAACCCGACATACGCCGCCATCGCTCAAAGCGAGCCATCCGGAAGAGATACTTGGTTCTTGGACAGTTGCTGCGGACAACACATGTGCTCCTCAGGACGTTTCGTTCAACGCGAGCACCGACTCCAACAAGAAGTTGTCATCACTGTCGCCAATAATCAAAACCTGCGCACAAGACGACAAGGCATAGTACAACTTCAGTCACGGGAAACAAACGTCGTCCTACAAATGTCAAAAGTACTAATCGCGGAGGGACTCGGCTACAACTTCCTGAGCGTCAGTCAGTTGATGGCGAAAGGCATTCACCTCGAAGCCGACAGTACCACCCAGGAGTTCAAACTATACCACGGGAAGGGCGACCTCTACATCGGAAAGGCGAACCTGAAGAACAACGTCTTCATCCTTGACTTCGTCCCAAACCTGGGCACCGCAGACAGCGACACCATTGTGAACTTCGCCGATTGGACGCACCCTCCAGATCTTGATCCAGACTTCAGCCCGGAACGCTTCTGGTACTCGCACACCATCCCTGAAGTAGAACAAACACGCGCGTTCGCAACTATTCAACACTCGGCAGCAACAGAGACAACATCGGCAGCAGCAGAGACATCATCGGCAGCAGAAGAGACAACATCGGCAGTAGCAGAGACAACATCGGCAGCAGCAGAGACAACACCGGCAGCAGCAAAAACATCATCGGCAGCAGCAGAACCATCGTCAGCAGCAGCGACACCAGTTCTTGTTGACGAAGCACCACCAACACCCGCACAGCAGCTGAACCCAACTCAACGAGAAGTCCACAGAAGCGCAAACTTCGTCGCCAGCTTCTACTCCAACTCCGATGCGTATCGACGCTCACCCGGACACCGCGTCTCCGAAGACATCTGGCACTCACGCATGGGACATCCAAGCAACACCGTGTTAAATAATACAATAAGAGCAGGAGTCCTAGACAAGGACTCATTACTACTACCCGACGGCAGAGAACTTCAACAGGCACGAGGAACTTGCCTTACCTGCCCCGAAGCCGACTTACCACATCGACCGTTCACTCCTCACCACAACTCGAGCGCACCCGCGTACGCACCACTCGAGAAGGTGTACAACGATATTCTCTTCAAACGAGAACCAGGACAAGTTACTTACAACTACACGATCACCTTCATCGTCGCCGCCACTCGATACGTCTGGCATCTAAACCTACCCAGCCGCGACATGACACTCGCAGCGTTCGCCGCCTGGCTACCAGTAGCAGAGAGAGAGTCGGGAGCACAGCTGAAAAGCTTCCAGTTAGACGGAGGAGGAGAATACACCTCTCAGCGATTCAAGCAGTACCTGGGGAAAGGGGAATCAAGCAGCTCCTCTCCCTTCCTACGCCCATGAGCAGCAAGGTGTCGCAGAAAGAATGAACAGGACTCTGCAGAACAACATGCGCAAACTGTTACGTGGCATGCGGCTACCCAACCACCAGTGGCCTGCATCAATGGACCACGCTGTCATGCTGCACAACTTGATGTCGTCGTCCTCACTTCCGAACAACGCATCACCGCATCTGCTGTGGACAGGGAAACAGGGCAGCACAAAAATGTTACGACTTTTCGGGTGCATGGTACAGTACCGACCCCCAGAAGCGCGAGCGGGAAGATTTTCACAACGCGCACAGTGGGGACTACACCTCGGCATCGAAAAGAATTACAACGCGTGGAAAATCTTCGACGTCCACTCCAAGGAATCAGTAGCAGCACGTGACGTGATCTTCTACGAACGACTCACGCTTCAGACGTACCTCGCCAACTTGCACGAAAATCAGGACCCCACAGGTGGCTTTCGTGGTGACCGAGCCTTCGCCTCAGCAGCGGACGAAGCAGACTGGGACGAGCAGAACGTCGAAAACGCATCAGAAGAAGCCGGACCTCTCCTGTTCTGCTCCGTCAACGTCCCCATGGACGACGAAAATCCTCGCGAAAGCGCCAACGCCGAAGTCTTCTACCACTTCGCCGACAATGGTTACGTAACATCTGCGACAGTCAACACCAACGAAGCAGAACGGATAGGGCCGAATTTCATACCCGACCCAGAAGCGGGAGATGAAGCAGCTTATCCCGAGGATACAACACTCCCTCGCTACTCACAGACTGGACTGCAGATTCTCGGTCTCGTCACCGCAGTCCACGGCAACGCTCTTCCTAAAGAGCCTGTGACGGTTCAGCAGGCTCTGGGGGGGGAACACAGGGAGAAATGGCGTGAAGCCATGGACAGAGAATTAAAGGCGCTGGAGGAACGGAACACCTGGAAAGTCGTTCTCCTCAGTGTGGCAAGAAACAAGACCATCCTCACCGGGAAATGGGTCTTCCGCATCAAAACAAAGGCAGACGGCACAATCGAGAAATTCAAAGCACGCTGGGTCGTGGGAGGATTCGATCAGGAGCACGGACGGGACTTCACCGAGACATTCGCCCCGGTCAGCCGACATACCTCACTCCGAATTCTCCTCGCGATCGCCGCTATGAAGAAGAAGAAACTGCGGCAAATCGATGTCGCCAACGCGTTCCTCTACGCACCCGTCGACGCCGAAATCTTCGTCGAGCTCCCACACGGTACCCACGGGGAACCTAACTAGGTTTGCCAGCTGCTGAAATCGCTCTACGAAATCAAACAAGCCCCGCGGCTGTGGCAACAGCACCTACACACTTGCCTCACTCGCATCGGATTCCGCCAACTGCCTCACGACCAAGGGATGTAAGGACTCACCAAAAATGCCGACTATATCCTGCTGATCGTCTACATCGACGACCTACTCTACATTGGCTCCACTGACGACGTCACCACCTGGTTCGAAGGGGAGCTGTAGAGGGACCTCACACTCACGGTCTCCTCTACCGTCACTCAGTACCTCGGCCTCAACATCCGCGAAGAAGAGAATGCGATCTATCTCAGCGCCGAAAAGTATGCCGACACTATCTCCAAACGCTTCGCGCTCACACCTACTACTATCACCACGCCATACCGCTACATGGCAGGGAACGACAAGGGAGGTCCCGCTCTACTCAAAACCGCCGGAATACGCAACTACCAGAGAAAGCTGGGCTGCCTTGTCTTCGCAGCCGTCACCTGCCGCCCAGATCTGTCCTACTCCGCAAGTCAACTCGCTACCTACCTCAAAAGGCCCAAAACAGAACACCTGGCGGAACTCAACCGCGCTCTCCACTACTTTGTGAGCACCTCAACGATCGCCCTGACATACTACAAGAACACAACTACACCAACGAAACTAATCGGCTACGTCGACGCCGATCACGCCGGCGATTCAGACAACAGATGCTCCCTCACTGGCTACATCTACCGCCTCAAACCTATCGGACCTATCTCCTGGCAATCGAGCAAGCAGGAACTAATCGCTCTCTCATCAGCTGAAGCAGAATATATCGCACTCTGCTCAGCCACCAAGGAAGGACTCTACCTTCGCGAGGTGCTAGAAGAAGCGAAGTTAGCCGAGTTACCCAACTTCACTCTGTTCTGCGACAGCCAATCTGCGATTCGCATCGCCAAAAAAAGCGGATTCGCGAACAGAACGAAGCATATCGCTCTGTGATACTTCTTCGTGAAGGACGAGATCGAGAAAGGGAAACTCGAACTATCCTACTGTCCCACGTCCGAGATGGCAGCTGACTACTTGACCAAGAAGCTCGGAAAACAGAAGTTCGAGTACTGCATGCTGCTGACTGGACAAAGCCACGTCACCATCAGCGACACTCCAGAAGCGAAGGGGAGTGTTGGGAACAAATATTCCTAAGCGCCTCTGTCGTGTCGAAACCTCAAGACACAAGCGAAGCAGCGCAAATCGAAGCACCAGCGAGTCAACCCTCGGAGGTTGATGTAGCCACTGGAGGTTACGAGAAAGTCAAAGGTCAGCGACCTTTGACCTGACAAATGCAGCGCGACAGCAAGGACATACAACTGACTCGACATTGAGCAGTTGCCCAAGTCGCACTGTATCGAACTGCAACAGTAAAGTAGTTACAATTATGTCTCTTCATATTCTCTATACTCATATATATATTCATGTATCTCTTTGCTTTAATCAACTTACTTTTCCCTCACATGCTAGCGCAAGGTGTTTCAAGGACCTTATTCAAAACACTTCCGCTACTACATCATTTACTCAGACTTTAACTCTACTAAAGATCCTAGGGCGTTTCAGCCCAACAGGGTAAACTATATGGGGTGCAACCCAATTAGGGTTGGCACTTGTACCCATCCTGCTGTTAGTCATTCCATTCCTCGTTCATTCTCCTGACATGGTTTTAGAGCAGATCCTAGCCTAGGACAGGTTTTTTTTTTTTTTTTCGGGCCCACCATTACTTAGTGACCGGCTGCGGTTACCGCGTTACCCCACACCCTGCCCTTTGCTGCGCCGTCACCGTGCGCCCTGCCCTGCCCTGCCTTGCGTCACACTGCCCGTGTACAACCTGCCCCGCGTCACGCTGCATCGCGCATGCCTTGCCCTGCCTTGTGTCGCGCTGCTCCGCACACGCCCTGCCCTGTCCCGCGTCGCGCTGCCCTGCGCACGCCCTGCCCTGCCCCGCGTCGCGCTGCCCCGCACACGCCCTGCCCCGCATCCTGCTGCAGACCGTGTGTTGCGCCCTGCTGCAGCCCGCGCGTCGCGCCCTGCTGCACTGCACAGCGCGCTCCCTGCTGCCCGCGCCGCCCAGGCTGAGCCGCGCCGCCCAGCCCGAGTCGCCCTGCCCAACCCGATCCGCCCTGCTGCTCATGCTACTGCTGCTGCTGGTGGAGGTGCTGCTAGGAGTGCTGGAGGTGCTGCATCCTAGTCTCACCGAGCCGCTCTGCTGCTCTTACTGCTGCTGCTGCTACTCGTGCTACTGCCTTCCCTCCGTACTGACCTACTGGTCGCGCGCCTTCTTGCTTGCCCGCTATGACTTCACTTCGTGGCAGCAGTGGGAGTGGTGGCGGCCGTAGTAGCAGTCCCTGTGGAGCTGTTCGGTAGAGGGTTTCTGGCGGTGGCCAGATACAGCTCCAACGACGTCCGCACGAGTCCCTCACGCCCCAGCAGCTTCGTGAGTGGTACGATAGTTGGGGTTGTGGCGGCGGCCGTAGTGACTGTCGCCCTGGAGCTGGTCGGTCGAGAGATTCTGACGGTGGCCAGATGCAGCTGCAGCGGCGTCTGCGTGAGACCCTTACGCCACCACAGCTACGTGAGTGGTAAGCTCAGAGTAGAGGGTCTCGGAGTACTTCTCGCTGCCCGTACGTTATTCGCACAGGTGATCGGGCTGGTCAGACTTGCAGGACAATTGGTCACAGACAGTCCCGCTGCTTCGCCGTTCTGAGCAACGCCTGGCGTACAGAGTTTGGTGACGCGGCTGAGCTCCCCAGCTGGGTGGAGCTGCTTAGGCAAAGAGTGGATATCTTTGCCCTTGACTATGATGCTATCCTCAGTGCCATGTATGCGTTGCCTGTTAATGCTGAGGGTGACTGTTACCTGTGTGTGCCGCCCGACCCAGATATAGAGGCTGCTGCTCTAGGTGCTAGTGTGTCTGCTACTCTAGGTGCTAATGAGTCTACTGCTCTAAGTGCTAGTGAGTCTGCTGCTCTAGGTGCTGGTGAGTCTGCTCTCTCTGGTATTGCACCTTGTGAGAGTACAACGGCTTATGCCAGCTATGCTTGCTTGCCTCTACTTTATTATGCTATTTCTAGCATAGGATAATCATATGCATGCATGAATTGCTTGATTTCCTAGGCTAGGTGCTTTCCTATATTTTATTATAGTTATAGCACCAAGCTAGGTTACGTGCACCGAATTCTGGCCTTTTCGGTTGCCACCAAATTGCCTTCTACCGAATTCGGTAAGGGTCTGTTCGGGACGCTACGCGACCCGCGGAACCTTCGCGTAACACCTGGTTACGGGGCTTTGTGTCGAGCCTATATATAGCCTCGTGTTGTACCCAGGTGATCATATTCAATCTCATTCTCTTTTCTGAGCTCGATCCTAGATCCTCACACTTGGTAATCAGAGCCTGTTTAGAAGCGAAGTTTTTCGACCGCTAAAACCTAGCTTTTAAAACCGCGGGGGCGACGACGGGAAGCGCCGATTTCGGGTACGTAAACCAGTTCCGCGCTATTTTCTAACGTCCCCCTCGAACCGGTTTTTGAACGCTCCTCCGGTCCAGGAGCGAAAAAGTTGGAATTTCGACCGTCGGATCGATTCGAATCTCAGCGGCCCTGAGAATTTCGCCCAAAAAAGTTGGAGTTTGGAGTGTCGGATCGAATTTCTTCTCAACGGCCGAGATCAGACGCGAATTTCGACTAAGGGAGAATAACGCGACCTACAGAAACAGCCCTCGTCATTTCTACAGTCAACTCGACTCACAGCATGGAAGGCCAGGGCGACAACTACGCGACCACGAGCGACGTCGCGAGCCTCCGCACCGACATGGAGCAGACGCAGGCGACGCTTCGTCGACTCGAGGCTTTTTTAACAAGCCACCCGGCGCTCGCCACGACAGCAGCAGCGACTGCAACCACTAGAGCACCGACAATTCCAGCAGCAGTGACGACACTGATATTTCACGGCCCAATGGCACCACCAACGCCGAACCTCGAAGCAGCACGACCGAGGCTCCCGGAAGCGTTCGATCCAAGCGCAAAGGGATCCGACGTCCGGCGTTTCGTGGCAATCCTCGAGATCTACTTCGAGGCCATTGGCTGTTCGACCCCGACATACGACGCAACACGAATCCGGCTCGCAGCAACACTGTTACGCGGACCAGCACTCGAGTGGATCTATAACACTGACGTGGCCCGCGGGGAGAAAACGTGGCAGCAGTTTCGGGCAGAATTTATCACGCGTTTCGAACCGGTTAATACTACCTATATGGCGTTGCAACAAATTCATCGGCACAAGCAGTACAGTAGTGTAGCGCAGTACACGCAGCAGATGGAGCTCCTGTTCACCCGCATCCCCGACCTGACCGAAGGCGAAAAAATCACGGCATATACAGAAGGGTTAAAATTGGGGGTTCAGCGGCAGGTGATCGCGTCAAATCACGAAAGCTACAAGGACATCGTGCGTGCAGCCGAGCGTTACAACGCGCTTACCCGAAGTCAACCCGAAACACGACGTTTCACGCCGAACCGTACATTCGGCACGGAGCGATCGGCACCCCCCACGTTCGCCGAAGCGATGGATATCGACAAATTCGACGCGAAGCGGCAGCCGACCAAATGTGAATTTTGCGGCGCAGCAGAGCATCAGATTTTGTCGTGCTACAAGTTGAAGAAAGTACGTGCGATCATGCAGGACGGTAACAGTGGAGCACCCCCGAAGTAAAAAAACAGGAATCGCCAGTAGCCGCGGATCGAACTGGCGATCGCGTAAAGATCCGAAAAGCGAAAAAGGGCGACGACGTGGCGACTTGAATGGAATGACTATGAACGAAGTGAGTACAAATAGGAAACCCTAATTGGGTTGTACCCCCTATGGGATACCCCACTATAGCCTACAGAAACAAGTAAGCTATAAGTTCTGACACACCCCCATAGGCAAAGTGGGGGAGAACAAGGGGTCATAAGACCAGTCAAGCAAAGCAAAGCAAAGCTCAGGGTGGATCACAAAGTCACCACACATTCCGAGCACAAGTTCAAAGGCCACAAGGCCAGTTCACATGCAAGATCATATATAGAGATATACAAGAGCAAGAGTATATATATGCGAAAGTACAAGCAAGGTCAAGAGGAGAGCAAGTGAGGCAAGACAGGCACAAGACCCAACTGCGTGCAGCAACGCTGATGATCACAAGGCGCAAGTGCCTTGGTGAAGACATCAGCAGTGTTGGCCTCAGAGGCCACGTACGCAAGTCGCAGCTGTCCACGCTGCTGTAGCTCACGAGCAAGAAAGTAGCGAAGAGCAATGTGCTTCGTTCTGTGCTCTAGTCGCTGCTCTCGACACAAGGCCAGCATGGCCTTGTTGTCTACGTACAGGACTGGAGGAGAACGAGGCTGCTCTCCAAGGTCGGTCAGCAGGTAGGTGAGCCAGCGTAACTCCTGTGCAGCCATAGCCCCAGCGTAGATCTCAGCCTCACAACTGGAGCCGAGAACAGAAGACGAGCGGGTAGCCCGCCACGAGACAGAGCCGGAACCAAGGCTGAAGGTGTAACCCTGTGACGACCGCTGCGTAGCCTGGTCGTCAGCCCAAGAAGCGTCTGCGTGCCCAGTGAGGACCACTGGACTGCGCCCTCCAAGCACTAGCCCCATGCCCGACGTACTGCACAAGTAGCGCAACACCCTCTTCGCTGCAGCCATGTGCTCTGGTCGGTGTCTCCCAGGAGCAACAAAGCGTGCGAGAATGCTAAGAGGGTATGCGAGGTCAGGTCGTGTGCAGGTCATCAGGTACATGAGGCAGCCAACAAGCTCTGCAAACGGGCCACTCGACTCTACGGACTCATCCGAAGGCAGAGCTGAGAGCGAGTGGCGAGTAGGCAGAGGAGTGGCCTGAGGCGAGGAGTACGTGAAGCCGAAGCGCTGAAGGACCTGCTGCACCATGTGTGACTGAGTCAGGGTAATGGTGCGGCGTGCTCTGTCCCGGGTGATCTGCAAGCCAAGGTAGCTGCGCAGTTCACCCAGGTCAGTGCACGTGTGTCTCTTTTGCAGCTCGGACTTCACGTAGGCGAGTCCAGCAGTGTCAGCTGTGGCAAAGACCAAGTCGTCGACGTACACGAGGATGTAGAACGGCGGCAGAGAGGTGTCGGTGCGCAGAAACAGCGACGGGTCGGCAGTGGAAGGAGCAAACCCAAGTGCCGCGAGCGTAGTCCTCAGTGTGTCGTGCCACTCACGTGGCGCCTGGCGGAGACCGTAGACTGGACGCCGGAGACTCCACTGGGTACCAGGAGGGAAGGACCCAGTGAAGCCAGGTGGGCGACGCAGCCAGATCTCCTCGTGCAGGCTGCCCTGCAAGAAAGCTGTGCTGAAGTCGAGAGAGTGCAGCTCGTAGTCACGGTGAGCAGCAACGTGTAGCAGAACCCAAAGAGTGGTCATCTTCGGGGTGGGGGAGAAGGTCTGAAAGTAGTCAACCCCCTGCCGCTGACTGAAGCCACGAGCCACGTAACGCGCCTTGAAGACAGGCGGAGAACCCGGCGGCCGCTTCACCCTGAAAATCCACATGCCACTGACGATGTTCGCCCCAGGAGGGGGAACAGCGTCAACGTAGGTGCCTGTGGACTTCCAGGAAGCCATCTCTGCATCCATAGCTGCCTGCCACTGAGAGGAGTAGGGACCCTCTATCGCCTCCGCGTAAGAGCGCGGAGTCGGGATGTCTGGTGCATCCGGGTCTCCCTCAGGGGCTAGCAGTACAGACGCGAGACGAGGTGAAGCGGCGGCCAGACACTGGAACTCCTCCTGCCTGTCCTCAAGGACGTCCGTGCCAAGGGCACACTCACCCCCGACGGACGGAGGACAGGCGGACTCAGACTCAGTGACAAGACGAGCAGCGTAGTCTAGACGACAGCGCGCAGCAAAGTCGACAAGCTCAGTGACAAGGGCAGACGCAGCAGACGACTCGAAGGAGGGGTCAGTGACAGCAGTAGCCAGGAGACGCGTGACAGTAGGACCGGCAGCACGAAGAGCGTCCGACTCCGGGTCGGCAAGAGCAGGAAGAGAGGAAGCAGGAGGAGAAGGCAAAGGGGCACGCAGAGGAGCAGTGGACGGACGCAGTGACATCCGGTGCGTGCCAGGGACAGGAGGAGGACGCTGACGCGAGCCGCGACCACTAGCGCGCTCAGTACGAACAGGCGACACAGGACGAGACGCAGGCTCACGACGCTCAGTAAGACCTCCAGTCGGACCAGCGTAGGGAGAAGGAGCAGGCAAAGGGGAGGCAGGCTGTAGCTGTGGCTGTGACCGGACAGGCTGCGGACCCTCTAAGGGAGGAGGAGGAGGTGTAAGACCAAGAACCTGCTGCAGGAGCGGAACAAAGTACGGTCGGGGCCGCGCGGCGACGCTAGAAACAGCAGGAACAGCACCAACAGCCCCGGCAGGAACACCCACTCCAGCAGCACCTCCAGCAGCACCACCAGAAGCTCCAGAACCTCCAGCCGCAGCACCAGGAGCACTGTCAGTCGTGCCGCCAACGGCAGGCTCAGCGCCAACACCCTCAGCAGGACCAGCTCCAGGAGAACGCTCAGACTCAGCAACTCCAGCACCCACAGTACGAGCGCCGGTGGGGCGCGCAGCAGCAGTACCCTCTGCACCAGCAGCACGCCTCCAGCGCCCGGCAAACCACTCACGCAGCTCCTGTGGGGAGAGTGGCTCCCGGCGAGACGAAGCACCCCCAGGCACAGCACCTCCAGGCTCAGCACCCCTAGACACAGCACCCGCAGGCTCAGCACCCCTAGGCTCAGCACCCCCAGGCACAGCACCCCCAGGCACAGCACCCCCAGACTCGGCACCTCCAGGCTCAGCACCCCCAGGCACAGCACCTCCAGGCTCAGCACCCCCAGACTCGGCACCTCCAGGCTCAGAACCCCCAGACTCCGCACCCCCAGGTTCAGCTCCCGCAGCAGCACCAGAGTCACCAGTGACCTCGACAGGCTCGACCGCGTCTACCTGGGACACACCTGAAGGGGCAGGACCCTGAGGGGGGAGGGGGACTACCGGGGGGGGACCTGGTACCAAGAAGAGCGGGGGTGGGGGGAGGGACGGAGTGCGGTAGGGGAAGAGGCGGTAGTAGGGTACCGACTCGTCGAACGTGACGTCCTGGGAGGACAGAACACGTCGAGAGGTGGGGTGGTAAAACTGCCACCCAGGGGCGTCGGGGGGGAGCCCCAGGAAGACGCAGGGAGAAGCACGAGGGGACAGCTTGTCCGCAGACAGGTCGCGAACAAACGCCCGAGATCCCCAGACTCGGAACGCCGACGCATCGCCAACCTTCCCAGTCCACAGCAGAGCTGGGGAGGTCTCCGGTCGAGAGACCCTGGGGTGGAGGTTGATCTGGTGCGCAGCGTACCTGACCGCAAACGGCCACAGAAAATGGGGAGCAGCCGCATGCATCATGGACGTACGAGCTACGTCCATGACCATGCCAATGCGGCGCTCAGCAATCCCATTCTGCTGCGGTGAGTCCGGAAGCGTGAAGGTCTGACGGATGCCTCGCGCACGACAGTAGGCACTCAGGAGGCCAGAGGAGAACTCTCCGCCTCTGTCCGAGTGCAGACGCAAAACAGGGAAGTCAGAGCCAAAGCTCCTCCAAAGCTGGAGACGAGCTGCGCGGATCCAGTCGATCAACACCGCAGTGACCTCACCCTTGCTGCGCAAGGGGAAGACTGTGGTGTAACGCGAGTAGTCGTCAACCACCAGCAGGAAGTAGCGCTCCTGACCCTGTCCACGGACGCGGGCTGGGCCCCACACATCCATGTGAAGCGTCTGCAACGGGGCCTTTGTCGGAGGAAACTGGGAGGAGTGAGGGGCAGCACGCTGGCGCCCCTCGACACAGGGGACACAGGTGGGGCCAGGGCCCGGAGGGAGGGGAGGGAGAGACCGGGGAAGACCAGACACAAGGACTCGCGAGGCCATGCCTCTGAGCCGAAGCAGAGAGGGGTGGCCAAGGCGGTGGTGCCAGAGGAGGGTCTCGTGAGACAGACGACGGCACGAGCAGGGGGCAGACTCAGGACCAGACCTGGACGCTGCAGCAAACACCTGACCAGACGAAGTGACCCTACCAGACTCAGCACCTGGAGGAGAAGCAGTGGTCAGAGTGTACAGGCTCGACCCTGGCCGACGTGTAAACGTAGCCAGGTGGCGACCTGTATCCGCCTCCGTGTAGTGGGTCACCCGCTGACGAGCAGGGGTGAACTGGTGGACACCCGCATCCTGGAGGTCAGCACCACTCACCAAGTTCGTCGAGAACGAGGGGAGGTAAAGACCAGTCAGGGTGCCAGAGGGGGCCGCCGGACACGGGAGGACAGTGGAGAAGCGAGACAGGACAGGCCCCCCAGAGGGGTCAGCCAGGGACACCGCAACCGGCCGACTCAGCGGCGTGAGAGTGGTGCGGTCCCGAAAGAAGGAGCGAGACGCTCCAGAGTCAAGGGTGAAGGTGTGAGAGGCCGAAGCCGACACAGTACCTGAGAGGGCAGACTCACCAGCACCTGAGAGCACAGACGCACTGGCACCTAGAGCAGCAGCCTCACTAGTACCTGACGCGGCAGTACCAATGCCCGGGTCGGGCGGGAAACACCGGTAACAGTCATCCTCATCACTACCAATCGCAGCATACATAGCAGAGAGAATAGCATCAAAATCAAGATCATAAGTAGCTACACCAGCCCTAGACAGCTCTCCCCAGCGGGGGATCTCAGCTGCCTCCGGAAACTGCTGACGCCAGGCGTCAGTCAGGCGGCCAAAGCAGCGGCGGGCAGTGTGGGCGCCTCCACACCTCTCCCCTGCACGGTCACCGGTGCGGAGAACGTAGGGGCAAGGACCAAGCGCACCACCACGCTGACGCTGCGAGTACCACTCACGGAGCTGCTGAGGGGCGGGGACGGTGCGAGAGCGCTGCTGCTGCTGTGGCTGCTGCTGCGGCTGCTGCTGCTGCTGCTGCTGGCGCTGACCACCCCCGGAGCTGCTCCGCTGAGACGAGCCACTCTGACCCCCGCCTCCACTGCCACCCCCGCCTCCACCGGCACCCCCGTCTCCACCTCCACCTCCCCCACCAGGACCGTCGCTCCCACCGCTCCCACCGCCTCCTCCGCTACCACCTCCGCCGCCACCTCCGCCTCCACCGCCGCCACCAGTACCTCCACTCCCGCCACCACCCCCACTGCCACCCCCACTCCCCCCGCCACCCCCACCGCCTCCTCCACCGCCCCCTCTAGCTCCACCCGCTCCCTTGCCCCCCTTGCCCTTGCCAGCGCGACGTCTGCCGCTGGGGGCAGACGCCGCGCCGACCGACTCAAAACCAGTGAGGTCGGCCGCAGCGGCAGAGGCGACAGAGGGCAGCAGGGGGGAAGGACCACACCCCTCAAAGATGGGGGTGCGAGGGTCACCCCGAGAGGCCCCTACAGCGACAATACTCTTCTCAGCCGCTAGCAGGGACTCCTCAAGGAGGTCGACAGTGAGAGTGGTTGGACAGACAGAGAGAAACTGGTCCCTAACGACACGAAGGGACTCAGGGAGACAGGTGACGAGAAAGTAGAGAGTGATGTACATGGGAGGAGGGTTCGCAGCGCGGAACTCAGCAGGAAGGGCAGCGCGGTAGCGGGTGTCACTAGCACGGAGGTGGGTAACGAGGTCAGCGACAGTGTGAAAGGAAGCGAGGTCAGGGAAGAGAAACGGTAGCATGAGGCGGCTAAGGGTAGCGGAGGAAGGGGAGGAGTAGCGTGCAACTACAGCGTCGTACAAGGCCTGAGCGGTCTTGCACTGACTAAAGTGGGCACGCTCAGAGGAAGGGAGGTGGCGACGCACAGCAAGACGTGCAGCAGCATCGCGGGTCGCCCACTTGGAGCGAACGGCAGAGTCAGCATCAGCAGGTGGGGCAGGGACAGCGCCAGAGACAAAGTCAAAGAGAGAGACCTCATCTATCGCATCACACAGTAAGTACAGCTGCAGGTCTTCAATCCAGACGGCAAAGTCAATGGCCCTCCCCTCAGCGTCAAAGGTAAGAACATTGGGGGTGGCCATGACAGCAGCTGAAAATCTCACCGGGCGGGGAGAGGCAGGTAGGTCAGCAGCAGAGGAACAGCAGCACGGCTCCGCAGGCGGCTCGGGCGGCGCGGGCGGCTCGGGCGGCACGGGCGGCTCGGCGGCGGCTCGGCGGCGGCTCGGCGGCGGCTCGGCGGCGGCTCGGCGGCGGCTCAGGCGGCGGCGGCTCGGCGGCGGCTCGGCTGCTGCTGGGCGGCGCGGGCGGCTCGGGCGTCACGGGCGGCTCGGCGGCGGCTCGGGCGGCACGGGCGGCTCGGCGGCGGCTCGGGCGGCGGCTCGGCGGCGGCTCGGCGGCGGCTCAGCGGCGGCTCGGCGGCGGCTCGGCGGCGGCTCGGCGGCGGCTCGGCGGCGGCTCAGGCGGCGGCGGCTGCTGCTGGGCGGATCGGCGGGGCCGCGTAGCAGAGTGGCGGCGGGGCCGCGACCGAAGAGAGCGGCGGGGCCGCGTAGCAGAGGGCGGCGGGGCCGCGTAGCAGAGGGCGGCGGGGCCGCTACCGAAGAGAGCGGCGGGGCCGCGTAGCAGGGGGCGGCGGGGCCGCGATCGAAGGGCGGCGGGGCCGCGTGGCAGAGGGCGGCGGGGCCGCGTAGCAGAGGGCGGCGGGGCCGCGTGGCAAAGGGCGGCGGGGCCGCGATCAAAGGGCGGCGGGGCCGCGTAGCAGAGGGCGGCGGGGCCGCGTAGCAGAGGGCGGTGGGGCCGCGAGGCAGAGGGCGGCGGGGCCGCGTAGCCGAGGGCGGCGGGGCCGCGATCGAAGGGCGGTGGCGGGGCCGCGTAGCAGAGGGCGGCGGGGCCGCGATCGAAGGGCGGCGGGGCCGCTAGGGAAGGGCGGCGGAGCCGCGAGGGGAAGGGCGGCGCAACGGTCCGCTAGGGGCGACACGACGGGTCGCTAAAAAAAAACGCGCCTCGGTGTCAGAACATATCTATAGCTTATACTGCTGTGTAGGCTGTAGTGGGGTATCCCATAGGGGGTACAACCCAGTTAGGGTTTCATATTTGTACTGCTTTCATTCATAGTTCATCCATTCCTGTTTTCCTACTATCACATGGTATAGAGCGGGTCCTACCTTAGGACCGTTGTCTGGGCCCACCGACGCGCGCCCCGAGGCGCGCCCTTTTTTTTTTTAGCGACCCCTCGGGTCGCCTTTTCACTCGCGGCCCCGCCGCCTCCTCTGACGCGGCTTTGCCGCCTCCCCTGACGTGGCCCCGCCGCCTCCTTTAACGCGGCCCCGCCGCCTCCCTTGACGCGGCCCCGCCGCCTCCCTTGACGCGGCCTCGCCGCTTCCCCTGACGCGGCCCCGCCGCCTCCCCTGACGCGGCCCTGCCGCCTCCCTTGAAGCGGCCCCGCCGCCTCCCTTGACGCGGCCCCGCCGCCTCCCCTGACGCGGCCCCGCCGCCTCCCCTGCCGAGGCCCCGCCGCCTCCCCTGACGCGGCCAAGCCGCCTCCTCTGACGCGGCTCCGCCTCTGCTGCCGACGGCCCCGCCGCTGCACTCTACGGCCCGCCGCTGCACCCTGCCGGCCCGTCGCTGCTCCTGCCGGCCCGCCGCGCACCCTGCCGGCCCGCCGCTGCTCCTGCCGGCTCGCCGCTGCACCTACCGGCCCGCCGCTGCACCCATCGGCCCGCCGCCTCTTACGGCCCGCCACTTGCACCTGCCGGCCCGCCGCTGCACCTGCCGGCCCGACGCTGCACCTGCCGGCCCGACGCTGCATCTCCCGGCCGAGCCGCCCCAGCAGCCGAGCCGCCCGGGACCCGAGCCGCCCTGCCGCCGAGCCGCCCGGGAGCCGAGCCGCCCTGCACCCGAGCCGCCCAGCCGCCGAGCCGCCCGGGAGCCGAGCCGCCCTGCACCCTAGCTGCCCAGCCGCCGAGCCGCCCGGGAGCCGAGCCGCCCTGCGCCCGAGCCGCCCAGCCGCCGAGCCGCCCGGGAGCCGAGCAGCTGTGCACCCGAGCCGCCCGGTCGCTGAGCCGCCTTTCTGCTGACTGCACGACCTGCCCTGCCTGGTGAGCACTGTCCCACTGACACTGCGAGCTCTTTCCCTACTGCTTGCACTGCGTCGCTGTCGTCACCATGGCTACCCCTAGTGTCCTAGCTTTTGACGCTGAGGGTCGCGCCATTGATTTTGAGGTCTGGTTAGACGACCTGCAGCTGTTCTTACAGTGCGACAGGGCTGACGACCTTTCTCTCTTTGACCTCACCTCTGGCGCCTCTCCTGCCCCTGCTGCTGATGCTGATCCCGCTGTCCGCTCTAAGTGGGCCACCCGCGATGCTGCTGCACGTCTTGCTGTGCGTCGCCACCTCCCTACCTCTGAGCGTGCGCACTTTAGTCAGTACAAGAGTGCTCAGACCTTGTACGACGCTGTAGTTGCGCGCTACTCCTCCCCTGCCACTGCTGCACTGAGCCGTCTCATGCTTCCCTACCTCTTTCCTGACCTCTCTGCCTTTCCCACTGTCGCTGACCTCATTACGCACCTCCGCACTAGTGACACTCGCTACCGCGCCGCCCTTCCTGCTGAGTTCTGCGCTAAGAACCCCCCCCCCATGTACATCGCTCTCTACTACGTAGTCGCACGCCTCCCTGACTCCCTTCACGTCGTCAGGGACCACTTTCTCGCAGTCTGTCCCACCACTCTCACCGTCGACCTCCTCGAGAAGGCCCTCCTTGCAGCGGAGAAGAGCATAGTCGCTGTAGGTGCTTCTCGTGGTGACCCTCGCACCCCCATCTTTGAGGGGTGCTCTCCTTCCCCCTTGCTGCCCTCTGTTGCCTCTGCTGCTGCTGCCGACCTGCTTGGTCTTGAGTCGGTCGGCGCGGCGTCTGCCCCTAGTGGGAGACGTCGCTCCAGCAAGGGCAAGGGGGGCAAGGGCGCGGGTGGAGCTGGAGGGGGCGGTGGCGGTGGCGGCGGTGGCGGCGGAGGGAGTGGGGGTGGCGGCGGGGCTAGTGGCGGGGGTGGTGGTGGTGGTGGCGGCAGCAGCGGCGGAGACGGTGGTGGTGGTGCCAGCGGTGGTGGTGGAGGCAGCGGCGGAGGTGGAGGCGGCGGAGGTGGAGGCAGTGGAGGCGGCAGCGGAGGAGGCAGTAGTGGTGTAGGAGGTGGAGCTGGTCGGGGTGGTACCCAGCAGCGTAGCGGCGGTGGTGGTGGCCAGCGCTCGCACCGGCAGCAGCAGCAGCGCTCGCGGGACATCCCTTCGCCTCAGCAGCTTCGTGAGTGGTACGCTGGGCGTCAGAGGGGTGGGGGTACTGGTCCCTGCACCTACGTTCTTCGTTCCGGCGACCGCGCGGGTGAGCAGTGTGGGGGTGCCCACGCCACCCAGCGCTGCTTTGGCCGCCTGACGGACGCTTGGCGTCAGCAGTTCCCTGGGGCTAGTGAGATCCCTCGCTGGGATGAGCTTCTCAGGGCTGGTGTAGCGATCTTTGATCTTGATTTTGATGCTATCCTTACTGCTATGTATGTTGTGGATTATAGTGAGGAGAATGAGGGTTACCGGTGTTTTCAGCCCGACCCGGGCATTGGTACTGCTGCGCTAGGTGCTTGTGAGGCTGCTGCTCTAGGTGCCAGTGCGTCTGCGCTCTCAGGTACTGGTGAGACTGCGCTCTCAGGTACTGAGTCGTCCTCGTCCTCCCTCACTTTCACACTTGACTCCGGAGCTTCTCGCTCCTTCTTTCGAGACCGCACTACCCTTTCGCCGCTCGCCAGGCCGGTTGCGGTCTCCCTTGCTGACCCCTCTGGGGGTCCTGTCCTGTCTCACTTCTCCACTGTCCTCCCGTGTCCGGCTGCCCCTTCGGGCACCCTGTCGGGTCTGTACCTTCCCTCGTTCTCTACGAACTTGGTGAGTGGAGCGGACCTGCAGGATGGGGGTGTTCACCAGTTCACTCCTGCGCGTCAGAGGGTGACCCACTGCACGGAGGCTCGCACAGGCCGACACCTGGCCACGTTCTCACGTCGGCCGGGGTCGAGTCTCTACACCCTGACCGTTGAGTCTCCTCCTGTCCCTGCGTCTGGTCAGGTGGCTGCGTCGGGTCAGGTACTTGCTGCTGCGTCCCGGTCAGGTCCTGAGTCTGCCCCCTGTTCTTGTCGCCTCCTGTCTCACGAGACTCTCCTGTGGCACCACCGTCTTGGCCACCCCTCCTTGCCCCGTCTTCGGAGCATGGCTTCCCGTGTCCTTGTCTCTGGTCTTCCCCAGTCTCTCCCTCCTCTCCCCTCCGGGCCAGGACCTTCCTGTGTCCCCTGTGTCGAGGGTCGCCTCCGGGCTACTCCTCACTCCTCCCACTTCCCCCCGACAGAGGCTCCCCTGCAGACGCTTCACATGGATGTGTGGGGCCCAGCCCCCGTCCGTGGGCAGGGTTACGAGCGCTACTTCCTGTTGGTGGTTGACGACTACTCGCGTTACACCACAGTCCTCCCCTTGCGCAGCAAGGGTGCGGTCACTGAGGTGCTGATCGACTGGATCCGCGAGGCTCGTCTCCAGCTCAGGAAGAGCTTCGGCTCGGACTTTCCTGTTCTGCGTCTGCACTCTGACAGAGGCGGAGAGTTCTCTTCTCGCCTTCTGCGAGACTACTGTCGTGCACGGGGGATCCGCCAGACCTTCACGCTTCCGGACTCACCACAGCAAAATGGGATTGCTGAGCGCCGCATTGGCATGGTCATGGATGTCACTCGTACGTCCATGATGCATGCGGCTGCCCCCCATTTTCTGTGGCCGTTTGCGGTGAGGTACGCGGCGCATCAGCTCAACCTTCACCCCCGGGTCTCTCGGCCAGCGATGTCCCCAGCCTTGCTGTGGACGGGGAAGGTTGGCGATGCGTCTGTGTTCCGTGTCTGGGGATCTCGGGCGTTTGTCCGCGACTTGTCTGCGGACAAGCTGTCCCCTCGTGCTGCTCCCTGTGTCTTCCTTGGCTTCCCCACTGACGCCCCAGGGTGGCAGTTTTACCACCCCTCCTCTCGTCGTGTTCTGTCCTCCCAGGACGTCACGTTCGACGAGTCAGTCCCCTTCTACCGTCTCTTCCCCTACCGCACTCCTTCCCTCCCCCCTCCCCCGGACTTCCTTGTGCCGGTTCCCCCCCCGGTAGACCCCCTCCCCCCTCAGGTTCCTGCCCCCTCAGGTGTGTCCCAGGTAGACGCCGTTGACCCGGTCGAGGTTACTGGTGACTCTGGTGCTGCTGCGGGTGCTGAGCCTGGGGGTGCTGACTCTGGGGGTGCTGTGCGCGGGGGTGCTGAGCCTGGGGGTGCTACTGCTGGGGGTGCTGGGCCTGAGGGTGCTACTGCGGAGGGTGCGGAGCCTGGGGGTGCTGAGCCGGGGGGTGCTGTGCCTGGAGGTGCTGGGTCTGGGGGTGCTGGGTCGGGAGCTGCTGAGCCTGGGGGTGCTGCGTCTGGAGCTGCTGAGCCTGGGGTTTCTCCTGCTGCTGCGTCTCGACGGGAGCCCCTCTCTCCACAGGAGCTGCGCGAGTGGTTCGCTCGCCGCTGGAGGCGTGCTGCTGAGTCTGGAGGTGCTGCTGGAGCTGGAGCTGGAGCTTCTTCGACCGTCGAGGGTGCGGGTGCAGCCGGTCCCGGAGCTGCTGGCCCTGCAGGTCCTCCTGGAGCTGGAGCTGCTGAGGGCGTTCGTGCTGAGCCTGCTGCTATTGGTCCTGCCGCTGGAGGTGTGGGTGGCGCTGGTGCTGTCGCTGAGGGTGCTGGTGCTGTCCCTGCTGAGTCTGGAGCTGCCGCGCGGCCTCGGCCGTACTTCGTTCCGCTCCTTCAGCAGGTTCTTGGTCTTTCTCCTCCAGTAGAGGGTCCACCGCCTGTCCAGTCGCAGCCCCTACTGGAGCCTTCCTCTCCGCTGCCTGCTCCCTCTCCTTACACTGGTCCTACTGGAGGTCTTGCTGAGCGTCGTGAGCCTGCGTCTCGTCCCGCGTCGCCTGTTCGTGCTGCTCGCGCTAGTGGTCGCAGTTCGCGTCAGCGTCCTCCTCCTGTCCCTGGCACGCACCGGATGTCTTTACGTCCGTCCACTGCTCCTCTGCGTGCCCCTTTGCCTTCTCCTCCTGAGTCCTCTCTTCCTGCGCTTGCGGACCCTGAGTCGGACTCTCTTCGTGCTGCCAGTCCCACTGTCACGCGTCTGCTTGCTACTGTCGTCACTGACCCCTCTTTTGAGTCCACTGCTGCGTCTGCTCTAGTCGCTGAGCTCGTCGACTTTGCTGCTCGCTGTCGTCTCGACTACGCTGCTAGTCTTGTTGCTGAGTCTGCGTCTGTCTGTCCTCCGTCCGTCGGGGGTGAGTGTGCTCTTGGCACGGACGTCCTAGAGGACAGGCAGGAGGAGTTACAGTGTCTAGCGGCTGCTTCACCTCATCTCGCGTCTGTACTGCTTGCCCCTGAGGGAGACCCGGATGCACTAGACATCCCGACTCCGCGTTCTTACGCGGAGGCCGTAGAGGGTCCCTACTCCTCTCAGTGGCAGGCAGCTATGGATGCAGAGATGGCTTCCTGGAAGTCCACAGGCACCTACGTTGACGCGGTTCCCCCTCCTGGGGCGAACATCGTCAGTGGCATGTGGATCTTCAGGGTGAAGCGGCCGCCGGGCTCTCCACCTGTCTTCAAGGCACGGTACGTTGCTCGTGGCTTCAGTCAGCGGCAGGGAGTTGACTACTTTCAGACCTTCTCTCCCACCCCGAAGATGACTACTCTTCGGGTGCTGCTGCACATAGCCGCTCAGCGCGACTACGAGCTTCACTCTCTCGACTTCAGCACTGCGTTCTTGCAGGGTAGCCTGCACGAGGAGATCTGGCTTCGCCGTCCACCTGGCTTCACTGGGACTTTCCCTCCTGGCACCCAGTGGAGCCTCCGACGGCCAGTCTACGGTCTCCGCCAGGCACCGCGTGAGTGGCACGACACACTGAGGACTACGCTTGCGGCTCTTGGGTTTGCTCCTTCTACTGCTGACCCGTCGCTGTTTCTTCGCACCGACACTTCCCTGCCGCCGTTCTACATCCTCGTGTACGTCGACGACCTGGTCTTTGCCACAGCGGACACTGCTGGACTCGCCTACGTGAAGTCCGAGCTGTTGAAGAGACACACGTGCACAGACCTGGGTGAACTGCGCAGCTACCTTGGCTTGCAGATCACTCGGGACAGAGCACGCCGCACCATTACCTTGACTCAGTCACACATGGTGCAGCAGGTCCTTCAGCGCTTCGGCTTCACGTACTCCTCGCCTCAGGCCACTCCTCTGCCTACTCGCCACTCACTCTCAGCTCTGCCTTCGGATGAGTCCGTAGAGTCGAGTGGTCCGTATGCGGAGCTTGTTGGCTGCCTCATGTACCTGATGACCTGCACACGACCTGACCTTGCATACCCTCTGAGCATTCTTGCACGCTATGTTGCTCCTGGGAGACACAGACCGGAGCACATGGCTGCAGCGAAGAGGGTATTGCGCTACCTGTGCAGTACGTCAGGCATGGGGCTAGTGCTTGGAGGGCGGAGTCCAGTGGTCCTTACCGGCCACGCGGACGCGTCTTGGGCTGACGACCAGGCTACGCAGCGGTCGTCACAGGGTTACACCTTCAGCCTTGGTTCCGGCTCTGTCTCGTGGCGGTCTACTCGCTCGTCTTCGGTTCTCGGCTCCAGTTGTGAGGCTGAGATCTACGCCGGGGCCATGGCTGCACAGGAGCTTCGCTGGCTCACCTACCTGCTGACTGACCTTGGAGAGCCGCCTCGTTCTCCTCCAGTGCTGTACGTAGACAACAAGGCTATGCTGGCCTTGTGTCGAGAGCAGCGCTTGGAGCACAGAACGAAGCACATTGCTCTCCGCTACTTCCTTGCTCGTGAGCTGCAGCAGCGTGGTCAGTTGCGACTTGCGTACGTGGCCTCTGAGGCCAACACTGCTGATGTGTTCACCAAGGCACTTGCGCCTTGTGACCATCAGCGCTTCTGCACCCAGCTGGGTCTTGTGCCTGTCTTGCCTCACTTGCTCTCCTCTTGACTTCACTTGTACTGTGACATATATATATATACCTGCTCTTGCTTGTCTAGCTTTGTATATATGTCTGTACTCTTGCTTGTGAACTGGCCTTTGGCCTCACTCTTGTGCTCGGACTGTGTGGTGACTTTGTGATCCACCCTGAGCTTTGCTTTGTCTTGCTTGACTGGTCTTGTGACCCCTTGTTCTCCCCCACTTTGCCTATGGGGGTGTGTCAGAACATATCTATAGCTTATACTGCTGTGTAGGCTGTAGTGGGGTATCCCATAGGGGGTACAACCCAGTTAGGGTTTCATATTTGTACTGCTTTCATTCATAGTTCATCCATTCCTGTTTTCCTACTATCACACTCGGGGCGCGGTTCGGTGGGCCCTAGAAGCAGTCCCTAGGAGGGAACCTGCTCTGATTCCATGTGAAAACAAAGAACGAGAATGGAATGACTATGAACGAAGTGAGTACAAATAGGAAACCCTAATTGGGTTGTACCCCCTATGGGATACCCCACTATAGCCTACAGAAACAAGTAAGCTATAAGTTCTGACACTTCGGAGCGGGCAAAAAAAGGAGAAAATGATGGCGGGAATATAAAACCTCACGACCGGCCGGCAATAGGAGAAATCGCCGAGACAAATGGAGGCTCCGCGAAACAAGACTCTGCACCGACCGGGAAACTCCAGCCGAACACCCCCGAGAGTAAGAATATTCCCTCTCGAGGTTTTCAAGCCTTTAAAAAATTCAGGGGAGATTTCAAGGCCAAGAAAAAGCCTTCAGACATCACTCAAGTACCTGAGAAGTTGGGCAAACCACTCCGGAGCGTTGAAAAGGGTCGTGCGTTCCAAGGAGTTCATATTCTCTCCCCGCAGCAAAGTGTTAAGGCTCCTCATTGCCCACAGGAGAAGCCTACACAACTGCAAAGGCTTAAGGGAAGGTTCCAGGCCATGACGAAGCTGAATCGACCTCGGATAAATCCTTCTAACCCTACTCAGTTGGAAACTGATATGGAGTCAGCAGCTTCGAGCGGAGGACCGAGGAATGATCTATTCGACATACCTTACGATCCTATAAGCGAGACTATCTATGGTTACTCGGAGCAGCAACAACCACTACAACTCGAGGTGATCTGCAACGGGCGACGCCTCCAGGCACTGGTGGACAGCGGTGCATCTCACTCGGTGTGCGACCGTAGGACGTTGGAGAAAATTGGAGAACCTTCGAAGGAGACCAAGTTCATGGCAACAATGGTGGACGGTACGAAACTTCCCATCCACGGCAAAGCATCACTGCAATTGCACATAGGGGCGCTGAGGTGGAAGCCGACGTTGCCGATCACGAACATCAAGGGCTTAGATTTCATCTTCGGGCAAGATTTCTTGAAGCGGTTCAACCCCGAGATCGACTGGATCAACAGGAAGGCGTGCATCTACAACAACGGGAAACTAGTGGAGCTGCGAAGCTGGACGGATACAGGGAGCATTCCTGAAACGACACTGGCACGGTTCGAACAGACGGTGAACGAGAGTAACGCAGGGTACCTAGCACTGGTCATGGCAGCAGCAGAGGAGGAGATGCCGAACACGGAGCTACCTGCAGTAGTGAAGGAGGTCTTGGAGCAGTACAACGATATAATGCCCGACGACCTACCCGCAGGCGTACCTCCAGCGCGCACCCACGAGCACGAGATCGTGGAGGAACCAGGTGCGAAACCCGTCTCACGTGCACCATACCGACTGAGTCCGACCGAACTGACAGATATGAAGAAACAGATCGAGTATCTACTGGACAGACATTTGATCCGACCCTCCACCTCTCCCTACGGCGCACCAGTTCTCTTACCCCAAAACCAGACGGCAGTTTACGGATGTGCATCGACTACCGCGCACTGAACAAACAGACGGTAAAAAACAAATACCCCATACCGCGCATCGACGACTTACTGGACCAAAAGCGTGGTGCAACAGTCTTTTCAAAGTTGGACCTACGGTCGGGTTACTGGCAGATCAAGATGGCGGACAACTCGATCCACAAGACGGCGTTCCGTACCAGATACGGCTCCTACGAATACTTGGTGATGCCGTTCGGACTCTGCAATGCACCAGCAACGTTTCAGGCGGAGATGAATCACATCTTGCGGCCCCTGCTGGACGAGTGAGTGGTGGTGTACCTGGACAACATTCTCATCTACTCCAAGAACATGAAGGAGCACGTGGAACATCTACGGAAGGTGTTCGAGATCCTGCGGAAGAACAAGTTCTACGTGAAGCTGTCAAAGAGCGACTTCGCCCTGAAGAAGGTGCAGTTTCTCGGGCACATAGTGAGTGCCGAGGGCGTACACGTGGACCCGCGGAAGATCGAAGCCGTCAAAAAGTGGAAAGTACCGGAGAACGTGAAGGAGTTGCAGCAGTTCCTAGGCTTCACCAACTACTACAACAGGTTCGTGCCACAGTACGCTAAGATTGCAGCGCCACTGACCGACCTACTGAAAAAGGATACACCCTTCAAAGGGGATACTCCTCATCAGCAAGCCATGGAGCAGCTACAGACCGCACTGACCACAGCCCCGGTACTCATCCTACCAGACCCTGAGAAGGACTACGTAGTTGAAGTTGACGCTAGTGACCAAGCAGTTGGAGCAGTACTGATGCAGGATCACGGACGCGGTTTACAGCCCATCGCCTACCTCAGTAAGAAGCTACCTGAAGTCGCAGCCGACGCTCTCACGACGACAGGTGCGGTGGGTGGACTTCCTGGAAACTCACTTCCACTACGACATCATCTACAAACCCGGGCTACACAACAAAGCAGACGCGTTGAGCCGCCTAGGACATGTAGCAGGCATCCAACTCGACGGGATGAACCCTCTGCTCAAGGGTCTATTCCAACATGGGTACTCCGTGGACGCAGAGATCGCTACAGCACAGACCAAGAAGCTGTTACAGTGGGAGAAAGACTTAGCTCTAAGGAAGGGTTCAGGAAAGATTTGAGTACCGAATTACGCCCCGCTACGGCAGATCCTATTGGAGGAGTTTCACGACGTACCTTACGCGGGACATTTCGGGAGCAACAAGACGTTAGCAAGGATAGCGAAGTATTACTACGGGCCCGGGATGGCAGCAGGCGTGCAGCAGTTCGTCACCTCTTGCGACACGTGCCAGCGGATGAAGAGTAGCAAGCGGGTAGGGCTACTTCAGCCTCTACCCGTACCGGAGCAGCCATGGCAGGTCGTTAGCCTCGACTTCATCACCGGACTTCCTTCGACCTCACGGGGGCACGATTCCATCCTCGTAGTCATCGATAAGTTCTCTAAAATGGGTCACTTCATCCCGACCAACGCCACCGCTACTGCTGAAGCAACTGCTCGCCTCTTCTTCGACCGCATCATCACCATCCACGGCATCCCCGCTACACTCATCTCAGACAGAGACCCCGAATTCACGAGTCAGTTCTGGAAGGAGCTCATGGGATTATTGGGGACTAAACTGGCGATGTCCTCAGCATACCACCCACAGACTGACGGGCAGACAGAGCGACTCAATCAAGTGTTTGAACAGTTACTGCGCACAGCTTGCAAGGACGACATCAGCCACTGGGACACACTGTTACTGACTCTAGAGTTCGCTTACAACAACGCATCACATGCGGCCACAGGAAAAACTCCTTTCTTCCTGTGTTACGGACGGGAACCACTCACACCACAGCAGCCAACAACACCGGCACACGTCCAAGCCGCACATGACTTCGTCACCACCATGCAGCAGCTATGGGAGAAGACTCAGCGACGACTCACCACGATGCAGACCTCCCAGAAGCAGTATGCCGATCGTCAGCGACGTGATCACTCAGTAGCAGTCGGAGATCAGGTGCTTCTTGACACGCGCAACTTGAACCTGTCTCACCTCCCATCCAAACTCCGGCCTCGCTTCTGTGGTCCTTTTCTCGTTGAGGCACAGGTGACACCAGTTACATTCCGCTTGCGCTTACCTACTACTTGGAAGCTTCACAATGCTTTCCATGTTCAGCTACTGAAGCCCTACAAGGACCCCAACCAACAGTTCCAGGGACGGCAGCTACCGCCACCTCCACCTGTTCTTGTACAGGATGAACCCGAGTACGAGATCGAGCGCGTTCTCTCTCATCGGCGTTGCGGTGGCAAGACTCTCGAGTTCCTGATACGCTGGAAGGGATATGACCCCACTGAGGACAGTTGGGTTGCAGAAGCTGATATGGGCAACGCACGCCGTGCTCTCAAGGACTATCTTGTCAAGCAGGGTGTATCTCACGCCACCCAGCTTTGAGGGGGGGACGTGTGAGAGTACCACGGCTTATGCCAGCTATGCTTGCTTGCCTCTACTTTATTATGCTATTTCTAGCATAGGATAATCATATGCATGCATGAATTGCTTGATTTCCTAGGCTAGGTGCTTTCCTATATTTTATTATAGTTATAGCACCGAGCTAGGTTACGTGCACCGAATTCTGGCCTTTTTGGTTGCCACCGAATTGCCTTCTACCGAATTCGGTAAGGGTCTGTTCGGGAAGCTACGCGACCCGCGGAACCTTCGCGTAACACCTGGTTACGGGGCTTTGTGTCGAGCCTATATATAGCCTCGTGCTGTACCCAGGTGATCATATTCAATCTCATTCTCTTTTCTGAGCTCGATCCTAGATCCTCACACACCTGCTGCAGCCTTGCACACTTTCACGCTAGACTCAGGTGCTTCCCGCTGTTTCTTTCGCGATAGTACCACAGTCACACCGCTCTCTGCATCTTTTGCTGTCTCTCTTGCCGACCCCTCTGGGGACCCAGTCCTTGCTCGTTCCTCGACGTCCTTGCTGACCCGGAGTCTGACTCTCTTCGTGCCGCCAGTCCTAATGTCACGCGTCTCCTGGCCACTACCGTCACGGACCCTTCCTTTAAGTCTGTTGCTGCGTCTACCCTAGTTGTTGAGCTTGTCGACTTTGCTGCTCACTGTCGTCTAGACTATGCTGCCAGTCTTGTTGCTGAGTCTGAGTCTGTCTGTCCTCCGTCCGTCGGCGGTGAGTGTGCTCTAGGCACGGACGTCCTTGAGGACAGACAAGAGGACCTTGAGTGTCTTGCAGCCGCTGCGCCTCATCTCGTGTCCATGCTGATTGCCCCTGAGGGAGACCCGGATGCTCCAAACATCCCGACCCAGCGCTCTTACGCTGAGGTGATCGCGGGTGAGTACTCCTCTTAGTGGCAGTCAGCCATGGATGCAGAGACGGCATCCTGGAAGTCCACTGGCACTTACGTTGACGAGGTTCCCCCTCCTGGGGCGAACATCGTCAGTGGCATGTGGATTTTCAGGGTGAAGCGGCCGCCGTGTTCTCCGCCTGTCTTCAAGGCTGGTTACGTTGCTCGAGGCTTCAGTCAGCGAGAGGGAGTAGACTTCTTTCAGACCTTCTCCCCCACCCCGAAGATGACCACTCTTTGGGTGCTACTGCACGTTGCTGCTCAGCGTGACTACGAGCTTCAATCTCTCGACTTCAGCACAGCTTTCTTGCAGGGCAGCCTGCACGAGGAGATCTAGCTGCGCTGCCCTCCTGGCTTCACTGGGTCGTTTCCTCCTGGTACCCAGTGGAGCCTCCGGCGGCCAGTCTACGGTCTCCGCCAGGCGCCACGTGAGTGGCACGACACACTGAGGACAACTCTTGTGGCACTTGGGTTCGCGCCCTCTACTGTTGACCCGTCGCTGTTTCTGCGCACTGACACTTCGCTGCCGCCGTTCTACATCCTCGTGTACGTCGAGGACTTGGTCTTTGCCATTGCTGACACTGAGGCTCTCGCCCACGTGAAGTCGGAGTTGCAGAAGAGACACACGTGCACAGACCTGGGTGAACTGCGCAGCTACCTTGGCTTGCAGATCACCCGGGACAGGGCACGCCGCACCATCACACTGACTCAGTCACACACAGTGCAGTAGGTCCTTTAGCGCTTCGGCTTCACCTGGTCCTCAGCACAGGCCACTCCTCTGGCTATAGGTCACTCGCTCTCAGCTCTGCCATCGGATGAGTCCGTAGAGCCGAGTGGTCCTTACCCAGAGCTAGTTGGTTGCCTCATGTACCTGATGACTTGCACTTGGCCTGACCTTGCATACCCTCTTGGCCTTCTGGCTAGCTACGTGGCTCCTGGTAGGCACCGAAAGGTGCACTGGGATGCTGCAAAGAGGGTATTGTGCTACTTGTGCAGTACATCGGGCATGGGGCTCGTGCTTGGAGGAGGGAGCTCAGTTGTTCTCACTGGGCACTCATACGCTTCTTGGGTTGACGACCAGGCTACTCAGCGGTTGTCACAGGGTTACACCTTCAGCCTTGGCTCTGGTTCAGTTTCTTGGCATTCTTCTCGCTCGTCTTCTGTTCTCAGCTCCAGTTGTGAGGCTGAGGTCTACGCCACAGCCATGGGTACACAGGAGCTACGCTGGCTCAGCTACCTGCTGACCGACTTGGGAGAGCGGCCTAGTTCTCCTCCAGTGCTGTACGTCGACAACAAGGCTGCCATTGCCTTGTGTGAGGAGCACAGACTGGAGCACAGAACGAAGCACATCGCTCTCCGTTACTTCTTGGCTCGAGAGCTGCAGCAGCGCGGCCAGCTTCGTCTGCGTTACGTGGCCACGCATGCCAACACCGCTGATATATTCACCAAGGCACTTCAGTCCGGTGATCATCAGCGTTTCTGCACTTTACTAGGGCTTGTGCCCACTTTTTCTCACTTGCTGTAGGCTTTGCCTGTACTGTGATCTCTATATATATACCTGCATATTTGCTTTGCTAGGTTGAGATCACCTTGCTGTTTGTGTTGCGTATATGCCTCTACATGTGAACTGGCCGTGAGGCCCGTTGCTTGTGCTCAGAGCGTGTGGTGACGTTGTGATCCACCCTGAGCTTGTTTGCCTTTCTTGACTGGTCTTGTGACCCCTTGCTCTCCCCCACTTTGCCTATGGGTGTGTTATTGCTGTGCAGGATATAGTGGGTTAGCCTTTAGGAGGTACACAACTCCAGGGTTTCATACTTGTACTCCAATGTTGTGTAGTTCAACCACTTCTTGATTCTGACACTTCTGGCCTTGAACTTGTGCTCGGAATATGTGGTGACGTTGTGAGCCACCATGAGCTTGCTTTGCTTTGCTTGACTGGTCTTGTGACCTCTTGTTCTCCCCCACTTTGCATATGGGGCTGTGTCAAACTCATATGCTGTAGTCTGTGTAGGCTGTAGTGGGATAGACAATATGGGGTACAACACTTTTAGGTTTTCCTACTTGTACCCACCTGCTTGCTAGTTCATTCATTCCTCAATTCTCACAAGTTTATGTCACTTCTTATTCCCTGTATTTCCTATATAAACCCCTATATGTTCTGGTAATATTACCTCATTCATTTACATTTACTCCGATCTGAGGAGTTCATTTACACTTACATTCATTCTTATGCCATTCATTTGCATTTACATTTACATTTACTCCGACGTGAATCATGTTGGGCTGAGAAGCCCTAAGGATCTTTGTAGAGTTAAAGACTAAGTAGGATTGTAATAGCGGAAGCGTTGTAATACAGAGTGGTTGAACCACCTTGCACTAGTATGTGAGAGCAAAGTAAGTTGATTAAAACAAGCAAATACAAGGCTTTATATAAGAGTACAAGGAATACGAATAGATATAATAACTGTATTGCTGTTGCGATTCGATACAGTGCGACTCGGGCAACTGCTCAATGTCGAGTCAGTTGTGTGTCCTTGCTGTCGCGCTGTATTGGTCAAGTCAAAGGTCGCTGACCTTTGACCTTCGCGTAACCTCCAGGCGGTTACCCCAACCTTCGAGGTTTGACTCGCGACGCTTCGATTCAGAGTGCTTCGCTTTTGTATCCAGAGTTTCGACACGACAGAGGCGCTTAAGATTTATTGTTCCCAACACTCCCCTTCGCTTCTGGAGTGTCGCTGATGGTGACATGGCCTTGTCCAGTCAGCAGCATGCAGTACTCGAACTTCTGTTTTCCGAGCTTCTTGGTCAAATAGTCGGCTGCCATCTCGGACGTGGGACAGTAGGATAACTCGAGTCTTCCTTTCTCGATCTCGTCTTTCACGAAGAAGTATCGCAGAACGATATGCTTCGATCTGTTCGCGAATCCGCTTTTGTTGGCGATGCGAATTGCTGATTGGTTGTCGCAGTGCAGGGTGAAGTTGGGTAACTCAGCTAACTTTGCTTCTTCCAGCAGCTCGCGAAGGTAGAGTCCTTCCTTGGTGGCTGAGCAGAGGGCGATATATTATGCTTCAGCTGAAGAGAGAGCAATTAGTTCCTGCTTACTCGACTGCCAGGAGATAGGTCCGATAGGCTCGAGACGATAGACGTAGCCGGTGCAAGAGCGTCTGTTATCTGGATCGCCGGCATGGTCGGCATCGACATAGCCGATTAGCTTCGTTGACGCAGCTTCGTTCTTGTAATAAGTCAGGCTAATCGTCGGTGTGCTCACGAGATAGTGCAGTGCGCGATCGAGCTCTGCCAGGTGATCTACTTCAGGCCTCTTGAGATAAGTAGCGAGCTGGCTAGCGGAGTAGGACAGGTCTGGGCGACAGGTGACGGCTGCGAAGAGTAGACAGCCCAGTTTTCGCTGATAGTCGCGTATTCCGGCAGCTTTGAGTAGGGCGGAGTTTCCTTGGCCGTTTCCTGCCGTGTAGCGGTATGGTGTGGCGATAGCGGTGGGTGTGAGCGAGAAGCGCTTGGCGATCGTGTCGGCGTATTTCTCGGCGCTTAGATAGATTGCGTTTTCTTCTTCGCGGATGTTAAGCCCGAGGTACTGCGTAACGGTAGAAGAGACCGTGAGCGTGAGGTCTTTCTGCAGCTCCCCTTCGAACCAGGTGGTGACGTCGTCGGTGGAACCGATGTAGAGGAGATCGTCGACGTAGACGATGAGTAGGATGTAGTTGGCGTCTTTAGTGAGTCGGTACATGCCCTGGTCATGGGGCAGTTGGCGGAATCCGATGCGGATGAGGCGGGTGTGTAAGTGCTGTTGCCACAGCCGTGGGGCCTGTTTGATTCCGTAGAGGGATTTTAGCAGTTGGCAGACTTGATTGGGTTCCCCGTGAGTACCGTGAGGTAGCTCGACGAAGATGTCGGCGTCGACAGGTGCGTAGAGGAAGGCGTTGGCGACATCAATTTGTCGCAGCTTTTTCTTCTTCATGGCGGCAACGGCGAGAAGAATTCGGAGTGAGGTATGTCGACTAACTGGGGCGAATGTCTCGGTGAAGTCTCGCCCTTGTTCCTGGTCGAATCCTCGCACGACCCATCGTGCCTTGAACTTCTCGATTGTACCATCTGCTTTCGTTTTGATGCGGAAGACCCACTTCCCGGTGAGAATGGTCTTGTTCCTTGCCACGCTTGCGGGAACGACCTTCCAGGTGTTGCGTTCCTCCAGGGCTTTTAATTCTCTGTCCATGGCTTCACGCCATTTCTCCCTTTGTTCCCCCCCCAGAGCCTGCTGAACTGTCGCAGGCTCTTTAGGAAGAGTGCTGCTGGCGTTCCCGTGGACTGCGGTGACGAGACCAAGGATTTGCAGCCCAGTCTGTGAGTATCGGGGGAGTGTGGTATCCTCGGGATAAGCTGCTTCGTCTCCTGCTTCTAGATCGGGGATGAAATTTGGTCCTATCCTTTTTGCTTCATTTGTGTTGACTGTCGCAGGTGTTACGTAGGCGTTGTCGGCGAAATGGTAGAAGACTTCGGCGTTGTTACTGTCGCGAGGATTTTCTTCGTCCATGGGCACGTCGACGGAGTAGTACGGAAGAGGTCCGGCTTCTTCTGATGCGTTGTCAACGTTCTGTTCATCCCAGTCTGCTTCGTCCGCTGCTGACGCAAAGGCTCGGTCACCACGAAAGCCACCGGTGAGGTCCCGGTTCTCGTGCAAGTTGGCGAGGTACGTCTGAAGGGTGAGTCGTTCGTAGAAGATCACATCACGTGCTGCTACTGTTTCTTTTGTGTGGACGTCGAAGATTCTCCACGCGTTGTAATTTTTCTCGATGCCAAGGTGTAGTCCCCACTATGCCCGTTGCGAAAATCTTCCCGCTCGTGCTTCTGGGGGTCTGTACTGTACCATGCACCCAAAAACCCGTAACATTTTTGTGCTGCCCTGCTTTCCTGTCCACAGCAGATGCGGTGATGCGTTGTTCGGGAGTGACGACGATGACAACAAGTTGTGCAGCATGACAGCATGGTCCATTGCTGCTGGCCACTGGTGGTTGGGTAGCCGCATGCCACGTAGCAGTTTGCGCATGCTGTTCTGCAGGGTCCTGTTCATTCTTTCTGCAACACCTTGCTGCTGATGTGCGTAGGGAAGGGAGAGGAGTTGCTTGATCCCCCTTTCCGCCAGGTACTGCTTGAAGCGCTGAGAGGTGTACTCGCCACCTCCGTCTGACTGGAAGCTTTTCAGCTGCGTTCCTGATTCTCTCTCTGCTATCGGTAGCCAGGCGGCGAATGCTGCGAGTGCCATGTCGCGGCTGGGTAGGTTGCGATGCCAGACGTATCGAGTGGCGGCGTCAATGAAGGTTATGGTGTAGTTGTAGGTGACTTGTCCTGGTTCGCGATTGTAGAGGATGTCGCTGTAAACCTTTTCGAGTGGTGCGTACGCTGGTGCGCTCGGGTTGTGATGTGGAGCGAACGGTCGATGAGGTAAGTCAGCTTCGGGGCATGTAAGGCAAGTCCCTCGTGCCTTTTGGAGTTCTCTGCCGTCGGGTAGTAGGGAGTCTTTGTGAAGAACTCCTGCTCTTATCGTGTTATTTAAGACCGTGTAGCTTGGATGTCCTGTGCGTGCGTGCCAGATATCTTCAGAGGCGCGGTGTCCGAGTGAACGTTGGTATGCGTCGGAGTTGGAGTAAAAACTGGCGACGAAGTTGGTGCTTCGGTGGACTTCGCGTTGAGTCGGATTCAGCTGTTGTGCGGGTGTTGGTGGTGCTTCGTCGACTGTGACTGGTGTCGTTGTTCTTGCTGCTGCTGAAGCTGTTGCTGCTGCCGATGTTGTTGCTGCTGCCGATGTTGTCTCTCCTGCTGCCGAAGTTGTTGCTGCTGCCGATGTTGTCTCTGCTGCTGTCGTTTGTTGAATTGTCGCTAACGCTCGTGTTCGTTCTGCTTCAGGGATAGTGTGGGAGTACCAGAAACCTCCCGGGCTGAAGTAGGGATCGAGATCCGGAGGGTGTGTCCAGTCAGTAAAGTTCACGATGGCATCGCTGTCTGCAGTGCCCAGGTCAGGAACGAAGTCGAGAACGAAGACGTTGTTCTTCAACACTGCTTTCCCGATGTAGAGACCGCCTCTCCCATGGTATAGCTTGAACTCCTGGGTGGTGCTGTTAGCTTCCAAGTGGATGCCCTTTGCCATCAGCTGGCTACCACTCAGTAAGTTGTAACCGAGTCCTTCTGCGATGAGTACCTTTGACATGTGCAGTATGACGTTTGTTTCTCTTGACTGAAGCTGTACCACTCCTTGTCGTCGTGTGCGCAGGTTTTGATTGTTGGCGACCGTGATGACTACTTCTCGCTGGAGTCGATGTTCGCGTTGTACGAAGCGCCCGGACGAGCACATGTGTTGCCCGCAGCAACTATCCAAGAACCAAGTATCTTGGCCGGACGGTTCACTTTGAGCGATGGCAGCGTAAGTTGGATTCGGTTGGAGTGATTCGCGGCGAGGCGTCCTGTTGTCGAGCTCTTCTTCTGGTGAGTAGTGGGGTGGTGATTCTGTTGTGCAAGAATCGCTTATCTTCACCATGCAGTTGACTATGTTTTTTGCTCCTTGTGCGGGTTGTCCAGTTGAAGTTGTTGAAGCTTGGATCGTGGTTGTCGGACTTGCTTGCGTTGAAGCAACTTGGGAGCTTGAAGGTCGCAGTTGTCGCTGTGGTGTCGTCTGTCGAGACGGGCAATGCGTGCGAGGATGGCCCGAGGTTTTGCAGATGTGACAGAATGGAGGTACTGTCTTCACTTGTTGCTGTTGTCGATTGTTGTATCGTCGCTGAGTGTGAAACGCAAACTCCGGTGCTAATGACTTCTTCTTGTGCCTTTCTTCTTGCAGATCCATATCCTGTTGCTCGGCGTGGATTTTGGCGCAGAGTGCCGCTTCGGAGATCCTCCCGTGTGCTCCTAATATGGCGCGAGTGGAGCGCCAGTGGGGGCCGAGACCGCCGATGACCACCGTGACAAAGGCGTCTTCTGAAATTGACCCGCCGCATCGAAGAAGCATGTCGCGCAGTTCGCGGCAGCGGCTGATACAAGCCATGCCTTTCTCGCCTGGTTTCATTTCAATCGTTGTCAGCTGCGCCATTAACCTGCTTTGGTTTACGCTGTCTGTTGCTTGATACAGGTTCTTCAGGTGATTGTACGCGAGCTCCGCGGAGTTGCCGTAGCCTCGGTAAGTCCTGATGTTCTGCTGCTGGGTTGGGGTGATGTTCCTCAGCAGAATCGTGTACGCCATCATTGACTAATATGTATATTGTTGCTTCTCATATTGTGTCCCATTTGTTGGGTATGGCAGGGACCCGTCGAAGAAGCCGAGAATCTGTGCTCCTTCCATCATCAGTTCAAACTCTAACGACCAGGTGAAGAAATCTTTGCCGTCGAAAGGCTTTGTCGTTTGCAGTTTTAGGACATGCGCGAATTGCGATTGGACTTGCAACGCATCCAATGTCCTTTCTTGTCCTGATGCATGTTGCGGTTGCGGCATGAAGCTGACCGAGCCACGTTGGGGCTCGTACGGCGCAAAGGTAGGCTGCTGTTGTTGTTGTTGAATCCCGCGTGCGTAGGATGAGCCGTCGAGACTCATAGGAGTCACGTTGTTGTTGTTGCTGTTGTTTGACTGCGCAGGTACTCCTTGCTGGTGCTGCTCATAGAAGGACATGAAGGAGAAAAACTTCTCCATCATGCTTGGATCGAAGCCTGCTGGAGTTTCCGTGGACCCAGCTGCTGGTCTTGTGGTTGTTCCTTCCTCTGTCTGTAGGCCAGAGACAGGTGGTGGGGTAGGAGTAGTACCAGGAGAGCCGTTGGAGGAGCTCCTCTCCTTTCTTGTTGACATGTCTTCTTTGTTATAAGGCTTGCTGAATAATAATTTTAACTCTAACTGCTCTGATACTATAAAAAAAGGAACGTGAATGAATTGACTACGAACGAGGTGAGTACAAATAGGAAACCCTAATTGGGTTGTACCCCCTATGGGATACCCCACTATAGCCTACACAAACAAGTAAGCTATAATGTTCTGACACACCCCCATAGGCAAAGTGGGGGAGAACAAGGGGTCATAAGACCAGTCAAGCAAAGCAAAGCAAAGCTCAAGGTGGATCACAAAGTCACCACACATTCCGAGCGCAAGGTCAAGGGCCACAAGGCCAGTTTGCATGCAAGATCATATATAGAGATAAACAAGAGTCAAGCAAGCAAGAGCAAGAGTATATATAGGTCAAGGTACAAGCAAGGTCAAGAAGTGAGAAAGTGAGACAAGACAGGCACAAGACCCAGCTGCGTGCAGCAACGCTGATGATCACAAGGCGCAAGTGCCTTGGTGAAGACATCAGCAGTGTTGGCCTCAGAGGCCACGTACGCAAGTCGCAACTGTCCACGCTGCTGCAGCTCACGAGCAAGAAAGTAGCGGAGAGCAATGTGCTTTGTCCTGTGCTCCAGTCGCTGCTCTCGACACAAGGCCAGCATGGCCTTGTTGTCTACGTACAGGACTGGAGGAGAACGAGGCGGCTCTCCAAGGTCGGTCAGCAGATAGGTGAGCCAGCGAAGCTTCTGAGCAGCCATAGCCCCGGCGTAGATCTCAGCCTCACAACTGGAGCCGAGAACAGAAGACGAGCGAGTAGCCCGCCACGAGACAGAGCCGGAACCAAGGCCGAAGGTGTAACCCTGTGACGACCGCTGTGTAGCCTGGTCGTCAGCCCAAGAAGCGTCCGCGTGCCCAGTGAGGACCACTGGACTGCGCCCTCCAAGCACTAGCCCCATGCGCGACGTACTGCACAAGTAGCGCAACACCCTCTTCGCTGCAGCCATGTGCTCTGGTCGGTGTCTCCCAGGAGCAACGTAGCGTGCGAGAATGCTGAGAGGGTATGCAAGGTCAGGTCGTGTGCAGGTCATCAGGTACATGAGGCAGCCAACAAGCTCTGCATACGGGCCACTCGACTCTACGGACTCATCCGAAGGCAGAGCTGAGAGCGAGTGGCGAGTAGGCAGAGGAGTGGCCTGAGGCGAGGAGTACGTGAAGCCGAAGCGCTGAAGGACCTGCTGCACCATGTGTGACTGAGTCAGGGTAATGGTGCGGCGTGCTCTGTCCCGGGTGATCTGCAAGCCAAGGTAGCTGCGCAGTTCACCCAGGTCAGTGCACGTGTGTCTCTTCTGCAGCTCGGACTTCACGTAAGCGAGTCCAGCAGTGTCCGCTATGGCAAAGACCAAGTCGTCGACGTACACGAGGATGTAGAACGGCGGCAGAGAGGTGTCGGTGCGCAGAAACAGCGACGGGTCGGCAGTAGAAGGAGCAAACCCAAGTGCCGCAAGCGTAGTCCTCAGTGTGTCGTGCCACTCACGTGGCGCCTGGCGGAGACCGTAGACTGGACGCCGGAGACTCCACTGGGTACCAGGAGGGAAAGACCCAGTGAAGCCAGGTGGGCGACGCAGCCAGATCTCCTCGTGCAGGCTGCCCTGCAAGAAAGTTGTGCTGAAGTCGAGAGGGTGCAGCTCGTAGTCACGGTGAGCAGCAACGTGCAGCAGTACCCGAAGAGTGGTCATCTTCGGGGTGGGGGAGAAGGTCTGAAAGTAGTCAACCCCCTGCCGCTGACTGAAGCCACGAGCCACGTAACGCGCCTTGAAGACAGGCGGAGAACCCGGCGGCCGCTTCACCCTGAAAATCCACATGCCACTGACGATGTTCGCCCCAGGAGGGGGAACAGCGTCGACGTAGGTGCCTGTGGACTTCCAGGAAGCCATCTCTGCATCCATAGCTGCCTGCCACTGAGAGGAGTAGGGACCCTCTATCGCCTCCGCGTAAGAGCGCGGAGTCGGGATGTCTAGTGCATCCGGGTCTTCCTCAGGGGCTAGCAGTACAGACGCGAGATGAGGTGAAGCGGCGGCCAGACACTGGAACTCCTCCTGCCTGTCCTCAAGGACGTCCGTGCCAATGGCACACTCACCCCCGACGGACGGAGGACAGGCACACTCAGACTCAGCGACAAGACTAGCATCGTAGTCTAGACGACAGCGCGCAGCAAAGTCGACGAGCTCAGTGACAAGGGCAGACGCAGTAGAAGACTCGAAAGAAGGGTCAGTGACAGCAGTAGCAAGAAGACGCTTGACAGTAGGACTGGCAGCACGAAGAGAGTCCGACTCCGGGTCGGCAAGAGCAGGAAGAGAGGAAGCAGGAGGAGAAGGCAAAGGGGCACGCAGAGGAGCAGTGGACGGACGCAGAGACATCCTGTGCGTGCCAGGGATAGGAGGAGGATGCTGACGCGAACCGCGACCACTAGCGCGCGCAGTACGAACAGGCGACGCAGGACGAGACGCAGGCTCACGACGCTCAGTAAGACCTCCAGTCGGACCAGCGTAGGGAGAAGGAGCAGGCAAAGGGGAGGCAGGCTGTAGCTGTGACTGTGACGAGACAGGCTGTGGACCCTCTAAGGGAGGAGGAGGAGGACCAGGAGAAGGTGTAAGACCAAGAACCTGCTGCAGGAGCGGAACAAAGTACGGCCGGGGCCGCGTGGCGACGCCAGAAACAGCAGGGACAGCACCAGTACCCCCAACAGGAGTACCCGCTCCAGCAGCACCTCCAGTAGCTCCAGAACCTCCAGCAGCACCACCAAGAGCACCGCCAGTCGGACCTCCAGCGGCAGTCTCAGCGTCAACACCCTCAGCAGCACCAGCTCCAGGAGAACCCTCAGACCCAGCAGCTCTAGCACCCACAGTACGAGCACCGCCGGGACGCTCGGCAGCAGTACCCTCTGCAGCCGAAGAACCTCCAGCACCAGCAGCACGCCTCCAGCGTCTGGCAAACCACTCACGTAGCTCCTGAGGGGAGAGTGGCTCTCGGCGAGACGAAGCACCTCCAGGCGGAGCACCCCCAGTCTCAGCAACCCCAGGCTCAGCACCCCCAGGCTCAGCACCCCCAGGCTCAGTACCTCCAGGCTCAGCACCCCCACGCACAGCACCCCCAGGCTCAGCACCTCGAGGCACAGCACCCCCAGGCTCAGCACCCCCAGGCTCAGCACCCCCAGGCTCAGCACCCCCAGGCTCAGCACCCCCAGGCACAGCACCTCCAGACTCGGCACCCCCAAGCTCAGCACCCACAGGCGTAGCACCTCCAGTCTCAGCACCCCCAGGCTCAGCTCCCGCAGCCGCACCAGAGTCACCAGTGACCTCGACAGGCTCGACCGCGTCTACCTGGGACACACCTGAAGGGGCAGGACCCTGAGGGGGGAGGGGGTCTACCGGGGGGGGACCTGGTACCAAGAAGAGCGGGGGCGGGGGGAGGGACGGAGTGCGGTAGGGGAAGAGGCGGTAGTAGGGTACCGACTCGTCGAACGTGACGTCCTGGGAGGACAGAACACATCGAGAGGTGGGGTGGTAGAACTGCCACCCAGGGGCGTCGGGGGGGAACCCCAGGAAGACGCAGGGAGCAGCGCGAGGGGACAGCTTGTCCGCAGACAAGTCGCGGACAAACGCCCGAGATCCCCAGACCCGGAACGCCGACGCATCGCCAACCTTCCCCGTCCACAGCAGCGCTGGGGAGGTCTCCGGCCTGGAGACCCTGGGGTGGAGGTTGATCTGATGCGCTGCGTACCTGACCGCAAACGGCCACAGAAAATGGGGGGCAGCCGCATGCATCATGGTCGTACGAGCGACGTCCATGACCATGCCAATGCGGCGCTCTGCAATCCCATTCTGCTGCGGGGAGTCCGGAAGCGTGAAGGTCTGGCGGATGCCTCGCGCACGACAGTAGGCACGCAGAAGGCCAGAGGAGAACTCTCCGCCTCTGTCCGAGTGCAGACGCAACACAGGAAAGTCCGAGCCAAAGCTCTGCCTGAGCTGGAGACGAGCTGCGCGGATCCAGTCGATCAGCACCTCAGTGACATCACCCTTGCTGCGCAAGGGGAAGACTGTGGTGTAACGCGAGTAGTCGTCAACCACCAGCAGGAAGTAGCGCTCGTGACCGAGTCCACGGACGCGGGCAGGGCCCCACACGTCCATGTGAAGCATCTGCAACGGAGCCTCTGTCGGTGGAAACTTGGAGGAGTGAGGGGCAGCACGCTGGCGCCCCTCGACACAGGGGACACAAGCAGGGCCTGGGCCCTGAGGAAGGGGAGGTAGAGACCGGGGGAGACCAGACACAAGAAGACGGGAGGCCATGCCTCTGAGCCGAAGCAGAGAGGGGTGGCCAAGACGGTGGTGCCAGAGGAGGGTCTCGTGAGACAGACGGCGACACGAACACGGGGCAGACTCAGGACCAGACCTGGACGCTGCAGCAAACACCTGACCAGACGAAGGGACTCTACCAGACTCAGCACCTGGAGGAGAAGCAGTGGTCAGTGTGTACAGGCTCGACCCTGGCTGACGTGTAAACGTAGCCAGGTGACGACCCGTGCTAGCCTCCGTGCAGTGCGTCACTCGCTTACTAGCAGGGGTGAACTGGTGGACTCCCCCATCCTGTAGGTCAGCACCACTCACCAAGTTCGTAGAGAACGAGGGGAGGTAGAGACCAGACAGGGTGCCAGAGGGAGCCGCCGGACACGGGAGGACCGTGGAGAAGCGAGCCAGGACAGGACCCCCAGAGGGGTCAGCCAGGGAAACCGCAACCGGCCAACTAAGCGGCGTAAGTGTGGTGCGGTCCCGAAAGAAAGAGCGAGACGCTCCAGAGTCAAGAGTGAAGGTGTGGGAGGCCGAAGCCGACGCAGTACCTGAGAGCGCAGACGCACTAGTACCAGAGAGAGCAGTCTCACGAGTACCTGAGAGTACAGACGCACTGGCACCTAGAGCAGAAGCCTCACCGGCACCTGGAGCAGCAGTACCAATGCCCGGGTCGGGCGGGAAACACCGGTAACAGTCACCCTCCTCACTAATGGTCACAGCATACATGGCAGCAAGGATAGCATCAAAATCAAGATCAAAGATAGCTACACCAGCCCTAGACAGCTCTCCCCAGCGGGGGATCTCCGCGGCCTCCGGGAACTGCTGACGCCAAGCGTCCGTCAGGCGGCCAATGCAGCGCTGGGCGGGGTGGGCACCCCCACACTGCTCTCCAGTGCGGTCGCCTGTGCGGAGAACGTAGGTGCAGGGACCAAAACCCCCACCGCGCTGACGCTGCGTGTACCACTCACGGAGCTGCTGAGGGGTGGGGACGTCGCGAGAACGTTGCTGCAGCTGCTGCTGCTGCTGTTGGCGCTGACCGCCACTAGTGCCGCTCCGCTGCGAAGCCCCACTCCAACCACCTCCACCTCCGCCACCCCCGCCTCCGCCTCCACCGCCCCCGCCTCCACCTCCACCGCCGCCACCTCCGCCACCTCCGCTACCACCGCCACTGCCGCCGCCACTCCCGCCGCCACCGCTGCCACTAGCACCCCCACCCCCACTACCACCTCCACCGCCACCCCCACTCCCTCCGCCGCCTCCACCTCCACCGCCACCGCCCCCACTGGCCCCACCCGCTCCCTTGCCCCCCTTGCCCTTGCCAGAGCGGCGTCTCCCGCTAGGGGCAGACGCCGCACCGACCGACTCAAGACCAACGAGGCCGGCCGCAGCGGCAGAGGCGACAGAGGGCAGGAGAGGGGAAGGAGATCACCCCTCAAAGATGGGGGCGCGGGGGTCACCTGGAGAGGCTCCTACAGCAACTATGCTCTTCTCTGCTGCAAGAAGGGCCTTCTCGAGGCTGTCGAATGTGAGGGTGGTGGGACAGACCGCAAGGAAGTGGTCCCGGACTACACGAAGGGAGTCAGGGAGGCGAGTGACTGGGAAATAGAGAGTGATGTACATGGGGGGGGGGGGTTCTTGGAGCAGAAGTCAGCAGGAAGTGCAGCGCGGTAGCGAGTGTCACTAGTGCGGAGGTGCGTGATGAGATCAGCGACAGTGGGAAAGGCGGCAAGGTCAGGGAAGAGGAAGGGGAGCATGAGGCGGCTCAATGCAGCAGTGGCAGGGGAGGAGTAGCGCGCAACTACAGCGTCGTACAAGGTCTGAGCACTCTTGTACTGGCTAAAGTGCGCGCGCTCAGCGGTAGGCAGGTGGCGACGCACAGCAAGACATGCAGCAGCATCGCGCGTGGCCCACTGAGAGCGAACAGTGGCGTCAGCATCAGCAGCAGGGGCAGGGACGGCGCCAGAGGTGAGGTCAAAGAGAGATAGACCGTCGGCCCTGTCGCACTGTAAAAACAGCTGCAGGTCGTCGAGCCAGACCTCAAAGTCAATGGCTCGACCCTCAGCGTCAAAAGGGAGGACACTGGGTGTAGCCATGACGAAGACAGTGGCGCAGTGCAAGCAGTAGGGGAAGGGTACGCAGTGACAGCAGTGCAGTGCTCACCGGGCAGGGCAGGTCGGGCGGCTCGGGAGGAAGGTCGCCAGACGACACGGCCGCTAGGCTGCTGGGCGGCTCGGCTCCCGGGCGGCTCGGCTGCTGCTGGGCGGCTCGGCTGCTGCTGGGCGGCTCGGCGGCTCCTGGGCGGCTCGGCTGCTGCTGGGCGGCTCGGCTGCTGCTGGGCGGCTCGGTGGCTCCTGGGCGGCTCGGCTGCTGCTGGGCGGCTCGGCGGCTCCGGGCGGCGCGGCTGCTGCTGGGCGGCTCGGCTGCTGCTGGGCGGCTCGGTGGCTCCTGGGCGGCTCGGTTGCTCCGGGCGGCTCGGCTGCTACTGGGCCGTGAGGTAGGGCGGCCGGGCGGGCCGCAGGTAGGGCGGCGGGTAGGCCGCAGGTAGGGCGGCGGGACGGCCGCAGGTAGGGCGGCGGACGGCCGCAGGTAGGGCGGCGGGTAGGCCGCAGGTAGGGCGGCGGGTAGGCCGCAGGTAGGGCGGCGGGACGGCCGCAGGTAGGGCGGCGGATGGCCGCAGGTAGGGCGGCGGGTAGGCCACATGTAGGGCGGCGGGACGGCCGCAGGTAGGGCGGCGGACGGCCGCAGGTAGGGCGGCGGGGAGGCCGCAGGTAGGGCGGCGGGTGGGCCGCGACTGGTTGGCGGGGCCGCGACGGAGTGGCGGGGCCGCTCGAAGGGGTGGCGGGGCCGCGACGGAGTGGCGGGGCCGCGACGGAGTGGCGGGGCCGCGACGAAGGGGCGGGGCCGCTCAAAGAGGGGGTGGCGGGGCCGCGCTTAGGGGTAGTGGGGCCGCGTCTGGGTGGCGGGGCCGCGACGGGACGGCGAGGCCGCTAGCGAGGGCGGCGGGTGGGCCGCTAAGGTAGGGCGGCGGCCGGGCCGCGAGTAGGAACAGGGCGACTCGAAGGGTCGCTAAAAAAAAGGCGCGCGCCTCGGGCGCGCTTCGGTGGGCCCTAAAGAACAGTCCCTAGGATGGGACTTGCTCTGATTCCATGTAAAGAAAGGAACGTGAATGAATTGACTACGAACGAGGTGAGTACAAATAGGAAACCCTAATTGGGTTGTACCCCCTATGGGATACCCCACTATAGCCTACACAAACAAGTAAGCTATAATGTTCTGACAGATACCATGTTGGGCTGAGAAGCCCTAAGGATCTTTGTAGAGTTAAAGACTAATGTTACGGGTGCAATGAATCGAAGTAGCGAGAATTGCACTAAGGTGTCAAACGAGTACAAAATGTGAGCGAAGGCATGAGTGAACATTTATACGCGAAACATGCAAAACGGTAACGCGGTGCGTGCAAGCTTGCTAGTGCTACGCTGGAGCGAGGCTCGGGCTAGTCCCGAAGCGTAGGCCGATACGGCCATGCCAGCAGTGCAAGGTTTGGCAAAACAGTGCGCGCGAAGTCGGCGAAGTTCCGTTAGCAGTAACGGGCGAACAATCGGCTGTTGCTGTACGCGATGTAGTCGGCTCCGTAAGGAATGCCGAGAAAATTCCTTACACTACCCCTCCGCTACGCGAGTGCGTGTATATCGCGGAATCCCCGGCTCCTCAGGTACACTTGCAGGGCAGAGTGGTTTTCGATGTTGGGCAGGGGCACCCAGCTGTCTTCAGTTGGCGTGCGGTCCTTCCAGCGAACGAGGAATTCAATCCCCCTGATTCCCGTGGGGTGGCGGATCCGATGGCTTAGGATTTTTTCGGGCTCGATGATCGGCTCCGATGCAGGGCGAGTCATTGATTGTGGGCGGTGACGCGGCAGTTGACTTGTGGTCGGGATGTATGGGCGAAGTAGGCTGACGTGGAACGAAGGGCTGATGTACCAGTCGGTTGGCAACAGTAGGTGTGCGGTGACGGGTGTGATCATGTGACTGATTTGGAATGGTCCACAGTAGCGCGGTCGTAATTTTGGTACGTCGGGTAGTCGCAGATTTTGCGTGTCGAGCAGCACGTAATCTCCAGATTGGTACGTGACAGGGCGGCGGTGGCGATCAGCGTTGCGCTTAGCGATGACGTTGGCCTTTTTTATTGCTTCGGCGGCTCTGGCGCGGGCAGCTTGCAGGACTTCGGCGAATTGTTGTGCACGTGGCGTTGGGTTGTCCGGACTCGGCGTCATGGGCACTGTGGGGTTTTGCCCATAGTTCAGGTAGAACGGGGAGTGCTGCGTCGTGGCTGATGTGGCGTTGTTGTACGCGAACTCGATCAGCGGCAGCTGCTGCTCCCAGGTCGTGGGGTCGTCGCACGTGGCACGAATCAACTGCTCCATCGTCTGATTCGTCCGCTCCGTTTGGCCGTCGGTCTCGGGGTGGTACGACGAACTGAACTGTAGCCTGGTCCCGAACTGCTCCCAGAGGTTCTTCCAGAAGTTGCTGGTAAACTTCGTGTCCCTGTCGCTGATAATTGCTGCTGGTATCCCGTGCAGGCGAACAACGGCTGCGATGAACAGGCGAGCGGTCTCCTCGGCTGAGATCGACTTTTTGCACGCAGCGAAGTGTGCCATCTTCGTCAGCCTATCCACGACGACCATCACCGCGTCGTTACCCCCAGGGTTCGAAGGTAACCCTGTGACGAAGTCCATGGTTACTTGCTGCCAGGCGCGTTCGGGCGGTGGGATCGGCTGCAATTGACCCGTCTTCCGCTTCCTTGAACTCTTTATCACCTGACACGTAGGGCACGAGCCCACGTGCTGCTGTACGTCGGTCAACAGCTCCGGCCAGTAATAGTACCGCTGCAGTTGCTGTCGTGTTTTTTCTACCCCGAAATGTCCCGAGGTAATCGCGTCGTGTGCCTCCTGCAGCAGCAGCTCCCTCAGTAGTGAGTACGCGGGTACCCAAATGCGGTTGGTGCCTGTTTTTACGTAATAGACTCCTTTTGCTTCTACCAGTTGCTGTGAATTTCCGGTCGTGAAAAATGGGTCGGTGCGGTATCCGTGGGTGAATAGGCCAGTTAAAAGTGGGTTGGTCTGGGCGAGTAGGATGGCGTGGAGTTGGGCGGTGGGGCGGGTGAGAGCGTCGGCGATGTTGGATGCTCCTTTTTTGTACGTGACGGTGTAGTGAAAATTGGACTCAAGATAGTCCAACCAGCGAATCTGTCGTGGGTTGAGATTCGGTTGGGCGCGAAGGTACTGTAGTGAACGGTGGTCTGTCCGTACTGTCACGTTGGCGCCAGTCAGGTAACACCGCCAAACTTTGAACGCGTGCACGATCGCCAGCATTTCACGATCGTGTATCGGGTAGTTGCGTTCGGGCGGGTGTAGCTTGCGGGACTCGTACGCGATTGGCTGGAGGCCATTCCCGAAGTCCTGCAACAGTACTGCTCCCACAGCGATGTCACTTGCGTCAGTGACGAGCTCGAACGGACGGTGTGGATCTGCGATGTGAAGCACGGGCGGTGAGCACAAAATGTTTTTGAGAGCCGAGAAGGCAGCTTGCTCTTTCTCCCCCCACGTGTACTCAACCCCCTTCCTCAGCAGGTCGGTCAACGGGGCAGTCAGCTTCGCCATGTCGGGGACGAACCGGCGCACGTAGTTGACGAACCCCAGGAAACTCTGCAACTCGGTCAAGTTGGTCGGCGCGTGCCAAGCCTGAATCGTCGCAATTTTCTTCGGGTCTATTTCCACTCCTGCAGCTGAAATAACATGTCCCAAAAACTCCAGGCGGTCCTGTAAAAACTCACACTTAGATGCTTTGGTCAGTAGGCGGTTCTCACTCAGGATTTTAAAAACTGCTTCGATGTCTTGTAAGTGCTGTGCTCTGTCAGGGCTGTAAATCAGTATGTCGTCCAGATAAACGATGACGCACTTATCTAAAAGTGGGCGGAATGCTTCGTTCATGGTCATTTGGAAAGTGGCGGGGGCGTTGGTCAGTCCGAATGGCATGACGGTGTATTCGAAGGATCCGTAGCGATTTCGGAATGCGGTTTTAGGGCAGTCGGGTGGGTTGACGCGGATTTGGTGGTAGCCTCCCCGGAGGTCAATTTTCGAGAAAACCCGGGCTGTGCGCAGTTGGTCGATCAGTTCGTCGGCTCGTGGGATGGGGTAACGGGATTTGATGGTAACCCTGTTCAGTGCTCTGTAGTCTATGCACATGCGAAATCCCCCGTCCTTTTTCGGTGTGAACAGTATTGGTGCGGCGAAGGGCGACGAGCTAGGGCGAATGAATTCTTTCTCGAGCAGGTAATCGAGCTGCTTCCTTAATTCGTCTAGTTCGGGTTGGGTCAGTCGGAACTGTCGCTGTACTGTTGGCTGTGCCCCCGGTTCCAGTTCTATCCTGTGATCGTGCGGTCGCTGAGGTGGTAGTCCCGTCGGTAAGTCATCCGGGAAAATGTCACTGTATCGTGTTAACAGTGCTGCCAGATCACTCGGTACGTCGGTCAGCAGTTTCTGTAAATCCCCTCCCTTGTCTGCTGCCTCGGCTTCCCGAATGTCAACCGCGTACACGTCAGCTCCGGCCGCTACAGCGCGTTTCATCGTGATCGCATTGACACGCACCGACGAAGACTCAGGCGATCCCCAGCGAGGTAAGGCGATGTTGTTACCGTTCACTCGCACGGTGCAGTCACCCGTCGTCCAGTCGATTCGCGGATTGTGTCGTCGCAGCCAATCACGCCCGAGTAAAACGTCGGTTCCGTCGAGGGTCGTTGCGAGCATTTCCTGGCTGAATGTGAAGTTACCCCCACATCGAATCCGAACTCGGTCTACGCGTTCCCGTATTGCCAGTGGCGTGCCGTTTACCAGTCGTGCGTCGATCTCAGGTAAGCATCTGTCCAGTGGCAGTCGCAGTTTTTGTGCCGTAGCAGTGTTAATGAGGCTGTGGCTGGCTCCCCCATCTACGAAGATTTTAACTAAGTCCGTCCCAATTTTCCCACTGAGCAGTATAGGGCTGTCTACCGTGGTACCCTCCTTATTCGGCCGGGTGTGGTCGATTGCGTGAACCGGCACAATCACTCGGTGAGGGTCGGTTGGGTCGGGCGAGCGGCGTGACCTGTCAGTAGGGGGCCCGTCTGCTACTGACTTCCAGCGTTTCCCTGCTGCTTGGTCTGTGTCTGCTGCTCAGCTTCCCCCTTTCCCTTAGCGTTTTCCGGGCATTCGCTCTTGCGATGTCCCGGCCGATTGCACGCAAAGCAGCGCCCTTTGAACGGTGCGGCAGCGGCATTTGCGGCGACGGCGCGTATCGTGGCGCTTTCGTTCGTCCCACGAGGCCGATGTCCCCAGTTGTTGTTTCCGTAGGACCCCGGTCTCGGTCGGCGAAAGAAGTCGAGCTTCTCCGCCATAGCGAGAATTTCCTGAAATTCGGTGACGCCGCGAAGCTGGATTTCCTGAGCGATGTCCTGCTTCAGGCCGCCGATGTAGCGGTCGATGCGCTCGCTCTCATGCATGTAGCCCACCTGTTCGCATAGCGCCAGAAATCCGCTCGTGTAGTCCTGGACGGAACCGAGTTGGCGCCAAGTGCGGAGCTTCTGTCGCGCCGCGATCGAAGCCGCAATTGGCTCAAATCGAGCGCGCAAACCTGCGCACCACGCGTCCCACGTGCGATACTGGGGCACCTCCACGAAATACGACGGCGCCCAGGGTCCGGTTTGTCCTTCCCGTGTCGGTAGTGTCGCGTAGTCTGTCGGCTTCGTGACGATGACGCGCCACCAGTCCATGGCGGGTCCTTGCAGCAGCGACACGGCGTATCGAATCTTCGCCGAGTCCTCCGAGACGTAGTTGGCGTCGAAGAAGACATTCATTGTGAACAACCACGCCTGAACGGTAGGACCACCCCGTTGACTCGGGTCAAAGCATGGCGGGCGCTGCGGCTTCAGCGGCATCGGTGACGGCAGTCCCGAATCGTGGGCTGGTGCCGAAATCGTGACGCGAGGCTGACTTGGGGCCGCATGCGTCGCTCTGGGGTGTGTCGTGCCGTGGTCGTCGTCTCCGTCGGGGCGGACGACGCCATCACTGGCCGCGCTCGCGGGTTGCCCCACACTCCCGTGTTGTGATGTTGAGGGTGCAGGTTGAATCGGAGTGCCAGGTGCTTGAGATTGTGCTTGTTGTGCCCTCATGAGGTCATTTTGCAGCGATGAGCGTTCTGCCGTTAATGCCGCGATTTCCTCGGAGCTTTCGTGCAGCTGTCGCAGCAGATCGTTCAAACGCTCCTGCGTGAGGGTGGTGACATCGATATTTTCAGCCATGACGAAGGGCGTCGGCTCGTCTTAGTCTAGGCGCAGTCGTGGCTGCACGCGTTTACGAGAGAACGCGAGGACAGCGGCTCCTAGGGGCTAAGGTGCGTGAGTCCCTTCGAGTGAAAAAACAAAAGTTGATTTCCTGGTGTGCGGAGATGCGCGGTCCGAAGGAAAGGGGCTCTGATAACCAAGTGTTACGGGTGCAATGAATCGAAGTAGCGAGAATTGCACTAAGGTGTCAAACGAGTACAAAATGTGAGCGAAGGCATGAGCGAACATTTATACGCGAAACATGCAAAACGGTAACGCGGTGCGTGCGAGCTTGCTAGTGCTGTCAAAAGTTAGAAGGAAGAAAGAGGATTGAACTAGCAAGAATGAGGATACAAATAGCAAACCCTAGAAGGGTTGTACTCGCTATAGAGCACCCCACTACAGGCTAGAACAATAAGATAATATTCTGACACACCCCCATAGCCAAAGTGGGGTGTAATCAGCAGAGCAGGCAAAGCAAAACAAGCTCAGGGTGGATCACAATGTCACCACACATTCTGAGCACAAGTTCAAGAAGAAATAGTTTAGAGTTTACAATTATAAGCAAAGCTAGTGGTAGTCACAACGGGCAAGTGAGGAGGAGGAGGGAGAGTGAGGGGAGAGGAGACAGGAGGCGACGGCTGAAGCTGCAGACACACGGGCAACAGGAGGCAGACTGGCACAGCGGCTACCGGACAGCGCCCGGACTACAGGGGTAACAGGCCCCGCGGCTCAAATAGCGGCGGACGGGCAACGGACCCACGGGCGGCTGGCACAGCTGGCTACGACTGGGCTACCGGGACAGCGCCCCGGACTACAGGTGCTGCTGACGACAAACTGGCAACCTCCGCTCATCCTCCCGCACACAGTCCCACCCCCCTGATACACACCCACTGCTACACCACTAGCTATACTCCCACGCACCCCCCTAAAACCCTAAACCCCAGTCTCCCACACAACCACCCCCCTCAGGGACAGCTGCAGCAGTGGGAGACGAAGGAGGAGGAGGAGAAAGGGAGGAAGGCACACCGGCCACCCCCATACCCGCCACCCCACAGCTCGCGGCCCCCGAAGGAGCCGCGACGGGCGACGGGAAATGGGGGAAGGGGAGAAAGGGGGGGGGCCCACCACGGACCTGAGGGGAGGGCGGGACCGCGACAAGGGGCGGGGCCGCGACGAGCGGGGCGGGGCCGCGACGGTCGGGGTGGGACCGCGACGTAGGGTGGGGCCGCGACAGGTCGGGGCCGCGAAGGTAGGGCGGGGCCGCATAGGGTCCGGGGCGGGGCCGCGACGTAGGGCGGGGCCGCTTCGAGGGGCGGGGCCGCGACGCAGGGGCGGGGCCGCGACGAGGGGGCGGGGCCGCGACGGAGGGGCGGGACCGCGACAGGTAGGGCGGGGCCAAGCCGAGCAGGCGCACGGGCGGCGACGGGCCGGGGCGGGGCCGCGACGAAGGGCGGGGCCGAGCCGGGCAGGCGCACGGGCGGCGACGGGCCGGGGCGGGGCCGCGACGTAGAGGAGAAGCCCGCCGCGCGCCCCGGGGCGCACAGCGGGCAATGAACCGCCGCGCGCCTCGGGGCGCACGGCGGGCAGAAAACCGCCGCGCGCCTCGGGGCGCACGGCGGGATGAAAAAGTAGCAGCGGAAGCAAGGTGGGGACACACCCACAGGATCGATCCAAGGGGATCGACCTGCTCTGATAGCATGTCAAAAGTTAGAAGGAAGAAAGAGGATTGAACTAGCAAGAATGAGGATACAAATAGCAAACCCTAGAAGGGTTGTACTCGCTATAGAGCACCCCACTACAGGCTAGAACAATAAGATAATATTCTGACAAGTGCTACGCTGGAGCGAGGCTCGGGCTAGTCCCGAAGCGTAGGCCGATACGGCCATGCCAGCAGTGCGAGGTTTGGCAAAACAGTGCGCGCGAAGTCGGCGAAGTTCCGTTAGCAGTAACGGGCGAACAATCGGCTGTTGCTGTACGCGATGTAGTCGGCTCCGTAAGGAATGCCGAGAAAATTCCTTACAACTAAGAAGGATTGTAATAGCGGAAGCGTTGTAATACAGAGTGGTTGAACCACCTTGCACTAGTATGTGAGAGCAAAGTAAGTTGATTAAAACAAGCAAATACAAGGCTTTATATAAGAGTACAAGGAATACGAATAGATATAATAACTGTATTGCTGTTGCGATTCGATACAGTGCGACTCGGGCAACTGCTCAATGTCGAGTCAGTTGTGTGTCCTTGCTGTCGCGCTGTATTGGTCAAGTCAAAGGTCGCTGACCTTTGACCTTCGCGTAACCTCCAGGCGGTTACCCCAACCTTCGAGGTTTGACTCGCGACGCTTCGATTCGGAGTGCTTCGCTTTTGTATCCAGAGTTTCGACACGACAGAGGCGCTTAAGATTTATTGTTCCCAACAAATCATTTACATTGTTAATTCGGCGGCAATAATTCCGTGCGAACAACATGAGGAGATTATGGCATGGTCATGCGTCTGATCATAACTGTTTTTATGGCAAATAAATAGGAAATTTAATAATAGGTTCTGATTCACATGTTATGAAGAACACAACATTATTATTAGCAAAGAAATATCTAAACACACAAAACAAGAATGTTTATAAGAGATGAGCCTGATTGTAAGGGTCTGATACCCAATTTGTTAGCGTACGTAAATATAGTGGAGCAGAGTTCTCGGCCAGCCCCCCGCACGTTCCTCAACAGAACATCGGTGGGGAATGGGTCGCAGAAATTCTTGGCACGAACGGAAGCACCGGAAATGAACAAATTCCTTTCTCAGAATGCGTTTCCTTCCTGGGTTTACAAAACGGAACCAACAGGGTGGGAGATCGCCCAACTGAGGAGGTGGGTGGGAGAAGAATAGCGATTACGGTTGCGGTAGTGCAAAATGTGCACTCTTAAAATTTGGCGGAAAGCTTCTAGGAGTGTTAAATCTTTCTATGAGTGATTTACCCTAATAGTCAGCGCACTCCAGCGACTCACCGTCTGACTAGGCGCGCCGCGACAACAACAAAGGACACCTACGTGTAACTTACAAAGCACAGCCCTCACCAGTTCAAACTGGATCGACGGCTGCCATGATGCATCTTCCCATGTGCAGAGATCGCTGACCGTTCGCTGGCGTGGTTTGTTCGCGCTGGCGCACTCAAATGTACTGTACACTGGACCTGTCCCATTCATTGGCGCAATTTACGGTCAGTGCCTTGTAGAAGCCAGCGTAGCCAAACCATCGTTTACCGATTGTAACCGATGAATATGTTTCCAGCAACGTTTCTCCACCACCACTGCCACCCCCGCTGCCACCAACCAAGCCTCCCTGAACAAAGCAGCAACAGCACGAGCATCTACCCAACGCACACACAATCTTCAGCTCTATCTGCCACCAGCATTTCGTACAGGCGCCCGATGATCAGCAACTTCCACCACTGTATTTTCAATGAGACTTGGAGCGCAAGTGCCGCTTAGAATACTCCGAACCTCCCGCTCTTTACGTCGTATGCCTCGTTGGGCGACGGCGCGAATGCCGCTAGTACAACTGCCGTACCAAACATCATAGCTTACACAGCTTCCACGCACTCCCTTTCCCAACATTCTCCCTCCACTGCGAAGAACTTCCCCTCCGCAGCCTTCGCTCCTCCCTACAGGCACGCGCAAGCCACAATCGTCGTCGCCCACGCGCACATGTTACCCCATGCGCGCCTAGCACGACGAGCTCGCCCACCAGCAACTTCCCCCAGCCTCTCCGCGCGCCATTGCTCTCCACGCGCGTCCCTCCCCCCCAGCAATGTCACCGCGCTCGGCGCGCTCGCCGCTCCCGCTGCTGCTCCTTCTGCTGGTCCTCCACCCGCCTCCGGCCTCCTCTAAAAGTAACATCTCCGTTTCCCGCGCCCCCTCGTATTCTTTCCGCGTGGTGATTATTTATAGCGTTCCGTCAAGAGAGTGGTTCTTTCAGAGAGATACGATCACAGTGGCGTGGGGAATAGGGTTGCTTCTTCGGTCATGCAGCCGCATGATGCGGCGCGCAGTGTGGGAGGGAGGAGGGTAGAGATAAACGACAGCACTGCGCGCAGGAAGCGCATGGGGGGAGAGATTAGGGGCGCGACTTGGGCTTTCATGGCCGTGGTAGAAGGCAGAAGCGCGAGACTGAAGCGCAATGGCGATTGGTTCGTCTCTGCTTGTGACTGCCCTGGGGCTGCTTTTGACGCGAATGGGAAAGTCAGGGCGGGGTGGACAGAGGTAGCGACGGCTGCGCCACGGAACTCAGTCCACAGTCTTCCACCTATCCCCCCCTTCTTTCCACCTGAGTCCTCGCCTTTCCACATCCGTACTTCGCCCGAGCCCTTTGGTTCCATATCCCACTGTTCCGTCCTTCATTCTTCAACTTTCCCCCTTTCGCCCCTTTATTCTTCCCCGTTTCCCCTGCTCGCTCCTCCCTCGCTCCTCCCTCGCTCCTCCCGCGCTCTCACTCGCTCACCCTCGCTCCCCCTCGCTCACCCTCGCTCACCCTCGCTCCCCTTCGCTCACCCTCGCTCCCCTTCGCTTCCTCCTCGCTCCCCCCTCGCTCCCCCTCGCTCCCCCCTCGCTCCCCCTCGTTCCCTCTCGCTCCCTCTCGCTCCCCCTCGCCCCCCCTCGCAGTACCCCAGCCCTTCAAGGCGTCGCTCCACATTGTGAGGCTTCGCTCTGCCCCAGCCGTCGGATCGTACCGAGGAGGAATCAACGGTTATCCAGCGACGGCCCCATCTGCAGCTGCATCAAGCAACACCAGCGCAGATTCACCCCACAACAGCACAGCCCACCGGCCTAACACCGCCACTGACGCCCCCAACCCCGCTGGGACTGCTACCCCTGGCGCATCGTCCCAGCCTTCCATACACGCCAATGCATCATCGTCCCCTGCTTTCTCCGCCGCAGCAGCTGCAGATGCAGCCAACGGGGAGCAGCAGCGGCGGCGGCATGAGTGGCGGCAGCAGCGGAGGCAGGGGAAGGTGGACATAAAGGCGGAGCACGTGCAGCATTTTGCACGGTTCCTGCGGGAGCAGCAGCAGGCCGTGGCGGCGGAGGTGGGGGTGGCTCCAGACAGCCTAGCGCACCAGTGAGTGACATTGGTGGCGCCTGGTGCATGGTGCTGGGCCTTCTGTGTGTGTGTGTGCGCGCGTGCATGGGTGTGCGCGCATGTGTGCGGGTGCAATGTGTTGTGTGCATAACGACGCCTGTATATCCAACAGCTGGTGCCCCCAGTATGCATGGGCAAATGTTACATGAGCCATTCGTTGCTTCTACCATCCTTCTTGGGCACAGCTTTCTTCATCCCTTCCTCCTTCACCTCTTCACATCAGCCAAATCAACCTCGCAACGCCCCGACTTCAACCACCCCACCCACTCCTTGCCACATCTCTTCAGCATTCTCCTCTTCTGCAGATACCCCTGCTGCAACCCTTTTCTGCCTTCCCTGCCAGCCTACCTGACCTTCATTCCACATGCCCCCACCTCCCCCTCTCCACCGAACACCATTGCACTCACCTACCCCTTCCCTACCCAAACCCCGTTCGCCCCTGTCCTCTTCCTCCCCCTCCCACACTCCAGCTCCAGATTTCCCAGCCACATTTTCGCAGCGCTGCTCATGTCCCCTTGTGCACCCAACCCCCGTGCCTAACCTCCCACGATTCCCCCACCGCTCTCCTCCTTTCCTCCGCTTCCCGCACTCCAGCTTCAGCTACTCCAGCCACGCGTTTGCAGCGCTGCTCACGCCACTACAAGTGTGGCGGCTCTCGCGGCACCCAGCAGTGGCAGCAGTGCAGCGCGGGGACGACCTGCTGTACCCGCAGACCACCGCCTCCTCTCGCTTCCTGCGCCTCCCCTCCACCGCTTGGGTCACTGCTGGGGGCGCGGACGCTGCAGGCGAGGACGTGGTGATTGGCGTGGCGGACAGCGGTATCTGGCCCGAGCATGACAGCTTCAGTAGCAAGGTGCGGGGGGAGAAGAGGGTGGTTGTGAAAGGTGGGGCTGTAGGGGGCGAGGGGTGAGGGAGACTGGGGAGTTGAGGACGTGGTGGTTGGCGTGTCAGATAGCGGTGTCTGGCCCGAGCAAGACTCGGTCAGTAGCAAGGCGAGCGGGGAGAAGAGGGTGGGTCGTGAATGGAGGGGATGTAGGGGGTGAGGGGTTAGGGAGACCGGAGGGCCGAGGACGTGGTGATTGGCGTGGCAGACAGCGGTATCTGGCCCGAGCATGACTCGTTCAGTAGCAAGGTGCGGGGGGGAAGGAAGAGGGTGGGCTGTGAAGGGTGAAGGTTTACTGGTGAGGAGTGAGGGGTGATAAGTAGTCGGTGGGGGGTGAGGGAGACAGGGCGGTCGAGGACGTGGTGTTGGCCTTGTGGACAGCGGCATCTGGTGAGTATGTGAGCACTGCTCCTGTACAGTACAGTGCCAGCCGTGCACTGCAGCGGTGCAAGGCGCTTACAGAACCCCTCCTTCTCCTGGATCTCGTCACCTGAATTTCCACCCACCTCCGTCCATGCACCCATGCATTCCTCCGTCCATGCACCCATGCATTCCTCCATCCATGCACCCATGCATCCATGTGTGAGTGCAGGCGGGGGACCTGTACGGGGGGCAGCCAGTGGACTACAAGGGCGTGTGCACAGTGACAAGCGACTTCCCCGCGTGCAACACCAAGGTGCTGGGCGCGCGCTACATCTACCAGGGCCTCGTCAAGTCCGGCCGGGCCATCGACCTCACTGTTGACTACCTCTCGCCCCGAGACGTGCTCGGCCATGGCTCCTGGTGTGCCGGGTGAGTGAGAGAGATGAGGGCAACGGGAGGAGAGGGGGATGAGGGATGAGGTGGTCCGGGCAACGGACGACCGCTACATGGCAGCAGTGGGCAGTGGGCAGTGGGCAGTGGGCAGTGGGCAGTGGGCAGTGGGCGCCTCTTCATGCGCCCCCTGTGTAGCGCCAGCGAGCCGCCTGCGTACCTGTACCACCCCTCTGCTCTCCCCTTCCCTCCCACCCCCACCTCCTTCCCCCACTCTCCCCCACCGCCCCATTTCCTCCTGCTTCTCCCTCACACCTCCCCCTTCCACCGCCCTCCCATTCCCCTTTCCAGGGCAGCAGCGGGCAACCGGTACATCAAGGCAGTGGGCGGCCCGTTCACACGCCCCCTGGGCGCAGCCAGCGGCATGGCTCCCCGCGCACGCATCGCCGTGTACAAAGTCGTGTGGCGCACACAGCTGATCCCAGGCGTGGGCGGCGTGGACAGGCCGGGGGGAGTGGCGTCGCTGGTGGACGTGGAGGCAGCAGTGGACTACGCCATTCAGGACAACATCGACGTGCTGCTCGTGCCGCTCAGCGCCGGGTTCAGCCCCACCGCGTCCTACTTCGACCATGTTTCTTATCTCAACGCCTTTGAGGTGGGCTCAACGGCTGGTTGGTTGTGGTGGAGTGGAGTGCGTGTACAATGTGTGGGTTATTTCTGGTTGGCATGTTGCTTGTTACGTTGCGCCTCACGGATGCCCTGTCCACTCTGCTGTTTCTCGTTAGTAGCGCTGACTGTCTGATGCAGGAGTTCTGCCGTTTGGTGGAAGGGGGAATGGCGGGCGTTTGTTTCCTCGTTGAACATTAAGCAACAGACCGGCAGACCACCAGCAGAACCGGATGTGATTAGCCCGCCACCACACACTGCTTTTATTTCTGCTGGGTGGGCTCAACCTTCGCGTACCCACCATGCGTCCATCCTCCCCCGCTCACATTTTCCGGGATGCTTCAAACACAGCAGAGGCACGCATCATGCCTGCTTGTGGGTCAGACTTGCCGTTCCCAACACATTTTTCGCGGTTGCGGTTGTAGCATTGCGGTGTTAAGCTGGGTAAGCGTTACAATGTGCGTGTTGGGGTGTTAAGGGAGGTAAGCATTTGCAGTGGTGCCATGGCATTGTATTTCCTCCTCCACCCGTGTACGTATGTGACCATCAGGCTGGAGTGACAGTGGTGAAGCCATCCGGTAACCGTGGGCTCATGCTGGGAGTGCGCACCATTGAGAACTACTCGCCCTTCTACCTCACTGTCGGCGCCAGGTGCCCACTCACTCATGCCCTTTGCACTCACACTCTTGGAGAAGCACCCCACTCGCTTCTTCACTGCCCTCTTCTCCATGTCCATCTGTGCTCGAATTTCCAGCCACTGCCACTTTTTGTGCCTGTGTGCCTGCTTTTTGCCCTCTTTCCTTTACACATGTGTTGCGTGTTTTTTGCCCCCCATGCCCCCCATGCTCCCCATGCTCCCCATGCCCCCCATGTGCGTGCATGCAGCTCCATAAGCCGGTCGCTGTCAATGGACGGAGCACGCATCAAAGGATACTTCTCAACTGCCGCCACCACCACCGCCACCTCCCAACACCAACTCGCCTCCACCCCCTCCTCCTCCACATCCTCGCCTGGCAACGCGTCTCTCTCCCCCGCCTCTGCAACACGTAGGCGGCAGCACGCGTCACTGGCTGCCCTGGCATCCGCACTGGAGGGCGTGCGGCTGACAGGCGACTGGTCACGCGCGCAGTTCCACCCCATGGCCCCCGCTGCCTCTGCTGCGCTCTCTGCTGCTGCCAGAAAGAAGGTGAGGCGTGGGATGCACGAGGTGGGTGGCATGGACGAGGCAGGATTCATGTGTATGGGCCATGGCTGGCCAGTGCACGCTCTGCTCATCGCATGCTGAACCCACTCACTTCGGTCAATCCATGCCCACACACCACACCTCATCCTCCTTCCATCCCCCCTTCTTTCCTGTCGTCTCTCTGCCTGCCGGGGTGACTGAACCCTGAGCTGGTAATGGGGCAAGGTGATGGGCGAGGTGCTCATGTGTGGCTAAACAGTCGACCAGCAGACTCACTCACACCATTCCCATGCTCCCCCCTCCATGTTGACTCCGCCCAGGCATCCCAGTGCATGCCCAGGTCACTCAACCCGCTGCTGGCGCTGGGCAAGGTGCTGGTGTGCGGGCCTGGAGGCACGACCCGGCAAAAGAAGATCGCTGCTGCAGCTAGAGCAGGGGCACGAGGTGTCGTGCTCACTAATGCTGATGCTGATGGGGGGGAGGAGGATGAGGGTGAAGGGGGCGGGGGTGTGGAGGAGGGGATGGGGGAAGAGGGGGGTAGTGGGGAGGGGAGTGGTGGATTGGGTGGTGAGGTTGGTGGGATGTCTAGTGGGGCGAATGGGGTGAACTCAACCGCACGTGGGTCGGCAGACAGCCTTCGAGGACGAAGCACAGTGGAAGGTGTTGGAGGAGCAGCAGGAGGGGCAAGAGACATGGCAGCAGCAGGGGGTGGGTTGCCTGTGATGGAGCTAAATGCAGAAACGTCAGCACTGCTGGGCATACGACTGCAAGGACTCATCAACCTGTGAGGCACCTCCCTCACCTCCTTGCTCCCCATCGTCAACTTTCCATGTTCTTATTAGTTTCATTAGAAGGCACCCTTGCTGCTACCCACCTCTCTGTTGCAACCGGCCCATCCCCGCTCCCCCTCGTTAGCTTCAACCCTTTCCTCTGGCTGCGTTTAACACAGCCACTCCGCCTGCCCATCATCGACTCTGCCTCCTCCACCAGCCCAGTAGCCCTGCCCCTCTCACATCCTCTCCCCTCTGTGCTGCCCCGCCCCGCCCGCCTTCCCCATGCCAGCTTCAGCCCTTTGCTCTGGCTGCGCTTCCTGCAACCACTGCGCCCGCCCGTCATCGACTCGACCTCCTCCACAGGCCCAGTGGCCCTGCCTCTGGCCCGTCCAGGAGGCTCCCAGCCCACCAACGATCTGCTCAAGCCCGACCTCATCGCCCCCGGCGTCATGCTCTGGGCCGCTGCTCCCGGCGGCGCCCGCACCAACCGCTTCCGCCGCCTCTCTGGGACATCCATGGCTGCTGCTCACGTGGCAGGCGTGCTTGCGCTGGTGATCCAGGAGAACCCGACATGGCTGCCCGGGAGAGTCATGTCTGCAGTGTTGACCACGGCCAAGCCCACGAATGTTTACGGCCGGCCGATTAGGCTGTGGAATGGGCTTCAGGCAGATCCCTGGATGATGGGATCGGGCCATGTGAACCCCTCAAAAGTGCTCGATCCAGGGCTCACTTTTGACCTCATAGCAGCAGATTTCAAGAACTTGCTTGCGGGGCAGAACTCGAAACGGACGGCCAAGATCTTTCCGACGGCGACTCTGGAGCCGATTGATGCGATCCAGCTCAACCGGCCGTCCATCGCGATCTCCCACTGCGCGGGGACAGTGACGGTAGCGCGCACTGTTACCAACGTGGGCATCATTCCTGCTACCTTCGTTGCCAAGGTGAAGGCGCCTTTTCTGACGTTGGTGGAGGTGGTCCCTCCGAGAATCACGCTGTCTCCTGGCGACTCGTACCGGTTTCTAGTGGTGATCACAGGGTTGATTCCAAGGCCCAGATGGAATTTCGTGTATGGGGTTATCGTTTTGAAGGATAACTTTAAGCGCAAAGTCAGGATTCCTATTACTGTGCAGCCCTCGTTATTGTAACTGCCTTATGTATTATGCATAAAAATCTTATTGACAACCGTAGTCGCTATGGTCTTGCCACCTATGCATATCTTGAGCATACAGCTGGTGCCTTGGAATTAGTTTTGTAGAAAGTCTCAAGTTTGGCCATGGCACGGTGCAGTACTTGGTATTCTTTCGCAGCTGGTCCCAATGCCATTCTTTTACCTTCCATAATGCCGCGCTACACTTTACCACCAAAGCAATGACAGACACCATGTGATCAACTATACTAAAGCATGGTACAGCATGTGAGTGACTAAAAATCGTTGCCTCACACTCTACAAATATGCACCGCTGCTGTGAGCCATGTACAGGTACCGTAGAAATGCTGTGTCCTGACTCTTGAGCTGGCCCGAATTGCAGGGAGGCATTAAGTCAAAAGAACTAATGTGCAAGGAATTTATTTTTGAGATGCCAAAAGAATTGAGTTGCTTGTCTCGGACGTTCCAGCTACGCATGGCTGCCATGGGTCCCCACTGCTCACTGCGACCTTGCCTCTTCACGTCCCTCCTTTTCTCCTCTCCCCACCCCACCCCCCCACCACCTGAACCTCTCTCTCACTCACCCATCCCTCTGTCCGTGCATCACCACTTGATGTAGCGCAGCGGCTGCACGGCAATGGGCGAGCGCACCACATGTCCGAGCTCATCCCGCCACGTCAGGCTGCCAAAGTGGAACCGTATCGACTTGGCATTCACCCACACCGACACCGTGAACGTCACCCTCTCCCCCGGTGCGATCGTGAACTGCTTCGGATTGAGCATCATCACAACCCCATACGGGCACACGATCTTCCCCTTGTACGTGCTGGTCGTGGAAGCCACGTTTGTGACAGTCCGCCGCACCTTGCGGTACCCTTTCATGCGCCCAATTGAGATGCTTGCGCGGTTCACGTTGCGTGGGGCTACTCTCCTGAGGCTCGCGCCGGGAAAGAACTTCTTTGCCCGCCACATGCTCTGCCCTGCCAGGAAATTCCGGTAATGGCTCTCCCCTGCGTCGTACGTCAATCCGGGGTCAAGTACCCTCTGGGGATTCACATGCCCGGCTCCTACCTGCCACGGTGTTGCAGTCCGCCCCCCCGCAGTCCTGATGAACTTCCCTCTAGTGTTCCGCACAGCAGCAGTGGTCATAATAGCAGACATGACTTGCGCCGGGGACCAGTCAGGCTGTTGCTGCACGATGAGCGCTGCAATGCCGGCGATATGAGGCGTCGCCATGGACGTCCCGGAAAGCTGTGCCAGCCCGGCTGCATCACCAATGGTGGTGGCTGGCATGGCGGCATAGAGGGCAACGCCTGGACCGATGATGTCTGGCTTGAGGATGGAGTTGGTGGGGTAGGGCGGTGCCGTGCCCTTGATGGGGCGAATGAGCGGCCCGCGGGAGGAGAAGCCGGCTACCATGGGCGCTGCTATCGATGCTGTGTCTATGGCTGCTGGCTGGGCTGCTTGTTGTGATGATGTCGGGGTTGTGCTGTTGGTTGGACTGCTTGGGGGAGGGGGGATGGGGGGGTGCGGGTGCTTCATTGACGCATACATGATGAATTCACGCTAGCAGTGCACGTGTACTCATGTGTGACATATATGAGAGGGTGCGGGTGAAAGAGGGAGTGAGGAAACGGGAGGGGAGAAGGCTAAGGGGGTAGGGAACAAGGAAGACGAAGCACCGATGAACTGGATGCATGATGGGGTGGGGGTAGTGCCATGCACGACCCTGGCCTCACCTGTACTTGCTAGTAGCAGCAGGAAACCGTGCTGCTTTTGTAGCGTTGAGTGCTTCCCCCTTCACAGACGCCACTCCCAGCACAGCCCCGCCCCTTTCAATGGTGCTGCACACACACGGGGGGGGGAGGGGTGGGGGGTACGTGGCACGCGATGAAAAGGGGGCAGGGGAGTAGGGAAGATAGGACTAGTGTCAGGCAAAGTCCCTCATTTGCAGGACAGGACCCATGCGGCTTTTGCAGCGGCGGCAGGAAAGAGAAACACTGGTGGGCCTTTGTGGACTTTCGAGGCACCTCAGAGTAAGCAGCAGGCAAGAAATACACTGGTGGGCCGTTGTGGAGGCACATGCAGGGCAGAGATGGCAGGCTGCGGGCTGCAAGCTGCTGCACGTGCTTGACAGTGGAGTCATCTTGACCTGCCACCCGTTCCGTACTCGCCTGTTCCGTACTACCCACGAGCCACTGCAACCCCACCCACGTGGCAGTGCAATCCTACGTGGCAGTGCAAGCACACCTGGCGCCAACAGTGAGGTAGAAGGGCGAGAAGTTGTCAATGGATCGGTACAACACGGGATTCCATCTCTTGGGCCCTCCGGCATTCCCTGAGGCAAACGCCACCACCACGCCAGCCTGAGACACGCCGGGGGTGAGGGAGAGGGGTACAATGAAAGTGGCATGAGCAGTCAGCTGTGCACAGACGTGTGATAGGCTGCGTCTAATGTGTGGGCATTGGAGTGCAACGAGGCGACTCATGCGTCGACTCAAAGGTCAAGAGGGGTGTGCGCCGGTGTGGCATGCAACGTATGCCATGGTCTGATGCGCAGACGTGTGATGGGCGTGGTGCTTGTCAGATTCTATGCGGTTTGGAGTGAAACAAGAAGTGGGTTGAGTGTTGATGGTCTTTCATGGATACTCATGAGAGTGGGTCAAAGCCAGGGGGGGACGCTTACTCACTAAGAATCGTCAACAGGCCCTTCTCTTTCAGGGAACACTCGTCTTCTCGTACCCTTCCTCGTCATCCCTTCCTTTTATCCCCCCTCCAACTCCCCCCCCACTCCCACTCCCTCTCGTTCGCCCTCTCCCTATCCCAATCTCCTTCTCACTCCCCTGCCCCTCGCACCAGGCAATATCCCCCTTACACCCTGCTCCCTCACAGCATTGGTATTGAGGAAGGCAACATCCGTGAAGTAGTTATCCTGGGGGTTCGCCCCCCCCAGGCTGAGAGACAGCACGTCCACACCATCAGCCACAGCAGAGTCCACGGCAGCCACAATATCCGCGTCAGACGCATACGTGCCGTAGCTGTCCGCCCAAAACACCTTGTACGCCGCTAGCCGCGCTGCCGGCGCCATGCCGCTCGTGTCCCCCGATGCCCAGCCCACCTTCGCGCCCACCGCTGCTCTGAATGCGTGCAGGGGGAGGGGGGAAGGGGGAGCGGGAGGGTGGGGCAGGGGGGAAGCGGAGCAGAACAGGCGTTAGAGCCGCATCCATGATTCATAAGTATCGTTCAATCAGAAGTCGTGAGGAGTCATAGCCAGCTTGCCTCGCCTTCCCGCCCACTGCTGCTGTGATCGGGTGCAGGGAGGAGTGATGTGGGGGAAAAGTGGAGGGCGAGAGGGATGGAGAGCGGGAGCAAGAGGGTGGGGAGAAGGAGAAGGGAGAGTGAGTTGGATGAGGGTCGGAGAGAGCGAGGCGAGCATGAGAGCAAAGTTGCAGCAAGGAAATTGGAAAGCCACAGGAGCTTCTGGCGCAACTCTCCCCTCTCTCCCCCTTCACCCTCCTCTTCCCCTCTCTTCCCCCACGCCCTACTTCCCCCCACTTTCTCCCCCCACGCACCCCTCACCCTGCTGCCTGCACGCACCCAGCGCACCAAGTGCCGTGGCCGTCGGAGTCACGTGGCGAGTCATAGTCGTACGAGAAGTCGGGCCCTCCATTGCTCTCCTTCTTGAATCCGTTGTACATTTTGCGTGCGCCGATCAGCTTGCCGTTGCAGCTGAAATCCGCCGATGTCTCGCACGTGCCCTGCCACGTCGCTGGCGTGCCGCTCAGCCCCTGCAGGAGCAAGGGGGAGGCACGCGGAGAGGGCAGAGCAGAGAGGGGAGGGGGAAGGGCGGAGGAGGGAGAGGAAAGGGCGGAAGCGGAAGGGGCAACTGGGTGAATTGTGGAGCCACGTTCCGATGACTGTTCATGCTGACGCGAGTGAGAAGGGTGGGTGGGCGAGTGGTGCGTGGGTGGCTGCAACAGCAAGGCATGAGTGGATCGACTGGAGTGGGTTGTTGTTGCAAACCCTTTGTGTTATATGCTTGCGCAAGGGTGCAAAATGCCCGCTTCATGCCTGCTCAGTGCCTGCTCGGTGCCTGCCCCTGGTGGCTGTTGCTGATAGCACGTGTGCCTGCCTGTGCGTGTGTGCACGCGAAAGCGCGGTGGTGAGCACACGTGTGAGGAATAAGAGGAATAGCGGTGGAGAGAGGGTGGTGATGATGGCAGCGGTGCTGGTGGCAGGCGATTAGAAAACAACAAGGCACTCGCGGTGGTGGCAGTGCCAGCGGTGGTGGTGGCATTGGCAGCGGTGGTGGCGGCGGCATTGGCAGCGGTGGTGGTGGCATTGGCAGCGGTGGTGGTGGCGCTGGCAGCACAATCAAGCACTGACCGTGTCGTCGAACGAGCTGTGTTCGGGCCAGATGCCCGTGTCTATCACGCCCACCACCACGTCCGCCCCCGCGCTGCTCTGCCCGCCCGCCGTCTGCCAAAGCGAGTCGGGCAACCTGAGAAACACGGGCGAGTCGAATGTATGCTTGCGGAAAATCCGGCTCCTGCGCACGGCCGCCACGGCGGGGTGGCGCTTCACCCGCCAGAGCTGCAGCGGCGTGAGCGCGGCGGCGAAGCCGTGGGAGACGATTTGGAAGTGGTGCACGAGGGCCGTGGCGGCCACGCCTATGTCTGAAGCCACCTGCCGCTGCTGCTGCTGCAGCATCTGCCTGTACGCCTGCACGTGCGCCGCCTTCAGGTTCAACCGGGGTCGTTTCAAGCTGTGGGAGTTCAGTGCCGTTGAGGCGGACGGTTGAGATGACGGCCGAGGGGAGGAGGACGAGGAGGAGGAGACAAGCAACCGTCCATTTCCTCCTGATGAGTCTGTTTCGGCCGATGATTCTGTTGAACCTGCGGCCGCACTCCCCACCGTCCCTGGTACCCCAGCGGCGCTGCTGCCGTTACCAGTCATGCCCGTGCTCGCAACCACACCTGCCCCGGCCCCTGTCCCTGTCCCTGTCTCTGCCGCCTCTCCTGTGCCTACCCCAACATCCGTCCCATTAACGGGCGGCCACCCCCACAAGTCCTCCGCGCTTCCCCCGACGAGCCCGTCAGGCGCGGGCGGAAGCTCCGCCTCGGGGGGGTCGTCGGGGAAGGCGCTGTCGAGGTCGGGCCCCTCGTCCCTGGGCGCGGTGGCGGGGTATCCGGGGATCTGCCCGCGGTACGTCGCCAGGGGGAGCCCCGAGCGCAGCTCCACGATGTATAGCTCCGCCTTGGGAGGGGCTGCGGGGGAAGGGGATGGAGGGTGGCGGGGGAAGGGGGAAGAGGAGGGGGGGGGAGGGTTGGGGTTTTGGGGAAGGTAAGGGATGTTGGAGGGGCCGGGGGAGAGATGGCGGCGGAGGGGGGAGAAGAGGGGGGTAGGTGCTTATAGTAGACATCAGCGGCCATTCAGGTGCTAGCAGCAGGCGGCCGTGACTCAACCCTGGCGCGCAACGACTCCTTAGAGGTAAAATCGCAATGGTTTGGAGAGAAGAGCGAGAGGCGCGAGGGCCGCTGTATTGCCTGATTGCCATGGCTGGCGGCAGAAGAAAGGCACAGATGTGATTACCATAGTTCTACTAAAGAAAAAAACAAAACAATACAAAACGATTTTGAGCTCACAAGACACTTTTGTGAATTCCAAAAAATGCACGGTGTGGCGGCACCAAGCCGCGGGGGAATGATTCAAGCGGGACGTGAGGCGGGGCGTGAGACAGGACGGAAAATCGTAACAGGGCTGATTGGATTTAATGGTGCAAAGCGCGAAAGACGGGAATGCAGGCTGGCGGTGTCATAACAACTGCCACGCGAGAAGGCGACTTTTTGGAAACGCCGCAGAAACAGTACAAGAAGCGGCGGCGAGAGTCGATGTAGGAGGGAAATACGTCGCCAGACTTCGCTAGCGCACGTTTGTAATAGCGAATAGCGGCTCTCAAGGGGCAGACGCTGACCTGGTAGCGAGAGTCCGTGGCTTGCGGTCGTCAGAACAAAAAGCAGCGCCGCAAGGCCGTGCGTGACGTGCGAAAGCGATAGGCGAGGCGCTCGCGGTGATGCTGGCGCACATGGCGTCACGGCCATGAGATGATTCGAACGTTTGTGCGGCGCGCGGAATACCGCAATCGGCGCAGCGGTCGGCAGCTCCGCGGCGGGGCTGTCGTGACTGTCTTTGACTGTGAATGACCTGGCGGTGGTTGGATGGATGTGCGAATGGCAGGTTCTACTAGTAGGCGCGAATGAGCCGGGTAAGGTGGAAGGTAAATCGAAAAGAATAGTGACGGACGACTCGGAGTCGATCAGCAAACCAATCACTAGTATGTTAAAGCTGCGAGCCGAAGAGCGCGAGCTGCGCTCCGTAGGCTGACGACGGGCTACTTGTCGGTAGTAGCTCGAGCTCAGTCGCCTAGCACTTGGGAACAACTTGCTTAGAGGCAGAACTTCAACGAAGGCGTCTCTTGTAAGGTTGGTTGCAGTTTGAAAGGTTGGAATTGGCGGAAATCAACATGGTACCCTCGTCCTACGAACCTTCCTGGCTGGAATGAAAAATCTTTTGCCCACTGGGCTTGCCATTCAGACAACGGGGAGGCGTTTTTCGTGCACGAAATCGTTTGACTCGGATTGGGTTTGGTGCAGTGTCGTGGCGATCGACTCTCTCTGCTCGGGGAAAGGCACCTTATGATTGATGAAACGCCACGCCACCTATTGGGGCTACTGTACAGAGCTCTGTACAGTAGAAGGTGATGCTGTCCGCCACGTTCTGAACCTCACCGAATGTCATTTTGTGGCCTGCGTCTGAACCGAACCGCGGAGTGAAGGAATCGCCAACCTGTCGTTGAGAGCGGTTTGTACTCGTCACAGGGCAGGCTCGCTGTGATATTACTGAAACAGAATGCTTACTGACCAAAGAATAAGATCATACAATGAGAGCCTATCTGCAAAAAAAGAGAGGACCTCGTAAGCCTAGGTCAGGACCCAAAATATCAGGGTAAAACGCCCTGATTACCCTGGGGGCCGGCCACTTTTTCAGGATTACCCTGCCGAAATCAGGATTCCCCTATAGTTACCCTTCTCTAAAAAGAACATGTATTTTTTTACACTGATACGATTTATGGTTAGCCTGACGGTGTCAGGGTAGGGTGTAGACTACCCTGATACCGAAACTTCTGAAGCGCGGATCAGGCCATACTCCGCGTGGTGACAAATTGTACCACACTCCCACAAACCAGCGTTGTCGCTTGTGACCAGATGCATAAACCCCTGCTTCGGCAACACGCCATGTCGCCTCATTGGTTGTTTCTCCCGCATGACTGCCAAAACACCCTTGAATCCAGCCACACGTCGCCACGCGCCCACCGCCATCACAGCAGAGATTGGCGTCTAAGGACAGCTTCAAGCTATCTTTGACAACAAAGATAGCTTGTTGGGGGGAACTTGTTGGGAACGAGTTGTTGCCGAGTGGTTTTCGACTCCTGGCGTTTTCCCGCGAATTGCAATTGGTTTCCGATACATCTGACAAGAAGAGATCGACTGGTGCAGAGAATGTCTCCCAAGCCCTCCGAGTTGGTTCGGGAAATTTGAGCGAACACGCACAGGACACTATCGAAATCCTAGCAAGGCTTGGGAGCCATGGCTAGTGAGTTAGGAGAAGTTGAGTTTGAGTTTAGGAAAAGTGTCGAGTGTGAGGAGAAATGTCGAGAGGAATCGTTGAATAATAGCAAAGAGATACAACATATAGTCAAGAAATTAGAGGTGCACCACCAAACAGAAGACAAGATAAGTACACTACTCCTAAACCACAAGCAGTTACATAAAATAACATTGACACGCACCCATAATTGCTTGTGGGAAGAAGTGTAGTTATCGCCCCCTGAAGGGGTACACGAGGCAGAGTGCGCAGCAGAACGGGAGAGGGCAGGCAAGGAGGAGAGAGAGAGGGAGAGAGAGGAGAGGAGGTGGTAGGCTCTGGTTGGTCACCCCCTACATCCCCTCACCCTCCCCCTCCCCCCCACACTGCTGCAGGAGCAGCAGAGGAGGGCGAACGGAGGAGGATGGGAAGGGGAGACCACACATCACCCATCACCCCCTCACCCGCCACCCCCAGTCCCTCCCCGGGCTCCCCCACACCCTCACACCCTCCCCCCCAGCGGCAGCTGCAGCAGAGGGAACAAAAGGAGGAGGAGAGGGGGGGGGGGGGGGGGGGGACACACGGCTTCCCGGGCGCCAAAGCAGGCAACAGAGGGGGCGACGCCTGCCCCCCCCTTCCAGGTCGCGGCCCCCGAAGGAGCCGCGACAGGTGACGGGAAGAGGGGGGGGGGGGGGGGGGCGGTGCACGTGCCCCCGGTGTGCCGCAGCTGGTGACGGGGCATGGCCGGGGCGGGGTCGGGGCCGCAAGTGGGCGGGGCCGTAGGTGGCATCGGGGCCAAAGTGGGCGACGGGGCCGCAAGGGTGGGCGGGGCCGCAGGTAGCGACGGGGCCTCAGGTGGCGGGGCCGCAGGTGGCGACGGGGCCGGGGCCACAGGTTTAGGAGACGGGGCCGGGGTCGCAGTTAGGCGACGGGGCCGGGGCCGCAAGGTAGGTGACGGGGCCTACTGAAGGGCGGCGACGGGGCCGCGAAGGGGGGCCGCGAGGGGCCACTAAGGGTCTCGCGAGGGGCACGCCGCGGGGCGTGCAGTACACAGAGTAGCAGCGGAAGCAACAGGTCAGGAACGTAACACGCTCTGATAGCATATCGAAATCCTAGCAAGGCTTAGGAGCCATGGCTAGTGAGTTAGGAGAAGTTGAGTTTGAGTGTAGGAAAAGTGTCTAGTGTGAGGAGAAATGTCGAGAGGAATCGTTGAATAATAGCAAAGAGATACAACATATAGTCAAGAAACTAGAGGTGCACCACCAAACAGAAGACAAGATAAATATACTACACCTAAACCACAAGCAGTTACATAAAATAACATTGACAGACACCTGGCGCGTGACGATTTGTTGCAACTTTGTTTCTATTGGCTGCCGGACCGTCCAAATACATTCCGACGCGCACTCGTTTAGAAGAGGAAACTCGTTATCAGTCTTACGGACTCGTTCATTTAATCCTACATTTGTTTCCCCGTTATTTAAAACGTGATACTAAGGAGGGATGAACACAGCGAGTTTCGAAAACATTAATGTCAATAGGTACAGTAAAGATACAGTAAACTAGCAAAATAAAGAGATAGTGACTAAACAATTACCGATATTTTTAGAAATTCAGTACAGCCTACAATTCTACATTATAACAAATAGAGAAGACAATACACTAAAAAGGTCAAAAGCTTACATAAATACAAATCCAAGAACTACCATTAGCTAGAAACTCATCTACACCTACAAAAACAGCCCTAAGCTACCACAGGTACTACAGGTCACCCGTAAAGCTCCTCCTGCTCTTCATTCTCATCATAAACACGTTCTTGCGAGCCTGGCTCGCTCACTAGCTCATCCAGATCAAGGTCACCATGCTCGTCTGCAGCCAGCTCCTCCTCTGGAATATCATTCCAACCAACGATGCAGACCTTGCCGATCCCAAGGCAGTCGTCCGTGCGAGTGACGTCACTGCTGTTGATCCAGCGCTGTACAACCCGCGCCTGCCTGGCAAGAGCACCAGGATCCCCCGACCGATCCAACTGAGCCTTCGTGGCGCCGGGATGGCGGAACTTGAACCTCACCTGCACGAAGAAAAGCAATCAACACTTGTTAAATTGCACAATGTGAAAGGCAAATAAAGTGCTCATGTTAAACTTACCGCTGCAAGGATGACAAGCAGCTGAACACGAAATAAACCAACTGGCAAGGCGCCATTCGAATCCCACAGAGAAGCACACTTAACGAAGGCAGGGCTGGAAAACGGACTGCCTCTCCTGTTGACGTGCCAGGGAATCCCCAAGAACTCTGCAACAGACCAAAACATACATCAGAACATGCCACGTTAATCCTGAAACCCAATTAATGCAACCGATAAAGAAAAACCTCAATGACTTACTATCGGCGAAACGCTCAACGTAGTCAGCATATTTCGTGAGTAAGTCCTCAGGCACCTGCAGGGTTAGCTCTCCCTTGAAGTTCCGCTTCCTCTCCATAAAAACGCATGGCTCTAGGCTCAGAGCATAAAGGCGACAGAATCGATAGATTTTACCGATCCGGTCGTTGAAGCGCACACACGCGTGCTTCAAAATGCCAATGACCTTCAGCAAGGCAGCGAGCTTCAAGCCTTGAGGGGAGTCAGCAATGTAACCAGCTTTCTCTGCACAAAACACGAATGACGACGAGGAAGTAAAAAACAATGGAAAACGAACGCGACAGTTTCTGACCGTCACTTACTGATTAAAGCTGCGAGCATCGCATCAGGATCGGGTGACAGGTTGAGCGTCTCCGGCTTGAAAAGGAAGTCGTCGCACGACTCCTTGATGTAGACCTGAAATTAAAAAATCACATCGCATTAGTGACTGTTTGTAAACAGCGCAGACGGCAAAATAGAGGGCAATACTCACCCGCCACTTCACTTTGGCGAGCTGATCATGTCGGTGCGGAGGCTCGCGACGTCGCTCGTGGTCGCGTAGTTGTCGCCCTGGCCTTCCATGCTGTGAGTCGAGTTGACTGTAGAAATGACGAGGGCTGTTTCTGTAGGTCGCGTTATTCTCCCTTAGTCGAAATTCGCGTCTGATCTCGGCCGTTGAGAAGAAATTCGATCCGACGCTCCAAACTCCAACTTTTTTGGGCGAAATTCTCAGGGCCGTTGAGATTCGAATCGATCCGACGGTCGAAATTCCAACTTTTTCGCTCCTGGACCTGAGGGGTGTTCAAAAACCGGTTCGAGGGGGACGTTAGAAAACAGCGCGGAACTGGTTTACGTACCCGAAATCGGCGCTTCCCGTCGTCGTCCCCGCGGTTTTAAAAGCTAGGTTTTAGCGGTCGTAAAACTTCGCTTCTAAACAGGCTCTGATTACCAAGTGTGAGGATCTAGGATCGAGCTCAGAAAAGAGAATGTAATTGAATATGATCACCTGGGTACAACACGAGGCTATATATAGGCTCGACACAAAGCCCCGTAACCAGGTGTTACGCGAAGATTCCGCGGGTCGCGTAGCGTCCCGAACAGACCCTTACCGAATTCGGTAGAAGGCAATTCGGTGGCGACCAAAAAGGCCAGAATTCGGTGCACGCAACCTAGCTCGGTGCTATAACTATAATAAGATATAGGAAAGCACCTAGCCTAGGAAATCAAGCAATTCATGCATGCATATGATTATCCTATGCTAGAAATAGCATAATAAAGTAGAGGCAAGCAAGCATAGCTGGCATAAGCCGTCGTACTCTCACACGTCCCCCCCTCAAAGCTGGGTGGCGTGAGATACACCCTGCTTGACACGATAGTCCTTGAGAGCACGGCGTGCGTTGCCCATATCAGCTTCGGCAACCCAATTGTCCTCAGTGGGGTCGTATCCCTTCCAGCGTATCAGGATCTCGAGAGTCTTTCCGCCGCAACGCCGATGAGAGAGAACGCGCTCCACTTCGTACTCGGGTTCATCCTGTATGAGAACAGGTGGTGGTGGCGGTAGCTGCCGTCCCTGGAACTGTTTGTTGGGGTCCTTGTAGGGCTTCAGTAGCTGAACATGGAAAGCATTGTGAAGCTTCCAAGTAGTAGGTAAGCGCAAGCGGAATGTAACTGGTGTCACCTGTGCCTCAACGAGAAAAGGACCACAGAAGCGAGGCCGGAGTTTGGATGGGAGGTGAGACAGGTTCAAGTTGCTCGTGTCAAGAAGCACCTGATCTCCGACTGCTACTGAGTGATCACGTCGCTGACGATCGGCATACTGCTTCTGGGAGTTCTGCATCGTGGTGAGTCGTCGCTGAGTCTTCTCCCATAGCTGCTGCATGGTGGTGACGAAGTCATGTGCGGCTTGGACGTGTGCCGGTGTGGTTGGCTGCTGTGGTGTGAGTGGTTCCCGTCCGTAACACAGGAAGAAAGGAGTTTTCCCTGTGGCCGCATGTGATGCGTTGTTGTAAGCGAACTCTAGGGTCGGTAACTGTGTGTCCCAGTGGCTGACGTTGTCCTTGCAAGCTGTGCGCAGTAACTGTTCAACCACTTGATTGAGTCGCTCTGTATGTCCGTCAGTCTGGGGGTGGTATGCTGAAGACATTGCAAGCTTTGTCCCCAACAGTCCCATGAGCTCCTTCAGAACTTACTAGTGAATTTTTTGTCTCTGTCTGAGAAGAGTGTAGCGGGGATGCCGTGGATGGTGATGATGCGGTCGAAGAAGAGGCGAGCAGTTGCTTCAGCTGTAGCTGTGGCGTTGGTCGGTATGAAGTGACCCATTTTGGAGAACTTATCGATGACTACGAGGATGGAATCGTGCCCCCGTGAGGTCGAAGGAAGTCCTGTGATGAAGTCGAGGCTAACGACCTGCCATGGCTGCTCCGGTACGGGTAGAGGCTGAAGTAACCCTGCTTTTTTCGGCTTGCTACTCTTCATCTTCTGGCACGTGTCGCAAGAGGTGACGAACTGCTGCACGTCTGCTGCCATCCCGGGCCAGTAGTAATATTTCGCTATCCCTGCTGACGTCTTGTTGCTCCCGAAATGTCCCGCGTAAGGTACGTCGTGAAACTCCTCCAATAGGATCTGCCGTAGCGGGGCGTAATTTGGTACCCAAATCTTTCCTGAACCCTTCCTTAGAGCTAAGTCTTTCTCCCACTGTAACAGCTTCTTGGTCTGTGCTGTAACGATCTCTGCGTCCACAGAGTACCCATGTTGGAATAGACCCTTGAGCAGAGGGTTCATCCCGTCGAGTTGGATGCCTGCTACATGTCCTGGGTGGCTCAACGCGTCTGCTTTGTTGTGTAGCCCGAGTTTGTAGATGATGTCGTAGTGGAAGTGAGTTTCCAGGAAGTCCACCCACCGCACCTGTCGTCGTGAGAGCGTCGGTTGCGACTTCAGGTATTTGAGACTGCAGTGGTCAGTATAGACTTTAGTCTTGGCTCCCTCTAAGTAACACCTCCACGCTTTGAAGGCTATGACTATCGCTAAGGCTTCCTTGTCGTGAATGGGGTAGTTCAGTTCTGCTCCGTGTAGCTTCTTACTGAGGTAGGCGATGGGCTGTAAACCGCGTCCGTGATCCTGCATCAGTACTGCTACAACTGCTTGGTCACTAGCGTCAACTTCAACTACGTAGTCCTTCTCAGGGTCTGGTAGGATGAGTACCGGGGCTCTGGTCAGTGCGGTCTGTAGCTGCTCCATGGCTTGCTGATGAGGAGTATCCCATTTGAAGGGTGTATCCTTTTTCAGTAGGTCGGTCAGTGGCGCTGCAATCTTAGCGTACTGTGGCACGAACCTGTTGTAGTAGTTGGTAAAGCCTAGGAACTGCTGCAACTCCTTCACGTTCTCCGGTACTTTCCACTTTTTGACGGCTTCGATCTTCCGCGGGTCCACGTGTACGCCCTCGGCACTCACCATGTGCCCGAGAAACTGCACCTTCTTCAGGGCGAAGTCGCTCTTTGACAGCTTCACGTAGAACTTGTTCTTCCGCAGGATCTCGAACATCTTCCGCAGATGTTCCACGTGCTCCTTCATGTTCTTGGAGTAGATGAGAATGTCGTCCAGGTACACCATCACGCACTCGTCCAGCAGGGGCCGCAAGATGTGATTCATCTCCGCCTGAAACGTTGCTGGTGCATTGCAGAGTCCGAACGGCATCACCAAGTATTCGTAGGAGCCGTATCTGGTACGGAACGCTGTCTTGTGGATCGAGTTGTCCGCCATCTTGATCTGCCAGTAACCCGACCGTAGGTCCAACTTCGAAAAGACTGTTGCACCACGCTTTTGGTCCAGTAAGTCGTCGATGCGCGGTATGGGGTATTTGTTTTTTACCGTCTGTTTGTTCAGTGCGCGGTAGTCGATGCACATCCGTTAACTGCCGTCTGGTTTTGGGGTAAAGAGAACTGGTGCGCCGTAGGGAGAGGTGGAGGGTCGGATCAGTTGTCTGTCCAGTAGATACTCGATCTGTTTCTTCATATCTGTCAGTTCGGTTGGACTCAGTCGGTATGGTGCACGTGAGACGGGTTTCGCACCTGGTTCCTCCATGATCTCGTGCTCGTGGGTGCGCGCTGGAGGTACGCCTGCGGGTAGGTCGTCGGGCATTATATCGTTGTACTGCTCCAAGACCTCCTTCACTGCTGCAGGTAGCTCCGTGTTCGGCATCTCCTCCTCTGCTGCTGCCATGACCAGTGCTAGGTACCCTGCGTTACTCTCGTTCACCGTCTGTTCGAACCGTGCCAGTGTCGTTTCAGGAATGCTCCCTATATCCGTCCAGCTTCGCAGCTCCACTCGTTTCCCGTTGTTGTAGATGCACGCCTTCCTGTTGACCCAGTCGATCTCGGGGTTGAACCGCGTCAAGAAATCTTGCCCCAAGATGAAATCTAAACCCTTGAAGATCGTGATCGGCAATGTCGGCTTCCACCTCTGCGCCCCTATGTGCAGTTGCAGTGATGCTTCGCCGTGGATGGGAAGTTTCGTACCGTCCACCATTGTTGCCATGAACTTGGTCTCCTTCGAAGGTTCTCCAATTTTCTCCAACGTCCTGCGGTCGCACACCGAGTGAGATGCACCGCTGTCCACCAGTGCCTGGAGGCGTCGCCCGTTGCAGATCACCTTGAGTAGTAGTGGTTGTTGTTGCTCCGAGTAACCGTAGATAGTCTCGCTTATAGGATCGTAGGGTATGTCGAATAGATCATTCCTCGGTCCTCCGCTCGAAGCTGCTGACTCCATATTAGTTTCCAACTGAGTAGGGTTAGAAGGATTTATCAGAGGTCGATTAAGCTTCATCATGGCCTGGAACCTTCCCTTAAGCCTTTGCAGTTGTGTAGGCTTCTTCTGTGGGCAATGGGGAGCCTTAACACTTTGCTGCGGGGAGAGAATATGAACTCCTTGGAACGCACGACCCTTTTCAACGCTCCAGAGTGGTTTGCCCAACTTCTCAGGTACCTGAATGACTTCTAAAGGCTTTTTCTTGGCCTCTAGTTCTCGCCTGAATTTTTCAAAGGCTTGAAAACCACGAGAAGTGATATTTTTCGTTAGAGTATCTTTATAGGATACTTTTAACGATTTCTTACTTTCGTGGTGGTCCGGCTGAAGATTCCCGGCCGGTGCAGAGTCTTTTTTCGCGGAGCCACCACTTACCTCGGCGATTTCCCATGATGCCGGCCGGTCGTGACGTTTTATATTCGCACCATCATTTTCTCCTTTTTTCGCCCGCTCCGAAGTCGCCACGTCGTCGCCCTTTTTCGCTTTTCGGATCTTTACGCGATCGCCAGTTCGATCAGCGGCTACTGGCGATTCCTGTTTTTTTACTTCGGGGGTGCTCCACTGTTACCGTCCTGCATGATCGCACGTACTTTCTTCAACTTGTAGCACGACAAAATCTGATGCTCTGTTGCGCCGCAAAATTCGCATTTGGCCGGCTGCCGCTTCGCGTCGAATTTGTCGATATCCATCGCTTCGGCGAACGTGGGGGGTGCCGATCGCTCCGTGCCAAATGTACGGTTCGGCGTGAAACGTCGTGTTTCGGGTTGACTTCGGGTCAGCGCGTCGTAACGCTCGGCTGCACGCACGATGTCATTGTAGCTTTCGTGATTTGACGCGATCACCTGCCGCTGAACCCCCAATTTTAACCCTTCTGTATATGCCGTGATTTTTTCGCCTTCGATCAGGTCGGGGATGTGGGTGAACAGGAGCTCCATCTGCTACGTGTACTGCGCAACACTACCGTACTGCTTGTGCCGATGAATTTGTTGCGGCGCCATATAGGTAGTTTTAACCGGTTCGAAACGAGCGATAAATTTTGCCCGAAACTGCTGCCACGTTTTCTCCCCGGAGGCCACGTCAGTGTTGTAGATCCACTCGAGTGCTGGTCCGCGTATCAGTGTTGCTGTGAGCCGGATTCGTGTTGCGTCGTATGTCGGGGTCGAACAGCCAATGGCCTTGAAGTAGATCTCGAGGATTCCCACGAAACGCCGGACGTCGGATCCCTTTGCGCTTGGATCGAACGCTTCCGGGAGCCTCGGTTGTGCTGCTTCGAGGTTCGGCGTTGGTGGTGCCATTGGGCCGTGAAATATCGGTGTCGCCACTACTGCTGGAATTGTCGGTGCTGCAGTGGTTGCAGTCGCTGCTGCTGTCGTGGCGAGCGCCGGGTGGCTTGTTAAAAAGCCTCGAGTCGACGAAGCGTCGCCTGCGTCTGCTCCATGTCGGTGCGGAGGCTCGCGACGTCGCTCGTGGTCGCGTAGTTGTCGCCCTGGCCTTCCATGCTGTGAGTCGAGTTGACTGTAGAAATGACGAGGGCTGTTTCTGTAGGTCGCGTTATTCTCCCTTAGTCGAAATTCGCGTCTGATCTCGGCCGTTGAGAAGAAATTCGATCCGACGCTCCAAACTCCAACTTTTTTGGGCGAAATTCTCAGGGCCGTTGAGATTCGAATCGATCCGACGGTCGAAATTCCAATTTTTTCGCTCCTGGACCTGAGGAGTGTTCAAAAACCGGTTCGAGGGGGACGTTAGAAAATAGAGCGGAACTGGTTTACGTACCCGAAATCGGCGCTTCCCGTCGCCGCCCCCGCGGTTTTAAAAACTAGGTTTTAGCGGTCGAAAAACTTCGCTTCTAAACAGGCTCTGATTACCAAATGTGAGGATCTAGGATCGAGCTCAGAAAAGAGAATGTAATTGAATATGATCACCTGGGTACAACACGAGGCTATATATAGGCTCGACACAAAGCCCCGTAACCAGGTGTTACGCGAAGGTTCCGCGGGTCGCGTAGCGTCCCGAACAGACCCTTACCGAATTCGGTAGAAGGCAATTCGGTGGCAACCGAAAAGGCCAGAATTCGGTGCACGCAATCTAGCTCGGTGCTATAACTACAATAAAATATAGGAAACCACCTAGCCTAGGAAATCAAGCAATTCATGCATGCATATGATTATCCTATGCTAGAAATAGCATAATAAAGTAGAGGCAAGCAAGCATAGCTGGCATAAGCCGTCGTACTCTCACAGCTCGGATCATCGCCAACTCCATCGGGTGATCTCCAGTTTTGCCTCTTTGGGCTGAAAACAGACGCAACAGAACAGCAAAATTAGCGAGTGTAAGCACGGATGAAGCGTGTCACATAAATATTCACTCACCCGCAGAAGAAGCATCTTGTTTGTTAGCGACGGCTCCATCGACGTTTGCAACCACCGTCGCTACAGCAGGGGATGTCAGAATCCCAACCACTAGACCATTGGGATAAAAGGGCTTGTTTCAGTATCGGGTTAGTGCGTCCATAACCCCCCAGGCGAACGCGCCTGTAACCCTCTCCAGGATCAATCGGGCATTCACAGTGCAGATCTACTGACACCCCCCCACACTGGGAGGCCCAAGACTAAGCACAACGGCACCGGCCTACATGTGCATACACCGGGATTCGAACCCGAGACCGCTCTGATACCATGTCAGAATCCCAACCACTAGACCATTGGGATAAAAGGGCTTGTTTTAGTAGCGGGTCGGTGCGCCCATAACCCCCTAGGCGAACGCGCCTGTAACCCTCTCCAGGATCCATCGGGCATTCATAGTGCAGATCTACTGACAGGGGAACGACGTTCACCAGTGCGTTCAGATGAACCGGCAGGAGAAGCCTCGACGGGCGAAGCAGAGGTGACGACAGGCTGTTGGTGAAGGGCCGGATTTGTCGCCGTAGGTAGCGCCGTGCCCTTCGCCTGTTGGGGGGGATTTGTCAATCTGGCTCCGTCGAGTTTGCTGACTCCGTGCCTCGGTGGGCCGACGATTGGGTTGAGCTTCGTCGGCTGCATCGTCAGCTACATCAGCAACACCTCCAACAAAATAACTAAAAAGAAATCACTTCAAAACATCACATACGAAAGCACGATTTAAGAAACTAATTTTTACTAACGCTAAGTACCTGAGACAGCGTTGGTCGAAAGGTACTTGTGGTTCTCCTTGCTTAGACGAGGCAAGGAGGGCCGAGACTGCGAATGCATCATAGCGGGAGGGACTAAGTTTTTCGGATTGCCGCGGGCCATCGTTACAGACTTGAGACTAATAGCCTACAGAAGCGTGTAGCAGCCTATAGAAGCGTGTAGCGAGCAACACGCTTCTGTAGGTCTTTATAATATGCGGGACCGTGATAATAAAGAGCGCAAGCAGAAGCGGCTCGACGACAAAAAAAAGGCTAAAACGGGATAGAAAACGCACCGTCATGTCATTGGGTAACCGAACGAGTGACAGCGGGGCGTGAATCATAAGGCTCGGGACGGGGCGCGATCGGATAAGCTCGGCCAAGGCGGAGGAAAGTTGACTTTGAAACTCGCAATTTGAATTTCCAAAATGAGACACGAAGGCAGAGCAGGAACGAGGTCGTTTGAGAGGAGAAGGAAAGGGAGAGGGGGAAGAGAGGGTGTGTGAGGGTACTAAAGATGCAGAGAGTCATGGGGGTAGCAGAGGGGAAGGTGGGGTTCGTGTCTGCCTCGAATCACGTGACAACGCGGCGGATTTTGCCGACCTTGCACAACTGGAATCTTTTCTTCTTGCCCCGCTGGAGGACTCGAACTGTGTATGGGCAGATGTAGCTCTGAATTTCGTATTGCCTCGTTTGTCGCTTTTGAAACAGTGAAGCAAGCCAAGTGTTGACGCAGTGCATTTTCTCCTGACAGGAACTTTACATCATCCACGTGTCAGAATCCCAACCACTAGACTATTGGGATGAAAGGGCTTGTTTCAGTAGCGAGTGAGTGCGCCCATAACCCCCCAGGCGAACGCGCCTGTAACCCTCTCCAGGATCAATCGGGCATCCATAGTGCAGATCTACTGACACCCCCCCACACTGGGAGGCCCAGGACTAAGCACAGCGGCAACGGCCTACATGTGCATACACCGGGAATCGAACCCGAGACCGCTCTGATACCATGTTAGAATCCCAACCACTAGACCATTGGGATAAAAGGGCTTGTTTCAGTAGCGGGTCAGTGCGCCCTTATCCCCCCACGCAAACGCGCCTGTAACCCTCTCCAGGATCAATCGGGCATCCATAGTGCAGATCTACTGACACCACGCAGACAGGTTTAGTTATGTCGCGGGCAGTTGCACGAAGCAAAGGGTAATGCGTAGCAGTGACGTGGAGCAAGTGTTGGACTGGGAAATCAGCTGTTCTGCCCGCACGATGGAATAATCCACTGCGGTAGTACACTCGCAAGGCCAATGAAGACAGCTCCACCAATACTTGTACTGTTCTAGCAGCTAGAACAGTAATGATAGAGGGGAATAGGAAAAAAACACAAAACAGCCGAACTATCTGGCCAGTCGTTCAGGCTGGCTTACCCGCTGAGCTGTCGCCGTGCAAAATAAAAGGCAAAAAAAAAAAACAATCACAGATCTTTGGCCAGTTGTTCAAGCTGGCTTATTCGCTGAGCTGTCGACAGTGCCTCTGGCAGTTGAATCAGCAGCCGAATACTGCACAGCTGCCCGAGGCACAAAGTCTACTCGGTATACTATTAACGGCTAACATCGCGTTCAGAAACACAGACGCATCCAGCTTTACAAAAATATGATAGGGTGTAATATGGCTATACCTAAAGTTTATATAATCTTTCTAATTCAAGCAAAGCCATGTAACAGTTATTTTGTGCCCAAGAATTAGTTACAATATTTACAGAATATACAACCTACCATAAAAAATGGTTTAGGATAAATTTTGCGTTGGGGTGAGCCGGATCTACTGTGTTGGGTACCACATGAATCACACGCAATATACTCTCAACCGGCAGCACCCCATAACCACGGCCTGATGGCCACCACTTTAGTGACTTCATGTCAGTCGTCGGAGACTGTGCGGTCTCACTGTAATAACGGCAGAATGCGAGTTGCTCCGAAATCTTCTCTTCCGTTGTGTCGCCGGAAACATCAACCGTCTCCACTGTCCGTCGCAGCGTAAACACACAAAGGAGTTTCGCTCGCCAAATCTGCTTGACTTTGTTGTCGTCCTCGCCCTCGATTATGACATCGGAAAACTAGGGCTTCCCGTAGAACATCGGTGTAGCGCGTGCATACTGCAGGTATCTACTATACCTCGTGAAATCATCGTCAGGCGGCACAGCGACACCAGAGTGCACCTCGATCACGCGATGGTAGTGCACCTTAGTACGCTCGCCAGGATGCTCTCCATTAAGGTACGCTTTAATGGTCCCCTCCAGAAGTCAAAAGTCGGCCGGAACGCTCGCCCGGTACACTTTGAAGTTCTTGTCGTTTGAATCCCTGAGCACCAGTCGTGATGACGATGCTGACACTGTTGGACGTCTGCTCTCGATTGCCTGCTCACACAAATAAAGCCAATAACTAGAGTTAGATCTCAAGTGATGAGAGAAACAGATCCTCGTGTAATCTTCGACGGATGTGCAAACACACATACTCACACCCACACATACAACTCCCTCCACACACACATACACATACTCACATACACACTCTCTCACACACACACACATACACACACGCACACTCACACACACATACGCACACATACACACTCGCACGCACACACTCCCATACACTTGCACATACATACACACACACACACACTCGCACACACACACATACACACACACACTCGCATTCGCACACACACATACACGCACGCTTCCACTCGTACACATACACACTCTTGCACACACTCATACACACACACACACTTGCACATACACACACAGACACTCGCACACACACACACACATACACACACTCCCACACACATATTTGCACGTACACACACACCCCCATATATACGGTCGCACACACACTCTCATACACATTCACACATACACACCCCCCCACACACACCCCCACCCGCACACTTGCACACATACACACAGACACACTCGCACTCGCACACATACACATACACACACTCGCATTCACACACACACATACACACACGCTCGCACTCGCACACACACACACTCGCACACACTCATACACACACACTTTCACATACATACACACACATTCACACACACAGACACTCACACACACACACACTTGCACACACACACTCTCACACATTCATACACACACACACTCGCACACACACACACACACACTCGCACACACACACTCTCATACACATTCACCCATACACACCCCCCAACACACACCCCCATCCGCACACTCGCACACATACACACACACACACTCGCATTCGTGCACACCCGTACACACACGCTCGCACTCGCACACACACACACACACACACACACACACACACTCGCACACACTCATACACACACGCTTGCACATACATGCAACACATTCACACACACACACACTCGCACACACACACTTGCATACAGACACTCTCACACATTCACACACACACACACACACACTCACACACATACATACACTCGCACACACACACTCTCATACACATTCACATATACACACCCCCCCACACACACCCCCACCCGCACAATCACACACATACACTCACGCACACTCGCACACACGTACAAATACACACATTCCTACACACACATCCCCACCCGCACACTCAAACACACACACACAAACACACAGACACACGCTCGCACTCGCACACACACACGCACACACAGTCGCACACACCCGTACATACACACCCACATACATACACACACACTCACACACACACCCTACACACGCGCACACTCGTGCACACACACACATACACTTACGCACAGTCGCACACACACCCACAAATACACACACTCCCACACACACACCCCAATGCACGAACCTGTTGCAGAGCAACGCATCGTGCTTGATTGTCGCTGGCCTCCTCGATGGACGCGGTCATCTTCTCGATTAGCTCGGAAATGAGGCAGCGTCGAGTGATCGCTGCCTCGGCGTTCCTCTTGTTCGACGCGCGGTACGGCCGCTTCATTATGGCGACTTGCACATGCTCATATACATCCGTGCAGTAGTGAATTGGGATGCCTCGCCGCCTGATGTCGTCGGTAACATGTAGCATCGTGTGAATCTTGGGGACGTTGAAGTGCGACTTCTGGTCTGCCTCAAACTCCGTCATGAGCATCGGTACCAACCTGCACGTATATGAACGTAAACGGTGATCAGTGATACAGTAGTATACAGGAAAACATTTAAGGATGCAACCGAACAACCATACAGCGGCCAGTACGGATGACAAGCAATCACAAACACTTTTACTCACGTGTGTGTGAGGTTGTCAAGGTTCTCCAACGAGTCGTCATCGTGGTACGTCCGATGCCATGCCTCGGAATGCCAATGGCAGAACAACTCCACTGCTCGGATCGTTTTGTCATCCACCTTGACCATCAACAAGAGCACTGGTAGCACTTGCATGACTGCCTGATGATGGAAGGCCTTGAAAGTGCCATTCCCACTGAAGTATCCGTCGGAGAGCGCCGGTAGTCGAAAAAATGACTGTCTGCTATACTGGGTGATGGTCTTGAGTGCGGCATCCAGTTTTTGGAGCTTCTCTGTACTGAGCTTTGACTTGAGACCTTCTAAGATGTGCTTGTACACATCCAGCAGCGACATGTGCATGAAGTCGGATGTGATTTTCCGAAAAGGATTGGCAAAATCCATATCAGCAAATCGTTGTCCCCACAATGCGCTCTGCGCATATACAAACGGATGGGTTGTGATAAATTACCTGTAAGAATCCCAGCCATCACACCAACACCATTGCATAACATATGCAACAGCATATCGAAACCCTAGGTGCAAACGCGACGTCACTTACATGAATGCAGTGGGTACTGTGTGCACGCTCGAGGTCCGTGCGCGCTTCTTTCGTACACGCACGCTCCATCTCGCCAACAAGCTGCTTCTGACGCTCCTCCCTCCTGTACTCCAATGGGTATTCCATGTTCTTGAGCTCCTCCTTTGGTACGGCGCATCTCGGACATGGGAACTTTGTCTTGATGCCCGACTTGGTTCCGGCGACCTTGCACTGCTCTGGGTAGTCGCCGACGTACGCGTACGTCATTGGATAAACCTTTCGACGAATGCCATATGGGTCCGTGAGTATCATACCACTGCACAAGCAATGAAAATGTACGCAGCTCGTCGTTAGTGAAACATCACAAGCGCGAGTATCTATCGGCGAGCATTGCATGCATAAAACAAGGTGTAATCGCATGAATAACGCACTTACTTGTACTGCCCGGCCTTTAAGTCCTCCATGATGAGATTTAGGGCCTCCTGGAACACTTCAAGCCGCCGACGCTCTTCATTCCCTTTCGCGTAGAAGCCGCCGTCGTCGTCGGGTAACAGAGCGACAAGTCGATGGCCGTGCGATTTCCAACGATTACCTGAAGCAATGTTGGCCAGTGAGATGTACACTGGCCATCCCTTGAGTCCTCCATCGATGGTGAGTGTCGTTTCGTCGGAGTATATAATCACCGCAGCTACTGACGCCCCTCGTGGCAATTCGGCCAGGACTTCTCGCCACCAGCTCCCCGTCTCAGGACCCTTGTATATGCGCTTAGCTTCAGGGTCTCTGTTGGGTGGCGGTGGTTTCACAACAAAGCCGTCCGCGTTTGCCACGTTCTCATATAGGCTTGCCACGCAGTTCAGTGCAGAACGACGCCACATGATCACCGGCTCCAAATCCCCCTCCTTCGCAAGATTAACCTGCTCGAAAAGGTGCAAATAGGCATCGGCGAGTTGCAACTTCTCGTAGCCATCAAATGCGGCAAGGGAATTTATGGTTAGACGCCCGGGATTGCTCAACACCTCTATGAGGATGGATATCAACTCCTTGATATCCACCCTCGAAAGTCCGGAACCTCCTGCAGCCGTCCTTACAAAACAATATACGCGTGCGTCGGGATCCACCTTCGATGTGTCACCACCGGAGGAGAAGCGATACCCTGTTGGGTCCTCGTTCATCTCTGCAGCGCCCACGTCCTCTGCCATGCGACTACTCTCTGCCTGCGCTTCACTGCGGGTACGTTTAGTTGTTCTCGTGCGAATGCGCTCTGCTGCAGCTTGGAGCGCCTCTGCAGCTCTGCCCTAGCTGCTTTCGTTTCTCAGCTCTGGAGTTGCATCAGGAGACTTGAACTTGTGCTTTCCCTTCGTCATATGCCATGCCTTTGCCAACGAAGTAGGAAATTTTGCAATGCAGTCCTTCACGTCACATCGATAATGCCCCCCTTCTTCCATTCTGCCAAGTAGGATCTTGCCAACTTTATAAACTGGTATAATGCAAGTGTATATGATAGACACAACTCAGATCACAATCCTCAATGTGCCTACATCTAGAAGTCCCTAAGCAACAATCTTCGGCTGAAACACCTTCAGCAGACCTGCAGGTACACGAAATGCCATAAGAAATGTTAGTGATTGTAGCCTGAAAGGCACGAAACCCTGCTGCTCATATACACAGTTATCTATAAAAGGAAAAAAAGAAAAAGAAAAACGAACATCTCAGCAAGATAAGCAGAGCAACGATGTATTATTGCTCCCTGCAATGCTGGCTTACCTCTAAGTGTCAAAATGTAGGTGCGGTAGCAGCAAAACACCTGGAAAAACTTAGTGTACAGGCAGGGTGGTTAACCATTCTCAACATGGCACAGATAACACGATGAAGAAGGATCTTCAAGGAAAATAACGCGAAATCACGGCAGCATGATAAGGGGCAGTGTGAACATTCGCGCAGAACACATATACTCGAGATAATACAGACGAAACCTACATTGTTCAGATTTGAAGGAAACTACAGATCAAAAAAAAAAAAAAAAAAAAAGGCATGAAAAAAATGCAAACAATTTCTGATTACCTGAGAATATCCTGCACGCGATTTCGGATTGATGACGTCGAGAGAAACTGTGCCCTCGGCGCCAGCTAGAGTGAGCCTATGAAACTATTTTTCTTAAGTAGACGACCTGGAGGGAGTAGGGGGACGTGCGTGAAACAGCTATGGAGCAGATGAATGACGAAAAAACTGAATGACTGATCTGTGAATGCGAGCAGAGGATGGGAAGGGTGCGTGTGGGATGCACCAGAAGAAACATTGAGATGCATCTTCGCCTACTCTGAGGGCGGGTCTTTTTCGTTCGTTTGAATGCGGCTTAGTGAGATTTCTCGCGTTCTACAACAGCCAACTCAGTTCCCAGATAGGTCGGGATGGGCATTGAGGAAAAATGAAATGAAAATGACTCGCCCTGAATCTGCCTGTTGGGTATCATTGGGTGGTAATTCTGTGCGGTCGGAGTCACTGTGCAACTCCACGCGTCAATTTCGGGACACGGTTGAGAAAGTTGGAATGAGCATGAAAATTTTAAGTGAAAGTTGGGTACAAATACAACCCTAGAAAGCTATACCCCATATGTGCTACCCCACTATCGCTTACAACAGCTATGTCATACAAATCTGACATACCCCCATAGGCAAAGTGGGGGAGAACAAGGGGTCACAAGACCAGTCAAGCAAAGCAAAGCAAAGATCAGGGTGGATCACAAAGTTACCACACATTCCGAGCACAAGTTCAAGGCCAGACGGCCAGTTCACATGCAGGAGTGCATATATATATGTAAAACACTAAACAAGCAAGAGCCGGTATATATAATTGGAAGAGTACAAGTAAGATCAAGAGGTGAGAAAGTGAGGTAAGACAGGTACAAGGCCCACCTGAGTGCAGAAGCGCTGATGATCACAAGGCGGAAGTGCCTTGGTGAAAGCATCAGCAGTGTTGGCCTCAGAGGCCACGTACGCAAGTCACAACTGACCACGTTGCTGCAGCTTACGAGCAAGAAAGTAGCGGAGAGCAATGTGCTTCGTTCTGTGCTCCAGGCGCTGCTCCCGACACAAGGCCAGCATGGCCTTGTTATCTACGTACAGCACTGGAGGAGAACGAGGCGGCTCTCCGAGGTCAGTCAGCAGGTAGGTGAGCCACCGTAGCTCCAGAGCAGCCATGGCTCCTGCGTAGATCTCAACCTCACAACTGGAGCCGAGAACAGAAGACGAGCGAGTAGCCCGCAACGAAACAGAGCCCGAACCAAGGCTGAAGGTGGAACCCTGTGACGACCGCTGTGTAGCCTGGTCGTCAGCCCAAGAAGTGTCTGCGTGCCCAGTGAGGACCACTGGACTCTGCCCTCCAAGCACTAGCCCCATGCCCGACGTACTGCACAAGTAGCGCAACACCCTCTTCGCTGCAGCCATGTGCTCTGGTCTGTGTCTCCCAGGAGCAACATAGTGTGCAAGAATGCTAAGAGGGCATGCAAGGTCAGGTCGTGTGCAGGTCATCAGGTACATGAGGCAGCTAACAAGCTCTGGGTACGGGCCATTGGACTCTACGGACTCATCCGAAGGCAGAGCTGAGAGCGAGTGGCGAGTAGGCAGAGGAGTGGCCTGAGGCGAGGAGTACGTGAAGTCGAAGCGCTGAAGGACCTGCTGCACCATGTAAGACTAAGTCAGGGTAATGGTGAACTGTGCTCTGACCCGCGTGATCTGCAAGCCAAGGTAGCTGCGCAGTTCACCGAGGTCAGTGCACGTGTGTCTCTTCTGCAGCTCGGACTTCATGTGGGCGACTCCAGCCGTGTCAGCAGTGGCAAAGACCAAGTCGTCGACGTACACGAGGATGTAGAATGGCGGCAAAGAGGTGTTGGTGTGTAGAAACAGCGACGGGTCGGCAGTAGAGGGAGCAAACCCAAGAGCCGCAAGTGTAGTCCCCAGTGTGTCGTGCCACTCACGCGGTGCCTGGCGGAGACCATAGACTGGCCGCCGGAGGCTCCACTGGGTGCCAGGAGGAAAGGTCCCAGTGAAGCCAGGTGGACGGCGTAGCCAGATCTCCTCGTGCAGGCTACCCTCCAAGAAAGCAGTGCTGAAGTTAAGGGAGTGAAACTCGTAGTCACGCTGAGCGGCTATGTGCAGCAGCACCCGAAGAGTGGTCATCTTCGGGGTGGGAGAGAAGGTCTGAAAGAAGTCAACTCCCTGCCGGTGACTGAAGCCACGAGCCACGTACCGCGCCTTGAAGACAGGTGGAGAACCTGGCGGCCGCTTCACCCTAAAGATCCACATGCCACTGACGATGTTCGCCCCAGGTGGGGGAACCGCGTCAACGTAGGTGCCTGTGGACTTCCAAATAGCCATCTCTGCATCCATAGCTGCCTGCCAGTGAGAGGAGTAGGGACCCTCTACGGCCTCCGCGTAAGAGCGCGGAGTCGGGATGTCAAGTGCATCCGGGTCTCCCTCGGGGGTAAGCAGTATGGACACGAGATGAGGTGAAGCAGCAGCCAGACACTGGAACTCCTCCTGCCTGTCCTCAAGGACGTCCGTGCCAAGGGCACACTCACCCCGAACGGACGGAGGACAGACAGACGCAGACTCAGCAACAAGACTAGCTTCGTAGTCTAGACAACAGCAAGCAGCAAAGTCGACGAGCTCAGCAACAAGAGCAGACGCAACAGTGGACTCAAAGGAGGGGTTAGTGACGTCAGTAGCAAGGAGACGCGTGACAGTAGGACTGGCAGCACGAAGAGAGTTCGACTCCGGGTGAGCAAGTGCAGGAAGAGAGGACTCAGGAGGAGAAGGCAAAGAAGCACGCAGAGGAGCAGTGGACGGACGTAGAGACATCCGGTGCGTGCCAGGGATAGGAGGAGGACGCTGACGCGAACCGCGACCACTAGGGCGAGCAGCACGAACAGGCGACGCAGGACGAGACGCAGGCTCACAACGCTCAGCAAGACCTCCAGTAGGACCAGTGTAGGGAGAAGGTGCAGGCAGTGGGGAGGCCGGCGGTAACTGTGACTGTGACTGGACAGGCGGTGGACACTCTAAGGGAGGAGGAAGACCAAGAACCTGCTGAAGGAGTGGAAAGAAGTACGGCCGAGGCCGCGCGGCGACTCTATACACAGCAGGTACAGCATCAGCACCCTCAGCAGCAGCACCAGCGCCAACAGCACCTCTAGCTGTAGTACCTCCAGCAGCACCCGCAGCAGGTCCGCCGCCAGGACTGACAGCAGTAGTCTCAGCGCCAACACCCTCAGCAGCTCCAGCTCCAGTCGTACCCGCAGGTCGAGCAGCTCGAGCACTCCTAGGACGAGCATCCCCGGGACCGGCGGCACCAGCACCCTCAGCAGCCGAAGAAGCTCCAGCTCCAGCAGTACGCCTCCAGCGCCGGGCAAACCACTCGCGCAGCTCCTTTGGAGAGAGTGGCTCTCGTGGAGACGAAGCACTCGGAGAACCGCCAGGCCCAGCAGCTACAGACGTGGCACCCCTAGGCTCAGGAGCTCCTGACGTAGCACCCCCAGGCTCAGCACCCCCAGGCGTAGTACCCCAAGGCTCAGAACCCCAAGTCTCAGCACCCCTAGGCTCAGCACCCCAAGGCTCAGCACCCCCAGGCTCAGCACCCACTCGCGCAGCACCCCCAGAGTCAGCAGCCCCATGCGCAGCACTCACAGCAGTACCAGAGTCACCAGCAACCTCGACCGGCTCCACTGCGTCTACCTGGGACACACCTGAAGGGGCAGGACCCTGAGGGGGGAGGGGGTCTACCGGGGGGGGACCTGGCACAACGAAGAGCGGAGGCGGTGGGAGGGAAGGAGTGCGGTAGGGGAAGAGACGGTAGTAGGGGACCGACTCGTCAAACGTGACGTCCTGGGAGGGGAGAACACGACGAGAGGAGGGGTGGTAGAACTGCCATCCTGGGGCGTCAGGAGGGAAGCCAAGGAAGACACAAGGAGCAGCACCAGGGGACAGCTTGTCCGTAGACAAGTCGCGGACAAATGCCCGAGATCCCCAGACACGGAACGCAGACGCATCGCCTACCTTCCCCGTCCACAACAAAGCTGGAGAGGTTCTATGCGCGAGACCCTGGGGTGAAGGTTGATCTGATGCGCCGCGTATCGAAACGCAAACGGCCACAGAAAATGGGGGGCAGCCGCATGCATCATGGACGTACGAGCGACGTCCATGACCATGCCAATGCGGCGCTCAGCAATCCTATTTTGCTGTGGAGAGTCCGGAAGCGTAAAGGTCTGGCGAATGCCTCGCGCACGGCAGTAGGCTCGCACAAGGCCAGAGGAGAACTCTCCGCCTCGGTCAGAGTGCAGACGCAGAATAGGAAAGTGTGAGCCGAAGCTCCTCCTGAGCTGGAGACGAGCTGCGCGGATCCAGTCGATCAACACCTCAGTGACATCACCCTTGCTGCGCAAGGGGAAGATTGTGGTGTAACGCGAGTAGTCGTCAACCACCAGTAGGAAGTAGCGCTCGTGACCCTGTCCACGGACGCGGGCCGGGCCCCACACGTCCATGTGAAGCGTCTGCAGCGGGGCCTCTGTCGGGGCAAACTGAGAGGAGTGGGGGGCAGCCCGTAGCCGCCCCTCGACACAGGGGACGCATGAAGGACCAGGCCCCGGAGGAAGGGGAGGGAGGGACCGGGGAAGACCAGAGATAAGGACACGGGAAGCCATGCCTCGGAGACGAGGCAGGGAGGGGTGACCAAGACGGTGGTGCCAAAGGAGAGTCTCGTGAGACAGGAGGCGACACGAGCAGGGGGCAGACTCAGGACCAGACCTGGACACTGCAGCAAACACCTGACCCGACGCGGTGGCCAGTTGCAGGGACAGGAGGAGACTCAGTGGTCAGGGTGCAGAGGCTCGACCTCAGCCGACGCGTAAACGTGGCCAGGTGCCTGCCTGTGTGAGCGTCCGAGCAGTGGGTCACCCGCTGACTCGCAGGAGTAAACTGGTGAACCCCCGCATCCTGTAGGTCAGCACCACTAACCAAGTTCGTAGAGAACGAGGGGAGGTACAGACCAGACAAGGTGCCAGAGGGGGCAGCCGGACACGGGAGGACTGTGGAGAAGTAAGAGAGGACAAGACCCCCAGAGGGGTCTGCCAGGGAGACTGCAACCGATCGACCAAGCGAAGTGAGTGTGGTGCGGTCTCGAAAGAAGGAGCGAGAAGCCCTTGAGTCAAGTGTGAAGGTGAGGGAGGCCAAAGTCGACGCGGTATCTGAGAGCGCGGACTCACCAGCACCTGAGGACGCAGACGCACTGGCACCTAGAGCGGCAGCCGCACTAGCACCTAGAGCAGCAGCCTCACCAGCACCCAGAGCAGCAGTCTCAATGCGCGGATCGGGCGGGAAACACCGGTAACAGTCACCCTCGTCACTAATTGTCACAGCATACATGGCAGCAAGAATAGCATCAAAGTCAAGATCAAAGATAGCTACACCAGCCCTAGCCAGCTCTCCCTAGCGGGGGATCTCACTGGCCTCCGGGACCTCGTGACGCCAAGCGTCCGTCAGGCGGCCAAAGCAGCGCTGGGTGGGGTGGGCGCCCCCACTCTGCTCAACCGCGCGGTCGCCGGTGCGAAGGACGTAGGTGCACGGACCAAAACCCCCGCCACGCTGACGTGCAGTGTACCACTTACGGAGCTACTGAGGGGGGGGGATGTCCCGAGAACGCTGCTGCTGCTGCTGCTGCTGCTGGCGCTGACCACCACCGGAGGCGCTCCGCTGCAAAGTGCCACCCCGACCAGCTCCACCTTCTCCACCACCGCCGCCTCCTCTCCCACCGCTACCGCCTCCGCCGCCTCCGCCTCCACTGCTGCCACCGACACCTCCACCCCCGCAACCACTCCCACCGCCACCCCCACTCCCTCTGCCGCCTCCACCGCCACCTCCACCACCCCCGCTAGCTCCACCCACGCCCTTGCCCCCCTTGCCCTTGCCAGAGTGGCGTCTCCCGCTAGGGACAGACGCCGCACCGACCGACTCAAGAGCAACGAGGTCGGCCGCAGCAGTAAAGGCGATAGAGGGCAAAAGGGGGGAGGGGAACACCCCTCGAAGATGGGGGTGCGAGGGTCACCACGAGAGGCTCCTACAGCGACTATGTTCTTCTCTGCTGCTAGGAGGGCGTTCTCTAGGAGGTCAACATTGAGAGTGGTGGGACAGACAGAGAGGAAGTGGTCCCTGACTACACGAAGGGAGTTAGGGAGGCTGGTGACTATGTAATAGAGAGTGATGTACATGGGGGGGGGGGTTCTTGGCGCAGAACACAGGAGGAAGCGCATTGCGGTAGCGAGTGTCACTAGTGCGGAGGTGCGTAATGAGGTCAGCGACTGTGGAAAAGGCAGCAAGGTCAGGGAAGAGGTACGGTAGCATGAGGCGGCTCAGTGCAGCAGTGGCGGGAGAAGAGTAGCGCGCAACTACAGCGTCGTATAAGGTCTGAGCACTCTTGTACTGACTAAAGTGCGCGCGCTCAGTGGTAGGCAGGTGGCGAAGCACAGCAAGACGTGCAGCAGCATCGCGTGTGGCCCACTGGGAGCGAACAGTGGCGTCAGCATCAGCAGCAGGGGCAGGAGAGGCGCTAGAGGTGAGGTCAAAGAGAGAGAGATCGTCTGCCCTATCGCACTGCAAGAACACCTGCACGTCGTCGACCCAGACGTCAAAGTCAATGGCTCGACAATCAGCATCAAAAGCGAGGACACTAGGGGTAGCCATGACAACAGTAGACCAGCAGTGCAAACAGTAGGGAAAGGGCAGTGCACTGACAGAGGTGCTGTGCTCACTGGACAGGGCTGCTCGGGCGGCTCAGCGGTAGGGCGGCTCGGCGGCTCGGCTGCTGGGCAGCTCGGCGGCTCGACTGGTGGGCGGCTCGGCTGCACGGCGGCTCGGCTCGTGGGCGGCTGGGCGGCTCGGCTGCAGTGCGGCTCGGCTGCAGGGCGGCTCGGCTGCTCTGCTGCTGGGCGGCTTGGTTGTGCTGCTGCAGGGCGGCGCGGCGGCCGGCTGCTCGGCTGGGTGAGGCGGCTCGGGTGGCGGGCGGCGTTGCAGCAGTTGACGGGGCCGCAAGTAGGGGCAGCGGAGCCGCAGGTGAGGGCGGCGGGGCTGCAGGTGAGGGCGGCGTGGCCGCAACAGAGGGCGGCGGGGCCGCAAGTGAGGGCGGCGGGGCCGTAGGTGAGGGCGGCCATGGGCCGCAACTGAGGGCGGCGACGGGGCCGCAATTGAGGGCGGCGACGGGGCCGCAACTGAGGGCAGCGGGGCCGCAATTGAGGGCGGCGGGGCTGCAGGTGAGGGCGACGGGGCCGCAAGTGAGGGCGGCGGGGCCGCAAGTGAGGGCGGGGGGGCCGCAAGTGAGGGCGGCGACGGGGCCGCAACTGAGGGCGGCGACGGGGCCGCAACTGAGGGCGGCGGGGCCGCAAGTGAGGGCGGCGGGGCCGCAAGTGAGGGCTGCGACAGGCCGCTTAGGGTGGCGACGGGTCGTGAAGGCCGGCGACGGGCCGAGTAAGGGCGGCGCAAGGGAGGCCGCTAGTGGCGACGCGACGTGGCCGCTAGGGCAGCTCAACGAAGGCAGAGAGGGGAGCGCGACTCGGGGAGCGCGCTCCGAGCAGGGAAAAAAAAACTTTCGATGTGGTGGGCCCTAGGCACAGTTCCAACTAGGGAACCTGCTCGATACCATGAGAAAGTTGGAACGAGAATGAAAATGACTAAGTGAAAGTTGGGTACAAATACAACCCTAAAAAGTTGTACCCCATATGTGCTACTACCCCACTAAAGCCTACAACAGCTATGTCATACAAATCTGACAACAGTGTCATTTCTTCACTGTGTTCTATATTGCCATGGCATCACCCTGGGTCAACCTCACACACACATTCTGCCGTCGAATTCCTGTGATTGGGTAATGTTCGTTGCTTGAAATCTGAACGGAGACAATCGTGTCCATTGATCATTAACACAAAGCAAGGTTTTAAAAAGGTCAGGAAGTTTTACACTGTAATAGCAGGTTTTCAGTGCGGTGACAGATCGAAATTGGATCGCCGAAATTCATGCGAGTGTAATAGTGCACACGCGTAGAAACTGGGCCACGTGTACATTTTCTCGCGCCTCTCTACAATCCTGCGAATCCGCGCCACCCTCCCTCCCAGCCCACCGATACGATAAGGACCTGACCCTTGTATCACCGTACTTGCGACCGAACCTGCACAGGTTCGGTTTTTTGCGGAGTAATAAATGGTGTAGTGAATTTTGAATGCTTTCAGAGACATTCAGCGCGGTGCAATCAGCGATCCTGCTATCGACACTCCAAAATTTCTAGATGTGCCTCGTCCTAACACTTCCATTTCGCGTGCCAATTCTGTCAGAACATCATAGCTTACTTATTTGTCTAGGCTATAGTGGGGTATCCCATAGGGGGTACAACCCAATTAGGGTTTCATGATTGTACTCACTTCATTCATAGTTCATCCATTCTCGTTCAGTTTTTCACATGGTATAGAGCAGGTTCCCCTGTGGGAACTGTGCCTAGGGCCCACCACTCGAAATCCTTTTTTTTTCCTGCCCGAAGCGCACTCATCCCGAGTCGCGCCTCGGGCCACTCCTTCCCCGAGCCGCCCTAGCGGCCGGCCTTACCCTCGCGGCCCCGCCACCCAGTGAACGCGGCCCCGCCGCCTCTTCTCTCGCGGCCCCGCCGCCCAAGCGCTCGCGGCCCCCGCCGTCCCTGATCTCGCGGCCCCGCCGCCCGAGCGCTCCCGGCCCCGCCGCCCCTGATACGCGGCCCCGCCGCCCAAGCACTCGCGGCCCCTGCCATCCCTAATCTCGCGGCACCGCCGCCCCAACGCTCCTGGCCCCGCCGCCCCTGATACGCGGCCCCGCCGCCCCAGCGCCCGCGGCCCCGCCGTCCCTGTTCTCACGGCCCCGCCGCCCCAGCGCTCACGGCCCCGCCGCCCCTGATCTCGCGACCCCGCCGCCCCAGCGATCCCGGCCTCGCCGCCCCTGTTACGCGGCCCCGCCGCCCCATCGCTCCTGGCCCCGCCGCCCCTGATACGCGGCCCTGCCGCCCCAGCGCCTGCGGCCCCGCCGTCTCTGATCTCACGGCCCCGCCGCCCCAGCGCTCACGGCCCCGCCGCCCCTGATCTCGCTGCCCCGCCGCCCCAGCGCTCACGGCCCCGCCGCCCCTGTTACGCGGCCCCGCCGCCCCTGGTCTCGCGGCCCCGCCGCCCCAGCACTAACGGCCCCGCCGCCCCTTGCTCTCGCGCCGCCCGACTGCAGCAGCCGAGCCGCCCAGCAGCAGCCGAGCCGCCCAGCACCAGCCGAGCCGCCCAGCAGCAGCTGCGCAGCCCGGAGCCGCTGAGCCGCCCAGCAGCCGCCGAGCCGCCCAGCAGCAGCCGAGCCGCCCAGCAGCAGCCGAGCCGCCCGGGAGCCGAGCCGCCCAGCAGCCTCGCGGCCGTTTCGCCAGGCGACCTTCCGCCCGAGCCGCCCGACCTGCCCTGCCCGGTGAGCACTGCACTGCTGTCACTGCGTACCCTTCCCCTACTGCTTGCACTGCTCCACTGTCGTCGTCATGGCTACACCCAGTGTCCTCGCTTTTGACGCTGAGGGTCGAGCCATTGACTTTGAGGTCTGGCTCGACGACCTGCAGCTGTTTTTACAGTGCGACAGGGCCGACAGTCTTTCTCTCTTTGACCTCACCTCTGGCGTCGTCCCTGCCCCTACTGCTGATGCTGACGCCACTGTTCGCTCTCAGTGGGCCACGCGCGATGCTGCTGCACGTCTTGCTGTGCGTCGCCACCTGCCTACCGCTGAGCGCGCACACTTTAGCCAGTACAAGAGTGCTCAGACCTTGTACGACGCTGTAGTTGCGCGCTACTCCTCCCCTGCCACTGCTGCACTGAGCCGCCTCATGCTCCCCTTCCTCTTCCCTGACCTTGCCGCCTTTCCCACTGTCGCTGATCTCATCACGCACCTCCGCACTAGTGACACTCGCTACCGCGCTGCGCTTCCTGCTGACTTCTGCGCCAAGAACCCCCCCCCCATGTACATCACTCTCTACTTCTTAGTCACTCGCCTCCCTGACTCCCTTCGTGTAGTCCGGGACCACTTCCTCGCGGTCTGTCCCACCACCCTCACAGTCGACAGCCTCGAGAAGGCCCTCCTTGCAGCAGAGAAGAGCATAGTTGCTGTAGGAGCCTCTTGAGGTGACCCCCGCGCCCCCATCTTTGAGGGGTGTTCTCCTTCCCCTCTCCTGCCCTCTGTCGCCTCTGCCGCTGCGGCCGACCTCGTTGGTCTTGAGTCGGTCGGTGCGGCGTCTGCCCCTAGCGGGAGACGCCGCTCTGGCAAGGGCAAGGGGGGCAAGGGAGCGGGTGGGGCCAGTGGGGGCGGTGGAGGTGGAGGTGGAGGCGGCGGAGGGAGTGGGGGTGGCGGTGGAGGTGGTAGCGGGGGTGGGGGTGCTAGTGGCGGCAGTGGAGGCGGGAGTGGCGGCGGCGGTGGCGGTGGTAGCGGAGGTGGCGGAGGTGGCGGCGGTGGAGGTGGAGGCGGGGGTGGTGGAGGCGGAGGCGGGGGTGGCGGAGGTGGAGGTGGTCGGAGTGGAGCTTCGCAGCGGAGCGCCACTGGTGGCGGTCAGCGCCAGCAGCAGCAGCAGCAGCGTTCTCGCGACGTCCCCACCCCTCAGCAGCTCCGTGAGTGGTACACGCAGCGTCAGCGCGGTGGGGGTTTTGGTCCCTGCACCTACGTTCTCCGCACTGGCGACCGCACTGGAGAGCAGTGTGGGGGTGCCCACTCCGCCCAGCGCTGCTTTGGCCGCCTGATGGACGCTTGGCGTCAGCAGTTCCCGGAGGCCGCGGAGATCCCCCGCTGGGGAGAGCTGTCTAGGGCTGGTGTAGCTATCTTTGATCTTGATTTTGATGCTATCCTTGCTGCCATGTATGCTGTGACCATTAGTGAGGAGGGTGACTGTTACCGGTGTTTCCCGCCCGACCCGGGCATTGGTACTGCTGCTCCAGGTGCCGGTGAGACTTCTGCTCTAGGTGCCAGTGCGTTTGTGCTCTTAGGTGCTCGTGAGACTGCTCTCTCAGGTACTAGTGCGTCTGCGCTCTCAGGTACTGCGTCGGCTTCGGCCTCCCACACCTTCACTCTTGACTCTGGAGCGTCTCGCTCTTTCTTCCGGGACCGCACCACACTTACGCCGCTTAGTCGGCCGGTTGCGGTTTCCCTGGCTGACCCCTCTGGGGGTCCTGTCCTGGCTCGCTTCTCCACGGTCCTCCCGTGTCCGGCGGCTCCCTCTGGCACCCTGTCTGGTCTCTACCTCCCCTCGTTCTCTACGAACTTGGTGAGTGGTGCTGACCTACAGGATGTGGGAGTCCACCAGTTCACCCCTGCTAGTCAGCGAGTGACGCACTGCACGGAGGCTAGCACGGGTCGTCACCTGGCTACGTTTACACGTCAGCCAGGGTCGAGCCTGTACACACTGACCACTGCTTCTCCTCCAGGTGCTGAGTCTGGTAGAGTCCCTTCGTCTGGTCAGGTGTTTGCTGCAGCGTCCAGGTCTGGTCCTGAGTCCGCCCCCTGTTCGTGTCGCCGTCTGTCTCACGAGACCCTCCTCTGGCACCACCGTCTTGGCCACCCCTCTCTGCTTTGGCTCAGAGGCATGGCCTCCCGTCTTCTTGTGTCTGGTCTCCCCCGGTCTCTACCTCCCCTTCCTCAGGGCCCTGGCCCTGCCTGTGTCCCCTGTGTCGAGGGGCGCCAGCGTGCTGCCCCTCACTCCTCCCAGTTTCCTCCGACAGAGGCTCCGTTGCAGACGCTTCACATGGACGTGTGGGGCCCTGCCCGCGTCCGTGGACTCGGTCACGAGCGCTACTTCCTGCTGGTGGTTGACGACTACTCGCGGTACACCACAGTCTTCCCCTTGCGCAGCAAGGGTGATGTCACTGAGGTGCTGATCGACTGGATCCGCGCAGCTGGTCTCCAGCTCAGGCAGAGCTTTGGCTCGGACTTTCCTGTGTTGCGTCTGCACTCGGACAGAGGCGGAGAGTTCTCCTCTGGCCTTCTGCGTGCCTACTGTCGTGCGCGAGGCATCCGCCAGACCTTCACGCTTCCGGACTCCCCGCAGCAAAATAGGACTGCAGAGCGCCGCATTGGCATGGTCATGGACGTCGCTCGTACGTCCATGATGCATGCGGCTGCCCCCCATTTTCTGTGGCCGTTTGCGGTCAGGTACGCAGCGCATCAGATCAACCTCCACCCCAGGGTCTCCAGGCCGGAGACCTCCCCAGCGCTGCTGTGGACGGGGAAGGTTGGCGATGCGTCGGCGTTACGGGTCTGGGGATCTCGGGCGTTTGTCCGCGACTTGTCTGCGGACAAGCTGTCCCCTCGCGCTGCTCCCTGCGTCTTCCTGGGGTTCCCCCCCGACGCCCCTGGGTGGCAGTTCTACCACCCCACCTCTCGACGTGTTCTGTCCTCCCAGGACGTCACGTTCGACGAGTCGGAACCCTACTACCGCCTCTTCCCCTACCGCACTCCGTCCCTCCCCCCGCCCCCTCTCTTCTTGGTACCAGGTCCCCCCCCGGTAGTCCCCCTCCCCCCTCAGGGTCCTGCCCCTTCAGGTGTGTCCCAGGTAGACGCGGTCGAGCCTGTCGAGGTCACTGGTGACTCTGGTGCTGCTGCGGGACCTGAGCCTGGGGGTGCTGAGACTGGAGGTGCTACGCCTCCGGGTGCTGAGCCTGGGGGTGCGGAGTCTGGAGGTGCTGAGCCTGGGGGTGCTGAGCCTGGGGGTGCTGAGCCTGGGGGTGCTGAGCCTGGGGGTGCTGAGCCTGGGGGTACTGAGCCTGGGGGTGCTGAGCCTGGGGGTGCTGAGACTGGGGGTGCTCCGCCTGGAGGTGCTTCGTCTCGCAGAGAGCCACTCTCCCCTCAGGAGCTACGTGAGTGGTTTGCCAGGCGCTGGAGGCGTGCTGCTGGTGCTGGAGGTTCTTCGGCTGCAGAGGGTACTGCTGCCGAGCGTCCCGGCGGTGCTCCTACTGTGGGTGCTGGAGCTGCTGGGTCTGAGGGTTCTCCTGGGGCTGGTGCTGCTGAGGGTGTTGACGCTGAGACTGCCGCTGGAGGTCCGACTGGTGGTGCTCCTGGTGGTGCTGCTGGAGGTTCTGGAGCTACTGGAGGTGCTGCTGGAGCGGGTACTCCTGCTCGGGGTACTGGTGCTGTCCCTGCTGTTTCTGGCGTCGCCGCGCGGCCCCGGCCGTACTTCGTTCCGCTCCTGCAGCAGGTTCTTGGTCTTACACCTTCTCCTGGTCCTCCTCCTCCTCCCTTAGAGGGTCCACAGCGTCACAGTCACAGCTACAGCCTGCCTCACCTTTGCCTGCTCCTTCTCCCTACGCTGGTCCGACTGGAGGTCTTACTGAGCGTCGTGAGCCTGCGTCTCGTCCTGCGTCGCCTGTTCGTACTGCGCGCACTAGTGGTCGTGGTTCGCGTCAGCGTCCTCCTCCTGTCCCTGGCACGCACCGGATGTCTCTGCGTCCGTCTACTGCTCCTCTGCGTGCCCCTTTGCCTTCTCCTCCTACTTCCTCTCTTCCTGCTCTTACCGACCCGGAGTCGGACTCTCTTCGTGCTGCCAGTCCTACTGTCACGCGTCTTCTTGCTACTGCTGTCACTGACCCTTCTTTCGAGTCTTCTGCTACGTCTGCCCTTGTCACTGAGCTCGTCGACTTTGTTGTGCGCTGTCGTCTAGACTACGTTGCTAGTCTTGTCGCTGAGTCTGAGTCTGCCTTTCCTCCGTCCGTCGGGGGTGAGTGTGCCCTTGGCACGGACGTCCTTGAGGACAGGCAGGAGGAGTTCCAGTGTCTGGCCGCCGCTTCACCTCATCTCGCGTCTGTACTGCTAGCCCCTGAGGGAGACCCGGATGCACTAGACATCCCGACTCCGCGCTCTTACGCGGAGGTGATAAAGGGTCCCTACTCCTCTCAGTGGCAGGCAGCTATGGATGCAGAGATGGCTTCCTGGAAGTCCACAGGCACCTACGTCGACGCTGTTCCCCCTCCTGGGGCGAACATCGTCAGTGGCATGTGGATTTTCAGGGTGAAGCGGCCGCCGGGTTCTCCGCCTGTCTTCAAGGCGCGTTACGTGGCTCGTGGCTTCAGTCAGCGGCAGGGGGTTGACTACTTTAAGACCTTCTCCCCCACCCCGAAGATGACCACTCTTCGGGTGCTTTTGCAGATAGCCGCCTGAGGAGATCTGGCTGTGTCGCCCACCTGGCTTCACTGGGTCTTTCCCTCCTGGTACCCAGTGGAGTCTCCGGCGTCCAGTCTACGGTCTCCGCCAGGCGCCACGTGAGTGGCACGACACACTGAGGACTACGCTTGCGGCACTTGGGTTTGCTCCTTCTACTGCCGACCCGTCGCTGTTTCTGCGCACCGACACCTCTCTGCCGCCGTTCTACATCCTCGTGTACGTCGACGACTTGGTCTTTGCCACAGCGGACACTGCTGGACTCGCTTACGTGAAGTCCGAGCTGCAGAAGAGACACACGTGCACTGACCTGGGTGAACTGCGCAGCTACCTTGGCTTGCAGATCACTCGGGACAGAGCACGCCGCACCATTACCTTGACTCAGTCACACATGGTGCAGCAGGTCCTTCAGCGCTTCGGCTTCACGTACTCCTCGCCTCAGGCCACTCCTCTGCCTACTCGCCACTCACTCTCAGCTCTGCCTTCGGATGAGTCCGTAGAGTCGAGTGGTCCGTATGCAGAGCTTGTTGGCTGCCTCATGTACCTGATGACCTGCACACGACCTGACCTTGCATACCCTCTGAGCATTCTTGCACGCTATGTTGCTCCTGGGAGACACCGACCAGAGCACATAGCTGCAGCGAAGAGGGTGTTGCGCTACTTGTGCAGTACGTCGGGCATGGGGCTAGTGCTTGGAGGGCGCAGTCCAGTGGTCCTCACTGGGCACGCGGACGCTTCTTGGGCTGACGACCAGGCTACGCAGCGGTCGTCACAGGGTTACACCTTCGGCCTTGGTTCCGGCTCTGTCTCGTGGCGGGCTATTCGCTCGTCTTCTGTTCTCGGCTCCTGTTGTGAGGCTGAGATCTACGCCGGGGCTATGGCTGCTCAGGAGCTTCGCTGGCTGACCTACTTGCTGACCGACCTTGGAGAGCCGCCTCGTTCTCCTCCAGTCCTGTACGTAGACAACAAGGCCATGCTGGCCTTGTGTCGAGAGCAGCGAGTGGAGCACAGGACCAAGCACATTCCTCTCCGCTACTTTCTTGCTCGTGAGCTGCAGCAGCGTGGACAGTTGCGACTTGCGTACGTGGCCTCTGAGGCCAACACTGCTGATGTCTTCACCAAGGCACTTGCGCCTTGTGATCATCAGCGTTGCTGCACGCAGTTGGGTCTTGTGCCTGTCTTGCCTCACTTGCTCACTTCTTGACCTTGCTTGTACCTTGACCTATATATACTCTTGCTCTTGCTTGCTTGACTCTTGTATATTTCTATATATGATCTTTCATGCGAACTGGCCTTGTGGCCCTTGACCTTGCGCTCGGAATGTGTGGTGACTTTGTGATCCACCCTAAGCTTTGCTTTGGTTTGCTTGACTGGTCTTGTGACCCCTTGTTCTCCCCCACTTTGCCTATGGGAGTGTGTCAGAACATCATAGCTTACTTATTTGTCTAGGCTATAGTGGGATATCCCATAGGGGGTACAACCCAATTAGGGTTTCATATTTGTACTCACTTCATTCATAGTTCATCCATTCTCGTTCAGTTTTTCACAAATTTCTTTGACAAATCTTGTAACACATGGTAACAGTCCAGCATATTCATATTATATGTATCAATCTCTTGGGCTGATAATCTAATAAACATTGTTACACTCATATCATTTATACTTCACGGGCTAAATTATCTTCGCAAGTTTCGCATACATGTAACTCACCATTCATAGCACACTCAATAAGTACATTGAAATAAATAATGGCCACTATTAAAAAACCAGCATCTAATTGAAATTCATTCCCGTTCTACATGCCACATGTACATGTGCCTGAATGTCTCATTAACAGGTCACCCATACGATGTCTTGGTCCCACATTGTCGAAGCACCAACACCTCGGAACCTCCAATCAAACGATTGGTTCTCTAACGTCTGGGGCATTTCCCAGCCTCAGCCAAGCCGGAGGCTCGCCTCCCGTGTCTCAGTGATTGGTTGGTGTCAACCAACATCCCGATGAAATACCTGGCAACACGCAAATGAGCCGCCCGAAACCTGGGATGTCGAACCCTACTGGCCAACTGGACAGGTTTGCGAGGCGTTGACGATTGGTTTTACCCCTCCAGTTGTCAACGACTGGCTTTCGGTTGGAAATCCAGAAACCCAAGTTTCGCGATGGGAAATACGTCGCCAGACTTCGCTAGCGCACGTTTGTAATAGCGAATAGCGGCTCTCAAGGGGCAGACGCTGACTTGGTAGCGAGAGTCCGTGGCTTACGGTCGTCAGAACAAAAAGCAGCGCCGCTTGGCCGTGCGTGACGTGCGAAAGCGATAGGCGAGGCGCTCGCGGTGATGCTGGCGCACATGGCGTCACGGCCATGAGATGATTCGAACGTTTGTGCGGCGCGCGGAATACCGCAATCGGCGCAGCGGTCGGCAGCTCCGCGGCGGGGCTGTCGTGACTGTCTTTGACTGTGAATGACCTGGCGGTGGTTGGATGGATGTGCGAATGGCAGGTTCTACTAGTAGGCGCGAATGAGCCGGGTAAGGTGGAAGGTAAATCGAAAAGAATAGTGACGGACGACTCGGAGTCGATCAGCAAACCAATCACTAGTATGTTAAAGCTGCGAGCCGAAGAGCGCGAGCTGCGCTCCGTAGGCTGACGACGGGCTACTTGTCGGTAGTAGCTCGAGCTCAGTCGCCTAGCACTTGGGAACAACTTGCTTAGAGGCAGAACTTCAAGTTCAACGAAGGCATCTCTTGTAAGGTTGGTTGCAGTTTGAAAGGTTGGAATTGGCGGAAATCAACATGGTACCCTCGTCCTACGAACCTTCCTGGCTGGAATGAAAAATCTTTTGCCCACTGGGCTTGCCATTCAGACAACGGGGAGGCGTTTTTCGTGCACGAAATCGTTTGACTCGGATTGGGTTTGGTGCAGTGTCGCGGCGATGGACTCTCTCTGCTGGGGGAAAGTCGCCTCATGATTGATGAAACGCCACGCCACCTATTGGGGCTACTGTACAGAGCTCTGTACAGTAGAAGGTGATGCTGTCCGCCACGTTCTGAACCTCACCGAATGTCATTTTGTGGCCTGCGTCTGAACCGAACCGCGGAGTGAAGGAATCGCCAACCTGTCGTTGAGAGCGGTTTGTACTCGTCACAGGGCAGGCTCGCTGTGATATTACTGAAACAGAATGCTTACTGACCAAAGAATAAGATCATACAATGAGAGCCTATCTGCAAAAAAAGAGAGGACCTCGTAAGCCTAGGTCAGGACCCAAAATATCAGGGTAAAACGCCCTGATTACCCTGGGGGCCGGCCACTTTTCAGGATTACCTTGCCGAAATCAGGATTCCCCTAAAGTTACCCTTCTCTAAAAAGAACATGTATTTTTTTACACTGATACGATTTATGGTTAGCCTGACGGTGTCAGCGTAGGGTGTAGACTACCCTGATACCGAAACTTCTGAAGCGCGGATCAGGCCATACTCCGCGTGGTGACAAATTGTACCACACCCCCACAAACCAGCGTTGTCGCTTGTGACCAAGTGCATAAACCCCTGCTTCGGCAACACGTCATGTCGCCTCATTGGTTGTTTCTCCCGCATGACTGCCAAAACACCCTTGAATCCAGCCACACGCCGCCACGCGCCCACCGCCATCACAGCAGAGATTGGCGTCTAAGGACAGCTTCAAGCTATCTTTGACAACAAATTGCAGTCCCAGTCCTGCTCCGCTGGCCATGCACTTTCCCCTGTGTGGAAGAATGTGACACTGAGTAGGTGTAATGTGATTGTGATGCTCACATAGACTGCGTTGACTTTGTGTGTGCTACTTTATTATGTCATTATATATATCTTAGCTCTCAAAACAGTAGCCGAATCAGACTTAGCCTAAAACCACCCTGCTCAAATCAGGCTACTGGTTGATTTACCTTGCTGCAAACAGGGTACGGAAATTTTAACCCAAGGGGTTTGGTTCAGGAGGGGCTGGAACCCTGATTTGTAAGGGTAGGCCTTGACCAATTTTGGGCCCTGGCCTAGGTTTGGCACATGTTTAGCACATGTTTGGCACCAATCCATCCAAGGAGAGGGGAGCCCCAATCCCGCACCTCAGTGATCCATGCAAAGGAAAGCACGGGGGAGGAATGATGAGTATGGAAGTAAAATGCATGCGATGGAGCATGGTGGAATGAGAAGTAGACAGATTGGGCAACAGAGTGACGGAAATGGTCAAGTGGGCGTGGAAGGTGTGGGATTTGCTACCTACACTATTGGTGCTCCCCCACTACGACGAATTGCGACTAGCTCCTATCCCATTGGAGTTCTTCCCATGCCCAGATCTCACCTTCATGGAGGCAAAGTCGTACCTCCGCGTGCACCATGTCTACCAATTGGCGCACACTATGTAGACAACATGGGGCAGATGGGATACGGAATGCAGTCAAGTGGTGTCATGCGACGCAATCAAGTGGAAGTGCTGGAACGTCATCTTGGAAGACAGTATGGAGACATGCAGCGCATAGTACAACTTTCTTGACCGTCAACCGTGCCTACTCTCTTTGACCCTGCTCCACGTGAATACATGGAAGAAGACAAAGAACGGCTGTCACGCAAAATGGTGGGAGCAACGGTGGACAAAGCGTTCACCACTACTCTGTTTGATGGCTTGAACTTCCATAACTAGGCACTACAGTTTCGTATGAATGCTCACGTCACGAATCTGTGGGATTTCTTTGTGACCCTGCAGTATCGAGTTACCATGGGAGATAGTGACATTGACAACACTATGGGGCGGCTTGAAATGGTGCAGGCGGACTACTCACATCGTCTGGCACCCGCTTTTTGGGTGTACAACGTGAGCGCTACAATTCAGCTACAGCTGGATATGTTTCAGAAAACCTACAGCTTGGCATATGAAGCATGCGAGTACTTAATGGATACTTTCCATGCCAACGGTTCGGTGTCAAAGTTGTCAGTTTTGAAGTAGTTAGACAATCTGAAGATGGGGAACGAGGAGAGGGTGGAGGAGTACGTCAACCGCGCAACGGCGATTCGGGACAAGTTAGCACAAGCAGGGAAGATGGTGGATGAGGACACATTTACCGTGAACTTGCTCACCGGACTACTAGCACATTGGGAGGGGATGAGGCACTCGGCAATGCTACACAACGTGATGGACAGCTTCACCTTGCAGCGGATGATGACTCAGGAGCAGAGATATCACGACCTCATCACGAAGGCTAACCGTGACCGGCGTACACCTCGCATGGCTGGACAAGCCCATGGAGACCGCTCACCTTCTCCAACTGCTAAGGGCAATAGCGGGAAGAAGGAGGGGCCTATTGGAGAGAAAACATATGGCAAGGATGGATATGCAAGTTGCTCATCTCTCATGTGTTGTTACTGCAAGAAACCAGGCCACCCCTTCTTCAAGTGTACCAAGGCACCCCTAGGCTGGACGCCACCAGGGTGAGAACCGCATACCTACGGAATGGCAAAACTGCACACCAGTGACAGCCGTTCATTCTCCCCACGAAGGTGTGGCAGCCCCAAGCATGACAACGATGTGTCAAAACAGCAAGGGGCAGCCGGGGAAGACAAGCAACGTATTGTTACATGCGTAGCAGCGGTGCGATCGTCACAAGCTGCCTTACCACCAGCTAAAGCGTCACTTTGGGTGCTGGACAGCAGATGCAGCCAGCACATGACTTCGGACAAGTGTTGGTTTAATGACTAAAAGGAGCTGGACGAACCTGTGTATGTGGAGCTCACTGATGGGAGCCATCTGAGCAGCACGATGATAGGAACGATTAAAGCAATCGCATCTGATAGGACAACGGTTCGCTATACTGAAGTCATCTACGTACGTGGCTTGAAGAGCAACCTACTCTCCTATTGTCGGCTGCTGAAAAAAGGAGCGCACATCAATACCATTGCTAATGGAGACACGGAGGTCACCATGACAGATGGAGAGGAGCAAGTGCGGATTGGACTCGGCAAGAACGTCGATGGAGTACTTATGGTGCAGTATGAGCTGGGCACTTACATTCGCCCATGATCCTGGACATTCCCGTGATGGTGCAACATCAAATAAGAATGGTCGTGAAGGGGTTACACTATCCCGCACAACTGGTGTGCACTTGGAAGCACATAGGAGCACGGTTTTCCGCACACCTGGGATGCACTCGAGTGGCTAGTCTGCACATGCGCCTGTCACATGCGCATGGCACACAAAGCATGCATCGTGTGGAAGCCGGCACATGATGATACCACGGACAAAGTCTCACCCCACAGTGTGGTGTGGAATTTAGGGGGAGAAGGACAAAGGTCCGCGGTGGATTCAAGAGGGGATGGAGCAGACCGTGTAGAACAGGATTTACCTGGAGCTGATGAAGTCAGTGCAGCCGAAGGAAGCGGAGGCACAGGTGATGACTAACCTGCGACAGGTGTCTCCATTACGAAAGGCGTGAAAAATGATGAAGTAGGAAATGAGTTGGACAAGCCAAGCAAGAAGCATCTCACCTGTAATTTGCTAGTTGGTCAAGGCAATCATCAAGTAAAGGATTCTGGTGCTGTACTCACCCGTGCGGCCTGCTCAAGCTGTGTTGCACAACATGGCATCACCTAACTCCACAGTCACTCACGTGCTTGAAGCTGTGTACGCGGTTACGTGCATGACTACAATCATATGGGTGGGGGGGTTGGGGAGTGGAGTGTAACTGGTGGCACTGGAGGGGGACATGCAGTCAAGAAGCATAAAGGGAAGACCTACTCACCAAGGGTTGCCAACAGGCAGGGGGAGCAAGCAGAAAGGATGCAGCCAGTCGTCATCCATTGTGATGCAGCGATATCGTGCGACTGGTTGTTGCTGATGAACGGCAGCACTTGAGGGAAGGATGGAGAACATACATGGGAGTGAACATCACGCCAAGTCGCCGCTTCTATCGCGCGGAGTGTGCGCCCGCCAATGTAGTTCCGCATTAGCAGCACGGCATGCGTTATCTGCCACAGATTCGCGTCATTCGCAACTACAGCCGCCGCAGATGCGCATCCGCTACGGTCTCGCGTCGTCGCACAGGAGGCATGCGAAAAAGACAGCAACACTGACAATCGTGTGTCGTAAAGTCTACGGTTTCGGAAATTCGGCGTGTGTTAAGGGCATTCCGCCAGGACGATACGGGCATTTTGCCATATTTAAGAGGAGATTTCGCCATCGAGCTGCTACGATTTCCCGAGCAGCAGCCATTACCTCCTGGATCTGAACCTGGAAAGTCAAGATTGAAAGTAGGGCTTGGAAAACGTGAGGGAAGGTGGTTTGGTTGGAGTTTGGAAGGCCTAAAGGTTGGGAAGGGAAAAGTGCTACAGTCACATGCAGCTAGGCCAGCACCAAATCTTGGCTTGGTTTGGGAGCACCCCTACCCCTGCGGTGGTACACCACCTTATCCACCCCATCCTCCAAGGAAAACGAATCCACTAAAACTTACAGCAAGGGGGAGTGTTGGAAATCTGAGTACAGTATAATGAATATTGTGTGAGAATAAGCGAACAGGAATGAATGAACTAGCAGTGAAATGAGTACAAGTAGGAAACCCTAGAATTGTGTACCCCCTATAGGCTAACCCACTATAGCCTACACAAGCATAACATATATGATGTTTGACACACCCCCATAGGCAAAGTGGGGGAGAACAAGGGGTCACAAGACCAGTCAAGCAAAGCAAAGCAAGCTCAGGGTGGATCACAAAGTCACCACACAGTCCGAGCACAAGAGCAGGGCCAGAGGCCAGTTCACATGCAGGAGTACAGACATATATATAAAACTAGACAAGCAAGAGCAGGTATATATATATGTCACAGTACAAGTGAAGTCAAGAGGAGAGCAAGTGAGGCAAGACAGGCACAAGACCCAGCTGGGTGCAAAAGCGCTAATGGTCACAAGGCGCGAGTGCCTTGGTGAACACATCAGCAGTGTTGGCCTCAGAGGCCACGTACGCAAGTCGCAACTGACCACGCTGCTGCAGCTCACGAGCAAGGAAGTAGCGGAGAGCAATGTGCTTCGTTCTGTGCTCCAAGCGCTGCTCTCGACACAAGGCCAGCATGGCCTTGTTGTCTACGTACAGCACTGGAGGAGAACGAGGCGGCTCTCCAAGGTCAGTCAGCAGGTAGGTGAGCCAGCGAAGCTCCTGTGCAGCCATGGCCCCGGCGTAGATCTCAGCCTCACAACTGGAGCCGAGAACCGAAGACGAGCGAGTAGACCGCCACGAGACAGAGCCGGAACCAAGGCTGAAGGTGTAACCCTGTGACGACCGCTGCGTAGCCTGGTCGTCAGCCCAAGAAGCGTCCGCGTGGCCGGTAAGGACCACTGGACTCCGCCCTCCAAGCACAAGCCCCATGCCCGACGTACTGCACAGGTAGCGCAATACCCTCTTCGCTGCAGCCATGTGCTCTGGTCTGTGTCTCCCAGGAGCAACATAGCGTGCAAGAATGCTCAGAGGATATGCAAGGTCAGGTCGTGTGCAGGTCATCAGGTACATGAGGCAGCCAACAAGCTCTGCATACGGACCACTCGACTCTACGGACTCATCCGAAGGCAGAGCTGAGAGTGAGTGGCGAGTAGGCAGAGGAGTGGCCTGAGGCGAGGAGTACGTGAAGCCGAAGCGCTGAAGGACCTGCTGCACCATGTGTGACTGAGTCAAGGTAATGGTGCGGCGTGCTCTGTCCCGAGTGATCTGCAAGCCAAGGTAGCTGCGCAGTTCACCCAGGTCTGTGCACGTGTGTCTCTTCAGCAGTTCGGACTTCACGTAGGCGAGTCCAGCAGTGTCCGCTGTGGCAAAGACCAAGTCGTCGACGTACACGAGGATGTAGAACGGCGGCAGTGAAGTGTCGGTGCGCAGAAACAGCGACGGGTCAGCAGTAGAAGGAGCAAACCCAAGAGCCGCAAGCGTAGTCCTCAGTGTGTCGTGCCACTCACGCGGTGCCTGGCGGAGACCGTAGACTGGCCGTCGGAGGCTCCACTGGGTGCCAGGAGGGAAAGTCCCAGTGAAGCCAGGTGGACGGCGCAGCCAGATCTCCTCGTGCAGGCTACCCTGCAGGAACGCAGTGCTGAAGTCGAGAGAGTGAAGCTCGTAGTCGCGCTGAGCGGCTATGTGCAGCAGCACCCGAAGAGTGGTCATCTTCGGGGTGGGAGAGAAGGTCTGAAAGTAGTCAACTCCCTGCCGCTGACTGAAGCCACGAGCAACGTACCGCGCCTTGAAGACAGGCGGAGAGCCCGGCGGCCGCTTCACCCGGAAGATCCACATGCCACTGACGATGTTCGCCCCAGGAGGGGGAACTGCGTCAACGTAGGTGCCTGTGGACTTCCAGGAAGCCATCTCTGCATCCATAGCTGCCTGCCACTGAGAGGAGTAGGGACCCTCTACGGCCTCCGCGTAAGAACGCGGAGTCGGGATGTCTAGTGCATCCGGGTCTCCCTCAGGGGCAAGCAGTACAGACGCGAGATGAGGCGAAGCAGCCGCTAGACACTGTAACTCCTCCTGTCTGTCCTCTAGGACGTCCGTGCCAAGAGCACACTCACCCCCGACGGACGGAGGACAGACAGACGCAGACTCAGCAACAAGACCAGCAGCGTAGTCGAGACGACAGCGAGCAGCAAAGTCAACGAGCTCAGCGACTAGAGCAGACGCAGCAGTGGACTCAAAAGAGGGGTCAGTGACGACAGTAGCAAGCAGACGCGTGACAGTAGGACTGGCAGCGCGAAGAGAGTCCGACTCAGGGTCGGCAAGCGCAGGAAGAGAGGACTCAGGAGGCGAAGGCAAAGGGGCACGCAGAGGAGCAGTGGACGGACGCAGAGACATCCGGTGCGTGCCAGGGACAGGAGGAGGACGCTGACGCGAACCGCGACCACTAGCGCGAGCAGCACGAACAGGCGACGCGGGACGAGACGCAGGCTCACGACGCTCAGCGAGACCTCCAGTAGGACCAGTGTAAGGAGAGGGAGCAGGCAGAGGAGAGGAAGGCTCCAACAGTGACTGCGACTGGACAGGCTGTGGACACTCTACCGAAGGAGAAAGACCAAGAACCTGCTGTAGGAGCGGAACGAAGTACGGCCGAGGCCGCGCGGCAGCTCCAGACTCAGCAGGGACAGCACCAGCACCCTCAGCGACAGCACCAGCGCCACCCACACCTCCAGCGGCAGGACCAACAGCAGTAGGCTCAGCACCAACGCCCTCAGCACCTCCAGCTCCAGGAGGACCCGCAGGTCCAGCAGCTCCGGGACCGGCAGCACCCGCACCCTCGATGGTCGAAGAAGCTCCAGCTCCAGCTCCAGCAGCACCTCCAGACTCAGCAGCACGCCTCCAGCGGCGAGTGTACCACTCGCGCAGCTCCTGTGGAGAGAGGGGCTCCCGGCGAGACGCAGCAGGAGGAGAAACCCCAGGCTCAGCAGCTCCAGACGCAGCAGGGACAGCACCAGCGCCCTCAGAGACAGCACCAGCGCCACCCACACCTCCTGCGGCAGGACCAACAGCAGCAGGCTCAGCACCAACGCCCTCAGCAGCTCCAGCTCCAGGAGGACCCGCAGGTCCAGTAGCTCCGGGACCGGCAGCACCCGCACCCTCGACGGTCGAACAAGCTCCAGCTCCAGCTCCAGCAGCACCTCCAGACTCAGCAGCACGCCTCCAGCGGCGAGCGAACCACTCGCGCAGCTCCTGTGGAGAGAGGGGCTCCCGGCGAGACGCAGCAGCAGGAGAAACCCCAGGCTCAGCAGCTCCAGACGCAGCACCCCCAGGCTCAGCAGCTCCCGACCCAGCACCCCCAGACCCATCACCTCCAGGCACAGCACCCCCCTGCTCAGCACCCCCAGGCTCCGCACTCTCCGCAGTAGCACCCGCAGGCCCAGTACCCCCAGCAGTAGCACCCCCAGGCTCAGCACCCCCGCGCACAGCACCCCCAGAGTCAGCACCCCCAGGCTCAGCACCCGCAGCAGCACCAGAGTCACCTGTAACCTCGACCGGGTCAACGGCGTCTACCTGGGACACACCTGAGGGGGCAGGAACCTGAGGGGGGAGGGGGTCTACCGGGGGGGGAACCGGTACAAGGAAGTCCGGGGGAGGGGGGAGGGAAGGAGTGCGGTAGGGGAAGAGACGGTAGAAGGGGACTGACTCGTCGAACGTGACGTCCTGGGAGGACAGAACACGACGAGAGGAGGGGTGGTAAAACTGCCACCCTGGGGCGTCAGTGGGGAAGCCAAGGAAGACACAGGGAGCAGCACGAGGGGACAGCTTGTCCGCAGACAAGTCGCGGACAAACGCCTGAGATCCCCAGACACGGAACACAGACGCATCGCCAACCTTCCCTGTCCACAGCAAGGCTGGGGACATCGCAGGCCGAGAGACCCGGGGGTGAAGGTTGAGCTGATGCGCCGCGTACCTCACCGCAAACGGCCACAGAAAATGGGGGGCAGCCGCATGCATCATGGACGTACGAGCGACATCCATGACCATGCCAATGCGGCGCTCAGCAATCCCATTTTGCTGTGGTGAGTCCGGAAGCGTGAAGGACTGGCGGATGCCTCGCGCACGACAGTAGGCACGCAGAAGGCCAGAGGAGAACTCTCCGCCTCTGTCCGAGTGCAGACGCAGAACAGGAAAGTCCGAGCCGAAGCTCTTCCTGAGCCGGAGACGAGCCTCGCGGATCCAGTCGATCAGCACCTCAGTGACCTCACCCTTGCTGCGCAAGGGGAGGACTGTGGTGTAACGCGAGTAGTCGTCAACCACCAACAGGAAGTAGCGCTCGTAATCCTGCCCACGGACGGGGGCTGGGCCCCACACATCCATGTGAAGCGTCTGCAGGGGAGCCTCTGTCGGGGGGAAGTGGGAGGAGTGAGGAGTAGCCCGGAGGCGACCCTCGACACAGGGGACACAGGAAGGTCCTGGCCCGGAGGGGAGAGGAGGGAGAGACTGGGGAAGACCAGAGACAAGGACACGGGAAGCCATGCTCCGAAGACGGGGCAAGGAGGGGTGGCCAAGACGGTGGTGCCACAGGAGAGTCTCGTGAGACAGGAGGCGACAAGTACAGGGGGCAGACTCAGGACCAGACCTGGACGCAGCAGCAAACACCTGACCCGACGCTGCTACCTGACCGGACGCGGGGACAGGAGGAGACTCAGTGGTCAGGGTGTAGAGGCTCGACCCCGGCCGACGCGAGAACGTGGCCAGGTGCCGGCCTGTGCGTGCGTCCGTGCAGTGGGTCACCCGCTGACTCGCAGGAGTGAACTGGTGAACCCCCGCATCCTGTAGGTCTGCACCACTCACCAAGTTCGTCGAGAACGAGGGGAGGTACAGGCCAGACAGGGTGCCCGAGGGGGCAGCCGGACACGGGAGGACAGTGGAGAAGTGAGCGAGGACAGGACCCCCAGAGGGGTCAGCCAGGGAGACTGCAACCGGCCGACCAAGCGGCGTGAGTGTGGTGCGGTCCCGAAAGAAGGAGCGAGAAGCCCCAGAGTCAAGTGTAAAGGTGAGGGAGGCCGAAGCCAACGCGGTACCTGAGAGCGCAGCCTCACCCGCACCTGAGGAAGCAGACTCACTAGCACCTAGAGCAGCAGCCGCACCTGTACCTGGGGCAGGAGACTCACTAGCACCCAGAGCAGCAGCCTCACCAGTAGCTAGAGCAGCAGGTCCTATACCTGGGTCAGGCGGGACGCACAGGTGACCTGCACGGTCAGCACTAGTAGGCAATGCATACATGGCAGTGAGAATAGCATCATAGTCAAGAGCATATATATCTACCCTCTGCCTAAGCAACTCCACCCAGTCGGGAAGCTCAGCCTCGTCGCCAAACACGGTACGCCAGGCGTCGCTCAGACGGGCGAAGCAGCGGGACGGTGTATGACTACGTGTCCCACAAGGCTGACCAGTCCGAGTACCAGTGCGAATCACGTAAGAGCAGCGAACAGCACTGAGAGACCCTCCACTCTGAGCGTACCACTCACGAAGCTGGCGAGGCGTGAGAGACACGCGAGAGGGTCGCGGGAGCTGCATCTGGCCGCCACCACGAGTAGAAGCAGCAGGAGTGGTAGTAGGAGTAGCGTCGCCACCCCTACAGCCCCAACCAGCGTACCACTCACGCAGCTGCTGCGGCGTGAGGGACTCACGCCGGCGTCGCTGGGGCTGCATTTGGCTCCGCAAGTAGAAGCAGGAGCAGGACTAGCAGCAGGGAGGCAGGCAGCCAGGCAAGCCAAAAGGCAGGCAGGCAGGCAAGCAGGCGACGCGCAGCGTGCTAGCAGGGCAAGAGCTCACCAGTGGTGGGAAGAGTAGGTTCGGCGACTCAGCGGCTCGGCAGCTCGGCGGCTCGGCGGCTCGGGCGACTCGGGCGGCTCGGCGGCAAGGCGGCTCAGCAGCAACTGCAGCTCAGTAGCTCGGTGACCCGGCGGCTCGGCGGCAGGGCGGCTCGGCAGCAACTGCAGCTCAGCAGCTCAGCGACCCGGCGGCTCGGCGGCAGGGCGGCTCGGCTGTGGGGCGGCTCGGCTGCTGCAGTGGGAGATGAAGGAGGAGGAGAAGCAGGGGAGGCCACCCCGCAAGCGGCCCCCTCAGGTCGCCTCGACAGGCGACGGGAAAAGGGGGGGTGGGTGGTGGGGGGCCGGTAGGTGCAGCGGCGGGGCCAGCAGGTGCAGTTGCGGGGCCGGTAGAAGGGGACGGCAGGAGCCGTCAGGAGGGGACGGCGGGGCCGTCAGGAAGGGACGGCGGGGCCGTCACGAAGGGACGGCGGGGCCGTCAGGAGGTGACCTGGCCGCGACGGGGGCAGGCGGCGGGGCCGCGTAAGGGCCTGGGCGGGGCCGCGACAGAGCCGTCGGCGGGGCCGCGTGAAAGCCGGGGCGGGGCCGCGTAGAAGTCGGGGCGGGGCCGCGCGAGAGCAGGCGGCGGGGCCGCGAAGGAGCCGGTGCGGGGCCGCGTGAGAGCAGGCGGCGGAGCCGCGTAAGGGCCTGGGCGGGGCCGCGACAAAGCCGTCGGCGGGGCCGCGTGAAAGCCGGGGCGGGGCCGCGTAGAAGCCGGGGCGGGGCCGCGCGAGAGCAGGCGGCGGGGCCGCGAAGGAGCCGGGGCGGGGCCGCGTGAGAGCAGGCGGCGGAGCCGCGTAAGGGCCTGGGCGGGGCCGCGACAAAGCCGTCGGCGGGGCCGCGTGAAAGCCGGGGCGGGGCCGCGTAGAAGCCGGGGCGGGGCCGCGCGAGAGCAGGCGGCGGGGCCGCGAAGGAGCCGGGGCGGGGCCGCGTGAGAGCAGGCGGCGGGGCTGCGACAGAGAGGGCGGCGGGGCCGCGTCAGTGAAGGCGGCGGGGCCGCAGGGGAAATGGCGACCCGAGGGGTCGCTAAAAAAAAGATCGCGCCTCGGGGGGCGCTTCGGTGGGCCCAAAAAAAACGGTCCGTAGAAGGACCCGCTCTATACCATGTGAGAATAAGCGAACAGGAATGAATGAACTAGCAGTGAAATGAGTACAAGTAGGAAACCCTAGAATTGTGTACCCCCTATAGGCTAACCCACTATAGCCTACACAAGCATAACATATATGATGTTTGACATATTGTATACCATTGTGCTATTCGGTTCTAGTGTAGTCCCCTTTATAAGCCTCCAAGTCTTACAATAATGGTCACAATTATTGTGGGGCCACAATTATTGGAGTCTACCATTATTGGAGGGTAAAGGGTAGAACTATTAGTACACCATTATTGGTGTGAATGGGCCATTCTGGGAGGGGTAGATGAATGCATAAATACCCTATTGTGTCACATGTTCATCATCATTCTATAATTCAATGATCAATGCAAGATTTCTATCTTGTTCTTTTCTACAAACACGTTTTTGCTATGTTGGTACTATACCTTTCTAGCAAACCTAAGACATTTATGACGCAACTGACTTGCGGTTGAATGTCTGTGATTCTTGAGTTGATCGTGGCTCTACGATTCGTCGAGGAGAAAGGCCCTGCCCTCGCTTGGGCACAGCCGATCTCACCGTTGACGAGAATTCCAGGACAAATTTGTCGTCGAAGTGGGTTCTTGCAGCTTGACGGAAGTATCGGTCCAGCACGCTCTGCCCGACGGATTTTGGTCGACATAGTCGACGGGCAGCGCTGGTCGAAGACAGCAGTCGAGGAGGCCCGTCGAGGAGCGATGGTCGAAGTGCCCGGTCGAGGAGCTCTAGTCGAGGAATTTCGTTTGACGACCTCTCCTGGACGAGCTCTGGTCGACGAGCTCTGCTCAAGCGAACTCAATTCGACTGAGCGACGTCGAACTGATCAACCGAATATGCAGAGGTGTGTGAAACTTTGCGAAGGTGTGCGAAACTTCACCCAATAGGTTCTGGCGAAGTTTGACCTGCGGAACGGCAGCACGTGGTCGACGGTGCGCACCTGGCGAAACCGACGACACGTTTTCCACCTAGCACCTGCGCAATGTGCCTGACAGTGAAATTGTAAACCTGCACCTATTTGGTAGGTGCGCACACTTGCGCAGATAAACAACCTACGATTGCAGATAGTTACCTGCGTCTGCAGATAGTCACATGCGACTGCAGTGCTTGCAGACCGCGCGCAGTGCAACGCTGGCAGACTACTCTGCTGCAGCGTTGGGAAGCCGCTCTTTTGCTGCCCTGGCAGATTTCGCCCTTACTAGGTGTTGCATACCATTCTAGTCATATATTTATGCATGCCTCAATTGTACTCTAATCTTTTCAATGTTCAATGTTTAATCTTTTCCTTAGTAAAGACTCTTCAAAAAACTTCTCTGTGAGCACAAGCAAGAAGTAAGAACACTAGTGCAAGCTACAATTACTCGCACATTCCCATGCCCTCCTTTGTGATCCATTCTCGTTGTGTAGTGACTCTTCGCACGATTCACGTACTCCAAAGTTCATATCTCTGTTACGACCGGGGAAGCTCGCGTACTATTTCATATTGTGATATTACACTTCTTTCCTGTAGTAGGCCCTCGTGCGCTTAATGACATCGTTGAGGTGGGCGCAGTGCTGGTATGGCCAATGTAGCACCCACTTCATGAGAAAGTCAGCCACCTGTCACCTGTAGGGCAGTGTCTCAGGTCAACATTCCCTTAATCAATTCCGTCTTTGACGAATAAGTGTCGTAGTGCGATATGCTTCGTCTTGTTGACGAATCCAGGTTTGTTCGCGATCTTGATCACACTCTGGTTGTCGCAATGAAGCACGAAGATTGGCGACATTGCAATTTTTGCTTTCTCCATAAGCTCTTGCAGGTATAGCCCTCCACAAACAGCAACGTTGGCGGCGATGAATCCTACTTCAGCAAATGACAGGGCAACAAATTCCGGTCAGAAAAGATTGGTCACGTGGGCTTGTCACAAAAGAGGATCTTGGTTCGTGACCATCAATTGTCTGAATCAGCAGCGTGATTGGCGTCCACGTAACCAATGAGGTTGAAGGACCGAGTTGTGGAAGTGGGAGAGCCCAATGTTGTCAGACATATATGACATAGCTATTGTAGGCTGTAGTGGGGTAGCACACATGGGGTACAACTTTCTAGGGTTTGTATTTGTACCCAACTTTCACTTAGTGATTTCATTCTCGTTCTCATTTTCACATGGAATCAGAGCAGGTCCCCTCCTAGGGACTGTTCCTAGGGCCCACCGTACCGCGCCTCGAGTCGTGCTCTCCCTTTTTTTTTAGCGACCAGCCGTGTCGCCCCTAGCGGCCCGTCCCGCCGCCCTTACGGTCGCGCCGAGCCGCCCTAGCGGCAGCGGCGCGCCGCCCTTGCAGCGGCCTGTTGCGCCGCCCTACCTCGCGGCCCCGCCGCCCCATCGCGCGGCCCCCCCGTCCTACCCAGCGGCCCAGCCGCCCTTCCTCGCGGCCCCGCCGCCCCATCGAGCGGCCCCGCCGCCCTTCTTCGCGGCCCCGCTGCTCCGTTGCACGGCCCCCGCCGCCCTTCCTTGCGGCCCTGCCGCTCCATCACGCGGCCCCGCCGCCCTGCGGCCCTACTAGCCGCCCTACCTGCGGCCCTTCCGCCGCCCTGCGGCCCTACTCGCCGCCCTACGTGCGGCCCTACCGCCGCCCTACCTGCGGCCCACCCGCCGCCCTACCTGCGGCCCACCCGCCGCCCTACCTGCGGCCCTACCGCCGCCCTACCTGCGGCCCACCCGCCGCCCTACATGCGGCCCACCCGCCGCCCTACCTGCGGCCCACCCGCCGCCCTACCTGCGGCCCACCCGCCGCCCTACCTGCGGCCCTACCGCCGCCCTACCTGCGGCCCACCCGCCGCCCTACCTGCGGCCCACCCGCCGCCCTACCTGCGGCCCACCCGCCGCCCTACCAGCGGCCCTACCGCCGCCCTACCCGCGACCCACCTGCCGCCCTATCTACGACCGCCGCGCCGCCCTGAACCAGCGCCACCGCGCCGCCCTGCACCAGAGCCGCCTAGCCGCAGAACCGCCGGGAGCCGAGCCGCCCTGCCGCCGAGCCGCCCACCAACCGAGCCGCCCGGGAGCCGAGCCGCCCTGCCGCCGAGCCGCCCAGCCGCCGGGCCGCCCCGCAGCCGAGCCGCCCAGACGCCGAGCTGCCCAGCAGCCGAGCCGCCGAGCCGCCGAGCCGCCGGGCCGCCGAGCCGCCGAGCCTCCCACTTGCCGAGCCGCCCGACCTGCCCTGTCCGGTGAGCACAGCCCCACTATCACTGCGTGCCCTTCCCCTACTGCTTGCACTGCTCCACTATCGTCGTCATGGCTACCCCTAGTGTCCTCGCTTTTGACGCTGAGGGTCGAGCCATTGACTTTGATGTCTGGGTCTACGACCTGTAGCTGTTTTTACAGTGCGATAGGGCGGACGGTCTTTCTCTCTTTGACCTCACCTCTGGCGCCTCTCTTGCCCCTGCTGCTGATGCTGACCCCACTGTTCGCTCTCAGTGGGCCACCCGCGATGCTGCTGCACGTCTTGCTGTGCGTCGCCACCTGCCTACCACTGAGCGCGCGCACTTTAGTCAGTACAAGAGTGCTCAGACTTTGTACGACGCTGTAGTTGCGCACTACTCTTCCCCTGCCACTGCTGCACTGAGCCGCCTCATGCTACCGTACCTCTTTCCTGACCTGTACTCCCCCCCCCCATGTACATCACTCTCTATTACATGGTGACACGCCTCCCTGACTCCCTTCGCGTAGTCAGGGACCACTTCCTCTCAGTCTGTCCCACCACTCTCACTGTTGACCTCCTCGAGAAGGCCCTCCTGGCGGCGGAGAAGAGCATCATCGCTGTAGGAGCCTCTCGGGGTGACCCTCGCACCCCCATCTTTGAGGGGTATTCTCCTTCCCCCTTGCTGCCCTCTGTTGCCTCTGCTGCTGCTGCCGACCTACTTGGTCTTGAGTCGGTCGGCGCGGCGTCTGCCCCTAGTGGGAGACGCCGCCCTGGCAAGGGCAAGGGGGGCAAGGGCGCGGGTGGAGCTGGCGTTGGCGGTGGAGGTGGCAGTGGATGCGGCGGAGGGAGTGGGGGTGGCAGTGGGAGTGGTGGCGGGGGTGGTGGTGGTGGTGGCGGCAGCGGAGGCGGAGGCGGTGGCGGCGGTAGCAGTGGGAGCGGAGGCGGCGGTGGTGGCGGAGGTAGAGGCGGCGGTGGCAGAGGGGGTGGAGCTGGTCGGGGAGGTGCCCCGCAGCGGAGCGGCTCTGGTGGTGGTCAGCGCCAGCAGCAGCAGCAGCAGCAGCAGCAGCGTTCTCGGGACATCCCCCCGCCTCAGCAGCTCCGTGAGTGGTACACGCAGCGTCAGCGTGGTGGGGGTTTTGGTCCGTGCACCTACGTCCTTCGTTCCGACGACCCCGCGGGTGAGCAGTGTGGGGGTGCCCACCCCACCCAGCGCTGCTTTGGCCGCCTGACGAATGCTTGGCGTCAGCAGTTCCTTGAGGCTAGTGAGATTCCCCACTGGGGAGAGCTGTCTAGGGCTGGCGTAGCTATCTTTGATCTTGACTTTGATGCTATCCTTGCTGCCATGTATGCTGTGACTATTAGTGATGAGGGTGAATGTTACCGGTGCTTCCCACCCGACCCGGGCATTGGTAGTGCTGCGCTAGGTGCTTGTGAGGCTGCTGCTCTAGGTGCCAGTGCGTCTGCGCTCTCAGGTACTAATGAGGATGCGCTCTCAGGTACTGCGTCGGCTTCGGCCTCTCTCACCTTCACACTTGACTTAGGGGCTTCTCGCTCCTTCTTTCGAGATCGCACCACTCTCACGCCGTTTGGTCAGCCGGTTGCAGTCTCCCTGGCTGACCCCTCTGGGGGTCCTGTCCTCTCTCACTTCTCCACTGTCCTCCCGTGTCCGGCTGCCCCCTCGGGCACCCTGTCTGGTCTGTACCTCCTTTCGTTCTCAACGAACTTGGTGAGTGGTGCTGACCTGCAGGATGCGGGGGTTCACCAGTTTACTCCTGCGAGTCAGCGGGTGACCCACTGCTTGGACGCCCGCACAGGCCGACACCTGGCCACGTTTTCGCGTCGGCCGGGGTCGAGTCTCTACACCCTGACCACTAAGTCTCCTCCTGTCCCTGCGTCTGACAAGGTAGCTGCGTCGGGTCAGGTGTTTGTTGCTGCGTCCAGGTCTGGTCCTGAGTCTGCCCCCTGCTCGTGTCGCCTCCTTTCTCACAAGACTCTTCTGTGGCACCACCGTCTTGGCCACCCCTCCTTGCCTCGTCTCCGAGGCATGGCTTCCCGTGTCCTTGTCTCTGGTCTCCCCCGGTCTCTCCCTCCCCTTCCTTTGGGGCCAGGACCTTCCTGTGTCCCCTGTGTTGAGGGGCGTCTCCGGGCTGCCCCCCACTCCTCCCAGTTTCCCCCGACAGAGGCTCCACTGTAGACGCTTCACCTGGACGTGTGGGGCCCGGCCCGCGTCCGTGGACAGGGTCACGAGTGCTACTTCCTACTGGTGGTTGACGACTACTCGCGTTACACCATAGTCTTCCCCTTGCGCAGCAAGGGTGATGTCACTGAGGTGTTGATCGACTGGATCCGCGCAGCTCGTCTCCAGCTCAGGAGGAGCTTCGGCTCGGACTTTCCTGTTCTGCGTCCGCACTCTAACCGAGGTGGAGAGTTCTCCTATGGCCTTCTGCGAGCCTACTGACGTGCATGAGGCATCCGCCAGACCTTTACGCTTCCGGACTCTCCACAGCAAAATGGGATTGCTGAGCGCCGCATTGGCATGGTCTTGGACGTCGCTCGTACGTCCATGATGCATGCGGCTGCCCCCCAATTTCTGTGGCTGTTTGCGGTTCGGTACGCGGCGCATCAGATCAACCTTCACCCCAGGGTCTCCCGGCCGGAGACCTCCCCAGATCTGCTGTGGACGGGGAAGGTCGGCGATGCGTCTGCGTTCCGTGTCTGGGGATCTCGGGCGTTTGTCAGCGACTTGTCTGCGGACAAGCTATCCCCTCGTGCTGCTCCCTGTGTCTTCCTAGGCTTCCCCCCTGACGCCCCAAGGTGGCAGTTCTACCACCCCTCCTCTCGTCGTGTTCTGTCCTCCCAGGACGTCACGTTCGACGAGTCAGTCCCCTTCTACTGTCTCTTCCCCTACCGCACTCCTTCCCTCCCCCCGCCACCTCACTTCCTTGTGCCAGGTCCCCCCCCGGTAGACCCCCTTCCCCCTCAGGATCCTGCCCCTTTAGGTGTGTCCCAGGTAGACGCAGTCGATTTGGTCGAGGTTGCTGGTGACTCTGGTACTGCTGCGGGTGCTAAGCCTGGGGGTGCTGACTCTGGGGGTGCTCCCCGCGTGGGTGCTGAGCCTGGGGGTACTGAGACTGGGGGTGCTGAGCCTGGGGGTGCTGAGCCTGGGGGTGCTGAGTCTGGGGGTGCTGAGTCTGGGGGTGCTGAGCCTGGGGGTGCTGCGATTGGGGGTGCTGAGCGTGGGGGTGCTACGTCAGGAGCTACTAAGCCAGGGGGTGCTGCGTCTGGAGCTGCTAAGCCTGGAGTTGCGGAGCCTGCGGCCACTGGACCTCCCCTTGTGGCGTCTGGCGGTGCGGGGCCTGGAGGCCCTCCGGGTGCTTCGTCTCGGTGGGAGCCACTCTCTCCACAGGAGCTGCGCGAGTGGTTTGCTCGCCGCTGGAGGCCTACTACTGGAGCTTGAGGGTACTTGTGCCGCTGGTCCCGGAGCTGCTGGGCCTTCGGGTCCGATTGGAGCTGGAGCTGCTGAGGGTGTTGGTGCTGAGACTGCTGCTGTCCTTCCCGGCGGTGGTCCTGCTGCGGGTGCTGCTGGTGCTGCTGGAGGTCCTGCAGCTGGAGGTGCTGTTGGCGCCGGTGCTGCCGCTGAGGGTGCTGGTGCAGTCCCTGCTGTGTCTAGAGTTGCCGCGCGGCCTCGGCCGTTCTTCGTTCCACTCCTACAGCAGGTTCTTGGTCTTTCTCCTCCTGTAGAGTGTCCACCGCCTGTCCAGTCACAGTCACAGTTAGAGCCCGCCTCCCCACTTCCTGCTCCCTCTCTTTCCCCTGGTCCTACTGGAGGTCTTGCTGAGCGTCGTGAGCCTGCGTCTCGTCCCGCGTTGCCTGTTCGTACTGCTCGTGCTAGTGGTCGCGGTTCGTGTCAGCGTCCTCCTTTTGTCCCTGGCACGCACCGGATGTCTCTGCGTCCATCCACTGCGCATCTGCGTGCCCCTTTGCCTTCTCCTCCTGAGTCCTCTCTTCCTGCACTTGCCGACCCAGAGTCGGACTCTCTTCGTGCTGCCAGTCCTACTGTCACGCGTCTCCTTGCTACTGTCGTCACTGACCCCTCTTTTGAGTCCACCGTTGCGTCTGCGCTAGTTGCTGAGCTCGTCGACTTTGCTGCTCGCTGTCGTCTAGACTACGCTGCTAGTCTTGTTGCTGAGTCTGCGTCTGTCTGTCCTCCGTCCGTCGGGGGTGAGTGTGCTCTTGACACGGACGTCCTTGAGGACAGGCAGGAGGAGTTCCAGTGTCTGGCTGATGCTTCACCTCATCTCGCGTCCGTACTACTTGCCCCTGAGGGAGACCCGGATGCACTAGACATCCCGACTCCGCGCTCTTACGCGGAGGCCGTAGAGGATCCCTACTCCTCTCAAAGGCAGGCAGCTATGGATGCAGAGATGGCTTCCTGGAAGTCCACAGGCACCTACGTTGACGCGGTTCCCCCTCCCAGGCCCCGTCGGCCCCGTTTCAGGCCCCGTCGGCCCCACGCTAGCCCCATTCAGGCCCCGATCGGCCCCACGCTAGCCCCGTTCAGGCCCTGTCAACCCCGTTTTAGGCCCCGTCGGCCCCGCGCTAGCCCCTCTCATGCCCCGTCGGCCCGCGCTAGCCCCTCTCAGGCCCAGTCGGCCCCACGCTAGCCCCGTTTCAGGCCCCGTCGGCCCCGTTTCAGGCCCCGTCGGCCCCGCTGCTAGCCCCGTCAAGGCCCCGTTTGGCCCCGCGCTAGCCCCGTTTAGGCCCTCTCGGCCCCGTTTCAGGCCCTGTCGGCCCCGTCTCAGGCCCCGTCGGCCCCGCGCCAGCCTCGCTCAGGCCCCGAATCGGCCCCGCGCTCGCCCCTCTAGGGCCCCAACCGGCCCTATGCCGACCTCGCCGACCCGTGCCCACCTCCTAGAGGCCCCGGGCGGCCCGTTCTCGCCGTGACCCGAGCCGCGCCGCGCGCCCTGAGCTGAGCCGCGCGCCCTGAGCCGAGCCGCGCCACCCAGCCGAGCCGCGCCCCGACCTGAACCGAGCCGCGCCGCCCTGCCCTACCTGGTTCGTCCTACCTACTTCTCCTACTGCTACTGCTGCTATTTCTACTGTTCCTATGGCTAGCCCACAGGTTCTCGTGTTCGATGCTGAGGGCCGCCCTGTGAAGTTTGACACCTGGCTCGATGACCTGCACCTCTACCTACAGCTCACAGCCAAGGATGACATCTCACTGTACGATCACGCCCTAGGCCATGTCACTGCCCCTGCTGCTACTGCTGACAGCACTGCTCCCTCACAGTGGCAGACTTGTGATGCCCACGCTCGCTTTGCTATTCGCAACTCCCTGCCGATAGATGAACGCGAACACTTTGGTCAGCACAAGACTGCACATGCACTGTACACAGCTGTAGTTGCTTGCTACTCCTCACTTGCCTCTGCCGCGCTAGGCCGTCTCTCCCTCCCCTACCTGTTTCCCGACCTGGCCTCCTTTCACACAGTCGCTGACCTCATCACGCACCTCCGTACTAGTGAGGCCCGCTTCCGTGCTGCCATGCCTGCTGAGTTCCTTGCCACGCACCCCCCTCCACTCTGGCTCACTCTCTACCACCTAATAACCCGCCTCCCTGACACACTGCGTGCTGTCAGGGACCACTTCCTAGCTTTTTGCCCCACTGAGCTCACCATTGCCTTCCTCGAGAAGGAGCTACTTGCAGCTGAGACTAGCATAGTCGCTGTAGGTGCCTCTCGTGGCGACCCCCGAACCCCGTTCTTTGAGGGGTGTTCTCCTTCCCCCCTTCTTCCCTCTGCCGCCTCTGCTGCTGCTGTCGACCTTCTCGGTGCTGAGAAGGTCGGCGATGCGTCTACCTCGAGCAGGCGCCGCAGCGGCAAGGGCAAAGGGGCAAGGGTGGTGGCGGTGACGGCGGGGGAGGCGGCAGTGGGGGTGGTGGCTCGGCTGGAGGGGCGAGTGGTAGCGGTGGGGGTGGTGGCGGCAGCGGCGGGGGCGGTGGCAGGAGTGGAGGCGGCGGTTGGGGTGGCGGTGGACGAGGCGGCGGCAGGGGTTGGGGTGGTCGAGGAGGTGGCAGCGGTGGTGGTGGCCGTGGAGGCGCTGGCGGTGGCCAGGGCCAGCAGCACACTCCTTCGCCCCAGGAGGTCCGTGAGTGGTACTCTCAGCACGGGGGTGGGGGTGGTCTTAGCTCCACGTACGTCATTCGCACTGGTGACCGCACTGGTTAGCAGTGTGGACGACCGCACGCCACACAGCGCTGCTTCTCTCGTCTCGACGACGCTTGGCTTGTTCAGTTCCCTCAGGCTACTGAGCTGCCCTGCTGGCTTGATCTCCTGAAGAAGGGGATTGATATCTATGCTCTAGACTTTGATGCTATTCTATCTGCCATGTATGTGATGTCTACTAGTGGAGAGGGTGCTGAGTACTTGTGTGTGCCGCCCGACCCGGGCATCAGGGCAAGTGCGTCTGCCGCTCCAGGTACTCGCGTGTCGGCTACCCCAGGTGCTGGCGAGGCTGCTGCTTTAGGTGCTCGTGTGTCTCCCCCCCTTGGTACTACGTCGACTGCCGCACTGCACACCTTCACACTAGACTCAGGTGCTTCTCGCTGCTTCTTTCGTGACCGCACTGCCCTTGAGCCGCTTGCTCGGCCAGTGGCTGTCTCCCTCGCTGACCCCTCTGGGGGTCCGGTCATTGCGACCTCTTCCACTGTCCTTCCCTGCCCTGCGGTCCCGTCGGGTACACTCCACCTCCCCTCGTTCTCTACGAACTTGGTGGTAGGATGTGTGCTCCAGGACGGGGGTGTTCACCAGTTCACCCCTGCCTACGAGTGCGTGACACACTGCACGTGTGCTCGTACGGGCCGTCACTTGGCTACCTTCACTCGGCAGCCGGGGTCGGACCTATACATACTGACTACTGAGTCCCCTCAGGTTGCTGCGTCTGCGTCCGCGTCCGCGTCAGGTCAGCTGTCCGCCCCCTGCTCGTGTCGCTCTTTGGCACACGAGACTGTCCTCTGGCACCTCCGACTTGGCCACCCGTCTGTGCAGCGGCTTCGTGCCATGCACTCCCGGTACCTTGTCTCTGGCCTGCCCAGAGTCCTTCCTGCCCTCCCAACCTCGCCTGCTCCTACCTGTCTCCCCTGTGTCGAGGAACGGCAGCGCGCCGCTCCTCACTCCTCCTCGTTCCCCCCGACGACTGCTCCCTTGCAGATGCTCCACATGGACGTGTGGGGCCCAGCCCGCGTCCGTGGTTAGGGTCAGGAGAGGTACTTCCTGATAGTTGTTGACGACTACTCGCGCTACACCTCGGTCTTCCCCTTGCGCACCAAGGGTGAGGTCCCTGATGTCTTGATCCCTTGGATCCGCAGAGCCCGTCTCCAGCTCAGCGAGCGTTTTCACTCGGACTTTCCTGTCCTGCGCTTGCACTCTGACAGAGGTGGTGAGTTCTCCTCCGACCTCTTGGCAGCCTACTGTGCTGAGCACAGCATTGAGCAGTCGTTCACGCTTCCGGCCTCTCCACAGCAGAATGGGGTTGCAGAGCGCCACATTGGCCTGGTCATGGAGGTCGCCCGTACCTCCTTGATCCATGCGGCTGCCCCCCACTTTTTTTGGCCGTTTGCAGTCCGGTACGCTGCGCATCAGCTCAACCTTTGGCCTCGTGTCTCCTTGCCGGAGACCTCGCCCACGCTGCTGTGGACGTGGGAGGTTGGCGATGCGTCGCGTTTCCGGGTCTGGGGGTCTCGAGCTTTTGTCCGCGATACGTCTGCGGACAAGCTCTCCTCCCGTGCTGTTCCCTGCGTCTTCCTCGGCTTTGTCCGGGACGCGTCTAATTGGCAGTTTTACCACGCCACCTCGCGCCGAGTCTTGCCCTCCCAGGACGTCACTTTTGACGAGTCCGTCCCCTACTACCGCCTCCTCCCCTACCGCACTGCCCCGCTCTCCCCCCCGCCTCTCTTCCTCGCGCCAGGTGCTGCTGTTGCAGACCCCCTCCACCCTCAGGGTGCCGCTCCCTCAGGTGTGTCTCAGGTAGACCCGGTTGAGCCTGTTGAGGTAGCTGTCGACTCTCGTCCTGCTGGGGGTGCTAAGCCTGGGGGTGCTGAGCCTGAGGGTGCTGAGCCTGGGGGTGTGGAGCCCGGGGGTGTTGAGCCTGGGGGTGTGGAGCCTGGGGGTGTGGAGCCTAGGGGTGCTGAGCTTGGGGGTGTGGAGCCTCGTGGTGCTGAGCCGCAGAGTCCGGAGTCTGGGGGTTCTGGGTCTGAAGGTTTTGGGCCTGGGAGTCCTGCACCTGGAGGAGCCCTCTCCTCGGAGTAGCTGCGTGCGTGGTACTTAGAGTACTGCAGCCTCCAGCGAGGTACCGCTCGAGCCGGACGTACTGCTGGGACTGGTGCTAGTGCTTCTTCTCCCGTTAGGGAGCTCCCCTCCCGCGAGCGGATCCATGAGTTGTACGAGCGGCGCTGCAATCTTCGGAGTGGCGTGCCTCGTGTTGCGGATCCCGCTGCTGTTGGAGCTGCTGCTGGTGCTGAGGACCCGGGTGTTGGAGCCGCTGCTGGTGCTGCGGACCCAGGGGTTGGAGCTGCCGCTGGTGCTGCGGACCCGGGCTTTGGAGCTGCTGCTGGTGCTGAGGACCCGGGCGTTGGAGCTGCTGCTGGTGCTGCGGACCCGGGCGTTGGAGCTGCCGCTGGTGCTGCGGACCCGGGCGTTGGAGCTATCGCTGGTGATGCGGACCCGGGCGTTGGAGCTGCCGCTGGTGCTGCGGACCCGGGCGTTGGAGCTGCTGCTGGTACTGAGGACCCGGGCGTTGGAGCTGCCGCTGGTGCTAAGGACCTGGACGTTGGAGCTGCGGACCCAGGTGTTGGAGCTGCCACTGGTGCTGCGGACCCTGTTGCGGGTGTCCCTACTGCCTCTGGTGTCGCTGCACGGTCCCGGCCGTACTTCGTTCCGCTCCTTCAGCAGGTTCTTGGTCAGCTCCCTCCTCCTTGTCCTCCTCCCTCCTTCGCGTGTCCTCCGTCTGTCCAGCTGGAGTCGTAGTTACCGTCTGTCTCCTCTCTCCCTGGTCCTGCTCCTTACACTGGTCCGACTGGAGGTCTTACTGAGTGTCGTGAGCTTGAGTCTCGCCCTGTTTCGCCTGAGTCTTGTCCTGAGTCGACTGTCCGCACTGCTCTCTCTAGTAGTCGAGTCCAGCATCAGCGTCTTCCTGCTGTCCCAGGCACTCACCGGATGGCGCTCCGTCCGTCCACTGCTCCACAGCGTGTCCCACTGCCGTCTCCTCCTGCTTCCTCTCTTCCTGCTCTTGCTGACCCTGGGTCAGACTCTCTTCGTGCTACCAGTCCTATTGTCAGGCGTCTCCTAGCTACTGTTGTCACTGACCCTTCCTTTGAGTCTGCTTTTGCGTCTGCCTTAGTTGCTAAGCTTGTCGACTTTGCTGCTCGCTGTCGTTTAGACTACGCTGCTAGACTCGTTGCTGAGTCTGAGTCTGTCTGTCCTCCGTCCGTCGGGGGTGAGTGTGCTCTTGGCACTGACGTCCTTGAGGATAGGCAGGAGGAGTTTGAGTGCTTTGCTGCCACTTTGCCCCATCTCGTGTCCATGCTTATTGCCCCTGAGGGAGACCCGGATGCACCAGACATCCCGACCCCACGCTCTTACGCAGAGGCGATGGCCGGTCCCTACTCGTCTCAGTGGCTGTCAGCCATGGACACAGAGATGGCTTCCTAAAAGTCACCATCACCTTGACTCAGTCACACATGGTGCAACAGGTCCTTCAGCGCTTCCGCTTCACGTACTCCTCGCCTCAGCCCACTCCTCTGCCTACCGGTCACTCGCTCTCAGCTCTGCCTTCGAATGAGTCCGTAGAGCCGAGTGGCCCGTATCCAGAGCTTGTGGGTTGCCTCATGTACCTGTTGACCTGCACTCGACCAGACCTTGCATACCCTCTCAGCATTCTTGCACGCTATGTCGCTCCCGGCCGTCACCGGAAGGCGCACATGGATGCAGCTAAGAGGGTGTTGCGCTACTTGTGCAGTACGTCGGGCATGGGGCTAGTGCTTGGAGGGCGAGTCCCAGTTGTTCTCACTGGGCACTCAGACGCTTCTTGGGCAGACGACCAGGCTACTCAGCAGTCGTCTCAGGGTTACTCCTTCAGTCTTGGCTCTGGCTCAGTTTCTTTGCGTTCTACTCGCTCTTCTTCTGTTCTCAGCTCCAGTTGTGAGGCTGAGATCTACGCCACAGCCATGGCGGCCCAGGAGCTACGCTGGCTCACCTACTTGCTGACCGACCTTGGAGAGCAGCCTCGTTCTCCTCCAGTGCTGTACGTCGACAACAAGGCAGCCATTGCCTTGTGTGAGGAGCACAGACTGGAGCACAGAACGAAGCACATTGCTCTGCGTTACTTCCTTGCTCGAGAGCTGCAGCAGCGTGGTCAGCTTCGCCTGCGTTACGTGGCCTCTGAGACCAACACTGCTGATGTGTTCACCAAGGCGCTTCAGCCTTGTGACCATCAGCACTTTTGCACTCTTCTAGGCCTTGTGCCTACTGGACCTCACTTGCTTACTTCTTGAGTCTGTTTGTACTCTGATTTCTATATATATATACCTGCATGTTTACTCTTGCTAGGTTGTGATAATTTTACCTCTTGCTTTATTATAAACCTGCATGTGAACTGGTCTTGTGACCACTCGCTTGTGCTCGAAATTTGTGTGGTATCCTTGAGATCCACCCTGAGCTTGTGTTGCCTTGCTTTGCCTTGACTAATCTTGTGACCCCTAGTTCTCCCCCACTTTGCCTATGGGGGTGTGTCAAACATTATATATATGTTGTGTTAGTTTAGGCTACAGTGGGTTAGCCTATAGGGGGTTCACAATTCTAGGGTTAAGTACTTGTACTGTTTTCACTGCTAGTTCATTCATTCCTCTTCAGTTATTCCAACACCGCCGAGCCGCCGTATTGCCGAGCCGCCCGAGCCGCCGAGTCGCCGAGCCGCCCGAGCCGCCCGAGCCGCTTGAGCTGCTAAGTCGCCGAGCCGCAGTTGCCGCCCGAGCCGCCCGAGTCGCCGAGCCGCCCGAGCCGCAGTCACCACCGAGCCGCCAAGCCGCCCTTGTCTGGTAAGAGCAGCGCCTCTACCACTTCACCGCCCTTACCCCACTGTTCGTGCTACTAGTCTACTACTGTCATGGCTACCCCTAGTGTCCTCACTTTTGACACTGAGGGTCGGGCCATTGACTTTGACGTCTCGATAGATGACCAACAACTTTTCCTACAGTGCGATAGGGCGGACGGTATCTCCCTCTTTGACCTAACCTCTAGTAGACTTCTGCCCCTGCTAATGATGCTGACGCCACTGTTCTCTCATAGTGGGCCACACGCGATGCTGCTGCACCTCTTGCTGTGCGTCGCCACCTGCCTACCTCTGAGCGTGCGCACTTTAGCCAGTACAAGAGTGCTCAGACATTGTACGATGTTGTTGTTGCACGCTACTCTTCCCCTGCCACTGCTGCACTGAGCCGCCTTATGCTACCGTACCTCTTCCCTGACCTTACTGCCTTTCCCACAGTCGCTGACCTCATTACGCACCTCCGCACTAGTGACACTCGCTACCGCGCTGCGCTTCCTGCTGAGTTCTGCGCCAAGAACCCCCCCCCCATGTACATCACCCTCTACTACATAGTCACCCGGCTCCCTGACTCTCTTCGCGTAGTCCGGGATCACTTCCTCTCAGTTTGCCCCACCACTCTAACCGTTGACATCCTCGAGAAGGCCCTCCTAGTAGCAGAGAAGAGCATAGTCGCTGTAGGAGCCTCTCGTGGTTACCCTCGCACCCCCATCTTTGAGGGGTGTTCCCCCTCCCCCCTTTTGCCCTCTGTTGCCTCTGCTGCTGCGGCCGACCTCGTTGGTCTTGAGTCGGTCGGTACGGCGTCTACCCCTAGCGGGAAACGCTGCCCTGACAAGGGCAAGGAGGACAGGGGCGCTGGAGGAGCTAGCGGGGGCGCTGGAGGCGGCGGAGGGAGTGGGGGTGGCGGTGGGAGTGGTGGCGGGGGTGGAGGTGTCGGTGGCGGCAGTGGAGGCGGAGGCGGCGGCGGTGGTGGCAGTAAGAGCGGAGGTGGCGGAGGTGGCCGCAGTGGAGGAGGCGGTGGCGGAGGAGGTGGAGCTGGTCGGGGTGGCGCTACGCAGCGGGTCCGCTCGGTGGTGGTCCGCGCCAGCAGCAGCAGTAGCAGCAGCGCACTCGGGACACCCCCCCCCCCCTCAGCAGCTCCGTGAGTGGTACGCTGCACGTTAGCGGGGTGGGGGTACTGGTCCGTGCACCTACGTCCTACGCAACAGCGACCGCGCGGGTGAGCAGTGTTTGGGTGCGCACCCCACCCAGCGCTGCTTTGGCCGCCTAACAGACGCTTGGCGTCACCAGTTCCTGAAGGCCACTGAGATCCCCTGCTGGGGTGAGCTGTCTAGGGCGGGTGTAGCTATCTTTCACCTTGAATTTGATGCTATTCTTGCTGCCATGTATGCTGTGACCATTAGTGATGAGGGTGACTGTTACCGGTGTTTGCCGCCCGACCCGGGCATTGAGACTACTGCTCTAGGTACTGGTGAGGCTGCTGCTTTGGTTGCTAGTGAGGCTGCTGCTCTAGGTGCCAGTGCGTCTGCTTCCTGAGGTGCTGGTGAGTTTGCGCTCTCAGGTACCGCGTCGGCTTCGGCCTCCCTCCCTTTCACCCTTGACTCAGGGAATTCTCGCTCCTTTCGAGACCGCACCACACTCACACCTCTAGTTGGCCTATTGCAGTCTCTCTGGCAGACCCCTCTGGGGGTCCTGTCCTTTCTCACTTCTCCACTGTCCTCCCGTGTCTGGCGGCCCCCTCTGGCACCTTGTCTGGTCTTTACCTCCCCTTGTTCTCTATGAACTTGGTGAGTGGTGCTGACCTACAGGATGCAGGGGTTCACCAGTTCACTCCTGCGAGTCAGCGGGTGACCCACTGCACGGACGCTCGCACAGGCCGACACTTGGCCACGTTTACACGTCGGCCGGGGTCGAGCCTGTACACACTGACCACTGAGTCTCCTCCAGTCACTGCGTCTGGTCAAGTAGGTGCGTCGGGTGAGGTGTTTACTGCAGTGTCCAGGTCTGGTCCTGAGTCTGCCCCCTGCTCGTGTCGCCTCCTGTCTCACGAGACTCTCCTCTGGCACAACCGCCTTGGTCACCCCTCCCTGCTTCGTCTCCGAGGCATGGCCTCCTGTGTCCTTGTCTCTGGTCTTCCCCGGTCCCTCCCTCCCCTCCCTCCGGGGCCTGGCCCTACCTGCGTCCCCTGTGTCGAGGAGCGGCAGCGGGCTGCCCCTCACTCATAGAGGCCTCGCTGCAGACGCTTCACATGGACGTGTGGGGCCCGGCTTGCGTCCGTGGACAGGGTCATGAGTGCTACTTCCTGCTGGTAGTTGACGACTACTCGCGTTACACCACAGTCTTCCCTTTGCGCACCAAGGGTGATGTCACTGAGCTGTTGATCGGCTGGATCCGCGGAGCTCGTCTCCAGCTCAGGCAGAGCTTTGGCTCGGACTTTCCTGTTCAGCGTCTGCACTTTGACAGAGGCGAAGAATTCTCCTCTGGTCTTCTGCGAGCCTACTGCCAAGCACGAGGCATCCGCGAGAACTTAACGCTTCCGAACTCTCCACAGCAAAATGGGATTGCTGAGCGCCGCATTGGCATGGTCATGGACGTCGCCCGTACGTCCATGATACATGCGGCTGCCCCCATTTTCTGTGGCCGTTTGCGGCTCGGTACGCGGCGCATCAGATCAACCTTTTCCCCAGGGTCTCCATGCTAGAGACCTCCCCAGCGCTGGTGTGGACGGGGAAGGTTGGCGATGTGTCTGCGTTCTGTGTCTGTGGATCTCGGACGTTTGTCTGTGACTTGTCTACGGACAAGCTGTCCCCTCGTGCTGCTCCTTGCGTCTTCCTTGGCTTCCCCCCTAACGCGCTAGGGTGGCAGTTCTACCACCGCACCTCTCGCCGTGTTCTGTCTTCCCAGGACGTCACGTTTGACGAGTCGGTCCCCTACTACCGCCTCTTCCCCTACCGCACTCCGTCCCTCCTCCCGCCACCGCTCTTCCTTGTGCGAGGTCCCCCCCCGGTAGACCCCCTCCCCCCTAAGGGTCTTGCCCCTTCACGTGTGTCCCACGTAGACGCAGTCGAGCCTGTCGAGGTTACTGGTGACTCTGGTGCTAGTGCGGGTGCTGAGCCTGGGGGTGCTGACTCTGGGGGTGCTGAGCCTACGGGTGCTACGCCTGGGGGTGCTGGGCCTACAGGTGGTACTACCGGGGGTGCTGAGCCTAGGGGTGCTGAGACTGGGGGTGCTGAGCCTGGTGGTGCTGAGCCTAGGGGTGCTACATCTGGAGGTACTGAGCCTGGGGGTACCACGTCAGGAGCTGCTGAGCCTGGGGATGGGAAGCTTGCGGGCGCTGGGCCTGCTCGTGTGGCGTTTGGCGGTACTGGGCCTGGAGGTTCTCCGGGTGCTTCGTCTTGGCGAGAGCCACTCTCTCCAAAGGAGCTTTGCGAGTGGTTTGCCCGGCGCTGGAGGCGTACTGCTGGAGCTGGAGTTTCTTCGGCTGCTGAGGGTGCTGGTGCCGCGGGTCTCGAAGGTACTCGCACTGGGAGTACTGGAGCTGCTGGGCCTGCGGGTACGACTGGAGCAGGAGCTGCTAAGGGTGTTGGCACTGAGGCTACTGCTGTCAGTCCTGGAGGCAGTCCTACTGGGGGTGCTACTGGTGCTGCTGGAGAAACTGGAGCCGGAGGTGTTGTTGGCGCTGGTGCTGCCGCTGGGGGTGCTGGTGCTGTCCCTGCTATTTGTGGAGTCGGCGAGCGGCCTCGGGCGTACTTCGTTCCGCTCCTTCAGCAGGTTCTTGGTCTCTAGCCTTCCACTGGTCCTCCTCCTCCCTTAGAGTGTCCACAACCTGTCCCGTCCCGGTTACAGTTACAGCCGGCCTCCCCACTTCCTGCTCCTTCTCCCTACAGTGGTCCTACCGGAGGTCTTGCTGAGTGTCGTGAGCCTGCGTCTTGCCCTGCGTCGCTTGTCCGTGCTGCTCGCACTAGTGGTCGCGGTTTGCGTCAGCGTCTTCATCCTGTTCCTAGCACGCACCGGATGTCTCTGCGTCCGTCCACTGCTCCTCTGCGTGTCCCTTTGCCTTCTCCTCCTGAGTCCTCTCTTCCTGCTCTTGCCGACCCGGAGTCGGACTCTCTTCGTGCTGCCAGTCCTACTGTCTTGCGTCTCCTTGCTGCTGTCGACACTGACCCTTCCTTTGAGTCCACTGCTGCGTCTGCCCTAGTTGCTGAGCTCGTCGACTTTGTTGCTCCCTGTCGTCTAGACTACAGTGCTAGTCTTCTTGCTGAGTCTGAGTCTGTCTGTCCTCCGTCCGTCGGGGGTGAGTGTGCCCTTGGCACGGACGTCCTTGAGGACAGGCAGGAGGAGTTCCAGTGTCTGGCTTCTGCTTCACCTCATCTCGTGTCCGTACTGCTTACCCCTGAGGGAGACCCGGATGCACTTGACATCCCGACTCCACGCTCTTACGCGGAGGCCGTAGAGGGTCCCTACTCCTCTCAGTGGCACGCAGCTACGGACGCAGAGATGGCTTCCTGGAAGTCCACAGGCACCTACGTTGACGAGGTTCCCCGGCCTAGGGCGAACATCGTCAGTGGCATGTGGATCTTTAGGGTGAAGCGGGCGCCAGGTTCTCCACCTGTCTTCAAGGCGCGGTACGTCGCTCGTGGCTTTAGTCAGTGGCAGGGAGTTGACTACTTTCAGACCTTCTCTCCCACCCCAAAGATGACCACTCTTTGGGTGCTGCTGTACATAGCCGCTCAGCGCGACTACGAGCTTCACTCTCTTGACTTCAGCACTGCTTTCCTGTAGGGTAGCTTGCACGAGCTTTGCTGGCTCACCTTCCAGGTGACCGACCTCGGAGAGCCGCCTCGTTCTCCTCCAGTGTTGTACGTAGACAACAAGGCCATGCTGGTCTTGTGTCGAGAGCAGAGATTGGAGCACAGAATGAAGCACATTGCTCTTCGCTACTTCCTTGCTCGTGAGCTGCAGCAGCGAGGTTAGTTGCGTCTTGCGTACGTGGCCTCTGAGGCCAACACTGCTGATCATCAGCGCTTCTGTACTCAGCTGGGTCTTGTGCCTGCCTTGCCTCACTTTCTCACCTCTTGACCTTGCTTGTACTGTTACATATATATATGTATACTCCTGCTCTTGCTTGTATAGCCATTTATATATATATAAATATATGTGTACTCCTGCATGTGAAATGGCCTTGTGGCCTTGACCTTGTGCTCGGAATGTGTGGTGTCTTTGTGATCCACCCTGAGCTTGCTTTGCTTTGCTTTGCTTGACTGGTCTTGTGACCCCTTGTACTCCCCCACTTTGCCTATGGGGGTGTGTCAGATTTATATGACATAGCTTTTGTAGGCTATAGTGGGGTAGCACATATGGGGTACAGCTTTCTAGGGTTTGTATTTGTACCCAACTTTCACTTAGTCATTTCATTCTCGTTTTAGTTTTCTCAGTGTTTTCGGTTCCCACCGAATTGCTTTCTACCGAGTACGGGAAGGTTTTGTTCGGGACGCTTCGCGACCCTCAGAACATTCGTGTAACATCTGGGTTTCTAGCCTTGTGTCGATACTAGATATAGCCTTGTATAGTACCCTGGTGAAATATTCAATTCAAACTTTCTTTTCTGAGCTCAATACTAGATCCTCACACTTAATAATTAGAGCGGTTTACACGCGAAGTTTTTTCGACCACTAAGGCTGGGTCTTAAAAGAACAGTAGGGGCGACGACTGTTAAACACCGAATTTGGGAACGTAAAACCGGTTCCGTGTTTTTAACTCCCCCTCGTTTTCGATTTTTGGACGCTCAATGTCAGGGATGGAGAGGCAGGGGTACAATTACGTGACCACCTACGACATCGCCAGCCTTCGCACCGAGGTGGAACACACGCAGGCAGCGATCCGGCGAATCGAGGCCCTCCTGACAAACCAATCGGCAGCCGCCACATAAGCAGCAACAGCACCAGCAGCAGCAGCTGCTGCAATAGCTTTGACACTGACAATTCCCCTACCGGTGGCACCACCTTCGCTGAACCTCGAAGCAGCTCGCCCGAGGCTCCCCGAAGCGTTCGATCCGAGCACGAAAGGATCGGACGTTCGACGATTCGTGGCGACCCTCGAAAATGACTTCGATACCATTGGCAGTTTGACACACGATGAAGCAAGAATTCGGCTCGCAGCAACACAGTTGCGAGGACCAACACTGAGTGGATTTACTACAGTGACGTGGCCCGCGGGGAGAAAACGTGGACACAGTTTCGGTCAGACCTCATAAAAATATTCGAGCCGAGAAATTCAGTGCGCATGGCGCGGCAGCAGATTCACCAACACAAGTAACTCGCGAGTGTAGCACTGTACACGCAATAGATGGAGCAACTGTCAGAGAGTTATAATTCTCTAGCCTACAGTGGGGTACTCTATAGCGAGTACAACCCAATTAGGGTTTCCTATATGTATGCCAACTGCTGCTAGTGCAATCCCTCCTCTCTTCTTCATTCTTGTTTCTTCACATGCTATCAGAGCATCTATGCTCCTATCCTATGGGCCCACCCAACTGCTTCCGCTGCTACTCTGTGTGCTTCACGCCCCGTGGCGTGCCCCTCGCGCGACCCTTAGCGGCCTCGTCGCCACCCCTCGCGGCCCCGTTTCCGCCCTTCTCGGCCCCTCGCGGTCCCTTCGCGGCCCCATTGCCGCCCTTCCAGGCCCCTCGCGGCCCCTTCGCGGCCCCCTCGCCGCCCCTATCGGCCCCGTCGCTGCCCCTATCGGCCTCGTCGCCGCCTCCAGCAGCCCCGTCACCGTCCCTTGCGGCCCTGTCGCCGCCCCTAACGGCCCCGTCGCCGCCACTTGCGGCCACGTCGCCGCCCCTTTCGGCCCTGCCTCGACCCTGCCCCGGCCCCGCCCCGGTCATGCTCCGTCGCCTGTCGCGGTGCACCGGGGGCACGTGCACCACCCCCCCCTCTTTTCCCGTCGCCTGTCAAGGCGACCTGGGGGGCGCGGGCGAGCGTCGCCCCTTCTGCCGCCTGCTTTGGCGCCCTGGGAGGCCCCGCGTCGGCCCCCCCCCCTCCCCCCCCCCCGTAACCTCCCTACCCGCCATCCCGCCCTGCCCTGTGTTAGGGTTTGGGGGTGGCGATTAGGGGGTGGTGGGTGTGTGGTCTCCCCTGCTCCTCCTCCTCTGTCTCCCACTGCTGCAGCTGCCGCTGAGGGGGGTGGGTGTGTGGGAGTCGACGGAGTGGTGCTAGGGGGTGGGGTGTGTCAGAATATTATCTTATTGTTCTAGCCTGTAGTGGGGTGCTCTATAGCGAGTACAACCCTTCTAGGGTTTGCTATTTGTATCCTCATTCTTGCTAGTTCAATCCTCTTTCTTTCTTCTAATTGAAGACATGCTATCAGAGCAGGTCGATCCCTTTGGATCGATCCTGTGGGTGGGTTACCACCTCGCTTCCGCTGCTACCTTTCCCTTCCCGCCGTGCGCCCCGAGGCGCGCGGCGGTTTTCCTTCCCGCCGTGCGCCCCGAGGCGCGCGGCGGTTTTCTTCCCGCCGTGCGCCCCGAGGCGCGCGGCGGTTTTCTGCCCGCCGTGCGCCCCGAGGCGCGCGGCGGTTCATTGCCCGCTGTGCGCCCCGAGGCGCGCGGCGGGCTTCTCCCCTACGTCGCGGCCCCGCCCCGATCGTCGCGGCCCCGCCCCTCGATGCGGCCCCGCTCTACGTCGCGGCCCCGCCCTGGCCCGTCGCCGCCCGTGCGCCTGCCCGGCTCGGCCCCGCCCTACGTCGCGGCCCCGCCCCGCTCGTCGCGGCCCCGCCCCTTGTCGCGGCCCCGCCCTCCAACCAGGCCCGTTGTGGGCCCCTTTCACCACACCGCCTTCCCCCCCCCCCCCCCCCCCCTGCCATTTCCGGGCTGTGGGGTGGCGGGTATGGGGGTGGCCGGTGTGCCTTCCTCCCTTTCTCCTCCTCCTCCTTCGTCTCCCACTGCTGCAGCTGTCGCTGAGGGGGGTGGTTGTGTGGGAGACTGGGTTTAGGGTTTAAGGGGGGTGCGTGGGAGTGGAGCTAGCGGTGTAGCAGTGGGTGTGTATGAGGGGGGTGGGACTGTGTGTGGGAGGATGAACGGAGGTTGCCAGTTTGTCGTCCGCAGCACCTGTAGTCCGGGGCGCTGTCCCGGTAGCCCAGTGAGCTTGTCGCTGAGCCGGTCGCCTGTGGGTCCGTTGCCCGTCTGCCGCTACTTGAGCCGCGGGGCCTGTTACTCCCGTAGTCCGGGGCGCTGTCCCGGTAGCCACTGTGCTCGCCACTCCTGTTGCCCGTGTGTCTGCAGCTTCAGCCGCCGCCTTCTATCTCCTCTCCTCTCACTCTCCCTCCTCCTCCTCACTTGCCCGTTGTGACCACTGCTAGCTTTGCTCATAATTGTTAACTTTGAACTATTTCTTCTTGACCTTGTGCTCAGAATGCGTGGTGACATTGTGATCCACCCTGAGCTTGTACTGTTTTGCCTGCTCTGCTGATTACACCCCACTTTGGCTATGGGGGTGTGTCAGAATATTATCTTATTGTTCTAGCCTGTAGTGGGGTGCTCTATAGCGAGTACAACCCTTCTAGGGTTTGCTATTTGTATCCTCATTCTTGCTAGTTCAATCCTCTTTCTTTCTTCTAATTTTGTCAGGGTGTGAGTGAACCTAGGGTGCAGCAAGGGGTGTGTGAAAGGGGGGTGCTGTGGGAGTGGAACTAGGGTTTGAGCAGGGGGTGTGTGTCGAGGGTGTGGGGCAGCTGGAGGAGGCTGTGTGAAGGTAGCTGCCGTGTCGCCTGCAGCGCCTGTAGTCCGTCGCCCTTGCTTCGGTAGCAAGTGAGCCTGTTGCATCAGTCGCCAGTGGGTCCGTTGCTCCTGCCGCTCGTCTATAGCGGCGGAGCCAGTTACTCTAGTAGTCAGTCGCCCTTGCTTCGGTAGCCACTGAGTCACCCGCTCCTGTGCCCGTGCCTCTGCAGCTTCAGTCGTTGCCTCCCATCTTCTCTGTCTCCACAGTTCCTCCTCCTCCTCATTTGCCCGCTATGATTAACTCTAGCTTTGCACGCTATTGTGAACTCATGCTCTATGCCTGCTTGCTCATTGTGCTGATTACACCCCACTTTGGCTATGGGGGTGTGTCAGAATGTTATTATTGTCTAGCCTGCTGTGGGGTACTCTATAGCGAGTACAACCCAATTAGGGTTTCCTATAAGCATGCCAACTGCTGCTAGTGCAATCCCTCCTCTCTTCTTCATTCTTGTTTCTTCACAGCAACTTTTCAATCTCATCACCAATCTGATCGAAGACGAGAAAATCCAAGCGTACACACAGGGATTGAAAATGGAGACTTGCCGACAGGTCATCGCCGCAAACTACAGTATCTATCGCGACATGGTACGTGCAGCCAAACGATATGACGCGTTGACGCGTGGTCAACCCAAAACACGACTCTACGGGCCAAACCGTACATTTGGCACGGAGCGATCGGCACCCCCCATGTTCGCCGAACCGATGGACATCGACATCTTTGACGCGAAGCAGCAGCCGACAAAATGAGAATTTTGTGGTGCAACCGGACATCAAATCCTGTCGTGCTACAAAATGAAGCACGTGCGGCATGGCTGGGCGGCAATAGTAAATCACTCCGAAGTACAAAAACGGGAATCACCAGTAGCTGCGGATCGACCTGGTGATTGTGTAAAGATCCGAAAAGAGAATAAGGGCGATGACGTGGCGACTTCGGAGCGGGCGAAAAAAAGAGAAAATGATGGCTCGAATATAAAACGTCACTACCTGCCGAGGTGAATGGAGGCTCCAAGGGAAATGGCCGAGGCGAATGGAGGCTCCGCGAAAAAATACTCTTCACTGACCGGGAAACTCTAGTCGAACACCCACAAAAGTAAGAATTTGTTAAAGTTGTCCTATAAAAATACATTAACAAAGAATAATACTTCTTGTGGTTTTCAAGCTTTTGAAAAATTAAGGGGAGAGTTAGAGGCCAAGAAAAAGCCTTTAGACAGAAAGAGCGACTCAATCAAGTGATTGAACAGTTACTACGCACAGCTTGCAAAGACGACGTTAGCCACTTGGACACACAGTTACCAACCCTAGAGTTCGCTTACAACATCGAGTCACATGCGGCCGCAGGGAAAACTATTTTTTTCCTATGTTACGGACGGGAACCACTTACACTACAGCAGCCAACCACACCGGCATATATCCAAGCCGCACATGACTTCGTCACCACCATGCAGCAGCTATGGGGGAAGACTCAGCGACGTTTCACCACGATGCAGCAGTATGCCTTTCGCCAACAACGTGATCATTCAGTAGCAGTCGGAGATCAAGTGCTCCTCGACCCACGCAACTTGAACCTATCTCACCGACCATCCAAACTTCGGCCTCGCTTTTGTGGTCCTTTTCACGTTGAGGCATAGGTGACACAAGTAACATTCCGCTTGCGCTTGCCTACTACGTGGAAGCTTCACAATGCTTTCCATGTTCAGCTACTGAAGCCCTACAAGGACCCAACCAACAGTTCTAGGGATGACAGCTACTGCCACCACCACGTGTTCTCATACAGGATGAACCTGAGTACGAAGTGGAATGTGTTCTCACTCATTTTTCCGAAGCGGCAAGACCCTCGAGTTCCAGATACTCTAGAAGGGATATGACCCCACTGAGGACAGTTGGGTCGCAGAAGCTGATATGGGCAACGCATGCCGTGCTCTCAAGGACTATCTTGTCAAGTAGGGTGTTTCTCACACGACCCAGCTTTGAGGGGGGCACGCGTGAGAGTACGATGACTTACTGTATGCTGGCTTTGCTAAACTGCTTGAACATTATTATGCTATTCCTAGCTTAGGTTTTACTTTTCATGCATAGTCATGCTTGATTTCCTAGGTTAGGTGCATTCCTAAATGTTATTATAGTTATAGCATTGAACCAAGTTACGTGTACCGAACTCAAGCCATTTCGGTTCCCACCGAATTGCTTTCTACCTAGTCTGGGAAGGTTTTGTTCGGGGCACCTTGCGACCCTCGGAAAATTCGAGTAACACCTGGGTTACTGGCCTTGTGTTGAGACTATGTATGGCCTCGTGTTGTACCCAGGTGAATAATTGAATTCAAACTCTCTTTTCTGAGCTCGATCCTAGATCCTCATACTGAATCTCCTTCTCCATAGGTGTGCGGGTGTTCCACGAAAATCAGCGCGTCGATCGTCCCGTATAGGGACGCGTTTTTCATTCGATATGTCTCAGAGGTAGGTGCATGGCAGCTAGGTGACCAAGAAAATTTGCACTAAAGTTTGACACAGGTGCGAATAAATGGTCGAAGCCGACCCATCATGCCTAGGATTGTTCGACTATCCCATCACTACTGCACGGTCCACGAGTACCCAGGTGTCACGCGACTCCTGTGCCTTGATTTCAGCATTGCCGCCCTCCGTTCCTTGTTGTGGAGTTCAGTAAGTGCCTAGCGTGGTGTTCTTGGTTGGATGATGTGTGGTGCTGTGGATGGCGGTGTGCGAAGTTGAAGGAGACGCACTCCAGACATAGTCACGTTGTGTCAGCCTTTGTTACTCATGCACGCCACCATCGTTGTCCTCAGGCGTGGAGGGACTTAACAAGGTGTCACGTAACGGATCCAGCTGTGCTTCGTCGTCGTCATTGTCATCATCGCGTGGTAGATGATTTGGTCCCGATGCTTGCAGAAGTGTGTTGCTTGAGGACTGCGGTTGCGCCTTCGTCTTCAGGGGTGGTGAAGCTGCATCCGCCATGCTCGTACGGTGGGGCTGATCCTTGTCCCTGATCGGCGCAGAACTGCTACAGAGTGAGTCGCTTATAGAACAGTTTTATCGCGCGAGGAAACGAAACGATGATTCCAGGCCAATGATGATCCACCCCTTGTACTCGCAGCCGATTCCGAGGTGGTATCCAAGCTTGCGCAACTGACGAACTTCGTCGCTGTTGCCTGCCTGTAATGTACCATGTGTCAAAAGTTAGAAGGAAGAAAGAGGATTGAACTAGAAAAAATGAGGATACAAATAGCAAACCCTAGAAGGGTTGTACTCGCTATAGAGCACCCCACTACAGGCTAGAACAATAAGATAATATTCTGACACACCCCCATAGCCAAAGTGGGGTGTAATCAGCAGAGCAGGCAAAGCAAAACAAGCTCAGGGTGGATCACAATGTCACCACACATTCTGAGCACAAGTTCAAGAAGAAATAGTTTAGAGTTTACAATTATAAGTAAAGCTAGTGGTAGTCACAACGGGCAAGTGAGGAGGAGGAGGGAGAGTGAGGGGAGAGGAGACAGGAGGCGACGGCTGAAGCTGCAGACACACGGGCAACAGGAGGCAGACTGGCACAGCGGCTACCGGACAGCGCCCGGACTACAGGAGTAACAGGCCCCGCGGCTCAAATAGCGGCGGACGGGCAACGGACCCACGGGCGGCTGGCACAGCTGGCTACGACTGGGCTACCGGGACAGCGCCCCGGACTACAGGTGCTGCTGACGACAAACTGGCAACCTCCGCTCATCCTCCCGCACACAGTCCCACCCCCCTGATACACACCCACTGCTACACCACTAGCTCTACTCCCACACACCCCCCTTAAACCCTAAACCCAGTCTCCCACACAACCACCCCCCTCAGGGACAGCTGCAGCAGTGGGAGACGAAGGAGGAGGAGGAGAAAGGGAGGAAGGCACACCGACCACCCCCATACCCGCCAAGCGGCCCCCGAAGGAGCCGCGACAGGCGACGGGAAATGGGAGGGAGGGGGGGGGGGGGGGTGTGTGGAGGAAAGGGCCCACCACGGACCTGATTGGAGGGCGGAGCCGCGACAAGGGGCGGGGCCGCAACGAGTGGCGGGGCCGCGACGGTCAGGGCGGGGCCGCGACGTAGGGCGGGACCGCGACAGTAGGGCGGGGCCGCAACGGTCGGGGCGGGGCCGCGACGTAGGGCGGGGCCGCTTCGAGGGGCGGGGCCGCGACACAGGGCGGGCCCGCGACGTAGGGCGGGACCGCGACGTAGGGCGGGACCGCGACGTAGGGCGGGACCGCGACGTAGGGCGGGGCCGCGACAGTAGGGCGGGGCCGCGACGAGGGCGGGGCCGCGACATAGGGCAGAAGCCCGCCGCGCGCCTCGGGGCGCACAGCGGGCAAAGAACCGTCGCGCGCCTCGGGGCGCACGGCGGGCAGAAAACCGCCGCGCGCCTCGGGGCGCACGGCGGGAGGAAAAAGTAGCAGCGGAAGCGAGGTGGTAACCCACCCACAGGATCGATCCAAGGGGATCGACCTGCTCTGATAGCATGTCAAAAGTTAGAAGGAAGAAAGAGGATTGAACTAGCAAAAATGAGGATACAAATAGCAAACCCTAGAAGGGTTGTACTCGCTATAGAGCACCCCACTACAGGCTAGAACAATAAGATAATATTCTGACACCATGCACCCCCATACCCACAGCATTGAGGTGTGCCCTTCGTCCTGGTAAACTTCAAGAGGTTTCCCTCGATTGCCGTGGTGGAGAGGAGGTTGTGTATATACAATGCATGGTGCATAGCATAGGTCCGGTGGATGGGAGAGAGTCCTGCTTGCTTGAGCAGAGATCGCACCTTCGTCATGGGCGTGTAGATGGTTTGTTAGACAATGCCTTTCTGTGGGTGAGCATAGTTTAGTGAGTGGTGCAGGATCCCTTCTCTCCTAGAAAAAACATGAATTTCCATGCTGAGGAATTTCGCTACCCATCGGTTTGCACTATTCGTCATTTCTCCTTCGGTTGACGTTGCGCATGAGCCAGCCTGAGGAGAAAGACTTTGTATGCCCTGCTTAGATACTATACGTTGGCTACCTTGACAGATCAAGTGCTCACGTTGATAAACTTCACAGTATATCCTTTGTCATTGAAGCCGACGACGAGGAAGTCGCTGTATACCTTATAAAGCTTCATGCAGCGGTTGGTGCCAGCTACAAGCAGCGGAAAGGGCCGATGAGGCAACGCACCTTTTAGGGCAGGTGGTAGTGCAGACATGAGGTTGTGCCGTGATCCTTAGTTCCGTCTCGTCAGGCCAAAGCATAGCACCTAGCACAAAGAGTCTGGCGGCAAGAGATTTGTTGAGCGTTGCGCATGACGGGTGACCAAGGCGTCGATTCCAAGACGCTATAGGCCTGGAAGAGATCGTGGGTTGGCAGAAGCAGCGCATAGTGGAGTGACCAATGCGCCCGCACACGGTGCCACGTAGTGGACCAGAGTGAATCTGGTACTGGGCACGCGACCATCTGTCAGACCTGTACAATGGCCAGTAGGTCCCCACTGCCACTGGGAGACCCACTTTGCTGCTCATGAGTCACTTTCGGACCCCAAGTACCAGCACCTCATGTGGCAGCACCCCCAGAACCAGTATTCCAAATGTTAGCACCCCCGACGTACTAGCACATCCACCTCCTCGACGATTACGACTACTTGTGCGCCGTTTCCGCCCACCAGAAAGGGCAGAGACGGCTGCGACCTTCGATGTAGTGGTAGGCTCAATAATAGCAGCAGAGGTAGCTGGGGTAGGGAGCCGGGGCGGAGTGCACCCCTTGAAGATGGGGGGGGCTACCGCACTAATGGTGGAGGCGATGGTGCGAAGGCGAGTCTCGATCAAAGTGAGACTAGTCTCAAAGAGATCTATAGTGAGGCGCATGGGGTGCATGGCGAGGAGGGCGTCGCGGGCAGGCAGGAGGTGGTCAGGGATTCAAATCGCGAGGAAATGCAGGGCGAGATACAAGGGGAGGGCCGTGCTCAGCAAGGTTATCAGCTGCAAGCATTGCGGAAACTAGAGTCAAGCGAGCGCAGGTGGTTGTGAGGTCAGCGATAGTGAAGAAAGCTGGGAGATCAGGGAAGAGGAAGGTCATGAAGTGGCGCCCTAGAGTAGCAGAGGGGGGGGGGGGGGGGGGGGGGGGTGGAGTAGCGAGCTACAATAACGTCAAAACTCTCATTCGCTGTCTCGACCTGGCGAAAGTGAACTTGCTCGGCTGGCGGCATAAGGCGATTAAGAGCAAGGCATGTAGCAGCGACATGCAACTCCCTAATTGAGTACCGGGAGCCTCTTGCTCCTCCCCTGTGGCCTGGGCATCAAGAGCTGTAGGACGATGGGGGGCAGGTAGCTCACCCAAAACGTGGGCGTACAGGGAGACGCCATCCTGTCGCTGGTAGCGCAGATGTAGTGTGACGTCGAGCAGCCACGTGTCAAAGTCGATCGCCCACCCTTCCTCATCGAGCCGCAGGACGAACTCATACGCCATAACAGGAGTGAGTAGGGGCACACGTGAAGCGGGTGACAGTCATTAGCAGAGGAGGAGACTGTCCAAGGCCCATAGCCAAACTCTAAACATCAAACAACAGCTGCAGGCGCGGTGGTGGTCAACAGTGGTAGGCTCGGCTGCGAAGGCAGAGGCCCAGCAGGCGCAGTGGCAGGTGTGGTCACAAACGCGGTGGCAGGCGCGGCGACGGCCGCCTAGCAAGCACGCGGCAGGTACGTGACGACAGGCGTGCGACACGGGTGCCAGCACTTGCGCCAGCACGCGCGATGGTAGGGCGTATAGCAAGCGCGTTTTTTTTTCTTATTATTCTTATCGTTCAATTAATGATTCGCAACAAGTGCGGCGGCAGATGTCGTGGCAGGCGGCTGCAGGCGGGCGGTAGGCGCGCGGCAGGTGTCGGGTGCGGCAGGCACGGGCGGTGGCGGTGCATGCGCGGCAGGCACGAACGACGGCAGGCGCAGGCTCTTGCGGCAGCGGCGCGACAGGGCGCGGCAGGTGCACGCGGCAGGCGCGGGTGGCAGTGGCGCGACAGGGCGCGGCAGGGTGCGCGGTAGGACGCGGCACGGAGCGTGGCAGGGCGTGCGGATGGGCACGGGAAGGTGGGCGGCAATGCACACCGGGGCGTGGCATGTGTAAGTGTACTCACATGCCACGTTGACACGATTCACATATTGTACTGACATCGCCCGGATATAAGACATATAAGTCTTATTGTCAGGAGAATGAATGAGGAATGGAATGAATAACAGCAGGATCGGTACAAGTGCTAACCCTAATTGAATTGTAACCCATATGGGCTACCCAACTACATCCTACACAATGAGCAACATATAAGTTTGACACACCCCCATAGGCAAAGTGGGGGACAACAAGAGGTCACAAGACCAGTCAAGAAAAGCAAAACAAGCACCGGGTGGATTTCAAAGTCACCACGCAGTTTGAGCACAAGCAAATGGCCACAAGGCCAGTTCACACGCAGAGTCATAAATATAGGAGAACAAGCAGTACAGTGATCACAACCTAGCAAGTGTAAGCATGAAGGTATAAGTATGTAGATAACGTACAGGCAAAATCAAGAAGTGAGCAAGTGAGGCAAAGCAGGCACAAGGCCTAGAACAGTACAGAAACGCTGATGATCACAAAGCTGAAGTGCCTTGGTGAAGATATCAGCAATGTTGGCCTGAGAGGCCACGTAAACAAGATGAAGCTGACCACGCTGCTGCAACTCTCGAGCAAGGAAGTAACGCAAAGCAATGTGCTTCGTTTGGTGCTCCGGTCTGGGCTCCTGACACAAGGCAATCATGGCCTTGTTGTCTACGTACAGGATTGGAGGAGAACGAGGCCGCTCTCCCAAGTCAGTCAGCAGGTAGGTGAGCCAGCGTAACTCCTGTGCAGCCATGGCTCTTGCGTAGATCTGAGCCTCACAACTGGAGCTGAGAACAGAAGACGAGCGGGTAGACCGCCACGAAACAGAACCGGAGCCAAGGCTGAAGGTGTAACCCTGTGTCGACCGCTGCGTAGCCAAGTCGTTAACCTAAGAAGCGTTTGCGTGGCCAGTGAGGACAACTTGACCCCGTCCTCCAAGCACGAGCCCCATACCCAACATACTGCACAAGTAGTGCATCACCCCCTTAGCGGCCTTCCAATACTCTGGTCGGTGTCTCCCGGGTGCAACGTAGCGTCCCATGATGCTAAGAGGGTTAGCAAGGTCAGGTCGAGTGCAGGTCATCAGGTACATGAGGCAGCCCACAAGCTTTGGATACAGGCCACTCGACTCTACGGACTCATCCAAAGGAAGAGCTGAAAGCGAGTGATCGGTAGGCAGAGGAGTGGACTATGGCGAGGAGTGCTGGAAGTCGAAGCGCTGAAGGACCTGCTGCACCATGTGGGACTAAGTCAAGGTAATGGTGCGTCGTGCTCTGTCCCGGGTGATCTGCAAGCCAAGATAGCTGCACAGCTCACCCAGGTCTGTGCACGTGTGTCTCCTATGCAGCTCCGACTTGACGTGGGCGAGTCCAGCAGTGTCAGCAGTGGGAAAGACCAAGTCGTCGACGGACACAAGGATGTAGAATGGCGGCAGCGAATTGTCGATACTTAGAAACTGCGACGGGTAAGCAGTAGAAGGAGCAAACCCAAGAGCCGCAAGAGTCATCCTCAGTGTGTCATGCCACTCAAGAGGCACTAGGCGGAGACCATAGACTGGCCGCCGGAGGCTCCACTGCATACTTGCAGGAAACAACCCGGAGAAGCCAGGTGGGCGCCGCAGCCAGATTTCCTTGTGCAGGTTGCCCTGTAGGAAAGCAGTGCTGAAGTCAACAGAGTGAAGCTCGTAGTCACGCTGAGCGGCGGCGTGCAGCAGTACCCGAACAGTGGTCATCTTCGGGGTAGGGGAGAAGGTCTGAAAGTAGTCAACTCCCTGTCACTCATTGAAGCCTTGTGCAACGTAATGCGCCTTGAAGACAGGCGGAGAACCCGGCGGCCGCTTCACCCTGAAAATCCACATGCCACTGACGATGCTTGCCCCAGGTGGGGAACCTTGTCGACGTAAGTGCCTGTAGACTTCAAGGATGCCATCTCTGCGTCCATGTCTGAGAGGAGCAGGGACCCTTTATCGCCTCTGCTTAAGATCACGGGGTCGAGATGTCTGGTGCATCCGGGTCTCCCTTAGGTGCAATCAGCATGGACACAAGATGAGGTATAGCAGCTGCAAAGCACTCAAAGTCCTTCTGCCTTTCCTCAAGGACGTCCGTGCCAAGAGCACACTCACCATCGACGGACGGAGGTCAGACAGACTTGGACTCAGCAACAAGGCTAGCGGCGTAGTCTAGTCTAGACGAGAGGCGGCAACAAACTTAACCAACTCAACAACAAGAGCAAACGCAACAGTAGACTCAAACGAAGGGCCAGTGACAACAGTAGCCAGGAGACGCGTGATAGTATGACTAGCAGCACGAAGGGAGCCAGACTCCGGGTCTGGACTATTTGCAAGGGTGGACGCAGGAGAAGACGGTAGAGGGACACGCAGTGGAACAGAGGAAGGACGAAGTGCCATCTGGTGCGCGTCGGGGATAGTAGGAGGACGCTGACGCGGAACACCACGACCAGTGCGAACAGCGTGAACAGGCAACGGAGGATGAGACGCAGGCTCATGACGCTCTGTAAGACCTCCGGGCTGCTGAGTGTATGGAGAAGGAGCAGGAAGTGGGGAGGCTGGCTGTAAGTGCGGCTGGGACTGGTCAGGCAGTGGACACAGGAAGGGAGAAGTAAGGTCAGTAGAAGGCGGGAGACCAAGAACCTGCTGAAGCAGGGGAACGAATTACAGTCGCGGTCCCTCAGCGCCTCCAGGACCAGTACCTCCAGCACCTCCACCTCCAGCTCCAGCAGCACCTCCAGCTCCAGCAGCACCTCCAGCTCTAGCTCCAGTAGCACCTCCAGCTCCAGCTCCAGCAACACCTCCAGCTCCAGTAACTCCAGTACCTCCAGCACCTCCAGCTCCAGCAGCACCTAGAGCAGCTCCAGCAACACCCCCAGCCCCAGCAACTCCAGTACCTTCAGTACGAGCACCTCCAGGACCAAAGGCTCTAGCACCTCCCGCAGCCAGCTCCAGCAGCACCACTTCGGAGGCTCCAGCGCCGAGCAAACCACTCGAGGAGCTGCACTGGAGAGAGCGTCTCCCGACGGGACAAGACACCCGGAGGACCTCTAGAAGACAAAGTACCCCTAGGCTCAGCACCCCCAGGCTCAGCACCCCCAGGCTCAACACCCCAAGGCTCAGCGTGCTCAAGCTCAGCACTCCCATGCCCTGCACCCACAGGCGCAGCACCCCCAGACGCAGCACCTCTAGCAGCACTAGAGTCCACAGCTACCTCGACAGGCTCGACAGGGTCTACCTGGGACACACCTGAGGGAGCAGGACCCTAAGGGGGGAGGGGGTCTACCGGAGGAGGACCTGGTGCGAGGAAGAGCGACGGGGGAGGGAGAGGGGCAGTGCGGTAGGGCAAGAGACGGTGAAAGGGAACCGGCTCGTCAAACGTGACGTCCTGAGAGGGCAGGATACAGTGCGAGTTGTGGTGGTAAAACAGCCAGCCAGGGGCGGTAGGGACAAATCCAAGGAAGACACAGGGAGCAGCGCGGGAGGAGAGCTTGTCCACGAACATATCGCGGACAAATGCTCGAATTCCCCAAGCTCAGAACACCAACGCATCGCCAACCTCCCCCGTCCAACGCAGTGTGGGCGAGGTCTTCGGCAAGGAGACACGGGGCCAGAGGTTGAGCTGATGCGCAGCGTGCTAGACTGCAAACGGCCACAGAAAACAAGGGGCAGCCGCATGGATCATGGAGGTATGAGCGACCTCCATGACTAAGCCAATGCGGCGCTCACCAACCCCATTCTGCTACGGAGAGGACGGAAGCATGAACGTCTATCGAATGCCCCCCCCACGACAAAATTCCCGTAAGAGGTCTGAGGAAAACTCACCACCATTGTCAGAGTGCAAACGCAGGACCGAAAGGTCAGTCTAGAACCGCTCACGGAGCTAGAGAGGAACAGCGCGGATCCAAGGGATCAAAACATCAGGGACCTCCCCCTTGCGGCGCAAGGGGAAGACCGTGGTGTAACGCGTGTAGTCATCGACAACCAGCAGAAAGTACCGCTCGTGGCCCTGTCCACGGACGCGGGCTGGGCCCAACATGTCCAGATGGAGAGTCTGCAGGGGAGCAGTCGTCGGGGGGAACGAGGAGGAGTGAGGAGCAGCGCGCTGCCGCCCCTCGAGACAAGGAAGGCAGGGAGGGCCAGGCGAGGTTGGGAGGGGAGGTAGAGAGTTGGGAAGACAAGAGACAAGGAGACGAGAGTGCATGCCACGAAGGCGTGCCACGGAGGGGTGACCAAGGCGGTGGTGCCAGAGGAGCGTCTGGTGCGACACGAGCAGGGGGCCGCTAGCTGACCTGACGCGGACACAGACACAACTACCTGAGGAGGGGTAGTAGTCAGTGTTTACATACTCGACCCAGGCCGGCGGGTGAACGTGGCCAGGTGCCTGCTAGTCCGGGAGCACTTAGAGATCGCCACACGCTGTCCTCCAGGGGTGAAGGTATCAACCCACTCATCTTGAATGAAGACGTTGCTCAACAAGTTTGTAGAGAACAAGGGGAGGTAAAGACCCGATAGTGAGCTAGACGGAACCGCCGAACACGACAGAACAAAGAAAGGACTCAGGAGGAGACGGCAGAGGGACACACTGCGGAGCAGTGGAAGGACGCAGAGTCATATAGTGTGTGCCAGGCACAGGTGGAGGACGCTCACGCTGACCACGGCGACCAGTGCGAGCAGCACGAATAGGTGACACAGGACGCGACAGAGGCGACACAAGACGAGACTCAGGCTCACGACGCTCTGTAAGACCGCCTGTCGGACCAGTGTAGGGAGAAGGACCAGGAAGTGGCGAGGCAGGTGGGAGCTGGGACTGCGACTGGACAGGCGGAGGACACTCTAAAGAGGGAGGAGGACTAGGAGGAGGCGGCTGACCAAGAACCTGCTGACGGAGCGGAACGAAGTACGGCCGCGGCCGTGAATCGCCCCCAGAAGCAGCAGAGACAGCACCAGATACCCCAGACGAACCAGCACCAGCAGCACCTCCAACAGCTCTAGAGCCTCCACCAGCACCGGCAGCACCTCTAGCAGCTCCAGAACCTCCAGCAGTACCAGCAACACCTCCAGCCGCTCCAGGACCTCCAGTAGTACCAGCAGTACCTCCAAGACCTCTAGTAGCATCAGCAGCACCACCAGTAGCACCAGTGTCAGCAGTACCTCCTGCAGCAGGGCCTCCAGCTGGCGGTACCTCAACGCTAGGAGCTCCACTCCTGAGGCTACAGCGCCGAGCGTACCACTCACGTAGCCGCTGAGGGGAGGGAGGCTTTGGCTGTGGCACTGCACCTGCGAGGCCACCAGCCCCGACTCCAGCAGACCCCCCAGCTCTAGCAGCCCCACGACGGAGGCTATAGCGCCAAGAGTACCACTCACGCAGCTACTATGAAGAGGGAGCGTCACCAGGCTCAGCACCCCCAGTCTCAGCACCCCCAGTCTCAGCACCCTCAGGCTCAGCACCCCTAGTCGTAGCACCTCCAGACTCAGCACCCAAAGTCTCCGCACCCCCAGGCTCCGCACCCCCAGTCTCCGCACCCCCAGGCTCAGCACCCCCAGTCTCAGTACCCCCAAACCCAGCACCACCAGGCTCAGCACACGCAGTACCTCGCGCAGGACCAGAGTCAACAGCTACCTCGACAGGCTCGACCGGGTCTACCTGGGAAACACCTGAGTGAGCAACACCCTGGGGAGGGAGGGGATATACCGACGGGACACCTGGGGTGAGGAAGAACGGCGGGGGGGGGGAGCGGGGCAGTGCGGTAGGGGAAGAGACGGTAAAAGGGTACCGACTCGTTGAAGGTGATGTCCTGAGAGGCAAAGACATGGCACGAGGTGGGGTGGTAAAACCGCCAGCCAGCCGCGTCAGGGACAAAGCCCAGGAAGACACAGGGAACCGCACGGGAGGAGAGTTTGTCCGCGGACGTATCGCGGACAAAGGCTCGACATCCCCAGACTCGGAACACCAACGCGTCGCCAACCTCCCCCGTCCAATGCAGGGTAGGCGAGGTCTCCGGAACAGAGACACGGGGCCAGAGGTTGAGCTGATGCGCGGCGTACTGCACTACAAATGACCACAGGAAATGGGGAGCAGCCGCATGGATCATGGAGGTACGAGCGACCTCCATGACAAGACCAATGCGACGCTCAGCAACCCCATTCTGCTGCGGAGAGGCCGGGAGAGTGAAAGTCTGGCGGATGTCGTGCTCCGCACAGTAGGCTGGCAAGAGGTCAGAGGAAAACTCGCCACCTCTGTCAGAGTGCAGACGTAGGACAGGAAAGTCCGACTGGAACTGCTGGCGGAGTTGGAGACGAGCAGCGCGGATCCAGGGGATCAAGACATCAGGGACCTCACCCTTGGTACGTAAGGGGAAGACCGTGGTGTAGCGCGTGTAGTCGTCGACGACCAGCAGAAAGTACCGCTCGTGGCCCTGTCCCCGGACCCGGGCGGGGCCCCACACGTCCAGGTGGAGAGTCTGCAGAGGAGCCTCTGTGGGAGGGAACGAGGAGGAGTGAGGAGCGGCGCGCTGGCGGCCCTCGACACAGGGAAGACAGGGAGGAGCAGGCGAGGGTGGTAGGGGAGGGAGAACTCTGGGAAGACCAGAGACAAGGTACCTGGAGTGCATGCCGCGAAGGCGTTGCACTAACGGGTGACCAAGGTGGTGGTGCTAGAGGACAGTCCTGTGCGACAGGGAGCGACACGAGCAAGGGGCCGAAAGCTGACCTGACGTAGACGCAGACGCAACTACCTGAGGAGACATAGTGGCCAGTGTGTACAAGTCCGACCCCGGCTGACTAGTGAAGGTAGCCAGGTGACGACCCGCCCGGGCACACGTGGAGTGCGTCATACGCTCATAGGCCAGGGTGAACTGGTGAACGCATGCGTCTTGGAGCACGGAACCCGCCACCAAGTTTGTAGAGAACAAGGGGAGGTAGAGGCCCAACATCGTGCCAGACGGGACAGCAGGACAAGGGAGGGCAGTGGTGGAGGTCGCAAGGACCGGACCCCCTAAGGGGTTAGCTAGGGAGACAACAACCGGTCTAGGGAGCTGCTCGAGGGCAGTGCGGTCACAAAAGAAACAGCGGGAAGCACCTGAGTCCAGTGTGAAGGTGTGAAGTGCCTCAGTAGGTGCGGTACCAGCAGACGCAGACACACTAGCACCTAGGGCAGCAGCCTCACTAGGACCTGGAGCAGCAGACGCACTAGCACCTAGAGCTGCAGCCTCACCGGTCTCAATACCTGGGTCGGGCGGTACACTCAGGTAACAGTCACCCTCAACACTAATAGTCAATGCATACATAGCAGCAAGGATAGCATCATAATCAACAGCAAAGATATCAATTTCCTTCTTAAGCAGTTCAGCCCAGTGAGGCAGCTTAGAGGCGTCAGGGAACTGCTCGCGCCAGGTGTTGTCGAGGCGAAAGAAGCAGCACTGTGCCGTGTGAAACCTCCCACAGGTCTGGCCAGTGCGGTCACCTGTGCGGATGACGTACGGGCAGGTACCCCCACCCCCAGACCCCCCCATGCTGAGAGTACCACTCACGGAGCTGCTGGGGCGAGGGAGTCTCACCGGGACGCTGCTGTTGCTGCCTCTGGCCACCGCCGAACCCCCCACGCTGTACCGCTCCACCGCGCCCGCCACCCGCTCCACCGCCGCCACTAGTGCCACCACCACCCCTCCCACCTCTGCGGAGATAACTACTACAACGGGAGCTAGACTACTGGCTAGGCACGTGTGCTCGTGTGATCTCTGCGTTCGTTGGTCCTTAGACGTTTTCCTAGTGCTCACACTACTTGCTAGTTCACGGGGCAATTTGGCAATAGTTTCACTAAGAAAAGATCACAACAATGGTACAATCAAGTTGGCATGGCCAGACTACATCAGAGCTAGCATTCAGGTTGGTCGACTGCCAGCACAGCATGGTCGACCGCGTTCCAGCACGACTTGGTCGACCGCGCTCCAGCAGTGCAAAGTCGACAGCTTGCCAACGCTGCAGGTTGACGGTGTGCCAGCATTGCTCACGCAGGACAGCAGTGCACCCGCTTTGCAGGTGCGCGCAGATGATTGGCATGCCAAGTCTCGTCATCTGCACAGCGCACACACCAGGTCAACCTCGGGCTAGCGACTGCCTCTGATCCGCCACGACGACCTCGGGATACCACCATGGAGGTCGGTCTCGCCAACTTCGCCTGGGTGACCGTCGCACTCCTTCGCAGAACCTCGTCACCCAGGTATCCTGGTCGACCGGGCAGTTGTCAGCCGACCACCCAAGTCGGCTACCCAAAGTCGGCGTCACCAGGTCGACGCCCCTTCTACGTCGGCGCCGACTTCCAGGCTGACCTCTCGAAGTCGGCGTCCTCCCAAGTCGGCGCCGACTTGCAAGTCGATGACCTTGCAAGTCGGTGACCTGGCAAGTCGGTGACCTGGCAAGTCGGTGCCGACTTCCAGGTCGACGTGCCACATCGCCGACCACCAGTTGAAGTCGGCCGCCGGCTTCCCAAGTCGGCGGCATTGCAGTGGCGCCGTGCAAGTCGACCAGCCCCGTCGACCAGCTCGTCCAAGTCGGCGTCCCCACTGCTGCAAGTCGGCTGTACCTTCCGTACACCCCACCACAAAGTCGGCTCCGCCCAAGCGTGGACGGGGCCAACACACAACTCTCGTTGACACTCCCCTGCCGCGTTCACGCTTGGCCCCCCCAAGTCCACTCGGGAGTACTCCTCGGAGAATAGCTCGTCGACGTGCACCCAACACACAGCACGTCGTCCACCGCACCAGCCATGCAAGAGGGCATGGCACCTACTGCTGCACGTTGTCATCTTCGTCGCCCACGTCGGCCAAGCGCACCTGGCCGATGGCGACGGAGCACCGGTTGAAGGCCGGATAGTGCAGCGCCTTTGTCAGGAAGTCGGCCGGCTGCTCAGTGGTCGGGATGTACCTCAGCGAGAACTTCCCGCGCTTCACCATGTGCTGCAGCCAGGCCTGTCGTCGCTCCATGTGCTTGAGGTTGCCCGTCAACCCCATGCCATCGACGACTGTGATGGCCGACTTGTTGTCCACCCGAAGGACGGTCGGCTTCCCGGCATCCAGCTGCCGGAACTCTGCAAGGAGGAAGCGAAGTCGGCGTCCTTCCTTGCCGGCCTCGGTGGCTGCCACGTACTCCGACTCAGTCGATGACAACGTCGCACACTTGATGCGCTGGCTCGACCAGGAGACTGCGGCCCCTCCATAGACGAACACGTAGCCACCCGTGCTCGTCCTATTCTGCTTGTCACCGGCGTCGTCGGCGTCCACGTAGCCGACCAGCTCCAGCGACTCAGGTCCACCGCCGAACTCCAGTGCGGTGTCGCGCGTATTGGCGAGGTAGGCGAGGCAGCGGTCGACCTCGCGCCAGTGCTGGTCGCTCCTCATCGTGAGGCCGCTCCCCAGCTTGCTGCAGGCGAAGGCGATGTCCGGCCTCGTCGTCGTTGCCGCGAACTGCAGCGAGCCGACCTTCTGCCGGTACTCCTCTTCCTGCCGCTCCTGTGCCTCCTCGTCATCGAACGTGAGCTCGGCGTAGGCATCGACCGAGACCGGCGTCTTCAGGGTGCGCCCGGTCTGCTCCTCGTCGATGAAGCGCCTACGAAGCTTGTCGGCGTAGCCCTGCTGGTGCAGCCACAGCTTCCCCGCCGACCTGTCGCGGACGATCTCCAGCCCGAGGTACTTCTGCACCGGCGAGATCTCACGCAGCTCGAAGGCGGCTTCCAGAAGTTCCTTCAGCTCCTTCAACATCGCGGCGCTACTGCTGGCGGCAAGTAGGTCGTCGACGTAGACCAGCACCCAGCAGGCCACTCCGTCCTTTCCGTCCTTGAAGTAGAGAGCCTCGTCGACCTGGCTCTTCTTCCACCCGGCGCCGACCAGCACGTCATTGAGCGCCAAGTACCATAGCAGCGGCGACTGCTTTAGCCCGTACAGGCTCTTCAGCAGCTTGCACACCCGGCCGGTCCCGTCGTTGAAGTAGTCCGGCTGGGACATGTAGAGCACCCTGTCGAGCTTGCTCTGCAAGAAGGCGTTCTTCATGTCGAGCTGCATCAGGTTGAGGTTGCGGACGGCGACGATGCTGAGGAAGATCCTCAGTGTGACGTAGCTGCCCACCGGCGCGAACGTCTCGTCGTAGTCGGCGCCGTACACCTGCGTGAAGCCCTTCACAACCAGCCTCGCCTTCTCGCGCTCGACGGTGTCGTCGACGTGGTACTTCGTCGTCAGCACCCACCGGTTCTTCATGACGTTCACTCCCGGCGGACGTTCGACCAACTCCCAAGTGCCCATGTTGAGGAGGCTGCGAATCTCCTCCTCCATGGCGGCTCTCACCGCCGGGCCCTTCCAGCTCGCCAACGCCTCCTTCACCGTCATCGTCGAGATGTCCCAACGGCGTTCGGGGTCGGCTAACATGTCGGGGTCGAGCTCTGGAAACTCCTCATCCTCCTCGGCATCGTCGTACAGCAGGTCGTCGGACTCATCATCCACGTCGTACACCGTGGTGAAGGCAGCGGGGACGAAGAAGTCAGGTGGCCTCCGAAGTCGGCCTGAACGCCGTGGTCCTGGCTGAACCTCCTCGGCGTCCCCTCCATCGTTGCCGCTGCCCTCGACATCCTGCTGCTCGTCAGCCGGCGTTCCAGCCGACTTCTCCCCTATGGTCGGCTCCCCTGCCGACTGCCCGGTCGCCGACTGCTCCTTGGTCGGCGTCACTGCTGCCTGCTTCTCTATTGGCCGCTGGTCCTCGTCCTGCTTCTCGACCTGCTCCGCCTCTGTCGTCATCGACTGCAAGCCCACGTCGCCCTGCCGCTCGTCGCGTCGACCACCGGCGATGCACTTGGCCGAAGGCGACGTCCCACTACTCCCCTCATCGCCGGAGGCCGACACCGAGGTCACCCTACGTAGGTCGGCCACGAGGGGAGGGGCAGGGGTCGGAGGGCGAGGGGTAGTGGGGCGGACGTCCTCGACGTCCGTAATAGCAAGCTCACCAACCTCGGCAAGCAGTGGCAGCGTCGCCGACGAGGTGTCAGAGGGCGGGGTGGGCGACGAGCGGCCGGACACCGACCCGTACTCCGTCTTCCACTCGGCCAGCGACAGCTCCTCGTAGAACACCACATCCGACGTGGTGACCACCCGGTCGGCGTCGACGTCGAGGAGCTCCCAGCCCTTGCTCGCCGCCGACACGCCAAGGTGCACGCCCCACCTGGCCTTCGGCTGCAGCTTCCCACCACGCTGCTGCTCAGGGACAAGGAACTGCGCCATGCAGCCCCACACCCGCGCCAGCGACAAGTCGGGCTTCTTCCCGGTTAGCAGCTGGTATGGCGTCGTCCCCGGTGGCAGCGTCGACCTCTCAAGACAGTTGCGGACCCAGATGGCCTGTCGCACAGCGAGGTGCCACCAGTGGTGCTGCACGCCCATGTGCAGCAGCATTGTCCGCACTGACTCCACCACCGTCCTCATCTCCCGCTCCGCCATGCCGTTCTGCTGCGGGGTGTATGGGCAGGTCAGGTCGTGGACGATCCCCTTGTCGTTCACGAAGTCGGTGAACTGCTTCCCGAGGAACTCCCCTCCCCGGTCTGAGCGCAGCATCAACACCGACTTCTTCGTCTGCCGCTCAGCCACCGCCAGCCACTGCACGAACGCCGGCAACGCATCTGACTTCTTGGTGACCGGCTTCACCCACACGTAGCGGGTCTTGTGGTCCTTCAGCAACAAGAAGTACAGGCTGCCATCCTTGGCAGCCACGCGGAATGGCCCGCACAGGTCGATGTGCACAACGGCCAGCACATCGTCGGCGTCGGAGCCGTGGTCGGGGAAGGTGTGCCGCGCCAACTTCCCGCCGACGCACGAGACACAAGGTGAGTCAGCGCCCGTCGCCGACTTGAGGTCCAGCCCAATGGCGACCTTGTTCTTCGCCGAGCTCCGTATGGTGTCCATGCCGACATGTGCAAGCCGGGCATGCATACGGTCCGGCGTCGACTTCGTCTTCGAGACGATCGCCCGCAGAGCCACAACCTCCGTCGTGGGCGACGTCGACCTCGTTGGGCAGGGACGCAGGTCGGTGCAGAGGACACGCCCGGAGTACGTCGCCCGACCGAGCACCTCTCCCGTTGCCGAGACGAGCAGCATCCCGTCACCGTCCTCTTGCAGTTTCACACCGTGCTCCTTCAGCTGGCCGGACGACAGCAAGTTCGCCCGCACACCCGGGACGTACAGCACGTCGGGGATGAGCACCTGCTTCCCGGCCTCCCCTTGCAGGGCGACGGTGCCGCGGCCCTGGACATCCTGCAGCGCCCCATTGAAGCCGCGCACGTGCTTGATGAAGCCGCTCGGCTGCAGGTCGACGAAGACTTCCTTCGTCCCCATCAGGTGGTGGGAGCAACCGCTGTCAAGCAGGACCACCGCCGGGTTTGCCTGCACAGCCGCCGCCACCGCCTGGAAGTCCTCTCCGGCCTCCGGCACTAGAGAGATGGTCGGCTCCACGACGCCGACCAGCGAGCACAACGCCGTCTTGTCGTCTCCCTCCTTGCCGCCTGCAACGGAGTCGGCGTCCTTCGCCGAAGTCGATGTCTTGGTCGACTGCTTCTCCTTGCGCGGCTGGTTTCCTCCACGACGAGGACGACGGCTGCCAGACCTCCCGCGGCCACCCTTGTCGTCGTCGTCGGAGTCACTGCGGTCGGGACACTCGAAGGAGAGGTGATCGGGGCTGTGGCAGATCCAGCACTCCCGACGTCGACCTCCTCCTCCTCGACCGCCGTCCTTGGTCGACTTCCTCTTGTCGACCTCCTTGGCCGGCTTCCAGCCACTGCTACCACCACCGCCAGACTGCCCGCGTTGTCCCGGTCGGCCTCCTTGCTTCGCTTAGGTGACAAAGTTCGCCTGCGCCAAGAGCTCCTGCGACCGCTCAGCCTCCTGCATCGCCTCGTCCTGCAGGATGTACGAGGTCAGGTTGTCCTCGTTGAGCGTCGCCCTCGTGCTCGGCGCCATGGACAGCCGTTTCAGCAGGTTGTAGCTGCTAGAGAGACCCTGCATGACATGGGTGATATACGACGCCGTGGAGTACTGCGCTCCGGCCATCCTGATGGTGGCGAGAATTCGCCTGGCTCGGTTGCAGTAGTCGGTCGCACTCTCCTCGTCACCCATACGCAGGTGCGTCAGTTGTCCCTCCAGCTGGGCGATGAACAGGTCGTCGGTGACCTGGTACGTCGACTCGATGAAGTGCCACGCCCGGTGGCCAGCGTCGATGTATTCCCGGCACCACTTCAACGTGATCTGCACGCCCGGCGAGCAGCACCGCGAGATGACCGTGAAGGTCAACAGCTGCACGGCGCGAAACTCCGCACGCAGGTCGGGGTGGTGCTCACTCGGCGTTGCCACGGTCCCTCGGGCGAAGCCGATCAGCCCGGCCATCTCCAGCTGGGGCTCAATGGCTTCCTTCCAGGTGAGAATGTCGGGTCGACCGACCAGCGGAGGGGTGACCGAGATCCTGTCCGGCGTAAACTTGAAGTAGCCGTAGCTCGGTGCAATCCCACCTGCCGTCACCTGGGACGCCGTCATCGGCAACAGCCCACTTCGACGCCCACCGCCGTCACCATGTGAGGAGCCTGCAGCCACCGACGACTGCATCCCTCTCGCCTGAACGCCGCCGGCTTCACCGGCGTGTATCACACCTCGTTGCCTCGACGTGCCTCCCACACTGCTGCCGACCTGACCTCCACCGGCGTTGACGCCCACATCGACGCCGCCGTCGTTCTTCACCGGTCGAGGAGAGGCAGGTCGAGAAGGGGGATGCTCCGCCGCCCACACGGAGCTGAGTCCGGCCTCGACGACTGCCCAGGGTATCGCCCCATACTCCTGGGCCTCATGGCGTCTCCTCGCATCCTCCAGCCGTCCCTCCAGGGTGTCCATCACCTCCGCGTCGCCTACGCGCACGCTAGTGACTTCACGGCTGCCGGTCTACGAACACGATCGGTATGTGCTAAGTCGGCTAGACTGAACTACGTCGCGTGTTCGATCCACGCTCACCGCACCATGCGGAGATAACTACTACAACGGGAGCTAGACTACTGGCTAGGCACGTGTGCTCGTGTGATCTCTGCGTTCGTTGGTCCTTAGACGTTTTCCTAGTGCTCACACTACTTGCTAGTTCACGGGGCAATTTGGCAAGAGTTTCACTAAGAAAAGATCACAACAATGGTACAATCAAGTTGGCATGGCCAGACTACATCAGAGCTAGCATTCAGGTTGGTCGACTGCCAGCACAGCATGGTCGACCGCGTTCCAGCACGACTTGGTCGACCGCGCTCCAGCAGTGCAAAGTCGACAGCTTGCCAACGCTGCAGGTTGACGGTGTGCCAGCATTGCTCACGCAGGACAGCAGTGCACCCGCTTTGCAGGTGCGCGCAGATGATTGGCATGCCAAGTCTCGTCATCTGCACAGCGCACACACCAGGTCAACCTCGGGCTAGCGACTGCCTCTGATCCGCCACGACGACCTCGGGATACCACCATGGAGGTCGGTCTCGCCAACTTCGCCTGGGTGACCGTCGCACTCCTTCGCAGAACCTCGTCACCCAGGTATCCTAGTCGACCGGGCAGTTGTCAGCCGACCACCCAAGTCGGCTACCCAAAGTCGGCGTCACCAGGTCGACGCCCCTTCTACGTCGGCGCCGACTTCCAGGCTGACCTCTCGAAGTCGGCGTCCTCCCAAGTCGGCGCCGACTTGCAAGTCGATGACCTTGCAAGTCGGTGACCTGGCAAGTCGGTGACCTGGCAAGTCGGTGCCGACTTCCAGGTCGACGTGCCACATCGCCGACCACCAGTTGAAGTCGGCCGCCGGCTTCCCAAGTCGGCGGCATTGCAGTGGCGCCGTGCAAGTCGACCAGCCCCGTCGACCAGCTCGTCCAAGTCGGCGTCCCCACTGCTGCAAGTCGGCTGTACCTTCCGTACACCCCACCACAAAGTCGGCTCCGCCCAAGCGTGGACGGGGCCAACACACAACTCCCGTTGACAACCTCCACCACTGCCGCCGCCACCACCCCCTGTGCCGCCACCGACCCCCCCACCACCCGCGCCACTCCCACCTCCGCCACAACCCCCGCCACCCCCACCCCCTCCACCGCCGACGCCCCCACCTCCACCTCCACCACCCCTGCCCCCCTTGCCCCTGCCGCCCTTGCACCTCCCACTAGGAGCAGACACAGCCCCGACCCCCTTAGCTCTGAGGAAGTCGACAGCAGCAGCAGATTCAATGGAGGGGAGGAGGGGGGAGGGGGAGCACCCCTAAAAAAAGGGGGTGCGGGGTTCACCACGAGAGGCACCTACAGCTACAATGCTCTTCTCAGCTGCTAGGAGTTCCTTCTCGAGGAGGTCGACAGTGAGGTCAGTGGGGGAGAGGGCGAGAAACTGGTCCCTGACTGTGCGAAGGGAGTCAGGGAGGCGCGTGACAAGGTGGTACAGTGTGAAGTACATCGGGGGGGGGGGGGGGGGGGGGGGGAGGGGGGTTCTTGGCGAGGAAATCTGGGGGGAGTGCGGCACGGTAGCGGAGGTCACTAGTATGGAGGTGGGTGATGAGGTCAGCTACAGTGGTAAAGGCGGACAGGTCGGGGAAGAGGTAGGGCAGTGAGAGACGGCCTATAGCAGCAGTGGCAGGGGAGGAGTAGCGCGCGACTACTGCGTCGTACAGCTCCTTAGCGGTCTTATGCTGGCCGAAGTGTTCGCGCTCATCTACCGGCAGGTGGCTGCGAACGGCTAGGCGGGCGTGAGCATCACGGGTCTGCCACTGGGAGCAAGCAGTACTGTCAACAGTAGCGGGAGGTGCGGGAGCAGCGCCTGACGTGTGGTCGTACAGGGAGACATCGTCCTTGGCCGTGATCTGGAGGAACGGGTGGAGGTCATCAAGCCAGACATCGAACTTAATCAGGCGGCCCTCGGCGTCAAAGGTGAGAACAGTGGGACTGGCCATAGTGGCAGTAGCAGGAGTAGCAGTAGCAGTAGCAGTAGAAACAGTAGTAGCAATAGGAGCAGGAAGAGCAGATGCAGCAGGTAGGGCGGCGCGACTCAGTCAGGGCGGCGCGACTCGGGCGGCGCGACTCGGGCAATGCGGGTCGGGCAGGAAGGGCGGCGCGACGGCGGGCCTCGGCTGGGTGCGCGGGGGCGCCTAGGGTGCAGCTGCACACGGGCCGCGGCTGCGTTCTATCGACGGCTGTGGGTCGCGCGCTGCAGCAGCCGACGCGCGATCGTCGCGGCGCGCTGGCTGCGACCTACGGGCGGGCTGCTGTGGGTTGCGCGTCGGCCTAGGGGCTAGCAGGGGCCTACGGGCGACGACTTGCTGGGGCTCGTGACAAAAATCGGGCCGCCCTAGGCGGCGGATTTCCTACACGCGCTAAAACGACGGTGCCGCGCTCGGGCTGCTAGCGGGCTGCACATGGGCAGCGTGAGAGGAGAGCGCACAAGGGCGCACTAGGGGAAAGGCGCACGAGGGCGCTAAAAAAAAGGGCACACGAGGGCACCTCTAGCGGAACAATGGGCCCTTAGGTCTAGAACCTAAGCTCATAATACCATGTCAGAATCAAGAAGTGGTTGAACTACACAACACTGGAGTACAAGTATGAAACCATAGAGTTGTGTACCCCCTAAAGGCTAACCCACTATAGCCTACAGAGCAATAACACATAATAGTGTTTGACAAGAAGGCCAGTTCACATGCAAGATCATATATAAAGGTAAACAAGCAAGTGCAGGTATAGAAAGATCACATTAAAAGGAAGGTCAAGAAGTGAGCAAGTGTGGCCAAGCAGGCACAAGACCTAGCATCGTACAGAAGCGCTGATGATCACAAGGCAGAAGTGCCTTGGTAAAGATCTCAGCAGTGTTGGCCTCAGAGGCCACGTAAGCAAGGCGCAGCTGACCACGCTGCTGCAGCTCACGAGCAAGGAAGTAGCGAAGAGCAATGTGCTTCGTTCTGTGCTCCAGTCTGTGCTCCCAACACAAGGCCAGCATGGCCTTGTTGTCTACGTACAGAACTGGAGGAGAACGAGGCGGCACTCCTAGGTCAGTTAGTAGGTAGGTGAGCTGGCGTAGCTCCTATGCAGCCATGGCCCCCGTGTAGATCTCAGCCTCAAAGCTGGAGCCGAGAACATAAGACGAACGGGTAGACTGCCACGAAACAGAGCCGGAACCAAGGCTAAAGGTGTAACCCTATGACGACCGCTGTGTAGCCTGGTCGTCAGCCCAAGAAGCGTTTGCGTGACCTGTGAGGACCACTGGATGTCGCCCTCCAAGCACTAGCCCCATGCCCGACGTACTGCACAAGTAGCGCAACACCCTCTTCGTTGCAGCCATGTGCTCTGGTCGGTGTCTCCCAGGAGCAACATAGCGTGCCAAGATGCAAAGAGGGTATGCAAGGTCAGGTCGTGTGCAGGTCATCAGGTACATGAGGCAGCCAACAAGCTCTGGGTATGGGCCACTCGGCTCTACGGACTCATCCGAATGCAGAGCTGAGAGCGAATGGCGAGTAGACAGAGGAGTGGCCTGAGGCGAGGAGTACGTGACTGAGTCAGGGTAATGGTGCGATGTGCTCTGTCCTGGGTGATCTGCAAGCCAAGGTAGCGGCGCAGTTCACCTAGGTCTGTGCACGTGTGTCTCTTCTGCAGCTCTGACTTCACGTGGGCGAGTCCAGCAGTGTCAGCAGTGGCAAAGACCAAGTCGTCGACGTACACGAGGATGTAGAACGGCGGCAAAGAGGTGTCGGTGCGCAGAAACAGCGACGGATGGGCAGTAGAAGGAGCAAACCCAAGAGCCGCAAGTGTAGTCCTCAGTGTGTCGTGCCACTCACGGGGCGCCTGGCGAAGACCGTAGACTGGCCGTCGGAGGCCCCATTGGGTACCAGGGGGAAACGACCCAGTGAAGCCAGGTGGGCGGCGCAGCCAAATCTCCTCGTGCAGGCTGCCCTGCAGGAAAGCTGTGCTGAAGTCAAGAGAGTGAAGCTCGTAGTCGCGTTGAGCGGCTATGTGCAGTAGTACCCAAAGAGTGGTCATCTTCGGGGTGGGAGAGAAGGTCTGAAGGTAGTCAACTCCGTGCCGCTGACTGAAGCCTCGAGCCACGTAACGCGCCTTGAAGAAAGGCGGAGAACCCGGCGGCCGCTTCACCCTGAAAATCCACATGCCACTGACGATGTTCGCCCCAGGTGGGGGAACCTCGTCGACATAGGTGCCTGTGGACTTCCAGGAAGCCATCTCTGCGTCCATGGCTGACTGCCACTGTGAGGAGTAGGGAACCTCGATCGCCTCAGCGTACGATCGAAGAGTCGGGATGTCTGGTGCATCCGGGTCTCCCTCAAGGGCAATCAGTGTGAAGACGAGATAAGGCAAAGCAGCAGCAAAACACCGGAACTCCTCCTGCCTGTCCTCAAGGACGTCCGTGCTAAGAGCACACTCACCCCCGACGGACGGAGGACAGACAGACTCAGACTTATCAACAAGACTAGCAGCGTAGTCTAGACGATAGTGAGCAACAAAGTCGACAAGCTCAGCAACTAAGGCAAACGCAATAGTGGACTCAAAGGAAGGGTCAGTGACAACAGTAGCCAGGAGACGCGTGACAGTAGGACTGGCTACACGACGAGAGTCAGACTCCGGGTCAGCAAGGACAGGAAGAGAGGACTCTGGAGGAGACGGCAACGGGACACGCAGAGGAGCAATGGAAGGACGCAATGCCATCAGTGTGTGCGTGGGACCGCAGGAGGACGCGGACGCGGAGCACGACTACTAGTGTGAGCAGCACGAACAGGCGACGCAGGACGAGACGCAGGCTCACGACGCTCAGCAAGACCTCCAGTAGGAACAGTGTAGAGAGAAGGAGCAGGCAGGGGGGAGGCGGGCTGTAACTGTGACCGCGATTGGACGGGCCGTGGACACTCTAAGGGAGGAGCAGGACCAGTAGAGGGCGGGAGACCAAGAACCTGCTCAAGGAGCGGAACGAAGTACGGCCGCGGCCGCGCAGCGCCTCCAGGACCAGCAGGGACAGCACCAGTACCCCCAGCGGCAGCACCAGCGCCAGCAGCACCTCCAGCTCGAAGAGTGCCAACTCCAGCACCCTCAGACGCACCAGCGCCAGCAGCACGTCCAGCGCCAGCAGCACGTCCAGCGCCAACACCCCCAGTAGCTCCATCTCTAGCAGCTCCAGCAGCTCCAGCTCCAGCAGGACCGTCAGCTCCAGTACCGCCAGCAGCTCCAGCAGTACCTCCAGCAGGACAAACTCCAGCAGCCCCAGCAGCACCCCCAGTCCCAGCAGCTCCAGTACCGCCAGTACGAGCACCTCCAGGACCAGCAACAACAGCATCACCTCCAGCTCCAGCAGCACGGCTCCAGCGCCGGGCAAACCACTCGCGCAGCTCCTGCGGAGAGAGTAGCTCTCGCCTCGACGAAGCACCGCCAGCACCCCCAGGCTCCACACCCCTAGGCTCCGTACCCCCAGGCTCAGCACCCCAAGGCTCCGCACCCCTAGGCTCAGCACCTCAGACTCAACACCCCCAGGCTCAGCACCCCTAGACCCAGCACCCCCAGGCTCCGCACCCCCAGGCTCAGCACCCCCAGACCCGGCACCCGCAGGCTCAGAACCCCTAGCAGCACCAGAGTCAACAGCTACCTCGACAGGCTCAACTACGTCTACCTGGGACACACCTGACGGGGCAGGACCCTGAGGGGGGAGAGGGTCTACCAGATGAGGACCTGGTGCAAGGAAGAGCGGCGGCGGGGGAGGGGTGCAGTGCGGTAGGGGAAGAGACGGTAGTAAGGCACCGACTCGTCAAAGGTGACGTCCTGGGAGGACAGAACACGGCGCGAGGTGGGGTGGTAAAACTGCCAACCAGGCGCGTCAGGGGGGAAGCCAAGGAAGACGCAGGGAACAGCACGGGGAGACAGCTTGTCCGCAGACAAGTCGCGGACAAACGCCCGAGATCCCCAGACCCGAAACGGAGACGCATCGCCAACCTTCCCCGTCCACCGCAAGGTGGGGGAGGTCTCTGGCAAGGAGACCCGGGGCTGAAGGTTGAGCTGATGCGCTGCGTACTGAACCGCAAACCGCCACAGAAAATGGGGAGCAGCCGCATGGATCATGGACGTACGAGCGACGTCCATGACCATGCCAATGCGGCGCTCAGCAATCCCATTTTGATGTGAAGAGGCCGGAAGCGTGAAGGTCTAGTGGATGCCCTGTGCACGACAGAAGGCTCCCAGGCGGGCAAAGGAAAACTCCTCGCCTCTGTTAGAGTGCAGACGCAGAACAGGAAAGTCCGAGTCGAAACTCTCTCTGAGCTGGAGGCAAGCTGCGCGGATCCAGTCGATGAACACCTAAGTGACGTCACCTTTGCTGCGCAAGGGGAACACCGTGGTGTAACGCAAGTAGTCGTCAACCACCAATAGGAAGTAACGCTCGTGACCCTGGCCACGGACGCGGGCGGGGCCCCACACGTCCATGTGAAGAGTCTGCAGGGGAGCCTCTGTTGGAGGAAACTCGGAGGAGTGAGGGGCGTCGCGCTGCCGCCCCTCGACGCAGGGAACGGAGTTAGGGGCAGGCCCTTGAGGGAGGGGAGGGAGGGTCCGGGGGAGACCAGAGACAAGGACACGGGAGGCCATGCCTCGGAGACGAGGCAGGGAGGGGTGACCAAGGCGGTGGTGCGAAAGGAGAGTCTGGTGGGACAGGAGACGACACGAGCAGGGAGCAGACGCAGGACCAGACCTGGACGCTGCAGCAAACACCTGACTTGACGCAGCTACCTGACCAGACTCAGCAACCGGAGGAGACTTAGTAGTCAGTGTGTACAGGCTCGACCCCGGCTGACGGGTAAACGTGGCCAAGTGTCGGCCCGTCCTAGCACACGTACAGTGCGTCACCCGCCGACTCGCAGGGGTGAACTGGTCAACCCCCCTATCCTGTAGATCAGCACCACTCACCAAGTTCGTAGAGAACGAGGGGAGGTAGAGACCTGACAGGGTGCCAGAGGGGGCTGCCGGACACGGTAAGAAAGTGGAGAAGCGAGCAAGGACAGGACCCCCAGAGGGGTCCGCAAGGGAGATCGCAACCGGCTGACTAAGCGGGGTAAGCGTGGTGCGGTCTCGAAAGAAGGAGCGGGAAGCACCCGAGTCAAGGGTGAAGGTGTGTAAGGCCTGAGCCGACGTGGTACCTGAGAGAGCAGACTCACCAGCACCTGGGGCAGCAGACGCACTAGCACCTAGAGCGGCAGCCTCACTAGCACCTAGAGCAACAGCCTCAATGCCCGGGTCAGGCGGAACACACAGGTATCAGTCACCCTCATCACGAGTAGACACAGCATACATGGCAGCAAGGATAGCATCATAGTCAAGATCAAAGACAGCAAACCCCGCCCTAGACAGCTCTCCCCAGCGAGGGATCTCAGTGGCGTCAGGGAACTGGTGACGCCAAGCGTCCGTCAGGCGGCCGAAGCAGCGCTGGGTGGAGTGCGAGCCCCCGCACTGCCCAACAGCGCGGTCGCTAGTACGGAGGACGTAGGTACAGGGACCAGTACCCCCACCTCGCAAACGCCCAGCGTACCACTCACGAAGCTGCTGGGGGGACCGGGTCTCACGAGTGCGCTGCTGCTGTTGGCGCTGACCACCACCTAAGCCGCCCCGCTGCGCAGAGCCACCACGACTAGCTCCACCTCCTCCGCCGCCACCACCGCCACCACTGCCTCCTCCTCCGCTCCCACCGCCACCGCCGCCGCCGCCTCCGCCGCCACTGCCGCCGCCTCCGCCGCCACCGAAGCCCCCACCCCCGCCACCACTCCCACCACCACCCCCACCCCCTCCGCCTCCTCCACCTCCACCTCCACCGCCCCCGCCAGCCCCTCCAGCGCCCTTGCCCCCCTTGCCCTTGCCGGTGCGGCGTTGCCCGCTAGGGGCCGACGCAGCGCCGACTGACTCGGTGCCAACGAAGTCGACGGCAGCAGCTGAGGCAACAGAGGGCAAAAGGGGGGAGGGGAAGCACCCCTCAAAGACAGGGGCACGCGGGTCACCTCTAGAGGCTCCTACAGTGACTTTACTCTTCTCAGCTGCCAGGAGGCGCTCCTTGAGGAGGTCAACGGTGAGTGTGGTGGGGCAAATAGAGAGGAAGTGGTCCCTGACCGAGCGAAGGGAGTCAGGGAGCCGGGCGACTATGTAGTAGAGGGTGATGTACATGGGGGGAGGGTTCTTGGCGCAGAACTCAGCAGGGAGCACAGCGCGGTAGCGAGTGTCACTAGTGCAAAGGTGCGTAACGAGGTCAGCGACAGTGGAAAAGGCGGCGAGGTCAGGAAACAGGCACGGCAGTATGAGGCGGCTAAGAGCAGCAGTGGCAGTACGACGCTGTAGCGTGCAACTACAGCGTCGTACAAGGTCTTAGCAGTCTTGTACGGACTAAAGTGCGCACGCTCAGTGGTCGGTAAGTGGCGAAGCATAGCAAGACAGGCAGGAGCATCGCATGTGGCCCACTGTGAGCGAACAGTGCTGTCAGCATCAGTAGGCAGGGCTGGAGAGGCACCAGAGGTGAGATCGAACAGGTAGAATCCGTCTGTCCTATCGCACTGTAGGAAAAGCTGCTGTTCATCGACCCAGACCTCGAAGTCAACAGCACGACCCTCAGCATCAAAGGTAAGGACACTGGGGGTATTTCGAGGCCAAGAAAAAGCCTTCAGATATTATTCAGGTACCTGAGTGTCAGAATGTTATTATTGTCTAGCCTGCAGTGGGGTACTCTATGGCGAGTACAACCCAATTAGGGTTTCCTATATGTATGCCAATTGCTGCTAGTGCAACCACTCCTTTCTTCATTTCTGTTTCCACTTCTTGTTTCTGACATGCTATCAGAGCATGTCCTTCCTTGGCCTGTGGGCCCACCAACCTGCTTCTGCTGCTACTCGATCTGTCGCACGCCCCGTGGCGTGCGACGTCGGCGCGCGGCGGTTTACTCTCTGGCGCGCGCCCCGAGGCACGCGACCCCGTTTCTTCTTGGCGCGCCGGCCCCACTGGACCTACGCGCCGCACCCCGTCGACCCTTGCGTCGCCCCCGGGGACTCGCGCGCCACCCCTGGAGCTGTGCGCGACCCCCCCGCTGCCTCGTCGTGGAGCCTTGGGGAGCCGCGCGCGGCCCCTCTCTGCCCCGTGGTGGCGCCCTGGGGGTCGCGCACCGTCCCCCTCGCCGTTCCCCGCGCTCCTACCCCGTGCCACCCGTTTTAGGGTTTGGGGGTGGGGAGTGTGGGGGTGGCGGTTGTGGGGGTGCCGGTTGTGTGCGCCGTCCCCAACTCCTCCTCCTCCGTCTCCCGCTGCTGCAGCTGCCGCTCAGGGGGGTGGGTGTGTGGGAGCCGAAGGAGTGGTGCTAGAGGGGAGACGTGGGAGTGGAACTAGGGGTACAGCAAGGAGTCTATGAAAGGGGGTGGGATAGTTGGGGGAGGTTGAGCGGAGGCTGCCGTCTTGTCGTCCGCAGCACCTGTAGTCCGGGGCGCTGTTCTGGTAGCCCAGAGAGCTTGCTGTTCCTGTCGCCCGTGGGTCCGTTGCTCTTGCCGCTCCTTGTAGCCGCCGAGCCAGTTACTCCAGTAGTCCTGGGTGCTGTCCCGGTAGCCACTGTGTGCGCGAAACTGTTGCCCGTGTGTCTGCAGCTTCAGCCATCGTCTCCGATCTTCTCTCCCCTCACAGTCCCTCCTCCTCACTTGCCCTCTGTGATTACCTCTAGCTCAGCTGATAATTGTGAACTATTGCTATGCTTGCTCATTGTGCTGATTACACCCCACTTTGGCTATGGGGGTGTGTCAGAATGTTATTATTGTCTAGTTTGCTGTGGGGTACTCTGTAGCAAGTACAACCCAATTAGGGTTTCCTATATGTACGCCAAGTGCTGCTAGTGCAACCACTCCTTTCTTCATTTCTGTTTCTACCTCCTCATTCTGACACTGAGAAGTTGGGCAAACCACTACGGAGTGTTGAACAGGGTCGTGCGTTCTGAGGAGTTAACATTCTCTCCCCGCAGCATAGTGTTAAGGCTCCCCATTGCCCAAAGGAGAAGCCTACACAACTGCAAAGGCTTGGGGGAAGGTTCCAGGCCAAGACGAAGCTGAATCAGCCTCGGATAAATCCTTCTAACCCAACTCTGTTGAAAACTGATATGGAGTCAGCAGCTTCGAGCGCAGGATCGAGGGATAATCTATTCGACGTACCCTACGATCATATAAGCGAGACCATCTATGGTTACTCGGAGCAGCAACAACCGCTACTACTCCAGGTGATCTGCAATGGGCCACGCCTCCAGGCACTTGTGGACAGCGGTGCGTATCACTCGGTGTGCGACCGCGGGACGTTGGAGATAATTGGAGAATCTTCGGAGGAGACCAAGATCACGGCAACGATGATGGACGGCACGAAACTTCCCATTCACGGCAAAGCATCACTGCAGTTGCACATAGGGGAACTAAGGTGGAAGCCGACGTTGCTGGTCACGAACATCAAGGGATCAGATTTCATCTTGGGGCGAGATTTCCTGAAGCAGTTCAACCCTGAGATCGACTGACACGCATCTGCAACAACGGGAAACGAGTGGAGCTGCGAAGCTGGACGGATACACGGAGCGTTCCTGAAACGACTCTGGCACGGTTTGAACGGACGGTGAATGAGAGTAACATGGGTTACTTAGCACTGGTTATGGCAGCAGAACAAGAGGAGAAGCCGAGTTCGGAGCTATCTGCAGCAGTGAAGGAGGTCTTGCAGCAGTACAAGGATATAATGCCCGACGACCTACCTCCAGGCGTACCTCTAGCACGCACCCACAAGCACGAGATCGTGGAGGAACCAGGTGCGAAACCCGTCTCACGTGCACCATACCGACTGAGTCCGACCGAACTGACAGACATGAAGAAACAGATAGAGTATCTACTGGACAGACTGAGCGTCTCAATCAGGTGGTTGAACAGTTACTGCGCACAGCTTGCAAAGACGACGTCAGCCACTGGGACACACAGTTACCGACCCTAGAGTTCGCTTACAACAACGTATCTCATGCTGCCACAGGGAAAACTCCTTTCTTCCTGTGTTACGGACGGGAACCACTCACACCACAGCAGCCAACCACACCGGCACACGTCCAAGCCGCACATGACTTCGTCACCACCATGCAGCAGCTATGGGAGAAGACTCAGCGACGACTCACCACGATGCAGACCTCCTAGAAGCAGTATGCCGATCGTCAGCGATGTGATTGTGAAATTGAACGAGAATGAAAAGACTAAGGGAAAGTTGGGTACAAGTACAAACCCAAGAAAGCTGTACCCCATATGTGCGACCCCACTATAGCCTACAGCAGCTAAGTCATATAAATCTGACACATCCCCATAGGCAGAGTGGGGGAGAACAAGGGGTCACAAGACCAGTCAAGCAAAGCAAAGCAAGCTCAGGGTGGATCACAACGTCACCACACATTCCGAGCACAAGTTCAAGGCCACAAGGCCAGTTCACATGCAGGATAACATATATATATAAGGCTAAATAAGCAAGAGCAGGTGTATATATATATGTAACAGTACAAACAAGGTCAAGGGGTGAGCAAGTGAGGCAAGGTAGGCACAAGACCCAACTGAGTACAGAAGCGCTGATGATCACAAGGCGCAAGTGCCTTGGTGAAGATATCAGCAGTGTTGGCCTAAGAGGCCATGTACGCAAGGCGCAGCTGACCACGATGCTGTAGCTCATGAGCAAGGAAGTAGCGAAGAGCAACGTGCTTCGTTCTGTGCTCCATTCTCTGATCCCGACACAAGGCCAGCATGGCCTTGTTGTCTACGTACAGCACTGGAGGAGAACGAGGCCGCTCTCCGAGGTCACTCAGCACGTAGATGAGCCAGCGAAGCTCCTGTGCAGCCATGGCCCCTGCGTAGATCTCAGCCTCACAACTGGAGCCGAGAACAGAAGACGAGCGGGTAGCCCGCCACGAAACAGAGCCGGAACCAAGGCTGAAGGTGTAACCCTGTGACGACCGCTGCGTAGCCTGGTCGTCAGCCCAAGAAGCGTCTGCGTGCCCAGTGAGGACCACTGGACTCTGCCCTCCAAGCACAAGCCCTATGCCCGACGTACTGCACAAGTAGCGCAACACCGTCTTCGCTGCGGCCATGTGCTCCGGTCTGTGTCTCCCAAGAGCAACATAGCGTGCGAGAATGCTAAGAGGGTATGCAAGGTCAGGTCGTGTGCAGGTCATCAGGTACATGAGGCAGCCAACAAGCTCTGGGTACGGGCCACTCGACTCTACGGGCCACTCATCTGAGTCAGGGTAATGGTGCGCCGTGCTCTGTCCCGGGTGATCTGCAAGCCAAGGTAGCTGCGCAGTTCACCCAGGTCTGTGCACGTGTGTCTTTTCTGCATCTTGGACTACACGTGGGCGGGTCCAGCAGCGTCATCTGTGGCAAAGACCAAGTCGTCGACGTACACGAGGATGTAGAACGGCGGCAAAGAAATGTCGGTGCGCAGAAACTGCGACGGGTCTGTAGTAGAGGGAGCAAACCCAAGAGCCGCAAGTGTAGTCCTCAGTGTGTCGTGCCACTCACGCGGTGCCTGCCGGAGATCGTAGACTAGCCGCCGGAGGCTCCACTGGGTGCCAGGAGGAAAAGTCCCAGGGAAGCCAGGTGGGCGGCGCAGCCAGATCTCCTCGTGCAGGCTGCCATGCAAGAAAGCAGTGCTGAAGTCAAGAGAGTGTAGCTCGTAGTCACGGTGAGCAGCTCTGTGCAGCAGTACCCGAAGAGTGGTCATCTCCGGGGTGAAAGTAGTCAACTCACTGCCGCTGACTGAAGCCACGAGCCACGTAACGCGCCTTGAAGACAGGCGGAGAACCCGCGGCCGCTTCACCCTGAAAATCCATATGCCACTGACGATGTTCGCCCCAGGGGGGGGAACCTCGTCAACGTAGGTGCCTGTGGACTTCCACGAAGCCATCTTTGCGTCCATAGCTGCCTGCCACTGAGAGGAGTAGGGACCCTCTATCGCCTCCGCGTAAGAGCGCGGAGTCGGGATGTCAAGTGCATCCGGGTCTCCCTCAGGGGTAAGTATTACGGACACGAGATGAGGTGAAGAAGCAACCAAACACTGGAACTCCTCCTGCCTGTCCTCAAGGACGTCCGTGCCAAGGGCACACTCACCCCTGACGGACGGAGGACAGACAGACTCAGACGCAGCAACAAGACTAGCAGCGTAGTCTAGACGACAGCGAGCAGCAAAGTCGACGAGCTCAGCAACTAGGGTAGACGCAGCAGTGGACTCAAAGGAAGGGTCAGTGACAACAATAGCAAGGAGACGCGTGACAGTCGGACTGGCAGCACGAAGGGCGTCCGACTCCGAGTCAGCAAGAATAGGAAGAGAGGACTCAGGAGGTGAAGGCAAAGGGGCACGCAGAGGAGCAGTGGACAGACGCAGAGACATCCGGTGCATGCTGGGCACAGGGGGAGGACGCTGACGCGAACCACTACCACTAGCGGGAGCATCACGGACAGGCGACGCAGGACAAGACGCAGGCTCACAACGCTCAGCAAGACCTCCAGTAGGACCAGTGTAGGGAGAAGGAGCAGGCAGTGGGGAGGCCGGCTGTAACTGTAACTGTGACGGGACAGGCTGTGGACACTTAGAAGGGAGGAGGAGGACCATTAGAAGGCGGGAGACCAAGAACCTACTCAAGGAGCGGAACGAAGTACGGCCGAGGCCGCGTAGCGACTCCAGTCACAGCAGGGACAGCACCAGTACCCCCAGCAGCTCCAGTAGCTCTAGGACCTCCAGCAGCACCAGTAGCACCCCCAGCAGGACCGCCTCCAGTACCGCCAACAGTTCCCTCAGCGCCAACACCCTTAGCAGCTCCAGCTCCAGTCGGACCACGAGAAGACGCAGTGGTTCCAGCTCCAGTAGTAACCGCAGGCCCAGCAGCTCCAGTACTCCTAGTACGAGCACCTCCGGGACCCGTGGCACCAGCACCCTCAGCAGCCGAAGAACCTCCAGCTCCAGCATCACGCCTCCAGCGCCGGGCAAACCACTCACGCACCTCCTGTGGAGAGAGTGGCTCCCGTCAAGACGGAGCACACGGAGAACCTCCAGGCCCAGCACCGCCAGACGCCACACAAGCAGTCCTAGCTCCCTAAAGCTTTGCACCCCCAGGCTCAGCACCTCCAGGCGTAGCACCCCCAGGCTCAGCTCCCCCAGTCGTAGCACCCCCAGGCTCAGCACCCCCAGTCTCAGCACCCCCAGTTGTAGCACCCTCAGGCTCAGCACCCCCAGGCTCAGCACCCCCAGGTGTAGCACCCACACGCTCAGCACCCAAGAGTCAGCACCCCCAGGCTCAGCACCCCCAGCAGCACCAGAGTCACCAGCAACCTCCACAGGCTCGACTGCGTCTACCTGGGACACACCTGATGGGGCAGGACCCTAAGGGGGAAGGGGGTCTACCGGGGGGGGGACCTGGCACAAGGATTAGCGGTGGCGGGCGGAGGGACAGAGTGCGGTAGGGGAAGAGACGGTAATAGGGGACCGACTCGTCAAACGTGACGTCATGGGAGGACAGAACACGGCGAGAGGTGGGGTGGTAGAACTGCCACCCTGGCGCGTCAGGGGGGAAGCCAAGGAAGACGCAGGGAGCAGCACGAGGGGACAGCTTGTCCGCAGACAAGTCACGGAAAAACGCCCGAGATCCCCAGACACGGAACGCAGACGCATCGCCAACCTTCCCCGTCCACAGCAATGCTGGGGAGGTCTCCGGCATGGAGACCCTGGGCTGAAGGTTGATCTGATGCGCCGCGTACCGAACCGCAAACGGCCACAGAATATGGGGGGCAGCCGCATGGATCATGGACGTACGAGCGACGTCCATGACCATGCCAATGTGGCGCTCATCAATCCCATTTTGCTGTGGAGAGTCCGGAAGCGTGAAGGTCTGGCGGTTGCCTCGTACACGACAGTAGGCTCGTAGAAGGCCAGAGGAGAACTCTCCGCCTCTATCAGAGTGCAGAGCACAGGAAAGTCCGAGCCGAAACTCTTCCTGAGCTGGAGACGAGGTGCGCAGATCCAGTCGATCAACACCTCAGTGACATCACCCTTGCTGCGCAAGGGGAAGACTGTGTTGTAACGCGGGTAGTCGTCAACCACCAGCAGGAAGTAGCGCTCGTGACCCTGTCCACGGACGTGGGCCGGGCCCCACACGTCCATGTGAAGCGTCTGCAGCGGGGCCTCTGTCGGAGGAAACTGGGAGGAGTGAGGTGCAGCACGCTGCCGCCCCTCGACACTAGGGACGCAGGTAGGGGCAGGCCTTGGAGGAAGGGGAGAGAGGGACCGGGGAAAACCAGAGACAAGGACACGGGAGGCCATGCCTCTGAGACGAGGCAGGGAGGGGTGACCAAGGCGGTGGTGCCAGAGGAGAGTCTCGTGAGACAGGAGGTGACACGAGTAGGGGGCAGACTCAGGACCAGACCTGGACGCTGCAGCAAACACGTGACCCGACGCAGCTACCTGACCAGACGCAGTGACTGGAGGAGACTCAGTGGTCAGTGTGTACACACTCAACCTCGGCCGACGTGTAAACGTGGCCAAGTGTCGGCCCGTCCGAGCGTCCATGCAGCGGGTCACTCGCTGGCTCGCAAGAGTGAACTGGTGAACCCTCGCATCCTGTAGGTCAGCACCACTCACCAAGTTCGTAGAGAACGAGGGGAGGTAAAGACCAAACAGGGTGCCAGAGGGGGCCGCCGGACACGGGAGGACAGTGGAGAAGTGAGAAAGGACAGGACCCCCAGAGGGGTCTGCCAGAGAGACTGCAACTGGCCGACCAAGCGGCGTGAGTGTGGTGCGGTCTCGAAAGAAGGAGCGAGAAGCCCATGAGTCAAAGGTGAAGGTGTGGGAGGCCGGAGCTGACGTGGTACCTGAGAGAGCAGACGCACCAGCACCTGAGGAAGCAGACGCACTAGCACCTAGAGCAGCAGCCTCGCTAGCACCTAGAGCAGCAGCCTCACCAGTACCTAGAGCAGCAGTGCCAATGCCCGGGTCGGGCGGAGGCTGAGCGCGCTCTGGGCAGGAAAAAAAAGTTGGTGGGCCCTAGGAACAGTTCCCACAGGGGATCACTCAGTAGCAGTCAGAGATCAAGTGCTTCTCGACACGCGCAACTTGAACCTGTCTCACCTACCATCCAAACTCCGTCCTCGCTTCTGTGGTCCTTTTCTTGTTGAGGAACAGGTGACACCAGTTACATTCCGCTTGCGCTTACTAGATTCATGGAAGCTTCACAACGCTTTCCATGTCTAGCTACTGAAACCCTACAAGGACCCCAACCTACTGTTCCAGGGACGGTAGCTACCACCACCACCACCTGTACTCATACAGGATAAACTAGAATACGAGATTGAGCGCGTTCTCACTCATCGGCGCGGCGGCGGCAAGGCCCTCGAGTTCCTGATACGCTGGAAGGGATACGACCCCACTGAGGACAGTTGGGTTGCAGAAGCTGATATGGGCAACGCACGCCGTGCTCTCAAGGACTACCTTGTTAAGCAGGGTGTATCTCACGCCACCCAGCTTTGAAGGGGGGGACGTGTGAGAGTATGACGGCTTATGCCAGCTATGCTTGCTTGCCTTTACTTTATTATGCTATTTCTAGCATAAGATAATTATATGCATGCATGAATTGCTTGATTTCCTAGGCTAGGTGCTTTCCTATATTATATTATACTTATAGCACCGAGCTAGGTTGCGTGCACCGAATTCTGGCCTTTCGGATACCACAGAATTGCCTTCTACCGAATTCGGGAAGGATCTGTTCGGGACGCTTCGCGACCCGCGGAACCTTCGCGTAACACCTGGTTACGGGGCCTTGTGTCGAGCATATATATAGCCTCGTGTTGTACCCAGGTGATCATTCAATTCAATTACAATTCTCTTTTCTGAGCTCGATCATAGATCCTCACAGTAGCGGACTCCATGGTGAAAAAAGAGTTGGGCCTAGGATTAGCTCGCAACGGCAGGCAAAGAAAACCGGGCTAGGAAATGCTGGAGCTAGCTGCTGGAGCAAGGAGCGGTTGGAGCAAGGAGTGGCTGGAACTAGACTCAACCAGAGTTGCAAATAGCTTGAGCAAGTAGCGGGTGGAGCTAGACACAGCCGGAGCGAGGAGCACTGGATTTAGGAGCGGCTGGAGCTAGGAGTAGATGGAGCTAGGAGTGGCTACAACAAGACACGGCCAGAGCTAGGAGTACTCGAGCGAGAAGTGGCTACAACTGTTGCTTGCGGTGACATGGCAGTAGGTGTGCATGAGACAGTGGGCACTGTTGGGATGGGGGGGCACGGGTAGCACTGCTGGTGGCCTATACTACTGATGCAGCTGGCACTACCGGCACTCTTGGTGGCTGGCGACTGGTGGCCGCAAGGGCGGAGCGTAGGCAGTTAAGGCGTGGGTGCGTGTTGTGGCAGCAGCGGTAGTGGGGTGTGCAGCGGCTGCTGTGTGCACATGCTGCTGTGCATCTGCTCGTGCGGCTACTTCTACGTGTGCAATTGTTTCTGTGTGTGCGGCAGCTGCAGCGCCTGTGACTGTTGTTGCACGCGCAGCTGCTGCTGTGCGTGTGGCTGTTGTTGGACAACGAGCTTAACTAGTAACTAGGTTTAATAGTAGCATCCATGGTGAGAGAGGGAGTGCATGAAAGTCGAGTAAGTTGGGAAGCGATATTGGCCAAAGACGTTCGATAATGAGGAAAAGTACAAAGAGATAGGCACAAAACAAGTGGTGCACCACCAACAAGACAAGAAGTTATATAGATTCATAGTTTGGCAGCTGTTGCTGCGCGTGCAACTCCTGCTGTGCGCATGGCTGTTGCTGCGGCTTTGTGTGCGCAGCTGTGCGAGCGTGGCTGCACGGCAGCGTGCGATCTGCAGTGCGTGCGGCTGTCCGCGTGCAGGTGCAGATGTTATGCGCGTGGGGTTGTTGCTGTATGCGTGGCGGCTGCTATGCACGCAGCGGTTGTGTGTGCGCGCTACCAACGGGGTGGGGAGCGCCGCCTACTACGTGTAGTCATGGCTGGGCGGCGCGCGCTGCTGGGCGGCGTGCTTTCTATCGCGCTCTTTGGGCTAGTGCGCTCATAGTTTCTGACCGTCTGGCGGAGGGTATCAAACCTTGTTTATATGTTCTTAGTTTTGCTAGGCAACAGGGAGGTGCTCAGTATAGAGTACAACCACAGTTAGGATTTACTATTTGTATCTCCCTGTTGCTAGTCATTCACCATTCCTGCTTAGTAATTCTGACATGGTTTCAGAGCTGGTTTGTCAGTAGGACCTCTCCGTTAGGGACCACCAACCGTAGGAACTGCACGTTTTTTGCCCTGCCCTGCCCGCACGCCGCCCTGCTGCTCGTGCGCTAACCTGCCTTACAGCCCGCGCGCTGCCCTACCTTGCAGCCCGCGCGCTGCCTTGCCCTGCAACCCGCGTCACCCAGCTGCCCGCGTTGCCCTGCTGCCCGCGTCGCCCTGCAGCCTGCACGCTCAGCAGTCAGTATGCTACCCTGCCTGCGCTGCCCTGCCCACGCAGCCCTGCAGCCCGCGCGCTGCCCTGCCCTGCATTCCGCGTGCTACCCTGCCCTACAGCCAGCGTTGCCCTACTGTCCGCGTCGCCCTACTGTCTGCGTCGCCGTGCTGCTTGCGTCGCCCTGCTGTCTGCGACGCCCTACAGCTCGCACACCCTGCAGCCTGCATCGTCCTGCTGCCCGTGTTGCCCTGCAGCTTGCACGCCCTGCTACTCACGTCGCCCTGCAGCCCGCGCGCCCTGCAGCCCACGTCGCCCTGCTATCCGGGACGCCCTGCAGCTGACACGCTCTGCAACCCATGTCGCCCTGTTGCCGTCAACACCCTGCAGCTCGCACACCCTGCTGCCCGCGTTGCTCTTCAGCCCGCATCGCCCTACATCCCGCGCGCCCTGCTGCCTGTGTCGCCCTCCTGCCCACACGCCCAGTAGCCCGCGCGCTGCCCTGTCCGCCTTGCCTTGCAGCCAGCGCGCTGCCCTGTCCTGCAGGCCGCGCGCTGTCTGCCTGCTATTGGCGCCGCCCACGCGCACTGCACGCCCTGCCCGCGCGCTGCCCTGGCTGCTGCCCTACCCATGCACTTCGCGTCTTGCTAGTTGCTGTGCCCCGACCCTGCCTGAGTCGCGCAGCCCTGCCCGAACCGCGCCGAATTGCCCGGCTGACCCGCCCTGCCTAGCTGACCAGCCACTACAGCGAGTCCAGCCTCTACAGCGACTACCGCCAGAACTACAGCAGTCGCCACTAACGCCCATGTGCCGCTGCTACTAACTCCCACTACTTGCCGTGGCCACCATCACCGTCGTAGCAGCTTATGGGGATGGACAGCAGCAGCAGCGTCAGCCACAGACTCTATCGCCGCAGCAGCTTCGCGAGTCGGTTATCCGGTGAGGCCGCTCAAGTGCTAGAGCTTGGGATTTCATAAGTGCTGGCGGTACTGGGCACCAGCCGCAGTATCGTCGACTCAAGACGGTCTCGCCGCAGCAACTTTGTGAGTGGGTTATTCAGCCAGAGTCAGGAGGTATTGGGTACCCCTGGTTGGGGTACTGGTACTGGAGGTACTACTGTAGGTATTGGACACGGTAGCAGAGTCAGGAGGAGACCCTCTTAGTGCAGTAGCTTCGCGAGTGGCTTTCTCAGCGGCGCGTCTCTGGTAGTGCCGAGGCTGCTAATCTAGGTGTCTATGAGCCTGGTAGCATAGATGCACGTCCTGTGGATGCTTTACACACCTTCACGCTTGACTCAGGCGCAATCCGTTGCTTCTTCCACGACTGCACCACAGTTACACCGCTCATTGCACCTGTCCCGATCAGTCTGGCTGACCCCTCTGGGGACCCAGTCGTAGCCTATTCCTCCACCGTTCTCCCATGTCCGGCAGCCCCTTCTGGCTTGCTTGCAGGTTTCCACCTCCCCTCATTCACTACGAACTTGGTGAGTAACACTGCCCTCCAGAACCTGTTTTTCACAGTCACTACTCTTGGGGGTGAGGGAGTGGCGATCTGTATAGACTCCTACACTGGTGAGCACCTTGCCGCGCTCACTTGATAGCCTGAGTCCACTATGTACACCCTGACCACTGCGTCTGCACAAGTGGCTACGTCAGGTCCGGTGACTGCGTCGAGTCAGGTGTCTGCGTCTGGTCAGTTAGCTGCGTCGTGCTCGTGTCGGGTGCTTCCCAACCAGACTCTCCTCTGGCACGACCGACTCGGTCACCCCTCTTTGTTGCATCTCTGCAACATGCACTCCTGTCTCCTTGTCTCTAGCCTTCCCAGATCACTGCCCCCCCTCCCGCGCTCGCCTGCCCCGCCGTGCCTTCTCTGCGTCGAGGGGCGGCAGTGCGCCGCTCCTCACTCCTTGTTTTCTCCCACCACTGCTCCTCTGCGGACTCTCCACTTGGACGTGTGGGGCCTGGCCCCCATCCATGGGATGGACCAGGAGCTCTACTTCCTGTTGGTTGTTGACGACTATACGTGCTAGACCACGGTCTTCCCCTTGCGGAGCAAGGCGGACGTCCGCGGTGTTTTGATCCCCTGGATCTGCGCTACTCGTCGCCAGCTCCGCGAGCGCTTTTGTTGGGACCTTCTAGTCTTACGTCTGCACTCTAACAAGGGCCGTGAGTTCTCTTCCGGCCTCCTTGTGGAGTTCTATCAACATAAGGGCATCGTCCAGCTGTTCACGCTTTTGGCCTCTCCGCAGCACAATGGGATTGCTAAGCGTCACATTGGCGGTTGCTCTTACTTCCATGATCCATGCAGCTGCTTCCCATTTTCTGTGGTTGTTTGCACTCCGATACCCCGCACATCAGCTCAACCTCTGGCCCCTTGTCTCTTTGCCAGAGACCTCTCCCACACTTTGTTGGATGGGAAAGGTTGGCGATGCGTCGGCGCTTCGGGCCTGGGGCGCGCTCTCCCTTATTCGTGATACCACCGCGAGCAAGCTCTCTCTTCTCACTCTCCGCTGCGCCTTCCTGGGCTTCCCCGCTGATGCCCCGCCGTGGCAAATTTATCACCCTCGCTCGCGTCGCGTCCTGTCCTCCCAGGACGTCACCTTTGACGATTTGGTCTGTTTCTACAGGCTCCACCTGCACGCCTCCCACCCGGTCCCCTTGGTGCCTCTCGACCTAGTACTAGTTCACCCCCCGGTAGACCCCCTCCCCCTACAGGGTCTGCTCCCTTAGGTGTGTCCCAGGTATAACCACCCCCCTTAGTTGAGGCTTTGGAGATCTCTTTTGACTCCTCTGAGGGGAAAAAAGGGGGTCGACCCCACCGCTGACGACACGGCGGCCACTCGCCGCTCTTCATGCTTGGAGACCCCTCCTTGTTTTCTGCCTCGAACGTCTTCGCCGCCTCTGCAGCCTGTAGCTGTGGACACGGGTGCTACTGGGGGTGGTGACATTGGGGGTGAGGACTCTGGAGGTGCTGAGACTAGGAATGAGGGTTCTGGAGGTGCTGAGACTGGGGGTGAGGGTTCTGGGGGTGCTAAGACTGAGGGTGGTGCGATTTGTAGTGGTGTTGGGGCCGTGGGTACTCCTGCTGCAGTTCCTAGCGTTGGCCAGCAGCAGACGCCTAGTTGACTCATGACACCATCACCGCAGCAGCTTTGTGAATGGGTCGTTCGGCGAGGCCGCTCTGGTGCTAAAGCTAGGAGTTTCCTCGACGCTGGAGGTGCTGCAGCTGCTGAAGGTGCTGGTGCGGCTGGCGCTGGTTGTGCTGGAGGTGCTCGAGCTGCTGGAGCTGGAGGTGCTGGTGCTGGAGGCTCTGGAGCTGGTGGTGCTGCTGATGCTACTGGTGCTGAAGGTGATGGAGCTGCTGGTGCTGGAGGTGCTGCTGGTACTGGAGGTGCTGGTGCTGCCGGTGCTGGAGGTGCTGCTGGTGCTGGAAGAGCTACTGGTACTGCTGGTGCTGGAGGTGCTGCTGGTACTAGAGGTGCTGGTGCTGGAGGTGCTGGAGCTGCTAGCATAGGAGGTGCTAGAGCTGGAGGTGCTGTGGTACTGGAGGTGGTGGTGCAGGAGGTGCTGGAGCTGCTGGTGTTGGAGGTGCTTCTGGTTGTGGAGGTGCTGGAGTTGGAGGTGCTGGTGGTGTTGGAGGTGCTGGTGCTGCTGGCACTGGAGGTGCTAGAGTTGGAGGTACTGGAGTTACTGGAGCTGGAGGTACTGGAGGTGCTAGAGGTGCTGGAGCTAATGGAGCTAGAGGCATTGGTGGTTCTGGGGGTGCAACTTCTCAGCCACTGCAATCTTCGCTTCGCCACATGCTCAGTCTCCTGCCTGCTGCTACTGAGTTCCCAGTCGCAAGTACTACTCTTCCGGTATTATTTCCGCTAGCTGACCCATCTCCACCATAGCTACCACCCGCCTCCCTGCTACCTGCTCCTTCTCCCTACAGTTAGGTGGCTGACTCCCTGACTGACCTTCGTGACGTTCTTGACCTGCTGTCATACTCGCCTCCTCGCCACTGTCGTCATTGACCCTTCCTTTGAGTCTACTGCTGCGTTTGCCCTAGTCACTAAGCTAGTTGACTTTGCTGATAGGAGTCATCTCGACTACGTCGTGAGTCTTGTTTCTGTGTCTGAGTATGTCTGTCCTCCGCCCATCGGGGGTGGGCGTGCCTTTAGCAGTGACGTTCTTGAGGACAAGCAAATTGAGCTTGAGTGTCTTGCGACCACTTTACCTCGTCTCGCATCCATGCTGCTTTGCCCTGAGGGAAACCCGGATGCACTTGACATCCCTACCCCGCGCTCTTACCCTAAGGCGATCGTGGGTGAGCTTTCCTCTCAGTGGCAGACAGCCATGGAAGTAGAGATGGCTTCCTGGAAGTACACAAGCACCTATGTCGACAAGGTTCCTCCTCTTGGGGCGAACATAGTCGATGGCATGTAGATTTTCAGGGTGAAGCGGCCGTCGGGTTCTTAGCCTGCCTTCAAGGCGCGTTATGTTGCTCGAGGCTTCAGTCAGCGACAGGGGGTGGAATTCTTCCAGACCTTCTCCCCCACCCCAAAGATGACTACTCTTCGGGTGTTGCTGCACGTTGCAGCACAACGTGACTACGAGCTGCACTCCCTCGAATTCTCCACAACTTTCTTACAAGGCAGCCTTCACGAGGAGATCTGGTTGCATTGCCCACCTGGCTTCACTGGGTCATTTCCTGAGGGCACTTAGTGGAGCCTCCGGCGGCCAGTCTATAGTCTCCGCCAGGCGCCCCGAGAGTGGCACGACACATTGAGGACGACACTTGCGGCTCTTAGGTTTGCTCCTTCCTCTGCTGACCCGTCGTTGTTTCTACGCACCGACACTTTTCTGCCGCCGTTCTACATTCTCGTATACATCGACGACTTGGTTTTTGCTACTGCTGACAGTGAGGCACTGGCCCTAGTAAAGGTGGAGCTGTAGAAGAGACACATCTGCCCTGACCTAAATGAGCCGCAGAGCTATCTTGGCTTGCAGATCACCCGGGTTAGAGCACGGCGCACCATCACCCTGACTCAGTCACTCATGGTGCAGCAGGTCCTTCAACGCTTCGGCTTTACGTGGTTCTCGCCACAACCCACTCCTCTGCCTACAGGCCACTAGCTCTCAGCTCCACCTTCGGACAAGTCTGCAGAGACGAGTGGTCCATATCCAGAGCTTGTAGGTTGCCTCATATACTTGATGACGTGCACATGACCTGACCTCGCGTACCCTCTCAGCCTCTTGGCTCTCTATGTGGCTCCCAATAGACACCGAAAGGTGCATTGGGATGCTGCAAAGAGGGTACTGCGTTACTTGGGGCTTGTGCTTGGAGGACAGGACTCAGTGGTACTCACAGGTCACTCAGACGCTTCCTGGGCCGACGACCATGCGACTCAGCGGTCGTCACAGGGCTACAATTTCAGTCTTGGCTCTGGTTCTGTCTCCTGGAGGTCCACTCGTTTGTCTTCTGTGCTTGGTTCCACCTGTGAGGCTGAAATCTACACTGGGGCTATGGCTGCAAAAGAGCTACGCTTGCTAACCTACCTGCTGACCAACTTGGGGGAGCGGCCTCGTTCTCCTCTAGTTCTGTACGTCGACAACATTCCAAGCTTGCCATGTGTCACGAGCAGAGACTGGAGCACAAAACGAAGCACATTGCTCTTCGATATTTTCTTGCTCGAGAGCTGCAGCAGCGTGGTCAGCTTTTCCTTTCCTACGTGGCCTCTTGGGCCAACATTGCTTATGTCTTCACCAAGGCCCTCGGGTCTGGTGATCATCAATGTTTATTCACTGCCCTTGGGCTTCTGCCCACTCCGCCTCACCTGCTTGTCTCTTGATCTTGCACTTGTTGTACACTGATATATATATTTATACCTGCATGTTTAGAGTTGATAGGCTGTAATCATTGTACTGTCTTGCTATTAGGGCATGTTCCTACGCTCTTATAAGGCAAACCTCTTGTCAGGCTCGCTTGGTAAACTTCGCAAGGGTTTTTGGGTTTTTGGGAAATTTCTATGTGTTTTGACGCGAGCCTGATAAAAGGTTGGCCTGATAAGGGGCCGTAGGAACATGCCCCTTTTATTCTGCATGTGAACTGGCTTTGTGGTCACGATGCGTGGTGATCTTGAGATCCACCCTGGGCTTTGCATTGATTTCATCGCGGAAAAGGGAAGTGCGAATAAAACCTAAAAGTTACTGTTTCGTAACTTTCCAGTTGCATTTCCCGCGCAAGAAAAAAGTCTGACTCGAAAACTGTGGTAGCATCAGTAACTTGCGAAGTGACTTTCCTGTCACATTCCCAACACAAACTGTACACTTCGGTGCAATTGTGAGGTATACGGTAATGCAACTAGGGAGGTGGAAAACGTCACTCTTGAGCAACCTACGTGAAAGTATCACGACAACGCCACGTGGCATACGACGTACTGTAGATGAAACTCAAACTTGCTGATGTGGCGGACAACGTTCTCTAACGGCAACTGTCGGATCAGATTGAAATCGACGCCCATGAGTGTCAGATTCATATGACATAGCTGCTGTAGGCTATAGTGGGGTAGCACATATGGGGTACAGCTTTCTAGGGTTTGTACTTGTACCCAACTTTCCCTTCGTCATTTTCATTCTCGTTCATTTTCTCATGGTATCGAGCAGGTTCCCCTGTGGGAACTGTTCCTAGGGCCCACCACCTTTTTTTTCCTGCCCGGAGCGCGCTCTACTCTGCTCGAGTCGCGCTCCCCCCTTAGCGGCCCCGTCGCGTCGCGCTTGCGGCCCAGTCGCGTCGCCCTCGCGGCCCCGTCACGTCGCGCCGCCCTAGCGGCCGCGTCGTGCCGCCCTCGCGGCCCCGATCCGCCACCCTCACGGCTCCGTCGCGTCGCGCCGCCCTCGCGGCCCTTTCGCGCAGCCCTCGCGGCCCTTTCGTGCTGCCCTCGCGGCCTTCTCAAGCCGCCCTCGCAACCCCCTCCTAGCCTACCCTGTGGGCCGGGAAGGGCAGCGCCGGGCCTACCCCTGCGGCCCCGGCGCCACCCTTCCCGGCCCCGGCGCCACCTCTGCTGGCCCCATCGCCTACCCCTGCGGCCCCGGCGCCGCCCTTCCCGGCCCTGGCGCCGCCTCTGCTGGCCCCGTAGCCTACCCTGTGGCCCGGCGCTGCCCTTCCCGGCCCCAACGCCGCCTCTGCTGGCCCCGTCGCCGCTCCACCCGGCCCCGCCACCGTCCCCACGCGGCCCCGCCGTCACCACCGAGCCCCTGGCGCCGCCGAGCTGCTGCCGAGCCGCCTGAGCCACCCGAGCCGCTCGAGCCGCCGCGCCACCTGAGCCGCCCAAGCCGCCGGGTCGCCGAGCTGCCGAGCTGCCGTACCGCCGAGCCGCCCGAGCCGCCAGTGCCACCGAGTCACCGAGCCGCAGTTGTTGCCGAGCCGCCGTACCGCCCGAGCCGCCCGAGCTGTCCGAACCGCCGAGCCGCACGAGCCGCCCTGTCCGGTAAGAGCAGCGCCTCTATCACTGCACTGCCCTTACCCTACTGTTCGCGCTGCTAGTCTACTGCTATCATGGCTACCCCTAGTGTCCTCGCTTTTGACGCTGAAGGTCGGGCCATTGACTTTGACCTCTGGGTAGATGACCTGCAGCTTTTCCTACAGTGTGATAGGGAAGACAGTCTCTCCCTCTTTGACCTCACTTCTGGTGCCTCTCCTGCCCCTGCTGTTGATGCTGACGCCACTGTTCGCTCACAGTGGGCCACACATGATGCTGCTGCATGTCTTGCTGTGCGTCGCCACCTGCCTACCTCTGAGCGTGCGCACTTTAGTCAGTACAAGAGTGCTCAGACCTTGTACGACGCTGTAGTTGCACGCTACTCCTCCCCTGCCAGTGCTGCACTGAGCCGCCTCATGCTACCGTACCTCTTCCCTGACCTTGCTGCCTTTCCCACAGTCACTGACCTCATTACGCACCTCCGCACTAGTGACACTCGCTACTGCGCTGCGCTTCCTGCTGAGTTCTCCGCCAAGAACCCCAATCCCCCATGTACATCACCCTCTACTACATAGTCGCCCGGCTCCCTGACTCTGTCCGCGTAGTTAGGGACCACTTCCTCTCAGTTTGCCCCACCACTCTCAACGTTGACCTCCTCGAGAAGGCCCTCCTAGCAGCAGAGAAGAGCATAGTCGTTGTAGGAGCCTCTCGTGGTGACCCTCGCACCCCCGTCTTTGAGGGGTGTTCCCCCTCCCCCTTTTTGCCCTCTGTTGCCTCTGCTGCTACGGCCGACCTCGTTGGTTTCGAGTCAGTCGGCGCTGCATCTGCCCCGAGCGGGAGACGCCGCACCGGCAAGAACAAGGAAGGCAAGGGCGCTGGAGGGGCTGGCGGGGGTGGCGGAGGTGGCGGTGGAGGCAGTAGAGGGGGTGGGGGTGGTGGTGGGAGTGGTGGCGGGGGGAGAGGTGTCGGTGGCGGAAGTGGAGGCGGAGGCGGAGGCGGCGGTGGCGGTAGGAGTGCAGGTGGCAGAGGTGGTGGCGGAGGAGGAGACAGCAGCGGAGGAGGCGTAGCTGGTCGGGGTGGCGCTGCGCAGAGGGTCGGCTCCAGTGGTGGTCAGCGCCAGCAGCAGCAGCAGCGCACTCGTGACATCCCCCCCCCTCAACAGCTCCGTGAGTGGTACGTTGCACGCCAGCGGGGTGGGGGTACTGGTCCGTGCACCTACGTCCTGCGCACCAGCGACCGCGCGTGTGAGCAGTGCGGGGGTGCGCACTCCACCCAGCGCTGCTTTGGCCGCCTTACGGACGCTTGGCGTCACCAGTTCCCTGAGGCCACTGAGATCCCTCGCTGGGGCGAGCTGTCTAGGGCGGGAGTAGCTATCTTTGACCTGAGATCCATGTATGCTGTGACCATTAGTGATGAGGGTGACTGTGACCGGTGTTTTCCGCCCGACCCGGGCATTGAGACTGCTGCTCTAGGTACTGGTGAGGCTGCTGCTCTAGGTGCTAGCGAGGCTGTTGCTCTAGGTGCCAGTGTGTCTGCTTCCTCAGGTGGTGGTGAGTCTGCTCTCTCAGGTACCGCGTCGGCTTCGGCCTCCCACACCTTCACCCTTGACTCGGGGGCTTCTCGCTCCTTCTTTCGAGACCGCACCACACTCACGCCGCTTGGTCGGCCGGTTGCAGTCTCTCTGGCAGACCCCTCTGGGGGTCCTGTCCTTGCTCACTTCTCCACTATCCTCCCGTGTCCGGCGACCCCTCTGGCACCCTGCCTGGTCTTTACCTCCCTTCGTTCTCTACGAACTTGGTGAGTGGTGCTGACCTACAGGATGGGGGGGTTCACCAGTTCACTCCTCCGAGTCGGCGGGTGACCCACTGCACGGACGCTCGGACAGGCCGCCACCTGGCCACGTTTACACGTCGAGCATGTACACACTCACCACTGAGTCTCCTCCAGTCACTACGTCTGGTCAGGTAGCTGAGTCGGGTCACGTGTTTGCTGCAGCGTCCAGGTCTGGTCCTGAGTCTACCCCCTGCTCGTGTCGCCTTCTGTCTCACGAGACTCTCCTCTGGCACCACCGCCTTGGTCACCCCTCCCTGCTTCGTCTCCGAGGCATGGCCTCCCGTGTCCTTGTCTCTGGTCTTCCCTGGTCGCTCCCTCCCCTTCCCCCGGGGCCTGCCCCTGCCTGCGGCCCCTGCGTCGAGGGGCGGCAGCGTGCTGCTCCTCACTCCTCCCAGTTTCATCCGACAGAGGCCCCACTGCAGACGCTTCACATGGACGTGTGGGGCCCAGACCTCGTCCGTGGACAGGGTCACGAGCGCTACTTCCTGCTGGTGGTTGATGACTACTCGCGTTACACCACAGTCTTCCCCTTGCGCAGCAAGGGTGATGTCACTGAGGTGTTGATCGACTGGATCTGCGCACCTCGTCTCCAGCTCAGGCAGAGTTTCGGCTCTGACTTTCCTGTTCTGCGTCTGCGCTCTGACAGAGGCGGAGAGTTCTCCTCTGGCCTTCTGCGAGCCTACTGTCGTGCACGAGGCATCCGCCAGACCTTCACGCTTCCGGACTCTCCACAGCAAAATGGGATTGCTGAGCGCCGCATTGGCATGGTCATGGACGTCGTCCGTACGTCCATGATGCATGCGGCTGCCCCCCATTTTCTGTGGCCGTTTGCGGTTCGGTACGCGGCGCATCAGATCAACCTTTAGCCCAGGGTCTCCATGCCGGAGACCTCCACAGCTTTGCTGTGGACCGGGAAGGTTGGCGATGCGTCTGCGTTCCGTGTCTGGGGATCTCGGGCGTTTGTCCGCGACTTGTCTGCGGACAAGCTGTCCCCTCGTGCTGCTCCTTGCGTCTTCCTTGGCTTCCCCCCTGATGCGCCAGGGTGGGAGTTCTACCACCCCACCTCTCGACGTGTTCTGTCCTCCAAGGACGTCACATTTGACGAGTCGGTCCCCTACTACCGCCTCTTCCCCTATCGCACTCCGTCCCTCCCCCCGCCACCGCTCTTCCTTGTGCCAGGTCCCCCCCGGTAGACCCCCTTCCCCCTCACGGTCCTGCCCCTTCAGGTGTGTCCCAGGTAGACGCAGTCGAGCCTGTCGAGGTTGCTGGTGACTCTGGTGCTGCTGAGGGTGCTGAGCCCGGGGGTGCTGACTCTGTGTGTGCTGAGCGTGTGGGTACTACGCCTGGGGGTGCTGAGCCTGAGGGTGCTACTACCAGGGGTGCTAAGCCTGGGGGTGCTGAGCCTCGGGGTGCTACGCTTGGGGGTGCTGAGCCTGGGGGTGCTACGTCTGGGGGTGCTGAGCCTGGGGGTGCTACTCCTGGGGGTGCGGAGCCTGATGGAGCTGGGCCTGCTCTTGTCGCGTCTGGCGGTACTGTGCCTGGAGGTTCTCCGGGTGCTTCGTCTCGGCGGGAGCCACTCTCTCCACAGGAGCTGCGCGAGTGGTTTGCCCGGCCCTGGAGGCGTGCTGCTGGAGCTGGAGGTTCTTCGGCTACTGAGGGTGCTGGTGTCGCGGGTCCCGGAGGTGCTCGTACTGGGAGTACTGGAGCTTCTGGGTCTGTGGGTACGACTGGAGGTGGAGGTGCTGAGGGTGTTGGCGCTGAGGCTACTGCAGGCGGTCCTGGAGACGGCCATGCTGGGGATGCTTCTGGTGTTGCTAGAGGTCCTAGAGCTACTGGAGCTGCTGGGGGTACTGGAGCTGGAGGTGCTGCTGGCGCTGGTGCTACCACTAGGGGTACAGGTGTTGTCCCTGCTGTGTCAGGAGTCGCCGCGCGGCCTCGGCCGTACTTCGTTCCGCTCCTTCAGCAGGTTCTTGGTCTTCCGCCTTCTACTGGTCCTCCTCCTCCCTTAGAGTGTCCACAGCCTATCCCATCACAGTTACAGTTACAGCCGGCCTCCCCACTGCCTGCTCCTTCTCCCTACACTGGTCCTACAGGAGGTCTATCTGAGTGTCGTGAGCCTGCGTCTCGCCCTGCGTCGCCTGTCCGTCCTGCTCACACTAGTGGTCGTGGTTCGCGTCAGCGTCCTCCTCCTGTCCCTGGCACGCACCGGATGTCTCTACGTCCGTCCACAGCTCCTCTGCTTGCCCCTTTGCATTCTCCTCCTAAGTCCTCTCTTCCTACTCTTGTCAACCCAGAGTCGGACTCTCTTTGTGCTGCCAGTCCGACTGTCACGCGTCTCCTTGCTACTGTCGTCACTGACCCTTCCTTTGAATCCACTGCTGCGTCTGCCCTAGTTGCTGAGCTTGTCGACTTTGCTGCTCGCTGTCCTCTAGACTACGCTGCTAGTCTTGTCGCTGAGTCTGAGTCTGTCTTTTCTCCGTACGTCGGGGGTGAGTGTGCCCTTGGCACGGACGTCCATCTCGTGTCCGTACTGCTTACCCCTGAGGGAGACCCGGATGCACTTGACATCCCGACTCCGCGCTCTTACGCGGAGGCGATAGAGGGTCCCTACTCCTCTCAGTGGCAGGCAGCTATGGACACAGAGATGGCTTCCTGGAAGTCCACAGGCACCTACGTTGACGAGGTTCCCCCGCCTGGGGCGAACATCGTCAGTGGCATGTGGATTTCAGGGTGAAGCGGCCGCCGGGTTCTCCGCCTATCTTCAAGGCGCGTTACGTGGCTCGTGGCTTCAGTCAGCGGCAAGGAGTTGACTACTTTCAGACCTTCTCTCCCACCCGGAAGATGACCACTCTTCGGGTACTGGTGCACATAGCTGCTCACCGTGACTACGAGCTGCACTCTCTTGACTTGAGCACTGCTTTCTTGCAGAGCAGCCTGCACGAGGAGATCTGGTTGCGTCGCCCACCTGGCTTCACTGGGTCTTTTCCTCCTGGCACCCAATGGAGCCTCCGGCGGCCAGTCTACGGTCTCCGCCAAGCACCGCGTGAGTGGCACGACACACTGAGGACTACACTTGCGGCTCTTGGGTTTGCTCCCTCTATTGCCGAACCGTCGCTGTTTCTGCGCACCGACACTTCTTTGCCGCCGTTCTACAGCCTCGTGTACGTCGACGACTTGGTCTTTGCTACAGGTGACACTGCTGGACTTGCCCACGTGAAGTCCGAGCTGCAGAAGAGACACACGTGCACAGACATGGGTGAACTGCGCAGCTACCTTGGCTTGCAGATCACCCGAGACAGAGCACGCCGCACCATTACCCTGACTCAGTCACACATGGTGCAGCAGGTCCTTCAGCGCTTCGGCTTCACGTACTCCTCGCCTCAGGCCACTCCTCTGCCTACTCGCCACTCGCTCTCAGCTCTGCCTTCGGATGAGTCCATAGAGTCGAGTGGCCCATACCCAGAGCTTGTTGGCTGCCTCATGTACCTGATGACCTGCACACGACCTGACCTTGCATACCCTCTTAGCATTTTCGCACGCTATGTGGCTCCTGGGAGACACAGACCAGAGCACATGGCTGCAGCGAAGACGGTGTTGCGCTACTTGTGCAGTACGTCGGGCATGGGGCTTGTGCTTGGAGGGCAGAGTCCAGTGGTCCTCACTGGGCACGCAGACGCTTCTTGGGTTGACGACCAGGCTACGCAGTGGTCGTCACAGGGTTACACCTTCAGCCTTGGTTCCGGCTCTGTTTCGTGGGGGGCTACCCGCTCGTCTTCTGTTCTCGGCTCCAGTTGTGAGGCTGAGATCTTCGCAGGAGCCATGGCTGCACAGGAGCTTTGATGGCTCACCTACCTGCTTTCTGACCTCGGAGAGCCGCCTCGTTCTCCTCCAGTGCTGTACGTAGACAACAAGGCCATGCTGGCCTTGTGTCGGGAGCAGAGACTGGAGCACAGAACGAAGCACATTGCTCTTTGCTACTTCCTTGCTCGTGAGCTACAGCAGCGTGGTTAGCTGCGCCATGCGTACGTAGCCTCTGAGGCCAACACTGCTGATATCTTCACCAAGGCGCTTGTGCCTTGTGATCATCAGCGCTTCTGTACTCAGCTGGGTCTTGTGCCTGCCTTGCCTCACTTGCTCACCCCTTGACCTTGTTTGTACTGTTACATATATTTATAATCACATGCTCTTGCTTGTCTAGCCTTATATATATATGTAATTATGTATGTGAACTGTGCTTGTGGCTTTGAACTTGTGCTCGGAATGTGTGGTGACTTTGTGATCCCCCCTGAGCTTGCTTTGCTTTGCTTGACTGGTCTTGTGACCCCTTGTTCTCCCCCACTTTGCCTATAGGGGTGTGTCAGATTCATATGACATAGCTGCTGTAGGCTATAGTGGGGTAGCACATATGGGGTACAGCTTTCTAGGGTTTGTACTTGTACCCAACTTCCCCTTAGTCATTTTCATTCTCGTTCATTTTCTCAACGAGGGCAACTTGTAGACCAATCAGAAGGCATTTCAGTGTGTGTAAACGATTTCCTATTGGCTGGTGACTGGGATTGTTTTACATTTCCCGTTTTGATACAACCTCCATATTTCTGGGCACATATGTCTTAATATTGAAAAATACAACGTTTTCATACAGACAACTATCTTCGCTCCGGCACCTACTAACTTCTCCAAGGACCAGAACTAAACATCTTATAGCACAGTGTCAGACTAATGTATAATTCTATCTATTGTTCTATTATTGCCTGTAGTGTAGAATACTGTAGTCATATAACATTCTAGTTGGTGGTGCACCTTGCATGCTCTGTTTGCTATATGTGCTCTTGTGTTATAGTGAACATCATTCTCCCCTCTCAACTTTCTCGACACTTTCTCCTTACCCTCGAACTCGATCACTAAGCTACTAAACCTATGGCTCCTAAGCCCACCCATACTTAGTATCTTAACATGTTATCAAAGTGGTTCCTATCCTAGGACCTATATATTTCTTTTCCCATGGGCCCACCGCATATCGCTCCTGCCATGGCGCTCGTGCACAACACCTTTTTTCTTCCCGCCACGCGCCCGCCCGCCGTGCGCCCCGGGCGCGCGGTGTCTTCCTGCCCCATCGCCGCCCTTCTCGGCCCCTCACGGCCTCTTCGCGGCCCCGTCGCTGCTCCTCTCCCAGCCCCTCGCGCCACCCTTAGCGGCCCCGTCGCCACACTTCGCGGCCCTGTCGCCGCCCCTATCGGCCCTGTCGCCACTCCTAGCGGCCCCGTCGCCGCCCCTAGCGGCCCCGTCACCGCCCTTCTCGGCCCCTCGCCGCCCCTTAGCGGCCCTGTCGCCGCCCCTTCTCGGCCCCGTCGCCGCCCTTAGCGACCCCGTTGCCGCCCCTAGCGGCCCCGTCGCCGCCCTTCTCGGCCCAGTCGCCACCCCTCACGGCTCCATTGCCGCCCCTAGTGGCCCCGTTACCTGCTCGTCGCGGCCCCCTCTCCCCCCCTGGCCGCCGCCTCTGCCTCCCCTGTGCTCGCGCATGCTTTGCAACAGCGCGCGGGCCTGCCTTGCAACTGCAGCCGCCCCTGGAGCAGCCGCCACTGCAGCAGCCGTCCCTGGAGCAGCCGCCACTGCAGCAGCCGCCCCTGCAGCAGCCGCCCCTGGCCTCTGGAGCTGCTGCCACTGCAGCAGCCGCCCCTGGAGCAGCCGCTCCTGCAGCAGCCGCCCCTGGAGCAGCCGCCCCTGCAGCAGCCGCCCCTGGCCTCTGGAGCAGCCGCCACTGCAGCAGGAACCGCCCCTGGCCCCTGGAGCAGCCGCCCCTGGAGCAGCCGCCCCTAGAGCAGCCGCCACTGCAGCAGCCGCTCCTGGACCCGGTGCAGCAGTGGGGGGGTGGGTATGGGGGTGGCGGGTGTGGGGTTGATGGGTATGGGGGTGGCGGGTGTGGGGGTGATGAGTGTGGGACAGGTGGGGGAGGTTGAGTGGAGGTGGCTGCCGTGTTGTCAGCAGCACTTGTAGTCCGGGGCACTGCTCCGGTAGCCCAGTCGTAGCCAGCTGCGCCAGCCACCCGTGGGTCCGTTGCTCATGCCGCTCGTCTTAGCCGCGGAGCCAGTTACTCCAGCAGTCCGGGGCGCTGTTCCGGTAGCCGCTGTGCCAGTGTGACTCCTGTTGCTCGTGTGTCTGCAGCTTCAGGCGTCGCCTCCCATCTCCTCTCCCGTCACAGTCCCTCCTCCTCCTCACTTCCCCTCTCCTTCTCCTGCGCTTGGTGTACCCCTTCAGGGGGCGTTGACTGCACATTCTTCCCTACAGGCACTTATGGGGGCGTGTCAGACTAATATATAATTCTATATATTGTTCTATAACTGCCTGTAGTGTAGAATACTGTAGTCATATAACTTTCTAGTTGGTGGTGCACCTTGCATGCTCTGTTTGCTATATGTACTCTTGTGCTATAGTGAACATCATTCTTCCCTCTCAACTTTCTCCTTACCCTCGAACTCGATCACTAAGCTACTAAACCTATGGCTCCTAAGCCCACCCATACTTCGTATCTTAACACACAGCTGAAAATTACAACCACCGTCTAAGTGCTACATGTTGATATTGCCTGCAAAAAAGATAGCATAGTAAAGCTTTTACAACCTAAACTTCAAGTATGCAGTTCAGCACTCACCAGATACTCCCTTTGTGGTTAGAAGTGTGCAGGAATGGGTGAAATAGTACTTAGCGCACTGCATTTGGATGAACCTGCTAGAAAATTGTTTTCCCTGCAAAACATGCAAACCTTGATGTTACGCATGCGCACAAACATTGCTCCAGCGGGGTTAGTGGTAAACGAGTGTGCAACTCACCAAACGACACATACCCAACCAGTGCATTGTGCGTCGAGTGAGATGCGGTTGCGACAGGCTTGGTCGCAACATTAACTAGGAGCTGGAAACATAGGACAACTTCAGCAATCACGAATGAAAGCTGCAAACATAATCCAATGAACGGTCACCAGGAAGTGATTAATCCATAGAACTGGAAACACCTTCAAGAGACTAGCAGCGTAGTCTAGACGACAGCGAGCAACAAAGTTGACAAGCTCAGCAACTAAGGCTGACGCAGTAGTTGACTCAAAGGAAGGGATAGTGACAATAGTAGCAAGGAGACACGTGACAGTAAGACTGGCAGCACGACGAGAGTTAGACTCCGGGTCAGCAAGGACAGGAAGAGAGGACTCTGGAGGAGACGGCAACGGAACATGCAGAGGAGCAACGGAAGGACGTAATGCCATCCAGTGTGTGCCTGGGACCGCAGGAGGACGCGAACGCGGAGCACGACTACTAGTGCGAGCAGCACGAACAGGCGACGCTGGACGAGACGCAGGCTCACGACGCTCAGCAAGACCTCTAGTAGGACCAGTGTAGGGAGAAGGAGCAGGTAGGGGGGAGGCGGGCTGTAACTGTGACCGCGACCAGACAGGCTGTGGACACTCTAAGGGAGGAGCAGGACCAGTAGAGGGCGGGAGACCAAGAACCTGCTCAAGGAGCGGAAGTACGGCCGCGGCCGCGCAGCGCCTCCAGAACCAGCACAGACAGTACCAGTACCCCCAGCGGCAGCACCAGCGCTAGCAGCACCTCCAGCTCCAACAGCGCCAACTCCAGCACCCTTAGACGCACCAGCGCCAGCAGCACCTCCAGCGCCAACACCCCCAGATGCTCCAGCTCCAGCAGCTCCAGCAGTACCAGCAGCACCAACTCCAGTAGGACCGCCAGCTCCAGTACCGCCACCAGCTCCCGCAGTACCTCTAGCAGGACCAACTCGAGTAGCCCCAGCAGCACCCCCAGTCTCAGCAGCTCCAGTACCGCCAGTACGAGCACCTCCAGGTCTAGTGGCTCTAGTAGCTCCAGTGCCGACCCCGGGGTCAGCAGCAACCGTAGCACCTCCAGCTCGAGCAGCACGGCTCCAGCACCGGGCAAACCACTCGCGCAGCTCCTGCGGAGAGGGGAGCTCCCGCCTCAACGAAGCACCACCAGAGGCCACACGAGCAGACCGAGCACCCCCAGGCTCCGCACCCCCAAGCTCAGCACCCCAGGCTCTGCACCCCCAGGCTCAGCACCTCCAGGCTCCGCACCCCCAGGCTTCGCAACCCCAGGCTCAGCACCCCCTGACTCAGCACCCCTAGACTCAGCACCCGCAGGCTTAGCACCCCTAGCAGCACCAGAGTCAACAGCTACCTCGACAGGCTCGACTTCGTCTACCTGGGACACACCTGACGGGGCAGGACCCTGAGGGGGGAGGGGGTCTACCGGGAGGGGATCTGGCACAAGGAAGAGCGGCGACGGGGGGAGGGGCGCAGTGCGATAGGGGAAGAGACGGTAGTAAGGCACCGACTCGTCAAACGTGACGTCCTAGGAGGACAGAACACGGCGCGAGGTGGGGTGGTAAAACTGCCAACCAGGCGCGTCAGGGGGGAAGCCAAGGAAGACGCAGGGAACCGCACGGGGGGACAGCTTGTCCGCAGACAAGTCGCGGACAAACGCCCGCGATCCCCAGACACGGAATGCAGACGCATCTCCAACCTTCTTCGTCCACCTCAGGGTGGCGGAGGTCTCTGGCAAGAAGACTCGGGGCTGAAGGTTGATCTGATGCGCTTCGTACCGAACCGCAAACGGCCACAGAAAATGGGGAGCAGCCGCATGGATCATGGACGTACGAGCGACGTCCATGACCATGCCAATGCGGCGCTCAGCAATCCCATTTCGCTGTGGAGAGGTCGGAAGCGTGAAGGTCTGGCGGATGCCCTGTGCACAACAGAAGGCTCCCAGAAGGGCAGAGGAAAACTCCCCGCCTCTGTCCGAGTGCAGACGCAGAACCGGAAAGTCCGAGCCGAAACTCTCTCTGAGCTTGAGACGAGCTGCGCGGACACAGTCGATCATCACCCCAGTGACGTCACCCTTGCTGCGCAAGGGGAACACCGTGGTGTAACGCGAGTAGTCGTCAACCACCAACAGGAAGTAACGCTCGTGACCCTGGCCACGGACGCGGGCGGGGCCCCACACGTCCATGTGAAGAGTCTGCAGCGGAGCCTCAGTCGGAGGAAACTCGGAGGAGTAAGGGGCGGCGCGCTGCCGCCCCTCGACGCAGGGAACGCAGGTAGGGGCAGGCCCCGGAGGGAGGGGAGGGAGGGTCCGGGGGAGACGAGAGACAAGGACACGGGAGGCCATACCTTGGAAACGAGGCAGGGAGGGGTGACCAAGACGGTGGTGCCAGAGGAGAGTCTGGTGGGACAGGAGACGACACGAGCAGGGAGCAGACTCAGGACCAGACCTGGACGCTACAGCAAACACCTGACTCGACGTAGCTACCTGACCAGACTTAGTAACCGGAGGGGACTCAGTAGTCAGTGTGTACAGGCTCGACCCCGGCCGGCGGGTAAACGTGGCCAAGTGTCGGCCCGTCCGAGCACACGAACAGTGGGTCACCCGCTGACCCGCAGGAGTGAACTGGTCAACCCCCCTATCCTATAGGTCAGCACCACTCACCAAGTTCGTAGAGAACGAGGGGAGGTAGAGACCTAACAGGGTGCCAGAGGGGGCTGACGGACACGGTAAGACAGTGGAGCCCCAGAGGGGTCCGCCAGCGAGACCGCAAGCGGCCGACTAAGCGGCGTAAGCGTGGTGCGGTCTCGAAAGAAGGAGCGGGAAGCACCTGAGTCAAGGGTGAAGATGTGTAAGGCCTGAGCCGACGTGGTACCTGGGAGAGCAGACTCACTAGCACCTGGGGCAGCGGACGCACGAGCACCTAGAGCAGCAGCCTCACCAGCACCTAGAGCAGCAGCCTCAATGCCCGGGTCAGGCGGAACACACAGGTAATAGTCACCCTCATCAATAGTAGACACAGCATACATGGCAGCGAGAATAGCATCATAATCAGAATCAAAGATAGCAACCCCCGCCCTAGACAGCTCTCCCCAGGGAGGGATCTCAGTGGCGTCAGGGAACTGGTGACGCCAAGCGTCCGTCAGGCGGCCGAAGCAGCGCTGGGTGGAGTGCGAGCCCCCGCACTTCTCACCAGCGCGGTCGCCGGTACGGAGGACGTAGGTGCAAGGACCAGTACCCCCACCTCGCTGACGCCCAGCGTACCACTCACAAAGCTGCTGGGGGCACGAGGTCTCACGAGTGCGCTGCTGCAGCTTGCGCGGACCACCCCCGGAGCCACTCCTTAGCGCAGAGCCCCAGCCATCTCCACCGCTGCCGCCGCCACCTCCGCCACCCCCGCCGCCGCCGCTCCCACCGCCACCGCCGCCGCCTCCTCCGCCTCCACTGCTGCCACCGACACCTCCACCCCCGCCACCACTCCCACCACCACCCCCACCCCCTCAACTGCCTCCACCGCCACCTCCACCGCCCCGCCAGCCCCTCCAGCGCTCTTGGCCCCCTTGCCCTTGCCGGTGCGGCGTCTCCCGCTAGGGGCAGACGCAGCTCCGACCGACTCAAAGCCAACGAGGTCGACGGCAGCAGCAGAGGCAACAGAGGGCAACGGGGGGGAGGGGGAGCAACCCTCAAAGAAGGGGGCCTGAGGGTCACCACGAGAGGCTCCTATAGCTACTATACTCTTCTCAGCTGCCAAGAGGCGCTCCTCGAGGAGGTCAACGGTGAGTGTGGTGGGGAAGACAGAGAGGAAGTGGTCCCTGACCGAGCGAAGGGAGTCAGGGAGCCGGGTGACTATGTAGTAGAGGGTGATGTACATGGGGGGGGGGGGGGGGGGGTTCTTGGCGCAGAACTCAGCAGGAAGCGCAGCACGGTAGCGGGTGTCACTAGTGCGAAGGTGCGTAATGAGGTCAACGACAGTGGAAAAGGTGGCAAGGTCAGGGAACAGGTACGGCAGCATGAGGCAGCTAAGGGCAGAAGTGGCAGGGGAAGAGTAGCGTGCAACTACAGCGACGTACAAGGTCTTAGCACTCTTGTACTCACTAAAGTGCGCACGCTCAGTGGTCGGTAAGTGGCGACGCACAGCAAGACGGGCAGCAGCATCGCATGTGACCCACTGTGAGTGGACAGTGCTGTCAGCATCAGCAGGCGGGGCAGGAGAGGCACCCGAGGTGAGATCGAACAGGGAGAGTTCGTCTGCCCTATCGCACTGTAGGAAGAGCTGTAGGTCATCGAACCAGACCTCGAAGTCAACAACACGACCCTCAGCATCAAAGGTAAGGACACTGGGGGTAGCCATGACAGTAGTGGTCTAGAAGGGAGTGCTCTCATCAGTCCGGGTGGGTAGGGCCGGGGCGCGCCGGAAGGAACAGGGCGGCAACCGCGGTGGCAGCGGCTCGGCAGTGGCTCGGTAGTGGCGGCTCGACGGCGGCCTCGGCGGCTCGGCGGCTCGACTGCTGGGTGTCTCGGCGGCTCGGCGGTTCGGCGGGTCGGCTGCTCAGGGGCTCGGCGACTCGGCGGTTCGGCGGCTCGGCTGCTCGGCTGTTCGGCTGCTAGGCTGGCAGCCCTGCAGCCAAGCCGCCCTGCAGCCGAGCCGCCCTGCAGCCGAGCCGCCCAGCAGCCGAGCCGCCCAGCAGCCGAGCCGCCGAGCCGCCCTGCAGCCGAGCCGTCTGCACCACCGAGCCGCCCGAGCCGCCTTGTCCGGTGAGAGCAGCGCCTCTGTCACTGCACTGCCCTTACCCTACTGTCTGTGCTGCTAGTCTACTGCTGTAATGGCTAACCCTAGTGTCCTCGGATTTGACGCTGAGGGTCGGGCCATTGACTTTGACGTCTGGATAGATGACCTGCAGCTTTTCTTACAGTGCGATAGGGCAGACGGTCTTTCCCTCTTTGACCTTACCTCTGGTGCCTCTCTTGCCCCTGCTGCTGATGCTGACGCCACTGTTCGCTCAGAGTGGGCCACGCGCGATGCTGCTGCACGTCTTGCTGTGCGTCGCTACCTCCGAGCGTGCACACTTTAGTCAGTACAAGAGTGCTCAGACCTTGTACGACGCTGTAGTTGCGCGCTACTCCTCCCCTGCCACTGCTGCACTGAGCCGCATCATGCTACCGTACCTCTTCCCTGACCTTGCTGCCTTTCCCACAGTCGCTGACCTCATTACGCACCTCCGCACTAGTGACACTCGCTACCGCGCTGCGCTTCCTGCTGAGTTCTGCGCCAAGAACCCCCCTCCCATGTATATCACCCTCTACTACATAGTCACCCGGCTTCCTGACTCCCTTCGCGTAGTCAGGGACCACTTCCTCGCAGTGTGCCCCACCACTCTCACCGTTGACCTCCTCGAGAAGGCCCTCCTAGCAGCGGAGAAGAGCATAGTCGCTGTAGGAGCCTCTCGTGGTGACCCCCGCACCCCTGTCTTTGAGGGGTGTTCTCCCTCCCCCCTCCTGCCCTCTGTTGCTTCTACTGCTACGGCCGACCTCGTTGGTTTAGAGCCGGTCGGTGCTGCGTCTGCCCCTTCAGGGAAGCGCCGTGCGGGCAGGGGCAAGGGGGGCAAGGGCGCTGAGGAGCTGCCGGGGGCGGTGGAGGCGGCGGTGGAGGCGGCGGAGGGAGTGGGGGTGGTGGTGGGAGTGGTGGAGGGGGTGGGGGTACTGGTGGCAGCAGTGGAGGCGGAGGCGGAGGCGGTGGTGGCGGAGGGAGCGGAGGCGGCAGAGGTGGCGGAGGCGGCGGAGGTGGCGGAGGCGGCGGAGGTGGCGGGGGAACAGGTCGCGGTTTTGCGCAGAGGAGTGGCTCACCAGCAGCAGCGCGGTCGTGAGACCTTGTCCCCTCACCAGCTCCATGAGTGGTACATTGCACGCCAGCGTAGTGGAGGTTTTGGTCCGTGCACCTACGTCCTGCGCACTGGCGATCGTGCGGGTGAGCATTGTGGGGGTGCGCACTCCACCCAGCGCTGCTTTGGCCGCCTGACGGACGCGTGGCATCACCAGTTCCCTGAGGCCACTGAGATCCCTCGCTGGGGCGAGCTGTCTAGGGCAGGAGTTGCCATCTTTGATCTTGATTTTGATGCTATTCTTTCTGCCATATATGCTGTGACTATTAGTGATGAGGGTGACTGTTACAGGTGTTTCCCGCCCAATCCGGGCATTGAGACTGCTGCTCTAGGTACTGGTGAGGTTGCTGCCCTAGGTGCTTACGAGGCTGCTGCTCTAGGTGCTAGTGCGTCTGCGTCCTCAGGTACTGGTGAGTCTGCTCTCTCAGGTACTGCATCGGCTTTGGCCTCCCTCACCTTCACCTTTGACTCTGGGGTCTCTCGCTCCTTCTTTCGAGACCGCACCACACTTACGCCGCTTAGTCGGCCGGTTGCGGTGTCTCTGCCTGACCCCTCTGGGGGTCTCGTCCTGTCTCACTTCTCCATAGTCCTCCCGTGTCCGGCGGCTCCCTCTGGCACCATGTCTGGTCTTTACCTCCCCTCGTTCTTTACGAACTTGGTGAGTGGTGCTGACCTACAGGATGTGGGAGTGCACCAGTTCACTCTTGCGAGTCAGCGGGTGACGCACTGCACTGAGGCTCGGACAGGCCGACACTTGGCTACGTTTACACGTCAGACGGGGTCGAGCTTGTACACACTGACCACTGCGTCTCCTCTAGTCGCTGAGTCGGGTCGGGTAGCTGCGTCGGGTCAGGTGTTTGCTGCAGCGTCCAGGTCTGGTCCTGAGGCTGCCCCCTGTTCGTGTCGTCTCGTGTCTCACGAGACTCTCCTCTGGCACCACCGCCTTGGTCACCCCTCCCTGCTTCGTCTCAGAGGCATGGCCTCCCGTTTTCTTGTTTCTGGTCTTCCCCGGTCCCTCCCTCCCCTTCCTCAGGGGCCTGGCCCTACCTGTGTCCCCTGTGTCGAGGGGCGCGAGCGGGCTGCCCCTCACTCCTCCCAGTTTCCTCCGACAGAGGCCCCGCTGCAGACGCTTCACATGGACGTGTGGGGCCCAGCCCGCGTCCATGGACAGGGTCACGAGCGCTACTTCCTGTTCGTTGTTGACGACTACTCGCGTTACACCGCAGTCCTCCCCTTGCGCAGCAAGGGTGATGTCACTGAGGTGCTGATCGACTGGATCCGCGCAGCTCGTCTCCAGCTCAGGCAGAGCTTCGGCTCGGACTTTCCTGTTCTGCGACTTCACTCGGACAGAGGCGGAGAGTTTTCCTCTGGCCTTCTTAGAGCCTACTGTCGCGCACAAGGCATCCATCAGACCTTCACGCTTCCGGACTCCCCGCAGCAAAATGGGATTGCTGAGCGCCGCATTGGCATGGTCATGGACGTCGCCCGTACGTCCATGATGCATGCGGCTGCCCCCCATTTTCTGTGGCCGTTTGCGGTGAGGTACGCGGCGCATCAGATCAACCTTCAGCCCAAGGTCTCCATGCCGAAGACCTCCCCAGCTTTACTGTGGACCGGGAAGGTTGGCGATGCGTCTGCGTTCCGTGTCTGGGGATCTCGAGCATTTGTCCGCGACTTGTCTGCGGACAAGTTGTCCCCTCGTGCTGCTCCTTGCGTCATCCTGGGGTTCCCCCCTGACGCGCCTGGGTGGCAGTTCTACCACCCCACCTCTCGCCGTGTTCTGTCCTCCCAGGACGTCATGTTTGACGAGTCGGTCCCCTACTACCGCCTTTTCCCCTACCGCACTCCGTCCCTCCCCCCGCCCCCGCTCTTCCTTGTACCAGGTCCCCCCCAAGTAGACCCCCTCCCCCCTCAGGGTCCTGCCCCTTCAGGTGTGTCCCAGGTAGACTCAGTCGAGCTTGTCGAGGTTACTGGTGACTCTGGTGCTGCTGGGGGTACTGAGCCTGGGGGTGCTGAGCGTGCGGGTACTACTCCTGGGGGTGCTGAGTCTGGGGGTGCTGAGCCTGGGGGTGCTGAGACTGGGGGTGCTGAGCCTGGGGGTGCTGAGCCTGGGGGTGCTGAGCCTGGGGGTGCTGAGACTGGGGGTGTTGAGACTGGGGGTGCTGAGCCTGGGGGTGCTGAGCGTGGGGATGCTACACCTGGGGGTGCTGAGCCTGGAGGTGCTGAGCTTGGAGGTGCTACGCCTGGAGGTTCTCCGGGTGCTTTGTCTCGGCGCGAGCCACTCTCTCCACAGGAGCTGCGTGAGTGGTTTGCCCGGCGCTGGAGCCGTGCTGCTGGAGCTGGAGGTTCTTCGACTACGGAGGGTGCTGGTGTCGCGGGTCCCGGAGGTGCTCGTACTGGGAGTACTGTAGCTGCTGAGCCTGCGGGTACGGCTGGAGCTGGAGCTACTGAGGGTGTTGGCGCTGAGGCTACTGAGGCTCTTGTCGCTGAGTCTGAGTCTGTCTGTCCTCCGTCCGTCGCGGGTGAGTGTGCCCTTGGCACGGGCGTCCTTGAGGACAGGCAGGAGGAGTTCCAGTGTCTGGCAGCTACTTCACCTCATCTAGTGTCCATACTGCTTACCCCTGAGGGAGACCCGGATGCACTTGACATCCCGACTCCGCACTCTTACGCGGAGGCGATAGAGGGTCCCTACTCTTCTCAGTGGCAGGCAGCTATGGACACAGAGATGGCTTCCTGGAAGTCCACAGGCACCTACGTTGACGAGGTTCCCCCGCCTGGGGCGAACATCGTTAGTGGCATGTGGATCTTTAGGGTGAAGCGATCGTCGTGTTCTCCGCCTGTCTTAAAGGCACGCTACGTGGCTCGTGGTTTCAGTCAGCGGCAGGGAGTTGACTACTTTCAGACCTTCTCTCCCACCCCGAAGATGACCACTCTTCGGGTACTGCTGTACGTTGCTGCTCACCGTGACTACGAGTTGCACTCTCTTGACTTCAGCACAGCTTTCTTGCAGGGCAGCCTACACGAGGAGATCTGGCTGCGTCGCCCACTTGGATTCACTGGGTCGTTCCCTCCTGGTACCCAATGGAGCCTCTGGCGCCCAGTCTACGGTCTCCGCCAGGCGCCCCTCGAGTGGCACGACACACTGAGGACTACGCTTGCGGCTCTTTGGTTTGCTCCTTCTACTGCCGACCCGTCGCTGTTTCTTCGCACCGACACCTCTCTGCCGCCGTTCTACATCCTCGTGTACGTCGACGACTTGGTCTTTGCCACACCTGACACTGCTGGACTCGCCTACATGAAGTCCGAGCTGCAGAAGAGACACACGTGCACAGACTTTGGTGAACTGCGCAGCTACCTTGGCTTGCAGATCACCTGGGACAGAGCACGCCGCACTATTATTATGACTCAGTCACACATGGTGCAGCAGGTCCTTCAGCGCTTCGGCTTCACGTACTCCTCGCCTCAGGCCACTCCTCTGCCTACTCGGCACTCACTCTCAGCTCTGCCTTCGGATGAGTCCGTAGAGTCGAGTGGCCCGTATCCAGAGCTTGTTGGCTACCTCATGTACCTGATGAGCTGCACACGACCTGACCTTGCATACCCTCTTAGCATTCTCGCACGCTATGTTGCTCCTGGGAGACACAGACCAGAGCACATGGCTGCAGCGAAGAGGGTGTTGCGCTACTTGTGCAGTACGTCAGGCATGGGGCTAGTGCTTGGAGGGCGGAGTCCAGTGGTCCTCACTGGTCACGCAGACGCTTCTTGGGTTGACGACCAGGCTACGCAGCGGTCGTCATAGGGTTACACCTTCAGCCTTGGTTCCGGCTCTGTTTCGTGGCGGGCTACTCGCTCGTCTTCTGTTCTCGGCTCCAGTTGTGAGTCCGAGATCTACGCAGGGGCCATGGCTGCACAGAAGCTTTGCTGGCTGACCTACCTGCTGACTGACCTCGGAGAGCCGCCTCGTTCTCCTCCAGTTCTGTACGTAGACAACAAGGCCATGCTGGCCTTGTGTCGAGAGCAGAGACAAGAGCACAGAACAAAGCACATTGCTCTCCGCTACTTCCTTGCTCGTGAGCTACAGCAGCGTGGTCAGTTGCGGCTTGCGTACGTGGCCTCTGAGGCCAACACTGCTGATGTTTTCACCAAGGCTCTTGCGCCTTGTGATCATCAGCGCTTCTGCACTCAGCTGGGTCTTGTGCCTGTCTTGCCTCACTTGCTCACCTCTTGACCTTGCTTGTACTGTTACATATATATATGCCTACTCTTTCTTGTCTAGCTTTATATATATGTGTACTCTTGCATGTGAACTGGCCTTGTGGCCTTGACCTTGTGCTCGGACTGTGTGGTGACTTGAGATCCACCCTGAGCTTGCTTTGCTTTGCTTTGCTTGACTGGTCTTGTGACCCCTTGTTCTCCCCCACTTTGCCTATGGGGGTGTGTCGGAACATTATATAGCTTATACATTTGTGTAGGCTGTAGTGGGGTATCCCATATGGGGTACAACACAATTAGGGTTAGTACTTGTACCCACTTCTTTCATAGTTCATTCATTCTCGTTTCAGTTTTCTCATATAGCATATAAGTTTAACAATATAGATGTGAGGAAGGGGGCGTGGGAAAGGGGGATAGTGAAAACATGTGCACGGCGACGCAAAAAACTTCGCTGCGCCGATACATGTCCGACGACAAAGTTCCAAGTGCTGGAAGTTCCCGAGATAATCTCAAAAGCTGCAATGGGGGAAAGGATCAGAAAGGGAATAAACTGAAATTCGCATCCAGGCAAACATCATCATAGAACACCATCACAAGTCACTTACAGCCGTTACCGGTGGCGTCCATCTCACATTGACGACAATATGACCCAAAACCAGTAGCCTGCGCAGCTGCTACATGGCGTCGTTGATGGCGTCATCCGTTACGAAACCGACGATGATGGCGTCGCTCGAAATGTCGATGACGAAGCCGATGCGGAACATGGCAGTCGCGATATGGATCATCCCATGCATATATCAGCTGGGGCACGAAGATGCCGTCTGAAAGTTGGAAAGGGGACGGGGAGGGGTGTTTGTGGATGGGATTTAGAAGCGAAAGATAAACGCACGAAGGTTAGAATGTTATTAGGAAGTGAACAAGGAGTTGAACCCGAAGTGTGCGGTTAGGAGGATGGAAGCGGAAAACGGAAAGACAGGGTGGCGGTAAAGCAGAGCTAAGACGGAAATAACAACTATGCGTAGGTGAGTGAGAAGTGCGTTGGAGCTGGAAGTTCGGAAAGTAAATGGTTGGGGAGGAGGCGATGTTTAGGGCACTTTCGGGTGACTCTTTTGTGTCCGCAAATCGCCCTTCAAATGGTGTGCGGAAACTTGCGATTTGGGCGCGTTGTTTTTTGTACACTTGTCGCAACTAAACTGCAATCTTTTCGCAGAAAAACCTTCGGACCCCCAATTTCGACATTTTCCTTTTCCGCGATGTTGTTCTCTTGCCTAACTGGTCTTTTGACCGTTTGTTGTGTTGGCTATCCCTCACTTTGCTTACAGGCGTGTCAAAACATGTTTATATGTTCTTAGGCTTGATTGAGGTGCTGTGTATAGAGTACAACCCCAATGAAGGCTTACTACTTGTATCTCCTTGTTGTTGGTTATTCACCATTATGACAGAGGGAACGTGGGATGACCCACGGGAGACAGGGTACAAGTAAAAATTCAGTAGACAAATTCTGTACCCAATACTAGATGCCTCACTACAGCTAACAAATCTGCCGTAACAAAGATATAAACATAACTTGACATCTTGCTCTACCGTTAAGAATAATTCCTTGCTGATTTGCCCAACACAAAAGGCCTTAATTGCTCTCAGAACGGTAAAGAGCATTACAAGGCGCTCATTTAGTTCTCGTTAGCTTCCCACAGAGCGCCTTCGCATTACCCCCATGACTTGCATAAACAAATTTGCTTGGTTTGACTAAGTCCTGGACCTTAAGAGTCATCGGGCCTTGACTTGACGAGTAAACGAAGTTGTAGCGCTTGTGCCTGCCACTCTTTTTTCTCGTGGTGTTCTTCCAAAATGAAGCGTATATCAACACCGTATCCTATTTAGGGAAGCAAGATAATCCGGTGAACACATCAGCAGCCTTTCCTCCGGACCTGATGTTTGAGACATGGCCGTTCATGTTGAAGTAGTACGATAAAGAGCGCCTGCTGACAAGACATGAAAACGCACAGTCACGAGGTGGCGAGGAAATGAAACGGGGAGTGTATGGCCGAAGAAAGGGAGAGCCCAAACATCAGTTATCGGTTCGCAGCACCAGTCCTCCTAGTAAATATCAATGGACAAGCGAGCCCATCCCAGAGGAATTGGTCCCGAGGGAAAATAATAGAACCTCTAGGGAACAGCATGCAACTCTTGTTGGCATCTCAACACCTTGCTGCGTTGTGTTCAGGGTTGATACCTCCCTTGAGGGGCATACCACCCAGTAGGGTTTTAGGGCGTGTAACATTTTATGTTCTCCTTCCGGACCTCGTCCCGTTTGGACAGAAAGTGGATGATTAATTTTGCCAGGTTCCGTGAATAGCTTCGTTAAAATATTTGCGACGTCGCAGGTGTCCAGACCATATCTGACCTTCCCCCTTTGACATTGTACCGAAACACTTGTGAGTTCTGTCCAAATGGTGTCCGGAGAAGGTAAAGGGAAAGGAGGGGGGGAAACCCCTCTGGGTGTTACCCACACCTGGCTGTCGGTCGTAACCCGCCTCCCCAATTGTTTAGACTCGCTAGGTCAACGAGGTTGAGGTATATCCACTCCCAGAGTAAGCACGTGCGAACCCCCCTCTGGGAGGCTGACAGAAGATATGTATGTCGGCACGGGGGATTGATCCCGGGACCTCACTCATCTGAAGTGACAACAGTCAACTCACTGAGCCACTTCTGGATACCGAATGGTGTCCGGATTGACTTTGTACCGTCCAATAATGTTGCGATGTCATTTGAGTGCGAAACAATAACGATTAGACTGGAATTGTGCCTCACTTTTATTGGATAAACGTTTTCAAAGAGAGAGCTGAGGACGAATCCGAAATTGGTTGAATATCAGACGAGGCGAAGATTGTCGTTACCGAAATAAACGACAACTCTGATACCGGCGTTACACGTCGCAAATAAGTGTAGTTACAAAACCGAAAGACAGAAAAAGTGTCAGGACCTTGGTACCGAACGACCGTTCGGGACTGAAACGGACGGTTTGGCAGCTTAGTCCGGAAATTTGGCAGTTTCAGAAATATGTTACACGCCCTTAGAGTGTGTTACACCCAAGCAAAGATCGCTGCATTTTGAGGATCACGACGGCAAACCTTGCAGAACAGTGTAATACCTACCACTATACAGTAATCACTGTGTCAGGTGCTGTACCAACAGAGGAAGGATCGAAATCACGAGTAATCTATGCTACCCAATCTTGGTGTTTTCTGGAAGATCATGGTGACTGCCAATCTCTCGGTGATCGTTGCATCTTTGTACCAAAGACAGCTGTTGACGAAAATGTAACTGTCGCAAACAGCTGTAACATTGTCGCAATGAAACAGAACATTCTGTTTATTGGGTTCGAACCAATGAGAATGTTGCATTTCGGTCAGTAACGCAGTCAACATGGTCATTACAAATATCAATTCAGGCGATAGCCGTGCAATTGCTGACGCCGTCGCCTGGTCGCAGAGGATCACCACTCCAACTTTGTCAGATGGTATAACAGCAAGGATCGTGATATGCCGCAAAAATATGCTGTTTGACCACTCGTAATCCTACGATTGGGGTGTTGGTGATCTCAACCATGAGATCTTTTAAAATACTGCAGGTGTAACACGCTCTGTCAGAATGTTATTATCTAGCCTGTAGTGGGGTGCTCTATAGCGAGTACAACCCTGTTAGGGTTTGCTATATGTATCCCTACTACTGCTAGTGAAACCCCTCCTTTCCTCATTCCTCATTTCTTTCACATGCTATCAGAGCAGGTCGACCCTCCTGGGTCGTTCCAGTGTATGGGCCCACCACCTCACTACTTCCGCTGCCACTGCTACTCTGTGTGTTGCACGCCCCGTGGCGTGCGACGGATTTTTCTTCCCGCCGCGCGCTCGGATCGTGCGGCGGTTTTCTGCCCGCCGTGCGCCCCGAGGCGCGCGGCGGTTTTCTGCCCGCCGTGCGCCCCGGGGCGTGCGGCGGTTCTCTGCCCGCCGTGCGCCCCAAGGCGCGCGGCGACTTTTTGCCCCATCGGTCCGCGCGTCGCCCCCGGGGGGCGCTTCGACGGGCGACGGGGACCAGCCCGTCGTCCCCGGTCGCCCGTCCCGGCCAGTCCAGGCTGCGCTAGCCCCGAGCGCGTCCCGTACGGGCTGCGCCCGGCCCGCGCGCGGCCCGTACGGGTTGCGCCAGGCCCGCGCGCAGCCCGTATGGGCTGCGCCAGGCCCACGCGCGGCCCGTACGGGCTGCGCCAGGCCTGCGCGCGGCTCGGGCCGCTTGCGCGCGGTTTGTCTGGCTGTCCCAGGCCCGTGGGCGGCCCATTCTTCTCTGCCCCTGAGCTGCCCGCTGTCCCCCGTGCTTCTGACGGCGCCCCACCCCTGCTGCTGCCCGTTCTCCTGAATTAGGGTTTGGGGGTGGGGGGTATGGGGGTGCAGTTTCTGTGCGCCGTCCCCTGCTCATCCTCCTCCTCCGTCTCCCAGTGCTGTAGCTGCCGCTGAGGGGGGTGGATGTGTTGTGTTGGAGCCGTCGGAGTGGTACGAGGGGGTGACATGGGAGTGGAGTTAGGGGTGAAGCAGTTAGGGTGTGTGTCAAGGGTGTGGGTCAGTTGAAGGAGGTTGTGTGGAGGTAGCTGTCGTGTCGCGTGCAGCGCCTGTAGTCCGTCGCCCTTGCTTCGGTAGCCAGTGAGCCTGTTGCACCAGTCGCCAGTGGGTCCGTTGCTGCTGCCGCTCGTCTTAGCCGCGGAGCCAGTCACTCCAGTAGTCCGTCGCCCTTGCTTCGGTAGCCACTAAGTCAGCCGCTCCTGTGCCCGTGCCTCTGCAGCTTCAGTCGTTGCCTCCCATCTTCTCTCCTTCCACAGTTCCTCCTCCTCCTCACTTGCCCGCTCTGATTACCTCTAGCTTTGCTTATTATTGTGAACTCCTGCTCATTGTGCTGATTACATCCCACTTTGGCTATGGGGGTGTGTCAGAATGTTATTATCTAGCCTGCAGTGGGGTGCTCTATAGCGAGTACAACCCTGTTAGGGTTTACCATATGTATCCCAACTACTGCTAGTGAAACCCCTCCTTTCTTCATTCCTCATTTCTTTCACATGCTCGTAACTTTTTGTACCTACAACTTACAGGTCGACGGTCGACAGTGGCTCAAAATGGTCCTTTCCCCAAATCCAAACCTGACCCTGAGCCTGCCGCGTGTACAGTTTCCCTTTCACTCACCAGGCTCACCTCTAGGCCTGTCGAAGTCCGTGGGACCAACACTTTGAGTCCTGAGCTGCTCGAAGTTTGGCTCTGATTTTCACGAAGGTGACCGTTTTTTAGCGCTTAACGATCACGAGCGTAGGTAAAATTCATTACTTGAAATCCGGGCTCCAACAAAAATGTACATGAGCTCTAATGGCACAAAGGCGGATGTCAACCTATTATTTAGCAGCGGGAAGGAGTATGCTAACTGTCAGAATGTTCTTATCTAGCCTGTAGTGGGGTGCTCTATAGCGAGTACAACCCTGTTAGGGTTTGCTATTTGTATCCCCATTCTTGCTAGTCAAGCCCTCTTTCTTTCTTCTAATTTTGTCATGCTATTAGAGCAGGTCGATCCCCTTGGATCGATCCTGTGGGTGGGTTACCACCACCTCGTTGCTTCCGCTGCAACTTCCACTGCTACTCTCTGTGCCGCACGCCCCGTGGCGTGCGGCAGTTTTTCTTCCCGCCGTGCGCCCCGAGGCGCGCAGCGGTTTTCTGCCCGCCGTGCGCCACGAGGCGCGCGGCGGGCTTCTGCCTCGTCGCTCGGCGCGTCGCCCTCGGGAGGCGCTGCGACGGGCGACGGGGACCCGCGCGCCGGCCCGTCGACGCCCGTGCGCCGCTGCCCCGGCTCGTCGACGCTCGTGCGCCGCTGCCCCGGCCCGTCGCCGCCCGTGCGCCGCCCGTCCCGGCCCCGCGCAGCTGCTCTGGCCCGTCGACGCCCGTGCGCCGCTGCCCCGGCTCGTCGACGCCCGTGCGCCGCTGCCCCGGCCCGTCGCTGCCCGTGCGCCGCCCGTCCCGGCCCCGCGCAGCTGCTCCGGCCCGTCGCCGCCCGTGCGCCGCCAGCCCCGGCCCGTCGCCGCCCGTGCGCCGCTGTCCCGGCCCCACACCGCCCGTGCGCCGCCACTCCCGGCCTCGGCCCCGCCTGCGCCCCCCCCCACCCCCCCCCCCCCCCCCTTTTCCCGTCGCCTGTCGAGGCGACCCTCGCGGGCCGCTTGCGGGGAGGGGGGCGAGCGCCGCCCCCCCTTCTGCTGCCTGTCTTGGCGCCCTGGGCGGCCGCGCGTCGGTTCCCCCCCCCCCCCCCCCGTAACCTCCCTACCCGCCATCCCGCCCTGCCTGAGTTAGGGTTTGGGGAGTGGCGAGTAAGGGGTGGCGAGTATGGGGGTGGCGGGTGTGTGGTCTCCCCTGCTCCTCCTCCTCCTCTGTCTCCCACTGCTGCAGCTGCCGCTGAGGGGGGTGGGTGTGTGGGAGTCGCTGGAGTCGTGCTAGGGGATGGGGTGTGAGTGACCCTAGGGGTGCAGTATGGGGTGTGTGTAAGGGGGGGTGAGATTGTTTTGGGAGCTGAATGAAGGATGCCGCTGTGTCGCTAGCAGCACCTGTAGTCCGGGGGCTTCGTCCGGTAGTTCAGTCGTAGCCAGCTGTGCCAGCCGCCCGTGGGTCCGTTGCTCGTCTGCCGCTACTTTAGCCGCGGGGCCGGTTACCCCTGTAGTCCGGGGGCTTCGTCCGGTAGCCGCTGTGCCAGTCTGCCTCCTATTGCCCGTGTGTCTGCAGCTTCATCCGTCGCCTCCTATCTCCTTTCCTCTCACTCTCGCCTCCTCCTCCTCACTTGCCCTCTGCGATAGCCTCTAGCTTTGCTCATAATTCTTAACTTTAAACTATTGCTTCTTGAACTTGTGCTCAGAATGTGTGGTGACATTGTGATCCACCCTGAGCTTGTACTGCTTTGCTTGCTCTGCTGATTACACCCCACTTTGGCTATGGGGGTGTGTCAAAATGTTCTTATCTAGCCTGTAGTGGGGTGCTCTATGTCAGAATATATTTGCTGTCTAGCCTGCAGTGGGGTACTCTGTAATGAGTACAACCCAATTTAGGGCATTGTACTTGTATCCCAACTCTTGCTAGTGAAACATCTTCTCTTTCAAAAATCTCTCGATACTTTCCTAACCCTCTCGAACTCGATCACCTAGGCACCTACACTATGGCTTCTAAGCCTACCCTTGCTTAAGATTCTAAGATGGTATTAGAGCCTAACGCTCCTGGCCTGTGGGCCCACTCGATTCCGCTGCCCTATTGTGTGTCGTGCGCCCCGTGGCGCACGACCACCTTTTTTCCTTCCCGCCACGCGCTCGGGGCGCGTGGCGGTTTTCTGCCCGCCGTGCGCCCCGAAGCGCGCGGCGGGTACTTACCTCGTCGCGGCGTCTTGGGAGCCCGCGCGCTGGCCCCGACCGTCGCCTCGTCGCGGCGTTTTGGGGGCCCGCACGCAGGTCCCTCCCGTTGCCTCGTCGCGGCACTTTCGGGGCTCGCGAGCCGGCCCCTCCTGTTGCCTCGTCGTGGCGCCTTAGGGGCCTGCGCGCGGTCCCCTCTCGTTGCCCGTCGCGGCACTTTCGGGGACCTGCGCGGCTCCCTAGCACGTCACCCTTCAGGGCACAATGGGGGCCGCGCCCTTCCCCTCCCCTCCGTCCTACTTTCCGCTGCAGCAGCCCCAGCAGCTGCAGCCCCTGAAACGGCCACCGCACCAGCAGCAGCTCCAGGAGCCGCCGACCCAACAGCAGCCCCTCGGGCCGCCCCAGTAGCAGCAGCCCCGGGAGCAGCCGCCCCAGCAGCTGCTGCCTCTGGAGCGGCCACCCCAGCAGCAGCAGCTTGTGGAGCAACCGCCCCAGCAGCAGCAGCCCCGGGAGCAGCCGCCCCGGCAGCAGCAGCCCCTGGAGCCGCCCCAGCAGCAGCAGCCCCGGGAGCAGCCGCCCCAGCAGCAGCAGCCCCGGGAGCAGCCGCCCCAGCAGCAGCCACTGGAGCAGCCGCCCCAGCAGCAGCTGCCTCTGAAACGGCCACCGCAGCAGCAGCAGCTCCAGGAGCCGCCGCCCCAGCAGCAGCCCCTGGGGCCGCCCCAGTAGCAGCAGCCCCGGGAGCAGCCGCCCCAGCAGCTGCTGCCTCTGGAGCGGCCACCCCAGCAGCAGCAGCTTGTGGAGCAGCCGCCCCAGCAGCAGCAGCCCCGGGAGCAGCCGCCCCAGCAGCAGCAGCCCCTGGAGCCGCCCCAGCAGCAGCAGCCCCTGGAGCCGCCCCAGCAGCAGCAGCCCCGGGAGCAGCCGCCCCAGCAGCAGCAGCCCCGGGAGCAGCCGCCCCAGCAGCAGCCACTGGAGCAGCCGCCCCAGCAGCAGCTGCCTCTGAAGCGGCCACCCCAGCAGCAGCAGCCCCTGGAGCCGCTGCTACTGCAGCAGCCACCCCACCAGCAGCAGCACGTGGAGCAGCAGCAGCAGCAGCCGCCCCAGCAGCAGCCCCAGCAGCGGCAGCCACTGGAGCAGCCGCACCAGCAGCAGCCGCCCCTGGCCCCTGCAGCAGCCGCTCATGGACCAGGTGCAGCCGTGGGGGGTGAGTGTTGGAGTGCTGGTTGTGGGGGTGTCGGTTGTGCGTGCCGTCCCCTCCTCCTCCTCCTTCGTCTCCCACTGCTACAGCTCTCGCTGAGGGGGGTGGATGTGTGGGAGACTGGGGTTTAGGGTTTAAGGGGGGTGAGTGGAGCTAGCGGTATAGCAGCGGGTGTGTGTCGGGGGGGTGGGACTGTTTGCGGGAGGTTGAGTGGAGGCTGCCAGCTTGTTGTCCGCAGCACCTGTAGTCCGGGCGCTTAGTCCGGTAGCCCAGTGAGCGTGTCGCTGCGTCAGTCGCCTGTGGGTCCGTTGCCCGTCTGCCGCTACTTGAGCCGCGGGGCCTGTTACTCCTGTAGTCCGGGCGCTTAGTCCGATAGCCACTGTGCTCGCCACTCCTGTTGCCCGTGTGTCTGCAGCTTCAGCCGCCGCCTTCTATCTCCTCTCCTCTCACTCTCCCTCCTCCTCCTCACTTGCCCGTTGTGACTACCACTAGCTTTGCTGATAATTGTGCACTTTAACTATTGCTTCTTGAACTTGTGCTCAGAATGTGTGGTGACATTGTGATCCACCCTGAGCTTGTACTGCTCTGCCTGCTCTGCTGATTACACCCCACTTTGGCTATGGGGGTGTGTCAGAATATATTTGCTGTCTAGCCTGCAGTGGGGTACTCTGTAATGAGTACAACCCAATTTAGGGCATTGTACTTGTATCCCAACTCTTGCTAGTGAAACATCTTCTCTTTCAAAAATCTCTCGATACTTTCCTAACCCTCTCGAACTCGATCACCTAGGCACCTACACTATGGCTTCTAAGCCTACCCTTGCTTAAGATTCTAAGACTCTATAGCGAGTACAACCCTGTTAGGGTTTGCTATTTGTATCCCCATTCTCGCTAGTCAAGCCCTCTTTCTTTCTTCTAATTTTGTCACTAACGACTCATCTGCACACATATTGTCGAAGAGAAAAGGCCCCGCCCTCGCTTGGACAAAGTCGACCATGCATTTCGGAACAAGACAGTTTTCGTTTCATGGTCATCGGCGACTTCGGGGAGTTTTATCTCTGTGCGACGAGCCGTTTGTCGACGATATTAATTGGTTGAGGTAGAAGTGTTTCTTCTGCTCAATCAAAGTCCTCGTCTAGGAGGAGCTTGTTGAGGGGAGTAAAACGGCGTCAAAGACGAGCCTTTCTGATAGACAGAATTGGCAGAAATGGTGTTTCGACGGATTTTTGGCCGATAGAATTATGTTCGACGAGTGTTTCGTTGAGCAGATCGATTCTGGTCGACCAGAATTACTTTGCTCCAAAAATTCGCAATGTGCGCGAATTTCGCCCAATCACGGAACAGCAAATTCGACCAATCAGGTAATTTCGGAAACTGTACTCCCCAGGAGAATTCGATTCAGTAAGGAAACTGAACCTGAAACACGTTTTTACTAACAGTAAAAACGTGCACAACTATGAACGTTGTAAACATGAGCAACTACCAACTCAGGTGAAATATGCATATGCTTGTCGTTTCACCTGCCGTTGCTGACTCGACAGATCTAGGTGCTTGTCGAGGAAAGCTTCTAAAGGGTTCATTGTCTTTGCTATTTGGTTCTCCTTGCTTGTACCATAATCTTGTTCTATGAACTTTTGCAAGTGGAACTATGCTTGAATTCTACCAAGGCAACTAAGTCTACTTCTGAGAATCACTGCCAGAACTATGACCGTGTGTCCCACGCTACTCAAGCTCTCCCATAGAATAGTATTCTCCGCACCTATAGCAAGGGTGGAAGTGGGATGGGGAGGGGAGGAGGGGGGTTGTAGGGCAAAACATCGTCAGCAAAGAAGTCGTTTAAGCTCGTGTGTACAAACGCAAAGCACTTCCGAGGTGGTCGTTTTTCATGTAGTACTATTAGTGTCAACTAATGGGGCAAATTTCCTGTTCACCACGTTGGGTGTCAGTGTCGCGAGTCCATTGTGAGTACTTGGAACTGTGAGGAGACGAATTGACTTGAAAATATTTTGCAACTACAGCCATAACATCAACACAAGAAAGTCCTTTCTTGCCTAAGTAGATAGCTTGTGGGAGATTCAGGGAGGATGAGAGCGGGAGGAAAAGAGTGGCACTTGGGCATCTCGTAGGGCTACTTTACTCCTGATCCAGGAAATCAGGGAAAGGCCCCGAACCAGCCCTTAACGGATCCGGGTTGAGACCCCTATTTCTCAAAATCAGCCCGTAAGAAAAACGGGATTCCCTCAAAACCAACCCTTTGAAATGCCGAAGCTGGCTGGGAGTTTGTCCGAAATGTTCAGGGCATTAAGGGCAAATGCCCTTGAATCGACAGCCCTGCTCACCTCACTACCACCACTCTCCCACCCAACATAAAGCTGACACCGACACTGCCGCCTGTTTGCTTCGCTGGCAATGCTGATTGATTTTTTTCCAATCTGATCGTTCCATCTCATTTGCTTGCTGGTCGCACCTCATTCTCACTCCAACCACAACATCTTTTGAATCACTACACCCTCATTCTCGATAGACTGGCATATGTTTGACTGACTGGGACGCCTAGTGTAACTGCAACGGACCAAGAAGGTCCTATCACATGTGTTATATTGACAAGTTGACCCAAGGCGGTCAGTCAGGGTTTCAAACTTTAAAAAACGGTACTGTCGTTTTCAAAACAGTTTGGACGGCTATTAAGCGTTAACGGTTTTTTACTGCCCAAGGCTTGTTTCGTCACCTCGTGCGACTTTGCCCGCAACCGAGTTATCGCACCAGCTCGCTACGTCCAAACACTGTAGCTAGTGCGCGCGATGATGAGAAGGGTGAGAATGAGGGTGTAATTGCAAGTCAACGCTTCAGCAGTGCATAATCGCATGTCAACTCTTCAAGAGTGCATCTGGCACCCCCAGCATGTCTTGCCAACACACAGACGGACATTTGTCCCTTTTCCCGGAGAATTCTGGTTGGTGGCCGGTTAGCACTGTTGAACAAGAATGAATGAACTAACAGTGAAATAAGTACAAGTAACCTAGAAATGTGTACCCCCTATAGGCTAACCCACTGTAGCCTAAACAACTACAACAACATATATAATGTTTGACACACCCCCATAGGCGAAGTGGGGGAGAACTAGGGGTCACAAGACCAGTCAAGAAAAGCGAAGCAAAGCAAAGCAAGCTCAGGCACAGAGCCGGAACCTAGGCTGAAGGTGTAACCCTGTGACGACCGCTGCGTAGCCTGGTCGTCAGCCCAAGAAGCGTCTGCATGTTCAGCGAGGACCACTGGACTCCGCCCTCCAAGCACTAGCCCCATGCCCGACGTACTGCACAAGTAGCGCAACACCCTCTTCGCTGCAGCCATGTGCTCTGGTCGGTGTCTCCCAGGAGCAACATAGCGTGCCAAGATGCTAAGAGGGTATGCAAGGTCAGGTCGTGTGCAGGTCATCAGGTACATGAGACAGCCAACAAGCTCTGGGTACGGGCCACTAGACTCTACGGACTCATCCGAAGGCAGAGCTGAGAGCGACTGGCGAGTAGATAGACGAGTGGCCTGAGGCGAGGATTACGTGAAGCCGAAGCGCTAAAGGACCTGCTGCACCATGTGTGACTGAGTCAAGGTAATGGTGCGGCGTGCTCTGTCCCGGGTGATCTGCAAGCCAAGGTAGCTGCGCAGTTCACCCAGGTCAGTGCACGTGTGTCTCTTCTACTTCACGTAGGCGAGTCCAGTAGTATCAGCTGTGGCAAAGACCAAGTCGTCGACGTACACGAGGATGTAGAACGGCGGCAGAGAGGTGTCGGTGCGCAGAAACAGTGACGGGTCGGCAGTAGAAGGAGCAAACCCAAGAGCCGCAAGCGTAGTCCTCAGTGTGTCGTGCCACTCACGTGGCGCCTGGCGGAGACCATAGACTGGACGCCGGAGACTCCACTGGGTACCAGGAGGGAAAGACCCAGTGAAGCCAGGTGGGCGGCGCAACCAGATCTCCTCGTGCAGGCTGCCCTGCAAGAAAGCTGTGCTGAAGTCGAGAGAGTGCAACTCGTAGTCCCGGTGAGCAGCAACGTGCAGCAGTACTCGAAGAGTGGTCATCTTCGGGGTGGGAGAGAAGGTCTGAAAGTAGTCCACTCCCTGCCGCTGACTGAAGCCACGAGCCACGTAACGCGCCTTGAAGACAGGCGGAGAACCCGGCGGCCGCTTCACCCTGAAGATCCACATGCCACTGACGATGTTCGCCCTAGGAGGGGGGACAGCGTCAACGTAGGTGCCTGTGGACTTCCAGGAAGCCATCTCTGCATCCATAGCTGCCTGCCACTGAGAAGAGTAGGGACCCTCTATCGCCTCCGCGTAAGAGCGCGGAGTCGGGATGTCAAGTGCATGTGGGTCTCCCTCAAAGGTAAGCAGTACGGACAAGAGATGAGGTGAAGCAGCGGCCAAGCACTGGAACTCCTCCTGCCTGTCCTCAAGGACGTCCGTGCCAAGGGCACACGCACCCCCGAGGGACGGAGGACAGACAGACTCAGACTCAGCGACAAGACTCGCAGCGTAGTCTAGGCGACAGCGAGCAGCAAAGTCGACGAGGTCAGCAACTAGGGCAGACGCAGCAGAAGACTCAAAAGAAGGGTCAGTGACGGCAGTAGCAAGGAGACGCGTGACAGTAGGACTGGCAGCACGAAGAGAGTCCGACTCCGGGTCGGCGAGAGCAGGAAGAGAGGACGCAGGAGGAGAAGGCAAAGGGGCACGCAGAGGAGGAGTAAACGGACGTAGAGACATCCGGTGCGTGCCAGGGGCAGGAGGAGGACGCTGGCGTGAACTACGAGCACTAGCGCTAGCAGGACTGACAGGCGACGCAGGACGAGACGCAGACTCACGACGCTCAGTAAGACCGCCAGTAGGACCAGTGTTAGGAGAAGGAGCAGGTAGTGGGGAGGCTGGCTGCAACTGTAACTGTGACGGGACAGGCTGTGAACACGCTAAGGGAGGAGGACCAGGAGGAGGCGAGAGACCAAGAACCTGCTGAAGGAGCGTAACGAAGTAAGGCTCAGGGCGCGGGGTGACGCCAGACACAGCAGGGACAGCACCTGTACCCCCAGCGGCAGTACAGAACCAGCAGCAGCTCCAACACCCAGGTCCTCAGTACTAGTCTCAGCACCAACGCCCGAGTCCTCAGCACCAGCAATGGCTCCAACACCAGGGTCAACAGCACCAGCCGCAGCTCCAACGCCCGGGTCCTCAGCACCAGTAGCACCTCCAACTCCCGGGTCCACAGCACCAGCAGCAGCTCCAACGCCAGGGTCCGCAGCACCAGCCGCAGCCCCAATGCCTGGGTCCTCAGCACCAGTAGCACCTCCAACTCCCGGGTCCGCAGCACCAGCAGCAGCCGGGTCCGTGAGACGAGGCGCACCACTCCGAAGTGTGCAACGGCGCTCGTACCACTCACGGATCCGCTCACGAGAGGGGAGCTCCCGACTAGGAGGAGAAGTACCAGCACCAGTCCCTGCAGTGCGGCTGGTCCCAGAGGTACCTCTCCGGAGGCTGCAGTACTGTAAGTACCACTCACGCAACTGCTCCGAGGAGAGGTCTCGTCCAGGTGTAGTACCCTCAGGCCCAGCACCGCCAGAGTCAGAACTCCCAGACCCAGCACCCCCAGGCTCAGCACCCCCAGTCACCGCACCCCCAGGCCCAGCACCCCCAGTCACCGCACCCCCAGGCTCAGCACCCCCAGGCTCAGTACCCCCAGTGTCCGCACCTCCAGGCTCAGCACCCTCAGAGTCCGCACCCCCAGGCCCAGCACCCCCAGAGTCCGCACCCCCAGGCTCAGCACCCCCAGCAGGACGAGAGTCGACAGCAACCTCAACAGGCTCGACCGGGTCTACCTGAGACACACCTGAGGGAGCGGCACCCTGAGGGGGGAGGGGGTCTACGACAGCAGCACCTAGCGCGAGGAAGAGAGGCGGTGGTGGGAGCGGGGCAGTGCGGTAGGGGAAGAGGCGGTAGTAGGGGACAGACTCCTCAAAAGTGACGTCCTGAGAGGGCAAGACCCGGCGCGAGGTGGCGTGGTAAAACTGCCAACCAGGCGCGTGTGGAACAAAGCCGAGGAAGACGCAGGGAACAGCACGAGAGGAGAGCTTGTCAGCAGACGAATCGCGGACAAAATCTCGAGATCCCCAGACCCAGAAACGCGACGCATCGCCAACCTCCCCCGTCCACAGCAGTGTGGGCGAGGTCTCCGGCAAGGAGACACGGGGCCAGAGGTTGAGCTGATGCGCAGCGTACCGGACCGCAAACGGCCACAGAAAGTGGGGGGCAGCCGCATGGATCAAGGAGGTACTAGCGACCTCCATGACCAAGCCAATGCGGCGCTCCGCAACCCCATTCTGCTGTGGAGAGGCCGGAAGCGTGAACGACTGCTCAATGCCGTGCTCAGCACAGTAGGCTGCCAAGAGGTCGGAGGAGAACTCACCACCTCTGTCAGAGTGCAAGCGCAGGACAGGAAAGTCCGAGCGGAAACGCTCGCTGAGCTGGAGACGAGCTCTGCGGATCCAAGGGATCAAAACATCAGGGACCTCACCCTTGGTGCGCAAGGGGAAGACCGTGGTGTAGCGCGAGTAGTCGTCAACAACGATCAGGAAGTACCTCTCCTGACCCTGACCACGGACGCGGGCTGGGCCCCACACGTCCATGTGGAGCGTCTGCAAAGGAGCAGTCATCGCGGGAAACGAGGAGGAGTGAGGAGCGGCGCGCTGCCGCCCCTCGACACAGGGAAGACAGTGAGGAGCAGGCGAGGGTGGGAGGGGAGGGAGGACCCTGGGAATGTCAAACATTGTATGTTGTGCTTGTTTAGGCTACAGTGGGCTAGCCTATAGTGGGTACACTATTCTAGGGTTAGGTTTTCCATATTTGTACCCAACCCTCATTTCGTTGTCATCCTCCTTTCTCATTCTAACATGGTATTACGAGCCTAGGTTCCACCTAGGACCGGAACGTTAGGGCCCACCGTTTCCGCTAGCCGCGCCCTCGTGCGCCGCCTTTTCCTAGCGCCCTCGTGCGCCTCGTTCCTAGCGTCGCCCCTTCAGGCCCCTCACGGCCCCTCGCGTCGCCCCTTAAGGCCTCTCACGGCCCCGTCTCAAGACCCCGCGCTAGCCCCTTAAGGCCCCGCGTCGGCCCCGCGCTAGCCTCTCACGGCCCCCTACGGCCCCGCGCTAGCCCCGAACGGCCCCGTGTAGCCCCGCGCTAGCCTCCTACGGCCCCGATTGGCCCCGCGCTAGCCTCGAACGGCCCCGTGCGGCCCCCGCGCTAACCTCCCACGGCCCCGTAAGGCCCCGCGCTAGCCTCCCACGGCCCCTTCAGGCCCCGCGCTAGCTTCCCACGGCCCTTTAAGGCCCCGCGCTAGCCTCCTACGGCCCCGGATCGACCCCGCACTAGCCCCGACCGCCCCCCGAACGGCCCCCCGCGCTTGCCTCTCACGGCCCCTCCCGCGCTCGCCCCTCTACGGCCGAGCCGCACTGCGCGACCCGAGCCGAACCGCGCGACCCAGCCGAGCCGCGCCGCCCTAGCCGAGCCGCGCCGCCCTAGCCAAGCCGCGCCGCCCTAGCCGAGCCGCGCCGTCCTAGCCGAGCCGCGCCCTCCTTACCTGAGCAGCAGCACCACTACTGCTACTGCTACTGCTACTGCTACTACTGCTGCTACTGCTGCTGCTGCTGCTACTGCTACTGCTACTTCTGCTACTGCTACTTCAGCTATGGCTAGCCCTCCAGTTCTCTCGTTCGATGCTGAGGGCCGCCCGATTAAGTTTGAGACCTGGCTCGATGATCTGCACCTGTTCCTCCAGCTCACTACCAGAGAGGATATCTCGCTGTACGATCACGCACTAGGCACAGTCCCTACTCCTGCTACTACTGCTGCTGCTACTGCTCGCTCACAGTGGCAGACTCGCGATGCCCACGCCCGCTTTGCTATTCGCAACTCCCTGCCAGTCGACGAGCGCGAGCACTTTGGCCAGCATCAGACTGCGCAGGCCCTGTACACTGCTGTAGTTGCGCGCTACTCCTCCCCGGCCTCAGCTGCACTAGGTCGCCTCTCGCTTCCCTACCTGTTCCCCGACCTGTCCACCTTCCAGACAGTCGCTGACCTCATCACTCACCTCCGCACTAGTGATGCCCGCTTCCGCGCAGCCATGCCCGCTGAGTTTCTTGCCTCCAACCCTCCCCCGCTCTGGCTCACTCTCTACCACATAGTCACCCGCCTCCCTGACACTCTGCGTACAGTCAGGGACCACTTCCTAGCTCGCTGCCCCACTGAGCTCACCATTGCCGCCCTAGAGAAGGAACTACTTGCAGCTGAGAAGAGTATTGTAGCTGTAGGTGCCTCTCGTGGCGACCCCCGCACCCCTTTCTTCGAGGGGTGTTTCCCCTCCCCGCTCCTCCCCTCTGTCGCCTCTGCTGCTGCTGTCGACCTCCTTGGTGCTGAGCAGGTCGGCTCTGCGTCCGCTCCCAGCGGGCGCCGCAGCGGCAAGGGCAGGGGAGGCAAGGGCGGTGGGGGTGACGGCGGGGGAGGCGGTGGTGGGGGTGGTGGCGGCGGTGGGGGCGGTGGCGGGGCTGGAGGGGCTAGTGGCAGCGGTGGGGGTGGTCGAGGCAGCGGCGGCGGCGGTGGCCGGGGTGGGGGCGGTGGTGGTGGCGGCAGTGGACGTAGCGGCGGCATGGGCGGTGGTGGTCGTGGTGGAGGCGGCGGTGGTGGTCGTGGAGGCTCAAGCACTGGCCAGAGCGCGCAGCACCCTCAGTCCTCCCAGGAGCTTCGTGAGTGGTACTTACAGCACGGGGGTGGGGGGGGTAGCCTTAGCTGCACGTACGTCATCCGCACTGGTCGCCGCAAGGGACAGACGTGCGGGAGAGCGCACACTGCGCAGCGCTGCTTCTCTCGCCTAGATGACGCTTGGCGTGCTCAGTTTCCTGACGCTCCTGAGCTCCCTCAGTGGGCTGATCTTCTCGATAAGGATATCGATATCTATGCTCTTGATTTTGATGTTATTCTCAAAGCCATGTATGCATTGACTATTAGTGGAGAGGAGGACCAGTACCTGTGTGTTCCGCCTGACCCAGGCATCCGCACGACTGAGGCTGCCGCCCTAGGTGCTTGCGTGTCTGCTGCCCCAGGTGCTGGTGAGGCTACTGCTCTAGGTGCTTGTGTGTCCGCCACCCCACGTACTACTGAGTCCACTGAGGCACTGCACACCTTCACTCTAGACTCAGGCGCTTTGCGCTGTTTCTTTCGTGACCGCACTGCTCTTGAGCCCCTTGCTCGACCAGTCGCTGTCTCGCTCGCTGACCCCTCTGGGGGTCCGGTCATTGCGACCTCCTCCACTGTCCTTCCTTGTCCTGCTGTCCCGTCGGGCACACTGTCAGGTCTCCACCTCCCCTCGTTCTCTACGAACTTGGTGGCGGGTTGTGCGCTTCAGGATGGGGGTGTTCACCAGTTCACCCCTGCCTACGAGCGCGTGACACACTGCACGTGTGCTCGGACGGGCCGTCACTTGGCTACCTTCACTCGGCAGCCGGGGTCGGACCTGTACACACTGACCACTGAGTCCCCTCAGGTAGCGGCGTCTGCGTCTGCGTCTGCGTCAGGTCAGCTGTCAGCCCCCTGCTCGTGTCGCTCTCTGGCGCACAAGACAGTCCTCTGGCACCATCGACTTGGTCACCCGTCAGTGCAACGCCTTCGGGGCATGCACGCCCGGTACCTTGTCTCTGGTCTTCCTAGGGTACTCCCTCCCCTCCCACCCTCCCTTGCTCCTCCTTGTCTTCCCTGTGTCGAGGGGCGGCAGCGCGCTGCCCCTCACTCCTCCTCGTTCCCCCCGACGACTGCTCCTTTGCAGATGCTCCACATGGACGTGTGGGGCCCAGCTCGCGTCCGTGGTCAGGGCCAGGAGAGGTACTTCTTGATCGTCGTTGACGACTACTCGCGCTACACGGCGGTCTTCCCCTTGCGCACCAAGGGTGAAGTCCCTGATATTCTGATCCCTTAGATCAGCAGAGCACGTCTTCAGCTGCGAGAGCGTTTTCGCTCGGAGTTTCCTGTCCTGCGCTTGCACTCTGACAGAGGTGGCGAGTTCTCCTCCGACCTCTTGGCAGCCTACTGTGCCGAGCACGGCATTCGCCAGTCGTTCACGCTTCCGGCCTCTCCACAACAGAATGGGGTTGCTGAGTGCCGCATTGGCTTGGTCATGGAGGTCGCTCGTACCTCCTTAGTCCACGCGGCTGCCCCCCACTTTCTGTGGCCGTTTGCGGTCCGGTACGCTGCGCATCAGCTCAACCTCTGGCCCCGTGTCTCCGCTCCGGAGACCTCGCCCACACTGCTGTGGACGGGGGAGGTTGGCGATGCGTCACGCTTCCGTGTCTGGGGATCCCGAGCTTTTGTTCGCGACACGTCTGCGGACAAGCTCTCCTCCCGCACTGCTCCGTGTGTCTTTCTTGGCTTTGTCCCGGATGCGTTTGGCTGGCAGTTTTACCACCCCGCCTCGCACCGCGTCTTCCCCTCTTAGGACGTCACTTTTGACGAGTCCGTGCCCTTCTACCGCCTCTTCCCCTACCGCACTGCCCCGCTCCCTCCCCCGCCTCTCTTCCTCACGCAAGGTGCTGCAGTGGTAGACCCCCTTCCCCCTCAGGGTTCCGCTTCCTTAGGTGTCTCTCAGGTAGACCCGGTTGAGCCTGCCGAGGTAGCTGTTGACTCGCGTCCTGCTAGAGGTGCTGAGCCTGAGCGTGCGGAGCCTGAGCGGGCGGAGCCTGGGGGTGCGGAGCATGGGGGTGCTGAGTCTGGGGGTGCTGAGACTGGGGGTGCTGAGCTTGGGGGTGCTGGGTCTAGGGGTACTGAGCCTGGCGTTGCTGAGTCTGGGGGTATTGCGCCTGGAGTTGCTGAGCCTGGTGGTGTTGTAGTTGACTGTGAGGCGCCTGGAGGACCTCCCTCTTCGCAGCAGCTATGTGAGTGGTACTCACGGTACTGCGGCCTCCGGCGGGGTGCGTCTCGGGCTCGCGGTGCTACTGGAGTTGGTACTCGTTTTTCCCCACCACGGCGGGAGCCGCCCTCTTCCCCACAGCTTCGGGAGTGGTACACTCGGCACATCAGTCTCCGGAGTGGAGCTGCTGGTGCTGAGGTCCTCGGAGTTGACGCTGCTTCGGGTGCTGCGGACCCTGGTGCTGGAGGTGCTGCTGCTGCTGGAGGTGCTGCTGGTGCTGCTGGAGGTGATGCTGCTGCTGCTGGAGTGGAGGACCCGGAGGTTGGAGCTTCTGCTGGTACTGAGGACCCTGCTGCTGGTGTCTCTGCTGGTTTGGGAGTTGCTGCACGGCCACGGCCGTACTTCGTTCCGCTCCTTCAGCAGGTTCTTGGTCAGCCTCCTCCTCCTTGTCCTCCTCTCGCCTTAGAGTGTCCGCCGTCTGTCCAGTCACAGCCACAGTTACCGCCTGCCTCCCCACTCCCTGTGCTTGCTCCTTACACTGGTCTGACTGGAGGTCTTGCTGAGAGACGTGAGCCTGCGTCACGTCCTGTGTCACCTGCGTCTCGTCGAGCGTCGCTTGTTCGTGCTGCTACCAGTGGTCGTCGTGTCCAGCGTCAGCGTCCTCCTGCTGTCCCAGGCACTCACCAGATGGCGCTTCGTCAGTCCACTGCTGCGCAGCGTGTCGCTCTCCCGTCGCCCCCTGCGTCCTCTCTTCCTGCTCTTGCTGACCCGGAGTCAGACACCCTTCGCACTGCCAGTCCTACTGTCACACGTCTCCTGGCTACGGTTGTCACTGACCCTTCCTTTGAGTCCTCTGCTGCGTCTGCCTTAGTTGCTGAGCTTGTCGACTTTGCAGCTGCGTGTCGTCTAGACTACGCTGCGAGTCTTGTTACTGAGTCTGAGTCTGTCTGTCCTCCGTCCGTCGGGGGTGAGTGTGCTCTTGGCACGGACGTTCTTGAGGACACGCAAGAGGAGTTTGGTTGCCTTGCCGCTGCTTTGCCCCATCTCGTGTCCATGCTTGTTGCCCCTGAGGGAGACCCGGATGCACCAGACATCCCGACCCCACGCTCTTACGCAGAGGCGATGGCTGGTCCCTACTCCTCTCAGTGGCAGTCAGCCATTGACACAGAGATGGCTTCCTGGAAGTCCACAGGCACCTACGTTGACGAGGTTCCCCCACCTAGGGCGAACATCGTCAGTGGCATGTGGATTTTAAGGGTGAAGCGACCGCCAGGCTCTCCGCCTGTCTTCAAGGCGCGTTACGTTGCGCGAGGCTTCAGTCAGCGTGAGGGAGTTGACTTCTTCCAGACCTTCTCCCCGACCCCGAAGATGACCACTCTTCGGGTTCTGCTACACGTCGCCGCTCAGCGTGACTACGAGCTCCACTCTCTTGACTTCAGCACAGCGTTCTTGCAGGGCAGCCTGCACGAGGAGATCTGGCTGCGCCGCCCACCTGGCTTTCATTGGGTTGTTCCCTCCTGGTACCCAGTGGAGCCTCCGGCGGCCAGTCTACGGTCTCCGTCAGGCGCCACGTGAGTGGCACGACACACTGAGGACTACACTTGCGGCTCTTGGGTTCGCTCCTTCTACTGCTGACCCGTCGCTGTTTCTACGCACCGACACCTCACTGCCGCCGTTCTACATCCTCGTGTACGTCGACGACTTGGTCTTTGCCACTTCTGACACAGCTGGTCTCGCTCACGTGAAGTCCGAGCTGCAGAAGAGACACACGTGCACAGACCTGGGTGAACTGACAAGCTATCTTGGCTTGCGGATCACCCGGGACAGAGCACGCCGCACCATTACCCTGACTCAGTCACACATGGTGCAGCAGGTCCTTCAGCGCTTCGGCTTCACGTTCTCCTCGCCTCAGTCCACTCCTCTGCCTACGGGACACTCGCTCTCAGCTCTGCCTTCGGATGAGTCCGTAGAGCCGAGTGGTCCGTATCCAGAGCTTGTGGGCTGCCTCATGTACTTGATGACCTGCACTCAACCTGATCTTGCGTACCCTCTCAGCATCTTAGCACGCTATGTCGCTCCCGGCCGTAACCGGAAGGAGCACATGGCTGCAGCGAAGAGGGTGTTGCGCTACTTGTGCAGTACGTCGGGCATGGGGCTAGTGCTTGGAGGGCGAGACCGGCCTGTACTCACTGGGCACTCAGAAGCTTCTTGGGCAGACGACCAGGCTACTCAGCGGTCGTCTCAGGGTTACACCTTCAGCCTTGGCTCTGGTTCTGGCTCTTGGCGTTCTACTCGCTCTTATTCTGTTCTCAGCTCCAGCTGTGAGGCTGAGATCTACGCCACGGCCATGGCTGCCCAGGAGCTTCGCTAGCTCACCTACCTGCTGACTGACCTTGGAGAGCAGCCTCGTTCTCCTCCAGTGCTGTACGTCGACAAGAAGGCCACCATTGCCTTGTGTGAGGAGCACAGACTGGAGCACAGGACGAAGCACATTGCTCTGCGCTACTTCCTTGCTCGAGAGCTGCAGCAGCGAGGTCAGCTTTGTCTGCGTTACGTGGCCACTCGGGCCAACACTGCTGATGTGTTCACCAAGGCGCTTCAGCCTTGTGACCATCAGCGCTTCTGTACTGTTCTAGGCCTTGTGCCTATTGTCCCTCACTTGCTCACTTCTTGACTTTGCTTGTACAGTGATATATATATAGATATATATATATATATACTTGCATGCTTACTCTTGCTAGGTTGTGATCACTGTATCTCTTGTTCTCTTATAAATCTGCATGTGAACTGGTCTTGTGACCACTTGCTTGTGCTCGGAACTTGTGTGGTATCCTTGAGATCCACCCTGAGCTTTGCTTTGCTTTGACTGGTCTTGTGACCCCTTGTTCTCCCCCACTTTGCCTATGGGGGTGTGTCAAACATTGTATGTTGTGCTTGTTTAGGCTACAGTGGGCTAGCCTATAGTGGGTACACTATTCTAGGGTTAGGTTTTCCATATTTGTACCCAACCCTCATTTCGTAGTCATCCTCGTTTCTCATTCTAACAGGGAAGACCAGAGACAAGGTACCGGGAGTGCATGGCACGAAGGCGCTGCACAGACGGGTGGCCCAGTCGGTGGTGCCAAAGGACAGTCTCGTGCTCTAGAGAGCGACACGAGCAGGGGGTGGACAGCTGACCTGACGCTGACGCAGACGTAGACGCAGCGACCTGAGGGGGGGCAGTAGTCAGTGTGTACAGGTCCGACCCCGGCTGCCGGGTGAAGGTAGCCAAGTGGCGGCCTGTACGGGCACACGTGCAGTGTGTGACACGCTCGTAGGCAGGGGTGAACTGGTGAACACCCGCGTCTTGTAGTGCACAACCTGCCACCAAGTTCGTAGAGAACGAGGGGAGGTGGAGACCTGACAGTGTGCCCGACGGGACCGCAGGACATGGAAGGACAGTGGAGGAGGTCGCAAGGACCGGACCCCCAGAGGGGTCAGCGAGGGAGACAGCAACTGGCCGAGCAAGGGGCTCAAGGGCAGTGCGGTCACGAAAGAAACAGCGAGAGGCACCTGAATCCAGTGTGAAGGTGTGCAGTGTTGCAGTCGACACAGTACTAGGGGGGGCAGACGTACACGCACCTAGAGCAGCAGCCTCACCAGCACCTGGGGTAGCGGACACGCGAGTACCTGGAGCGGCAGACGCACTAGTCCTAATGCCCGGGTCGGGCGGGACACTCAGGTACTCAGCACCCTCTCCACTAGTAGACATCACATACATGGCAGTGAGAATAGCATCAAAGTCTAGAGCATAAATATGAATCCCCTTCTTCAGGAGATCAACCCAACGGGGCAGCTCAGTGTCCTGAGGGATCTGAACACGCCAAGCGTCGTTCAGACGAGCGAAGCAACGCTGTGTGGCGTGCGGTCCCCCACATGGCTAGCCAGTGCGGTCACCAGTGCGAATGACGTACGTGCAGCTAAGGCCACCCCCCCCCTCCGTGCTGAGAGTACCACTCACGGACCTCCTGGGGCGACGGAGTGTGCTGCTAGCCCTGGCCACCGCCTGTGCCTCCACGACAAACACCGCCGCTACCACCTCCTCGACCACCCCAACCCCGGCCGCTGCCTCGTCCACTGCCACCTCCACCACCTCCTCCGCCCCGGCCACCTCCCCCGCCGCTGCCGCCACCCCCCACCCACTGCTGCCACCTCCCCCATCCGCGCCACCCCCCCCGCCACCACCACCTCCCCCACCACCGCCACCCCCGCTGTCACCACCACTGCCCTTGCCCCCCTTGCCCTTGCCGCTGCGGCGCCCACTCGAAGCAGACGCAGTCCCGACCTTCTCAGCACCAAGGAGGTCGACAGCAGCAGTAGAGGCGACGGAGGGAAGAAGGGGGGAGGGAGAACACCCCTCAAAGAACGGGGTACACGGGTTACCGCGAGAGGCACCTACAGCGACTATGCTAGCCTCAGCTGCAAGGAGTTCCTTCTTGAGGAGGGCAATGGTGAGCTCGGTGGGGCAACGAGCTAGGAAGTGGTCCCTGACTGAGCGCAGAGTGTCAGGGAGGCGCCTGACTAGGTGGTAGAGAGTGAGCCAGAGCGGGGGTGGGTTCTTGGCAAGGAACTCATCAGGCATAGCGACGCGGAAGCGAGCCTCACTAGTGCGGAGGTGGGTAATGAGATCAGCGACAGTGTGGAAGGAAGCTAAGTCGGGGAACAGGTAGGGAAGAGAGAGACGGCCTAGAGCGGCAGAGGCCGGTGAGGAGTAGCGGGCAACGACAGCAGTGTACATTGCATGCGCAGTCTTGTGCTGCCCAAAGTGCTCGCGCTCATCTATCGGTAGAGAGTTGCGAATAGCGAAGCGAGCATGGGCGTCACGAGTCTGCCACTGTGAGCGGGCAGTGGTGTCAGCAGTAGCAGCAGGAGCAGTAGCGTGGCCTAAGGCGTGATCGTACAGCGAGATGTCTTCCTTGGCAGTGAGCTGTAGGAAGAGGTGTAGGTCATCAAGCTAGGTGTCGAACTTTCACTGGGCGGCCCTCAGCATCGAAGGCTAGCACAGGAGGGCTAGCCATGGTAGCAGCAGTAGGAAAAGCAGTAGGAGCAGTAGGATAGGTAGGGCGGCGCGGCTCTGTATAGGTAGGGCGGCGCGGCTCGGGTCGGGCGGCGCGGCTCGGTTCGGGCGGCTCGGTTCCGTTAGGGCTGGGCGGCTCGGGTCGGCTCGGTTCGGGCTGCTCGGTTCGGGCGGCTCGTTCTGGGTGGGGCCGTTCGGGCCGCTAAGGGCGAGCGCGGGGAGCGGGTGGGGCCGTTAGGGACGAGCGCGGGGCCGACGTGGGCGCTAAGGGCGAGCGCGGGGCCTATCGGGGCCGTGAGGGACGAGCGCGGGGCCGATCGAGGCCGTAAGGGACGAGCGCGGGGCCGACGTGGGCCTCTAAGGGCGAGCGCGGGGGCCTATCGGGGCCGTGAGGGACGAGCGCGGGGCCGATCGGGGCCGGAAGGGACGAGCGCGGGGCCGACGCGGGCCTCTAAGGGTAAGCGCGGGGCCGATTCGGGGCTGTTAAGGACGAGCGCGGGGGCGACGCAGGCCTCTAGGGGTAAGCGCGGGGCCGATTCGGGGCCTCTAAAAACGAGCGCGGGGCCGACCGAGGTCTCTAGGTGCGAGAGCGCGGGGCCGACGGGGCCTCTAGGGGCGTGAAAGCCGAGGCGCCCTAGGGCGTAGGTAGGTAGGTAGGTAGGTAGTGGTGGGCCCTAAAAAAAAAATCGGTCCTAGGAAGGACCTGCTCTATACCATGTTGAACAAGAATGAATGAACTAAGAGTGAAATGAGTACAAGTATGAAAACCTAGAAATGTGTACCCCCTATAGGCTAACCCACTGTAGCCTAAACAACTACAACAACATATATAATGTTTGACAAGCACGCGTCCCCTCCCACAATCGATCGTGCAATTCGATCCTCCATCGCAGTGAAACCCTGCTTGATACTTTTGACAACTAATAGAACCTTCTCTAACCACGTTAAAAACCGAACCTACGCAGGTTCAATAAATGCAAGGGATGCGTCCTTAGGGCGCATAAGTTTTTCACATTCCACCGTTCAAACGGAAGCCCCGTCCGTAGGGTTACTCATTTCGCCAGACGTTTAAGATTTCGTAAGACCCCCTACGACGTCGCTACTGTCCGGACAAAAACTGACACTTTTCCAAGCTATTCTGGTGACATTGTTCGAACAGCATCTCGGACCGTCCGTTTTGGCTGCGCTATCATTGGCGCGCTACTTGGTGATAGCCACAACGAATATCGTGCCGAGAATATTATTGTGGCAATTAATGTATGAATACGTGCTACATTTTGTAGAAAAAAAATATTTTTTGAAAGTGAAAAAAATGTCTCACATTTGCGGTCCGGATAGGCAGTCGTCCGGACCTGATTCCCAAACGTTCGGACGGGACTCCGTCTGGCCGGTTTGAGGGCTCTGTCCGGACATTTGACCAAAACAGAAAAAATTAAGTACACTTAGGCTCACTACACCTTCTTCTAGACGGTATGCGGAATCCCAACGCACCCAAGTGACGTCATGAGGTACGTCACAATTTGTCACCCAGGCTTTAAGAAGCTTGTCTTACGATATAGATGGGTATGTCCGCATATAGACATGGTTGGCAAAGGTATTCAGTGTTAAGTGATTTTTTACCCCCTAATGCTTGTTCGTTGCCTCTGTTGAAAAAATGAGGTCGCTAGAAAGCACCGAAAGCTCTAGGAGGACATCGATGTCCCTGCGGTGGGGCTATGGCCACTCAGATTTAGCTATTCTGGCTTATAACGTGGTGCCAAAGCGGCGGCCGACGGTAGGCCGGTGTCCGATTTAGTGGTACAGTACAAGCTGCCCACTGCATTCACGACTCTTCAACTACCACGAGGGTTGCAACCATTGTACGCGATTGCGCCCCTGTAGCTCGATAGGCCAGTCAACAGTCAGAATTCCTCCTCTGCTATGCCTCATTCCTTCCTCTTGTTGTTGAGTCCCGGCCTTCCTCTCCTGCCTCTTGCCTATTCACCCCTTTAACCTTCTCACTTCTCAGTGTAGCCCACATGTCTTCTCAGCAGCATCCATCACTTGAAAGTTCCTGTGCCAGTGGCTAGGATCTGTCTCGACTGATCAGACTAACCCGGCAGACTCCCTACTCACACCTCAGTATCAGATTTGCTTGCGAGGGCTGGCTTCGAAGTTGCTTAGAGCTATGGTAGAATCCGTCTCTTTTAAGCTAGATGTGAAAACAAACACGCAAGCAAGGTGCTACTCCTTTGGTTCTTGCCTAAATATCATCCTGCCTGGTTACCGTTGTCTTGCAACGAAACCCTTTTTCACTAGATTCGTACAAGTCCCACTCAATCCTTCCCTTCCCACCAGATTCCCTATAAGTTTCTCCTTTACATCCTACTTGTCTAGTTTTTATATTGCTTGTTACAACTTATGCAATTAAAAACGCGACAGCTGTCGGAATTCCTCCTCTGCTGTGCCTCTTTCCTTCCTCCTGTTGTTGAGCCCCTGCCTGCCTCTCTTGCCTCTTGCCTATTCACCCCTTCAACCTTCTCTCTTCTCGGTGTAGCCCACGTGTCTTCTCAGTAGCATCCCTCACTTGCCCCCTCCTCGGCTCATCTCTGGCTCCTGTCTGCCGATGGACTTTCTCCTGCCCATGTTGTTGCTCATCTCTTGGTTCTTTCCGTCCTCTTTCTTCCCCTTCTTGCCTTGGCCTAGCCCTGGCCACATTGGTTTTGTGATCCCTCCACTCTTGCCCTCTCTCACTCACCAGCAGCACCACTCCCGACTCTTTTATTTCTTTTACTCTCCACCTCTCATTGCTCAATCCTATATCCATCATGTCATGCTTGGCTTGCTTCACGTATATTTCTTCCCCCACTCCCAGCTGCTTCCCTTGTCCTTTCTTCTCCCCCTCCTTCCTCTTCTTGTACCTCTGTGCATCTCTCAGCTGGGCTACGTGCAGATTTTCCAGGGCGGCTGGGAGGAGTTCCCTGAGGTACCTTGCTCTAGCTTCTGCCAGCCCCACCCAACTCTCCTTCGAGTCCGCTGTCACCACCCCTGTCAATAGTCTGGGTGCATCTATTGGCAGTATGGGCTCTCTCCCCAACAGCAGATAGTACGACGATAGCTCTCGGAGAGCAGATTGCTTGCTGAAGCGGTATCCAGCCGCTACCCACGGCAGGCGGGCATTTCAGTCTTTCTTGAAAAATTTTCCGTATACCCCGTCCTTTCTTCATGGTCTGCACGAATCTCTCTGTCAGGCCGTCACTCTGGGAATGATACTTGGAGGTTCTCCTATGCATGATGCCACTCTCTTTCATCAGCTTGTCAAACTCTCTCGTGAACTTGGTTCCCTGGTCAGTCAAGACTTCTCCACACGCCACGAACCTCGTCAGCACCTGCTTCTCAAATGCTTCCGCAATCCTTGCCGAGTTCTTGCTCGGCAAAGCCTTCACTTCCACCCACTTGCTGCCGTGCTCTATCATAATCAGGATGTACCTCTTCCCCCTTCTGCTGAGTGGCATTTCTCCCGCCAGGTCCAAGGACCACCTGAAGCACAGTCCTCTGATCGGCAACGACTTGAGCTCCTCTCTTCCTCTTTCCAGTTTGGCTTTGTTCCTGCTGCACAGTTTGCAAGTGCCCACCCACTCCCTAATGTCCTTCCTCATGCCTGCCCACCACCATCCGATCTCACCAGCTGGCTTGTTATGAGGCTCCCGTTGTGCCCCAAGTGCCTGTGCACCTTGGCAGTTATATCTCTCCTTGCTTCTCTTTTAGGAACCAGCTTCCACCCTTCCTTGGTGTTCTTCTGCAGCTGCTCCTGGTACCAATGGTAATGTGCTTCCCTAGCCCTGGCCCTCTCACTGGCTGGCTCAGCTTCTATGGTCTTTCCCTGTATCCACCTCAGCACTTCTGTGTCTTCCCATATGTCTTCTGGCCCCCTCTCCTGCTTCCGTCTAGCTCCCTCTACTAGGCATGCTGTGGGGCTCGCTGGAGGTGGGTTCCTGGACAATCCGTCTATGTGCTGCAGGGTCTTCACCTGCTGGTGCCTGATGGCGAACTCGTACTCCTGTAATCTCATGGCCCACCGTGTGTTCCTCCCTATCAGGGCCTGATTCGTCATTAGCCAGGTGAGCGGCTGATGATCCGTCACTAACACGAAGGGCCGGCCCTGCAGGTACACTTTGAAATGTGTGACCCCCCATACTGTAGCTAGCCCTTCTCCCTCATACGAGTAGTAGTTAGCTTTTGCCGGGTTGCAGCTTCTGCTCGCAAACGCCACTACCATCTCTTGCCCCTCTCTTTGCTGACATAGGTTGGCCCCCATCCCTGCTCTACTCCAATCGGTATATAGCACAAAGGGATCTTCCTTGCTGCGCAGGGTGAGCACGGTCGCCATCTTCACTGCCCGCAGCAGTGCCTCCATTGCTCCTTGCTCCGCGTCTCCCCATTTCCACGCCTGTTCCTCCGTCAGCAGCCTATTCAGTACAGCTGCGGTGCGGCTGAAGTTAGGCACGAATTTTCGATAGTAGTTCAGAAAACCTAGTACTGCTCGCATCTGTCTTTCGGATGTGGCACTTGGTCCAGCACTTCCACTCTTCCTTGTTGGGTGCTCATGGTCCCCCCTTGCACCTCAAACCCTAGGTACTTGACCAAACTGTTGCCGAAGCTGCACTTTTTCGGATGGCATGTCAAGCTTGCTGCTCTTATGGCCTCCAGGGTGTCCTTCATGCCTTGTACGTGCTGCTCAGGTATTGCGCTGAAGATGACCACGTCATCGATGTAACAGGCTGTTGCTGGTACGTTCCTTAAGGCCACGTCCATGGCTTGCTGGAACAGCGCAGAGGCATTATTCATGCCAAACGGCATAAATCTCCATTCGTAGAGTCCATCCGGCCCATTGAAGGTTGTCTTCTTGCGGTCAACTGGCAGGATGGGTATTTAGTTGAAGCCTTGCCTTAGGTCCACGGTAGTGAACACGGGTGCGCCCTGCAGCTTGTCGAATATCTCCTCCGCCGACTGCATTAGGTACTTATCGGCCACCGTTACCTTGTTGAGCCCCCGATAGTCGCCGCACATCCTTCTTGCTGACACCTCTCCTATCAGGTCTTTTCTGGCCGCCACCACAGTTGCTGCTGCGTAGTCACTCTCAAACCTTGGATGAGCCCTGCCTCCAGCAGCTCAGCGCATTTTTCCATGCATATGTCAAGATCTCCGGAACTCATCCGTCTCTTCCGTTGGCATATAGGCACTTCCGTGGTCAGGTTAATCTGCACCTTTTGGGTGGGCACTTCAGTTGCCCTATGCTGCTTCAGCACCTCCTGTATCTTGCACTCTCTGCCCCCATTCCTGTGCCAATCGGCCATTCCTCCTCCGGAGTCCTCTCCTTCTTCTCTGCTACCTCCTCCTCTCCATTCTTTTCTCCATTTTGACTCTCCTTCTCCTCTTCTACGTCTCTTGCTTCCCCGATGGCCATGAAGGCCCATCCTTCCATAATGCGCTCTTCTTGTTGCTCCTCAATTCCTTGTAGCTGCTTCCACTTTCTCGCCACCTCCTCCTCTTCCTGGTGCCTCGCACTGATCTCAATTCCCCTCTGTATTTCCTTCGTTTTCAAATGCACGCGTATGGTCTCTATGGGCCAGCTCATCACATTTAGGTCCATGGCACACCCCAGCGCCGCTCTCCTCTGCTTCTCTGTCGCTTGCGGGTGGGCCGTTGTGAGGACTAGGATCGAGCTCAGAAAAGAGAGTTTGAATTGAATGATCACCTGGGTACAACATGAGGCTATATATAGGCTCGACACAAGGCAGGTAACCCAGGTGTTACGCGAATGTTCTGAGGGTCGCGAAGCGCCCCGAACAGAACCTTCCCGAACTCAGTAGAAAGCAATTCGGTGGAAACCGAATAGGCTTGAGTTCGGTACACGTAACCTGGTTCGGTGCTATAACTATAATAATATATAGGAATGCACCTAACCTAGGAAATCAAGCATATCTATGCATGATAAATAAAACCCAAGCTAGATATAGCGTAATAAAGTCTAGGCATGCTAGCAAAGCCAGCATAAGCCGTCGTACTCTCACACGTCCCCCCCTCAAAGCTGGGTGGCGTGAGATACACCCTACTTGACAAGATAGTCCTTGAGAGCACGGCGTGCGTTGCCCATATCAGCTTCTGCAACCCAACTGTCCTCAGTGGGGTCGTATCCTTTCCAGCGGATCAGGAACTCGAGGGTCTTGCCGCCGCGGCGTCGATGAGAAAGAACGCGCTCCACTTCATATTCAGGTTCATCCTGGATGAGAACAGGAGGAGGTGGCGGAAGCTGCCGTCCCTGGAACTGCTGGTTGGGGTCCTTGTAGGGCTTCAGTAGCTGGACATGGAAAGCGTTGTGAAGCTTCCATGCATCTGGTAAGCGCAAGCGGAATGTAACTGGTGTCACCTGTGCCTCAACGAGAAAAGGACCACAGAAGCGAGGCCGGAGTTTGGATGGGAGGTGAGACAGGTTCAAGTTGCTCGTGTCAAGAAGCACCTGATCTCCGACTGCTACTGAGTGATCACGTCGCTGACGATCGGCATACTGCTTCTGGGAGTTCTGCATCGTGGTGAGTCGTCGCCGAGTCTTCTCCCATAGCTGCTGCATGGTGGTGACGAAGTCATGTGCGGCTTGGACGTGTGCCGGTGTGGTTGGCTGCTGTGGTGTGAGTGGTTCCCGTCCGTAACACAGGAAGAAAGGAGTTTTCCCTGTGGCCGCATGTGATGCGTTGTTGTAAGCGAACTCTAGGGTCGGTAACTGTGTGTCCCAGTGGCTGACGTTGTCCTTGCAAGCTGTGCGCAGTAACTGTTCAACCACTTGATTGAGTCGCTCTGTATGTCCGTCAGTCTGGGGGTGGTATGCTGAAGACATTGCAAGCTTTGTCCCCAACAGTCCCATGAGCTCCTTCCAGAACTTACTCGTGAATTTGGGGTCTCTGTCTGAGATGAGTGTAGCGGGGATGCCGTGGATGGTGATGATGCGGTCGAAGAAGAGGCGAGCAGTTGCTTCAGCTGTAGCTGTGGCGTTGGTCGGTATGAAGTGACCCATTTTTGAGAACTTATCGATGACTACGAGGATGGAATCGTGCCCCCGTGAGGTCGAAGGAAGTCCTGTGATAAAGTCGAGGCTAACGACCTGCCATGGCTGTTCCGGTACAGGTAGAGGCTGAAGTAACCCTGCATTTTTCTGCTTGCTGCTCTTCATCCGCTGGCACGTGTCGCATCAGGTGTCGAACTGCTGCACGTCTGCTGCCATCCCGTGCCAGTAGTAATACTTCGCTATCCCTGGTAACGTCTTGTTGCTCCCGAAATGTCCCGCGTAAGGTACGTCGTGAAACTCCTCCAATAGGATCTGCCATAGCGGGGCGTAATTTGGTACCCAAATCTTTCCTGAACCCTTCCTTACAGCTAGGTCTTTCTCCCACTGTAACAACTTCTTGGTCTGTGCTGTAGCGATTTCTGTGTCCACGGAGTACCCATGTTGGAATAGACCCTTGAGCAGAGGGTTCATCCCGTTGAGCTGGATGCCTGCTACATGTCCGAGGCGGCTCAACGCGTCTGCCTTGTTGTGTAGCCCGGGCTTGTAGACGATGTCGTAGTGGAAGTGAGTTTCCAAGAAGTCCACCCACCGCACCTGTCGTCGTGAGAGCGTCGGCTGCGACTTCAGGTATTTGAGACTACAGTGGTCAGTATAGACTGTAGTCTTGGCTCCCTCTAGGTAACACCTCCACGCCTTGAAGGCTATGACGATCGCTAAGGCTTCCTTCTCATGGATGGGGTAGTTCAGTTCTGCTCCGTGTAGTTTCTTACTGAGGTAGGCGATGGGTTGCAAACCGCGTCCGTGATCCTGCATCAGTACTGCTCCGACTGCTTGGTCACTAGCGTCTGCTTCCACCACGTAGTCCTTGTCTGGATCTGGTAGGATGAGTACTGGCGCTGTAGTCAGTGTTGTCTGTAGCTGCTCCATGGCTTGCTGATGAGGCGTATCCCATTTGTAGGGCGTATCCTTTTTCAGTAGGTTGGTCAGTGGCGCTGCTATCTTAGCGTACTGCGGCACGAACCTGTTGTAGTAGTTGGCGAAGCCTAGGAACTGCTGCAACTTCTTCACGTTCTCCAGTACTTTCCATTTCTTGACGGCTTCGATCTTCCGCGGGTCCACGTGTACGCCCTCGGCACTCACCATGTGCCCGAGAAATTGCACCTTCTTCAGGGCGAAGTCGCTCTTCGACAGCTTCACGTAGAACTTGTTTTTCCGCAGGATCTCGAACACCTCCCGCAGATGCTCGACGTGCTCCTTCATGTTCTTGAAGTAGATGAGAATATCGTCCAGGTACACCACCACGCACTCGTCCAGTAGGGGTCGTAAGATGTGATTCATCTCCGCCTGAAACGTTGCTGGTGCGTTGTAGAGTCCGAACGGCACCACCAAGTATTCGTAGGAGCCGTATCTGGTACGGAACGCCGTCTTGTGGACCGAGTTGTCTGCCATCTTGATCTGCTAGTAACCCGATCGTAGGTCCAGCTTCGAGAATACTGTTGCTCCACGCAATTGATCCCGTAGGTCGTCTATGCGTGGTATGGGATATTTGTTTTTGACTGTCTGTTTGTACAGTGCGCGGTAGTCGATGCACATCCTTAGACTGCCGTCTGGTTTTGGAGTGAAGAGGACTGGTGCACCGTAGGGAGAGGTGGATGGGTGGATCAGTTGTTTGTCCAGTAGATATTCTATCTGTTTCTTCATGTCTGTCAGTTTGGTCGGACTTAGTCGGTATGGTGCACGTGAGACGGGTTTCGCACCTGGTTCCTCCACGATCTCGTGCTCGTGGGTGCGTGCTGGAGGTACGCCTGCGGGTAGATCGTCGGGCATTATATCCTTGTACTGCTCCAAGACCTCCTTCACTGCTGCAGGTAGCTCCGTGTTCGGCATCTCCTCCTCTGCTGCTGCCATAACCAGTGCTAAGTAGCCCGTGTTACTCTCGTTCATCGTCCGTTCGAACCGTGCCAGTGTCGTTTCAGGAACGCTCCCTGTATCCGTCCAGCTTCGCAGCTCCACTCGTTTCCCGTTGTTGTAGATGCACGCCTTCCTGTTGATCCAACCGAACTCGGGGTTGAACCGCTTCAAGAAATCTCGCCCCAAGATGAAATCTGATCCCTTGATGTTTGTGATCGGCAACGTCGGCTTCCACCTTAGCGCCCCTATGTGCAGCTGCAGTTATGCTTTGCCGTGGATGGGAAGTTTCGTACCGTCCACCATTGTGTGAAGCAAGAAAAACAGGAATGAAATGACTAAGGAAAGATTGGGTACAAATACAACCCTAGAAACCCTGTACCCCATATGTGCTACCCCACTATAGCCTACAGCAACTATGTCATATAAATCTGACACACCCCCATAGGCAAAGTGGGGGAGAACAAGGGGTCACAAGACCAGTCAAGCAAAGCAAAGCAAGCTCAGGGTGGATCACAAAGTCACCACACAGTCCGAGCACAAGAGTAGGGCCAGAGGCCAGTTCACATGCAGGAGTACAGACATATATATAAAACTAGACAAGCAAGAGCAGGCATATATATATGTCACAGTACAAGTGAAGTCAAGAGGAGAGCAAGTGAGGCAAGACAAGCACAAGACCCAGCTGGGTGCAAAAGCGCTGATGGTCACAAGGCGCGAGTGCCTTGGTGAACACATCAGCAGTGTTGGCCTCAGAGGCCACGTACGCAAGTCGCAACTGACCACGCTGCTGCAGCTCACGAGCAAGGAAGTAGCGGAGAGCAATGTGCTTCGTTCTGTGCTCCAAGCGCTGCTCTCGACACAAGGCCAGCATGGCCTTGTTGTCTACGTACAGCACTGGAGGAGAACGAGGCGGCTCTCCAAGGTCAGTCAGCAGGTAGATGAGCCAGCGAAGCTCCTGTGCAGCCATGGCCCCGGCGTAGATCTCAGCCTCACAACTGGAGCCGAGAACCGAAGACGAGCGAGTAGACCGCCACGAGACAGAGCCGGAACCAAGGCTGAAGGTGTAACCCTGTGACGTCCGCTGCGTAGCCTGGTCGTCAGCCCAAGAAGCGTCCGCGTGGCCGGTAAGGACCACTGGACTCCGCCCTCCAAGCACTAGCCCCATGCCCGACGTACTGCACAAGTAGTGCAATACCCTCTTCGCTGCAACCATGTGCTCCGGTCTGTGTCTCCCAGGAGCAACATAGCATGCAAGAATGCTCAGAGGGTATGCAAGGTCAGGTCGTGTGCAGGTCATCAGGTACATGAGGCAGCCAACAAGCTCTGCATACGGACCACTCGACTCTACGGACTCATCCGAAGGCAGAGCTGAGAGTGAGTGGCGAGTAGGCAGAGGAGTGGCCTGAGGCGAGGAGTACGTGAAGCCGAAGCGCTGAAGGACCTGCTGCACCATGTGTGACTGAGTCAAGGTAATGGTGCGGCGTGCTCTGTCCCGAGTGATCTGCAAGCCAAGGTAGCTGCGCAGTTCACCCAGGTCTGTGCACGTGTGTCTCTTCTGCAGCTCGGACTTCACGTAGGCGAGTCCAGCAGTGTCCGCTGTGGCAAAGACCAAGTCGTCGACGTACACGAGGAAGTAGAACGGCGGCAGGGAAGTGTCGGTGCGAAGAAACAGCGACGGGTCAGCAGTAGAAGGAGCAAACCCAAGAGCCGCAAGCGTAGTCCTCAGTGTGTCGTGCCACTCACGCGGTGCTTGGCGGAGACCGTAGACTGGCCGTCGGAGGCTCCACTGGGTGCCAGGAGGGAAAGTCCCAGTGAAGCCAGGTGGACGGCGAAGCCAGATCTCCTCGTGCAGGCTACCCTGCAAGAAAGCAGTGCTGAAGTCGAGAGAGTGAAGCTCGTAGTCGCGCTGAGCGGCTATGTGCAGCAGAACCCGAAGAGTAGTCATCTTTGGGGTGGGAGAGAAGGTCTGAAAGTAGTCAACTCCCTGCCGCTGACTAAAGCCACGAGCAACGTACCGTGCCTTGAAGACAGGTGGAGAGCCCGGCGGCCGCTGCACCCTGAAGATCCACATGCCACTGACGATGTTCGCCCCAGGAGGGGGAACCGCGTCAACGTAGGTGCCTGTGGACTTCCAGGAAGCCATCTCTGCATCCATAGCTGCCTGCCACTGAGAGGAGTAGGGACCCTCTACGGCCTCCGCGTAAGAACGCGGAGTCGGGATGTCTAGTGCATCCGGGTCTCCCTCAGGGGCAAGCAGTACAGACGCGAGATGAGGTGAAGCAGGCGCTAGACACTGTAACTCCTCCTGCCTGTCCTCGAGGACGTGCGTGCCAAGAGCACACTCACCCCCGACGGACGGAGGACGGACAGACGCAGACTCAGCAACAAGACTAGCAGCGTAGTCGAGACGACAGCGAGCAGCAAAGTCGACGAGCTCAGCGACAAGGGCAGACGCAGCAGTGGACTCAAAGGAGGGGTTAGTGACGACAGTAGCAAGGAGACGCGTGACAGTAGGACTGGCAGCACGAAGAGAGTCCGACTCAGGGTCGGCAAGCACCGGAAGAGAGGACTCAGGAGGAGAAGGCAAAGGGGCACGCAGAGGAGCAGTGGACGGACGCAAAGACATCCGGTGCGTGCCAGGGACAGGAGGAGGACGCTGACGCGAACTGCGACCACTAGCGCGAGCAGCACGAACAGGCGACGCGGGACGAGACGCAGGCTCACGACGCTCAGCAAGACCTCCAGTACGACCAGTGTAAGGAGAGGAAGCAGGCAGTGGAGAGGAAAGCTCCAGCAGGGACTGCGACTGGACAGGCGGTGGACCCTCTACTAGAGGAGAAAGACCAAGAACCTGCTGCAGGAGTGGAACGAAGTACGGCCGAGGCCGCGCGGCAGCTCCAGACTCAGCAGGGACAGCACCACCACCCTCAGCGACAGCACCAGCGCCACCCACACCTCTAGCGGCAGGACCAACAGCAGTAGGCTCAGCACCAACGCCCTCAGCAGCTCCAGCTCCAGGAGGACCCGCAGGTCCAGCAGCTCCGGGACCGGCAGCACCCGCACCCTCGACGGTCGAAGAAGCTCCAGCTCCAGCTCCAGCAGCACCTCCAGACGCAGCAGCACGCCTCCAGCGGAGAGCGAACCACTCGCGCAGCTCCTGTGGAGAGAGGGGCTCCCGGCGAGACGCAGCAGCAGGAGAAACCCCAGGCTCAGCAGCTCCAGACGCAGCACCCCCAGGCTCAGCAGCTCCCAGCACAGCACCCCCAGGCTCAGCAGCTCCCGACCCAGCACCCCCAGACCTAGCACCTCCAAGCACAGCACCCCCCGGCTCAGCACCCCCAGGCTCCGCACCCTCCGCAGTAGCACCCTCAGGCCCAGCACCCCCAGCAGTAGCACCCCCAGGCTCAGCACCCCCGCGCACAGCACCCCCAGAGTCAGCACCTCCAGGCTCAGCACCCGCAGCAGCACCAGAGTCACCAGTAACCTCGACCGGGTCAACGGCGTCTACCTGGGACACACCTGAGGGGGCAGGAACCTGAGGGGGGAGGGGGTCTACCGAGGGGGGAACCGGCACAAGGAAGTCCGGGGGAGGGGGGAGGGAAGGAGTGCGGTAGGGGAAGAGACGGTAGAAGGGGACTGACTCGTCGAACGTGACGTCCTGGGAGGACAGAACACGACGAGAGGAGGGGTGGTAAAACTGCCACCCTGGGGCGTCAGTGGGGAAGCCAAGGAAGACACAGGGAGCAGCACGAGGGGACAGCTTGTCCGCAGACAAGTCGCGGACAAACGCCCGAGATCCCCAGACACGGAACACAGACGCATCGCCAACCTTCCCCGTCCACAGCAAGGCTGGGGACATCGCAGGCCGAGAGACCCGGGGGTGAAGGTTGAGCTGATGCGCCGCGTACCTCACCGCAAACGGCCACAGAAAATGGGGGGCAGCCGCATGCATCATGGACGTACGAGCGACATCCATGACCATGCCAATGCGGCGCTCAGCAATCCCATTTTGTTGTGGTGAGTCCGGAAGCGTGAAGGTCTGGCGGATCCCCCGTGCACGACAGTAGTCTCGCAGAAGGCGAGAAGAGAACTCTCCGCCTCTGTCAGAGTGCAGACGCAGAACAGGAAAGTCCGAGCCGAAGCTCTTCCTGAGCTGGAGACGAGCCTCGCGGATCCAGTCGATCAGCACCTCAGTGACCGCACCCTTGCTGCGCAAGGGGAGGACTGTGGTGTAACGCGAGTAGTCGTCAACCACCAACAGGAAGTAGCGCTCGTAACCCTGCCCACGGACGGGGGCTGGGCCCCACACATCCATGTGAAGCGTCTGCAGGGGAGCCTCTGTCGGGGGGAAGTGGGAGGAGTGAGGAGTAGCCCGGAGGCGACCCTCGACACAGGGGACACAGGAAGGGCCTGGCCCGGAGGGGAGAGGAGGGAGAGACTGGGGAAGACCAGAGACAAGGACACGGGAAGCCATGCTCCGAAGACGGGGCAAGGAGGGGTGGCCAAGACGGTGGTGCCACAGGAGAGTCTCGTGAGACAGGAGGGGACAAGAATAGGGGGCAGACTCAGGACCTGACCGGGATGCAGCAGCAAGTACCTGACCCGACGCAGCCACCTGACCAGACGCAGGGACAGGAGGAGACTCAACGGTCAGGGTGTAGAGACTCGACCCCGGCCGACGCAAGAACGTGGCCAGGTGTCGGCCTGTGCGTGCCTCCGTGCAGTGGGTCACCCGCTGACTCGCAGGAGTGAACTGGTGAACACCCACATCCTGCAGGTCCGCTCCACTCACCAAGTTCGTAGAGAACGAGGGAAGGTACAGACCCGACAGGGTGCCCGAAGGGGCAGCCGGACACGGGAGGACAGTGGAGAAGTGAGACAGGACAGGACCCCCAGAGGGGTCAGCAAGGGAGACTGCAACCGGCCGGCCGAGCGGCGTAAGGGTAGTGCGGTCTCGAAAGAAGGAGCGAGAAGCTCCGGAGTCAAGTGTGAAAGTGAGGGAGGACGAGGACGACTCAGTACCTGAGAGCGCAGTCTCACCAGTACCTGAGAGCGCAGACGCACTGGCACCTAGAGCAGCAGCCTCACAAGCACCTAGCGCAGCAGTACCAATGCCCGGGTCGGGCTGGAAACAGCGGTAACCCTCATTCTCCTCACTATAATCCACAACATACATAGCAGTAAGGAGAGCATCAAAATCAAGATCAAAGATCGCTACACCAGCCCTGAGAAGCTCATCCCAGCGAGGGATCTCACTAGCCCCAGGGAACTGCTGACGCCAGGCGTCCGTCAGGCGGCCAAAGCAGCGCTGGGTGGCGTGGGCACCCCCACACTGCTCACCCGCGCGGTCGCCGGAACGAAGAACGTAGGTGCAGGGACCAGTACCCCCACCCCTCTGACGCCCAGCGTACCACTCACGAAGCTGCTGAGGCGAAGGGATGTCCCGAGAGCGCTGCTGCTGCTGCCGCTGCGAGCGCTGGCCACTACCACCGCCGCTACGCTGCTGGGTACCACCCCGACCAGCTCCACCCCCTCCACCACCACTGCCTCCTCCGCTGCCGCCTCCACCGCCTCCACCTCCGCCGCCTCTACCTCCGCCGCTGCCTCCACCACCACCGCTGGCACCACCACCACCGTCTCCGCCGCTGCTGCCACCACCACCACCACCCCCGCCACTAGTCCCGCCGCCACCCCCACTCCCTCCGCCGCCACCGCCGCCACCGCCACCGCCCCCTCCAGCTCCACCCGCGCCCTTGCCCCCCTTGCCCTTGCTGGAGCGACGTCTCCCACTAGGGGCAGACGCCGCGCCGACCGACTCAAGACCAAGCAGGTCGGCAGCAGCAGCAGAGGCAACGAAGGGCAGCAAGGGGGAAGGAGAGCACCCCTCAAAGATGGGGGTGCGAGGGTCACCACGAGAAGCACCTACAGCGACTATGCTCTTCTCCGCTGCGAGGAGGGCCTTCTCGAGGAGGTCGACGGTGAGGGTGGTGGGACAGACTGCGAGAAAGTGGTCCCTGACGACGCGAAGGGAGTCAGGGAGGCGCGCGACTACGTAGTAGAGAGCGATGTACATGGGGGGGGGGTTCTTAGCGCAGAAATCAGCAGGAAGGGCGGCGCGGTAGCGAGTGTCACTAGTGCGGAGGTGCGTAATGAGGTCAGCGACAGTGGGAAAGGCAGAGAGGTCAGGAAAGAGGTAGGGAAGCATGAGACGGCTCAGTGCAGCAGTGGCAGGGGAGGAGTAGCGCGCAACTACAGCGTCGTACAAGGTCTGAGCACTCTTGTACTGACTGAAGTGCGCACGCTCAGAGGTAGGGAGGTGGCGACGCACAGCAAGACGTGCAGCAGCATCGCGGGTGGCCCACTTAGAGCGGACAGCGGGATCAGCATCAGCAGCAGGAGCAGGAGAGGCGCCAGAGGTGAGATCAAAGAGAGAAAGGTCGTCAGCCCTGTCGCACTGTAAGAACAGCTGCAGGTCGTCTAACCAGACCTCAAAATCAATGGCGCGACCCTCAGCGTCAAAAGCTAGGACACTAGGGGTAGCCATGGCGACGACACCGACGTAGTGCAAGCAGCAGGGAAAGAGCTCGCAGTGTCAGTGGGACTGTGCTCACCAGGCAGGGCAGGTCGTGTAGGTATGCAGAAAGGCGGCTCAGCGTCCTGGCGGCTCGGGTGCTGGGCGGCTCGGCAGCTGGGCGGCTCGGGCGCAGGGCGGCTCGGCTCCCGCGCGGCTCGGCGGCTGGGCGGCTCGGGTGCAGGGCGGCTCGGCTCCCGGGCGGCTCGGCGGCAGAGCGGCTCGGGTCCCGGGCGGCTCGGCGACGGGCGGCTCGGCTCACGGGCGGTTCGGGTGCTGGAGCGGCTCGGCCAGGAGATGCAGGGGCGGGGCCGTCAGGTGCAGCGGCGGGTTGACCGGTGCAGTGGCGGGCCGGCAGGTGCAGCGGCGGGCCGGCAGGTGCAGCGGCGGGCCGGCAGGTGCAGTGGCGGGCCGGCAGGTGCAGGCGGCGGGCCGTAGGGTGCAGTGGCGGGCCGTAGGGTGCAGGGGCGGGCCGGCAGGTGCAGCGGCGAGGCCGGCAGGTGCAGCGGCGAGGCCGTCAGAGGCGGCGGGCCGCTGGGTGCAGCGGCGGGCCGGCAGGTGCCGTGGCGGGCCGGCAGGAGCAGCGGCGGGCCGGGAGGGGAGGCGGCGGAGCCGCGTCAGGGGAGGCGGCAGGGCCGCGTCAGGGGAGGCGGCGGAGCCGCGTCAGGGGAGGCGGCGGTGCCGCGTCAGGGGAGGCGGGGTAGCCGCGTCAGGGGAGGCGGCAGGGCCGCGTCAGGGGAGGCGGCGGGGCCGCGTCAAACACGCGGCGGGGCCGCGTCAGGGGAGGCGGCGGGGCCGCGTCAGGGGAGGCGGCGGAGTCGCGTCAGGGGAGGCGGCGGGGCCGCGTCAGGGGAGGCGGCGGGGCCGCGTCAAACAGGCGGCGGGGCCGCGATCAGGAGAGGTGGCGGGGCCGCGTCTGAGGGACAGCGGGGCCGCGAGGGAAAAGGCGACCCGAGGGGGTCGCTAAAAAAAAGGCGCGCCTCGGGGCGCGCTTCGGTGGGCCCTAAAAAAAACGGTCCTAAGGCAGGACCCGCTCTATACCATGTGAAGTAAGAAAAACAAGAATGAAATGACTAAGGAAAGATTGGGTACAAATACAACCCTAGAAACCCTGTACCCCATATGTGCTACCCCACTATAGCCTACAGCAACTATGTCATATAAATCTGACACATTGTTGCCGTGAAATTGGTCTCCTCCGAAGGTTCTCCAATTTTCTCCAGCGTCCCGCGGTCGCACACCGAGTGAGACGCACCGCTATCCAGCAGTGCCTGGAGGCGTCGCCCTTTGCAGATCACCTCGAGCAGTAGTGGTTTTTACTGCTCCGAGTAACCGTAGATGGTCTCGCTGTCAAAAGTTAGAAGAAAGAAAGAGGAAAGAGGATTGAACTAGCAAGAATGAGGATACAAATAGCAAACCCTAGAAGGGTTGTACTCGCTATAGAGCACCCCACTACAGGCTAGAACAATAAGATAATATTCTGACACTCGCTTATAGGATCGTAGGGTATGTCGAAAAGATCATCCCTCGGTTCTGCGATCGAAGTTGCTGATTCCATTTCAGTTTCCAACTGAGCAAGGTTAGAAGGATTTATCCGAGGCCGATTCAGCTTCGTCTTGGCCTGGAACCTTCTCTTAAGCCTTTGCAGCTGTGTAGGCTTCTCCTGTGGGCAATGGGGAGCCTTAACACTATGCTGCGGGGAGAGAATAGTAACTCCTTGGAACGCACGACCCTTTTCAACGCTCCGGAGTGGTTTGCCCAACTTCTTTGGTACCTGAATAATGTCTGAAGGCTTTTTCTTGGCCTTGAAATCTCCCCTGAATTTTTTGAAGGCTTGAAAACCTCGAGAGGGAATATTCTTACTCTCGGGGGTGTTCGGCTGGAGTTTCCCGGTCGGTGCAGAGTCTTGTTTCGCGGAGCCTCCATTTGTCTCGGCGATTTCCCCTGTTGCCGGCCGGTTGTGGCGTTTTAAATTCGCGCCATCGTGTCCTCCTTTTTTCGCCATCGTGGATGTTGCTCTGTTGTTGCCCTGCAGCTTCGCTCGTACTATCTTCAACTTCCAACACGCCAAGAGTCGATGTCCTGCTGCGTCGCAAAATTCGCACTTCTCATATTTTATGGGCCGCTGCTTCGCGTCGATCTTGTCGATATCCATCGGGCTGGCGGTCGTGGGTGGTGCCGATCGCTTCGTGCCAAATGATCGGTTCGGCACGTGGCGTCGTGTCTCGGGTTCATATCGTATCAGCGCATCGAATCTCTCTGCTGCAGACACCAAGTCGCGGTAATTGTTGTAGTTCGCGGCAATCACTTGTCGGTGGACCTCCATCTTTAGCCCCTCAGTATACGCTTGGATTTTTTCCCCTTCGGTCAGGTCGGTGATTCGGTTGAAGAGGCTCTCCATCTGTTGCGTGTACTGTGTTACACTGCCGAACTGTTTATGCCGATAAATCTGCTGCCGCGCCATGTAGCTGGAGTTGATTGGTTCGAAACGTTGAATTAAAGCTTCCCGAAACTGCGTCCATGACCCCTTGCCTCGGATCTTATTGCTGTTGTAAATCCACTCGAGCGCCGGGCCTCGTAACAGTGTCGCTGCGAGCCGAATCCGCATTGCATCGTGTGTCGGGGTCGTACAGCCAACGGCCTCGAAGTAAATTTCGAGGGTCGCAACGAATCGACGGACGTCGGTGTCTCTAGTATTCGGATTGAATGTCTCCGGTAGCCTCAGACGTGCCACCTCAAGATTCACTGTAGCTGCTGCCGCTGCTGCTGGGTGAAGTGTCGGTGTCGCTGCTGCTGCTGCTGGCGTTGCTGCTGCATTCGCTGCTGTTGTGGCGGCTACCAACTGGTTCGCGAGAAGCTCCTCTATTCGCTGGAGTGCCGCTCGCGTCTGGTCCAGGCCGGTGTGTAACTCCGTAATTTTTCGTACGGAATTATCACCGTTTTCCTCCATTTGGCGATTTACAGGAAAATGTGCGACGAAAATAATTGAATTCTAGGCGCTGGTCATCTTACTGTGAGTCGAATCGACTGTAGAATTGACGAGTGCTGATTCTGTAGGTCGCGTAATTCTCCCTTAGTTGAAATTTGCGTCTGATCTCGGCCGTTGAGAAAAACTTTGATCCGATGCTCCAAATTCCAACATTTTTGGTCGAAATTCCCAGGGCCACTGAGATTCGAATCGATCCGACGGTCGAAAATCCAACTTTTTCGCCACTGGACCTGAGGAGTTTTCGAAAACCGGTTCGAGGGGGACGTTAGAAAATAGCGCGGAACTGGTTTACGTACCCGAAATCGGCGCTTTCCGTCGTCGCCCCCGCGGTTTTAAAAGCTAGGTTTTAGCGGTAGAAAAACTTCGCTTCCAACAGGCTCTGATTACCAAGTGTGAGGATCTAGGATCGAGCTCAGAAAAGAGAGTTTGAATTGAATGATCACCTGGGTACAACATGAGGCTATATATGGGCTCGACACAAGGCAGGTAACCCAGGTGTTACGCGAATGTTCTGAGGGTCGCGAAGCGCCCCGAACAGAACCTTCCCGAACTCAGTAGAAAGCAATTCGGTGGAAACCGAATAGGCTTGAGTTCGGTACACGTAACCTGGTTCGGTGCTATAGCTATAGTAATATATAGGAATGCACCTAACCTAGGAAATCAAGCATATCTATGCATGATAAATAAAACCCAAGCTAGATATAGCGTAATAAAGTCTAGGCATGCTAGCAAAGCCAGCATAAGCCGTCGTACTCTCACAGCCGTGGCTCCCCACCTGTGTCCCATAGCTAGTTCTCGTTCTTCTGCCGTCGGCTCTTCCTATCTGTTGCTCCCCACATCATATACCATCCCTGGCCCCGGCAGCTCCCCTTCCATGAGGAAGCCCCGTGCATGCTCATATGCTACCAGCGTAGGTAACGCTTGCCTCGGCTTCCCCGGCACGTTACACTGGTACTGTGAAGGGTGATCTAGGCTCTTCACCTGGGCAGGCAGCCTGTTCGGCCCCAAGATGTCACTGACTAGCCTAGGCTCTGGTCGCTGCATTTGTGTAAGGAGTGCCTTAAGCTTGCCTCTGAAATGCCATTTTGCCAATATCTCCTAGGCCTGTGTGCCATGGAGCCTAGCTGCGCGGCGTCCGCCGGCACTCCTCTCCCCACCACTTCTTCCATCTCTGCGAATGCTCTCTTCACCAGTTCTCGCCTGTCCTCTCCCATGTCGACGTTCTCTAGGATGTACAGCACCTTGCCTTGCTTCACGTCCTTTGCACCATCTCCAGCACTCTCTTCAGGTCCCTGAAAGATGCTCCCCTTGCATCTTCCATTCCTCTTCCTTCCCCAGCCCTGGAGTATCCTTAACACTCCTATCCCACCACAATCACATCGATTTGCCCCCACTTCCCAAGCTTCTCCTCCGTGATATCTCTGACACCATCTATAGTGGCGTCCTCCTCTACCAGAATGGCGCTTGCCAGCAGCTGCAGCGGGTGCTCTTCTAGTAGCCGTTGTGCATGATGCCTGGCCATCCGTCTTACTACCGGGTCCTTCTCCACATGTATCCACTTCCTGACCATGCATCCCGCCTTCAGCGCTGCCGCCAAGCCTGTTCCGATCCCTCCGTACAACTCCATTACGCATAAAGCACTTTCTAGCGCCCACACCTTCATGATACGCTCGGTCAGGGTCAGCGGGGCCTTCCCTTTCAGCCTCCGTTTTGTCCTCCGCTCGTACTCGTCTGCATACTGCTCCCAGCTCCAATAATTCAGCTCCTTGGATAAATCAGTCCGTTGAGCTTGATATGCTTCCCTTGGCTCCTGCCTGACAAACTTTATGGACAGGGTCCCCACCGAGCTTTTTGGATCCCAATACTGCACCCAGTATAACACTTTCTCCTACCAGGTGCAGATAGTGGCTCCTCCTCGGTATAATATCTCCATGCCGACCAAGATATCATAGTCTTCTGACTTTGAGACCCCGCAATCGACGAGGATGCAGCATTCTTTATCTGTCCCTGGCCTTAGCACCACCTCTATCGGCCTTTGCGTGCGAGGCATCCATTTCGGCTCTCCTCCCTCAGCCGTCATGAGCAGGATGCCTCACTCTACTAGCCTTCCGGGTAAGTCCAGCTTCAATTGCTTGGCCAGGCCTTTGCCAATCAGCACATGATGCGCCCCCGTGTCGATTATCGCTTGCCCCACTGGCAGCCCCCCCATGGTCATGCTCCCTTTCTCCGCAATTAACACAGACGCCTGACAGACCAGCCTCTCGTTCGGGTGTCTGCGCATCTCCATTGCTCTTGATCCCTCTCCTTGACTTTGCCTCGGCAGACGCTCCCTGGTTACTCCGCTCTGCTGGGTCTGTGTAGCTCGGGCTCGAAGGTCAAGGTCTTCTCTGTCTCTGGGGAACACCATGCAAGAGTAATCTCTTAGGTATTCGCCTTCATGTTTCTCCGCGTCCTCCACCTCCTCATACGCGAGCATGGCTCCACCTCTTACTTCTGCCTTTGGGGTCCTTTCCAACTTCAGCTGCATCCTCATGATCTCTTCCTGCAGTTCTTCCTTACTTGCCACTTCCTCTGTTCTCTTCCTGCTGTGCATGTTTTTTATTTCCGCTCCAAACTGCTCACTGCCTCGTCAATGTTTATGTGTTTCGGGTACGGATTTGCTCAACTTGTGGAAACAATGGTGTGGTACTTGTGGTCCCGTCAGCTGAAGTACATCCGCGACAACCCCTACCCCAGGATCCAGTTGGACCAGAGCACGGACCGAAGGCGCGGGAAGCACATGATCGTTTACATGACCTGCCTACGCGACAACATTCCTGTCACTGAGTTCTACGCCCTGCTCACAGTTGAGCATTGTGACGCTGCTTCTCTGTAGACCGTCCTGTTAATGCATCTAGAGACAACGGGAATTGACTTGTAGCGTATTTGCGGGATGAGCACGGACGGCGCCACTGTGATGACCGGCCAGCACAACGGGTTGGTCGTGCGCCTACGCTCGAAGATTCCCCATCTCGTGTCGTATCGTTCACAGGCAAGTTCCACCTGGTTGTATGTCGTTTATTTGTTAGAAGCATGTACTGACTTGTTTGCTTTTGCCCTACAAGGAGGCGCTGGCAGCTAAAGATGCAGCGCTCGCTTTCCCGGACCTATAGATCATTGACAAGGTGGTCCGTTCTGTGGCCGACATTCTCGGGTGCCCTGTCATTCATACACGTTTCAAGGAGCTTAAAAAAATATTTTGCGAGACAAATCTGGAGATGCAGGGGATAAAAGACATCAGGTGGCTTTCAAGAGGCTAGACAATACAGCGATTCGTCGAGGTGTTTCCCACAGTTGTGATCGTCTTGTGGGAATTTGACCATAAGATGTATGCAGTAGTGACTAGTTTCAAGTTCCATTTCTTACTCTATTTGCATGCCAATGTGTTGAAGGAGTTGAGCCTGCTCAACGTGAAGTTCTAGCGACGACATGTGTGTGATGAGGTTTCCGGTTCAAGCTTCAATCGATTTGTTTGTACAAGATCTAACTAGTTCTTTGCGCTTTTATCCTCAAGCAAATGGACGCAACCCATGTGCCGCAGACGGTGCACAATACAACCCTCGTGCTGCGGACTCATTACCTCGACAGCAACGACGAGACATTCGGGCTGGGTGACGAGGCGCTGGGGCCATTCCTCGCTAAACACCGCTCGGGGTAGAGGCGGGAGGTCTTGGTTGTTGGCAAGGATGCCAACGGAGTGCCGAAAACACACTGCTACCGACTATACGAAGACCTTATCGAAGAACAGAGCAGTAGAGGCAACATCAGCTCTCGTTTGAAGCTGGCGCATGACTTCTTTGTTGGGTTGATTAGGAGGCTCGACTTATGACTGAAGGACCTTGCGTCGCTCAATGGTGCAAAGCTCTTTAAGATGTCCCTATACCCAAAGTCCCAGATTAAGCGCGAGCGCTGGTTGGTGCTGTGGTTACAGTCTTTGCACGGCCTGCTTAAGTGCCTTAATCTCTGCATCCATAACTGCACACCAATCCTTGCTGTGTGGTCCGGTCCGCGTTGGGATTTTCGACACGACGACGCGCGGAGCCATGGAGGTAGCGGTGTGAAGTCCCAGTAGATGCAGTCTAGAGACGGTGGTGTCGTGGCGATGCTGTGGGACGACCTCTTGCACGTTATCGTCATCGCTTTCTGGTTTAGGTGGGGCTGGTGGCGCAGGGTCCCTACGTGAGAATAAGAATGAGGAATGAATGAACTAGCAAGCAGGTGGGCACAAATATGAAAACCTTAAAGAGTTGTACCCCATATTGTCTACCCCACTGCAACCTACAATATAGTTCTGACACACCCCCATAGGCAAAGTGGGGGACAAGCAAGAGAAAAAGGCAAGGTCAAGCTCAGGGTGGATCACAACGTCGCCACAAAATCTGAGCACCAGTTCAAGGCCACAAGGCCCGTTCACATGTAGGATTATACAGCAAGGTGAACAAGCAAGACAGTGATCTAAACCTAGCAAGGGTAAGCATGCAGGTGCAAGTATATATAGATCACAGTACAAACAAAGTCAAGAGGTAAGCAAGTGAGGCCTGGTAGGCATAAGACGTAGCATAGTACAGAAACGTTGATGATCACAAGGCTGAAGTGCCTTGGTAAAGATATCAGCAGTGTTGGCCCGAGAGGCCACGTAAGCAAGACGAAGCTGACCAAGCTGCTGCAACTCTCGAGCAAGGAAGTAGTGAAGAGCAATGTGCTTCGTTCTGTGCTCCTGAGACAAGGCCATCATGGCTTTGTTATCGACGTACAAAACTAGAGGAGAGCGAGGCGCCTCTCCCAAGTCGGTGAGCAGGTAGGTGAGCCAGCATAACTCCTGAGCAGCCATGGCCCCAGCGTAGATCTCAGCCGCACAACTGGAGCTGAGAACAGAAGACGAGCGGGTAGACCACCACGAAACAGAGCCGGAACCAAGGCTGAAGGTGTAACCCTGTGACGACCGCTGCGTAGCCAAGTCGTCAACCCATGGCCAGTGAGGACAACTCGAGCCCGTCCTCCAAGCACGAGCCCCATGCCCGACGTACTGCACAGGTAGCGCAACACCCTCTTAGCTGCAGCCATGTGCTCTGGTCTGTGTCTCCCAAGAGCAACATAGTGTGCCAAGATGCTAAGAGGGTATGCCAGGTCAGGTCGAGTGCAGGTCATCAGGTACATGAGGCAGCCAACAAGCTCTGGTTACGGGCCACTCGGCTCTACGGACTCATCCGAAGGCAGAGCTGAGAGGGTGTGGCGAGTAGACAGAGGAGTGGCCTCAGGCGAGGAGTATGTGAAGTTGAAGCGCTGAAGGACCTGCTGCACCATGTGTGACTGAGTCAAGGTAATGGTGCGGCGTGCTCTGTCCCGGGTAATCTGCAAGCCAAGATAGCTGCGCAGTTCACCCAAGTCTGTGCACGTGTGTCTCTTCTGCAGCTCCAAATTCACATGTGCGAGTCCCTCAGTGTCAGCAGTGGCAAAGACCAAGTCGTCGACGTACACGAGGATGTAGAATGGCGGCAGCGAAGTGTCGGTGCGCAGAAACAGCGACGGATCAGCAGTAAAAGGAGCAAACCCAAGAGCTGCAAGCGTAGTCCTCAGTGTGTCGTGCCATTCACGGGGCGCCTGGCGGAGACCGTAGACTGGCCGCCGGAGGCTCCACTGGTTACCAGGAGGAAACGACCCAGTGAAGCCAGGTGGGCGGCGTAGCCAGATTCCTCGTGCAGGGTGCCCTGTAGGAAAGCAGTGTTGAAGTCAAGAGAGTGAAGCTCGTAGTTACGATGAGCAGCGGCGTGCAGCAGAACCCGAAGAGTGGTCATCTTCGAGGTTGGGGAGAAGGTTTGGAAGAAGTCAACTCCCCTCGCTGACTGAAGCCTCGAGCAACGTAACGCGCCTTGCAGACTGGCGGAGAACCCGGCGGCCGCTTCACCCTTAAAATCCACATGCCACTGACGATGTTCACCCCAGGAGGGAGAACCTCGTCGACGTAAGAGCCTGTGGACTTCTGGGATGCCATCTCTGCGTCCATGGCTGACTGCCATTGAGAGGAGTAGGGACCCTCTAACGCCTCTGCGTAAGAGTACGGGGTCAGGATGTCTGGTGCATCCAGGTCTCCCTCAGGTGCAATCAGCATGGACACCAAGATGAGGCACAGCAGCTGCAAAGCACTCAAACTCCTCGTGTCTGTCCTCAAGGACGTCCGTGCCAAGAGCACACTCACCCCGGACGGACGTAGGACAGACAGACACAGAATTAGCAACAAGACTAGCGGCGTAGTCGAGACGACAGTGAGCAGCAAAGTCGACAAGCTCAGCAACTAAGGCAGACGTAGTAGAGGACTCAAAGGAAGGGTCAGGAGTGGCCATGAGACGCGTGATAGTAGGACTAGCAGCACGAAGGGAGTCAGACTCCGGGTCAAAAGGGGCAGGAAGAGAGGACATAGGAGGAGACGGAACAAGGACACGCTGTGGAGCAGTGGAAGGGAGCAGAGCCATCCGGTGCGTGCCAGGGAAAGGAGGAGGATGCAGACGCAAACCACGACGACTAATGCTAGCAGCACGAACAGGCGACGAAGGACGAGACGCAGGCTCACGACGCTCAGCAGGACCTCCGGTCGGACCAGTGTAAGGAGAAGGAGCAGGCTGTGGGAACGCAGGCTGTAACCGTGAGTGCGACTAAACAGGCGGTGGACACCCTAAGGAAGGAGCAGAACCAGTAGAAGGCGGAAGACCAAGAACCTGCTGAAGGAGCGGGAAGCACCCGAGTCAAGGGTAAAAGTGTGCAAGGCCGCAGCAGGTGCAGTACCAGAGAGAGCAGATGCACCAACACCTGGAGCAGTGGGCTCACTAGCGCCTAGAGCAGCAGCCTCACTGGCACCTGGAGCAGGAGACGCACCAGCAATATCAGAAATATCATATCAGAAATAGTAGCAGAAAGTCAGAACAGGAAAGACAGTTTTGCACTAGCAAGCAGGAGAGTACATATAGGAAACCCTAATTTGGGCTGTACTCAATATAGAGTACCCCACTGCAGGCTAGACAAATGCAACATTCTGACACACCCCCATAGCCAAAGTGGGGTGTAATCAGCACAACAAGCAGACAGAGCAATAGTTCACAATGATAAGCAAAGCTAGAGGCTATCACAAAGGGCAAGTTAGGAGGAGGAGGGACTCTGAGAGGAGAGGACGTGGTGGGCGGCAGCTGAAGCTACTGGCACACAGCGCAACTGGAGCAATTGGCACACGGGCAACTGGAGCAACTGTTACAGTGGCAACTGGAGCAACTGGCACACGGGCAACTGGAGCAACTGGCTACGCGGCTAGACGAGCGGCAAGAGGCTCCGCGGCAACTGCAGCAGGGCAGGGCCACGACGGCGGTAGGGGGCTCCGTGGCAACTGCTACAGGGCAGGGCCGCAACTGCTGCAGGCGGCTCCGCGACAGCTACTATAGGGTGGGGCCGCGACGGCGGCAACGGGCTCCGCGGCAGCTGCTGCGGGGCGGGGCTCCGGGGGAGCTGCTGTAGGGGGCGCCGAGACAAGTAGAGAAGGCGCCAAGGGGGCGCCGCGATGAGTAGGGGCGACGCCTCGGGGGCGTCGCGACGAGCAGGAACGGCGCCCCGGGGGCGCCGCGACGAGCAGGGGCGACGCCCCGGGGGCGTCGTGACGAGCACGGACGGCGCCCAGAGGGGCGCCGCAACGAGCAGGGGCGAAACCCCGAGGGCGTCGCCCCGAGGGCGTCGCGACGAGCAGGGACGGCGCCCAGGGGGCGCCGCGACGAGCAGGGGCGACGCCCCGGGAGCGTCGCGACGAGCAGAGACGACGCCCAAGGGGCGCCGCGACGAACAGGGGCGACACCCAGGGGGTGTCGCGACGAGCAGGGACGGCGCCCAGGGGGCGCCGCGACGAGCAGGGGCGACGCCCTGGGGGCGCCGCGACGAGTAGGGACGGCGCCAAGGGGGCGCCGCGACTAGCAGGGGGGGGATGCCGCGCGGGTCTCGCAGGGGCGTCGCGACGAGCAGGGTTTAGGGCGGTGCGCGGGCTGCAGAGGAAGCTTCGACGGGCTGCAGAGGCAGGCACGGCTGCAGAGGCAGCGCCCACAGGCTGCAGGGGCAGGCACGGCTGCAGAGGCAGCGCCCACGGGTTGCAGGGGCAGGCACGGCTGCAGGGGCAGGCACGGCTGTAGGGGCAGGCACAGCTGCTCGGGAGGGCGGCGCGCGGGCTGTAGAGGCAGCTTCCACGGGCTGCAGAGGCAGGCACGGCTGCAGGGGCAGCACGGTCACAGGGGCAGCACGCGGGCTGCAAGGGCAGCACGGCTGCAGGGGCAGGTAAAAAAAAAAATCACTTACGGCAGGGCGGAACGTTCGGTGGGCCCTAGGAACGATTCTGCTCTAATACCATGTGAGAATAAGACCGAGGAATGAATGAACTAGCAAGCAGGTGGGTACAAGAATGAAAACCTAAAAGAGTTGTACCCCATATTGTCTACCCCACTGCAGCCTACAATATAGTTCTGACACCCTACGACTGCCTCCCATGGGTCTTGGAGGTGACGCGTCATTGTCGCCATCGGCGCGACGCGGATTGTGATAAGAAACGAGGAATGAATGCATTGAGCAGAATGAGGAGTACAAATGGTAAACCCTAAAGTGTTGTACCCCATACGAACTGCCCCACTACAGCCTACTCAAACTATAGCATATATGCCTGACACACCCCCATAGGCAAAGTGGGGGAGAACAAGGGGTCTTAAGACCAGTCAAGCAAAGCAAAGCAAGCTCACGGTGGATCACAACGTCACCACACAGTCCGAGCACAAGAGCAAGGCCACAAGGCCAGTTCACATGCAAGATCATATATATAAAGGTAAACAAGCAAGTGCAGGTATAGAAAGAGTACAGTACAAACAAGGTCAAGAAGTGAGCAAGTGAGGCCAAGTAGGCACAAGACCTAGCATAGCACATAAGCGCTGATGATCACAAGGCGGAAGGACCTTATTAAAGATATCAGCAGTGTTGGCCTCAAAGGCCATAAGGGTGAGGCGGAGCTGACTAGGCTGCTGCAGCTCACGAGCCAGGAAGTAGCGAAGAGCAATGTGCTTCATTCTGTGCTCAAGTCTGTGCTCCCGACACAAGGCCAGCATGGCCTTGTTGTCTACGTACAGAACTGGAGGAGAACGAGGCGGCTCTCCTAGGTCAGTCAGCAGGTAAGTGAGCCAGCGTAGCTCCTGTGCAGCCATGGCCCCCGCGTAGATCTCAGCCTCACAGCTAGAGCCGAGAACAGAAGACAAGCGGGTAGACCGCCACGAAACAGAGCCGGAGCCAAGGCTGAAGGTGTAATCCTGAGACGACCGCTGTGTCGGCTGGTCATCAGACCAAGAAGCGTCTGCGTGACCTGTGAGGACCACTGGATGTCGCCCTCCAAGCACTAGCCCCATGCCCGACGTACTGCACACGTAGCGCAACACCCTCTTTGCTGCAGCCATGTGCTCTGGTCGGTGTCTCCCAGGAGCAACATAGCGTGCCGAGATGCTAAGAGGGTATGCAAGGTCAGGTCGTGTACAGGTCATCAGGTACATGAGGCAGCCAACAAGCTCTGGGTATGGGCCACTCGGCTCTACGGACTCATCCGAAGGCAGAGCTGAGAGCGAGTGGCGAGTAGACAGAGGAGTGGCCTGAGGCAAGGAGTACGTGAAGCCGAAGCGCTGAAGGACCTGCTGCACCATGTGTGACTGAGTCAGGGTAATGGTGCGCTGTGCTCTGTCCCGGGTGATTCGCAAGCCAAGGTAGCTGCGCAGTTCACCCAGGTCTGTGCACGTGTGTCTCTTCTGCAGCTCGGACTTCACGTGGGCGAGTCAAGCAGTGTCAGCAGTGGCAAAGACCAAGTCGTCGACGTACACGACGATGTAGAACGGTGGCAGAGAGGTGTCGGTGCGCAGAAACATCGACGGGTCTGCTGTAGAAGGAGCAAACCCAAGAGCCGCAAGTGTAGTCCTCAGTGTGTCGTGCCACTCACGGGGCGCCAGGCGGAGATCGTAGACTGGCCGCCTGAGGCTCCACTGGGTACAAGGAGGAAACGACCCAGTGAAGCTAGGTGGGCGGCGCAGCTAGATCTCCTCGTGCAGGCTGCCCTGCAGGAAAGCTGTGCTGAAGTCAAGAGAGTGAAGCTCGTAGTCGCGCTGAGCGGCTATGTGTAGCAGCACCCAAAGATTGGTCATCTTCGGGGTGGGAGAGAAGGTCTGAAAGTAGTCAACTCCCTGCCGCTGACTGAAGCCTCGAGCCATGTAACGCGCCTTGAAGACAGGTGGAGAGCTCGGCGGCCGCTTCACCCTGAAAATCCACATGCCACTGACGATGTTCGCCCCAGGTGGGGGAACCTCGTCGACGTAGGTGCCTGTGGACTTCCAAGAAGCCATCTCTGCGTCCATGGCTGACTGCCACTGAGAGGAGAAGGGACTCTCGATCGCCTTAGCGTACGATCGAGGAGTCGGGATGTCTGGTGCATTCGGGTCTCCCTCAGGGGCAATCAGCGTGGACACGAGATGAGGCAAAGCAGCGGCAAAACACTGGAACTCCTCCTGCCTATCCTCAAGGACGTCTGTGCTAAGAGCACACCCACCCCCGACGGACGGAGGACAGACAGACTCGGACTCAGCAATAAGACTAGTGGCGTAGTCTAGACGGTAGCGAGCAGCAAAGTCGACAAGCTCAGCCACTAAGGCAGACGCAGTAGTGGACTCAAAGGAAGGGTCAGTGACAACAATGGCCAGGAGACGCGTGACAGTAGGACTGGCAGCACAAAGAGAGCCAGACTCAGGGTCAGGAAGGACAGGAAGAGAGGACTCTGGAGGAGACGGCAACAGGACACGCAGAGGAGCAGTGGAAGGACGCAGTGCCATCTGGTGTGTGCCTGGAACCGCAAGAGGACGTAGAACACGACGACTAGTGCGAGCAGTGCGAACAGGCGACGCAGGACGAGACGCAGGCTTACGACGCTCAGCAAGACCTCTAGTAGGACCAGTGTAGGGAGAAGGAGCACGAAGAGGGGAGGCGGGCTGTAACTGTGACTGCGACTGGACGGGCAATGGACACTCTAAGGGAGGAGCAGGACGAGTAGAGGGCGGGAGACCAAGAACCTGCTCAAGGAGTGGAACGAAGTACGGCCTCGGCCGCGTAGCGCCTCCAGAACCAGCAGGGACAGCACCAGTACCCCCGGCAGCAGCACCAGCGCCAGCCGCACCTCCAGCTCCAACAGCGTCAGCTTCAGCACCCTTAGACTCACCAGCACCAGCAGAAACACCAGCGCCAACACCCCAAGTAGCTCCAGCTCCAGCAGCTCCAATAGTAACAACTCCAGCAGGATCGGCAGCTCCAGCACCGCCAGCAGCTCCAGCAACACCCCCAGTCCCAGCAGCTCCAGTACCGCCTGTACGAGCACCTCCGGAACCAGCAGCAGCAGTAGTGCCTCCAGCTCCAGCAGCACGACTCCAGCGCCAGGCAAACCACTCGCGCAGCTCCTGCGGAGAGAGTGGCTCCCGCCTCGACGAAGCACCGTCGGCGGCCACACGAGCAGACCCAGCGCCCCAAGGCTCCGCACCCCCAGGCTCCGCACCCCCAGGCTCCGCACCCCCAGGCTCCGCACCCCCAGTCTCAGACCCCCAGGCTAAGCACCCCCAGACTCAGCACCCGCAGGCTCAGCACCCCCAGACCCGGCACCCGCAGGCTCAGCACCTCTAGCAGCACCAGAGTCAACAGCTTCCTTGACAGGCTCGACTGTGTCTAACTGGGACACACCTGACGGGGCAGGACCCTGAGGGGGGAGGGGGTCTAACGGGGGAGGACGTGGCACAAGGAGGGGCGCAGCGCGGTAGGGGAAGAGACAGTAGTAAGGCACCGACTCGTCAAAGGTGACGTCCTGGGAGGACAGAACACGGCGCGAGGTGGAGTGGTAAAACTCCCACCCAGGCGGGTCAGTGGGGAAGCCGAGGAAGACGCAGGGAACAGCACGGGGAGACAGCTTGTCTGCAGACAAGTCGCGGACAAACGCCCGAGATCCCCAGACACGGAACCCAGACGCATCGCCAACCTTCCCCGTCCACCGCAAGGTGGGGGAGGTCTCTGGCAAGGAGACCCGGGGCTGAAGGTTGAGCTGATGCGCCGCGTACTGAACCGCAAACGGTCACAGAAAATGGGGGGCAGCCGCATGGATCATGGACGTACGAGCGACGTCCATGACCATGCCAATGCGGCGCTCAGCAATCCCATTTTTCTGTGGAGAGGCCGGAAGCGTGAAGGTCTGGCGGATGCCCTGTGCCCGACAGAAGTCTCCCAAACGGGCAGAGGAAAACTCCCCGCCTCTGTCCGAGTGCAGACGCAGAACACGAAAGTCGGAGCCGAAACTCTCTTTGAGCTGGAGACGAGCTGCGCGGATCCAGTCGATCAACACCTCAGTGACGTCACCCTTGTTGCGCAAGGGGAAGACTGTGGTGTAACGCGAGTAGTCGTCAACCACCAACAGGAAATAACGCTCGTGTCCCTCTCCACGGACGAGGGCGGGGCCCCACACATCCATGTGGAGAGTTTGCAGCAGAGCCTCTGTCGGAGGAAACTCGGAGGAGTGAGGGGTGGCTTACTGTCGCCCCTCGACGCAGGGGACGCAGGTAGGGGCGGAGGTAGGGGAGGGAGAGACCAGGGGAGACCAGAGACAAGGACACGGGAGGCCATGCCTCGGAGACGAGGCAGGGAGGGGTGACGAAGGCGGTGGTGCCAAAGGAGAGTCTGGTTGGACAGGAGACGACACGAGCAGGGAGCAGACTCAGGACCAGATCTGGACGCTGCAGCAAACACCTAACTCAACGCAGCTACCTGGCCAGACTCACCAGCTGGAGGAGACTCAGTAGTAAGGGTGTACAGGCTCGACTCTGGCCGACGGGTGAACGTGACCAAGTGTCGGCCTGTCCGAGCACACGTGCAGTGGGTCACCCGCTGACTCGCAGGAGTGAACTGGTCAACCCCCCAATCTTGTAGGTCCGCTCCACTCACCAAGTTCATAGAGAACGAGGGGAGGTAGAGACCTGACAGGGTGCCAGAGGGGGCTGTCGGGCACGGTAAGACAGAGGAGAAGCTAGCAAGGACAGGACCCCTAGAGGGGTCCGCCAGGGAGACTGCAACCGGCCGACTGAGCGGCGTAAGCGTGGTGCGGTCTCGAAAGAAGGAGCGGGACGCACCCGAGTCAAGGGTGAAGGTGTGTAAGGCCTGAGCCGACGTAGTACCTGAGAGAGCAGACTCACCAGCATCTGGGGCAGCAGACGCACTAGCACCTGGGGCAGCAGACGCACTAGCACCTAGAGCAGCAGCCTCACCACCACCTAGAGCAGTGGCCTCAATGCCCGGGTCAGGCGGTACACACAGGTAACAGTCACCCTCAACACTAGTAGACACAGAATACATGGCAGCAAGGATAGCATCATAGTCAAGATCAAAGATGGCAACCCCCGACCTAGATAGATCTCCCGAGTGAGGGATCTCTGACGCCTCAAGGAACTGGCAACGCCACGCGTCCATCAGGCGACTGAAGCAGCGCTGGGTGGAGTGCGGGCCCCCGCACTGCTCACCAGCTCGGTCGCTGGTACGGAGAACGTAAGTGCAGGGACCAGTACCCCAACCACGCTGACGCGCAGCGTACCACTCACGAAGCTGCTGAGGGAACAGAGTCAAACCACTCCGCTGCTGCTGGCGCGGACCACCACCTGACCCACTCCTCTGCGCAGAGTCGCGACCCGCTCCACCACCGCCGCCGCCGCCGCCTCCGCCGCCTCCTCCACCTCCCCCTCCTCCGCCACCTCCGCCGCCTCCGCTCCCTCCGCCACCACCGCCGCCTCCTCCGCCTCCACTTCTGCCGCCGCCGCCGCCGCCACCCCCGCCACCACTCCCACCACCACCCCCACCCCCTCCACTGTCTCCACCACCACCTCCAACGCCCCCGCCAGCCCCTCCAGCGCCCTTGCCCCCCTTGCCCTTGCCAGTGCGGCGTCTCCCACTAGGGGCAGACGCAGCGCCGACCGACTCGAAACCAACAAGGTTGGCCGCAGCAGCAGAAGCAACAGAGGGCAAGAGGGGGGAGGGGGAACACCCCTCAAAGACAGGGGTGCGAGGGTCACCACGAGAGGCTCCTACAGCGACTATGCTCTTCTCTGCTGCTAGGAGGCCCTTCTCAAGGAGGTCAACGGTGAGAGTGGTGGGGCACACTGAGAGGAAGTGGTCCCTGACTACGCGGAGAGAGTCAGGGAGCCGGGTGACTATGTAGTAGAGGGTGATGTCCGGGGGGGGGGGGTTCTTGGCGCAGAACTCAGCAGGAAGCGCAGCACGATAGCGAGTGTCACTAGTGCGGAGGTGCGTAATGAGGTCAGCGACTGTGGGAAAGGCAGCAAGGTCAGGGAAGAGGTACGGTAGCATGAGGTGGCTAAGTGCAGTAGTGGTAGGGGAAGAGTAGCGTGCAACTACAGTGTCGTATAAGGTCTGAGCACTCTAATACTGGCTAAAGTGTGCACACTCAGTGGTCGGTAAGTGGCGACGCACAGCAAGAAGGGCAGCAGCATCGCGTGTCGCCCACTGTGAGCGAATAGTGCTGTCAGCAGTAGCAGGCGGGGCAGGGGAGGCACCAGAGGTGAGGTCGAACAGAGAGAGGCCGTCTTCCCTATCTCACTGGAGGAACAGCTGGAGGTCATCGACCCAGACCTCAAGTCAACAGCACGGCCCTCAGCATCAAAAGTAAGGACACTGGGGTTAGCCATGACGCAGTGGCCTAGTAGGGAGTGAGCTCACCAGTAGGAACAGCAGCGGATCGACAGTAGGGCTGCTCGGCGGCTCTGCGGCTGGGTGGCTTGGCTGCTGGGCGGCTCGGCTGCTGGGCGGCTCGGCGGCTCGGCTGGTGGGTGGCTTTGCTGCTCGGCGGCTCGGCTGCTGGGCGGCTCGGCTGCTGGGCGGCTCAGCTGCTCGGCAGGTGGGCGGCTTGGCTGCTGGGCGGCTCGGCTGCAGGGCGGCTCGGCTGCTGGGCGGCTCGGCTGCTGGGCTGCTCGGCGGCTCGGTCGCTGGGCGGCTGAGCGGTGACAGGGCCGGTAGAGGCGGCGACGTGGCCGCTAGGGGAGGGCGACGGGACCGCAGGTGATGGCGACGAGGCCGCAGGTGGTGGCGAGGCTGCAGGTGGCGGCTGCGTAGCCGCAGTTGGCGGCGACGGGGCCGCAGGTGGTGGCGACGGGGCCGCAGGTGGCGGCGGGGTGGCCGCAGGTGACGGTGACGGCGATGGGGCTGTAGGTGGCAACGAAGCGGCCACAGAGGGGCCGCAAGGGGCTGCAACGGGGCCGCAGAGGGGCCGCAAGGGGCCTAGACGGGGCCGTAGAGGGGCCGCACGGGGCCTAGACGGGGCCGCAGAGGGGCCGCAAAGGGGCCTAGATGGGGCCGCAGAGGGGCCGCAAGGGGCCTAGACGGGGCCGTTACGGGGCCGTAAGGGGCCCAGACGAGGCGGCGACGGGGCCGTACGGGGCCTAGACGGGGCGGTGACGGGGCCGGAAGGGGCCTAGACGGGGCGGCGACGAGGCTGTAAGGGGCCGTAAGGGCGGCGCGAGGGGCCGTAGAGGGCGGCGCGAGGGGCCGTAAAGGGCAGCGCGAGGGGCCGTAAGGGCGGCATAAGGGGCTGTGAGAGGGGCTGCTAAAGGCGACGCGAAGGGGCCGTGAGAGGGCGCGACGGTACGGAGGGCACACAGAGCGCGACTCGGGCAGGAGCGAAGCGCGCTCCGGGCAGGAAAAAAATATATATATCGTGGTGGGCCCTAGGAATCGTTCCCACTAGGGAACCTACTCGATACCATGATAAGAAACGAGGAATGAATGCATTGAGCAGAATGAGGAGTACAAGTGGTAAACCCTAAAGTGTTGTACCCCATATGAACTGCCCCACTACAGCCTACACAGACTATAGCATATATGCCTGACAGATTGATGTCGGGAAACTTACTGGTGGTGTTCTAGTCCAGGATTGCTACGGAAGCTTCGTCTTCGAGGGTGGCGTAGCTACGCCTATTGTTGGCATAAAGCAGCTTCGTCTTTCTTGACCTGCGCATGCTTGCTGATCTGCGCGGAATTGCTGAAAGGGTGAGGCACTCGTAGAAGATGCCGTCGCGTGCATGTATGATTTTGTTGTTGAGCAGGTCGAGGATGATCCAAGCCATATACTTGTAGATGATGCCGAGGTGAATACCCTTGCGCGCGCGGCTTGTAAACTTCCCGACGGTTGATGTAGGGGGCTAGAAATACATGGTGCAACCCCACACATGGAGCATGGAGGTATCTGTGAAGAAACGAGGAATGGATGAACTAGCAAGCAGGTGGGTACAAGTAGGAATACCTAAAAGTGTTGTACCCAATATTGTCTACCCCACTACAGCCTACGCAAACTACAGCATATAAGTTCGACACACCCCCATAGGCAAAGTGGGGGAGAACAAGAGGTCACAAGCCCAGACAAGCAAAGCAAAGCAAGCTCACGGTGGATCACAACGTCACCACACAGTCCGAGCACAAGTTCAAGGCCACAAGGCCAGTTCACATGCAAGATCATATATAAAGGTAAACAAGCAAGTGCAGGTATAGAAAGATCACAGTACAAGCAAGGTCAAGAAGTGAGCAAGTGAGGCCAAGTAGGCACAAGACCTAGCATCGTACAGAAGCGCTGATGATCACAAGGCGGAAGTGCCTTGGTAAAGATATCAGCAGTGTTGGCCTCAGAGGCCACGTAAGCAAGGCGCAGCTGAACACGCTGCTGCAGCTCACGAGCAAGGAAGTAGCAAAGAGCAATGTGCTTCGTTCTGTGCTCCAATCTGTGCTCCCGACACAAGGCCAGCATGGCCTTGTTGTCTACGTACAGAACTAGAGGAGAACAAGGCGGCTCTCCTAGGTCAGTCAGCAGCTAGGTGAGCCAGCATAGCTCCTGTGCAGCCATGGCCCCCGCGTAGATCTCAGCCTCACAGCTGGAGCCGAGAACAGAAGATGAGCGGGTAGACCGCCACGAGACAGAGCCGGAGCCAAGGCTGAAGGTGTAACCCTGTGACGACCGCTGCGTAGCCTGGTTGTTAGCCCAAGAAGCGTCTGCGTGACTTGTGAGGACCACTGGACGTCGCCCTCCAAGCACTAGCCCCATGCCCGACGTACTGCACAAGGAGCGCAACACCCTCTTCGTTGCAGCCATGTGCTCTGGTCGGTGTTTCCCAGGAGCAACATAGCGTGCCAAGATGCTAAGAGGGTATGTTAGGTCAGGTCGTGTGCAGGTCATCAGGTACATGAGGCAGCCAACAAGCTCTGGGTACGGGCCACTCGGCTCTACGGACTCATCCGAAGGCAGAGCTGAGAGCGAGTGGCGAGTAGACAGAGGAGTGGCCTGAGGCGAGGAGTACGTGAAGTCGAAGCACTGAAGGACCTGCTGCACTATGTGTGACTGAGTCAGGGTAATGGTGCGCTGTGCTCTGTCCCGGGTGATCTGCAAGCCAAGGTAGCTTCGCAGTTCACCCAGGTCTGTGCACGTGTGTCTCTTCTGCAGCTCGGACTTCACGTGGGCGAGTCCAGCAGTGTCAGCAGTGGCAAAGACCAAGTCGTCGACGTACACGAGGATGTAGAACGGCGGCAAAGAGGTGTCGGTGCGCAGAAACAGCGACGGGTCGGCTGTAGAAGGAGCAAACCCAAGAGCCGCAAGTGTAGTCCTCAGTGTGTCGTGCCACTCACGGGGCGCCTGGCGGAGACCGTAGACTGGCCGCCGGAGGCTCCACTGGGTACCAGGAGGAAACGACCTAGTGAAGCCAGGTGGGTGGCGCAGCCAGATCTCCTCGTGCAGGCTGCCCTGCAAGAAAGCTGTGCTGAAGTCAAGAGAGTGAAGCTCGTAGTCGCGCTGAGCGGCTATGTGCAGCAGCACCCGAAGAGTGGTCATCTTTGGGGTGGGGGAGAAGGTATGAAAGTAGTCAACTCCCTGCCGCTGACTGAAGCCTCGAGCCACGTAACGCGCCTTGAAGACAGGCGGAGGACCCGGCGGCCGCTTCACCCTGAAAATCCACATGCCAGTGACGATGTTCGCCCCAGGTGTGGGAACCTCGTCGACGTAGGTGCCTGTGGACTTCCACGGAGCCATCTCTGCGTCCATGGTTACTGCCACTGTGAGGAGTAGGGACCCTCGATCGCCTCAGCGTACGATCGAGGAGTCGGGATGTCTGGTGCATCCGGGTCTCCCTCAGGGGCAATCAGCGTGGACACGAGATGAGGCAAAGCAGCAGCAAAACACTGGAACTCCTCCTGCCTGTCCTCAAGGACGTCTGTGCTAAGAGCACACTCACCCCCGATGGACGGAGGACAGACAGACTCAGGCTCAGCAACAAGACTAGCAGCGTAGTCTAAACGACAGCGAGCAGCAAAGTCGACAAGCTCAGTGACTAAGGCAAACGCATTAGTGGACTCAAAGGAAGGGTTAGTGACAACAGTAGCCAGGAGACGCGTGACAGTAGGACAGGCAGCACGATGAGAGTCAGACTCCGGGTCAGCAAGGACGGGAAGAGAGGACTCTGGAGGAGACGGCAACAGAACACGCAGAGAAGCAGTGGAAGGACGAAGTGCCATCTGGTGTGTGCTTGGGACCGCAAGAGGACGCGGACGCGGAGCACGACTACTAGTGCGAGCAGCACGAACAGGCGACGCTGGACATGACACAGGCTCACGACGCTCAGCAAGACCTCTAGTAGGACGAGTGTAGAGAGAAGGAGCAGGTAGGGGGGAGGCGGGCTGTAACTGTTACCGCGACCGGTCAGGCTGTGGACACTCTAAGGGAGGAGCAGGACCAGTAGAGGGCGGGAGACCAAGAACCTGCTCAAAGAGCGAAACGAAGTACGGCCGCGGCCGCGCAGCGCCTCCAGAACCAGCATGGACAGTACCAGTACCCCCTCCGGCAGCACCAGCGCCAGCAGCACCTCCGGCTCCAACAGCGCCAACTCCAGCACTCTCAGACGCACCAGCGTCTGCAGCACCTCTAGCGCCAACACCCCCAGCTGCTCTAGCTCCAGCAGCTCCAGCAGTACCAGCAGCACCAACTCCAGTAGGATCGCCAGCTCCAGTACCGCCAGCAGCACCCGAAGTACCTCCAGCAGGACCAACTCCAACAGCCCCAGCAGCACCCCCAGTCTCAAAAGCTCCAGTACCGCCAGTACGAGCACCTCCAGGACCACTAGCCCTAGTAGCTCTAGTGCCGACCTCAGGGTCAGCAGCAACCGTAGCACCTCCAGATCCAGCAGCACAGCTCCAGCACCGGGCAAACCACTCGCGCAGCTCCTGCGGAGAGGGGAGCTCCCGCCTCGACGAAGCACCGCCAGAGGCCATACGAGCAGACCCAGCACCCCCAGGCTCCGCACCCCCAGGCTCAGCACCCCCAGGCTCTGCACCTCCAGGCTCAGCACCTCCAGACTCCGCACCCCTAGGCTCTGCACCCCCAAGCTCAGCACCCCTAGCAGCACCAGAGTCAACAGCTACCTCGACAGGCTCGACTGCGTCTACCTGGGACACACCTGACGGGGCAGGACCCTGAGGGGGGAGGGGGAGCACCCCTCAAAGAAGGGGGCACGAGGGTCACCACGAGAGGCTCCTAGAGTTACTATACTCTTCCTAGCTGCCAGGAGGCGCTCCTCGAGGAGGTCAACGGTGAGTGTGGTGGGGCAAACTGAGAGGAAGTGGTCCCTGACCAAACAAAGGGAGTCAGGGAGCCGGGTGACTATGTAGTAGAGGGTGATGTACATGGGGGGGGGGGGGGGGGGGTTCTTGGCGCAGAACTCAGCAGGTAGCGCAGCGCGGTAGCGGGTGTCACTAGTGCGAAGGTGCGTAATGAGGTCAGCGACAGTGGGAAAGGCGGCGAGGTCAGGGAACAGGTACGGCAGCACGAGGCGTCTAAGGGCAGCAGTGGCAGGGGAAGAATAGTGTGCAACTACAGCTTCGTGCAAGGTCTTAGCACTCTTGTACTGACTTAAGTGCGCATGCTCAGTTGTCGGTAAGTGGCGACGCACAGCAAGACGAGAAGCAGCATCGCGTGTGGCCCACTGTGAGCCGACAGTGCTGTCAGCATCAGCAGGCGGGGCAGGAGAGGCACCAGAGGTGAGATCGAACAGGGAGAGTCCATCTGCCCTATCGCACTGTAGGAAGAGCTGTAAGTCATCGACCCAGACCTCGAAGTCAACAACACGACCCTCAGCATCAAAGGTAAGGACACTGGGGGTAGCCATGACAGCGGTGGTCTAGAAGGGAGTGCTCTCACCAATCCGGGTGGGAAGGGCCGAGGCGCGCCGGAAGGAACAGGGCGGCAACCGCGGTGGCAGCAGCTCGGCAGTGGCTCGGTAGTGGCGGCTCGACGGCGGCCTCGGCGGCTCAGCGGCTCGGCTGCTAGGCGGCTCGGCGGCTCGGCGGCTCGGCGGGTCGGCTGCTCGGCGGCTCGGCGACTCGGCGGTTCGGCGGCTCGGCTGCTCGGCTGTTCAGCTGCGGGGCGGCTCGGCGGCTCGGCGGTGAAGGGGGCGGGGAGGGGCCGAAAGGGGCGGCGACGGGGCCGCTAAGGGTAGCGTCGGGGCCGCTAGATGGTGGCGATGGGGCCGGGAAGAGCGGCGACGGGACCGCGAAGGGCGGCGACGGGGCCGCGAGGGGCGGCGACGGGGCCGCGAGGGGCGGCGACGGGGCCGCTAGGGGCGGCGACGGGGCCGCGTAGGGGCCGCTAGGGGCTTCGAAGGGCGGCGATTGGGCCGATAGGGGCGGTGACGGGGCCGCGAAGGGGCCGCGAGGGGCCTGGAAGGGCGGCGACAGGGCCGCTAGGGGCGGCGACGGGGCCACGAAGGGGCCGCGAGGGGCCTAGAAGGGCAGCGACGGGGCCACTAAGGGTGGCGTCGGGGAGGCTAAGGGTGGCGCAACGGGCCGTGAGAGGGGCCTCTAGGAGGGCTAGACAAGAGGGCTGCCCACGGGGCGCGCCTCGGGCAGAGGCAACTCGCGCTCTGGTCAGAAAAAAAAAATCGATTTCCGTGGTGGGCCCTAAAAAAGCATTCCCACTAGGGAACCTGCTCTATACCATGTGAAGAAACGAGGAATGGATGAACTCGCAAGCAGGTGGGTACAAGTAGGAAAACCGAAAAGTGTTGTACCCCATATTGTCTACCCCACTACAGCCTACACAGACTATAGCATATGAGTTCGACAGTATCACCCTTCTTGATGGCCCATTTTACGTGGGACGTCAGGTTGCCTGTGATAGCTGTGGTGGATAGCAGGTTGTGCAGGCATACTGTTTGGTGCATCACGTTTGGCCAATAGACCGCATGGAGATTCGTCTGCTTTAGTAGAGCGCACACCTTTGCCATGAGTGTGCGGTTGGTGCGCTCCGCAACTCGTTGTTGCGGGTGCATGTAGGGGGGTGAGACGTGCAAGATTCCCTTCTTCCCCAAATAGTCTTGTATTTCTTTGCTGAGAAACTCTGCTGCGCTGCCAAATTCCAAAAATCTGCAGCTTCTTCCTTGGTGAGGCAAAGCAGCACCAAAAGACTGGAACTCCTCCTGCCTGTCCTCAAGGACGTCCGTGCTAAGAGCACACTCACCCCCGACGGACAGAGGACAAACAGGCTCAGACGCAGCAACAAGACTAGCAGCGTAGTCTAGACGACAGCGAGCAGCAAAGTCGACAAGCTCAGCAACTAAGGCAGACGCAGCAGTGGACTCAAAGAAAGGGTTAGTGACAACAGTAGCCAGGAGACGCGTGACAGTAGGACTGGCAGCACGACGAGAGTCAGACTCCGGGTCAGCAAGGACAGCAAGAGAGGACTCTGGAGCAGACGGCAACGGAACACGCAGAGGAGCAGTGGAAGGACGCAGTGCCATCTAGTGTGTGCGTGGGACTGCAGGAGGACGCGAACGCGGAGCACGATGATTAGTGCGAGCAGCACGAACAGGCGACGCAGGACAAGACGCAGTCTCACGACGCTCAGCAAGACCTCCAGTAGGACCAGTGTAGGGAGAAGGAGCAGGTAGGGGGGAGGCAGGCTGTAACTATGACTGCGACTGGACAGGCTGCGGACACGCTAAGGGAGGAGCATGACCAGTAGAAGGCGGGAGACCAAGAACCTGCTAAAGGAGCGGAACGAAGTACGGCCGCGGCCTCACAGTGCCTCCAAAACCAGCAGGGACAGCACCAGTACCCCCAGCGGCAGCACCAGCGCCAGCAGAACCTCCAGCTCCAACAGCGCCAACTCCAGCACCCTCAGAACCACCAGCGCCAGCGGAACCACCAGCGCCAACACCCCCAGCACCTCCAGCTCCAGTAGGACTGGCAGCTCCAGTACCGCCAGCACCTCCAGCAGTACCTCCAGCAGGACCAACAGCACCCCCAGTCCCAGCAGCCCTAGCACTGCCAGTACGAGTACCCCCGGGACCAGCAGCAACAGTAGCACCTCCAGCTCCAGCAGCACGGCTCCAGCGCCGGGCAAACCACTCGCGCAGCTCCTGTGGAGAGAGAGGCTCCCGCCTCGACGAAGCACCGCGAGCGGCCACACGAGTAGACCCAGCACCCCCAGGCTCCGCACCCCGAGGCTCAGCACCCCCAGACTCAGCACCCCCCGGCTCAGCACCCCCAGGCTCAGCACCCCCAGGCTCAGCACCCTCAGACTCAGCACCCCCAGGCTGCACACCCCCAGGCCCAGCACCTCCAGACCCGGCACCCGCAGGCTCAGCACCTCTAGCACCACCAGAGTCAACAGCTACCTCGACAGGCTCCACTGCGTCTACCTGGGACACACCTGACGGGGCAGGACCCTGAGGGGGGAGGGGGTCGACCGGAGGAGGACCTAGCGCAAGGACGAGCGGCGGCGGGGGGAGGGGCGCAGTGTGGTAGGGGAAGAGACCGTAGTAAGGCACCGACTCGTCAAAGGTGACCTCCTGGGAGGACAGAACACGGCGCGAGGTGGGGTGGTAAAACTGCTTGTCCGCAGACAAGGCGCGTCAGGGGGGAAGCCAAGGAAGACGCAGGGAACAGCACGAGGGGACAGCTTGTCCGCAGACAAGTCGCACACAAACGCCCGAGATCCCCAGACCCAAAACGCAGACGCATCGCCAACCTTCCCCGTCCACCGCAGGGTAGGGGAGGTCTCTGGCATGGAGACCCGGGGCTGAAGGTTGAGCTGATGTGCTGCGTACTGAACCGCAAACGGCCACAAAAAATGGGGGGCAGCCGCATGGATCATGGACGTACGAGCGACGTCCATAACCATGCCAATGCGGCGCTCAGCAATCCCATTTTGCGGCGCTCAGCAATCATATTTTGCTGTGGAGAGGCCGGAAGCGGGAAGGTCTGACGGATGCCATGTGCACGACAGAAGGCTCCCAAACGGGCAGAGGAAAACTCCCCGCCTCTGTCAGAGTGCAGACGCAGAACAGGAAAGTCCGAGCCGAAACTCTCTCTGAGCTGGAGACGAGCTGCGCGGATCCAATCAACACCTCAGTGACGTCACCCTTGCTACGCAAAGGGAAGACCGTGGTGTAACGCGAGTAGTCGTCAACCACCAACAGGAAGTAATGCGCGTGCCCCTGTCCACGGACGCGGGCGGGGCCCCACACGTCCATGTGAAGAGTCTGCAGCGGAGCCTCTGTCAGAGGAAACTCGGAGGAGTGAGGGGCGGCGCGCTGTCGCCCCTCGACGCAGGGGACGCAGGTAGGGGCAGGCCCCGGAGGTAGGGGAGGGAGAGACCGGGGGAGACCAGAGACAAGGACACGGGAAGCCATGCCTCGGAGACGAGGCAGGGACGGGTGACCAAGGCGGTGGTGCCAAAGGAGAGTCTAGTGGCACAGGAGATGACACGAGCAGGGAGCAGACTCAGGACCAGACCTGGACACTGCAGCAAACACCTGACTCGACGCAGCTACCTGACCAGACACAGTACGGAGGAGACTCAGTAGTAAGTGTGTACAGACTTGACCCCGGCCGACGGGTGAACGTGGCCAAGTGTCGGCCTGTCCGAGCACACGTGCAGTGGGTCACTCTCTGACTCGCAGGAGTGAATTGGTCAACCACCCTATCCTGTAGATCAGCTCCACTCACCAAGTTCGTAGAGAACGAGGGGAGGTAGAGACCTGACAGGGTGCCAGAGGGGGCTGCCGGGCACGGTAAGACAGTGGAGAAACTAGTAAGGACAGGACCCCCAGAGGGGTCCGCCAGGGAGACCGCAACCGGCCGACTAAGGAGCGGGAAGCACCCGAGTCAAGGGTGAAGGTGTGCAAAACCTGAGCCGACGTGGTACCTGAGAGAGCAGACTCACCAGCATCTGGGGCAGCAGACGCACTAGCACCTAGAGCAGCAGCCGCACGAGTACCTAGAGCAGCGGCCTCAATGCCCGGGTTAGGCGGAACACACAAGTAACAGTCACCCTCAACACTATAAGACACAGCATACATTGCAGCAAGAATAGCATCATAATCAAGATCAAAGATAGCGACCCCCGCCTTTGACAGCTCTTCCCAACGAGGGATCTCAGAGGCCTCAGGGAATTGGTGGCGCCACGCGTCCGTCAGTCGCCCGAAGCAGCGCTGGGTGGAGTGCGGGCCCCCGCACTGCTCACCGGCGCGGTCGCCGGTACGGAGGACGTATGTGCAGGGACCAGTACCCCCACCACGCTGACGCAGGGCGTACCACTCACGAAGATGCTGAGGGGACAGGGTCTCACGACTGCGCTGCTGCTACTTGCGCGAACCACCACCGGACCCTTTCCTCTGGGCAGAGCCGCGACCAGCTCCACCGCTGCCGCCGCCGCCTCCGTTGCCTCCGCTCCCTCCGCCACCGCCGCCACCTCCTACGCCTCCACTACTGCCACCAACACCGCCACCCCCGCCACCACTCCCACCACAGCCCCCACCCCCTCCACTGCCTCCACCACCACCTCCACCGCCCACGCCAGCCCCTCCAGCGCCCTTGCCCCCCTTGCCTTTGCCGGTGCGGCGTCTCCCGCTAGGGGCCGACCGACTCGAAACCAACGAGGTCGGCCGCAGTAGCAGAAGCAACAGAGGGCGAGAGGGGGGAAGGGGAACACCCCTCAAAGATGGGGGTGCGAGGGTCATCACGAGAGGCTCCTACAGCGACTATGCTCTTCTCTGCTGCTAGGAGGCGCTCCTCGAGGAGGTCAACGGTGAGTGTGGTGGGGAAAACTGAGAGGAAGTGGTCCCTGACTAAGCGAAGGGAGTCACGGAGCCGGGTGACTATGTAGTAGAGGGTGATGTACATGGGGGATGGGGGTTCTTGGCACAGAACTCAGCAGGAAGTGCAGCGCGGTAGCGAGTGTCACTAGTGCGGAGGTGCGTAATGAGGTCAGCGACTGTGGGAAAGGCAGCAAGGTCAGGGAAGAGGTACGGTAGCATGAGGAGGCTAAGTACAGCAGTGGCAGGGGAAGAGTAGCTAGCAACTACAGCGTCGTACAAGGTCTTAGCACTCTTGTACTGGCTAAAGTGCGCACGCTCAGTGGTCGGTAAGTGGCGACGCATAGCAAGACGTGCTGCAGCATCGCGTGTGGCCCACTGTGAGCGAACAGTGGTGTCAGCAGTAGCAGGCGGGGCAGGGGAGGCACCAGAGGTGAGATCGAACAGGGAGAGTCCGTCTGCCCTATTGCACTGGAGGAACAGCTGGAGGTCATCGACCCAGACCTCAAAGTCAACAGCACGACCCTCAGTATCAAAGGTAAGAACATTGGGGGTAACCATGACTGCAGTGGCCTAGCAAGGAGTGAGCTCACCAGTCCGAGTAAGTAGGGCCGGGGCGCATCGGTAGGAACAGTAGCGGCTCGACGGCAGGGCGGCTTGGCGGCTCAGCGGCTCGGCTGCTGGGCGGCTCGGCTGTCGGGCGGCTCGGCTGTCTGGCGGCTCGGTTGTCGGGCGGCTTGGCGGTTCGGCTGCTGGGCGGCTCGGCGGCTCGGCTGTTGGGCGGCTCGGATGTCGAGCGGCTCGGCGGCTCGGTTGCTGGGCGGCTCGGCTGCTCGGCGGCTCGGCTGCTGGGCGGCTCGGCGGCTCTGCTGTTGGGCAGCTTAGCTGCTGGGCTGCTCGGTAGAGGCGGCGACGGGGCCGGCAGAGGCGGCGATGGGGCCGTCAGGGGCGGCGATGGGGCCGTCTAGCGAGGGGAGCGGCGACGGGGCCGCTAGGGGCGGCGACGGGGCCGTTAGGGGCGGCAACCGGGCCGCGTAGGGGCGGCGACGAGGCCGCTAGGGACGGCGACGGGGCCGCGTAGGTAGGGGAGCGGCGACAGGGCCGCTAGGGGCGGCGACGGGGCCGCGAAGGGGCGGTGACAGGGCCGCGTAGTGGCGGCGACGGGGCCGCGTAGGAAGGGGAGCGGCGACGGGGCCGCTAGGGGCGGCTACGGGTCCGCTACGGGCGGCGTCAGGGCCGCGTAGGGGCGGCGACGGGGCCGCGTAGGGGCGGCGACGGGGCCGCGTAAGGGCAGCGACGGGGCCGCGTAGGGAGAGAGGCGGCGACGGGGTCGCTAGGGGCGGCGACGGGGCCGCTAGGGGCGGCGACGGGGCCGCGTAGGGGCAACGACGAGGTCGTTAGGGGCCACTATGTCAGAGTATTATAGCTGATGCATGTTTGTAGGCTATAGTGGGGTAGCACATATGGGGTACAGCTTTCTAGGGTTGTATTTGTACCCAACTCTGACTTAGTCATTTCATTCCTGTTCATTCTTTTCACATGGTATAGAGCGGGTCCCTCCTAAGGACCGTTTTTTTTAAGGGCCCACCCACGATTTTTTTTTCCTGCCCGGAGCGCGCCCTATTCTCCCCGAGGCGCGCTCCCCCTACTGCTTGTCGCGCTTCCCTTGTGGCGCCCCGCGAGTCGCGCGCGCGACTCCTCTTTTTTTCGCGCGCGCGGCCCGGGCCCCACGTCGCGCTGGCCTTACGGCCGCGCCGCGCCGCCCTCTCGGCTCTGCCGCGCCGCGCCGCCCTCACGCCGGCCGCGCGGCCTCTTCGTTGCTGCAGCGGGCCCCGTCACCTGACGGCCCCACCGTCCTACTCTCGGCCCCGCCGTTGCGACCTGACGGCCCCGCCACTTCACCTGTCGGCCCCGCCGCTGCACCCTGACGGCCCCGACGTCCCCTGTCCCGGCCCCGCCGCTGCACCCTGCCGGCCCCGCCGCTGCACCTCTGTCGGCCCCGCCGCTGCACCCTAACGGCCCCAACGTCCCCTGTCACGGCCCCGCCGTCCCCTGTCACGGCCCCGCCGCTGCACCCTGACGGCCCCGCCACTGCACCAGTCGGCCCCGCCGCTGCACCCTAACGGCCCCGCCGTCCCCTGTCCCGGACCCGCCGCTGCACCCTGCCGGCCCCGCCGCTGCACCCTGACGGCCCCGCCGTCCCCTGTCACGGCCCCGCCGCTGCACCCTGCCGGCCCCGCCGCTGCACCCTGACGGCCCCGCCGTCCCCTGTCCCGGCCCCGTCCTGCACCCGAGCCACCCTGCCGCCGAGCCGCCCGGGAGCCGAGCCGCCCAGCACCCGAGCCGCCCTGCCGCCGAGCCGCCCGGGAGCCGAGCCGCCCTGCACCCGAGCCGCCCTGCCGCCGAGCCGCCCGGGCGCCGAGCCGCCCTGCACCCGAGCCGCCCTGCCGCCGAGCCGCCCGGGAGCCGAGCCGCCCAGCAGCCGAGTCACTGAGTCGCCGAGCCGCCCTTCTGCAGAGTTGCTCGGCCTGCCCTACCTGGTGAGCACAGTCGCACTGTCACTGCGTGCTCTTCCCCTACTGCTTGCACTGCTTCGCTGTCGTCGTCATGGCTACCCCTAGTGTCCTAGCTTTTGACGCTGAGGGTCGCGCCATTGATTTTGAGGTCTGGTTAGACGACCTGCAGCTGTTCTTACAGTGCGACAGGGCTGACAGCCTTTCTCTCTTTAACCTCACCTCTGGCGCCTCTCCTGCTCCTGCTGCTGATGCTGATCCCACTGTCCGCTCTTAGTGGGCCACCCGCGATGCTGCTGCACGTCTTGCTGTGCGTCGCCACCTCCCTACCTCTGAGCGTGCGCACTTTAGTCAGTACAAGAGTGCTCAGACCTTGTACGACGCTGTAGTTGCGCGCTACTCCTCCCCTGCCACTGCCGCACTGAGCCGTCTCATGCTTCCCTACCTCTTTCCTGACCTCTCTGCCTTTCCCACTGTCGCTGACCTCATTACGCACCTCCGCACTAGTGACACTCGCTACCGCGCCGCCCTTCCTGCTGAGTTCTGCGCTAAGAACCCACCCCCCATGTACATCGCTCTCTACTACGTAGTCGCGCGCCTCCCTGACTCCCTTCGCGTCGTCAGGGACCACTTTCTCGCAGTCTGTCCCACCACCCTGACCGTCGACCTCCTCGAGAAGGCCCTCCTCGCAGCGGAGAAGAGCATAGTCGCTGTAGGTGCTTCTCGTGGTGACCCTCGCACCCCCATCTTTGAGGGGTGCTCTCCTTCCCCCTTGCTGCCCTCTGTTGCCTCTGCTGCTGCTGCCGACCTGCTTGGTCTTGAGTCGGTCGGCGCGGCGTCTGTCCCTAGTGGGAGACGTCGCTCCAGCAAGGGCAAAGGGGGCAAGGGCGCGGGTGGAGCTGGAGGGGGCGGTGGCGGTGGCGGCGGTGGCGGCGGAGGGAGTGGGGGTGGCGGCGGGACTAGTGGCGGGGGTGGTGGTGGTGGTGGCAGCAGCGGCGGAGACGGTGGTGGTGGTGCCAGCGGTGGTGGTGGTGGCAGCGGCGGAGGGGGAGGCGGCGGAGGTGGAGGCGGTGGAGGCGGCAGCGGAGGAGGCGGTGGTGGTGGAGGAGGTGGAGCTGGTCGGGGTGGCACCCAGCAGCGTAGCGGCGGTGGTGGTGGCCAGCGCTCGCAGCGGCAGCAGCAGCAGCGCTCGCGGGACATCCCTCCGCCTCAGCAGCTTCGTGAGTGGTACGCTGGGCGTCAGAGGGGTGGGGGTACTGGTCCCTGCACCTACGTTCTTCGTTCCGGCGACCGCGCGGGTGAGCAGTGTGGGGGTGCCCACGCTACCCAGCGCTGCTTTGGCCGCCTGACGGACGCTTGGCGTCAGCAGTTCCCTGGGGCTACTAAGATCCCTCGCTGGGATGAGCTGCTTAGGGCTGGTGTAGCGATCTTTGATCTTGATTTTGATGCTATCCTTGCTGCTATGTATGCTGTGACTTATAGTGAGGAGAATGAGGGTTACCGCTGTTTCCAGCCCGACCCGGGCATTGGTACTGCTGCGCTAGGTGCTTGTGAGGCTGCTGCTCTAGGTGCCAGTGCGTCTGCACTCTCAGGTACTGGTGAGACTGCGCTCTCAGGTACTGCGCCGTCCTCGTCCTCCCTCACTTTCACACTTGACTCCGGGGCTTCTCGCTCCTTCTTTCGAGACCGCACTACCCTTACGCCGCTCGGCCGGCCGGTTGCAGTCTCCCTTGCTGACCCCTCTGGGGGTCCTGTCCTGTCTCACTTCTCCACTGTCCTCCCGTGTCCGGCTGCCCCTTCGGGCACCCTGTCTGGTCTGTACCTTCCCTCGTTCTCTACGAACTTGGTGAGTGGCGCGGACCTGCAGGATGTGGGGGTTCACAAGTTCACTCCTGCGAGTCAGCGGGTGACCCACTGCACGGAGGCACGCACAGGCCGACACCTCGCCACGTTCTCGCGTCGGCCGCGGTCGAGTCTCTACACCCTAACCGTTGAGTCTCCTCCTGTCCCTGCGTCTGGTCAGGTGGCTGCGTCAGGTCAGGTGCTTGCTGCTGCGTCCCGGTCAGGTCCTGAGTCTGCCCCCTGTTCTTGTCGCCTCCTGTCTCACGAGACTCTCCTGTGGCACCACCGTCTTGGTCACCCCTCCTTGCCCCTTCTTCAGAGCATGGCTTCCCGTGTCCTTGTCTCTGGTCTTCCCCAGTCTCTCCCTCCTCTCCCCTCCGGGCCAGGACCTTCCTGTGTCCCCTGTGTCGAGGGTCGCCTCCGGGCTACTCCTCACTCCTCCCACTTCCCCTCGACAGAGGCTCCCCTGCAGACGCTTCACATGGATGTGTGGGGCCCAGCCCCCGTCCGTGGGCAGGGTCACGAGCGCTACTTCCTGTTGGTGGTTGACGACTACTCGCGTTACACCACAGTCCTCCCCTTGCGCAGCAAGGGTGCAGTCACTGAGGTGCTGATCGACTGGATCCGCGAGGCTCGTCTCCAGCTCAGGAAGAGCTTCGGCTCGGACTTTCCTGTTCTGCGTCTGCACTCGGACAGAGGCGGAGAGTTCTCTTCTCGCCTTCTGCGAGACTACTGTCGTGCACGGGGGATCCGCCAGACCTTCACGCTTCCGGACTCACCACAGCAAAATGGGATTGCTGAGCGCCGCATTGGCATGGTCATGGATGTCGCTCGTACGTCCATGATGCATGCGGCTGCCCCCCGTTTTCTGTGGCCGTTTGCGGTGAGGTACGCGGCGCATCAGCTCAACCTTCACCCCCGGGTCTCTCGATCTGCGATGTCCCCAGCCTTGTTGTGGACGGGGAAGGTTGGCGATGCGTCTATGTTCTGTGTCTGGGGATCTCGGGCGTTTGTCCGCGACTTGTCTGCGGACAAGCTGTCCCCTCGTGCTGCTCCCTGTGTCTTCCTTGGCTTCCCCACTGACGCCCCAGGGTGGCAGTTTTACCACCCCTCCTCTCGTCGTGTTCTGTCCTCCCAGGACGTCACGTTCGACGAGTCAGTCCCCTTCTACCGTCTCTTCCCCTACCGCACTCCTTCCCTTCCCCCTCCCCCGGACTTCCTTGTGCCGGTTCCCCCCTCGGTAGACCCCCTCCCCCCTCAGGTTCCTGCCCCCTCAGGTGTGTCCCAGGTAGACGCCGTTGACCCGGTCGAGGTTACTGGTGACTCTGGTGCTGCTGCGGGTGCTGAGCCTGGGGGTGCTGACTCTGGGGGTGCTGTGCGCGGGGGTGCTGAGCCTGGGGGTGCTACTGCTGGGGGTGCTGGGCCTGAGGGTGCTACTGCGGAGGGTGCGGAGCCTGGGGGTGCTGAGCCTGGAGGTGCTGGGTCTGGGGGTGCTGGGTCGGGAGCTGCTGAGCCTGGGGGTGCTGAGCTGGGAGCTGCTGAGCCTGGGGGTGCTACGTCTGGAGCTGCTGAGCCTGGGGTTTCTCCTGCTGCTGCGTCTCGCCGGGAGCCCCTCTCTCCACAGGAGCTGCGCGAGTGGTTCGCTCGCCGCTGGAGGCGTGCTGCTGAGTCTGGAGGTGCTGCTGGAGCTGGAGCTGGAGCTTCTTCGACCGTCGAGGGTGCGGGTGCTGCCGGTCCCGGAGCTGCTGGACCTGCGGGTCCTCCTGGAGCTGGAGCTGCTGAGGACTTCAGCACTGCGTTCTTGCAGGGTAGCCTGCACGAGGAGATCTGGCTTCGCCGTCCACCTGGCTTCACTGGGACGTTCCCTCCTGGCACCCAGTGGAGCCTCCGACGGCCAGTCTACGGTCTCCGCCAGGCACCGCGTGAGTGGCACGACACACTGAGGACTACGCTTGCGGCCCTTGGGTTTGCTCCTTCTACTGCTGACCCGTCGCTGTTTCTTCGCACCGACACTTCCCTGCCGCCGTTCTACATCCTCGTGTACGTCGACGACTTGGTCTTTGCCACAGCGGACACTGCTGGACTCGCCTACGTGAAGTCCGAGCTGCTGAAGAGACACACGTGCACAGACCTGGGTGAACTGCGCAGCTACCTTGGCTTGCAGATCACTCGGGACAGAGCACGCCGCACCATTACCTTGACTCAGTCACACATGGTGCAGCAGGTCCTTCAGCGCTTCGGCTTCACGTACTCCTCGCCTCAGGCCACTCCTCTGCCTACTCGCCACTCACTCTCAGCTCTGCCTTCGGATGAGTCCGTAGAGTCGAGTGGTCCGTATGCAGAGCTTGTTGGCTGCCTCATGTACCTGATGACCTGCACACGACCTGACCTTGCATACCCTCTGAGCATTCTTGCACGCTATGTTGCTCCTGGGAGACACAGACCAGAGCACATGGCTGCAGCGAAGAGGGTATTGCGCTACCTGTGCAGTACGTCGGGCATGGGGCTAGTGCTTGGAGGGCGGAGTCCAGTGGTCCTTACCGGCCACGCGGACGCTTCTTGGGCTGACGACCAGGCTACGCAGCGGTCGTCACAGGGTTACACCTTCAGCCTTGGTTCCGGCTCTGTCTCGTGGCGGTCTACTCGCTCGTCTTCGGTTCTCGGCTCCTGTTGTGAGGCTGAGATCTACGCCGCGGCCATGGCTGCACAGGAGCTTCGCTGGCTCACCTACCTGCTGACTGACCTTGGAGAGCCGCCTCGTTCTCCTCCAGTGCTGTACGTAGACAACAAGGCCATGCTGGCCTTGTGTCGAGAGCAGCGCTTGGAGCACAGAACGAAGCACATTGCTCTCCGCTACTTCCTTGCTCGTGAGCTGCAGCAGCGTGGTCAGTTGCGACTTGCGTACGTGGCCTCTGAGGCCAACACTGCTTATGTGTTCACCAAGGCACTTGCGCCTTGTGACCATCAGCGCTTCTGTACCCAGCTGGGTCTTGTGCCTGTCTTGCCTCACTTGCTCTCTTCTTGACTTTACTTGTTCTGTGACATATATATACCTGCTCCTGCTTGTCTAGTTTTATATATATATGTCTGTACTCCTGCATGTGAACTGGCCTCTGGCCCTGCTCTTGTGCTCGGACTGTGTGGTGACTTTGTGATCCACCCTGAGGTTGCTTTGCTTTGCTTTGCTTGACTGGTCTTGTGACCCCTTGTTCTCCCCCACTTTGCCTATGAGGGTGTGTCAGAGTATTATAGCTGATGCATGTTTGTAGGCTATAGTGGGGTAGCACATATGGGGTACAGCTTTCTAGGGTTGTATTTGTACCCAACTCTGACTTAGTCATTTCATTCCTGTTCATTCTTTTCACACACTAGGGGCCTGGGAGGGCGGCGAACAAGGCGCGCCTCGGGCAGGAGCGACTGACGCTGCGGTCAGAAAAAAAAAAATTAGTGGTGGGCCCACAGAAGCGTTCCCACGAGGGAACCTGCTCTATACCATGTGAAGCATCAAGGAATGAATGAACTAGCACAAAGTTGGGTACAAGTAGGAAACCCTAGGAAACTGTACCCCATAGTGTCTACCCGACTATAGCCTAGACAAGCTATATAATATGAGTTTGACATCGAGCAAGGCGAATGGCTAGTGCGTTAGCGCGACATCGGGGCAGACTGTGCAAGTATGCGGCTCTGATGTGCCTCTAATTTTAGAGGAACTGGTCGCTGATCGTAACAATAAGGTGGGCTTTCTCTCAGCTGGATTGGCAAGTGCCATTCTTGCCGGTCTTCATCTTTGTAGTAGTGTCCGTCAGTGAGTGGGTTATTATAGCCCACGTCCGGTTAAATTAGTTTGCCGACAGGTTCGTCTTCTTCGCCCGGCGTAGTAGCTTGTGCACCACGCTTGGTCGCCATGTTCGCAATTACGTTTCTCGTTGCTCCTGCCTGTGATGTCGGCTATTGTTGGTGTGCAGGGGGACGAGGAGCTTGGTGTTGAGGTTGAAAATGACGAGCATCTTGAGGCTGAAAGTTATGAGCATCTTGAGGCTGAAAGTGACGAGCATCTTGAGGCCGAAAGTAACCCAGTTGTTATGGTGAGGGAAATTTGGGTGGCGATTGTTGGACCGGAACTTGCATCGATTCGTTGAATGTCCGAAGACTTTGTAAATTTTGCACTAATGGCGCTTTGGTTGTCGTCGTTCTTCACAGTTGTCGGCGTAGAAGGCGAGGCGCTCTCGGCGTAGAAGGCGAGGCGCTCTCGGCGTAGAAGGCGAGGCGCTCTCGGCATAGAAGGCGAGGCGCTCTCGGCATAGAAGGCGAGGCGCTCTCGGCGTAGAAGGCGAGGCGCTCTCGGCGCGACGTTGAGCTTGTCTTGCTCGAGTTCATGTCCTGCTGTTCAGTCAGAAGAGCGGCGCATAGTGCGGCTTATGAAATAAAGCCTCTACCATTGGAGTAGCACTTTGCAGGGCTTCCACTCAGGCCCGAGTACTTGGAGCATGATATTGACGAAGATCTCCTCCAAGACCGTGCTTTCATGGTTCGTAATTTTATCATGGATGTTAAAAAAACGGTTACTATACGAATTCTCTTTCTCCTCGTTCCCCATCTTGGTCTCCATAAGTTGCTGCAAGAGCCCACTAGAGATGACTGAGTCCTTTTGCTCATATACCTTAACGAGGTGCGCTCTCTTTGTACGAGCGGATGCCGAATTGCTCCGCCGGCGTCATGTTTCTTAACAGCACACTGTACGCCATGAGGGACTCGCTTTAGTTCTGAGCCCGGGCGTCTTCGGTCTCTTCCACCGGTTTAGGATAGGAGCTGCCGAAGTAGTGGTAGGTTTGCGCTGTTTGTAGGAGGAGCTCTAGCTCAAAACTCCATCTATAAAAATCTTTACTGTCGAACGCAATATTAATCTTGATTTTTGAAAAGGTGAGGAAGCGTGCTTGAGCAGAGTTGATGACTTCATCATTTGGACAAGGAGCTATTGGTGTTGATTTGTCAGTGTCAAGGGAGAATGTGTGCGGGGCAGTGTCGTGGTCATTTGCAGCCGGCCGAGTAGGTTTTGCTGGTTGCGAGGAGGTACCTGCGATGGCTGACAATCGCGAAAACAACTGTTCGCGTGCAGCGGTGCTGATCATGGTTGTCGCCTCCTTTGTCGCAACCGCGTTGGTTTGTCCTTCAGCCATTAGATTCGTTTGGCCTCCGGATCCTCCGGCCATCTTGGTCTTGGAGCTTGTGCTGCTCGTCAGATCTTGGTTCGGCGAATTTTATGGAAGTAGAGTTGCGAAGAATCCCTAAGTCTCTCGCATACCATGTTACAATCCTAACTAGGACTTAGGCAGTGATCGGCTCAGGGTTGATCGCAGGTGGTTTTGTAGCGGAAGTGTTGACCTCAGATCAGAGTGAAAGTAAATGACTGAGATAATAAAAGCATGCATATATCCAATTATATAATGAATATAGGGAATACGAAACGACCTACCGTAAACCCCCGGATACAAGACCCGGGGGTCTTAACATTAATTGCACCAAAACATTAAGGGGGGTGGGGGAGAGGGGGGGGGGGGGGGGGGGGGGGGGGGGGTGGGGTGGATCTTCACAAATCACACCTATTTAATAAGACCCATGTCTTAATACATGGCTTTTTATATTTATAGAATAAATTCATAATTATGGTGTATATTTGTGTCAGTTGTACTTTGCATCTTGGCACTGGATGTGGGTGAGGGCGCGAATGTCACCACTCTCGGGTTTTTGCCAGGTGGCATCACTCTTGCCACTGGACAGATTAGAAATCGCCACATTGGCAGTGTGCCAGTCAGGCCCCTAGATTCGTTTCAAGGCACGCTGATCGATCAGCGTCCACCCTTGTTTGAACTCTGTGAGTCGGCATGGCCCCAAATTCTTTGGCAGAAAAAAAAGAATACCTAAAGTTTTTAGGCTGAACTTTCAGTGTGAGCTGATCACACATATTCATAAAAATACATTTCACATGTCAAAGTCAGTGTCTCTGAGTTTGAGCTGTGAAACTGAAGAACAGGAATGAAATGACTAAGGAAAGATTGGGTACAAATGCAACCCTAGAAAACCTGTACCCCATATGTGCTACCCCACTATAGCCTACAGCAACTATGTCATATAAATCTGACACACCCCCATAGGCAAAGTGGGGGAGAACAAGGGGTCACAAGACCAGTCAAGCAAAGCAAAGTAAGCTCAGGGTGGATCACAAAGTCACCACACAGTCCGAGCACAAGAGTAGGGCCAGAGGCCAGTTCACATGCAGGAGTACAGACATATATATAAAACTAGACAAGCAAGAGCAGGTATATATATATGTCACAGTACAAGTGAAGTCAAGAGGAGAGCAAGTGAGGCAAGACAGGCACAAGACCCAGCTGGGTGCAAAAGCGCTGATGGTCACAAGGCGCGAGTGCCTTGGTGAACACATCAGCAGTGTTGGCCTCAGAGGCCACGTACGCAAGTCGCAACTGACCACGCTGCTGCAGCTCACGGGCAAGGAAGTAGCGGAGAGCAATGTGCTTCGTTCTGTGCTCCAAGCGCTGTTCTCGACACAAGGCCAGCATGGCCTTGTTGTCTACGTACAGCACTGGAGGAGAACGAGGCGGCTCTCCAAGGTCAGTCAGCAGGTAGGTGAGCCAGCGAAGCTTCTGTGCAGCCATGGCCCCGGCGTAGATCTCAGCCTCACAACTGGAGCCGAGAACCGAAGACGAGCGAGTAGACCGCCACGAGACAGAGCCGGAACCAAGACTGAAGGTGTAACCCTGTGACGACCGCTGCGTAGCCTGGTCGTCAGCCCAAGAAGCGTCCGCGTGGCCGGTAAGGACCACTGGACTCCGCCCTCCAAGCACTAGCCCCATGCCCGACGTACTGCACAGGTAGCGCAATACCCTCTTCGCTGCAGCCATGTGCTCCGGTCTGTGTCTCCCAGGAGCAACATAGCGTGCAAGAATGCTCAGAGGGTATGCAAGGTCAGGTCGTGTGCAGGTCATCAGGTACATGAGGCAGCCAACAAGCTCTGCATACGGACCACTCGACTCTACGGACTCATCCGAAGGCAGAGCTGAGAGTGAGTGGCGAGTAGGCAGAGGAGTGGCCTGAGGCGAGGAGTACGTGAAGCCGAAGCGCTGAAGGACCTTCTGCACCATGTGTGACTGAGTCAAGGTAATGGTGCGGCGTGCTCTGTCCCGAGTGATCTGCAAGCCAAGGTAGCTGCGCAGTTCACCCAGGTCTGTGCACGTGTGTCTCTTCAGCAGCTCGGACTTCACATAGGCGAGTCCAGCAGTGTCCGCTGTGGCAAAGACCAAGTCGTCGACGTACACGAGGATGTAGAACGGCGGCAGGGAAGTGTCGGTGCGAAGAAACAGCGACGGGTCAGCAGTAGAAGGAGCAAACCCAAGGGCCGCAAGCGTAGTCCTCAGTGTGTCGTGCCACTCACGCGGTGCCTGGCGGAGACCGTAGACTGGCCGTCGGAGGCTCCACTGGGTGCCAGGAGGGAAAGTCCCAGTGAAGCCAGGTGGACGGCGAAGCCAGATCTCCTCGTGCAGGCTACCCTACAAGAACGCAGTGCTGAAGTCAAGAGAGTGAAGCTCGTAGTCGCGCTGAGCGGCTATGTGCAGCAGCGCCCGAAGAGTAGTCATCTTCGGGGTGGGAGAGAAGGTCTGAAAGTAGTCAACTCCCTGCCGCTGACTGAAGCCACGAGCAACGTACCGTGCCTTGAAGACAGGTGGAGAGCCCGGCGGCCGCTTCACCCTGAAGATCCACATGCCACTGACGATGTTCGCCCCAGGAGGGGGAACCGCGTCAACGTAGGTGCCTGTGGACTTCCAGGAAGTCATCTCTGCATCCATAGCTGCCTGCCACTGAGAGGAGTAGGGACCCTCTACGGCCTCCGCGTAAGAACGCGGAGTCGGGATGTCTAGTGCATCCGGGTCTCCCTCACGGGCAAGCAGTACAGACGCGAGATGAGGTGAAGCAGCCGCTAGACACTGTAACTCCTCCTGCCTGTCCTCTAGGACGTCCGTGCCAAGAGCACACTCACCCCCGACGGACGGAGGACAGACAGACGCAGACTCAGCAACAAGACTAGCAGCGTAGTCGAGACGACAGCGAGCAGCAAAGTCAACGAGCTCAGCGACTAGAGCAGACGCAGCAGTGGACTCAAAAGAGGGGTCAGTGACGACAGTAGCAAGCAGACGCGTGACAGTAGGACTCGCAGCGCGAAGAGAGTCCGACTCAGGGTCGGCAAGCGCAGGAAGAGAGGACTCAGGAGGAGAAGGCAAAGGGGCACGCAGAGGAGCAGTGGACGGACGCAGAGACATCCGGTGCGTGCCAGGGACAGGAGGAGGACGCTGACGCGAACTGCGACCACTAGCGCGAGCAGCACGAACAGGCGACGCGGGACGAGACGCAGGCTCACGACGCTCAGCAAGACCTCCAGTAGGACCAGTGTAAGGAGAGGGAGCAGGCAGTGGAGAGGAAGGCTTCAGTAGGGACTGCGACTGGACAGGCGGTGGACCCTCTACTGGAGGAGAAAGACCAAGAACCTGCAGCAGGAGCGGAACGAAGTACGGCCGAGGCCGCGCGGCAGCTCCAGACTCAGCAGGGACAGCACCAGCACCCTCAGCGACAGCACCAGCGCCACCCACACCTCCAGCTGCAGGACCAACAGCAGCAGGCTCAGCACCAACGCCCTCAGCAGCTCCAGCTCCAGGAGGACCCGCAGGTCCAGCAGCTCCGGGACCGGCAGCACCCGCACCCTCGACGGTCGAAGAAGCTCCAGCTCCAGCTCCAGCAGCACCTCCAGACTCAGCAGCACGCCTCCAGCGGCGAGCGAACCACTCGCGCAGCTCCTGTGGAGAGAGGGGCTCCCGGCGAGACGCAGCAGCAGGAGAAACCCCAGGCTCAGCAGCTCCAGACGCAGCACCCCCAGGCTCAGCAGCTCCCAGCTCAGCACCCCCAGGCTCAGCAGCTCCCGACCCAGCACCCCCAGACCCAGCACCTCCAGGCACAGCACCCCCCGGCTCAGCACCCCCAGGCTCCGCACCCACCGCAGTAGCACCCTCAGGCCCAGCACCCCCAGCAGTAGCACCCCCAGGCTCAGCACCCCCGCGCACAGTACCCCCAGAGTCAGCACCCCCAGGCTCAGCACCCGCAGCAGCACCAGAGTCACCAGTAACCTCGACCGGGTCAACGGCGTCTACCTGGGACACACCTGAGGGGGCAGGAACCTGAGGGGGGAGGGGGTCTACCGGGGGGGGAACCGGCACAAGGAAGTCCGGGGGAGGGGGGAGGGAAGGAGTGCGGTAGGGGAAGAGACGGTAGAAGGGGACTGACTCGTCGAACGTGACGTCCTGGGAGGACAGAACACGACGAGAGGAGGGGTGGTAAAACTGCCACCCTGGGGCGTCAGTGGGGAAGCCAAGGAAGACACAGGGAGCAGCACGAGGGGACAGCTTGTCCGCAGACAAGTCGCGGACAAACGCCCGAGATCCCCAGACACGGAACACAGACGCATCGCCAACCTTCCCCGTCCACAGCAAGGCTGGGGACATCGCAGGCCGAGAGACCCGGGGGTGAAGGTTGAGCTGATGCGCCGCGTACCTCACCGCAAACGGCCACAGAAAATGGGGGGCAGCCGCATGCATCATGGACGTACGAGCGACATCCATGACCATGCCAATGCGGCGCTCAGCAATCCCATTTTGCTGTGGTGAGTCCGGAAGCGTGAAGGTCTGGCGGATCCCCCGTGCACGACAGTAGTCTCGCAGAAGGCGAGAAGAGAACTCTCCGCCTCGGTCAGAGTGCAGACGCAGAACAGGAAAGTCCGAGCCGAAGCTCTTCCTGAGCTGGAGACGAGCCTCGCGGATCCAGTCGATCAGCACCTCAATGACCACACCCTTGCTGCGCAAGGGGAGGACTGTGGTGTAACGCGAGTAGTCGTCAACCACCAACAGGAAGTAGCGCTCGTAACCCTGCCCACGGACGGGGGCTGGGCCCCACACATCCATGTGAAGCGTCTGCAGGGGAGCCTCTGTCGGGGGGAAGTGGGAGGAGTGAGGAGTAGCCCGGAGGCGACCCTCGACACAGGGGACACAGGAAGGGCCTGGCCCGGAGGGGAGAGGAGGGAGAGACTGGGGAAGACCAGAGACAAGGACACGGGAAGCCATGCTCCGAAGACGGGGCAAGGAGGGGTGGCCAAGACGGTGGTGCCACAGGAGAGTCTCGTGAGACAGGAGGGGACAAGAATAGGGGGCAGACTCAGGACCTGACCGGGATGCAGCAGCAAGTACCTGACCCGACGCAGCCACCTGACCAGACGCAGGGACAGGAGGAGACTCAACGGTCAGGGTGTAGAGACTCGACCCCGGCCGACGCAAGAACGTGGCCAGGTGTCGGCCTGTGCGTGCCTCCGTGCAGTGGGTCACCCGCTGACTCGCAGGAGTGAACTGGTGAACACCCACATCCTGCAGGTCCGCTCCACTCACCAAGTTCGTAGAGAACGAGGGAAGGTACAGACCCGACAGGGTGCCCGAAGGGGCAGCCGGACACGGGAGGACAGTGGAGAAGTGAGACAGGACAGGACCCCCAGAGGGGTCAGCAAGGGAGACTGCAACCGGCCGGCCGAGCGGCGTAAGGGTAGTGCGGTCTCGAAAGAAGGAGCGAGAAGCTCCGGAGTCAAGTGTGAAAGTGAGGGAGGACGAGGACGACTCAGTACCTGAGAGCGCAGTCTCACCAGTACCTGAGAGCGCAGACGCACTGGCACCTAGAGCAGCAGCCTCACAAGCACCTAGCGCAGCAGTACCAATGCCCGGGTCGGGCTGGAAACAGCGGTAACCCTCATTCTCCTCACTATAATCCACAACATACATAGCAGTAAGGATAGCATCAAAATCAAAATCAAAGATCGCTACACCAGCCCTGAGAAGCTCATCCCAGCGAGGGATCTCACTAGCCCCAGGGAACTGCTGACGCCAGGCGTCCGTCAGGCGGCCAAAGCAGCGCTGGGTGGCGTGGGCACCCCCACACTGCTCACCCGCGCGGTCGCCGGAACGAAGAACGTAGGTGCAGGGACCAGTACCCCCACCCCTCTGACGCCCAGCGTACCACTCACGAAGCTGCTGAGGCGAAGGGATGTCCCGAGAGCGCTGCTGCTGCTGCCGCTGCAAGCGCTGGCCACCACCACCGCCGCTACGCTGCTGGGTACCACCCCTACCAGCTCCACCCCCTCCACCACTACTGCCTCCTCCGCTGCCGCCTCCACCGCCTCCACCTCCGCCGCCTCCACCTCCGCCGCTGCCTCCACCACCACCGCTGCCACCACCACCACCGTCTCCGCCGCTGCTGCCACCACCACCACCACCCCCGCCACTAGTCCCGCCGCCACCCCCACTCCCTCCGCCGCCACCGCCGCCACCGCCACCGCCCCCTCCAGCTCCACCCGCGCCCTTGCCCCCCTTGCCCTTGCTGGAGCGACGTCTCCCACTAGGGGCAGACGCCGCGCCGACCGACTCAAGACCAAGCAGGTCGGCAGCAGCAGCAGAGGCAACAGAGGGCAGCAAGGGGGAAGGAGAGCACCCCTCAAAGATGGGGGTGCGAGGGTCACCACGAGAAGCACCTACAGCGACTATGCTCTTCTCCGCTGCGAGGAGGGCCTTCTCGAGGAGGTCGACGGTGAGGGTGGTGGGACAGACAGCGAGAAAGTGGTCCCTGACGACTCGAAGGGAGTCAGGGAGGCGCGCGACTACGTAGTAGAGAGCGATGTACATGGGGGGGGGGTTCTTAGCGCAGAACTCAGCAGGAAGGGCGGCGCGGTAGCGAGTGTCACTAGTGCGGAGGTGCGTAATGAGGTCAGCGACAGTGGGAAAGGCAGAGAGGTCAGGAAAGAGGTAGGGAAGCATGAGACGGCTCAGTGCAGCAGTGGCAGGGGAGGAGTAGCGCGCAACTATAGCGTCGTACAAGGTCTGAGCACTCTTGTACTGACTGAAGTGCGCACGCTCAGAGGTAGGGAGGTGGCGACGCACAGCAAGACGTGCAGCAGCATCGCGGGTGGCCCACTTAGAGCGGACAGCGGGATCAGCATCAGCAGCAGGAGCAGGAGAGGCGCCAGAGGTGAGATCAAAGAGAGAAAGGTCGTCAGCCCTGTCGCACTGTAAGAACAGCTGCAGGTCGTCTAACCAGACCTCAAAATCAACGGCGCGACCCTCGGCGTCAAAAGCTAGGACACTAGGGGTAGCCATGGCGACGACAGCAACGCAGTGCAAGCAGCAAGGAAAGAGCTCGCAGTGTCAGTGGGAGTGTGCTCACCAGGCAGGGCAGGTCGTGTAGGTATGCAAAAAGGCGGCTCAGCGACCTGGCGCCCGGGTGCTGGGCGGCTCGGCTGCTGGGCGGCTCGGGCGCAGGGCGGCTCGGCTGGGCGGCTCGGGTGCAGGGCGGGTCAGGCTCAGGGTCGGCTGCGGCTGGGCGGCTCGGCTGCGGCTAGGCGGCTCGGCGGCTCCTGGGCGGCTCGGCTGCTCCCGGGCGGCTCGGCTGCTGCTGGGTGGCTCGGCGGCTCCGGGCGGCTCGGTTGCTCCTGGGGCCGTGTAGGTAGGGCGGCTGCGCCGCGAAGGTAGGGCGGCGGGCGGGCCGCTGATAGGGCGGCAGGTGGGCCGCAGGTAGGGCGGCGGCTGGCCGCAAGTAGGGCGGCGAAGGGCCGCGGGTAGGGCGGCGAAGGGCCGCGGGTAGGGCGGCGGGTGGGCCGCAGATGAGGCGGCGTAGGGCCGCAGGTAGGGCGGCGGGACGGCCGCTGGTAGGGCGGTGGTTGGGCCGCAGAAAGGCGGCGGAGCCGCGAAGGGATGGCGGGGCCGCGTCGAAGTGGCGGGGCCGCGACTGGGCGGCGGGGCCGTAACGAAGTGGCGGGGCCGCGACGGGGCTGTGGGGCCGCGATCAGAACGGGCGGCGGGGCCGCGACTGGGCGACGGGGCCGCGACTGGGTGGCGGGGCCGCGAATGGGTGGCGGGGCCGCGCGAAGGGGTGGCGGGGCCGCGTCTGAAGGGCGGCGGGGCCGCAAGGGGACAGGGCGACTCTGAGGGTCGCTAAAAAAAAAATCGCGCGCCTCGGGGCGCGCTTCGGTGGGCCCTAGGCGAAGTTCCCACAGGGAACCTGCTCTATACCATGTGAAACTGAACAACAGGAATGAAATGACTAAGGAAAGATTGGGTACAAATGCAACCCTAGAAAACCTGTACCCCATATGTGCTACCCCACTATAGCCTACAGCAACTATGTCATATAAATCTGACACGAGCTTCTATAGGAGCAGGTGGGGTGTATCGAGAATAGTAGTTGGGGCCTAGGGTTTGACCTAGGCGAGAGTGACGAGAGAAAAGTGCAAGCCAAAAAGAGGAGGTTCACTATAGAGCGAGCAGTACAATTAGGCAAGAATGAAGAAAGGTGCACCACCAAAAAGAAAGTTATATGACTATAGTATTCTACACTACAGGCAGTTACAAAACAATATATAGAGTTATATATTATTCTGACACGCCCCCATAAGTGCCTGTAGGGAAGAATGTGCAGTCAACGCCCCCATAATGGGGTACACCAGACAGGCCGCAGCGGAAATCACAGCAACAGGCAAGTGCAATGGCAACCGGTGCAGTGATGGCAGATCCAGCTGTACCAACCCCTTGACCAAGGTAGAGACAGTAGCAGGTGTTGGGGCGGCAGGTCGCCTGAGGAGCAGGCTCTGTGGCTGCAACATGCAGCAGGACAGCAGCGGCTCGACGGCAGCACCTGCAGGCCCCAGCAGCAGGTAGCAGAAGCAAAGGTAGCAAAGGCAGGTGGTAGCAGGGGCGGCAGCTGGAGGTGCCACGGCAGCAACGCGCGACAGCAGCAGATACCCGGCTGTCTTCCGCCACCCTCTCTCACCCTCCCCCCCACAGCAGCACGAGCGGTAGTGAGAGAGAGAGGAGGGGCGGCTGCTGGCATTGCAGAATCTCTCTCGCCACCCTCTCACACTCCCCCTCCCCCCACGGGTGCAGTGAGAGGGAGGAAAAGGTGAACAGCGACGGCAGGTGCAATGTCACCCACGCGCCAACCCCACATCCTTCCCCCCGCCTTTCACTTCCGCACGAGCAGCAGGTGCGGGGCAGGGGAGCGGCCATACGCGGCTGCGCGCGGCTGTGCGCAGCTGCAATCGGCCGTACGCAGCTGCGCGCGGCTGCGCGTGGCTGTGGCAGCTCGTAACGGGACGAGGGGCGGGGCAGCTCAGGACAAGCGGGTAGCGCGGGGCGGGTGACAGGGCGACGGAGCAACAGGGCAGAACGAGCCGCCCAACTCGTCGCCACGTTAGTAGGCAACTCGCCATCGCGCCCATCACGTCAGTCGCAACTAAGGGCGCGACGGGAGCCACGAAAAGAGGAGTACGCGGTGGGCCCATGGCGTAGTTAAAAAATAAGGCAGGCCAGGATGTTACCAGCTCCGTACCATATCGAGAATAGTAGTTGGGGCCTAGGGTTTGACCTAGGCGAGAGTGACGAGAGAAAAGTGCAAGCCAAAAAGAGGAGGTTCACTATAGAGCAAGCAGTACAAATAGGCAAGAATGAAGAAAGGTGCACCACCAAAGGGAAAGTTATATGACTACAGTATTCTACACTACAGGCTGTTACAAAACAATATATAGAGTTATATATTATTCTGACAGGGTGGATGTTTGCGGTGTCGTGCGAGACGCAGCGCGATGCGAGCCATGCGCAACCCCGATTGGTTGGAATTGCAGCTTGTTACGTATGGTACCAGTAGCTATGGTGTACCAATGCGCCAGTGCGGTGCCACACGGGGGAAAATTCGATTTTCCGTCCGTGATTGACAGTGTTAGTCCTACACTTTGCCAGGCTGGCTGAAACCTTTGTAATGCTGGTTTTAGTGTGCAACCCCTATACAAGGCTGAGTGCACAGCCTACACTCCTACAAATAGGCTGAACAAACAGCTAAGGTACTGTACATAGCTAAAAACTTTGGATTCAACCTAACCCTAGAAAAAAAGCTTGCTCTAACGCGGAATCAGCGTAAAAAGACTGATACCTAGGGCACTAGTGCAAGTCGCGAGAAGAACAACATTTGACCACGTTGACTGCGCGATACCCTCGCGCAATCATCGGAAGGGGATAAGTTTTGTTCTCTTACGAAATCGTTTCGATTCCAATACAAAAAAATGACAAATGCCACATTCTAAGCATGGGGGGGTATGATTGCACTAGAAAAGGGGGATATAACTAAAATGGATCAAATGGAGTATCCCTCCCTCCCCCGTATTATAATTGTTGGGCTAAAACCCCCAGGATCTTTAGTGGAGTTAAAGTCTGAGTAGGATGATGTAATAGCGGAAGCGTTTAAGTGAAGTCTTTGAACCACCTTGCGCTGGTATGTGAGGGCAAAGTAAAAGTTAATTAAAACAAGCAAATACAAAGGTTTATATAAGAGTACAAGGAATACGAATAGATATTATTAAACTGTTTTACTGTTGCGGTTCGATACAGTGCGACTCGGGCAACTGCTCAATGTTGAGTCAGTTGTATGTCCTTGCTGTCGCGCTGCATTTGCCAAGTCAAAGGTCGCTGACCTTTGACCTTCGCGTAACCTCCAGCGGTTACTTTAACTTCCGATAGTTGACTCGTGATGCTTCGATTTGAGCTGCTTCGCTTGTGTCTTGTGTTTCGACACGACAGAGGCGCTTAAGACCTTTTGTTCCCAACAATAATTCCGGGGGTCTACAACTAGAGGAATGTTGTATCCGAGGGTTTCGAGTACTCTAGGGTACCTTCCCTTATTGCAGCAAAGTTCAAACTGTGCGGTCGCGGGAGCCCGTTTCAGACCTGTTCCTGCTCTTTTCGTTTGAAATGTTTCGGCTGCATCGATCTTGATCTGACGGCTACTGATGCCGCTTCGACTCTTCTAACTCCTCGACTCGTACTCGGTAGAGTCGGCTATAACTGTGTACAGGACAGGAATACTTTCTCATTGAATTTCATATTGCAACAAAATCAGGGTAAAAAGCCTGACATCTAAGGTCCTGGGTGGAGTGGAATGGTATTTCCAAGACCCTAGGGTCTTCTATCAATAAAATTTCGGTACATGTACAGCCTACTTTTGTAGTACCTCCCTCAATGTTCATCATGCTCGAACGACTTGGATACTGAAGTTGTGGTGCGTGATACACAGCATCCAGTTTTAAACCACTGGCACATCAACTTCCCCCACCATGTAGTAGGTGGGGTGCAAGCAGGCCGGACGGGTAGGGGCGGCCCGAGCCATGTAACCCACGTAACAGTAAACTTTGGTTGCAGAGTTGCTGCTTGAATGAATCCGAAATTCATTTTTGCTCCAGGTGATAAATACGTTCCCCAGGATGGGAGCGTGCAGGACACCACCTCAATGTTCCACGCGTTGAAGGGCTCAAAGCCAGAGCAGCGCAGCTGAATGTCCTTGACAGGGTACTTGGTGTTGGTGTTCTTGACATCACAGCTCCACATCTTCTGCAGCTCACCGTACTGCTGCCAGCTGCCCGTCTCTGCACACGTGACCGTGACAATGCCTGCAGGGACTGCATCAATTCAAGGGCAGAAACATGGCAAAGTTTCAGCGCAGTTTTAACTAAGTATGCACGGTCGCATGCAGTGGGCAAGGGAAGGAACACCGGAAAACTTGAGTGCTAATACAAGGGAGTAAGCACGGACGTATGCATTGGGAAGCAAGGACATGGAGAGGTGGAAGGGCGTTTGGCACACGCGTCACACAGCACTGGATTGTCGATTATTCATTGGTGCGGTTCCAGACGACCAGAGGCGACCAGCAAGGGTATCTTGAATATGCACGGAGAGATGCCGGCGGGGCAAGAGAGGGACAGCAGCACAGTGATGGGCACAAGGTAGGCCTACCGGGGGGAGGTCGGGGGGCAGAAGGGGGCAGTCGCAGTGGGGGAGGGTGAGGTGCAGGGGGCGGGGGCGGAGGGGAGCGGGGAGCGGGGGGGGGAGGGGGGAGGCGGGGAGGCAGGGGGGAGGGCGCCGGCAGCGAGGCGGGCGAGGAGGCCGACAGCGACGGCATTGGCGGCGGCTGAGGGCTCCGTGAAGGCTGGGTGCAGCCGTGAGTCCAGAAAGCCATCGGTCTGACGGGCGGGCACGGGCAAGGGAAGAGGAAAAGGGGAGAGGGGAAGGTGTGGATGGGAAAGGGAAGTGGTACCTCCGTGATGGATTTGTGTGAATGAGCGTATGCGCATGTTTTGTGTTAAATATCTAGTCTGCTGACTAGCGTGCCTGTACAACTGTGTAGTGTACGGTTGATTTGACCTACTAGCATTTGTTGGGTGTACACTTGTGTTAGGGGTGCCAATTCAAGCCAGTTGTGGTGGAGCCCCCAAGCACAACCAATTGTGGCCAACCAAAATTGCCACCAATAGGAGGTGCGGTCGGTCAACCCAATACCATTGATGACCCACACCACATTTGGCGTCCCAATGGTGATGAGGCAAGCTGACCACTCGTGATGGGCCCTCAACAAGATGCCCTTCGCTTTCACACCTCTCTTGCTCATCTCTTTCTTGAGGACTATGTAATCCTTCTGAGCCCCTTTGAGCCCTTCCCTCACCACGTTGTCCCCCACTCCACATCCCCTCACTGGGTTGCCCACCCCCCCGGAGCCCGACTCACGGCGTTGGGGCCGCCAACGATGGCACCAACGAGCACGTTGGGGTTGGCGGAGGCACTCTGCAGGTACGTGGTGTTGCCGCCCTGGCATGTTACTGGCGACGGGTCCGTGTTGAATGAGACAATGGACGCCGCCCGGTGGTGCACCTTCTGAGGAAAGGCGGTGCCAAAGCCGACCATGAAGGAGAGGGCGAGCGGATTGCTGCCCAGCAGATAGTCCACCTGGCAGATGGGAGGGGGAAGAGGGAAAGGGTGGCAGGGGAGGCACAGGGAACGGTGGGTCCTGTGTGTGTTGCCACACAGCCACTGGGGTCAGCAGGTACCCGATCAACAGGCCAAGGCACTGCGAAGGCCAATGTGTGTGGATGCGGATGCAGGGGCTCTGCAGGACGCGTGCATGGCATTGTGCACCCACCCCTGTGCATGCGCACACAGACATGCAGGCATGCGGGTGGGCGGACCTGCGACTGGGCGAAGGCGGTGATCTGGGAGGGCGAGAAGGAGACGCCTTGGCAGTCGAGGGAGCGAGAGGTGGCAGCGAGGGAGTCGGCGAGCAGAGCGAGGAGGAACGCAGAGGAGAGGGCGAGCTGAGCGTTGCTGGCGCGCACATACAGCAGCCCGGCCGGCGTGGTGTAGACGGCTCGCAGGGGGTTGGCAGGCATGTGCGCACACGCATACACCTCGGCCATGCCTGCATACCCCTCCACCACCCCCATTATCGCTGCACTCCCCTGGATGCTCGCCGGCAGCCCCGCCCACAGCGCCTGGTGCCCGGGGTGAGAGAGGAGCGGGAGGGAGGAGGGAGAATGGCGTTCAGCAAGGGGGTTGACACTGGGTGCAGGTGCGTGGAAGTCTGGAGGCATGAAGTACGGGTTCCTTGACGCAAGACGGGTTTCCTGCTCGCCACTCCCGGCGGAGAGCAGCACTGACCTATGCGAGCAGCACTGACCTGCGCGAGCAGCACTGACCTGCGCGAGCAGCACTGACCTGTGCGAGCAGCACTGACCTGCGCGAGCAGCACTGACCTGTGCGAGCAGCAGTTGCGCACCGGGCAGCGTCTGGTCCCAACTCATCTCCGTGTGCATCTGCTGCGTCCCCCCAATGGCCGCCTCATTGCGCTGCACATACTCCAAATACCGCCTCAGCCCCGTCGCCCTGTACAGCCATGCTGCCGCCCACGCCAACTCGTCCTGCATGCAAGGCATGGGAGGGGGCAGGTAGGGTGGTGCGAGGAAATAAATTATTTGGGGAACGTCACCGTTGGGAAGCAAGGAAACTGTGAGGCTGGAAGGCAACTGCTGTTGGTAGGTTCACCAATGGCAGAATGCTAACAAAGAACTACTGACCAACAGAAGCTATGAGCCAATACCTTACTCTGTGACCCCCTTGCTCTCACTTCCTTACTTCATGAATCAATTCTTTGTACTGATCAGTCCTCGCCTCTATTAATTCCTCCCTCTACCTCTGCTACACACAAGCACTCCCGTACTCTTTATCACTTTCATTTTCTCCTTCTCCCAAGCTCTTCTGCTAGTTCCTGCATCTTCCAGGGACCTCGATTGGTCAAAAAGGGCTCTGGCGCTAGGAGGTGATGCAGCCCCTGCTGCAGCTGTGCTGAACGGTGCTGGCAACATACCCATGTGTCCAACCTGCAGGCATGCTGGTGCACAGCATGCATCATGGTCTACAGTACAGGCTAGTACCATATGAACTAGACACCCTCAAACAGCCACAACACTATGGACTATGTTGTCCAGCATCCACTTCAAATGGCTGAGACAGCTGACCGTTTTTTCTTAATACCATGGTTGAAGCTGCTGCTGCTTGAACGCCCCCTGTCCATCCTAACCTTCATAATTACACTTCGAATTACTAATGTTCTCTTTCAACAACTACAGTCACACAGAAACGGTGCATTGCATGCAGTTGTTGAAAGGGAATACTACTCATTCGAAGGGTAATTCTGAAGGTAAGGATCGACAGGGGCGTGCAAGCAGCAGCAGCTTCAACCATGGTATCAAGAAGAACGGCTAGCTGCCTGGACAACATTGTCAATATTGTTGTGGCTGTTTGAGAGTGTCTAATTCATATGATGCTAACCTGTAGTGTAGACTATGATGAAGGTTGTGCACTGCACGCCGCGTGCTGCATGCTGCGTGCTGCATGCTGCGGGCTGCATTTTGTGCGCTGCATTTTGCGCACTGCATGCTGTGTATTGCTCACCGTGTAGCCCGTGGAGGGGAACTTGAGCGCCGCCCCAGGGACGACCGTGCTGTATACGCCGCGGTACTTGTCAGCAAACACTAACAGCTGGTTTGGAGAATGGGGGGAGAGTAGAGTTGAGGGGGACGAGAGGCTGGAGGAGAGTAGGGATGCATGCGGTGGGATGGCAGAGGAAGGGAGAGGAGGAACTAGAATGCTGCAGGCAGCTGGCGGGTGGAGGAAGACTATGAGTGCACAAGGAAGGACGCAGCATCACGGACACCATATCCAAATGGGGCTACTCCTTGGCAGTCCTGCCTACCCCACACCACTCTCACAAACATAAGGGCAAAACCAATCTCCTGTACGTTGCGCAGTCTGGTAACCCAGTCCCAAGCCGAGACATGTCCGGACGTCAGCTGGCGATCTACATTCAACACGCCTTTGAATCGCTGCCTCTACTGCATCACAAGCCATAGCGGCCATGGAACACCCAGCCCCCCTGACAGACCTGCTGCGCGTGGGCGAGGCAGGAGGCGGCGTAGGAGGCGTTGACATCTCGGAAGGCAAGGGAGGCGGCGGCGAGGGCGGCGGCGGATTCAGCGGCGAGGTCGGATCCGGGGCGGGTGGCATTGATGCGGTACGCCGTGCGCGATGTGCTCATGTCCTCCGGCCGCTGCCAGCACGCCCCGTCCGTCACCCAGTCTCCCACCTGCCACGGCAAGTCCATGCGCCATGTGCCATGCGCACGCAATGCAATACAACCAAAAAACACCAGTCAGCATGCGCGGACAAATTAAGTCAACTCGTAAAACATAAAAGAAAAATCAGAGGTGCAGGTAAGAACAGGTGCCTGACCTGCGCCCACACCCTGCCGTTCCCTCCCCCCACTTGGGCCCACACCCCTGCCTCCCCCCCCCCCCCCCCCTGCACCCAGAGCTGCCCACCTGCACCCAGAGCTGCCCACCTGCGCCCAGAGTTGCCCACCTGCGCCCAGTGCTGCCCACCTGCGCCCAGAGCTGCCCACCTGCGCCCAGAGCTGCCCACCTGCGCCCAGAGCTGCCCACCTGCGCCCAGAGCTCCTCGGGTTTGGTGTGCGCCTTGATGAGGTAGTCCGTCGCCCACCGCAGCGCGTCGCGCGCCGCGGACAGCTGCGCGGCGCCGCCCGCAGCGAGGATGTGGCGGCCAAAGTCAACAAGGCTCCACGCGAGCATGGTGGCGGCGAACGCCCCCGGCAGCCCCGCCTTCACGTTGCTGCCGCCCTCGTAGTACCCCCCGCGCAGATCCACCTGCGCGCACGGGGGGCGGGGGGGGCGGGGCGGCGGGGGGGGTGGGGGGGTTGGGGGAGAAGGCGAGGGGGAGAACGGGATGGGAAGGGGTTGAAGCTTTCAGTGGCCGTTTCCCCCGCGCAGACCTACTGCGCACACGGCGAAGGGAAGGGGGAAGGGTGAGGGCAGGACGAGGTGGGGAAGGAAATGAGAAAGGGTTCGTATTTCCTGCGGGCATTCTCGCTGCGCAGACCCACCTGCTGAGATGGGCGGGGGGAGAGGGAGGGGGGTTGTTGGGCTGTTCCTGCTATAGTCGTGCCAGGTTGAGATGGGAGTGGTTGAGGCAACGGGGGAGGTGAGAGGGAATGGTGAAAGGTCTTTGTGAGCTTTTATCCTCCTCGTAGGCAGGCAGGCGGGTGGGTGGGCGGGCGGGCGGGCGGGCAGGCAGGCAGGCAGGCAGGCGGGCGGGCAGGCAGGCGGGCAGGCACGAGGAGGGCACCACTGGGCCGTGCGGCGAGGGTCCAGCGTGGTGGAGCGAAGATGGTGAGACCGGTGCGTAGGAGTCATACGGGAGAGTAATTTAGGTTTCCGCCACGTGGATCACTCGCTATAGTAGCTACGCCAGCCGCGGGTCGATACTTACCCCTTGCGCGGTGCCGTCGGAAAGACCGGAATTGCCGCGCCACGTGATGGTGGTGGGAATCGCGGCGCCCGTGAGCTGCCCGGATCGCTGCGCCTCGAAGAACAGAATCGCCTTCGCCATCGCGTCGCCATAGTCCACCGCCGCGGCGACGGGCCGCACATGGCGAGCGGCGTGGATTGATAGGAGGCACACGAGCAGACGCGCCGCCGCACGACGATGAGTGCCTGACCAGTGAATCATCGCGTCGCCCCGCATTCGGCGGACGCGCTTCACGACCAGTTTCGTACACGGCAAATAGTTGCGGCCTTTTCACCAGCAAGGCACGCCGCTGTCTGGTGCGCGAACGGCTTGGGTCAGGCGCTTCTTCTTCTCGACCAATCTTGCACCTTTGTTTCCCGTCACGACCGAGAGGTCGACGGTGGGACGAGTGATATCTGTGGTAAAGCACGGACAACGGTCCCTCGCGCTAGGGCGGAGACGAGAATCCGACTGCTGTTGGCTGTTGTACTAAATATGACTTGCTCATCCCATCAGGTATGGCCGCAGTTCTGGGGTGGGTTGTACACCCACAAGGGCTGTCTTTTATGAGTTGTTAGGCCCGACGGCCTAAGTCCGCTAAAGAATTAGCGGGGTCGACTAAGTCGAGGATGAAACGCGGCGGAAGACTTTGGCGAAAGAACTATTGGCGAAATAGGCGAAGAAGTTACTGAGTAATTGAAGAAGAGTTGAATGAGAATTGATTGATAATGGCAAGTACAAGCAAGGTTTACCGTCACCCCCCGGATATAAGCGCCACCCTAGGATAAGCGCCTGGCGCTTCTAATTGGCATATGGCGCTTATATCCCCTGCTCGATTATAAGCGCACCCCCTGAAAAAACTTGTTTTATTATAAGCGCACGTAAACTTATTTTTTTGAAATGTGTTCAAAACGCTTTAACGATTTCTACTTTAGCAGGCAGATGTTTTGCAGATTCGGTTCCCTTCACATTCGGACCCTGCACTGGATTCGGGTCCAGTCAGCAGGAGCTGTCATGAGCTGTCAGGAGCTGGATGTGAGTCAGATTGGGTGTACCTCCCTGCGCGCGCGAGAATTTCACAGACGACCCCATGTAACTTCGTCTTGATTGAAAAGGCAAGCACGAGATCTACAGCATGGTGTTCAAAAATATATAAAAACATATATGTCATTTTATAAACGCCGGCGCATATAAATTTACTCGATTATAAGCCCACCCCCCTAAAAAAACCTGCTTTATTATTGCCCCCCATGGGGGTATATCCGGGGTATGACGGTATATAGCATGCAAGAAACAAGGTTGGAAAATGGAATGTGGGACCAAGAATTGGAGTGCAAGAAAAGTAGAGTGCCACGTGGCACTAGAGAATCTGAGAAGATAAGGATAATGGTGACTAGGAATGTACTGTTCGGAATGAACAGTAAACACCCCTCTAACACTACCCCCCGCCCAAGGAGGCGACGTCCGCGGCGCCTGCAGACTGAAGGTACGCTTGGAGGCAAGCGTTGTCAGGAGACAGCGAGGACGAAGGAACCCAGCTGTCGTCTGCTGCGTCGTAACCACGCCAACGAACCAAGAAGTCGTTGAAAGTGACACCCCCCTGGAGACGGCGACGGTGCCTGAGGATGCGCTGGATCTGGTAGTCGGGCTCGTCGGTGTCAACAGCTACCGGCAGTGGAGTGCGATCACGGCCCGAGAAGGTGGCATTGGGATCGGTGTATGGGCGAAGGAGAGACACGTGGAATGACGGGTGCATGCGGAAATGTGCGGGAAGGCGAAGGCGGTATGCGACTGGACCTAGTGCGCGCTCAATGACGAATGGACCAATGAAACGTGGACGAAGCTTGCTGTCCTGTGGCAGTCGGAGGTTGCGGCTATCCAAGAGAACACGGTCGCCGACTGCGAACGACACCTCACGACGACTGCGGTTGGTGGTGCGTGCCATGCGTGCATTTGCGAGCTCAAGGTGCTTCCTCACGTGATCATGAATGAAGGTGAGATGCTGGTGGAAGTTGTCCGCACGAGGGACTGTGGGTGTGAGATCGACACGAGTGGGGACATTGGGGTGCTGACCGTAAAGTGCAAAGAACGGTGACATGCCTGTGGCGGAGTGGTGCGTGTTGTTGTAGGCGAACTCTGCCATGCTCAGCTTCTTGTCCCATGCGGCTGCGTCGTGCATCGTGATGCTGCGAAGGATCTGCTCCAAGGTCTGGTTCACACGCTCGGTCTGTTCGTCTGTCTCTGGGTGGTACGCAGACGACATGGCTAAGCGAGTCCCAAACAGTGCGAAAAGCTGCTTCCAGAACTTCGAAGTGAAACGAGGGTCGCGGTCTGAGATGATGGAATCTGGAACCCCGTGCAGTCGGACTACGTTATCTACGAACAGCGTCGCGGCTTCCTCTGCTGTGACCTTGCCGAGCGTGGGGATGAAATGCGCTGCTCGAGAAAACTTATCCACTACTACGAAGATGGCGTCGTGACCCCTAACTGTGCGCGGTAAAGCCATGATGAAGTCCATGGTAACTACCTGCCAAGGGCGGTCGGGCGGTGGAATCGGCTGCAAGAGTCCTGCTTTGCGCTGGCGAGAGGACTTCGTACGCTGACACGTGTCGCACGAGCGAATGTAATCCTCTACGTCTGCTGCAAGCCCGGGCCAGTAGTACGTGCGACTAAGCGTCTTAGCCGTCTTATCTGCTCCGAAGTGCCCTGCACTAACTACGTCGTGCGCCTCTGAGAGAAGGAGCTGTCGAAGAGGGCGGTAGGCTGGAACCCAAATCCGTGTGGTACCCTTCCGTATGTAGACACTACCCTGCACCTCTGCTCCTGCGGGCGGCTGCGGTGTGAAGTCGGGATCTACTGTGTAACCGTGCTCGAAGAGTGCTGTGAGAAGTGGGTGGCCAGCAGTGACTGTGAGACTGGCGAGCTGACAACTAGGGCGAGTGAGCGGATCTGCTGGGTTGCGCACGCCTGGCTTGTACTCTATCCTGTAGTGAAAGCTCCCTTCCATGAACTCCATCCACCTAGCCTGGTGACGACTCAGCTGCGGCTGCGACTTGAGGAAACGAAGCGAACAGTGGTCCGTGCGTATAACACTATCTGCCCCCTCTAGGTAGCACCTCCACACCTTATACGCATGGATGATCGCGAGCGCCTCCTTGTCGTGTATGGGATAGTTCAACTCCGCTCCCCTAAGCTTACGCGACTCGTACGCGATCGGCTGCAACCCGCGTCCCTGGTCCTAAAGAAGCACTGCTCCTATGGCCTGATCGGAAGCGTCGGTCACTACAACGTATGGGCGAGTGGGATCAGGGTACGACAGTGTCGGTGAAGACGTGAGCGACTGCTTCATCTGCTCGAACGCCTGCTGCTGCGCTGGACCCCAAACGTACTCTACGCCCTTTCGAAGTAGGTCGGTGAGTGGACTAGCGATCGATGCGTAACCTTGAACGAAACGACGGTAGTAGTTCGCGAAACCGAGGAAGCTCTGCAACTCCTTGACTGAGGTCGGTGCTACCCAATCCTGTACTGCTGCGATCTTCTTCGGGTCAGTCCTAATGCCACTAGCGGATACGACGTGTCCTAGGAACTCGACCTCTGGAAGGAAGAACTCGCACTTCGACTGCTTAGCGTATAACTGCTCCCTCCGTAAGACCTCGAAGACCTTCTGCAAGTGCTGCACGTGCTCATCTTTCGTCTTAGAGAACACTAGGATGTCGTCTAGGTAAACGACAACGAACGACCCTAGGAACTCGGAGAGGACTGTGTTCATGAGTGTCTGAAACGTCGCTGGGGCGTTGGTCAATCCGAACGGTAGAACCCTAAACTCGTACAACCCCTGCTTCGTACGAAACGCCGTCTTGTGCTGGTCCTCTGGAACTACTCGAATCTAGTGGTAACCCGAACGAAGGTCGATCTTTGAGAAGACTCTAGCGCCCTGCACTGCATCGAGAAGATCCTCTACTCTCGGCACCGGGAATCTATTCTTGACGGTGGCGGCGTTCAGTGCGCGGTAATCTATGCACATCCGTAACCCTCCGTCTTTCTTGGGTGCGAAAAGTATCGGTGCGGCCCAAGGCGATCTAGATGGCTGTATGAAACCCTGTGCGAGAAAGTGCCTAACTTGCTGCGTCATCTCCTCTGTCTCCGCTGGACTCAACCTCCACTGCGGCTTCGCTACTGGCCTGCTCCCCGGCTCCAATTCTATTCGATGGTCTACTGCTCGGCTGGGAGGCAACCCTGGGGGCAACTCGTCGGGGAAGACGTCTGCGAACTCTGCTAACAGTGCACTCACCTCAGCAGGAAGAGTCGCCTTCTCACTAACTGCTGCACTCCCTCCTTTCCCCTCCTCAGCTTCCACCTCCTCAAGAAAAACCGCGAAGATCCGTGCCGCACGCTTCACTAACTGTCGCACACGAACAGCATTAATGATAGCTGTGGATGATGTGGCCCCATCGCTCCACTGTGGCAGCTCCCGGAACTCCCCGTCTACCTTGACGCTGCAGCTTCCCTGAGCCCAATCGAACTGAGTACTAACCGTCCGTAGCCAATCTCTCCCGAAGATAAAATCGTATCCGTCCAGCGTCGCAGAGTCGAAATCACGCCTGACTGTGATCGGTCCTAGCACTACGCGCAACTTGCGGATGATCGGTCCTATGTGAAGTGGCGTCCCATCTACCATGCAAGCGTCCTTGAAGTTGACTGCTGAATCTGCTTCGAGATGGAGACGAGAAACTAACGATGAAGAGACGAACGAGTGGCTAGCTCCGCTATCTACGAGAATCTTAACAGGAACTCCGCGAAGCTTCCCTAGAAGCCCGACTGGACGATCAACAGTGTCTACCTCGTTCTCCGTAGATGACTGCTGCAAAGCCGTCTCCTCTACGTTGGTAGACGTGGCGGGTACGGGAACCTCCACACCCGCTAGCGACCCGCTATCTACTGGCGGTTTCCGTTTCCCTGCTGCCGCTCCTTAAGCTGTGGGCAGTCTCGCTTCATGTGTCCCGGCTTTTTGCAGTAGTGACAGTTCCCCCTAAATCCCATTTTCTGTGAGCCGTCATTGTTAACTGCACCAATCTCCATGGGCGATGGTCCGTCCCTCGATCGAGCGTCGTTGATCGGTCTGTTGTATCCCCTATCGCGATCGTCACGACCCCGTCGGCTTCGTACTGCGTCGACGCGTTCTGTTGCTGCGACTACCGACTCGAAGGTGGACAACCCGTGAATCGCAATGACTTCCGCTATGTCCGGCTTCAACCCTTCGAGGTAGGATCGCGCATCTCTGCTTCCGTGATATCGTCTATCTCGTTGCAGATGCTCAAGAACCGTCGTGTGTACTCCTGGACGTTGCCTATCTGTCGGAAATGACGCAGACGCTTCCTAGCAGCTTCGGAGGCGTTCACCAAATCGAACCTACTTTTCAGCGCCGCTTCAAATCCTTCCCATGTGGTCGGAACCGTGGTAACACCCAAAGCTAAACTCCCTAAGCTCGAAGTTGCAGCTGCATGCCCCACGCCCTGTTGATGCCCGTCCATCTGAGCCCTTCTTACATCAGTTTGAGTGAGTTGGCGCCACCACTCCAAGGCCGGGCCCCTCAGCAGTGTAACAGCGTACTCGATCCGCTGCTGCGCGTCCGCCTCTTGCACCCCGCTCGCGGCGAAGTAGTTGTTCAGCATGAAGAGCCACGTCCGCACGTTCGCGGCGCGTTGACTTGGGTCGAACGACTCGGGTTTCTGCGGCTTGAGTGCGCTTCGACGTTCCGGCAGCGCTTCCGCGCCAGTCGACGTGTTGGGCGCAAGAGTTGGTGTGGCATGACCATGGGGGTTAGAAGCCAATTCACGAAGCTGTTGCATTTCAGCCCGTACCTGTCGATTTTCCAGCGTCAACTCTTGAAGTTGGCGCATGAGTTCAGCAAGCGTGTTGCCCATGTCGTGGGGGACTGCGTGCATGGTTTCGTCCATGTTCGCTCAACAACTCCAAGTCTGCAAGTCGGCACCGCGGGACGATGACGTCGTAGTCTCGTCGTCGACGGTCGCTCGTTGGAAGTCGCTCCCCGCGAAGGCTCTGATACCAAGTGTTAGGCCCGACGGCCTAAGTCCGCTAAAGAATTAGCGGGGTCGACTAAGTCGAGGATGAAACGCGGCGGAAGACTTTGGCGAAAGAACTATTGGCGAAATAGGCGAAGAAGTTACTGAGTAATTGAAGAAGAGTTGAATGAGAATTGATTGATAATGGCAAGTACAAGCAAGGTTTATATAGCATGCAAGAAACAAGGTTGGAAAGTGGAATGTGGGACCAAGAATTGGAGTGCAAGAAAAGTAGAGTGCCACGTGGCACTAGAGAATCTGAGAAGATAAGGATAATGGTGACTAGGAATGTACTGTTCGGAATGAACAGTAAACACCCCTCTAACATGAGTTGTGAAGGAGAGTGCGCAGATTAACGAATAATGTGGTTGTGATTCAACAGCCTCAAGAATACAATGAAGGCACACGCTAATGTAGTGGCTAGCGTAGCTAGGAGGGAACCTCGGGCGAGCGAGGTTGGTTGCAGGTTTGGAGAAGGGAAATGCCGAAGGCGACGCGAGGAGCCTCGGCATCGTTGATGTCGGCCAAACGTGATGAGTCTGAAAATCGGGGCTGTACGCGAAGCAGTCAACCCCGATAAGGAATTCGAGAAAATTCCTTACACTAACCCCCCCTTTAAGAAAGGTGGTCGATATCCGCAGTGCGCTTTCGGGCGAGGTAATCACCAATAAGCGGAGATGCCTCAAGCGAAGCGAATGACACACACGTGTCGTATTCACTTGTGCGGTCAGTCCAACGGATTAGAAAATCCACGTGGCGACCAGCTGCATCCAGCCGTACACGATGCGCCAATATCTTGGATTGGGTCGAGTGTCGAATCTGGCACATGACGTGCTGTTGGTGCGCCCTGTTGTCGCGCAATGTCGGTTGTGGCTGGCATGAACTTGCGAAGGAGGTTGACATGGAAGGCGTCGTGTATATGCCAGTCGTCAGGTAGCAACAGCTTCACGGTGACAGGTGTCACCATCTTGATGATCTTGAAGGGCCCACAGAATCGTGGCCGTAATGTCGATGGGCCGGGCAGGTGCAGGTTCTTCGTGTCGAGTAGCACTAGCTGCCCAAATGCCAAGACGGGTTCAAGTCGTAGAAGGTCGGTGCATTTTCGGGAAGCGATATTCGCCTTGCAAATTGCGTCCGCAGCCTTTTCGCTAACTTCCTAGAATTCTGTCATAAACGTTTGTGACCTCGGGGACAGGTTGTCAAGTGTAGACGTTGTAGGCACCGTCGGGTCCGTCCCGTAATCAAGGAAAAATGGGGAGTGATTAGTCGTGCTGGACGGAGCGTTGTTGAATGCAAACTCCAGCATTGCGAGCGAGTCTTCCCAGCGGGCAGGGTCGGGGCAGTTCGCCCTGATCAGCTGCACCATGGACTAACTGGTCCGCTCGGTCTGCCCGTATGTTTGCGGGTGGTATGCCGAGGAGAAATGTAGCTTCGTGCCGTACTGCGGCCACATTTCCCTCCAAATTTTCGACGTGAACTTCGGATCCAGGTCGCTGATGATCGCAGAGGGGATTCCGTGCAGTCGCACGACCGTTGAGATGAAGAGGCTCGCATTTTCTTCGGCTGTGATTGTTGTACGACACGGTGCGAAGTGCGCCATTTTTGTGAGGCGATCGACGACGACGAGAACAACGTCGTTTTCGGACAGTCCAGCTCGCATTGTCAAACGATATATATGTTAGTTCTGTGTAGGCTATAGTAGGGAAGCCAATATGGGGTACGACCCAATGTTAGGGTGTGAAATTGAACGAGAATGAAAAATGACTAAGGGAAAGTTGGGTACAAGTACAAACCCTAGAAAGCTGTACCCCATATGTGCTACCCCACTATAGCTTACAGCAGCTAAGTCATGTAAATCTGACACACCCCCATAGGCAAAGTGGGGGAGAACAAGGGGTCACAAGACCAGTCAAGCAAAGCAAAGCAAGCTCAGGGTGGATCACAACGTCACCACACATTCCGAGCACAAGTTCAAGGCCACAAGGTCAGTTCACATGCAGGGTTACATATATATATATAAGGCTAAACAAACCAGAGCATGTGTATATATACATGTATAAGTACAAACAAGGTCAAGGGGTGAGCAAGTGAGGCAAGGTAGGCACAAGACCCAGCTGAGTACAGAAGCGCTAAAGATCACAAGGCACAAGTGCCTTGGTGATGATATCAGTAGTGTTGGCCTTAGAGGCCACGTACGCAAGGCGCAGCTGACCACGCTGCTGTAGCTCACGAGCAAGGAAGTAGCGAAGAGCAATGTGCTTCGTTCTGTGCTCCAGTCTCTGCTCCCGACACAAGGCCAGCATGGCCTTGTTGTCTACGTATAGCACTGGAGGAGAACGAGGCGGCTCTCCGAAGTCAGTCAGCAGGTAACTGAGCCAGCAAAGCTCCTGTGCAGCCATGGCCCCTGCGTAGATCTCAGCCTTACAACTGGAGCCGAGAACAGAAGACGAGCGGGTAGCCCGCCACGAAACAGAGCCGGAACCAAGGCTGAAGGCGTAACCCTGTGACGACCGCTGCGTAGCGTGGTAGTCAGCCCAAGAAGCGTCTGCGTGCCCAATGAGGACCACTGGACTCTGCCCTCCAAGCACAAGCCCCATGCTCGACGTACTGCACAAGTAGCGCAACACCCTCTTCGCTGCAGCCATGTGCTCCGGTCTGTGTCTCCCAGGAGCAACATAGCGTGCGAGAATGCTAAGAGGGTATGCAAGGTCAGGTCGTGTGCAGGTCATCAGGTACATGAGGCACTCAACAAGCTTTGGGTACGGGCCACTCGACTCTACGGACTCATCCAAAGGCAGAGCTGAGAGCGAGTGGCGAGTAGGCAGAGGAGTGGCGTGAGGCGAGGAGTACATGAAGCCGAAGCGCTGAAGGACCTGCTGCACCATGTGTGACTGAGTCAGGGTAATGGTGCGGCGTGCTCTGTCCCGGGTGATCTGCAAGCCAAGGTAGCTGCGCAGTTCACCCAGGTCTGTGCACGTGTGTCTCTTCTGCAGCTCGGACTTCACGTAGGCGAGTCCAGCAGTGTCAGCAGTGGCGAAGACCAAGTCGTCGACGTACACGAGGATGTAGAACGGCGGCAAAGAAGTGTCGGTGCGCAGAAAGAGCGACGGGTCGGCAGTAGAGGGAGCAAAACCAAGAGCCGCAAGTGTAGTCCTCAGTGTCTCGTGCCACTCACGCGGTGTCTGGCGGAGACCGTAGACTGGCCGCCGGAGGCTCCACTGGGTGCGAGGAGGAAAAGTCCCAGTGAAGCCAAGTGGGCGGTGCAGCCAGATCTCCTCGTGCAGACTGCCTTGCAAGAAAGCAGTGTTGAAGTCAAGAGAGTGTAGCTTGTAGTCACGGTGAGCAGCTATGTGCAGCAGTACCCAAAGAGTGGTCATCTTTGGGGTGGGAGAGAAGGTCTGAAAGTAGTCAACTCCCTGCCGCTGACTGAAGCCACGAGCCACGTAACGTGCCTTGAAGACAGGCAGAGAATCCGGCGGCCGCTTCACCCTGAAAATCCACATGCCACTGACGATGTTCGCCCCAGGCAGGGGAACCTCGTCAACGTAGGTGCCTGTAGACTTCCAGGAAGCCATCTCTGCGTCCATAGCTGCCTTCCACTGAGAGGAGTAGGGACCCTCTATCGCCTCCGTGTAAGAGCACGGAGTCGGAAGTCAAGTGCATCCGGGTCTCCCTTAGGGTTAAGCAGCACGGACACGAGATGAGGTGAAGCAGCCACCAAACACGGGAACTCCTCCTGCCTGTCCTCAAGGACGTCCGTGCCAAGGGCACACTCACCCCCGACGGACGGAGGACAGATAGACTCAGACGCAGCAACAAGACTAGCAGCGTAGTCAAGACGACAGCGAGCAGCAAAGTCGACGAGCTCAGCAACTAGGGCAGACGCAGAAGTGGACTCAAAGGAAGGGTCAGTGATAACAGTAGCAAGGAGACGCGTGACAGTCGGACTTGCAGCACGAAGAGAGTACGACTCCGGGTCAGCAAGAGCAGGAAGAGAGGACTCAGGAGAAGAAGGCAAAGGGGCACGCAGAGGAGCAGTGGACGGACGCAGAGACATCCGGTGCGTGCTGGGCATAGGGGGAGGACGCGGACGCGAACCACGACCACTAGTGCGATGCAGGACGAGACGCAGTCGCACGACACTCAGCAAGACCTCCAGTAAGAACAGTGTAGGGAGAAGGAGCAGGCAGTGGGGAGGCCGGCTGTAACTGTGACTGTGACGGGACAGGCTGTGGACACTCTAAGGGAGGAGGAGGGCCGGTAGAAGGCGGGAGACCAAGAACTTCCTCAAGGAGCGGAACGAAGTATGGCCGAGGCCGCGCAGCGACTCCAGACACAGTAGGGAAAGCACCAGTACCCCCAGCAGGTAGCAGCAGCGCCATCAACACCTCCAGCTCCAGTACCCCCAGCAGCTCCAGTAGCTCCAGGACCTCCAGCAGAACCAGTAGCACCCCCAGCAGGACCGCCTCCAGTACCACCAGCAGTACCCTCAGCGACAACACCCTTAGCAGCTCCAGCTCCAGTCGGACCACGAGAAGACGCAGTGGCTCCAGCTCCAGTAGTACCCGCAGGCTCAGCAGCTCCAGTACTCCCAGTACGAGCACCTCCGGGACCCGTGGCACCAGCACCCTCAACAGTCGAAGAACCTCCAGCTTCAGCAGCACGCCTCCAGCGCCGGGCAAACCACTCACGCACCTCCTGTGGAGAGAGTGGCTCTCGTGGAGAAGGAGCACCCGGACAACCTCCAGGCCCAGTACCGCTAGATGCCACACGAGCAGGCCCAGCTCCCACAGGCTCCGCACCCCCAGGCTCAGCACCTCCAGGCGTAGCACCCCCTACCTCAGCACCCCCAGGCGTAGCACCCCTAGGCCCAGCACCCCCAGTCTCAGCACCCCCAGGCTCAGCATCCCCAGTCATAGCACCCTCAGGCTCAGCACCCCCAGGCTCAGCACCCCCAGAGTTAGCACCCCAAGGCTCAGCACCCCCAGGCTCAGCACCCCCAGAAGCACCAGAGTCACCAGCGACCTCCACAGGCTCGACTGCATCTACCTGGGACACACCTGAAGGGGCAGGACCCTGAGGGGGAAGGGGGTCTACCGGGGGGGGACCTGGCACAAGGAAGAGCGGTGGCGGGGGGAGGGACGGAGTGCGGTAGGGGAAGAGGCGGTAGTAGGGGACCGACTCGTCAAACATGACGTCCTGGGAGGACAGAACACGGCGAGAGGTGGGGTGGTAGAACTGCCACCCTGGCGCGTCAGGGGGGAAGCCAAGGAAGATGCAGGGAGCAGCACGAGGGGACAGCTTGTCCGCAGACAAGCCGCGGACAAATGCCCGAGATCCCCAGACACGGAACGCAGACGCATCGCGAACCTTCCCCGTCCACAGCAAAGCTGGGGAGGTCTTCGGCATGGAGTCCCTGGGCTGAAGGTTGATCTGATGCGCCGCGTACCGAACCGCAAACGGCCACAAAAAATGGGGGGCAGCCGCATGCATCATGGACGTACGGGCAACGTCCATGACCATGCCAATGCGGCGCTCAGCAATCCCATTTTGCTGTGGAGAATACGGAAGCGTGAAGGTCTGGAGGATGCCTCGTGCACGACAGTAGGCTCATAGAAGGCCAGAGGAGAACTCTCCGTCTCTGTCAGAGTGCAGACACATCCTGAGCTGGAGACGAGCTGCGCGGATCTACTCGATCAACATCTCAGTGACATCACCCTTGCTGCGCAAGGGGAATACTGTGGTGTAATGCGAGTAGTCGTCAACCACCAGGAAGTAGCGCTCGTGACCCTGTCCACGGACGCAGGCTGAGCCCCACACATCCATGTGAAGCGTCTGCAGCGGGGCCTCTGTTGGAGGAAACTGGGAGGAGTGAGGGGCAGCACGCTGCCGCCCCTCGACACAGGGGACGCAGGGAGGGGCAGGCCCTGGAGGAAGGGCAGGGAGGGACACGGGAGGACAGTGGAGAAGTGAGCAAGGACAGGACCCCTAGAGGGGTCTGCCAGAGAGACTGCAACTGGCCGACCAAGCGGCGCGAGTGTGGTGCGGTCTCGAAAGAAGGAGCGAGAAGCCCCCGAGTCAAGGTTGAAGATGTGGGAGGCCGGAGCCGACGCGGTACTTGAGAGAGCAGACTCACCAGCACTTGAGGAAGCAGACGCACTTGCACCTAGAGCAGCAGCCTCGCTAGCACCTAGAGCAGCAGCCTCACCAGTACCTGGAGCAGCAGTCCCAATGCCCGGGTCGGGCGGAAAACACCGGTAACAGTCACCCTCATCACTAATAGTTACAGCATACATGGCAGCAAAAATAGCATCAAAGTCAAGGTCAAAGATAGCTACCCCCGCCCTAGACAGCTCGCCCCAGCGAGGGATCTCAGTGGCCTCAGGGAACTGGTGACGCCAAGCGTCCGTAAGGCGGCCAAAGCAGCGCTGGGTGGAGTGCGCACCCCCGCAGGGCTCACCCGCGCGGTCGCCGCCTCCTCCACCGCCGCCACCTCCGCCACCTCCGCTCCCACCGCCACCACCGCCGCCGCCTCCGCCTCCACTGCCGCCACCGACGCCCCCACCCCAGCCACCACCCCCACCGCCACCCCCACCCCCTCCGCCGCCTCCACCGCCGCCTCCACCGCCCCCGCAAGCTCCTCCAGCGCCCCTGCCCCCCTTGCCCTTGCCAGTGCGGCGTCTCCCGCTAGGGGCAGACGCCGCACCGACCGACTAAAGACCAACGAGGTCGGCCGCAGCAGCAGAGGCAATAGAGGGCAAGAGAGGAGAGGGGGAGCACCCCTCAAAGACAGGGGCACTAGGGTCACCACAAGAGGCTCCTACAGCGACTATGCTCTTCTCTGCTGCTAGGAGGCGCTCCTTGAGGAGGTCAACGGTGAGGGTGGTGGGGCAAACAAAGAGAAAGTGGTCCGTGACCGGGTGAAGGGTGTCAGGGAGCCGGGTGACTATGTAGTAGAGGGTGATGTACATAGGGGGTGGGTTCTTGGCGCTGAACTCAGCGGGAAGGGCAGCGCGGTAACGAATGTCACTAGTGCGAAGGTGCGTAATGAGGTCAGCGACTGTGGGAAAAGCTGTGAGGTCAGGGAAGAGGTACGGCAGGATGAGGCGGCTAAGTGCAGCAGTGGCAGGGGAAGAGTAGCGTGCAACTACAGCGTCGTACAAGGTTTTAGCACTCTTGTACTGACTAAAGTGTGCACGCTCGGAGGTAGGCAAGTGGCGACGCACAGCAAGACGTGCAGCAGCATCGCGTGTGGCCCACTGTGAGCGAACAGTGGCGTCAGCATCAGCAGCAGGGGCAGGCGAGGCACCAGAATTGAGGTCAAAGAGGGAGAGACTGTCTGCCCTATCGCACAGTAGGAAAAGCTGCAGGTCATCTACCCAGACGTCAAAGTCGATGGCCCGACCCTTAGCGTCAAAACCGAGGACACTGGGGGTAGCCATGACAGCAGTAGACTAGCAGCACGAGAAGTAGGCTAAGGGCAGCGTAGTGGTAGAGGTGCCGCTCTTACCGGACAGGGCGGCTCGGGCGGCTCGGCGGCTCGGCAGCAACTGCAGCTCGGCGGCTCGGGCGGCTCGGGTGGCTCGGCAGCAGTGGCGGCTCGGCGGCTCGGGCGGCTCGGGTGGTTCGGGCGGCTCGGCAGCAGCGGCGGCTTGGCAGCACAGCGGCAACGGTGGCTCAGCGGCGCCGGCGGCTCGGTGGTGACGGCGGGGCCGCGTAGGGTGGCAGGGCCGCTGAAGGGACGGCGGGGCCGGGTGGGGCGGCGACGAGGCCGCTGAGGCTGGCGGCGGGGCCACAAAGGGTGGCGACCGGTGCCTTAAGGGTGGGGCCGCGGGGTCGCAAGGTTGGGGCGACGGGGCTAGAAGAGGCGGCGCCGGGGCCAGAAGAGCGGCGCCGGGGCCACAAGGGTGGGCAATGGGGCCGCGATGGCGGCGTGGAGGGGTCGCTAGAGCAGCTCGAAGAGGCCGCGAGGGCGGCGCGAAAGGGCCGCAAGGGCGGCGCGACGCGACAGGGCCGCGAGGGCGGCGGAACGGGGCCACGTGGGCGGCGCGATGAGGCCGCGAGGGCGGCGCGATGTAATGGGGCCGCGGGGGCGGCGCGACGGGGTCGCAAGGGCGACTCGACGGGGCCGCTAGGGAGGCGCGAAGCGACGGGGCCGCTAAGGTGGCGCGACGGGGTCGTAAGGGCAGTGCGACGGGGTCGTGAGAGGGGAGCACGACTTGGGCAGAGGCTGAGCGCGCTTCAGGCAGGAAAAAAAAATCGGTGGGCCCTAGGAACAGTTCCCACAGGGGAACCTGCTCTATACCATGTGAAATTGAACGAGAATGAAAAATGACTAAGGGAAAGTTGGGTACAAGTACAAACCTTAGAAAGCTGTACCCCATATGTGCTACCCCACTATAGCCTACAGTAGCTAAGTCATATAAATCTGACATAGGGTTAGTACTGGTACCCACAATCTCATCAATGTAGTCATTCTAGCTTCTCATTCTGACATGGTTTCGAAGCAGTAGGTCCGTAGGACCGTTTTTTTTTTTCTTTTTCTTTTTTCTTTTTCGGGTCCACCATTCCGTCTGCGGTTATCGTTTTACCCCACTGCCCTACCCCGCGTCGCGCTACCCCGCGCACGCCACCTGCTGGCCGTGCGCCGCTGCTGCAGCGCGCGTTTTCTTTAGCGCGTTGCCCCATCTGTGCCCCGCGCGCCTCCTGTAGCCTCGCGCGCTGCCTGCCCCTGCCGCGGCTGCCTACTACACGCCGCGCGCCACCTATCGCGCTGCCCCGCAGCCCCGTATGCCGCGCGCCCTGCTGCCGCGACCGCCCGCTACGCCCAGCGCGCTGCGCCCTTTGCTGCCCCGCCGGCCGCCTACTGCCTCGCGCGCCGCCTGCCTGCGCTGCCCTGCGCTCTTCCCGCCCTGCCAGCGCTGCAGCCACTGCTACGCTACTGCAGCTGCCAGCGCCGCACTGCCCTGCCGCGCCCGAGCCACGCTGCACCGCCCGAGCCGCGCTGCACCGCCCGAGCCGCGCTGCACCGCCCGAGCCGCGCTGCACCGCCCGAGCCGCGCTGCACCGCCCAAGCCGCACCGCACTGCCCGAGCCGCGCCGCCCTGGTGAGCTGCACTGCGCTGCTTAGTTGCCTGGCAGACCCGTTTCTACTGCTGCACTGCTTCTTCTACTGCTAATGCTGCTGCTACTGCTGCTTGCCTGCAATCGCTCTGCCCTGCCATTCCCAAGCGAGCAGCTATGGCCACCCTCCGCGTTCTGTCGTTCGATATTGAGGGCCGCCCGATTCAGTTTGAGACCTGGTTCGATGACCTGCAGCTGTTCCTAATGAGCGATAGCAAGGATAATGTCTCTGTCTTTGACCACACGTCTGGTGCCTCAGTCGCTCCTACTACCACAGCTGAGCTTAGTGCCCGTTCCCAGTGGCAGACTCGTGATGCTGCAGCTCGCCTAACCGTTTGCAACCACCCGCCGTTAGCCGAACTCACGCAATTTGGCAAGCACAAAACCGCCAAGGCCCTGTACTTGTCCCCTGCCACTGCTGCACTCGCCCCCTCCTACGCTACTGCCGTTGCGGTTGACTTCCTTGGTGCTGAGTCTGTTGTTGCTGCTTCTGCTCTTAGAGGAAGGCGCCGCAGCGGCAAGGGCAAGGGAGCCAAGGGTAGCGGAGGTGGCAACAGGGGGGGTGGTGGAGGAGGAGGTGGAGGAGGAGGAGGTGGCGGAGGGAGTGGTGGCGGGAGTGCTGGCGGAAGTGGTGGCGTCGGTGGCGGCGGTGCGAGTGGCGGTGGAGGCGGTGGTGGCGGAGGGGGTGGCGGCGGCAGTGGCGGCGGCGGTGGCGGTCAGGGCGGAGGTGCTGGCGTTGGCCAGAGACAGCAGCAGCAGCAGCAGCGTCCCCGTGAGGCTCTTACGCTGCAGCAGCTTCGTGAGTGGCTTGCTCAGCGTGGGACGTCTGGGGGTAGTGGTCGCTGCCCGTATGTCATTCGCACAGGTGACCGCGCTGGTCAGACATGCGGGAAGTTCCACACTCAGCACCGCTGCTTCTTAACAATGCCTGGCGTGAGGAGATGGGCGAGGAGGTCGAGCGCCCTCGCTGGCATGAGCTGCTTGGGGCTGGTGTAGACATCTTTGCTCTTGACTATGATGCTATCCTTGCTGTCATGTATGCATTGACTGTTAGTACTGAGGGAGACCGTTACTTGTGTGTGCCGCCTGACCCAGGTATAGAGGCTGCTGCCTTAGGTGCGAGCGAGTCTGCTCTCGCAGGTACTGCGCCTGCTGAGGCCTTGCCCACCTTCACACTTGACTCAGGTGCTTCCCGCCATTTCTTTCGTGACAGTACTACACTCACACCACTCACTGCACCTGTTGTAGTCTCTCTGGCTAACCCCTTAGGGGGCCCAGTTCTTGCACGGTCCACCACTGTGCTCCCGTACCTGCCGGTTCCGTCTGGCTCACTGATAGGCCTCCACCTCCCCTCGTTCTCTAAGAACTTGGTGAGCAACGCAGTTCTCCAAGACCAGTGGGTTGACACCTTTACCCCTGGAGGACAGCGTGTGGCGATCTGTACGTGCTCCCGGACCGGCCGCCACCTGGCCACGTTTACCCGTCGGCCAGGGTCGACTCTTTATACACTGACGACTGCGCCTCCTCAGGTAGCTGCTACTGGTCAGGTGCCTGCGTCAGGTCAGGTAGCCTCCCCTTGTTCGTGTTGCTCCCTGTCGCACCAGACTCTTCTCTGGCACCACCATGTGGGTCACCCCTCCTTGCCATGTCTACGTGGCATGCACTGTCGCCTCCTTGTATCTGGTCTCCCCAGGTCTCTACCTCCTCTCCCTCCCTCGCCTGCGCCGCCCTGCCTTCCTTGTGTCAAGGGGCGGCAGCGCGCCGCTCCTCACTCCTCCTCGTTTCCCCCGACAGAGGCTCCCCTGTAGACCTTCCACATGGACGTGTGGGGCCCAGCCCGCGTTCGTGGACAGGGCGGCGCGCGGTACTTTCTGCTGGTTGTCGACGACTACTCGCGTTACACCACGGTTTTCCCCTTGCGCACCAAGGGTGAGGTCCCTGATGTCCTGATCCCTTGGATCCGAGTAGTTCTTCTCCAGCGCCGCGAGCGGTTCCGCCAGGACCTCCCTGTCCAGCGTCTACACTCTGACAGAGGTGGTGAGTTCTCCTCCAACCTCTTGCGGGCCTTTTGTAAGGGGGAGGGCATCCTCCATTCGTTCACGCTTCCGGCCTCACTGCAGCAAAATGGGGTTGCTGAGCGCCGCATTGGCTTGGTCATGGAGATAGCTCGTACCTCCTTCATCCATGCGGCAGCTCCCCATTTTCTGTGGCAGTTTGCGGTCCGGTACGCGGCGCAACAGCTCAACCTCTGACCCCGTGTCTCCTTGCCGGAGACCTCGCCGATAGTGCGTTGGATGGGAGAGGTTGGCGATGCGTCGCGTTTCCGGGTCTGGGGTGCTTGTGCCTTTGTCCGTGATACGTCCGCGGACAAGCTCTCCTCCGGCACCCTGCCCTGTGTCTTCCTCGGCTTCCCCACTGACGCGCCTGGCTGGCAGTTTTACCATTCCACCTCGCGCAATGTTCTGTCCTCCCAGAACGTCACCTTTGACGAGTCGGTTCCTTTCTACCGTCTCTTCCCCTACCTCACTGCCCCTCTCTCTCCCGCCTCTTTTCCTCGCTCCAGGTCCCCCTCCGGTAGATCCCCTCTCTCCTCAGGGTCTTGCTCCTTCAGGTGTGTCTGAGGTAGGCCCACTCCCCTTGGCTGAGCCAGTGGAGGTCACAAGCGACTCAGGTGCTACTGCGGGTGGTGCTGCTTGGGGTGTTGCGTCTGGGGGTGCTGAGCCTGTGCGTGCGGTGCTGAGGGGTGTGGAGCCTGGGGGTGCTGAGCCTAGGGGTGCTGAGCCTGGGGGTGCTAAGCCTAAGAGTGTGGAGCCTAAGGGTGCAGAGCCGGAGGGTGCCATGTTTGGGGGTGTTGATTTTGCTGGTGTTTCTCCAGGTCGCTTTTCACGATGGGGGCCTCTCTCACCACAGCAGCTACGAGAGTGGCTTGCGTGGCGTGCCCGCCTGAGGAGTCGTGCTCCTGCTGCTAGAGGTACTGCTTCTGGAGGTACTAGGGCTGGAGCTACTGGAGCTACTCTTCGTGGAGGCGCTGGTGTTTCTAGTTCTGGAGGTGCTCGTACTGGAGGTACTGGAGCTGCCAACACTGGTGGTGCTGCTAGAGCTGGAGGTGCCGGTTCTAGGGGTGCTACTACTGGAGGCACTGGAGCTGGTGCTGTCGACCCTGGAGTTGGAGACACTGGAGCTGGAGACCCTAGAGCTGGAGGTGCTGGAGCTGGAGGCGCTGGAGCTGGAGAACCTGGAGCTAGAGGTGCTGGAGCTGGAGGCGCTGGTGCTGGAGGCGCTGGAGCTGGAGGCTCAGGCACTAGAGGCGTCGGGGCTGGTGGCCCTGGAGCTGGAGCTACTAGTCCTGGAGGTGCTGGTCCTGGAGGTGCTGGAGCTGCACGAGCTGGAGGCACTGCGGGCGCTGGAGCTGGAGGCGCTGGCGCTGAAGGTGCTGGAGCTGGAGGCGCTGGCACTGGAGGTTCTGGAGCTGCTGGTCTAGGAGGTGCTAGTACTGGAGGTACTGCTGCTGCCGGAGCTGGTGGTGCTGCTGGTGCTGGAGGTGCTGGTGGTACTGCACAGCAGCGACTGTTCTTCGCTCCGCCGTCACCTTCGTCTCTGCCACCGCCCGACTCCGTGCTTCACCAGGTTCTTAGCCTCCCGTCTTCTACTGGCCTCCAGTTACAGCCAGGCTCTCCGCTCCCTGCTCCTTCTCCTTACACTGCGCAGACGGACTCGCTTACTGAGCGTCGTGAGCCTGCGTCTCGTCCTGCCTCGCCTGTTCGCGCTGGTCGCACTAGTCCTCGTGTTCCTCGTGAGCGTCCTCTTCCTGTCCCCAGCACGCACACTATGGCACTTCGTCCTTCCTCTATTCCACAGCGTGTTCCCCTGCCGTCTCCTCCTGCATCCTCTCTTCCGCACGTTCAGGACCCTGCATCTGACTTAGCTCGTGCTGCCAGCCTTACTGTCACCCTTCTCCTGGCCACTTCTGTCACTGACCCTCCGTTTAAGTCTGCTATTGCGTCTGCCCTAGTTGCTGAGCATGTCAACTGTGCTGCTCACTTTCGCCACTAGTCTTGTTGCCGAGTCTGGGTCTGTCTATCCTCCATCCGTCGGGGGTGAGTGTGCTCTTGGCACGGACGTCCTTGAGGACAGGCAGAAGAACTTTGAGTGCTTTGCAACTGCTGTACCTCATCTCGTGTCCATGCTGATTGCACCTGAGGGAGACCCGGATGCACCAAACATCCCGACCCCGCGCTCTTACGCAGAGGCGATTGAGGGTCCCTACTCCTCTTAGTGGCAGTCAGCCAGGGACGTAGAGATGGCATCCTGGAAGTCCACAAGCACTTACGTCGACTCTGTTCCTGTCAGAGGTCCACTGGTGATCCCCGATTGATCCTAGAGAAGGGTTACAGGCTCCTTGTCCTGGGGGGTTATGGGCGCACTAACCCGCTACTTAACAAGCCCTTTTATCCCAATGGTCTAGTGGTTGGGATTCTGACATGGTATCAGAGCGAAGGTCTCGGGTTCGAATCTCAGTGTGTGCACTTCGGGCATCCCAGTGCGGGGGGGTGTCACAGGTCCACTGGTGATCCTCGATTGATCCTAAGGAAGGGTTACTAGCTCCTTGTCCTGGGGGTTTATGGGCGCACTGACCCGCTACTTAACAAGCCCTTTTATCCCAATGGTTTAGTGGTTGGGATTCTGACGGTTCCCCCACCTGGGGCGAACATCGTCAGTGGCATGTGGATTTTCATGGTGGAGCGGCCGCCGGGTTCTCCACCTGTCTTCAAGGCGCGTTACGTTGCACGAGGCTTCAGTCAGAGATAGTGAGTTGACTTCTTCCATACCTTCTCCCCTACCCCGAAGATGACCACTCTTTGGGTTCTGCAGCACGTCGCCGCTCAGCGTGACTACGAGCTTCATTCTCTTGACTTCAGCACAACTTTCTTGCACGACAGCCTGCACGAGGAGATCTAGCTGCGCCGCCCACCTGGCTTCACTGGGTTGTTTCCTACAAGTACCCAGTGGAGCCTTCGGCAGCCAGTCTACGATCTCCGTAAGGCGCCTTGCGAGTGGCACGACACACTGAGGATGACGCTTCTGGCCCTAGGGTTTGCTCCTTCGACTGCTAACCCGTCGCTGTTTCTGCGCACCGACACTTCACTGCCACCGTTCTACATCCTCGTGTACGTCGACGACTTGGTCTTTGCCACTGCTGACACTGAGGGACTCGCCCACGTGAACTCGGAGTTGCAGAAGAGACACACGTGCACAGAACTAGGAGAGCTGCGTAGCTATCTTGTGGGCTGCCTCATGTACCTGATGACCTGCACTCGTCCTGACCTTGCTTACCCTCTTAGCATCCTGGCACGCTCCGTTGCGCCCGGGAGACACCGACCAGAGCACTGGGAGGCCGCTAAAAGGGTGATGCGCTACTTGTGCAGTACGTCGGGCATGGGGCTTGTGCTTGGAGGACGGGCTTGTGTTGTCCTCACTGGCCACACAGACGCTTCTTGGGTTGACGACTTGGGTACGAAGTGGTCGTCACAGGGTTACACCTTCACTCTTGGCTCCGGCTCTGTTTCTTGGAGATCTACCCGCTCGTCTTCTGTTCTCAGTTGCAGTTGTGAGGCTGAGATCTACGCAGGGGCCATGGCTGCACAGGAGTTATGCTGGCTCACCTACATGCTGATTGACTTGGGAGAGGCGCCTCGTTCTCCTCCAGTTTTGTACGTCGACTTTAAGGCCATGATTGCCTTTGGTGAGGAGCACAGACTGGAGCACATGAATGGAGCACATGACGAAGCACATCGCTATTCGTTACTTCCTTACTCGAGAGTTGCAGCAGCGTGGACAGCTTGGTCTTGCTTACGTGGCCTCTCGGGCCAACACCGCAGATATCTTCACCAAGGCACTTTTGTGAGAATAAGCGAACAGGAATGAATGAACTAGCAGTGAAATGAGTACAAGTAGGAAACCCTAGAATTGTGTACCCCCTATAGGCTAACCCACTGTAGCCTACACAAGCATAACATATATAATGTTTGACACACCCCCATAGGCAAAGTGGGGGAGAACAAGGGGTCACAAGACCAGTCAAGCAAAGCAAAGCAAGCTCAGGGTGGATCACAAAGTCACCACACAGTCCGAGCACAAGAGCAGGGCCAGAGGCCAGTTCACATGCAGGAGTACAGACATATATATAAAACTAGACAAGCAAGAGAAGGTATATATATATGTCACAGTACAAGTGAAGTCAAGAGGAGAGCAAGTGAGGCAAGACAGGCACAAGACCCAGCTGGGTGCAAAAGCGCTGATGGTCACAAGGCGCGAGTGCCTTGGTGAACACATCAGCAGTGTTGGCCTCAGAGGCCACGTACGCAAGTCGCAACTGACCACGCTGCTGCAGCTCACGAGCAAGGAAGTAGCGGAGAGTAATGTGCTTCGTTCTGTGCTCCAAGCGCTGCTCTCGACACAAGGCCAGCATGGCCTTGTTGTCTACGTACAGCACTGGAGGAGAACGAGGCGGCTCTCCAAGATCAGTCAGCAGGTAGGTGAGCCAGCGAAGCTCCTGTGCAGCCATGGCCCCGGCGTAGATCTCAGCCTCACAACTGGAGCCGAGAACCGAAGACGAGCGAGTAGACCGCCACGAGACAGAGCCGGAACCAAGGCTGAAGGTGTAACCCTGTGACGACCGCTGCGTAGCCTGGTCGTCAGCCCAAGAAGCGTCCGCGTGGCCGGTAAGGACCACTGGACTCCGCCCTCCAAGCACAAGCCCCATGCCCGACGTACTGCACAGATAGCGCAATACCCTCTTCGCTGCAGCCATGTGCTCTGGTCTGTGTCTCCCAGGAGCAACATAGCGTGCAAGAATGCTCAGAGGATATGCAAGGTCAGGTCGTGTGCAGGTCATCAGGTACATGAGGCAGCCAACAAGCTCTGCATACGGACCACTCGACTCTACGGACTCATCCGAAGGCAGAGCTGAGAGTGAGTGACGAGTAGGCAGAGGAGTGGCCTGAGGCGAGGAGTACGTGAAGCCGAAGCGCTGAAGGACCTGCTGCACCATGTGTGACTGAGTCAAGGTAATGGTGCGGCGTGCTCTGTCCCGAGTGATCTGCAAGCCAAGGTAGCTGCGCAGTTCACCCAGGTCTGTGCACGTGTGTCTCTTCAGCAGTTCGGACTTCACGTAGGCGAGTCCAGCAGTGTCCGCTGTGGCAAAGACCAAGTCGTCGACGTACACGAGGATGTAGAACGGCGGCAGTGAAGTGTCGGTGCGCAGAAACAGCGACGGGTCAGCAGTAGAAGGAGCAAACCCAAGAGCCGCAAGCGTAGTCCTCAGTGTGTCGTGCCACTCACGCGGTGCCTGGCGGAGACCGTAGACTGGCCGTCGGAGGCTCCACTGGGTGCCAGGAGGGAAAGTCCCAGTGAAGCCAGGTGGACGGCGCAGCCAGATCTCCTCGTGCAGGCTACCCTGCAGGAACGCAGTGCTGAAGTCGAGAGAGTGAAGCTCGTAGTCGCGCTGAGCGGCTATGTGCAGCAGCACCCGAAGAGTGGTCATCTTCGGGGTGGGAGAGAAGGTCTGAAAGTAGTCAACTCCCTGCCGCTGACTGAAGCCACGAGCAACGTACCGCGCCTTGAAGACAGGTGGAGAGCCCGGCGGCCGCTTCACCCGGAAGATCCACATGCCACTGACGATGTTCGCCCCAGGAGGGGGAACTGCGACAACGTAGGTGCCTGTGGACTTCCAGGAAGCCATCTCTGCATCCATAGCTGCCTGCCACTGAGAGGAGTAGGGACCCTCTACGGCCTCCGCGTAAGAACGCGGAGTCGGGATGTCTAGTGCATTCGGGTCTCCCTCAGGGGCAAGCAGTACAGACGCGAGATGAGGTGAAGCAGCCGCTAGACACTGTAACTCCTCCTGCCTGTCCTCTAGGACGTCCGTGCCAAGAGCACACTCACCCCCGACGGACGGAGGACAGACAGACGCAGACTCAGCAACAAGACCAGCAGCGTAGTCGAGACGACAGCGAGCAGCAAAGTCAACGAGCTCAGCGACTAGAGCAGACGCAGCAGTGGACTCAAAAGAGGGGTCAGTGACGACAGTAGCAAGCAGACGCGTGACAGTAGGACTGGCAGCGCGAAGAGAGTCCGACTCAGGGTCGGCAAGCGCAGGAAGAGAGGACTCAGGAGGCGAAGGCAAAGGGGCACGCAGAGGAGCAGTGGACGGACGCAGAGACATCCGGTGCGTGCCAGGGACAGGAGGAGGACGCTGACGCGAACCGCGACCACTAGCGCGAGCAGCACGAACAGGCGACGCGGGACGAGACGCAGGCTCACGACGCTCAGCAAGACCTCCAGTAGGACCAGTGTAAGGAGAGGGAGCAGGCAGAGGAGAGGAAGGCTCCAACAGTGACTGCGACTGGACAGGCTGTGGACACTCTACCGAAGGAGAAAGACCAAGAACCTGCTGTAGGAGCGGAACGAAGTACGGCCGAGGCCGCGCGGCAGCTCCAGACTCAGCAGGGACAGCACCAGCACCCTCAGCGACAGCACCAGCGCCACCCACAACTCCAGCGGCAGGACCAACAGCAGTAGGCTCAGCACCAACGCCCTCAGCACCTCCAGCTCCAGGAGGACCCGCAGGTCCAGCAGCTCCGGGACCGGCAGCACCCGCACCCTCGACGGTCGAAGAAGCTCCAGCTCCAGCTCCAGCAGCACCTCCAGACTCAGCAGCACGCCTCCAGCGGCGAGCGTACCACTCGCGCAGCTCCTGTGGAGAGAGGGGCTCCCGGCGAGACGCAGCAGCAGGAGAAACCCCAGGCTCAGCAGCTCCAGACGCAGCAGGGACAGCACCAGCGCCCTCAGAGACAGCACCAGCGCCACCCACACCTCCAGCGGCAGGACCAACAGCAGCAGGCTCAGCACCAACGCCCTCAGCAGCTCCAGCTCCAGGAGGACCCGCAGGTCCAGTAGCTCTGGGACCGGCAGCACCCGCACTCTCGACGGTCGAAGAAGCTCCAGCTCCAGCTCCAGCAGCACCTCCAGACTCAGCAGCACGCCTCCAGCGGCGAGCGAACCACTCGCGCAGCTCCTGTGGAGAGAGGGGCTCCCGGCGAGACGCAGCAGCAGGAGAAACCCCAGGCTCAGCAGCTCCAGACGCAGCACCCCCAGGCTCAGCAGCTCCCGACCCAGCACCCCCAGACCCATCACCTCCAGGCACAGCACCCCCTTGCTCAGCACCCCCAGGCTCCGCACTCTCCGCAGTAGCACCCGCAGGCCCAGTACCCCCAGCAGTAGCACCCCCAGGCTCAGCACCCCCGCGCACAGCACCCCCAGAGTCAGCACCCCCAGGCTCAGCACCCGCAGCAGCACCAGAGTCACCAGTAACCTCGACCGGGTCAACGGCGTCTACCTGGGACACACCTGAGGGGGCAGGAACCTGAGGGGGGAGGGGGTCTACCGGGGGGGGAACCGGTACAAGGAAGTCCGGGGGAGGGGGGAGGGAAGGAGTGCGGTAGGGGAAGAGACGGTAGAAGGGGACTGACTCGTCGAACGTGACGTCCTGGGAGGACAGAACACGACGAGAGGAGGGGTGGTAAAACTGCCACCCTGGGGCGTCAGTGGGGAAGCCAAGGAAGACACAGGGAGCAGCACGAGGGGACAGCTTGTCCGCAGACAAGTCGCGGACAAACGCCCGAGATCCCCAGACACGGAACACAGACGCATCGCCAACCTTCCCTGACCACAGCAAGGCTGGGGACATCGCAGGCCGAGAGACCCGGGGGTGAAGGTTGAGCTGATGCGCCGCGTACCTCACCGCAAACGGCCACAGAAAATGGGGGGCAGCCGCATGCATCATGGACGTACGAGCGACATCCATGACCATGCCAATGCGGCGCTCAGCAATCCCATTTTGCTGTGGTGAGTCCGGAAGCGTGAAGGACTGGCGGATGCCTCGCGCACGACAGTAGGCACGCAGAAGGCAAGAGGAGAACTCTCCGCCTCTGTCCGAGTGCAGACGCAGAACAGGAAAGTCCGAGCCGAAGCTCTTCCTGAGCCGGAGACGAGCCTCGCGGATCCAGTCGATCAGCACCTCAGTGACCTCACCCTTGCTGCGCAAGGGGAGGACTGTGGTGTAACGCGAGTAGTCGTCAACCACCAACAGGAAGTAGCGCTCGTAATCCTGCCCACGGACGGGGGCTGGGCCCCACACATCCATGTGAAGCGTCTGCAGGGGAGCCTCTGTCGGGGGGAAGTGGGAGGAGTGAGGAGTAGCCCGGAGGCGACCCTCGACACAGGGGACACAGGAAGGTCCTGGCCCGGAGGGGAGAGGAGGGAGAGACTGGGGAAGACCAGAGACAAGGACACGGGAAGCCATGCTCCGAAGACGGGGCAAGGAGGGGTGGCCAAGACGGTGGTGCCACAGGAGAGTCTCGTGAGACAGGAGGCGACAAGTACAGGGGGCAGACTCAGGACCAGACCTGGACGCAGCAGCAAACACCTGACCCGACGCTGCTACCTGACCGGACGCGGGGACAGGAGGAGACTCAGTGGTCAGGGTCTAGAGGCTCGACCCCGGCCGACGCGAGAACGTGGCCAGGTGCCGGCCTGTGCGTGCGTCCGTGCAGTGGGTCACCCGCTGACTCGCAGGAGTGAACTGGTGAACCCCCGCATCCTGTAGGTCTGCACCACTCACCAAGTTCGTCGAGAACGAGGGGAGGTACAGGCCAGACAGGGTGCCCGAGGGGGCAGCCGGACACGGGAGGACAGTGGAGAAGTGAGCGAGGACAGGACCCCCAGAGGGGTCAGCCAGGGAGACTGCAACCGGCCGACCAAGCGGCGTGAGTGTGGTGCGGTCCCGAAAGAAGGAGCGAGAAGCCCCAGAGTCAAGTGTAAAGGTGAGGGAGGCCGAAGCCAACGCGGTACCTGAGAGCGCAGCCTCACCCGCACCTGAGGAAGCAGACTCACTAGCACCTAGAGCAGCAGCCGCACCTGTACCTGGAGCAGGAGACTCACTAGCACCCAGAGCAGCAGCCTCACCAGTAGCTAGAGCAGCAGGTCCTATACCTGGGTCAGGCGGGACGCACAGGTGACCTGCACGGTCAGCACTAGTAGGCAATGCATACATGGCAGTGAGAATAGCATCATAGTCAAGAGCATATATATCTACCCTCTGCCTAAGCAACTCCACCCAGTCGGGAAGCTCAGCCTCGTCGCCAAACACGGTACGCCAGGCGTCGCTCAGACGGGCGAAGCAGCGGGACGGTGTATGACTACGTGTCCCACAAGGCTGACCAGACCGAGTACCAGTGCGAATCACGTAAGAGCAGCGAACAGCACTGAGAGACCCTCCACTCTGAGCGTACCACTCACGAAGCTGGCGAGGCGTGAGAGACACGCGAGAGGGTCGCGGGAGCTGCATCTGGCCGCCACCACGAGTAGAAGCAGCAGGAGTGGTAGTAGGAGTAGCGTCGCCACCCCTACAGCCCCAACCAGCGTACCACTCACGCAGCTGCTGCGGCGTGAGGGACTCACGCCGGCGTCGCTGGGGCTGCATTTGGCTCCGCAAGTAGAAGCAGGAGCAGGACTAGCAGCAGGGAGGCAGGCAGCCAGGCAAGCCAAAAGGCAGGCAGGCAGGCAAGCAGGCGACGCGCAGCGTGCTAGCAGGGCAAGAGCTCACCAGTGGTGGGAAGAGTAGGTTCGGCGACTCAGCGGCTCGGCAGCTCGGCGGCTCAGCGGCTCGGGCGACTCGGGCGGCTCGGCGGCAAGGCGGCTCAGCAGCAACTGCAGCTCAGTAGCTCGGTGACTCGGCGGCTCGGCGGCAGGGCGGCTCGGCAGCAACTGCAGCTCAGCAGCTCAGCGACCCGGCGGCTCGGCGGCAGGGCGGCTCGGCTGTGGGGCGGCTCGGCTGCTGCAGTGGGAGATGAAGGAGGAGGAGAAGCAGGGGAGGCCACCCCGCAAGCGGCCCCCTCAGGTCGCCTTGACAGGCGACGGGAAAAGGGGGGGTGGGTGGTGGGGGGCCGGTAGGTGCAGCGGCGGGGCCAGCAGGTGCAGTTGCGGGGCCGGTAGAAGGGGACGGCAGGAGCCGTCAGGAGGGGACGGCGGGGCCGTCAGGAAGGGACGGCGGGGCCGTCACGAAGGGACGGCGGGGCCGTCAGGAGGTGACCGGGCCGCGACGGGGGCAGGCGGCGGGGCCGCGTAAGGGCCTGGGCGGGGCCGCGACAGAGCCGTCGGCGGGGCCGCGTGAAAGCCGGGGCGGGGCCGCGTAGAAGCCGGGGCGGGGCTGCGCGAGAGCAGGCGGCGGGGCCGCGAAGGAGCCGGGGCGGGGCCGCGTGAGAGCAGGCGGCGGAGCCGCGTAAGGGCCTGGGCGGGGCCGCGACAAAGCCGTCGGCGGGGCCGCGTGAAAGCCGGGGCGGGGCCGCGTAGAAGCCGGGGCGGGGCCGCGCGAGAGCAGGCTGCGGGGCCGCGAAGGAGCCGGGGCGGGGCCGCGTGAGAGCAGGCGGCGGAGCCGCGTAAGGGCCTGGGCGGGGCCGCGACAAAGCCGTCGGCGGGGCCGCGTGAAAGCCGGGGCGGGGCCGCGTAGAAGCCGGGGCGGGGCCGCGCGAGAGCAGGCGGCGGGGCCGCGAAGGAGCCGGGGCGGGGCCGCGTGAGAGCAGGCGGCGGAGCCGCGTAAGGGCCTGGGCGGGGCCGCGACAAAGCCGTCGGCGGGGCCGCGTGAAAGCCGGGGCGGGGCCGCGTAGAAGCCGGGGCGGGGCCGCGCGAGAGCAGGCGGCGGGGCCGCGAAGGAGCCGGGGCGGGGCCGCGTGAGAGCAGGCGGCGGGGCCGCGACAGAGAGGGCGGCGGGGCCGCGTCAGTGAAGGCGGCGGGGCCGCAGGGGAAATGGCGACCCGAGGGGTCGCTAAAAAAAAGGATCGCGCCTCGGGGGGCGCTTCGGTGGGCCCAAAAAACGGTCCGTAGAAGGACCCGCTCTATACCATGTGAGAATAAGCAAACAGGAATGAATGAACTAGCAGTGAAATGAGTACAAGTAGGAAACCCTAGAATTGTGTACCCCTTATAGGCTAACCCACTGTAGCCTACACAAGCATAACATATATAATGTTTGACAACTTTAGCGTTGTGATCATTAGCGGTTGTGTACTGTCCGAGGACTTGTGCCTACTTGGCCTTACTTGCTCACCTCTTGACTTTGCTTAACTGTGATCTATATTGTATACATGCATGCCTACTTCTGCTAGGTAGTGATCACTATACTCCTTGTTCTCCTTTATATATTACTCTGCATGTGAATTGGCCTTGTGGCCCTTTGCTTGTGCTAGTAGTGTGTGGTGACGTTATGATCCACCCTGAGCTCGCTGTGAAGAATGAGGAATGAATGAACTAGGAAAGAGGTGGGTACAAGTAGGAAAACCTAGAAATGTTGTAACCCATATAGTCTACCCCACTACAGCCTACACACACTATAGCATACAAGTTTGACACACCCCCATAGGGAAAGTGGGGGAGAACAAGAGGTCACAAGACCAGTCAAGCAAAGCAAAGCAAGCTGACGGTGGATCACAACGTCACCACACATTTCGAGCACAAGAGTAAGGCCAAAAGGCCAGTTCACATGCAAGATCATATATATAGGTAAACAGGCAAGTGCAAGTATAGAAAGATCACAGTACAAGCAAGGTCAAGAAGTGAGCAAGTGAGGCCAAGTAGCCACAAGACCTAGCATCGTACAAAAGCGCTGATGATCACAAGGCGGAAGTGCCTTGGTAAAGATATCAGCAGTGTTGGCCTCAGAGGCCACGTAAGCAAGGCGCACCAGACCACGCTGCTGCAGCTCACGAGCAAGGAAGTAGCGAAGAGCAATGTGCCTCGTTCTATGCTCCAGTCTGTGCTCCCGACACAAGGCCAGCATGGCCTTGTTGTCTACGTACATTGGAGGAGAACGAGGCGGCTCTCCTAGGTCAGTCAGCAGGTAGGTGAGCCAGCGTAGCTCCTGTGCAGCCATGGCCCCCGCGTAGATCTCAGCCTCACAGCTGGAGCCAAGAACAGAAGACGAGCAGGTAGTCCGCCATGAAACAGAGCCAGAACCAAGGCTGAAGGTGTAACCCTGTGACGACCGCTGCGTAGCCTAGTCATCAACACAAGAAGCGTCTGCGTGACCTGTGAGGACCACTGGACGTCGCCCTCCAAGCACTAGCCCCATGCCCGACGTACTGCACAAGTAACGCAACACCCTCTTCACTGCAGCCATGTGCTCTGGTCGGTGTCTCCCAGGAGCAACATAGCGTGCCAAGATGCTAAGAGGGTATGCAAGGTCAGGTCGTGTGCAGGTCATCAGGTACATGAGGCAGCCAACAAGCTCTGGGTACGGGCCACTTGGCTCTACGGACTCATCCGAAGGCAGAGCTGAGAGCGAGTGGCGGGTAGACAGAGGAGTGGCATGAGGTGAGGAGTACGTGGAGTTGAAGCGCTTAAGGACCTGCTGCACCATGTGTGACTGAGTCAGGGTAATGGTGCGCTGTGCTCTGTCCCGGGTGATATGCAAGCCAAGGTAGCTGCGCAGTTCACCCAGGTCTATGCACGTGTGTCTCTTCTGCAGCTCGGACTTCACGTGGGCGAGTCCAGCAGTGTCAGCAGTGGCAAAGACCAAGTCGTCGACGTACACGAGGATGTAGAACGGCGCCAAAGAGGTGTCCGTGCGCAGAAACAGCGACGGGTCGGCAGTAGAAGGAGCAAACCCAAGAGCTGCAAGTGTAGTCCTCAGGGTGTCGTGCCACTCACGGGGCGCCTGGCGGAGACCGTAGACTGGCCGCCGGAGGCTCCACTGGGTACCAGGGGGAAACGACCCTGTGAAGCCAGGTGGGAGGCGCAGCCAGGGACCACCACCGGAGCCACTCCTCTGTGCAGATCCGCGACCAGCTCCACCGCTGCCTCCGCCGCCTCCGCCACCTCTGCCGCCTCCGCCACCTCCTCCGCCTCCGCCACCTCCGCCGCCTCCGCTCCCTCCGCCACCGCCGCCGCCTCCTCCGCCTCCACTGCCTCCACCACCACCTCCACCGCCCTCGCCAGTCCCTCCAACGCCCTTGCCCCCCTTGCCCTTGTTGGTGCGGCGTTACCCGCTAGGGGCAGACGCAGCGCCGACCGACTCGAAGCCAACGAGGTCGGCCGCAGCAGCAGAAGCAACAGAGGGCAAGAGGGGGGAGGGAGAACACCCCTCAAAGACGGGGGTGCGAGGGTCACCACGAGAGGCTCCTACAGCGACTATGCTCTCCTCTACTGCTAGGAGGCGCTCCTCGAGGAGGTCAACGGTGAGTGTGGTGGGGCAAACTGAAGGAAGTGGTCTCTGACTATGCGAAGGGAGTAAGGGAGCCGGGTGACTATGTAGTAGAGGGTGATGTACATGGGGGAGGGGGGGGGGGGGGTTCTTGGCACAGAACTCACGAGAAAGTGCAGCGCGGTAGCGAGTGTCGCTAGTGCGAAGGTGCGTAATGAGGTCAGCAAAAGGCAGCAAGGTCATGGAATAGGTACGGTAGCATGAGGTGGCTAAGTGAAACTACATCGTCGTACATGAGAAGAAACGAGGAATGAAATGACTAAGTGAAAGTTGGGTACAAATACAAACCCTAGAAATCTGTACCCCATATGTGCTACCCCACTATAGCCTACAATATCTATGTCATATAAATCTGACACACCACCATAGGCAAAGTGGGGGAGAACAAGGGGTCAGAAGACCAGTCAAGCAAAGCAAAGCAAAGCAAGCTCAGGGTGGATCACAAAGTCACCACACATTTCGAACACAAGTTCAAGGCCACAAGGCCAGTTCACATGCAGGATTACATAAATATATAAGGCTAGACAAGCAAGAGCAGGTGTTTATATATATATATATGTGTGTAACAGTACAAACAAGGTCAAGGGGTGAGCAAGTGAGGCAAGGTAGGCACAAGACCCAGCTGAGTACAGAAGCGCTGATGTTCACAAGGCGCAAGTGCCTTGGTGAAGATATCAGCAGTGTTGGCCTCAGAGGCCACGTACGCAAGCCGCAGCTGACCAAGCTGCTGTAGCTCATGAGCAAGGAAGTAGCGGAGAGCAATGTGCTTTGTTATGTGCTCCAGTCTCTGCTCTCGACACAAGTCCAGCATGGCCTTGTTGTCTACGTACAGCACTGGAGGAGAACGAGGCGGCTCTCCGATGTCAGTCAGTAGGTAGGTGAGCCAGCGAAGCTCCTGTGCAGCCACGGCTCCTGTGTAGATCTCAGCCTCACAACTGGAGCCGAGAACAGAAGACGAGTGGGTAGCCCGCCACGAAACAGAGCCGTAACCAAGGCTGAAGGTGTAACCCTGTGACGATCGCTGCATAGCCTGGTCGTCAGCCCAAGAAGCGTCTGCGTGCCGAGCGAGGACCATTGGACTCCGCCCTCCAAGCACAAGCCCCATGCCCGACGTACTGCACAAGTAGCGCAACACCCTCTTCGCTGCAGCCATGTGCTCCGGTCTGTGTCTCCCAGGAGCAACATAGCGTGCGAGAATGCTATGAGGGTATGCAAGGTCAGGTCATGTGTAGGTCATCAGGTACATGAGGCAGCCAACAAGCTCTGGGTACGGGCCACTCGACTCTACGGACTTATCCGAAGGCAGAGGTGAGAGTGAGTGGCGAGTAGGCAGAGGAGTGGCCTGAGGCGAAGAGTACGTGAAGCCGAAGCGCTGAAGGACCTGCTGCACCATGTGTGATTGAGTCAGGGTAATGGTGCGGCGTGCTCTGTCCCGGGTGATCTGCAAGCCAAGGTAGCTGCGCAGTTCACCCAGGTCAGTGCACGTGTGTCTCTTCTGCAGCTCGGACTTCACGTGGGCGAGTCCAGCAGTGTCAGCTGTGGCAAAGACCAAGTCGTCAACGTACACGAGGATGTAGAACGGCGGCAAAGAAGTGTCGGTGCAAACCCAAGAGCCGCAAGTGTAGTCCTCAGTGTGTCATGCCACCCACGCGGTGCCTGCGGAAAAGACCCAGTGAAGCCAGGTGGGCGACGCAGCCAGATCTCCTCGTGCAGGCTGCCCTGCAAGAAAGCAGTGCTAAAGTCAATAGAGTGCAGCTCGTAGTCACGGTGAGCAGCTATGTGCAGCAGTACCCGAAGAGTGGTCATCTTCGGGGTGGAAGAGAAGGTCTGAAAGTAGTCAACTCCTTGCCACTGACTGAAGCCACGAGCCACGTAACGCGCCTTGAAGACAGGCGGAGAACCCGGCGGCCGATTCACCCTGAAAATACACATGCCACTGACGATGTTCGCCCCAGGCTGGGGAACCTCATCAACGTGGGTGCCTGTGGACTTCCACGAAGCCATCTCTGTGTCCATAGCTGCCTGCCATTGAGAGGAGTAGGGACCCTCTATCGCCTCCGCGTAAGAGCGCGGAGTCGGGATGTCAAGTGCATCCGGGTCTCCCTCAAGGGTAAGCAGTACGGACACGAGATGAGGTGAAGCAGCAGCCAAACACTGGACCTCCTCTTGCCTGTCCTCAAGGACGTCCGTGCCAAGGGCACACTCACCCCCGACGGACGGAGGATAGATAGACTCAGACTCAGCGTCAAGACTAGCAGCGTTGTCTAGACGTCAGCGAGCAGCAGAGTCGATGAGCTCAGCAACAAGGGCAGACGCAGCAGTGGATTCAAAGGAAGGGTCAGTGACGAAAGTAGAAAGGAGACGCGTGACAGTAGGACTGGCAGCACGAAGAGAGTCCGACTCCGGGTTGGCAAGAGCAGGAAGAGAGGACTTAGGAGGAGAAGGCAAAGGGGCACGCAGAGGAGCAGTGGATGGACGCAGAGACATCCGGTGCGTGCCAGGGACAGGAGGAGGACGTTGACGCGAACCACGACCACTAGTGCGAGCAGGACGGACAGGCGACGCAGGGCGAGACGCAGGCTCACGACGCTCAGCAAGACCTCAATTAGGACCAGTGTAGGGAGAAGGAGCAGGCAGAGGGGAGGCGGGCTGTAACTGTAACTGTGACGGGACAGGCTGTGGACACTCTAAGGGAGGAGGAGGACCAGTAGAAGGCGGGAGACCAAGAACCTGCTGAAGGAGCGGAACGAAGTACGGTCGAGGCCGCGCGGCGACTCCAGACACTGCAGGGACAGCACCAGTACCCCCAGTGGTAGCACCAGCACCAGCAGCACCTCGAGCTCCAGTACCCCTTGCAGCTGAAGTAGCTCCAGGACCTCAAGCAGCAGCCTCAGCGCCAACACCCTCAGCAGCTCCAGCTCCAGTCGTACTCGCACGCCTAGCAGCTCTAGTACTCCCAGTACGAGCACCTCCGTGACCCGCGATTGCAGCACCCTCAGTAGCCGAAGAACCTCCAGCTCCAACAGCACGCCTCCAGCGCCGAGCAAACCACTCGCGCAGCTCCTGTGGAGACGAAGCACCCGGAGAACCTCCAGGCACAGTACCGCCAAACGCGACACGAGTAGGACCAGCTCCCTCAGGCTTGCACCCCCAGGCGTAGCACCCCCAGGCTCAGAACCCCCAGTCGTAGCACCCCCAGGCGCAATACCTGCAGGATAGCACCCCCAGGCTCAGCACCCCCAGTCGTAGCACCCCCACGCTCAGCACCCCCAGTCGTAGTACCCCCAGGCGCAGTATCCCCAGGCGTAGCACCCCCAGGCTCAGCACCCCCAGGCCCAACACCCCTAGTAGTAGCATCCTCAGGCTCAGCACCCCCAGGCGTAGTACCCACACGCTCAGCACCCCCAGGCTGAGCACCCTCAGCAGCGCCAGAGTCACCAACAACCTCGATAGGCTCGACTGCGTCTACCTGGGACACACTTGAAGAGGCAGGACCTTGAGGGGGGAGGGGGTCTACCGGGGGGGGATCTGGCACAAGGAAGAGCGGTGGCGGTGGGAGGGACGAAGTGCGGTAGGGCAAGAGGCGGTAGTAGGGGACCGACTCCTCAAACGTGACGTCCTGGGAGGGCAGAATACGGCGAGAGGTGGGGTGGTAGAACTGCCACCCTGGTGCGTCAGGGGGGAAGCCAAGGAAGATGCAAGGAGCAGCACGAGGGGACAGCTTGTCCGCAGACAAGTCGCGGACAAACGCCCGAGATCCCCAGTGTCAAACATTATATATGTTGTGTTAGTTTAGGCTACAGTGGGTTAGCCTATAGGGGGTACACAATTCTAGGGTTAGGTACTTGTACTCATTTCATAGCTAGTTCATTCATTCCTGTTCAGTTATTCCAACATGGTATCAGAGCAGGTCCTTCCTAGGACCGAAATTTTCTAAGGGCCCACCACTACGTAACTACCTCTCTACCTACTTACCAGTGCCCTAGGGCGCCTCGACGTGTCACGCCCCTAGAGGCCTCTCTTGACGGCCCCGCGCTAGCCCCGTTCAGGCCCCGTTGGCCCCACGCCCGCTCTCCCTAGCGGCCCCGTTCAGGCCCCGTCGGCCCCTTTAAGGCCCCGTTCAGGCCCTGCGCTAGCCCCGTTCAGGCCCCGCCGGCCCTGCGCTAGCCTCTCTCAGGCCCCGTCTTCCCGCGCTAGCCCTGATTCAGGCCTTGTCGGCCCCGTTTCAGGCCCCGTCGGCTCGCGCTAGCCCCTCTCAGGCCCCGTCGGCCCGCGCTAGCCCCATTTCAGGCCCCGTCGGCCCCGCGCTAGCCCCTCTCAGGCCCCGTCGGCCCCGCGCTAGCCCCTCTCAGGCCCCGTCGGCCCCGCGCTAGCCCCATTCAGGCCCCGATCGGGCCCGCGCTAGCCCCGTTTCAGGCCCCGTCGGCTCCGTTTCAGGCCCTGTCGGCCCCGCGCTAGCCCCGTTCAGGCCCCGTCAAGGCCCCGTTTGGCCCCGCGCTAGCCCCGTTCAGGCCCCGTCAAGGCCCCGATCGGCCCCGTGCCCACCACCTAGAGGCCCCGGGCGGCCTATTCCCGCCGCAACACACGAGGGAGACCGGGCGGCCCGTCCCCGCCGTGACCCGAGCCGAGCCGCGCGCCCTGAACCGAGCCGCGCCACCCAGCCGAGCCGCGACCCGACCTGAACCGAGCCGCGCCGCCCTGCCCTACCTGGTTCGTCCTACCTGCTTCTCCTACTGCTACTGCTACTGCTACTGCTACTGCTACTGCTCCTGCTGCTATTTCTACTGTTCCTATGGCTAGCCCACATGTTCTCGTGTTCGATGCTGAGGGCCGCCCTGTGAAGTTTGACACCTGGCTCGATGACCTGCACCTCTACCTACAGCTCACAGCCAAGGATGACATCCTACTGTACGATCACGCCCTAGGCCATGTCACTGCCCCTGCTGCTACTGCTGACAGCACTGCTCGCTCACAGTGGCAGACTCGTGATGCCCACGCTCGCTTCGCCATTCGCAACTCCCTGCTGATAGACGAACGCGAGCGCTTTGGCCAGCACAAGACTGCACAGGCACTGTACCCAGGTGTCGTTGCTCGCTACTCCTCACCTGCCTCTGCCGCACTAGGCCGTCTCTCCCTCCCCTACCTGTTTCCCGACCTGGCCTCCTTTCACACAGTCGCTGACCTCATCACGCACCTCCGCACTAGTGAGGCCCGCTTTCGTGCCGCCATGCCTGCTGAGTTCCTTACCACGCACCCCCCTCCACTCTGGCTCACTCTCTACCACCTAGTCACCCGCCTCCCTGACACACTGTGTGCTGTCAGGGACCACTTCATAGCTCGTTGCCCCACTGAGCTCACCATTGCCTTCCTCGAGAAGGAGCTCCTTGCAGCTGAGGCTAGCATAGTCGCTGTAGATGCCTCTCGTGGCGACCCTCGTACCCCGTTCTTTGAGGGGTGTTCTCCTTCCCCCCTTCTTCCCTCTGACGCCTTTGCTGCTGCTGTCGACCTTCTCGGTGCTGAGAAGGTCGGCGCTGCGTCTGCCTCGAGCGGGCGCCGCAGCGGCAAGGGCAAGGGGGGCAAGGGTGGTAGCAGTGACGGCGGGGGAGGCGGTGGTGGGGGCGGTGGAGGCAGTGGGGGTGGTGGCTCGGCTGGAGGGGCGAGTGGTAGCGGTGGGGGTGGTGGCGGAGGCGGCGGGGGAGGTGGCAGGAGTGGAGGCGGCGGTTGGGGTGGCGGTGGACGAGGCGGCGGCAGGGGTTGGGGTGCTTGAGGAGGTGGCAGCGGTGGTGGTGGCCGTGGAGGCACTGGCGGTGGCCAGGGCCAGCAGCACACTCCCTCGCCCCAAGAGGTCCGTGAGTGGTACTCTCAGCACGGGGGTGGGGGTGGTCTTAGCTGCACGTACGTCATTCGCACTGGTCAGCAGTGTGGACGACCGCACACCACACATCGCTGCTTCTCTCGTCTCGACGACGCTTGGCGTGTTCAGTTCCCTCAGGCCACTGAGCTGCCCCGCTGGTTTGATCCCCTAAAGAAGGGGATTGATATCTATGCTCTAGACTTTGATGCTATTCTATCTGCCATGTATGTGATGTCTACTAGTGGAGAGGGTGCCGAGTACTTGTGTGTGCCGCCCGACCCGGGCATTAGGGCCAGTGCGTCTGCCGCTCCAGGTACTCGCGTGTCGGCTACCCCAGGTGCTGGTGAGGCTGCTGCTCTAGGTGCTCGTGTGTCTCCCCCCCCTGGTATTGCGTTGACTGCCGCACTGCACACCTTCACACTGGACTCAGGTGCTTCTCGCTGCTTCTTTCGTGACCGCACTGCCCTTGAGCCGCTTGCTCGGCCAGTTGCTGTCTCGCTTGCTGACCCCTCTGGGGGTCCGGTCATTGCGACCTCTTCCACTGTCCTTCCCTGCCCTGCGGTCCCGTTGGGCGCACTGTCAGGTCTCCACCTCCCCTCGTTCTCTACGAACTTGGTGGCAGGATGTGCTCTCCAGGACGGGGGTGTTCACCAGTTCACCCCTGCCTACGAGCACGTGACACACTGCACGTGTGCTCGTACGGGCCGTCACTTGGCTACCTTCACTCGGCAGCCGGGGTCGGACCTGTACACATTGACTACTGCGTCCCCTCAGGTTTCTGCGACTGCGTCCACGTCCGCGTCAGGTCAGCTGTCCGCCCCCTACTCGTGCCGCTCGTTGGCACACGAGACTGTCCTCTGGCACCACCGCCTTGGCCACCCGTCTGTGCAGCGGCTTCGTGCCATGCACTCCCGGTACCTTGTCTCTGGCCTGCCCAGGGTCCTTCCTGCCCTCCCACCCTCGCCTGCTCCTACCTGTCTCCCCTGTGTCGAGGGACGGCAGCGCGCCGCTCCTCACTCCTCGTTCCCCCCGACGACTGCTCCCTTACAGACACTCCACATGGACGTGTGGGGCCCAGCCCGCGTCCGTGGTCAGGGTCAGGAGAGGTACTTCCTGATAGTTGTTGACAACTACTCGCGCTACACCTCGGTCTTCCCCTTGCGCACCAAGGGTGAGGTCCCTGATGTCTTGATCCCTTGGATCCGCAGAGCCCGTCTCCAGCTCAGTGAGCGTTTTCACTCGGACTTTCCTGTCCTGCGCTTGCACTCTGACAGAGGTGGTGAGTTCTCCTCCGACCTCTTGGCAGCCTACTGTGCTGAGCACGGCATTGAGCAGTCGTTCACGCTTCCGGCCTCTCCACAGTAGAATGGGGTTGCGGAGCGCCGCATTGGCCTGGTCATGGAGGTCGCCCGTACCTCCTTGATCCATGCGGCTGGCCCCCACTTTCTGTGGCCGTTTGTGGTCCGGTACGTTGCGCATCAGCTCAACCTCTGGCCCCGTGTCTCCTTGACAGAGACCTCGCCCACGCAGCTGTGGACGGGGGAGGTTGGCGATGCGTCGCGTTTCCGGGTCTGGGGGTCTCGAGCTTTTGTCCGCGATTCGTCTGCGGACAAGCTCTCTTCCCGTGCTGTTCCCTGCGTCTTCCTCGGCTTTGTCCCAGACGCGTCTGGTTGGCAGTTTTACCACGCCACCTCGCGCCGAGTCTTACCCTCCCAGGACGTCACTTTTGACGAGTCCGTCCCCTACTACCGCCTCTTCCCCTACCGCACTGCCCCGCTTCCCCCCCCGCCTCTCTTCCTCGCGCTAGGTGATGCTGTTGCAGACCCCCTCCCCCCTCAGGGTGCCGCTCCCTTAGGTGTGTCTCAGGTAGACCCGGTTGAGCCTATTGAGGTAGCTGTTGACTCTCGTCCTGCTAGGGGTGCTGAGCCTAGGGGTGCTGAGCCTGGGGGTGTTGAGCCTGGGGGTGCTGAGCCTGGGGGTGTGGAGCCTGGGGGTGTGGAGCCTGGGGTTGTGGAGCCTGGGGGTGTGGAGCCTGGGGGTACTGAGTATGGGGGTGTGGAGCCTGGGGGTGTGGAGCCTGGGGTTGTGGAGCCTCGTGGTGCTGAGCCGTAGAGTCCGGAGTCTGGGGGTTCTGGGTCTGGAGGTACTGGCCCTGTGAGTCCTACTCCTGGAGGAGCCCTCTCCTCGGAGCAGCTGCGTACGTGGTACTTAGAGTACTGCAGCCTCCTGAGAGGTTCCACTCGTGCCGGACATACTGCTCGGACTGGTACTAGTGCTTCTTCTCCCGTTAGGGAGCTCCCCTCCTGCGAGCGGATCCGTGAGTGGTACGAGCGGCGCTGCACTCTTCGGAGTGGCGTGCCTCGTGTTGCGGACCCCACTGCCGTTGGAGCTGCTGCTGGTGCTGGGGACCCGGGCGTTGGAGCTGCCGCTGGTGCTGCAGACCCGGGCGTTGGAGCTGTTGCTGGTGCTGAGGACCCGGACGTTGGAGCTGCCGCTGGTGCTGCGGACCCGGGCGTTGGAGCTACCGCTGGTGCTGCAGACCCGGGCGTTGGAGCTGTTGCTGGAGCTGCGGACCCGGGCGTTGGAGCTGCCACTGGTGCTGCAGACCCGGGCGTTGGAGCTGCTGCTAGTACTGACAGCCCGGGCGTTGGAGCTGCTGCTGGTACTGCGAACCCGGGAGTTGGAGCTGCAGCTCGTACTGAGGACCTAGGTGGTTGAGCTGCCGCTGCTGCTGAGGACCTTGGGGCGAGTGTTCCTGCTGACTCTGGTGTCGCAGCTCGGTCCCGGCCGTACTTTGTTCCGCTCCTGCAGCAGGTTCTTGGTCAGCTCCCTCCTCCTTGTCCTCCTCTCTCCTTAGCGTGTCTTCCGTCTGTCCAGCTGCAGTCGCAGCTACCGTCTGCCTCCTCTCTCCCTGGTCCTGCTCCTTACACTGGTCCGACTGGAGGTCTTACTGAGCGTCGTGAGCCTGAGTCTCGCCCTGCGTCACCTGTCCGCACTGCTCTCTCTAGCAGTCGTGTCCAGCGTCAGAGTCTTCCTGTTGTCCCAAGCACTCACCAGATGGCGCTTCGTCCGTCCATTGCTCCACAGCGTGTCCCACTGCCGTCTCCTCCTACTTCTTCTCTTCCTGCTCTTGCTGACCCTGGGTCACACTCTCTTCGTGCTGCCAGTCCTACTGTCACGCGTCTCCTAGCTACTGTTGTCACTGACCCTTCCTTTGAGTCTGCTACTGCGTCTGCCTTAGTTGCCGAGCTTGTCGACTTTGCTGCTCGCTGTCGTCTAGACTACGCTGCTAGCCTAGTTGCTGAGTCAGAGTCTGTCTATCCTCCGTCCGTCCGGGGTAAGTTTGCCCTTGGCACGGACGTCCTTGAGGACAGGTAGGAGGAGTTTGAGTGTTTTGCTGCCGCTTTGCCCCATCTCGTGTCCATGCTTGTTGCCCCTGAGGGAGACCCGGATGCACCAGACATCCTGAACCCACACTCTTACGCAGAGACGATGGCCGGTCCCTACTCCTCTCAGTGGCAGTCAGCCATGGACACAGAGATGGCTTCCTGAAAGTCCATAGACACCTACGTCGACGAGGTTCCCCCACCTGGGGCGAACATCGTCAGTGGCATGTGGATTTTCAGGGTGAAGCGACCGCCGGACTCTCCGCCTGTCTTCAAGGCGCGTTACGTTGCACGAGGCTTCAGTCAGCGAGAGGGAGTTGACTTCTTCCAAACCTTCTCCCCGACCCCGAAGATGACCACTCTTCGGGTTCTGCTGCACGTCGCCGCTCAACGTGACTACGAGCTCCACTCGCTTGACTTCAGCACTGCTTTCCTGCAGGGCAGCCTGCACGAGGAGATCTGGCTGCGCCGTCCACCTGGCTTCACTGGGTCGTTCCCTCCTGGTACCCAGTGGAGCGTCCGACGGCCAGTCTACGGTCTCCGCTAGGCGCCTCGTGAGTGGCACGACACACTGAGGACTACGCTTGCGGCTCTTGGGTTCGCGCCTTCTACTGCTGACCTGTTGCTGTTTCTACGCACCGACACCTCACTGCCGCCATTCTACGTCCTTGTGTACATCGACGACTTGGTCTTTGCTACTGCTGACACTGTGGCACTCGCCCACGTGAAGTCGGAACTGCAGAAGAGACACACGTGCACAGACCTGGGTGAACTGACAAGCTATCTTGGCTTGCGGATCACCCGGGACAGAGCACGCCGCACCATCACCTTGACTCAGTCACACATGGTGCAGCAGGTCCTTCAGCGCTTCCGCTTCACGTATTCCTCGCCTCAGCCCACTCCTCTGCCTACGGGTCACTCGCTCTCAGCTCTGCCTTCGGATGAGTCCGTAGAGCCGAGTGGCCCGTATCCAGAGCTCTTGGGTTGCCTCATGTACCTGATGACCTGCACTCGACCAGACCTTACATACCCTCTCAGCATTCTTGCACGCTATGTCGCTCCCGACCATCACCGGAAGGAGCACATGGATGCAGCTAAGAGGGTGTTGCGCTACTTGTGTAGTACGTCGGGCATGGGGCTAGTGCTTGGAGGGCGAGTCCCAGTTGTTCTCACTGGGCACTCAGACGCTTCTTGGGCAGACGACCTGGCCACTCAGCGGTCGTCTCAGGGTTACTCCTTCAGTCTTGGCTCTGGTTCTGTTTCTTGGCGTTCTACTCGCTCTTCTTCTGTTCTCAGCTCCAGTTGTGAGGCTGAGATCTACGCCACAGCCATGGCGGCTCAGGAGCTACGCTGGCTCACCTACTTGCTGACCAACCTTGGAGAGCAGCCTCGTTCTCCTCCAGTGCTGTACGTCGTCAACAAGGCTGCCATTGCCTTGTGTGAGGAGCACAGACTGGAGCACAAAACGAAGCACATTGCTCTGCGTTACTTCCTTGCTCGAGAGCTGCAGCAGCGTGGTCAGCTTCGCCTGCGTTACGTGGCCTCTGAGGCCAACACTGCTGATGTGTTCACCAAGGCGCTTCAGCCTTGTGACCATCAGCGCTTTTGCACTCTTCTAGGCCTTGTGCCTACTGGACCTCACTTGCTTACTTCTTGAGTCTGTTTGTACTGTGATCTCTATATAAATACTTGCATGTTTACTCTTGTTAGGTTTTGAACATTGTACCTTTTGCTCTATAATAAACCTGCATGTGAACTGGTCTTGTGACCACTTGCTTGTGCTCGGAATTTGTGTGGTATCCTTGAGATCCACCCTGAGCTTGTTTTGCCTTGCTTTGCCTTGACTGGTCTTGTGACCCCTAGTTCTCCCCCACTTTGCCTATGGGGGTGTGTCAAACATTATATATGTTGTGTTAGTTTAGGCTACAGTGGGTTAGCCTATAGGGGGTACACAATTCTAGGGTTAGGTACTTGTACTCATTTCACTGCTAGTTCATTCATTCCTGTTCAGTTATTCCAACACCCAGACCCGGAACGCAGACGGATCGCCAACCTTCCCGGTCCACAATAAAGTTGGGGAGGTCTCCGGCATGGAGACCCTGGGCTGAAGGTTGATCTGATGCGCCGCGTACCGAACCGCAAACGGCCACAGAAAATGGGGGGCACCCGCATGCATCATGGACGTACGGGCGACGTCCATGACCATGCCAATGCGGTGCTCAGCAATCCCATTTTGCTGTGGAGAGTCCGGAAGCGTGAAGGTCTGGCGGATGCCTCATGCACGACAGTAGGCTCGCAGAAGGCCAGAGGAGAACTCTCCGCCTCTGTCGGAGGAAACTGGGAGTTGTGAGGGGCAGCACGCTGCCGCCCCTCGACGCAGGGGACAAAGGCAGGGGCAGGCCCCAAGGGAAGGGGAGGGAGGGACCGGGGAAGACCAGAGACAAGGACACGGGACGCCATGCCTCGGAGACGAGGCAGGGAGGGGTGACCAAGGCGGTGGTGCCAAAGGAGAGTCTGGTGAGACAGGAGGCGACACAACAGGAGGCGACACGAGCAGGGGGCAGACTCAGGACCAGACCTGGACGCTGCAGCAAACACCTGACCCGACGCAGCTACCTGACCAGACGCAGTGACTGGAGGAGACTCAGTGGTCAGTGTGTACAGGCTCGACCCCGGTCGACGTGTAAACGTGGCCAAGTGTCGGCCCGTCCGAGCGTCCGTGTAGTGGGTCACCCGCTGGCTCGCAGGAGTGAACTGGTGAACTCCCCCATCCTGTAGGTCAGCACCACTCACCAAGTTCGTAGAAAACGAGGGGAGGTAAAGACCAGACAGGGTGCCAGAGGGAGCTGACGGACACGGGAGGACAGTGGAGAAGTGAGGAAGGACAGGACCCCCAAAGGGGTCTCCCAGAGAGACTGCAACTGGCCGACCAAGCGGCGTGAGTGTGGTGCGGTCTTGAAAGAAGGAGCGAGAAGCCCCCGAGTCAAGGGTGAAGGTGAGGGAGGCCGAAGCCGGCGCAGTACCTGAGAGAGCAGACTCACCAGCACCTGAGGAAGCAGACGGAGTAGCACCTAGAGCATTAGCCTCGCTAGCACCTAGAGCAGCAGCCTCACCAGTACCTAGAGCAGCAGTCTCAATGCCCGTGTCGGGCACAAAACACCGGTAACAGTCACCCTTATCACTAATAGTCACAGCATACATGGCAGCAAGAATAGCATCAAAGTCAAGGTCAAAGATAGCTACTCCCGCCCTAGACAGCTCGCCCCAGCGAGGGATCTCAGTGGCCTCAGGGAACTGGTGACGCCAAGCGTCCGTAAGGCGGCCAAAGCAGCGCTGGGTGGAGTGCGCACCCCCGCACTGCTCACCCGCGCGGTCGCCGGTGCGTAGGACGTAGGTGCACGGACCAGTACCCCCACCCCGCTGGCGTGCAGCGTACCACTCATGGAGCTGCTGAGGTGGGTGGGGGGGGGGTGTCACGAGTGCGCTGCTGCTGCTGCTGGCGCTGACCACCACCGGAGCCGACCCTCTGAGCAACGCCACCCCGACCAGCTCCGCCTCCTCCGCCGCCGCCTCCTCCTCCGCCGCCACCTCCGCCACCTCCGCTCCCACCGCCTCCGCCACCTCCGCCTCCGCCTCCACTGCCGCCACCGACACCTCCACCCCCGCCACCACTCCCACCACCACCCCCACCCCCTCCACTGCCTCCACCGCCACCTCCGCCACCCCCGCCAGCCCCTCCAGCACCCTTACCCCCATTGCCCTGCCGGTGCGGCGTCTCCCGCTTGGGGTAGACGCAGCGCCGACCGGCTCGAAACCAACGAGGTCGGCCGCAGCAGCAGAGGCAACAGAGTGAAAAAGGGGGGAGGGGGAACACCCCTCAAAGACCGGGGTGCGAGGGTCACCACGAGAGGCTCCTACAGCGACTATGCTCTTCTCTGCTGCTAGGAGGGCCTTCTCGAGGAGGTCAACAGTAAGAGTGGTGGGGCAAACTGAGAGGAAGTGGTCCCTGACTACGCGGAGAGAGTCAGGGAGCCGGGCGACTTTGAAGTAGAGGGTGATGTACACGGGGGGGGGGGGGGGGGGGGGGGTTCTTGGCGCAGAACTCAGCAGGAAGCGCAGCGCGGTAGCGAGTGTCACTAGTGCGGAGGTGCGTAATGAGGTCAGTGACTGTGGGAAAGGCAGCAATGTCAGGGAAGAGGTACGGTAGCATGAGGCGGCTCAGTGCAGCAGTGGCAGGGGAGGAGTAGCGTGCAACTACAGCGTCGTACAAGGTCTGAGCACTCTTGTACTGGCTAAAGTGCGCACGCTCAGAGGTAGGCAGGTGGCGACGCACAGCAAGACGTGCAGCAGCATCGCGTGTGGCCCACTGTGAGAGAATAGTGGCGTCAGCATCAGCAACAGGGGCAGGAGAGGCGCCAAAAGTGAGGTCAAAGAGGGAGAGACCATCTGCCCTATCGCACTGTAGGAAAAGCTGCAGGTCATCTACCTAGACGTCAAAGTCAATGGCCCGACCCTCAGCGTCAAAAGCGAGGACACTAGGGGTAGCCATGACAGTAGTAGACTAGCAGTGCGAACAGTAGGGTAAGGGCAGTGCAGTGATAGAGGCGCTGCTCTTGCCGGACAGGGCGGCTTGGGCGGCAGGGTAGGCTGTGGGGCCAGCAGAGGCGGCGCCGGGGCCGGGAAGGGCAGCGCCGGGGCCGCAGGGGTAGGCGACGGGGCCAGCAGAGGCGGCGCCGGGGCCGGGAAGGGCGGCGCCGGGGCCGCAGGGGTAGGCGACGGGGCCAGCCGAGGTGGCGCCGGGGCCGGGAAGGGCGGCGCCAGGGCCGCAGGAGTAGGCGACGGGGCCGCGAGGGCGGTGCACGGGGCCGTAAGAGCGGCTCAAGGGGCTGTGAGAGGGGCCGCTAAGGGCGGCGCGACGGTATGGAGGGCACGCGGGGCGCGACTCGGGCAGGAGCGAAGTGCGTTTCGGGCAGGAAAAAAAAAAATCGAGGTGGGCCGAAGAAAGCGTTCCCACTAGGTAACCTGCTCTGAAACCATGAGAAGAAACGAGGAATGAAATGACTAAGTGAAAGTTGGGTACAAATACAAACCCTAGAAATCTGTACCCCATATGTGCTACCCCACTATAGCCTACAATAGCTATGTCATATAAATCTGACAGCACAAGGTCTTAGCACTCTTTTACTGGCTAAAGTGCGCACGCTCAGTGGTCGGTAAGTGGCGACGCACAGCGAGATGGGCAGCAGCATCGCGCGTGGCCCACTGTGAGTGAACAGTGCTGTCAGCAGTAGCAGGCGGGGCAGGAGAGGCACCAGAGGTGAGATCAAACAGGGAGAGTCCGTCTGCCCTATTGCACTGTAGGAACAGCTGGAGGTTATCGACCCAGACCTCAAAGTCAACAGCACGACCCTCAGTATCAAAGGTAAGGACACTGGGGGTAGCAATGACTACAGTGGCCTAGCGGGGAGTGATCTCACCAGTCCAAGTAAGTAGGGCCGGGGCGCGCCGGTAGGAACAGTAGCGGCTCGACGGCAGGGCGGCACTGCGGCTCGGCTGTTGGGCGGCTCGGCGGCTGGGCGGCTCAGTTGCTGGGTGGCGCGGCGGCTCGGCGGCTCGGCTGCTGGGTGGCTCGGCGGCTCGGCTGTTGGGCGCCTCGGCTGCTGGGCGGCTGGCGGCGTGGTGGCTCGGCTGCTCAGCTGCTCGGCGGCTCAGCGGTGAAGGGGCCGGTAGAGGCGGCGACAGGGTCGGTAGAGGCGGTGATGGGGCCGCGAAGAGCGGCGACGGGGCCGCTAGGGGCGGCGACGAGGCCGCTAGGGACGGCGACGGGGCCGCTAAGGGCGCCGAGGTAGCCGCGAAGGGCGGCGACGGGGCCTCCAGGGGCGGCGACGGGGCCGCTAGGGGCAGCGACGGGGTCGCAGAGGGGCCAAGAGGGGCGGCGACTAGGTCGCGAAGGGGCCGGAAGGGGCCTAGAGGGGGCGGCGATGGGGCCGCAAGGGGCGTCGACGGGGCCGCGAAGGGGCCGCGAGGGGCCTAGAGGGGCGGCGACGGGGCCGTGAAGGGGCTGCGAGGGGCCTAGAGGGGCGGCGACGGGGCCTAGAGCGGCGGCGACGGGGCCGTGACGGGGCCGCAAGGGGCCTAGAGGGGCGGCGACGGGGCCGCAAAGGATGGCGACGAGGGGCCTCTAAGAGGGCGCGACGTGAGGGCGGCCTACGGGGCCCTCCTCGTGCAGGAAAAAGGTCGAGTTAGGTGGTGGGCCCTGAGAAGCGTTCCCACGAGGGAACCTGCTCTATACCATGTGAAGAATGAGGAATGAATGAACTAGGAAAGAGGTGGGTACAAGTAGGAAAACCTAGAAATGTTGTACCCCATATAGTCTACCCCACTACAGCCTACACATACTATAGCATATAAGTTTGACACTTGCTTTGCTCTTCTTGACTGGTCTTGTGACCCCTTGTTCTCCCCCACTTTGCCTATGGGGGTGTGTCAAACTATATATGTGTTAGTTCCGTGTAGGCTATAGTGGGGTAGCCTATATGGGGTATGACCCAATGTTAGGGTTAGTACTTGTACCCACAATCCCATCAATGCAGTCATTCTAGCTTCTCATTCTAACACAAATCCATTGTCACTTGTTGCCACGGTCGTTCGGGTGGCTCGAGGGGTTGCAGCAATCCAGCTGGCCGTTGTCGTATCAATTTCATGGCTTGGCACACCCTGCATAAGGACACATATCGGTGCACATCGTTAGAGGAGTCAGGCCAATAATATTGACGGTAAAACAATTTCTGGGTTTTGTCAACCCCGAAATGTCCGGAGAAGTTGGAATCGTGGACCTCTTGGATAAGGAGTTCATGTAGCAACCGGTAAGCGGGAACCCAAATCCGGCCGGTTCCGGCCTTTAGGTAATAATCCCCTTTCTATGTCGTGGCCTGCGGATGATTTCGAGTCGTGAAGAATGGGCATGTAGTGTAGCCGTGGGTGAATAGTTCGGTAAGTAATGGTTTCGAATGGGTGATGAGTACTGCAGCGGATTGTACTGTCGGTCGGGTCAGGGCGTCGACGATGTTATTTGACTCCTTCTTGTATGTGATGCGGTAGGTGAAGTGGCTCTCAATGTAGTCCAGCCACCGAATTTGTCATGGGTTGAGGTTGGGCTGAGCTCGCAGGTACTGTAGGGATTTGTGATCCGTGCGAATAGTGACGTCGGCGCCCACCAAGTAGCATCGCCCCAGTTTGAACACGTGAATCATGGCGAACATCTCCTTGTCGTGAATCGGGTAGTTGCGCTCGGCTGCCTGCTGTTTGCGTGACTTGTAGGCTATCGGCTGCAACCCGTTCCCGAAATCTCGGAGTAGCACAGCTCTGATGGCGAAATCGGAGACGCCGGTAACGACTTCGAACGGCTTCGATGGGTCGGCAATGCGCAGGACAGGAGGGGAAATAAGAAAATTCTTCAACTCCTAGAAAGCCGACTCCGCCTCCTCCCCCCACACAAAATTCCTGTTGTTGTGTAGCCGGTTGGTCAACGGGCCGGTTATCCCCACCATATTCGGGATAAACCGCCTAACGTAGTTCACAAACCCCAGAAAACTCTGTAGTTCAGTGTTTTTCGTCGGGGACTTCCACTCCTGTATGGTCTTGATTTTCGCCGGGTCGATTTTAATACCGTCGCGGGAGATGACGTAGCCTAGAAACTCCAACTCTTGCTTAAAACACTCGCACTTATAGCCCTTGGTGATGAGGCGGTTCTGTCGAACTTATATGCTATAGTCTGTTTAGGCTGTAGTGGGGTAGTCAATATGGGGTACAACACTTTAGGGTTTCCTACTTGTACTCCTCATGCTGCTCAATGCAATCATTCATTCCTCAGATTCTCACATGGTATAGAGCAGGTTCCCTAGTGGGAACGCTTCCTAAGGGCCCACCACTAAAAACAATTTCTGCCCGGAGCCCGCTTCTCTCCTGCCCGAGTCGCGCCCCGTGTGCCCTCCCTCTCATCGCGTCCCTAGCCCTTAGCAGCCCGTCGCGCCCTCCTCAGGCCCCTAGCGGCCCCTTTCGCGGCCCCTCTCGGCCCCTCTCATGGCCCCGTCGCCGCCCTGCCGACCCCGTTGCCGACCCTAGCGGCCCCGCAGCCGGCCTTAGCGGCCCCGTCGCTGCCCTGCCGGCCCCGTTGCCCACCCTAGCGGCCCCATCGCCGCCCTGCCGTCCCCGTAGCCGCCCTAAGCGGCCCCGTCGCCGCCCTATCGGCCCCGTCGCCGACCCTTGCGGCCCCTTCGCCGCCCTAAGCGGCCCCGTCGCCGCCCTATCAGCCCCGTCGCCGACCCTTGCGGCCCCTTTGCCGGCCTAAGCGGCCCCGTCGCCGCCCTATCGGCCCCGTCGCCGTTCCTTGCGGCCCCGTCGCCGCCCTACCGGCCCTCTCGCCGCCCTAACCGGCCCCGTTGCCGACCCTACCGGCCCCGTCGCCGCCCGACCGGCCCCGTCGCCGACCCTCGCGGCCCTGTCGCCGCCCTCAACGGCCCCGTCGCCGACCCTACCGGCCACGTTGCCACCCTACCGGCCCCGTCGCCGCCCTACTGGCCCTGTCGCCGACCCTAGCGGCCCGGTCGCCGCCCTCTGCGGCCTCGTCGCCGCCCCTTCACGGCCCCGTCGCCGCCCCTTCATGGCCCCGTCGCCGTCTCTACCGGCCCCTTCAACGCCGCCAGCCGCCCAGCAGCCGAGCCGCCGCGCCGCCCAGCAGCCGAGCCGCCAGCCGCCCAGCAGCCAAGCCGCCGCGATGCCCAGCAGCCGAGCCGCCGAGCCGCCCAGCAGCCGAGCCGCCGAGCCGCCGCGCCGCCCAGCAGCCGAGTAGCCGAGCCGCCAAGCAGCCAAGCCGCCGAGCCGCCCAGCAGCCGAGCCGGCGAGCTGCCCAACAGCCGAGTCGCCCTTCCTTCCGGCGCGCCCCGGCCCTACTTCCTTGGACTGGTGAGTGTCAAAAGTTAGAAGAAAGAAAGAGGATTGAACTAGCAAGAATGAGGATACAAATAGCAAACCCTAGAAGGGTTGTACTCGCTATAGAGCACCCCACTACAGGCTAGAACAATAAGATAATATTCTGACACACCCCCATAGCCAAAGTGGGGTGTAATCAGCAGAGCAGGCAAAGCAAAACAAGCTCAGGGTGGATCACAATGTCACCACACATTCTGAGCACAAGTTCAAGAAGAAATAGTTTAGAGTTAACAATTATAAGCAAAGCTAGTGGTAGTCACAACGGGCAAGTGAGGAGGAGGAGGGAGAGTGAGGGGAGAGGAGACAGGAGGCGACGGCTGAAGCTGCAGACACACGGGCAACAGGAGGCAGACTGGCACAGCGGCTACCGGACAGCGCCCCGGACTACAGGTGCTGCTGACGACAAACTGGCAACCTCCGCTCATCCTCCCGCACACAGTCCCACCCCCCTGATACACACCCACTGCTACACCACTAGCTCTACTCCCACGCACCCCCCTAAAACCCTAAACCCAGTCTCCCACACAACCACCCCCCTCAGCGACAGCTGCAGCAGTGGGAGACGAAGGAGGAGGAGGAGAAAGGGAGGAAGGCACACCGGCCACCCCCATACCCGCCACCCCACAGCTCGCCCCTCCCGTCGTCCGTCGTGGCGACCTGAGGGGGCCGCTTGCGGCCCCCGAAGGAGCCGCGACGGGCGACGGGAAATGGGGGAAGGGGAGAAAGGGGGGGGGCCCACCACGGACCTGAGGGGAGGGCGGGGCCGCGACAAGGGGCGGGGCCGCTTCGAAGGGACGGGGCCGCGACGCAGGGCGGAGCCGCGACTGTAGGGCGGGGCCGCGACTGTAGGGCGGGGCCGCGACGAGGGCGGGGCCGTGTCGGTCGGGGCGGGGCCGCGACGTAGGGCAGACGCCCGCGAAGGTGGGGCGGGGCCGCGACGGTCGGGGCAGGGCCGCTTCGAGGGGCGGGGCCGCGACGCAGGGCGGGGCCGCGACATAGGGCGGGGCCGCGTCGAGGGGCGGGGCCGCGACGAAGGGGAGAAGCCCGACGTAGGGCGGGGCCGCGACGTAGAGCAGACGCCCGCCGCACGCCTCGGGGCGCACAGCGGGCAAAGAACCGCCGCGCGCCCTAGGGCGCACGGCGGGCAGAAAACCGCCGCGCGCCTCGGGGCGCACGGCGGGAAGGAAAAAAAATCGCCGCGCGCCTCGGGGCGCACGGCGGGAAGGACAGGTAGCAGCGGAAGCAAGGTGGGGACACACCCACAGGATCGATCCAAGGGGATCGACCTGCTCTGATAGCATGTCAAAAGTTAGAAGAAAGAAAGAGGATTGAACTAGCAAGAATGAGGATACAAATAGCAAACCCTAGAAGGGTTGTACTCGCTATAGAGCACCCCACTACAGGCTAGAACAATAAGATAATATTCTGACAGTGAGCTCACTCCCTGATAGGCCACTGTAGTCATGGCTACCCCCAGTGTCCTTACCTTTGATACTGAGGGTCGTGCTGTTGACTTTGAGGTCTGGGTCGATGACCTCCAGCTGTTCTTATAGTGCCTGCGTCCAAGCCTTCATCCAAGCCTTCGTCCGAGCCTAATTTCAAACCAAATCCAGGCACAACATCCAGGTCTGTGTGGGCCATAGCAGAGACTTGGTCAGGAGGGCATACGAATGGGGGCTGGAGTGAGGCTACCAGGCAGGGAAGGGGCTGAGAGAGGCTGCTGTGACTCTAGCGCCACGGCACATGCGTGTGTGACATGCGGTGGGGAGGATGGTGGGGGTGCGGAAATAGGGTGGGCGGGGGAGGAGAGTTGGGGGAGCATGAGAGGTGAGGAGGGCAGAGCTGGGATGCCAGACCCAAGCCTGGTGCTGCTGCCACTGTCGCTGCTGCTGCCGCTAACACTGCCACTGGCACTGCTGATGGTGACTGTTGCTGTTGCTGCTGTTGTTGCTGCTGCGGCGGCTGATGCGATTGCTAATGATGCTAGCTTCTTTGCTTCCGCCATCGACGAGGCTGATGCATCCTTGGTCGCAGTGAGGGAGATGTGTAAAGGCACGTTCAGCTCTGCATATGAGGGGTGGGAACAAGAGAGGGCAGCAGAGAATGGAGAAGGGGAGGAAGAGGTGCGGAGGGAAATATGATGGGGCGCGTTCAGTGGAGAGAGGAGAATGCAGGAGCAATGGAGAGGGGAAAGTGATGGGGCTCATTCACCCACCCTAAAAGCGGTTCCGGTTGTATAGATGTGAGTTCTCCCCCCATCTTTCTCAGCTTCCGTACCTTTCCACCCCAGCCATCCCATCCCGAGACCCAAGTTTACGGTCTCCTACGCTCTTCTTCCTGCTCTTTGTATACGTTTTTTTCCCTCTGTCCCTTCTTTGCTCTTCACTTGCTCTCCATTACCTCCTCTTGTCGCCCTTGTTGTCTCTGCCTCCCCCCTGCCCCTCACCCACACCCCCTATCCATCTCTGCATTCCTCCTGCCCCTCACCCACTCCCCCAATCCATCGCTACCCTCCCCCTACCCATCACCCTCTCCCCCTAACCATCTCTGCCTTCCCCCTGCCCCTCACCAACTTTCCGGTTCAACTCTGTGGGGCGCGTTCAGCTCTGAGTTTGTGCGGAGGCAAATGGTGATATTCTGAGGACGATATGGTGTGGAGAGTGTGCATCGGATCCGTTTAGGTCTGATTTTCAAAGTATCTCTGCCTACCCCATCCCCTCACCTCTCCCCTTTCCCGCAAAGCCACTGCCTGAAAGCAAGATGCGTTCGTAAACCATACTGGTATAATGCGCTCTCTTTGCCCCACTTATCTGTCACACATCTTGATCTCTCAGATCCCCGATTGCAGCGCGAATGATCACTGGCCGAATGATCAGGTGTAACTCCAATCTCCTCGGCAACCTCCTCAGGTGTCATGGGACAGTTCGCTCTGAAACGAGCGGCACACCGTGCCATCACATGATGAAAGTGTATGCTAAATCTTTGCGCCACCGTAACCTCCTCTAGCACTCCGTCCGAACCCTCCCCCTCCTCATCTTGCAACGAGTCTCCACTCCTCTTCTGACTGCGTGGTTGCTTTTCCACCCACCGACGAGGTCGCTCTGGCGAATCGTTCTCCTCCCCAGCCGCACCCGCCTGGCTGCCTGCATGTGCACCATTAATGAGGAACACGAATTGATACTTATCATATTCACAAAGCATGTATGGTTAGAGTTCTATTATTCAGCAAAAAAACACAGTAAAGAATGTACCCGAGGGGACTGCGTCGCAGGCCGACCTCGTCCCTGATCTCATGCCTCGAGTCGCGTCGGTGTGGCACGATGCGGACGCATGCAGGAGAAGCAACGACGCGGCCGAGCACGGTCGCACCCCATGATCAGGATAGGGATCATAACCCCACAGCTCCCCAACATCAGTGTTCTAGATTTGGCCCGACATCCTCCTCCACAGACCCAATAGTGTCATCATCGAGAATATCGATGACAACAAAACCATCATACTTCTTAGGTGCATGCATGCCACCAGCCCTCGCTCCCCCCTTGCCCCCCCCCCCCAAGGCTCTCATCTTGTTGGGACTGCATGACAGGTACAACCACCGACTCACCCGTCAAACCCCCTCCGATCTCTAACCCCTCTATGCTAGTCCTGTCGTGACATGCATTAAACATGCTCGCTGCAGTGCATGTCGTCCCCAGATCGCGTTTGCGGCGCACCCGAGTGACACGTCGCATCTCGATATAAAGATAAGGGGAGTTAATTTAGACAGGTCAACAAATCTGAACTTCTGCACACAACAGACAGCCTCAATCAAGTCCTGTTTGGTTTTTTTCCCCTTCGATCCTTTTAAACTAGGACATAAATGAACCTTCAACCAGGCCCAGAGATCCTCTACCTTCACAGATCACAGGTCTTCACACGTTTTCGCCTTTGAGATGTCCAAAACGACCTTGCGTGCATCCACAAAAAACCTAACAAACTTGCGTGACAATGATCGACCTTTGTGCCAGACATCCATCTGGTGCTCAATCCCCTCGTGAATGATCCCAACCTTGAAACTCGAACCTTCATCAGTAATGATACCTTTGACTGGAAACTCCCACTTTTTCAAGTCGTTCAGACCCTGCTTAAAAGCAACTCCCTCAACCTCCGTCGATGAAACCCCCACCTCTGATTTTGGTAGTCACACAATGAATTATCTTACGTGTTTTGGGATCCATGAACGTGACACTGACCCACTCAGCCTCTCGAGGTTGCCCCCACCTCCCGTCGACACAAACCCAGTAACCATCCTCTTTCCTGGCTAGCATACACTGTCGCGCCCTTTCCATGCATCTGCTCGCATGCGTGATTATCTTCTCCCACAATCCTCCCGCCCCACTCATGTACCTATAAAAAGTTCTTTTGCTTAAGATAGGCACTCCAAGGTTTCTACCATCCTCCGACAATGCCTGATAGCCAAAGCCACCTAGGGCGAACGACGCAAGGACACGAGGATATGGGTTCGAACCGCAGCAAACGGAGTGGTCTCCTCAAAGTTCTTAACTAACAGCTAGGAGTGTTTAGAGTGGGAAAAAAGTAGAATCGGGACTTGGTAAGTCCAACTTCAGTAAAGAACGTAGGCGTACGCGTTTCGGCCGTGAGGCCTTCGTCAGCGCCGTAGGATTACAGAATGAAAGACTACTCTAACCCCTTTTCTACCCTTTTCCCGTTATCCTCTAACTTCCCCGAATTCCCCTAGGTCAAGACAAACTTCAGGTGTAATCTACCCGAACTTCAAGCAACTGCCAAGTCGGATCACCCTTGCCAACGCGGACAAACAGTCCCGAAGGTCAAAGGGACTTCCAATCCTCGATACCCGGTGAGTTCGTTGTAGTGAAGCGAGCCCTTACCAGTCGGTGTTGTAACCGCGCAGGTAACTTCCAACCTGTCAAAAAGCGAGGGAATTGTAAGCCTGCTATATCGAAATCACTTTTGAGAATTCTCAAAAGTGACCCCAGTCCCATGCTCGATGTTTTCGGGCAGCGTCTTACCTTCAAGGACTGGGGTGCTTCCCTCTGTTTTGTCTTCATGCAGCCTTGGAGCAGATAATCCCGATCCTTGTGTTTCACACGGTCGAAGATCGGACGTAAGAAGCTGTCAGGGTACCCTCGGGCTTTGAGACGTTTGAAGAAGGCCACCTTCCTGTTTAAGAACGTGGTAGCCGAAGAGTTTCGGAGGCAGTGCCTCTTAAGCTCGCCCGAGATGAACCCTATCTTGCATTCCCTCGAGTGGTAGGAGGAGAATGGAAGGTACAGGTACTTGTTAAGTGGCTTCTGAACAGGGCCTCAGATTCGTTTTGGCCTAGGCTGAATCGTCAGCCTTGGGAGTGGGATGAAGGCTGATCAATCAGGGTAGCCTTGAAAAAAAAACCTGAAATTTCAGTGCTTAGTTTCAAAAATTGGCTGATCATTCAGCCTTGCTTAAAAACAAAGGCTGAACACAACTTCAAGCTTTCCTATAGCGCAACACGCGACGTGCTGCCAACAGTGCACACGACGTGCCTACACAACTTCACACACGAAAATACAGTACCTTCTATTGGCAACAACATGGGCGAATCCGAGCTAATTTCCAGTGATTGGGCGAATTTCTGGAAGAACGTGTTGTGTCAGAGCAAAAATTCTTGTGATTGGGCGAAATTGTTGTGGCTCTGACGGGGCGAATCTGTTCTGTAGGGGCAAATTTGCTGTCTCGGGGCGAATCTGTAGTGACGAGTCAAGCTGAAAGACTTGGTGCCATCTGATTGGCCAGGCAGGTTTTTGATTCTCGGCACTACACGAATCTCCACTAGTGGGATTTCAGCCCACACACCCGTTACAACGCTGATCAGTCAGTGTACACCTCTAAAAAAACTCTGAAATTTCAGACCATACAATGAAAACAATGCTGAAAAATCAGCCGGTACAATGAAAAAAAAGCTGACAAATCAGCCCCACTTTATTCCCAGCACTGAAATCTCAGCCTTTTTACCCCTAATCAGCCTTTTTTTGCTGACTTCTGAGGCCCTGCTTCTGAAATGTTGAGACGTCCAAGCATCCGGTCTTCTTAAACCTTTCCCCTTTGTAGAGAGTCAGGTCGAGAAAGTCAACACTGTTGTCGTTAACTTCCCAAGTGAACTTGATGGTTGGGCGGAGCTCGTTGAACGCCGAGAGGAACTTCTGTAGCTCTTCTCTCCCCTTATCCCAAAGGATTAAAACCGTCATCTATGTACCTATAATGTACCAGTGGCAAATGGTCTACCTTCCGATATAACTCCTCATCCAGCCAACTCATAAACAGGGTGGCGAAGATGGGAGCAACCGGGGTGCCCATTGCCTTACCTTGTACCTGTTGATATACTTTATTATCAAACTGAACAAAGGAATTGAGCATCACCCACCTAAGTAGCTTAACCAGCAGCGGCCTAAGAGGATGTTGTTCACGAAACAAAAGCCTATCTACTGCTTCTACCCCATCTAAAATTGGTATAGAAGGATACAAGCTTTGAACATCATAGGTGCACAAGATAATATCTGAGTTAAGCTGCAAACCTTCAATCTCCAGGAGTAAGGAGGTACTATCCTTCAAAAAGGTCTTCTGTTTCTTCAGAAGAGGTCGGAGTTGACCATCCAGCCATTTGGATGCCAAGGTAGTTATCCAGGAGTGGGAGGCAGCGATTGGTCGCCCCACAGGCACCTTCTTGTGCATTTTCAAGAGAATGTAAAACCATGCTGGCTTCCAGCCTGTCTCTGGTGGTGTTTCCAGATAGTCCCATACTCTTTTAGGGATGCAGGGAAGGAATTCCATCCTGATCCTAGAAAAGCTGGACCGAATTTGTTCCATGGGAATAAAGTCAACTTTTCTGTAGACGCTGTCATCCCAAAGATGCTGAAGACATTGCTCAAGGTAAAACCCTTTATCCATAATGGTTATCCCGAGATTCTTATCTGCGGGTTTAACCACAATAGAGGGGTCTTGAGCCAAGGCTTTCAAAGCTTTCCTCAACTGTGGAGGAAAGTTTGTCCACCTTTTGGGTTGAACTTCCAGCAGATGCTGTTGAAGTTTACCCCTGTGTTTCTCCACTATAAGATCAAGACATACATCACGTTTTTCAGCAGGAACATCCCAAGTAGAATTAGGAATTCTAAAACTAACTTCCCTCTTAACATTCCCAAAGAAACGTCTAAGCCTTAGGTTTCTAGCAAAACAATCAAAATCAGACAGAATAGCTACATCCGTGGTCTACTGTGCAGGTGAAGGTGTTGGGATGAAATTCAAGCCAAGTCCCAAGACTTTCTCCTCATGGACTGTAAGTCTTCTGGAGCGAAGATTGAAGATACTTTTATTCAGCACCCTTCTCTTGAGTTGTGACTCTGTCATCTTCCCAAAGTAATGAAGAGCCAACTCCCGTTCACTGAGTGTTGCTAACCCTGTCCCCAAAGGTTTCCTCTTCCTTGGAACCTTCCGCCGTTGCCTCTTCCTCCCCTACCGCTGTCTCCCCTGCCCCTCCCCCTCCCCCTCCCCCAACCTGGCCCGTTTTTTGGCTCAAAGAAGGGACCAGAAGGGAGGCCATGGAAGTTGTCAAGTGGTTGCCAGGGGTTACCCCACAGGTTCATGGGGGGTGGAAATGAATGTTGATGTGGCCCATTGTACCACTGCTGCTGCTGTCGCTGCTGCTGTCGCTGCTGCTGCTGTTGCAGCTGCTGCTGTGGCTGTGGTTGCTGTTTCTTCTGCTGCTGTTGTTGCGGCAACTGCTGTTGCTGCTGCTGCTGCTGGGAATGGGGTTTCGATTCCCCCATCTATTTCTCCAGTGCTGCCAGCCGCTTGTTTAAGTCGGATTTGTTGAGAAGTTCACGTATGGTGGGTTCCACCTCCATAGTTTCTGCTGTCGCTTCAGCATTCTGCTTCCGCTGCACCTCTCGCTGTGCTGCCTCCTGCTGCTCCACGTACTTCAGGGTTTCTTCCATGTTGATCTCTTTGCAGGACTTCGAAAACAAAGCCAGCAGCTGCTGTTCCCAGGTGCTGAAGCTCTCCTGAAAGACCACCGAGGGTCCCATGTTACGCGTTTTCTCCAGCTGGTGGCGGAACCCTCCTTCAGCATTCTCAATGTTGGCGGAGAGCTTGTTCAACTCCTTTTCGTGCAGCCCAATCAGTAGTTCGAAGCAGCACTTCTGGTATTCTCGTTCCAGATTCTTGAATCCTTCGTCCCCCTCCGTCTTGACCTCGAGATCATTCCCCAGGTAAGTCATAGGTGACGACTTGAAACTCTTGGGCAGCTTTCCTTCAGTAAACAACTTTTTGAGACGTTCCACCTTCGTCTTCAATTTCAGCTGCCTGACAACCGCATCTCGAACGGTCTTGGTGTAATTCTGGAGCTGCTGCAACAAGACATCCGGAATTTTGTCAGTTACAGGAATTCCGTCAGTCGAACCAGATGAGGCAGATCCATGAGATCCTTTCAATGCAGCGACGAATGCTTCAAACGTCGTCATGGATATGTCCTTCTGTTGCTTCAGAAGCCCCATAACCTCTCCTGGTTCCAGTTGCCGTGGCTGTTGAAGCATCTGCCGCTGCTGTTCTTCAAGTTGTTGTTGAAGAGTGGAATTAGCGAGGTCAGCCAGATTGGTTGCACCTCGTCCTCCTGCTGGATTTGGACCATGAGACGCCATCAGCTCCTTTGTGTGCGTCGCTTCCGTTTCCTGTAAAAGTTTTTCCAAGGAATTAGTAACGATGAAATCTTCTTCGAACGAATCAGGCACAATTTCTGGCTCAATGTTGGTTACGACTTGAGCAGGATCCGTCGCCGACTGAGATAGATCTGTAGTCGTCCGAGGCAGAGATGGATCCGTAGATGTAGACGGTAACTGGACCGTGCGAGTCGCCGACTGAAGCAAATTGCTCGTAGACGCTTGTGGTGGGCAGATCGCCGGAGCAGATCCGACGTTCACCGCGATCGCCGTTTCCTTGCCAAAATCTCTAATTGCTGGAGGAAATTCTTGATCAGCAAGAAAAAATCTAGCAGAACGAAAACCAGGAAGAGATGGACCTTGGATCGCAGCTTTCTTAGCTGTGTGTGCTGGAAGAATTGATCGTCGAAGTAGAAAGTTCTCTGGTGACCTCTCCGTCAACGAACGTTTCCAGCCGCGATCTCCGGTCATAGAAGATGAGAAACGAAGACCACGTATACGCTCGGCGATTCCCGTTAGCAAAGCAGAGGTCGCCTCATGCGCACGAGGATATGGGTTCGAGCCGCAGCAAACGGAGTGGTCTCCTCAAAGTTCTTAACTAACAGCTAGGAGTGTTTAGAGTGGGAAAAAAGTAGAATCGGGACTTGGTAAGTCCAACTTCAGTAAAGAACGTAGGCGTACGCATTTCGGCCGTGAGGCCTTCGTCAGCGCCGTAGGATTACAGAATGAAAGACTACTCTAACCCCTTTTCTACCCTTTTCCCGTTATCCTCTAACTTCCCCGAATTCCCCTAGGTCAAGACAAACTTCAGGTGTAATCTACCCGAACTTCAAGCAACTTGAGAAAGTACGAACGAGAAGTGAATGACTATGAAAAGAAGTGGGTACAAATAGGAAACCCTAATTGGGTTGTACCCCCTATGGGATACCCCACTATAGCCTACAGAAACAAGTAAGCTATATGTTCTGACACACCCCCATAGGCAAAGTGGGGGAGAACAAGGGGTCACAAGACCAGTCAAGCAAAGCAAAGCAAAGCTCAGGGTGGATCACAAAGTCACCACGCATTCCGAGCACAAGTTCAAAGGCCAGAAGGCCAGTTTACATGCAAGATCATATAAAGAGATATACAAGAATCAAGCAAGCAAGAGCAAGAGTATATATAGGCGAAGGTACAAGCAAGGTCAAGAGGAGAGCAAGTGAGGCAAGACAGCCACAAGACCCAACTGCGTGCAACAACGCTGATGATCACAAGGCGCAAGTGCCTTGGTGAACACATCAGCAGTGTTGGCCTCAGAGGCCACGTAAGCAAGTCGTAGCTGTCCACGCTGCTGTAGCTCACGAGCAAGAAAGTAGCGGAGAGCAATGTGCTTTGTCCTGTGCTCCAGTCGCTGCTCTCGACACAAGGCCAGCATGGCCTTGTTGTCTACGTACAGGACTGGAGGAGAACGAGGCTGCTCTCCAAGGTCGGTCAGCAGGTAGGTGAGCCAGCGTAACTCCTGTGCAGCCATAGCCCCAGCGTAGATCTCAGCCTCACAACTGGAGCCGAGAACAGAAGACGAGCGGGTAGCCCGCCACGAGACAGAGCCGGAACCTAGGCTGAAGGTGTAACCCTGTGACGACCGCTGCGTAGCCTGGTCGTCAGCCCAAGAAGCGTCTGCGTGCCCAGTGAGGACCACTGGACTGCGCCCTCCAAGCACTAGCCCCATGCCCGACGTACTGCACAAGTAGCGCAACACCCTCTTCGCTGCAGCCATGTGCTCTGGTCGGTGTCTCCCAGGAGCAACAAAGCGTGCGAGAATGCTAAGAGGGTATGCGAGGTCAGGTCTTGTGCAGGTCATCAGGTACATGAGACAGCCAACAAGCTCTGCAAACGGGCCACTCGACTCTACGGACTCATCCGAAGGCAGAGCTGAGAGCGAGTGGCGAGTAGGCAGAGGAGTGGCCTGAGGCGAGGAGTACGTGAAGCCGAAGCGCTGAAGGACCTGCTGCACCATGTGTGACTGAGTCAGGGTAATGGTGCGGCGCGCTCTGTTCCGGGTGATCTGCAAGCCAAGGTAGCTGTGCAGTTCACCCAGGTCAGTGCACGTGTGTCTCTTCTGCAGCTTGGACTTCACGTAGGCGAGTCCAGCAGTGTCAGCTGTGGCAAAGACCAAGTCGTCGACGTACACGAGGATGTAGAACGGCGGCAGAGAGGTGTCGGTGCGAAGAAACAGCGACGGGTCGGCAGTAGAAGGAGCAAACCCAAGTGCCGCGAGCGTAGTCCTCAGTGTGTCGTGCCACTCACGTGGCGCCTGGCGGAGACCGTAGACTGGACGCCGGAGACTCCACTGGGTACCAGGAGGGAAAGACCCAGTGAAGCCAGGTGGGCGACGCAGCCAGATCTCCTCGTGCAGGCTGCCCTGCAAGAAAGCAGTGCTGAAGTCAAGAGAGTGCAGCTCGTAGTCACGGTGAGCAGCAACGTGCAGCAGAACCCGAAGAGTGGTCATCTTCGGGGTGGGGGAGAAGGTCTGAAAGTAGTCAACCCCCTGCCGCTGACTGAAGCCACGAGCCACGTAACGCGCCTTGAAGACAGGCGGAGAACCCGGCGGCCGCTTCACCCTGAAAATCCACATGCCACTGACTATGTTCGCCCCAGGAGGGGGAACAGCGTCAACGTAGGTGCCTGTGGACTTCCAAGAAGCCATCTCTGCATCCATAGCTGCCTGCGACTGAGAGGAGTAGGGACCCTCTATCGCCTCCGCGTAAGAGCGCGGAGTCGGGATGTCTGGTGCATCTGGGTCTCCCTCAGGGGCTAGCAGTACAGACGCAAGACGAGGTGAAGCAGCGGCTAGACACTGGAACTCCTCCTGCCTGTCCTCAAGGACGTCCGTGCCAAGGGCACACGCACCCCCGACGGACGGAGGAGAGGCGGACTCAGACTCAGTGACAAGACGAGCAGCGTAGTCTAGACGACAGCGCGCAGCAAAGTCGACAAGCTCAGTGACAAGGGCAGACGCAGCAGACGACTCGAAGGAAGGGTCAGTGACAGCAGTAGCAAGGAGACGCGTGACAGTAGGACTGGCAGCGCGAAGAGAGTCCGACTCAGGGTCGGCAAGAGCAGGAAGAGAGGAAGCAGGAGGAGAAGGCAAAGGGGCACGCAGAGGAGCAGTGGACGGACGAAGTGACATCCAGTGCGTGCCAGGGACAGGAGGAGGACGCTGACGCGAACCACGACCACTAGCGCGCTCAGTACGAACAGGCGACGCAGGACGAGACGCAGGCTCACGACGCTCAGTAAGACCTCCAGTCGGACCAGCGTAGGGAGAAGGAGCAGGCAAAGGGGAGGCAGGCTGTAGCTGTGGCTGCGACCGAACAGGCTGCGGACCCTCTAAGGGAGCAGGAGGAGGTGCAAGACCAAGAACCTGCTGTAGGAGCGGAACGAAGTACGGTCGGGGCCGCGCGGCGACACCAGAAACAGCAGGAACAGCAGCAGCAGTCCCGTCCGGAGCACCCACCCCAGCAGCACCTCCAGTAGAAACACCAGAAGCTCCAGAACCTCCACCAGCAGCACCAGGAACACTGTCAGTCGGACCGCCAACCGCAGGCTCAGCGCCAACACTCTCAACAGGACCAGCTCCAGGAGAACTCTCAGACCCAGCAGCTCCAGCACCCACAGCATCTCCAGGACGCGTGGCAGCAGTACCCTCTGCAGCCGAAGAACCACCAGCACCAGCAGCACGCCTCCAGCGCCTGGCAAACCACTCACGCAGCTCCTGTGGGGGGAGTGGCTCTCGGCGAGACGAAGCACCCCCAGGCACAGCACCCCCAGGCTCAGCACCCCCAGGCTCAGCACCCCCAGGCACAGCACTCCCAGGCTCAGCACCCCCAAGCTCAGCACCCCCAGGCTCAGCACCCCCAGGCTCAGCACCCCCAGGCTCAGCACCCCCAGGCTCGACACCTCCAGGCTCAGCACCCCCAGGCACAGTACCCCCAGGCCCAGCACCCCCAGACTCCGCACCCACAGGCTCAGCTCCCGCAGCAGCACCAGAGTCACCAGTGACCTCGACAGGCTCGACCGCGTCTACCTGGGACACACCTGAAGGGGCAGGACCCTGAGGGGGGAGGGGGACTACCGGGGGGGGACCTGGTACCAAGAAGAGAGGGGGCGGGGGGAGGGACGGAGTGCGGTAGGGGAAGAGGCGGTAGTAGGGTACCGACTCGTCGAACGTGACGTCCTGGGAGGACAGAACACGTCGAGAGGTGGGGTGGTAAAACTGCCACCCAGGGGCGTCGGGGGGGAACCCCAGGAAGACGCAGGGAGAAGCACGAGGGGACAGCTTGTCCGCAGACAGGTCGCGAACAAACGCCCGAGATCCCCAGACCCGGAACGCCGACGCATCGCCAACCTTCCCCGTCCACAGCAGGGCTGGGGAGGTCTCTGGTCGAGAGACCCTGGGGTGGAGGTTGATCTGGTGCGCAGCGTACCTGACCGCAAACGGCCACAGAAAATGGGGAGCAGCCGCATGCATCATGGACGTACGAGCGACGTCCATGACCATGCCAATGCGGCGCTCAGCAATCCCATTCTGCTGTGGTGAGTCCGGAAGCGTGAAGGTCTGACGGATGCATCGCACACGACAGTAGGCACTCAGGAGGCCAGAGGAGAACTCTCCGCCTCTGTCCGAGTGCAGACGCAAAACAGGGAAGTCAGAGCCAAAGCTCCTCCGAAGCTGAAGACGAGCAGCGCGGATCCAGTCGATCAACACCTCAGTGACCTCACCCTTGCTGCGCAAGGGGAAGACTGTGGTGTAACGCGAGTAGTCGTCAACCACCAGCAGGAAGTAGCGCTCCTGACCCTGTCCACGGACGCGGGCTGGGCCCCACACGTCCATGTGAAGCGTCTGCAACGGGGCCTCTGTCGGAGGAAACTGGGAGGAGTGGGGGGCAGCACGCTGGCGCCCCTCGACACAGGGGACACAGGCAGGGCCAGGGCCCGGAGGAAGGGGAGGGAGGGACCGGGGAAGACCAGACACAAGGACCCGCGAGGCCATGCCTCTGAGCCGAAGCAGAGAGGGGTGGCCAAGGCGGTGGTGCCAGAGGAGGGTCTCGTGAGACAGACGACGACACGAACAGGGGGCAGACTCAGGACCAGACCTGGACGCTGCAGCAAACACCTGACCAGACGAAGGGACTCTACCAGATGCAGCACCTGGAGGAGAAGCAGTGGTCAGTGTGTACAGGCTCGACCCTGGCCGACGTGTAAACGTAGCCAGGTGACGACCTGTATCCGCCTCCGTACAGTGGGTCACCCGCTGACGAGCAGGGGTGAACTGGTGGACACCTGCATCCTGGAGGTCAGCACCACTCACCAAGTTCGTCGAGAACGAGGGGAGGTAGAGACCAGTCAGGGTGCCAGAGGGGGCCGCTGGACACGGGAGGACAGTGGAGAAGCGAGACAGGACAGGTCCCCCAGAGGGGTCAGCCAGGGACACCGCAACCGGCCGACTCAGCGGCGTGAGAGTGGTGCGGTCTCTAAAGAAGGAGCGAGACGCTCCAGAGTCAAGGGTGAAGGTGTGAGAGGCCGAAGCCGACACAGTACCTGAGAGGGCGGACTCACCAGCACCTGAGAGCACAGACGCACTGGCACCTAGAGCTGCAGCCTCACTAGTACCTGACGCGGCAGTACCAATGCCCGGGTCGGGCGGGAAACACCGGTAACAGTCATCCTCATCACTACCAGTCACAGCATACATAGCAGAGAGAATAGCATCAAAGTCAAGATCATAAATAGCTACTCCAGCCCTAGACAGCTCTCCCCAGCGGGGGATCTCAGCGGCCTCCGGAAACTGCTGACGCCAGGCGTCGGTCAGGCGGCCAAAGCAGCGACGGGCTGTGTGGGCGCCTCCACACCTCTCCCCCGCACGGTCACCGGTGCGAAGAACGTAGGGGCAGGGACAAAGCGCACCACCGCGCTGACGCTGCAAGTACCACTCACGGAGCTGCTGAGGGCCGGGGACGGTGCGAGAGCGCTGCTGCTGCTGCGGCTGCTGCTGCTGCTGCTGCTGCTGCTGCTGGCGCTGACCACCCCCAGAGCTGCTCCGCTGGGACGAGCCACTCCGACCCCCGCCTCCGCCGCCACCCCCGCCTCCACCGCCACCCCCGTCTCCACCGCCACCTCCCCCACCAGGACCGTCGCTCCCACCGCTCCCACCGCCTCCTCCGCTACCACCTCCGCCGCCACCTCCGCCTCCACCGCCGCCACTAGTACCTCCACTCCCGCCACCACCCCCACCGCCACCCCCACTCCCCCCTCCACCCCCACCTCCTCCTCCACCGCCCCCTCTAGCTCCACCCGCCCCCTTGCCCCCCTTGCCCTTGCCAGAGCGGCGTCTGCCGCTGGGGGCAGACGCCGCGCCGACCGACTCAAAACCAGCGAGGTCGGCCGTAGCGGCAGAGGCGACAGAGGGCAGCAGGGGGGAAGGACCACACCCCTCAAAGATGGGGGTGCGAGGGTCACCCCGAGAGGCCCCTACAGCGACAATACTCTTCTCAGCCGCTAGCAGGGACTCCTCAAGGAGGTCGACAGTGAGAGTGGTGGGACAGACAGAGAGAAAATGGTCCCTAACGACACGAAGGGACTCAGGGAGACGGGTGACGAGAAAGTAGAGAGTGATGTACATGGGAGGAGGGTTCGCAGCGCGGAACTCAGCAGGAAGGGCAGCACGGTAGCGGGTGTCACTAGCGCGGAGGTGGGTAACTAGGTCAGCAACAGTGGGAAAGGAAGCGAGGTCAGGGAAGAGAAACGGTAGCATGAGGCGGCTAAGGGTAGCGGAGGAAGGGGAGGAGTAGCGTGCAACTACAGCGTCGTACAAGGCCTGAGCGGTCTTGCACTGACTAAAGTGGGCACGCTCAGAGGAAGGGAGGTGGCGACGCACAGCAAGACGTGCAGCAGCATCGCGGGTCGCCCACTTGGAGCGAGCAGCAGAGTCAGCATCAGCAGGCGGGGCAGGGACAGCGCCAGAGACAAAGTCAAAGAGAGAGACCTCATCTATCGCATCACACAGTAAGTACAGCTGCAAGTCTTCAATCCAGACGGCAAAGTCAATGGCCCTCCCCTCAGCGTCAAAAGTAAGAACATTGGGGGTGGCCATGGCAGCAGCTGAAAGTCTCACCGGGGTGGAAGAGTCGGGTAGGTCAGCAGCAGAGGAACACAGCTCAGGGACAGCAGCACGGCTCCTCAGGTGGCTCGCGTGGCTCAGGCGGCTCGGGCGGCTCGGGCGGCTCGGGCGGCTCGGGCGACTCGGGCGGCTCGGGCGGCTCGCGCGGCTCGGGTGGCGTAGGGGCTGCTGGGGCTGCTCACGTGCAGCACGGCGGGCTGCAGCAGGGCCGGTGGTGGGCTGTAGCAGGGCCGGTGGCGGGCTGTAGCAGGGCCGGCGGCGGGCTGTAGCAGGGCCGGCGGCGGGCTGTAGCAGGGGCCGGTGGCGGCTGTAGCAGGGCCGGTGGCGGGCTGTAGCAGGGGCCGGTGGCGGCTGTAGCAGGGCCGGTGGCGGGCTGTAGCAGGGCCGGTGGCGGGCTGCAGCAGGGGCCGGTGGCGGCTGTAGCAGGGCCGGTGGCGGGCTGTAGCAGGGCCGGCGGCGGGCTGTAGCAGGGCCGGTGGCGGGCTGTAGTGGGGCCGACGAGGGGCCGAAGTGGGGCCTAGGCGGGCCGGTGGGCTGTAGGCGGGGCCGACGCGGCGGGCTGTAGCAGGGGCCGGTGGTGGGCCTAAGCGGGGCCAGCGCGGGGCCGACAGGGCGTAGGTGGGGCCGACGCGGGGCCGAAGAGGGGCCTAAGCGGGGCCGACGGAGCCTAGCGGGGCCGACACGGGGCCGAGACGGGGCCTGGGCGGGGCCTACGCGGGGCCGACGAGGGGTACGAGGGGTCGACGAGGGGTACGCGGGGCCGACGAGGGGTACGCGGGGCCTACGCGGGGCCGACGAGGGGTACGCGGGGCGTACGCGGGGCCTACGTGGGGCCGACGAGGGGTACGCGGGGCCTACGCGGGGCCGACGAGGGGTACGCGGGGCCTACACGGGGCCGACGAGGGGTACGCGGGGCCGACGAGGGGCCTAAGCAGGGGCCGACGAGGGGCCTAAGCGGGGCCGACGAGGGGCCTAAGCGGGGCCGACGAGGGGCCTAAGCGGGGCCGACGAGGGGCCTAAGCGGGGGCCGACGAGGGGCCTAAGCGGGAGCACGACGGGAGGGGCGACTCGGAGGGTCGCTAAAAAAAAAAAAATGCGCGCCTCGGGGCGCGATTCGGTGGGCCCTAGGAACAGGCCCTAGGAAGGGACCTGCTCTGATTCCATGAGAAAGTACGAACGAGAAGTGAATGACTATGAAAAGAAGTGGGTACAAATAGGAAACCCTAATTGGGTTGTACCCCCTATGGGATACCCCACTATAGCCTACAGAAACAAGTAAGCTATATGTTCTGACACAACTGCCAAGTCGGATCACCCTTGCCAACGCGGACAAACAGTCCCGAAGGTCAAAGGGACTTCCAATCCTCAATACCCGGTGAGTTCGCTGTAGTGAAGCGAGCCCTTACCAGTCGGTGTTGTAACCGCGCAGGTAACTTCCAACATGTCAAAAAGCGAGGGAATTGTAAGCCGGCTATATCGAAATCACTTTTGAGAATTCTCAAAAGTGATTTCTACCATCCTCCGACAATGCCTGATAGCCAAAGCCACCTAGGGCGAACGACGCAAGGAACCACTGCAACATCGGTAGACGTTTCCGTCCTGGCCGGCCAGCATCATTTGGTGGTGGTTGGCGGTCTACCGACCACAGCGACATAGATTTACCGCACTTATCACACCTCCAAACCATGCCGAGGGCAGCCCACATCATGTTCCAAGACCGCAACCTCATTGAACCTCCACATCCACCCCCCAGCGTACAGTGCAGCATCACCACCATGAAAAATCGAATGAGGTGGACGGGGTTCAACAGACAGATGACGTCGTGCAACCCTGAAAGGGACGGTTGGGCTGGCCTCCGTCCGGGTGAAGTCTCATGGTGAATCTTGTACCCAGGCGCGTCCCTAACAGGTTAGAACATGGGGAGATTACAAAAACAATGTTCGATTTTGACAACTTTGAGACCTCATTGTACCCCAAACGCTTCATTATATCATGAAATAACTGCGAGGTATTCAGGTGGCAACCATAAGGTCGTGACAATAAGCGTCACACCAACACGTACCTTGCATGAGCTTGATCCTCATCATTCTCTAGGGTGGTCGTAGGGGCGCATGCAGGAGGCACGCCATGCCCATCGACATCCTCGTGCTCGACGGCCGAGGGGACATCACCAACAGCCACTGGTGCATCCGGATCAATGTCAATGACCACATGATGACGCTCCTCAGGCTCCTCGCTCTCGTCCTCTACAACTAGCGTGGGTGTCATGGCCGTCTCTCCACCTGCAGTTTTAGAGAATATAGGAGCATTCTCACCAAGAAGATATGATCGGTGCTTTTGAAGGCTATCATGGTATGAAGGGTCTAGAGACGTTTGATTCACAAACTTGCATTCATACCCTTCTGCAGCAACTCGGAATACGCAGCCCCGCGACGTGCACCCCCATGGCCAAACCGGGAAGTGCTGCTTCGTGTCGTGCCATTGGTCACATTTGATGGGAACGCGTAGACCAACCCTACAATGGCACTCGCATGTCCAGTCACCAAGGCCTCCGGTCGGCCAATCGCCCGATCCTTTCCTCCTTGAAATTTTCCGGCAAACTTTTCCAAACATTCTTGCACGGCCATTTCTGCCTCCACACCGTCAGCACCTGAACGCATGCGATTCACGCCAGACTTGGCATAAATGCATGTTCAGACTGTCCGTACTCAAAACATGCACCTGATTCGTCATTATGTTTCCGCGTTGCTCACCGGCTTTCCGGTTCAAACTTGCGACTTTGTATTGAGTCACTCACCAGCGTTCCTCGCGGCCATCATAAGCGCATCCTTTGCTCCGGGACCAGCATGTAGGAGGAAGTACACTAAATCACCCAAGGTCGCCGTCCGGCCTTCTCCCATCAAGGCGCTCAATCCACAACGTAAGTAGCATATCGGAAGACGCATGTGTTTAGCTATTGCAAGACTCTCGTTGTCTTTGGTGTTCACGATCTCTTTCACCTTGTCCTTCCGTGCAGTGGCCGTTGTTTCTTTCTGACGACCCATTCCACACACCTGCACGGAAACTACTCACCATGCAAACGGGGAAGTGAGGCAAAGCAGGTTGGAAACTACTAGCCATGCAACGGGGGAGTTGAGGCCAAGCAGGTTGGAAACTACTAGCCATGCAACGGGGGAGTTGAGGCCAAGCAGGTTGGAAACTACTAGCCATGCAACGGGGGAGTTGAGGCCAAGCAGGTTGGAAACTACTAGCCATGCAACGGGGGAGTTGAGGCCAAGCAGGTTGCACATTGCTGTTCATGCACAGGTGAAATTGCTGGCGAGGTAGAGGGGGGATGTAGGACCGAGGGGGAAGGGCAGCGGGGGAGAGGCAGGACTGGGTGTGTACGGCAAAGACGCATGAAGGCAGGGCAGGGAGGGAAGGGAGTAATAAGGTTGACTCACCTCGTGTAAAAATTGCTGGTGACGCGTTCAGTTGGTGACGCGAGAAGCCGGCAGAACTGGGGGGAAGAAGTGGGGGAGAGCCGGTGGAAATGAGGGGGAGCAGTAAGGGAAATGAGAGGATGAAGAGGGTGAAGTGAGGGGGGGCAGTGGGGGAAATAGAGCAAGGGAGGAGATGAGAGGAAGAAGGGGGGCCAATGGGGGGGAGACGGGGTGGGGATGAGATGCCTAAAGGGGGAAATGAAAGGGAGTAGTAGGGGGATGTGTGGAGGAGCAGTGGGGGAAATTTCGAGGGAGCAGGGGGTCGAGTGGTAAAAGGGAAAATATTTGGCTAGCAGGGGGGGAATACGGGGCTATCAACGGGGAAATATGAACGTGTGCGCTCTGGGGAAACATGGGGCGTGCATGGGGGAAACATCGCCTCCTGCGGGGGTGGGGGGGGTGGGGTGAGGAACATGGGGCGTGCATGGGGGAAACATGGGGCGTGCATGGGGGAAACATGGGGCCTGAATGGGGGAAACATGGGGTGTGCAGGGGGAAAACATCGCCTCCTACGGGGGGGGGGGGGGGGGGGGGGGGAGGGGGGGGGTGGGGGAGAACATGGGGCGTGCATGGGGAAACATGGGGCCTGCGGGGAGGGGGGGGGGAACATGGGGCGTGCATGGGGGACACATGGGGCGTGCAGGGGGGACACATGGGGGGAAAGGAGGGGAGGCAGGGGGGAAGAGGAAGGAAAGCCGTGGGGGAAAAGGGGGGAAGCAGAGGGGGAAAGGAGGTGAAGCGGGGGCGGAAAGGAGGTGAAGCAGGGGGGGTAATGGATGGGAAGCAGGAGGGGAGAGGAGGACAAGCAAGGCCATCCAAGGAGGGGATGAAGGGGGGGAAAGGGGGGAAGCAAGAGGTGAAAGGAGGGGAAGGCATGGAGGAAAAAGGGGGAAGTAGGGGGCGAAGGGAGGGCAAGCAGGGGCGGACCGGAGGGGAAGCAGGTGGAGAAAGGAGGGGAAGCAGGTGGAGAAAGGAGGGGAAGCAGGTGGAGAAAGGAGGGGAAGCAGATGGAGAAAGGAGGGGAAGCAGGTGGAGAAAGGAGGGGATGCAGTGGGTAAAGGGAGGAAAAGCATGGGGGGAAAGGAGGGGAAGGAGAGGGGGGAACAAGGTGAAGCGGAGGGGGAAATATGGGGAGGTAGAGAGTTTAGAACGATTGAAGCAAAGGGGGAAACAAGGGGAAGGAGAGGGGGGAACAATGAGGAGCAGAGGGGGAAATGAAGGGGAAGGAGAGAGGGGGAAGGGGGGGAAGCAGAGGGGGGAATAAGGGGAAGCAGAGGGGAAAATAAGGGGAAGGAGAGGGGAGAATGGGGGCATGCAGATGGAAAATTAAAGCCAGCAGGCAAAATAGTGACCCCCCCCTTCTAGTTGTGTCCACTTGAAGATGAAGTATTTTTGTTTCGTTTTGGAATGTTGGAATTGCTGTATGTGTGCTTTTTTTTCCGACCCTCGGACGAGTTTCTTATTGGGCCAGGAACAATAGTTCATTGTCAATTCTGATTGGCAGCCAGGTTCTCTCACATGTACATGTGCGAATTTGGCGCAAAGTTGAGCGACGAGCACTCCTGCATTCACTAGAGCCAATACTTCACCAAATTCACAACTAGCAACATCTCACGCTAAATCCCAAGCAGACACACATGTATGTGATGAGAGTGAAAGTGTTTGAATGTTAGTAGAGCTAGTAGAGCTCTGATCAATGTGCTGCCTTGGAATTGAGGCCTGGGAGAGGTGCAATAACGGGAAACAGAAGAGAAAAACAGCACTAGGGGGGAAATTATGATGGGCAAGGTGACGCGAATGAAGAGAAAGAGGGAGGGCGATGGGAAACGGGAGGCCGACGGGAAACGCAAGGGCGACGGGAAACGGGAGGGCGACGGGAAACGGGAGGGCGACGGAAAATGGGAGGGCGACGGGAAACGGGAGGGCGGGAAACGCGAGGGCGACGGGAAAAGGGAGGGCGACGGAAGAAGGGAGGGCGACGGGAAACGGGAGGGCGACGGGAAACCGGAGGGCGACGGGAAACGCGAGGGCGATGTGAAACGGGAGGGCGTCGGGAAAAGGGAGGGCGACGGGAAACGGGAGGGGGGCGGGAAACGGGAGGGCGAAGGGAAACGGGAGGGCGATGGGAGAGAGGATCGGCGGCAGGCGAGAGGGTGTCGAGAATAGATGGAAAGTCAAAAAACAAACAAACCAAACACAATAACAGAGTACGGAATGGGTCTCGCTGACGCGATAGCAGAGGGAGAACGAGAGAGGCGACGGAGAAAGGAGGGCATACGTGATGGGAGAGTCGAAGGTCGCCGGGAGGGCTATTCGAGGCGAGCGAGAAGGGAGGATGGGAAGGGAGCAGAAAGAGAGAGGGCAATGGGAAGGGAGCGGAGAGAGAGAGAGAGAGAGAGAGAGAGAGAGAGAGAGAGAGAGAGAGAGAGAGAGAGAGAGAGAGAGAGAGAGAGAGAGAGAGAGAGCGCGACGGGAAGGGAGCGGAGAGAGCGCGATTCGAAGGGAGGAGCGAGAGAGAGGGCGGAGCGGAGAGAGAGAACGTGATGGGAAGGGAGGGGCGAGAGAGAGGGCGACGGGAAGGGCACGGAGAGAGAGAGCGCGACGGGTAGGAGGGGCAAGAGAGAGGGCGACGGGAAGGGAGCGGAGAGAGAGATCGCGACGGGAAGGGAGGGGTGAGAGAGAGGGCGATGGGAAAGTAGCGGAGAGAGAGAGCACGACGGGAAGGGAGGGGCGAGAGAGAGGGCGACGGGAAGGGAGCGGAGAGAGAGAGCGCGATGGGAAGGGAGGGGCAAGAGAGAGGGCGAGGGGAAGGGAGCGGAGAGAGAGAGCGTGACGGGAAGGGAGCGGAGAGAGAGGCCGGCGGGAAGGGAGCGGAGAGAGAGCGCGATTCGAAGGAGGAGCGAGAGAGAGGGCGGAGCGGAGAGAGAGAGAGCGATGGGAAGGGAGGGGCGAGAGAGAGGGCGACGGGAAGGGCGCGCAGAGAGAGAGCATGACGGGAAGGGAGGGGCGAGAGAGAGGGCGACGGGAAGGGAGCGGAGAGAGAGAGCGCGACGGGGCGAGCGACGGGATGGCGATCGGTAGGGAGGGGCGAGAGAGAGGCCGACGGGAGGAGAGGAGGGGAGAGAGGGCGACGAAGAGGGCGACGGGACGGGCGACGAGATAGCGACGTGACGCGCGACGGAAAGGGAGACGGGTGGGCGATTTGGCGAACTTGAGGATATCATAGTGGGCGATGAGAGGGGTGAGAGGAATGGCGACGGGAATGGGGTTCTCTGTGATCGCGAGGAAAATATCACTACGCAGCAACAGCGACGAAGTATCACAAACAATCTAATGATAATTTCATTTCTATGCCGCATCAGCCTAATCCCTCGTCTCTGGCTATTCTATGCTAGGCAAGCTCCGTGAGTTAGGCAAGCTACGTGAATGGAGTTAAAGTAAGCATATGTGGAGCCCAGGCCCAGCTTAAAAGTCGAAGTCCAACCATCAAAACGCACGACAAACAACTGTCGTGCAAATGTCGCATGCAGAAAATGCGAACGCGCGAGCACGATCTGATTTTTTTTTTGGGCGGGAACGAATCACGTGTGTTCAGTCTGTGGAAGGGCGATGCCCAGAACAGTGTTTTACACAGCCCATCGTCGTTCCAGTTTTGCTTCTTCCGAGCACGATTTCAAGTTGGATCCGCCTTCACTATTTTATATTTCGGTTTTAAGGGGAAGGTGAGGGGGGAACGAGGGGGGTCAGAGAGGGAAATGAGGGGAAGGAGAGGGCGGAACGGGGGCATGGAGGGGGCCTCGTAAGGCCATGTCGCATACTTCGGGTGAAGGTCGGAGGGGGCAGAGACGGGAAGGGAAGGGAATGGGAAAACAGTATCGCTTGAGTGCCGTAGCGATGGACAGGGCGATACGAATGCGAGGGAGCGAGGGGGGGTAGTTTATGGCTGACTCACCTTGAGCACGGGATTTAGAGCTCTGGGCGAAATGGGGAAGTGGCGAAATGGCGTGCGAGGCTCGCGGTGGAGACGCGTTCAGTTGGTGACGCGAGAAGCCGGCAGAACTGGGGGGGAGAAGTGGGGGAGAGCCAGTGGAAATGAGGGGGAGCAGTAAGGGAAATGAGAGGGAGAGTGTGAAGTGAGCGGGAGCGGTGGGGGACATAGAGCAAGGGAAGAGATGAGAGGAAGAAGGGGGGTCAATGGGGGGGAGACGGGGTGGGGATGAGATGAATAAAGGAGGGACATGAGAGGGAGAAGTGGGGGTAAGTGGGGGGAAGTGTGGAGGAGCAGTGGGGGAAATATCGAGGGCACAGGGGGGGGGGGGGGGGAAATGAGAGGTGGAAGGGCGGAAAATGGGAGGGAGAGAAGGGGGGGCTGAGGAGGTGTAGTGGGGGAAAAGAAAGAGGGAAGGTGGGCAAATGAGGGAAGAGGGAGGGGTAATGGGTCCGTGGGAGGAGGTTAGACGACGGGCTCCCCGCATTCATGGCGGCGCGACCATTCAAAGGTGGCTATTTGGCCTGCTCGACGCATGGGAGAGTGAGTTGCTGACGAAACAGCGACGAATGGGAGGCGAGCAGCATGTGAGGCGACCGCCTCGCGGAGCGCAGCCCTTGGGGCGAATTCGACATTCGCCCGCAGCGCGGGCAGTAGGTGAGGCCAGTAGAGGGTGAGCGTGAAGCTGGCGTCGCCCTTAGCGAGGCGAGATAGGTTACACGAGAAGCACTCGCATGCGCAAAAACGCCAGTGGAATCGCAGTGGTTGAGGCTTTTAGCGGTGAGGCACTAAGCGGCGAGGCACTAAGCGGTGAGGCACTAAGCGGTGAGGCACTAAGCGGTGAGGCGCGAAGGGGTGAGGCGCGCAGCGGGGCCTCATTAGGCCTAACCGCGACACCACCTTATCATAGTATGATACGCGAGTCGCTCGCGTCTCGCCTAATCGCGAGATGGATTAGGCACCACGAGCCGCTAAGGGGTACCGTATCATTAGGCCTTTTTGATACTCCAGTATGTGTCAGAACATTATAGCTTACGCTTTTGTGTAGGCTGTAGTGGGGTATCCCATAGGGGGTACAACCCAATTAGGGTTAGTACTTGTACCCACTTCATTCATAGTTCGTTCATTCTCGTTCTCTCTTTCTCATGGTATCGAGCAGGTTCCCTCATGGGAGCTGTTCCTAGGGCCCACCGATCTCTTTTTTTTTTTTTCCTGCCCGGGGCGCGTCCTGCCCCTGCCCGAAGCGTGCCTAGGGTCGCGCCCTTCTTAGCGGCCCCGTCGCTTCACCCTTAGAGGCCCGTCACGTCGCCCTTAGCGGCCCGTCGCGCCGCCCTTACGGTCGCGTCGCGCCGCCCTAACGGCCGCGTCGCGCCGCCCTAGCGGCCTCTCGCGGCCCCGATCAGCCGCCCTTGCGGCCCCGATCCGCCGCCCTCTCACCAGCGGCCCCGTCGCCGCCCTTCTCACGGCCCCGCCGTCCCGTTACACGGCCCCGCCGCCCTCACCTGCGGCCCGCCGCCCTCAACTGCGGCCCCACCGCCCTCAACTGTGGCCCCACCGCCCTCAACTGCGGCTCCGCCGCCCTCAACTGCAGCCCCGCCAGCCTCTGCTGCGGCCCCGCCGCCCTCAACTGCGGCCCCGCCGCCCTTACCTGCGGCCCCGCCGCCCTCTGCTGCGGCCCCGCCGCCCTTCCCTGCGGCCTTGCCGCTCTCACCTGCGGCCCCGCCGCTCTCACCTGCGGCCCCGCCGCTCTCACCTACGGCCCCGCCGCTCTCATCGGCGGCCCTGCCGCTCTAACCTGCGACCCCGCCGCTCTCACCTGCGGCCCTGCCGCTCTCATCGGCGGCCCCGCTGCTCTCACCGTCGGCCCCACAGCTCTCACCTGCGGCCCCGCCGCTCTCATCTGCGGCCCCGTCCCCTACTGCAGCGACGCCCGCCACCCGAGCTGCCCGACCCGCCCCACCCAGCCGAGCAGCCGACCGCCGCGCCGCCCTGCAGCAGCACCGCCGAGCCGCCCGGGCAACCGAGGAGCCGGACAACCGAACCGCCGAGCCGCCCAACAGCCGAGCAGCTCTGCAACCAAGCCGCACAGCAGCCGAGCCGCCCAGCAGCCCAGTAGCCGAGCCGCCGTACAGTCGAGCCGCACGGCCGCCGAGCCGCACTGCAGCCGAGCCGCCCAGCCGCCCAGTAGCCGAGCCACCCTACTACCGAGCCGCCCGAGCTGCCCTGTCCGGTAAGCACAGTGCCTCTTTTACTGCACTGCCCTCACCCTACTGTTGCACTGCTAGTCTACTGTGGTCATGGCTACCCCTAATGTCCTCGCTTTTGACGCTAAGGGTCGAGCCATTGACTTTGACGTCTGGGTAGATGACCTACAGCTGTTCTTACAGTGCGGTAGGGCAGACGGTCTCTCTCTCTTTGACATCACCTCTGGCGCCTCTCCTGCCCCCGCTGCTGATGCTGACGCCACTGTTTGCTCCCATTGGGCCACGGGCGATGCTGCTGCACGTCTTGCTGTGCGTCGCCACCTCCCTACCTCCGAGCGTTCGCACTTTAGTCAGTACAAGAGTGCTCAGACCTTGTAGGACGCTGTAGTTGCACGCTACTCCTCCCCTGCCACTACTGCACTGAGCCGTCTCATGCCACCGTACCTCTTCGCTGACCTTGCTGCCTTTCCCACAGTTGCTGACCTCATTACGCACCTCCGCACTAGTGACACTCGCTACTGCGCTGCGCTTCCTGCTGACTTCTGCGCCAAGAACCCCCCCCTTCTATGTATATCACCCTCTACTACATAGTCACCCGACTCCCTGACTCCCTTCGCGTAGTCAGGGACCACTTCCTCGCAGTGTGCCCCACCACTCTTACCGTTGACCTCCTCGAGAAGGCCCTCCTAGCGGCGGAGAAGAGCATAGTCGCTGTAGGAGCCTCTCGTGGTGACCCCCGCGCCCCTGTCTTTGAGGGGTGTTCTCCCTCCCCCCTCTTGCCCTCTGTTGATTCTGCTGCTGCGGCCGACCTCGTTGGTTTTGAGTCGGTCGCTGCTGCGTCTGCCCCTTCGGGGAAGCACCGCACAGGCAAGGGCAAGGGGGGCAAGGGCGCTGGAGGAGCTGGCAGGGGCCGGTGGAGGTGGCTGTGGAGGCGGCGGAGGGAGTGGGGGTGGTGGTGGGAGTGGTGGAGGTGGTGGGGATACCGGTGGCAGCAGTGGAGGCGGAGGCGGCAGCGGTGGCGGAGGGAACGGAGGCGGCGGTGGTAGCGGAGGCGGCGGTGGTGGCGGAGGCGGCGGTGGTGGCGGAGGCGGCGGAGGCGGCGGAGGCGGCGGAGGTGGCGGTGGAGCTGGTCGCGGGTCTATGCAGAGGAGTGGCTCTGATTGTGGTCCGCGCCAGTAGCAGTAGCGTGCTCGTGAGACCCTGTCCCCTCAGCAGCTCCGTGAGTGGTACACTGCACGCCAGCGGGGTGGGGGTTTTGGTCCGTGCACCCACGTCCTGCGCACCGGCGACCGTGCGGGTGAGCAGTGTGGGGGTGCGCACCCCACCCAGCACTGCTTTGGCCGCCTGACGGACGCGTGGCGTCACCAGTTCCCTGAGGCTATGGAGATCCCTCGCTGGGGAGAGCTGCCTAGGGCGGGAATTGCCATCTATGATCTTGATTTTGATGCTATCTTTTCTGCCATGTATGCTGTGACTATTAGTGATGAGGGTGACTGTTACCGGTGTTTCCCGCCCGATTCGGGCATTGAGAATGCTGCTCTAGGTACTGGTGAGGCTGCTGCCCTAGGTGCTTGCGACGCTGCTGCTCTAGGTGCTAGTGCGTCTGCGTCCTCAGGTACTGGTGAGTCTGCGCTCTCAGGTACTACGTCGGCTTCGGCCTCCCTCACCTTCACCCTTGACTCTGGGGCTTCTCGCTCCTTCTTTCGGGACCGCACCACACTCACGCTGCTTAGTCGGCCGGTTGCGGTGTCTCTGGCTGACCCCTATGGAGGTCCTGTCCTGTCTCACTTCTCCACAGTCCTCCCGTGTCCGGCGGCTCCCTCTGGCACCCTGTCTGGTCTCTACCTCCCCTCGTTCTCTACGAACTTGGTGAGTGGTGCTGACCTACAGGATGGGGGAGTGCACGAGTTCACTCCTGCCCGTCAGCGAGTGACGCACTGCACAGAGGCTTGCACAGGCCGACACCTGGCTACGTTAACAAGTCAGCCGGGGTCGAGCCTGTACACACTGACCACCGCGTCTCCTCCAGTTGCTGAGTCTGGTCGGGTAGCTGCGTCGGGTCAGGTGTTTGCTGCAGCATCCAGGTCTGGTCCTGAGTGTGCCCCCTGTTCGTGTCACCTTCTGTCTCACGAGACTCTCCTCTGGAACCACCGCCTTGGTCACCCCTCTCTGCTTCGTCTCAGAGGCATGGCCTCCCGTCTTCTTGTTTCTGGTCTCACCCGGTCCCTCCCTCCCCTTCCTCAGGGGCCTGGCCCTACCTGTGTCCCCTGTGTCGAGGGGCGCCAGCGTGCTGCCCCTCACTCCTCCTAGTTTCCTCCGACAGAGGCCCCGCTACAGACGCTTCACATGGACGTGTGGGGCCCAGCCCGCGTCCGTGGACAGGGTCACGAGCGCTACTTCCTGCTCATTGTAAACAACTACTCGCGTTACACCGCGGTCTTCCCCTTGCGCAGCAAGGGTGATGTCACTGAGGTGCTGATCGACTGGATCCGCGCAGCTTGTCTCCAGCTTAGGCAGAGCTTTGGCTCGGACTTTCCTGTTCTGCGTCTGCACTCGAACAGAGGTGAAGAGTTTTCCTCTGGCCTTCTGAGAGCCTACTGTCGAGCACGGGGCATCCGTCAGACCTTCACGCTTCCGGACTCTCTGCAGCAAAATGGGATTGCTGAGCGCTGCATTGGCATGGCCATGGGCGTCGCTCGTACGTCGATGATGCATGCGGCTGCCCCCCATTTTCTGTGGCCGTTTGCGGTGAGGTATGCGGTGCATCAGATCAACCTCCACCCCAGGGTCTCCAGGCCGGAGACCTCCCCAGCCTTGCTGTGGACGGGGAAGGTTGGCGATGCGTCGGCGTTCCAGGTCTGGGGATCTCGGGCGTTTGTCCGCGACTTGTCTGCGGACAAGCTGTCCCCTCGTGCTGCTCCTTGCGTCTTCCTGGGGTTCCCCCCTGACGCGCCTGGGTGGCAGTTCTACCACCCCACCTCTCGACGTGTTCTGTCCTCCTAGGACGTCACGTTTGACGAGTCGGTTCCCTACTACCGCCTCTTCCCCTACCGCACTCCGTCCCTCCCCCCCCCCCCCCGCTCTTCCTTGTACTAGGTCCCCCCCCGGTAGACCCCCTCCCCCCTCAGGGTCTTGCCCCTTCAGGTGTGTCCCAGGTAGACGCAGTCGAGCCTCTCGAGGTTACTGGTGACTCTGGTGCTGCTGAGGGTGCTGAGCCTTGGGGTGCTGAGACTGGGGGTGCTGAGTCTGGGGGTGCTGAGCCTGGGAGTGCTGAGCCTGGGGGTGCTGAGCCTGGGGGTGCTGAGCCTGGGGGTGCTGTGCTTGGGGGTGCTACGCTTGGGGGTGCTGTGCCTGGGAGTGCTAAACCTGGGGGTGCTGAGACTGGGGGTGCTGAGCTTGGAGTTGCTCCGCATGGAGGTTCTCCGGATGCTTCGTCTCTGCGGGAGCCACTCTCTCCACGGGAGCTGCGCGAGTGGTTTGCCCGGCGCTGGAGACGTGCTGCTGGAGCTGGAGGTTCTTCGGCTACTGAGGGTGCTGCTGTCGCGGGTCCCAGAGGTGCTCGTCATGGGAGCTCTGGAGCTCTCGGGCCTGCGGGTTCGACTGGGGCTGGTGCTACTGAGGGTGTTGGAGCTGAGACCACTGCTGGCGGTCCTGCTGGGGGTACTACTGGTGCTACTAGAGGTTCTGGAGCTGCTGGAGATGCTGCTGGAGAGGGTGCTTTTGCTGGGGGTACTAGTGCTCTATCTGCTGTGTCTGGCGTCCCCGCGCGGCCTCGGCCGTACTTCGTTCCACTCCTGCAGCAAGTTCTTGGTCTTCCACCTTCTACTGGTCCTCCTCCTTCTTCAGAGTGTCCACAGCCTGTCCCGTCACAGTTACAGTTGCAGCCTACCTCCCCTTTGCCTGCTCCTTCTCCCTACACTGGTCCTACTGGATGTCTTGCTGAGCGTCGTGAGGATGGGTCTCGCCCTGCGTTGCATGTCCGTGCTGCTCGCACTAGTGGTCGTGGTTCGCGTCAGCGTCCTCCTCCTATCCCTGGCACGCACCGGATGTCTCTGCGTCCGTCCACTGCTCCTCTGCGTGCCCCTTTGCCTTCTCCTCCTGAGTCCTCTCTTCCTACTCTTGCCGACCCGGAGTCGGACTCTCTTCGTGCTGCCAGTCCTACTGTCACGCGTCTCCTTGCTACTGTCGTCACTGACCCTTCTTTCGAGTCCACTGCTGCGTGTGCCCTAGTTGCTGAGCTCGTCGACTTTGCTGCTCGCTGTCGCCTAGACTACGCTGCTAGTCTTGTTGCTGAGTCTGAGTCTATCTGTCCTTTGTCCGTCGTGGTTGATTGTGCCCTTGGCACGGACGTCCTTGAGGACAGGCAGGAGGAGTTCCGGTGTCTGGCAGCTGCTTCACCTCATCTCGTGTCCGTACTGCTTACCCCTGAGGGAGACCCGGATGCACTTGACATCCCGACTCCGCGCTCTTACGCGGAGGCCGTAGAGGGTCCCTACTCCTCTCAGTGGCAGGCAGCTATGGACACAGAGATGGCTTCCTGGAAGTCCACAGGCACCTACGTTGACGAGGTTCCCCCGCCTAGGGCGAACATCGTCAGTGGCATGTGGATCTTTTTGGTGAAGCGGCCGCCGGGTTCTCCGCCTGTCTTCAAGGCACGGTACGTGGCTCGTGGCTTCAGTCAGCGGCAGGGAGTTGACTACTTTCAGACCTTCTCTCCCACCCCGAAGATGACCACTCTTCAGGTACTGCTGCACGTTGCTGCTCACCGTGACTACGAGCTGCACTTTCTCGACTTCAGCACAGCTTTCTTGCAGGGCAGCGTGCACGAGGAGATCTGGCTACGCCGCCCACCTGGCTTCACTGGGTTGTTCCCTCCTGGTACTCAGTGGAGTCTCCGGCGTCCAGTCTACGGTCTCCACCAGGCGCCACGTGAGTGGCACGACACACTGAGGACTACGCTTGCGGCACTTGGGTTTGCTCCTTCTACAGCCGACCCGTCGCTGTTTCTGCGCACCGACACCTCTCTGCCGCCGTTCTACATCCTCGTGTACGTCGACGACTTGGTCTTTGCCACAGTTGACACTGCTTGACTCGCCTACGTGAAGTCTGAGCTGCAGAAGAGACACACGTGCACCGACCTGGGTGAACTGCGCAGCTACCTTGGCTTGCAGATCACCCGGGACAGAGCACGCCGCACCATTACCCTGACTCAGTCACACATGGTGCAGCAGGTCCTTCAGCGCTTCGGCTTCACGTACTCCTCGCCTCAGGCCACTCCTCTGCCTACTCGCCACTCGCTCTCAGCTCTGCCTTCGGATGAGTCCGTAGAGTCGAGTGGCCCATACCCAGAGCTTGTTGGCTGCCTCATGTACCTGATGACCTGCACACGACTTGACCTTGCATACCCTCTTAGCATTCTCGCACGCTATGTTGCTCCTGGGAGACACCGACCAGAGCACATGGCTGCAGCGAAGAGGGTGTTGCGCTACTTGTGCAGTACGTCGGGCATGGGGCTAGTGCTTGGAGGGCGCAGTTGAGTGGTCCTCACTGGGCACGCAGACGCTTCTTGGGCTGACGACCAGGCTACGCAGCGGTCGTCACAAGGTTACACCTTCAGCCTTGGTTCCGGCTCTGTCTCGTGGCGGGCTACTCGCTCGTCTTCTGTTCTCGGCTCAAGTTGTGAGGCTGAGATCTACGCTGGGGCCATGGCTGCACAGGAGCTTCGCTGGCTCACCTACTTGCTGACTTACTTAGCTTCTTATATATATATATGCTCCTGCATGTGAACTGGCCTTCTGGCCTTGAACTTGTGCTCAGAATGTGTGGTGACTTTGTGATCCACCCTGAGCTTTGCTTTGCTTTGCTTGACTGGTCTTGTGACCCCCTGTTCTCCCCCACTTTGCCTGTGGGGGTGTGTCAGAACATTATAGCTTACGCTTTTGTGTAGGTTGTAGTGGGGTATCCCATAGGGGGTACAACCCAATTAGGGCTAGTACTTGTACCCACTTCATTCATAGTTTATTCATTCTCGTTCTCACTTTCTCAGTATGATACGGGGGTCGCTCTCAGCGGGGCGTTATGAGACGCGAGCACCTCGCTAAGGTAGTGTCGCTCGCTGCGGGTTCGGCGCTCAAGCTGCGGGATCGGCGAGAAATTCGCCGGCGACGGGGAAATGCGGCGCGCCTCTCCGAAGGCCATTCCTACATCTATTGCGCCTCATATGCACGAGTCTATGCATGAGAGAATGAGGTGTTTGTTGAGATTCTTACTCACTAATCCTGCTGCCAGCTTTGTGACACGTGTCGCCTTACCACCAGCGCTTCTTTTAGTGGTAGCGCTGCTCCTCGCCCCTTCTAGTCTACTTTTATGTAGATGTATCACGGCCTTACCTAGAAATTAGTCGCTTATCCTTGAGTCCCTCTAGGGGTTGGGTGTCGGGAGTATTTCTCGTGTTCGCTACTCTCAGCCTTCCAAATTTCGCCTGGCCTCTCGCCAAGCCCATTCGTTCTATTGGGGTTGGCTTTTGGTGGGTACTGTTCCAAAACCAACAGTACTTTCAAATGGACTATATATAATGTCCATGATTTTCTGGAATCAGTGTCACAATGAGCATTGGACTCCACTTGCTCTCAGAAGCTTCCCCCAATAAAGTTAGACCACAGGAGAGCCACAGTGAAGACGAGAAGCACCGACCAAACGATGACAATTGTGGGAACACGATCCCTCTTCCCAAGTAGACCCTTGGCGAATGGGTAAATATGGACGAGGACCCAGAAGCTAAACACTAGCTTGCCAGCAAGCTTCCCTGCAAATGAGCATATCCATGCACACAGGCACATCAAACCGGTAGAGGTTGGCATGTCAGTGGACCATGATGATAGACGAAGTAAATGGGGAGTGGGAGAGAGTGAGGTAGGGAATGAGTGGGAGCAAGAAATGAAATGGCAAAAATGTCAAAGAAATGTCAAAGCACGAAAGGCAAATGCTAAGAGTGATGGGGCAGATTAGCACTTACCCCATTCCTGTGACCCATCTGAGCTCATCGCTCGTCCAACCCCCACAATAATGCCCAGAATGTTGAAAAGGCCAATGAAGCTCCCAGGAAGGAGCAACCAGGAAAACTTGAAAGTATGCACCTCATCCACTTCTCCTTTATCTCCACCTTTTGACGTCAATGTAAAACTGATCTCCAACCCAGCAATGACTTTCAACAAACCCTGTGGAGGCATAGAGACAATGGGTTAGGAGGTAGGCGTGGAGAACCACTAGCAGATGGGCAAGCCAACTGCTACTGGCAAAAGATCAAATAGAGTTAGCTGTTAAAGTTCTTCTCTTGCCTGCACAACGGCTGCAAAATGGGAGCTTATCCCAGCAATCAACCAAAACTGTTCGTTCCTCCACCATGCTTCAAAAGAAACTTTGCTCCACTTCAGCTCCAGCACAGAGGATGCCAGAAACGACAGGATGAGTACAGCAAACCAGATTGCTGCAAAGCGATCCATCTGCAAGAGAAGAAGAACAACCAGGTCAACAGCAGAGAACGTTAAAACCCCAAACCAATCAGGAGCACAAGACGAGCATTGTCAGCAGTGGTGCCCAGTCAGCAGCGGTCAGAGGAACCCAAGATTTTGTGACACCAAGTCCTCACCGTTGGGACAAAGAAAAAGTCGGTAAGCCGGACAAGGGGTGGCAGAAGACAGTACGAGAAGATCGCCACACTAGTAAATGGATAGAAAGCGTTGTTTGCATACCTGCATCATTCAAAAGAAGAAGATCGTCAGCCCAAAAAGTCATACCATAATGTTGACAAGAAAGCCAACCACTCACGCTATCCTTTGTCGGAGTTTCAGCTTAGTGCCCCACTGAGACCACAATGGATTTCTTCCACTGAAGAAAATCTCTACAGCTCCTGTTGCCTATCTCTCAACTTGGTGCAGACGATCTGTCATGTTCAGTGGAGCAGACCCCTTGAATGCAGCACGGTCTGGATCACAATAAGCAGAACGCCACCCTCGTGTGTGAATTTTCATCCCTGTAAGAATGTCCTCAGTGACTGAGCCATACATCCAGCCCACTGTCTTGCCCCAATCCGTGTTGGCCTCATAGTCACAGCTGATGGTAAGAACAACATCACTAAGTATAGATCTTTGGCTTAAAGGCTGCTCCTCAACATCTCCTGACAGGTTCTCATCGCCAGTTACGGTGTTGACAAAATGGGCACAAGCACCCAGCCTTGCTGGAAGCTTGGGTTTCTTCACCAGTTGAGTGGAATCTGTTATGAGTACAGTAAAGAGAATGTCATCAGTCTGGAAGGAACGTGCAAGAAAAAACACTTGCCAATGCCAAAATCTGGCATACCCTAATCATTCGATTCATGTGCATCCAACGACTCTTCCGGTGTCTTTCGGGGAAGGCAGCAGCAGCATAGGTAGATCCACAGACCATTCTTGGCTTTCTTTGACATGCCAACCTTACTTGGATTTGGAGAGGGCCTGAAAGAATATAGAGAGGTTATTGTTACTGTGACGTACAATCAGATGCACTTTAAAGGAAGCAGATCCCTGATTACAGAGTCACTTACACGGCGACGGAAAAAGTATCCTGTTCCAACGTACACAGGCCCTTGCTGCCCATCGAGACCTTTCATGTTGGTGTCAAAGAACACTATGTTATGGTTTGCATAACGATCATTCCTGTCAATTCCATCAAAACGCTGGGGGAACTGCACGAAGCCTGTAGTGTAACCTTGTATGGGATCCAAGAAGAAGCAAAGCGCCTGCAGGACACCAAATATATCAGTTTCCTTGGTCGACCAAGATAGCAGTTCAGCAATCATCACAACATACATCGCAAAAAGCATCAGAATTGTTGATGTAGTGATCGCAGTCCAAGTTCATCAGCACAGCACCGTTAGTGATCAATCCGCTGGCTCTCAAGAGAGCATTCATCGCTCCTGCTTTCTTGTTGTGATCATGTCCAGGTCTCTTTTCCCGTGAAACATAGGTATCATTCCTGCTTTCGCGCTTCCGCATCGCCAAAGGTGTCTTCGTGTGCTTATCTCTCCTTCCATGCACAGGGCTTCCTTTTTCATGTAGTTGTACTTCATGTTCTCTCAATAAAATTAGCAGCTTACATTACCTGTTTATCTCTGCGTAGGCTAAAGGGTCACCAGTTTCATCAAGAGGTAGCTTTAAACGACATGCTCGTGCCTGGAATCCATTCAGCTCAGAGTTCTTCTCGTTCTCATGTGCAACGGATCGCTACCTACATACGCCTCGTTAATGAGTTACGTTTTCTTGGTTGCAACACTGTGTTGAGCAGACAGGAACTGTCATGGCACCATCCTCTGGTGCTCTGTCAAGAAAAAAAACATCGCCTAATCAAAATAACGCTATGTTCGAGATCGACCCAGAGCTCGTTGCTGCTTTTCAACGCAACATGATGGTACGTAATTTTAGTATTCATAAGTAGACTTGGGACTTTGTTTCTAAGTCATTGGCATGCCATGCCATGTAGTACCATGCCATGCAGTGCCATGGAATGCCATGTCATCTCATCCCATCCCATCCCATCCCATCCCATCCCATCCCATCCCATACCATCCCATGCTAAGTCAATAGCCAATGAGAAACAGCAGGAGGAACAGGGAACGCGAAGAGCACGACCAGAGAGGATAGTGGGATGACAGGGAGCAGGGGACCTTGATGGGCCAAGCTAAGGCAACAACCGGGGGTTATAACACAACCATGGGTGGACTTCCAGGCAGGGCAGGTATGGGATGGGATGGGATGGGATGGGATGGGATGGGAGCACACATGCTGAACGTGGCAGCTGGTTGGTTGACAATTCACATGAATCCACTACGAAGAAATGCATAATCACATCATTTCAATTCATCCCCACCTCTGTTTCACGGCACAGGGACGCCAGCATGAGCTGATCCAACGACGGTTGGACGAGATCCGACGCATCCAACGGCTGAGATGCCCCACCGCTCTTCCCACTGCCCCCCACTGTTTCCCTCCAGCATTGTAGTGCGAGCGACGCCTGTGCTGCTGCTGTCTGTTGGCAAGACGGGAAGGCGGGGCGAGACGGGGGGAGGGGGTGGGAGGGGAGGGGGAGGGAGGGAGGAGAGTGGAAGGGCAGAACTGTCAAACATTATATATGGTGTTGTAGTTGTTTAGGCTACAGTGGGTTAGCCTATAGGGGGTACACATTTCTAGGTTTTCATACTTGTACTCATTTCACTCTTAGTTCATTCCTTCTTGTTCAACATGGTATAGAGCAGGTCCTTCCTAGGACCGATTTTTTTTTTAGGGCCCACCACTACCTACCTACCTACCTACCTACGCCCTAAGGCGCCTCGGCTTTCACGCCCCTAGAGGCCCCATCGGCCCCGCGCTCTCGCACCTAGAGACCTCGGTCGGCCCCGCGCTCGCTTTTAGAGGCCCCGAATCGGCCCCGCGCTTACCCCTAGAGGCCCGCGTCGGCCCCGCGCTCGTCCTTAACGGCCCCGAATCGGCCCCGCGCTTACCCCTAGAGGCGCGCGTCGGCCCCGCGCTTGTCCCTTCCGGCCCCGATCGGCCCCGCGCTTGTCCCTCACGGCCCCGATAGGCCCCCGCGCTCGCCCTTAGAGGCCCACGTCGGCCCCGCGCTCGTCCCTTACGGCCCCGATAGGCCCCGCGCTCGCCCTTAGCGCCCACGTCGGCCCCGCGCTCGTCCCTAATAACCCCACCCACTCCCCGCGCTCGCCCTTAGCGGCCCCGAACGGCCCCACCCAGAATGAGCCGCCCGAACCGAGCAGCCCGAACCGAGCCGACCCGAGCTGCCCAGCCCTAACGGAACCGAGCCGCCCGACCCGAGCAGCCAGCCCTAACCCAACCGAGCCGCCGAACCGAGCCGCCCGAACCGAGCCGCGCCACCTGACCCGAGCCGCCTGAACCGAGCCGCGCCTCCCGACCCGAGCCGCGCCGCCCTACCTATACCGAGCCGCGCCGCCCTACCTGTACCGAGCCGCGCCGCCCTACCTATCCTACTGCTCCTACTGCTTTTCCTACTGCTGCTACCATGGCTAGCCCTCCTGTGCTAGCCTTCAATGCTGAGGGCCGCCCACTGAAGTTCGACACCTGGCTTGATGACCTACACCTCTTCCTACAGCTCACTGCCAAGGAAGACATCTCGCTGTACGATCACGCCTTAGGCCACGCTACTGCTCCTGCTGCTACTGCTGACAGCACTGCTCGCTCACAGTGGCAGACTCGTAACGCCCATGCTCGCTTCGCGATTCGCAACTCTCTGCCGATAGATGAGCGCGAGCACTTTGGGTAGCACAAGACTGCGCAGGCACTGTACACTGCTATCGTTGCCCGCTACTCCTCACCGGCCTCTGCCGCTCTAGGCCGTCTCTCTCTTCCCTACCTGTTCCCCGACTTAGCTTCCTTCCACACTGTCGAGGGGCGGCAGCGCGCCGCTCCTCACTCCTCCTCGGCTCCCACGACGACTGCTCCTTTGCAGACGCTCCACATGGACGTGTGGGGCCCAGCCCGCGTCCATGGTCAGGGTCAGGATAGGTACTTCCTGATAGTTGTTGACGACTGCTCGCGCTACACCACGGTCTTCCCCTTGCGCACCAAGGGTGAGGTCCCTGATGTTTTGATCCCTTGGATCCGCAGAGCTCGTCTCTAGCTCAGCGAGCGTTTCCGCTCGGACTTTCCTGTCCTGCGCTTGCACTCTGACAGAGGTGGTGAGTTCTCCTCCGACCTCTTGGCAACCTACTGTGCTGAGCACAGCATTGAGCAGTCGTTCACGCTTCCGGCCTCTCCACAGCAGAATGGGGTTGCGGAGCGCCGCATTGGCCTGGTCATGGAGGTCGCTCGTACCTCCTTGATCCATGCGGCTGCCCCCCACTTTCTGTGGCCGTTTGCGGTCCGGTACGCTGCGCATCAGCTCAACCTCTGGCCCCGTGTCTCCTTGCCGGAGACCTCGCCCACACTGCTGTGGACGGGGGAGATGGGCGATGCGTCGCGTTTCCGGGTCTGGGGATCTCGAGCTTTTGTCTACGATTCGGCTGCGGACAACCTCTCCTCTCGTGCTGTTCCCTGCGTCTTCCTCGGCTTTGTTCCGGACGCGCCTGGTTGGCAGTTTTACCACGCCACCTCGCGCCGGGTCTTGCCCTCTCAGGACGTCACTTTTGACGAGTCTGTCCCCTACTACCGCCTCTTCCCCTACCGCACTGCCCCGCTCCCACCCCCGCCTCTCTTCCTCGCGCCAGGTGCTGCTGTCGTAGACACCCTCCCCCCTCAGGGTGCCCCTCCCTAAGGTGTGTCTCAGGTAGACCCGGTCGAGCCTGTTGAGGTTGCTGTCGACTCTCATCCTGCTGGGGGTGCTGAGCCTGGGGGTGCGGACTCCGGGGGTGCTGGGCCTGGGGGTGCGGACTCTGAGGGTGCTGAGCCTGGGGGTGCGGACACTGGGGGTATTGAGCCTGGGGGTGCTGAGCCTGGGGGTGCGGTGACTGGGGTTGCTGAGCCTGGGGGTGCTGGGTCTGGGAGTTCTGACTCTGGCGGTGCTGGGCCTGAGGGTACTACACCTGGACGAGACCTCTCCTCGGAGCAGTTGCGTGAGTGGTACTTACAGTACTGCAGCCTCCGGTGAGGTACCTCTGGGACCAGGCGCATTGCAGGGACTGGTGCTGGTACTTCTCCTCCTAGTCGGGAGCTCCCCTCTCGTGCGCGGATCCGTGAGTGGTACGAGCGCCAAAGCACACTTCGGAGTGGTGCGCCTTGTCTCACAGACCCGGCTGCTGCTGGTGCTACGGACCCGGGCGGTGGAGCTGCTGCTGGTGCTGAGGACCCGGGCGTTGGGGCTGCGGCTGGTGCTGAGGACCCTGGTGTTGGAGCTGCTGCTGGTGCTGCGGACCCGGGAGTTGGAGGAGCTACTGGTGCTGAGGACCCGGGCGTTGGAGCTGCGGCTGGTGCTGTGGACCCTCGTGTTGGAGTCCCTGCTGGTGCTGAGGACCCGGGCGTTGGAGCTGCGGCATGTGCTGTGGACCCTGGTGTTAGAGCCACTGCTGGTGCTGAGGACTTGGGCGTTGGTGCTGAGGCTAGTACTGAGGACCTGGGCGTTAGAGCTGCTGCTGGTTCTAGTACTACTGCTGGGGGTACAGGTGCTGTCCCTGCTGTGTCTGGAGTCCCCGCGCGTCCTCAGTCGTACTTCGTTCCGCTCCTTCAGCAGGTTCTTGGTCTCTTGCCTCCTCCTGGTCCTCCTCCCTCAGCGTGTTCACAGCCTGTCCCGTCACAGTTACAGTTGCAGCCGGCCTCCCCACTACCTGCTCCTTCTCCTTACACTGGTCCTACTGGAAGTCTTACTGAGCGTCGTGAGTCTGCGTCTCGTCCTGCGTCGCCTGTCAGTCCTGCTAGCGCTAGTGCTCGTAGTTCGCGCCAGCGTCCTCCTCCTGCCCCTGGCACGCACCGGATGTCTCTACGTCCGTCTACTGCTCCTCTGCGTGCCCCTTTGCCTTCTCCTCCTGCGTCCACTCTTCCTGCTCTCGCCGACCCTGCGTCGGACTCTCTTCGTGCTGCCAGTCCTACTGTCACGCGTCTCCTTGCTACTGCAGTCACTGACCCTTCTTTTGAGTCTTCTGCTGCGTCTGCCCTCGTTGCTGAGCTCGTCGACTTTGCTGCTCGCTGTCGCCTAGACTACGCTGCGAGTCTTGTCGCTGAGTCTGAGTCTGTCTGTCCTCCATCCGTCGGGGGTGCGTGTGCCCTTGGCGCGGACGTCCTTGAGGACAAGCAGGAGGAGTTCCAGTGCTTGGCCACTGCTTCACCTCATCTCGTGTCCGTACTGCTTACCCCTGAGGGAGACCCGGATGCACTTGACATCTCGACTCCGCGCTCTTACGCGGAGGCGATAGAGGGTCCCTACTCCTCTCAGTGGCAGGCAGCTATGGATGCAGAGATGGCTTCCTGGAAGTCCACAGGCACCTACGTTGACGCTGTCCCCCCTCCTGGGGCGAACATCGTCTGTGGCATGTGGATCTTCAGGGTGAAGCGGCCGCCGGGCTCTCCGCCTGTCTTCAAGGCACGTTACGTGGCTCGTGGCTTCAGTCAGCGGCAAGGAGTTGACTATTTTCAGACCTTCTCCCCCACCCCGAAGATGACCACTCTTCGGGTACTGCTGCACGTTGCTGCTCACCGGGACTACGAGCTGCACTATCTCGACTTCAGCACAACTTTCTTGCAGGGCAGCCTGCACGAGGAGATCTGGCTGCGCCGCCCACCTGGCTTCACAAGGTCTTTCCCTCCTGGTACCCAGTGGAGTCTCCAACGTCCAGTCTACGGTCTCCGCCAGGCGCCACGTGAGTGGCACGACACACTGAGGACTACGCTTGCGGCTCTTGGGTTCGCTCCTTCTACTGCCGACCCGTCCCTGTTTCTGCGCACCGACACCTCTCTGCCGCCGTTCTACATCCTCGTGTACGTCGACGACTTGGTCTTTGCCACAGCTGACACTACTGGACTCGCCTACGTGAAGTCCGAGCTGCAGAAGAGACACACGTGCACTGACCTGGGTGAACTGCGCAGCTACCTTGGCTTGCAGATCACCCGGGACAGAGCACGCCGCACCATTACCCTTACTCAGTCACACATGGTGCAGCAGGTCCTTCAGCGCTTCGGCTTCACGTACTCCTCGCCTCAGGCCACTCCTCTGTCTACTCGCCACTCGCTCTCAGCTCTGCCTTCGGATGAGTCCGTAGAGTTGAGTGGCCCGTACCCAGAGCTTGTTGGCTGTCTCATGTACCTGATGACCTGCACACGACCTGACCTTGCATACCCTCTTAGCATTCTTGCACGCTATGTTGCTCCTGGGAGACACCGACCAGAGCACATGGCTGCAGCGAAGAGGGTGTTGCGCTACTTGTGCAGTACGTCGGGCATGGGGCTAGTGCTTGGAGGGCGGAGTTCAGTGGTCCTCACTGGACACGCAGACGCTTCTTGGGCTGACGACCAGGCTACGTAGCGGTCGTCATAGGGTTACACCTTCAGCCTTGGTTCCGGCTCTGTTTCGTGGCGGGCTACTCGCTCGTCTTCTGTTCTCGGCTCTTGTTGTGAGGCTGAGATCTACGCAGGGGCCATGGCTGCACAGGAGCTTCGCTGGCTCACCTACCTGCTGACCGACCTTGGAGAGCCGCCTTGTTCTCCTCCAGTCCTGTACGTCGACAACAAGGCAATGCTGGCTTTGTGTCGAGAGCAGAGACTGGAGCACAGAACAAAGCACATTGCTCTCCGCTACTTCCTTGCTCGTGAGCTACAGCAGCGTGGTCAGTTGCGACTTGCGTACGTGGCCTCTGAGGCCAACACTGCTGATGTCTTCACCAAGGCACTTCCGCCTTGTGATCATCAGCGCTGCTGCACCCAGCTGGGTCTTGTGTCTGTCTTGCCTCACTTGCTCTCCTCTTGACCCTCTTTGTACTGTTACATATATATATTACTGCTCTTGCTTGTTTAGTCTTATATATATATATGTACTCTTGCATGTGAACTGGCCTTGTGGCCTTGAACTTGTGCTCGGATTTTGTGGTGACGTTGTGATCCACCCTGAGCTTGCTGTGCTTTGCTATGCTTTACTTGACTGGTCTTGTGACCCCTAGTTCTCCACCACTACGCCTATGGGGGTGTGTCAAACATTATATATGTTGTTGTAGTTGTTTAGGCTACAGTGGGTTAGCCTATATGGGGTACACATTTCTAGGTTTTCATACTTGTACTCATTTCACTCTTAGTTCATTCCTTCTTGTTCAACAAGAACGTGAGCTTTTGCTCTTGCCATGGCTCTTCCCACTACAGCCTGCACCGTGCTGCCTGTTGCTTTCCCCCATCAGTGCAGAGCACCAGGCGCCTGTGCTGCTGTTGTCTGTTGCAAGGGGAAGGGGTGGGTGGAGGAGTAGATTGTGCGAAGGGAAGAGGTGCTCCTTCACACCAATTCGCACCCCTTTACCTCACACTCAAAAGTCATCACCAAATTGAAATGTCTCGAAACTGTCCTGAAAGATTCTTTCCGAATACTTTCGGGACAGTTTGAAAAGTGTCTCGAAAGACACTTTCGAGACTAAGTGAAATGTCCCGAAAGGGTCACGCCCAACTGTCTCGAAAGTGTCTTTCGAGACACTTTTGGGACACATTCGAGACCTCTCTTCCTATAGCATTGAGGACTCTCCCACTGACAGATTCGGGACGTCTCTGGGTTTGCTTGTATTGCAACTGCCTCTCTTGCGCTTGGCCTTAAAGCCCCATTATATTTAAACAGGACATTAATACAATGTTTATACAAGAAAACACTAGGAACGCTAATGCATAATTCTTGCACCATGATGTATACAAATTGCCACAACTTCCAAAACCATAAGGCTCAAATTTATTATCTGGCATAACACAAAAACACAGCAACATTTAAGTAGTGGCTTCAATTGAGTCATACGGTAATAAACGTTGTGCAGACATCAAGTAATCAATATTACCCTTGAACCGACGAAGTTGTTAGAAGACAATTACAAAAATGAATTGATCCAATTATAATATATTGTACCGCAACATAGGCATATAGTATGCTGGAAAACATCATTTGTCAGTTATTGAGGTTAGAGAACAAAGCTCCAGAACAGAATGAAAAAAAACTTACCGTCGACGAAAACATTTGTGAAGATAGGTAGATAATGATAGTAGCCATAGTTAGGACTAACCTAGCTAGGCAAGAAGAAGTTAGGCAAAAAAAAGAGGGCTTGTACTAGCAAGCAATGAGATACAAATATGAAACCCTAAGGGGTTATACTCGCTATAGAGTACCCCACTGCAGGCTAGATAACAAATATAACATTCTGACACACCCCTATAGCCAAAGTGGGGTGTAATCAGCAGAGCAAGCAAAACAGAACAAGCTCAGGGTGGATCACAATGTCACCACACAGTCTGAGCACAAGTTCAAGCAGTAGTAGTATAAAGTTCACAGTTATAAGCAAAGCTAGAGGTAGTCACAACGGGCAAGTGAGGAGGAGGAGAGAGACTGAGAGGAGAGGAGATAGGAGGCGACGGATGAAGCTGCAGACACACGGGCAACAGGAGGCAGACTGGCACAGCGGCTACCGGACGAAGCCCCCGGACTACAGGTGCTGCAAGCGACACATCGGCATCCTCCATTCAGCTTCCCCAGACTGTCTTACTCCCCCTGGCACACACCCACTGCTACACCGCTAGCTCTCCTCCCCTTCCCCCCCCTTTAGTATCACTCCACCGGCTCCACCACAATCACCCCCCCCTCAGCGGCAGCTGCAGCACAAGGAGACGGAGGAGGAGGAGGAACAGGGAGTGGTACTGAGGAGGGTCACCCCCATACCCCTCACCCCCAAACCCTAAAGTAGGAGAATGGGGAGTAGGAGGGGTAGGGCGGTAGTAGAGGGACTGGGAACAGCGGGGAGGGCAGGGAAGGTAGGAAACGGGCCCACCACGGGCCTGGTAGGGACGCCTGAGCCGCGCGCATGCAACCCGAGCCGCGCGCGGGTCGGGTGTCTCCCGTACGGGCCGCGCGACGGCCTGGCGCAGTCCGTACGGGCCGCGCGCGGGCCTGGCGCAGCCCGTACGGGCCGCGCGCGAGCCTGGCGCAGCCCGCACGGGCAGCGCGTGGGTCTGGTGCAGTCCGTACGGGCCGCGCGCTGCCTGTACGGGCCGCACAGAGGCCACGACGGGCGACGGGGGGCGACGCGGAGGTCCCCGTCGCCCGTCACAGCGCCTCCCGGGAGCGGCGCGCGGCGTGACGGGGCAGAAACCCGCCGCGCGCCTCGGGGCCCACGGCGGGAAGAGAACCGCTGCGCGCCTCGGGGCGCACGGCGGGCAGAAATCCGCCGTGCGCCCTGGGGCGCACGGCGGTAAGGGAAATTAGTAGTTGCAGCGGAAGAATCGTGGTTAGGCACACAGGCCAGGAGCATACTGCTCTGATCACCATGTGAAGATAGGTAGATAACGATAGTAGTCATAGCTAGGACTAACCTAGCTAGGCAAGAAGAAGTTAGGCAAAAAAAAGAGGGCTTGTACTAGCAAGCAATGAGATACAAATATGAACCCTAAGGGGTTATACTCGCTATAGAGTACCCCACTGCAGGCTAGATAACAAATATAACCTTCTGACAACATTGACATCTCCTTTTAGCAAATTCTGTTTAGACAGGTCTTACAATCAAACAACGTTGACACACCAAACATTTTTGGGTACGGTACAATAAAATAACAATGTTCAAGAAAATGAAATTGCAAGAAAACGTACAAGTGAAGTAAATCATTCATCGTGTTGAATCGTACGAAACGCCATGATTCCTTTCCAACGTCATTGAGAAGATGTGACTTGCTATCCTGATTCAATGCCACGGAAAAACGGATGAACTGATGGGAAAGCCAGTTTGAAATGTGACACGGTAACATGGTAGGTGATGTAAGCAATGACGCGAGATGAGAGAGACTTCAAGGAACTAAATAAATAATCGTCAAAATCATGGTTCTAGTTACGAAAGACGAGTTAGAACAGGAGTGTAATTAATGACAAACGAAGACTGCCGGTAATATAGTGATTTAAGGGCGTAAATGTTAGTGGAAGTGTTGAACAGAATTAACAAGTCGAGCCTACTAGGCTGAACTAGTAGTTACTGGGAGACACAAGAGCTGAGCAGCAAAAAACAAAGTGAAGAACAAAAGGTGACGAGAGAACAACCCCTTCTTCTAGCAACAAGCCTGGATCGTTTTACGGTATATGAATGGGTTATAGTAGTTTCGTATCGGTGATCGAAATGGGGTTCACACCATGAAGTGGACCTCACAGGTGGTTGAATATTTTAGTTATGTGGTGGACCTTTGGCAGTGACGCGATTTCTTTTAGTGCACGTGGACGATTTCGGCACTGCTGGCAGGTGCCACGTATTCCCTTAGCCGACATGTGGCGCGAAAATTTGATTAAAAATATTTATATATTAATTGGAGGTATAAACCTCGAGTTAGCTCGTAGCGCAGTGGTCTTGTACTTTCAACATTGTCCGAAATTGTTGAGTTCGATTCCCCATCGAGGTTCTTGATGCTAAGCAGAAAAGCAATATTTTTTGTTTTTTTGTACTTGTTTTGAGTGCCAGTTTTTGTAACAAACAACTACTGGTAACATTGTGGGATTATGATTACCACCAACATTGTGGTGTACTTTGAGAAGAATAGAACGAGAATGAATCAACTATGAATGAAGTGAGTACATATAGGAAACCCTGGTTGGGTTGTACCCCCTATAGGACACCCCACTATAGCCTACACAAATATATATAAGCTATAATGTTCTGACACACCCCCATAGGCAAAGTGGGGGAGAACAAGGGGTCACAAGACCAGTCAAGCAAAGCAAGGCAAAGCTCAGGGTGGATCACAAAGTCACCACACATTCCGAGCACAAGTTCAAAGGCCAAGAGGCCAGTTCACATGCAAGATCACATATATAGATATAAAAGAGGCTAAGCAAGCAAGAGCAAGAGTATATATATATGTGAGAGTACAAGCAAGATCAAGAAGTGAGCAAGTGAGGTAAGACAGGCACAAGGCCCAACTGAGTGCAGAAGCGCTGATGATCACAAGGCGCAAGTGCCTTGGTGAAGACATCAGCAGTGTTGGCCTCAGAGGCCATGTACGCAAGCCCCAACTGTCCACGCTGCTGTAGCTCACGAGCAAGAAAGTAGCGAAGAGCAATGTGCTTTGTCCTGTGCTCCAGTCGCTGCTCTCGACACAAGGCCAGCATAGCCTTGTTGTCTACGTACAGGATTGGAGGAGAACGAGGCGGCTCTCCAAGGTCGATCAGCAGATAGGTGAGCCAGCGAAGCTCCTGGGCTGCCATAGCCCCGGCGTAGATCTCAGCCTCACAACTGGAGCCGAGAACAGAAGACGAGCGGGTAAACGCCACGAAACAGAGCCGGAACCAAGACTGAAGGTGTAACCCCGTGACGACCGCTGCGTAGCCTGGTCGTCAGCCCAAGAAGCGTCCGCGTGCCCAGTGAGGACCACTGGACTCCGCCCTCCAAGCACTAGCCCCATGCCCGACGTACTGCACAAGTAGCGCAACACCCTCTTCGCTGCAGCCATGTGCTCTGGTCGGTGTCTCCCAGGAGCAACATAGCGTGCAAGAATGCTAAGAGGGTATGCAAGGTCAGGTCGAGTGCAGGTCATCAGGTACATGAGGCAGCCAACAAGCTCTGGATACGGGCCACTCGACTCTACGGACTCATCCGAAGGCAGAGTTGAGAGCGAGTGGCGAGTAGGCAGAGGAGTGGCCTGAGGCGTGGAGTACGTGAAGCCGAAGCGCTGAAGGACCTGCTGCACCATGTGTGACTGAGTCAGGGTAATGGTGCGGCGTGCTCTGTCCCGGGTGATCTGCAAGCCAATGTAGCTGCGCAGTTCACCTTGGTCAGTGCACGTGTGTCTCTTCTGCAGCTCGGACTTCACGTAGGCAAGTCCAGCAGCGTCAGCAGTGGCAAAGACTAAGTCGTCCACGCACACGAGGATGTAGAACGGCGGCAGAGAGGTGTCGGTGCGCAGAAACAGCGACGGGTCGGTAGTAGAAGGAGCAAACCCAAGTGCCGCGAGCATAGTCCTCAGTCTGTCGTGCCACTCACGTGGCGCCTGGCGGAGACCGTAGAGTGGACGCCAGAGACTCCACTGGATACCAAGAGGGAAAGACCCAGTGAAGCCAGGCGGGCGGAGCAGCCAGATCTCCTCGTGCAGGCTGCCCTGCAAGAAAGCAGTGCTGAAGTCAAGAGAGTGCAGCTCGTAGTCACGGTGAGCAGCAACGTGCAGCAGTACCCGAAGAGTGGTCATTTTCGGGGTGGGAGAGAAGGTCTGAAAGTAGTCAACTCCCTGCCGCTGACTGAAGCTACGAGCCACGTAACGCGCCTTGAAGACAGGCGGAGAACCCGGCGGCCGCTTCACCCTGAAGATCCACATGCCACTGACGATGTTCTCCCCAGGAGGGGGGACAGCATCAACGTAGGTGCCTGTGGACTTCCAGGAAGCCATCTCTGCATCCATAGCTGCCTGCCACTGACAGGAGTAGGGACGCTCTATCGCCTCCGCGTAAGAGCGCGGTGTCGGGATCTCAAGTGCATCCGGGTCTCCCTCAGGGGTAAGCAGTACGGACAAGAGATGCGGTGAAGCGGCTGCCAGATACTGGAACTCCTTCTGCCTGTACTCGAGGACGTCCGTGCCAAGGGCACACTCACCCTCGACGGACGGAGGATAGACAGACTCAGACTCAGCAACAAGACTAGCCGCGTAGTCTAGGCGACAGCGAGTAGCAAAGTCGACGAGCTCAGTAACGAGGGCAGACGCAGCAGAAGACTCGAAAGAAGGGTTAGTGACGATAGTAGCAAGGAAACGCGTGACTGTAGGAGTGGCAGTACGAAGAGAGTCCAACTCCGGGTCGGCAAGAGCAGGAAGAGAGGACGTAGGAGGAGAAGGCAAAAGGGCACGCAGAGGAGCAGTAGACGGGCGCAGAGACATCCGGTGCATGTCAGGGAGAGGAGGAAGACGCTGACGCGAACTGGGACCACTAGCACGCGCAGTACAAACAGGCGACGCAGGATGAGACGCAGGCTCACGACGCTCAGTAAGACCTCTAGTAGGTCCAGTGTAGGGAGAAGGAGCAGGTAAGGGGGAGGCAGGTTGTAGCTGTGGCTGCAACAGGATAGGGTGTGGACTCTCTAAGGAAGGACGAGGACCAGTAGAAGGTGGAAGACCAAGAACCTGCTGCAGGAGTGGAACGAAGTACAGTCGAGGCCGCATGACGACGCCAGACACAGCAGGGACAGCACCAGTACCCCCAGCAGGAGCACCCGCTCCAGCAGCACCTCCAGCAGCTCCAGAACCTCCAGCACCACTAGGAGCACCCTCAGCAGGGCCGCCTGTGGTAGTCTCAGCGCCGACACCCTCAGCAGCACCAGCTCCTGTTGAACCCGCAGGCCCAGCAGCTCCAGTACTCCCAGTACGAGTACCTCCAGACCCCGCGACAGCAGCACCCTCAGCAGCCGAAGAACCTCCAGCACCAGCAGCACGCCGCCAGCGCCGGGAAAACCACTCACACAGCTCCGGTGGGGAGAGTGGCTCTCAGCGAGACAAAGCACCCGGAGAACCTCCAGGCGAAGAACCTCCAGGCTCAGCACCCCCAGGCAAGACACCTCCAGGCGTAGCACCTCCAGTCGCAGCACCCCCAAGCTCAGCACCCCCAGGCTCAGCACCCCATGGCTCAGCACCCCCAGGCTCAGCACCCCCAGGCTCAAGACCCCCAGGCTCAGCACCCCCAGGCCCCGCACCCCCAGGCTCCGCACCCCCAGGCTCAGCACCCCCAGTCTCAGCACCTCTAGGCTTAGCACCCCCAGTCTCAGTACCCCTAGGCTCAGCACCCGCAGCAGCACCAGAGTCACCAGTGACCTCCACAGGCTCGACCGCGTCTACCTGGGACACACCTAAAGGGGCAGGACCCTGAGGGGGAAGAGGGTCGACCGGGGGGGGACCTGGTACCAAGAAGAGCGGGGGTGGGGGGAGGGACGGAGTGCGGTAGGGGAAGAGGCGGTAGTAGGGTACCGACTCGTCGAACGTGACGTCCTGGGAGGAGAGAACACGGCGAGAGGTGGGGTGGTAGAACTACCACCCAGGGGCGTCGGGGGGGAACCCCAGGAAGACGCAGGTAGCAGCGCGAGGGGACAGCTTGTCCGCAGACAAGTCGCGGACAAACGCCCGAGATCCCCCGACCCGGAACGCCGACGCATCGCCAACCTTCCCCGTCCACAGCAGGGCTGGGGAGGTCTCCGGCCTGGAGACCCTGGGGTGAAGGTTGATCTGATGCGCCGCGTACCTGACCGCAAACGGCCACAGAAAACGGGGGGCCGCCGCATGCATCATACACGTACGAGCGACGTCCATGACCATGCCTATGCGGCGCTCAGCAATCCCATTTTGCTGCGGTGAGTCCGGAAGCGTGAAGGTCTAACGGATGCCTCGCGCATGACAGTAGGCACGCAGAAGGCCAGAGGAGAACTCTCCGCCTCTGTCCGAGTGCAGACACAGAACAGGAAAGTCCGAGCCAAAGCTCTGCCTGAGCTGGAGACGAGCCGCGCGGATCCAGTCGATCAGCACCTCAGTGACATCACGCTAACAGCGCAAGGGGAAGACTGCGGTGTAACGCGAGTAGTCGTCAACCACCAACAAAGAAGTAGCGCTCGTGACCTAGTCCACGGACGCGGGCAGGGCCCCACACGTCCATGTGCAGCGTCTGCAACGGGGCCTCTGTCGGAGGAAACTGGGAGGAGTGAGGGGCAGCACGCTGGCGCCCCTCGACACAGGGGACACAGGCAGGGCCAGGGCCCTGAAGAAGGGGAGGGAGGGACCGGGGGAGACCAGACACAAGAAGACGGGAGGCCATGCCTCTGAGCCGAAGCAGGGAGGGGTGACCAAGACGGTGGTGCCATAGGAGAGTATCGTGGGACAGTCGACGACACGAACAGGGGGCAGACTCAGGACCAAACCTAGACGCTGCAGCAAACACCTGACCAGACGCAGGGACCCTACCAGACTCAGCAACTGGAGGAGAAACAGTGGTCAGTGTGTACAGGCTCGACCCTGGCTGACGGGTAAACGTAGCCAGGTGGCGACCTGTGCTAGCCTCTGCGGAGTGTGTCACCCGCTGACGAGCAGGATTGAACTGGTGGACACCCGCATCCTGTAGGTCAGCACCACTCACCAGGTTTGTAGAGAACGAGGGGAGGTAGAGACCAGACAGGGTGCCAGAGGGAGCCACCGGACACGGGAGGACTGTGGAGAAGCGAGACTGGACAGGACCCCCAGAGGGGTCAGCCAGGGACACCGCAACTGGCCGACTAAGCGGCGTGAGTGTGGTGCGGTCCCGAAAGAAGGAGCGAGACGCCCCAAAGTCAAGGGTGAAGGTGTGGGAGGCCGAAGCCGACGCAGTACCTAAGAGCGCAGACTCACTAGTTCCTGAGAGCGCAGCCTCACCAGTACCTGGGGGCACAGACGCACTGGCACCTAGAGCAGTAGCCTCACTGGCACCTAGAGCAGCAGTACCAATGCCCGGGTCGGGCGGGAAACACCGGTAACAGTCACCCTCATCACTAATAGTCACAGCATACATGGCAGCAAGGATAGCATCAAAGTCAAGATCAAAGATAGCTACACCAGCCCTAGACAGCTCTCCCCAGCGGGGGATCTCAGTGGCCTCCGGAAACTGCTGGCGCCAAGCGTCCGTCAGGCGGCCAAAGCAGCGCTGGGCGGAGTGGGCACCCCCACACTGCTCACCCGCGCGGTCGCCGGTGCGAAGGACGTAGGTGCAGTGACCAAAACCCCCACCTCGCTGACGCTGCGTGTACCACTCACGGAGCTGCTGAGGGGTGGGGACGTCACGAGACCGCTGCTGCTGCTACTACTGCTGGCGCTGACCACCCCCAGTGCTGCTCCGCTGCGAAGCGCCACTCCGACCACCTCCACCACCTCCACCTCGGCCGCCTCCGCCTCCACCGCCACCTCCGCCTTCGCCAGTAACGCCACCGCCACCGCCGCCTCCACCTCCACTTCCGCCACTAGCACCTCCACCCCCTCCACCACCTCCACCGCCACCCCCACTCCCTCCGTCACCGCCACCTCCACCTCCACCGCCCCCGCCAGCTCCACCCGCGCCCTTGCCCCCTTTGCCTTTGCCAGAGCGGCGTCTCCCGCTAGGGGCGGACGCCACACCGACCGACTCAAGACCAACGAGGTCGGCCGCAGCGGCAGAGGCGACAGAGGGCAACAGGGGGGAAGGAGAACACCCCTCAAAGATGGGGATGCGAGGGTCACCACGAGAAGCCCCTACAGCGACTATGCTCTTCTCTGCCGCTAGGAGGGACTTCTCGAGGAGGTCTACAGTGAGTGTGGTGGGACAGACCAAGAGGAAGTGGTCCCTGACTACACGAAGGGAGTCAGGGAGGCGGGTGACTATGAAATAGAGAGTGATGTACATGGGGGGGAGGGTTCTTGGCGCAGAAATCAGCAGGGAGCGCAGCGCGGTAGCGAGTGTCACTAGAGCGGAGGTGCGTAATGAGGTCAGCGACTGTGGGAAAGGCAGCAAGGTCAAGGAAGAGGAAGGGTAGCATGAGGCGGCTCAGTGCAGCAGTGGCAGGGGAGGAGTAGCGCGCAACTACAGCGTCGTACAAGGTCTGAGCACTCTTGTACTGACTAAAGTGCGCGCGCTCAGCGGTAGGCAGGTGGCGACGCACAGCAAGACGTGCAGCAGCATCGCGTGTGGCCCACTGGGAGCGGACAGTGGGGTCAGCATCAGCAGCAGGGGCAGGGACGGCACCAGAGGTGAGGTCAAAGAGAGAAAGACTGTGTGCTCTATCGCACTGTAAGAACAGCTGCAGGTCGTCGACCCAGACCTCAAAGTCAATGGCGCGACCCTCAGCGTCAAAAGCTAGGACACTAGGGGTAGCCATGACAGTAGTCGACAGTCTCACCAGACAGGACGGGTCGGGCAGCTCAGCAGCACAGCAACACGGCAACACAGCAGCTCGGCCGGCCCAGCAGCAACAGCAGCTCCGCGGGACCAGCGGCTCGGCTCCTCAGGCGACTCGGGCGGCTAGGGCGGCGCAGGCGGCTCGGGCGGCTCGGGCGGCTCGGGCGCTCAGCGGCACAGGCGGCTCGGGCGGCTGGGTGTCACAGCGGCGTACGGGCGGCGTAGGGCCGGGACGGCGGCGTGCGGCAGGGACGGGTGGCGCACGGGCAGTGTGTGGCTGGGACGGCGGCGCACGGCTGGGACGGGTGGCGCACGGGCGGCTGGGAGCGGGGCCGGGACGGACGACGCACGGGCGGCTTGGGGCCGGGACGGTGGCGAGGGGCCAGGACGGGCGGCGCACGGGCGCCTAGGGGCCGGGACGGCTGTGCGCGGCCGGGACGGGCGGCGCACGGGTGGCTTGGGGCCGGGACGGGCGGCGCACGGCGTCGACGGGCTAGAACGGGCGGCGCGACGGCGGCGTGGAGCCTGACGGATGGCACACGGGTGGCGTGGGGCCTGACGGGCGGCGCGACGGTGGCGTGGGGGGCCTGACGGGCGGCGCACGGGTGGCGTGGGGCCGGGACGGGCGGCGCACGGCGTCGACGGGCCGGGACGGGCGCCGCACGAGCGCCTGAGGGTGGCGCGACGGTGGCTCGGGGCCTGACGGGCGGCGCGCGGGCGGCTAAGGGTGGTGCGCGGGCGGCGTGGGGCCTGGACGGGCGGCGCGCGGGCGTCTAGGGGCCGAGAATGGCGGCGCGCGGGCGACTAAGGGCGGCGCGCGGGCGGCTAAGGGCCAGGACGGGCGGCGCGCGGGCGTCTAAGGGTAGGTTGACAGAGTGAAAGAGAGAGCCCGGAGCGCGCTCCGGGCAGAAAAAAAAGTTCGAAGTGGTGGTGGGCCCTAAGCACAGTTCCCACAGGGGAACCTGCTCGATACCATGAGAAGAATAGAACGAGAATGAATCAACTATGAATGAAGTGTCAGTAGAGCTACACTGTGAGATCCCCGATCGATCCTAGGGGGGGTTACAGGCGCGTTTGCCTGGGGGGTTATGGGCGCACTGACCCGCTACTGAAACAAGCCCTTTTATCCCAATGGTCTAGTGGTTGGGATTCTGACATGGTATCAGAGCGGTCTCGGGTTCGATTCCCGGTGTATGCACATGTAGGCCGTTGCCGCTGTGCTTAGTCCTGGGCCTCCCAGTGTGGGGGGGTGTCAGTAGAGCTACACTGTGAGATCCCCGATCGATCCTAGGGGGGGTTACAGGCGCGTTTGCCTGGGGGGTTATGGGCGCACTGACCCGCTACTGAAACAAGCCCTTTTATCCCAATGGTCTAGTGGTTGGGATTCTGACATGAAGTGAGTACATATAGGAAACCCTAGTTGGGTTGTACCCCCTATGGGATACCCCACTATAGCCTACACAAATATATATAAGCTATAATGTTCTGACATACTTATATTTCGTAATGAAATATTCCAGAAGGGTACAACACGAACGAAAATCATAAACAAAATCTACACTGGATTATGATTACCACCAACATTGTGGTGTACTTATATTTCGTAATGAAATATTCCAGAAAGGTACAACACGAACGAAAATCATAAACAAAATCTACACCCAACGCAATGGAACCGACATCGACGGGCATCGAACCTGCGTCTTCTGATCGTGTCGCAGTTCTAACCTTCCCAGGCCTGGGCAGATTACGGCACAAGTGACTTTTGGGACATGTTGAAATGTAGCGCAAATGAAGACGAAAATGTCCCGAAAGTGTCTTTCAACATAGTTTCGGGACGGATTTGTGTCTGTTCTGGGACAGAATGGTTTCGGGACAGATTGGGGACCACGCAATTTTGGTGATGGTAGGAGAAACCAACCACTCAAAAACCACCACTCACCACCGCTCACCACCACTCAACACCACGCACTCACCACCTCTCATCGCCACTCACTGCCTGTGGGTTCTGGTGCAACAGCCGAGCCGCCAGCAGCTCCAGCCAATGGGAGCGCGCCACATCAACGGCCCAGGAGCTCCCCAGAAGCAGGTCCAGCAGGGCGAGCAGCGCCCTCTCGGTGGCAGGCGAGTCTGCCGCGGCCCAGAAGGGGCTGGCCTTGAGCCGAGCCAGACGGTTCCTCCAATGGTCGCGATGCTGAGAGTGGGAGGAGTTCGGGGAAAGGGGTAGTCAAGGTCAGCAGTGCGAGCAGTGCGAGCAGCGCCCTCTCGGTGGCCAGCGCATCTGCCGCGGCCCAAAAAGGGCTTGCCTTGAGGCGTGCGAGACGGTCGCGCCAATGGTCGCGATGCTGGAAGCGGGTTTGGGGTGAGAGGGGTGAGAGGGGTGAGAGGGGTGAGCTTCCCAGCAGCAGGGCGAGCAGGTCCAGCAGCGCCCTCGCGAGCAGGACCACCGCGAAAGCTGGCGCCATAAACGGGCATCGCGAAACTTGGGTTTCTGGTTTTCCAACCGAAAGCCAGTCGTTGACAACTGGAGGGGTAAAACCAATCGTCAACGCCTCGCAAACCTGTCCAGTTGGCCAGTAGGTTTCGACATCCCAGTTTTCGGGCGGCTCATTTGCGTGTTGCCAGGTATTTCATCGGAATGTTGGTTGACACCAACCAATCACTGAGACACGGGAGGCGAGCCTCCGGCTTGGCTGAGGTTGGGAAATGCCCCAGACGCTAGAGAACCAATTGTTTGATTGGAGGTTCCGAGGTGTTGGGGCTTCGACAATGTGGGACGAAGACATCGTATGGGTGACCTGTTAATGAGACATTCAGGCACATGTACATGTGGCATGTAGAACGGGAATGAATTTCAATTAGATGCTGGTTTTTTAATGGTGGCCATTATTTATTTCAATGTACTTATTAAGTGTGCTATGAACGGTGAGTTACATGTATGCGAAACTTGCGAAGATAATTTAGCCCGTGAAGTATAAATGATATGAGTGTAACAATGTTAATTAGATTATCACATTCAGAGATTGGTACATATAATATGTATATGATGGACTGTAACCACGTGTTACAGGATTTGTCGAAGGAATTGGCGCGCGAAATGGAAGTGTTAGGACGAGGCACCTCTAGAAATTTTGCAGTGTCGATTGCACGATCGCTGATTGCACCGCGCTGAATGTCTCTGAAAGCATTCAAAATTCACTACACCATTTATTACTCCGCAAAAAATCGAACATGCGCAGGTTCGGTCGCATGTACGGTGATACAAGGGTCAGGTCCTTATCATGTCGGTGGGCTGGCACGGATTTGCAGGATTGTAGAGAGGCGCGAGAAAATGTACACGTGGCCCAGTTTCCACGCGTGTGCACTATTACACTCGCATCAATTTCGGCGATCCAAGTTCGATCAGTCACTGCACTGAAAACCTGCTATTACAGTCTAAAACTTCCTGACCTTTTTAAAACCCTGCTTTGTGTTAATGATCAATGGACACGATTGTCTCCGTTCAGATTTCAGGCAACGCACATTACCCAATCACAGGAATTCGACGGCAGAATGTGTGTATGAGGTTGACCCAGGGTGATGCCGTGGCAATATAGTATGGTGAAGAAATGACATCGTGTCCCGAAATTGACGCGTGGAGTTGCACAGTGACTCTGACAGCACAGAATTACCACCCAATGATACCCAACAGCCAGATTCAGGGCAAGTCATTTTCATTTCATTTTTCCTCAATACCCATCCCGACCTATCTGGAAACTGATTTGGCCGTTGTAGAACGCGAGAAATCCCACTAAGCCGCATTCAAACGAACGAAAAAGACCCACCCTCAGAGTACGCGAAGGTGCATCCCAATGTTTCTTCTGGTGCATCCCACATGCACCCTTCCCATCCTCTGCTCGCATTCACAGATCAGTCATTCAGTTTTTTTGTCATTTGCTCCATAGCTGTTTCACGCACGTTCCCCTACTCCCTCCATGTCGCCTACTTAACAAAAATAGTTTCATAGGCTCAGTCTAGCTGGCGTCGAGGGCACTGTTTCTCTCGACGTCATCAATCTGAAATCGCGTGCAGGATATTCTCAGGTAATCAGAAATCCTTTGCATTTTTTTCATGCTTTTTTTTTTTCCAGATCTGTAGTTTCCTTAAAATCTGAACAATGTAGGTTTCGTCCGTAGTATCTCGAGTATCTGTGTTCGGCGCGAATGTTCACACTGCCCCTTATCATGCTGCCGTGATTTCGCGTTATTTTCCTTGAAGATCCTTCTTCATCGTGTTATCTGTGCCATGTTGAGAATGGTTAACCACCCTGCCTGTACACTATGTCTTTCCAGGTGTTTTGCTGCTACCGCAACTACATTTCGACACCTAGAGGTAAGCCAGCATTGCAGGGAGCAATAATACATCGGTGCTCTGCTTATCTTGCTGAGATGTTTGTTTTTCTTTTTCTTTTTTTCCTCTTATGGATAATTGTGTATATGAGCAGCAGGGTTTCGTGCCTTCCAGGCTACAATCACTAACATTTCTTATGGCATTTCGTGTACCTGCAGGTCTGCTGAAGGTGTTTCAGCCGAAGATTGTTGCTTAGGGACTTCTAGATGTAGGCACATTGAGGATTGTGATCTGAGTTGTGTCTATCATATACACTTGCATTATACCAGTTTATAAAGTTGGCAAGATCCTACTTGGCAGAATGGAAGAAGGGGGGCATTATCGATGTGACGTGAAGGACTGCATTGCAAAATTTCCTGCTTCGTTGGCAAAGGCATGGCATATGTCGAAGGGAAAGCACAAGTTCAAGGCTCCTGATGCAACTCCAGAGCTAAGAAACGAAAGCAGCCAGGGCGGAGCTGCAGAGGCGCTCCAAGCTGCAGCAGAGCGCATTCGCACGAGAACAACTAAACGTACCCGCAGTGAAGCGCAGGCAGAGAGTAGTCGCATGGCAGAGGACGTGGGCGCTGCAAAGATGAACGAGGACCCAACAGGGTATCGCTTCTCCTCCGGTGGTGACACATCGAAGGTGGATCCCGACGCACGCGTATATCGTTTTGTAAGGACGGTTGCAGGAGGTTCCGGACTCTCAAGGGTGGATATCAAGGAGTTGATATCCATCCTCATAGAGGTGTTGAGCAATCCCGGGCGTCTAACCATAAATTCCCTTGCCGCATTTGATGGCTACGAGAAGTTGCAACTCGCCGATGCCAATTCGCACCCTTTCGAGCAGGTTAATCTTGCGAAGGAGGGGGATTTGGTGCCGGTGATCATGTGGCGTCGTTCTGCACTGAACTGCGTGGCAAGCCTATATGAGAACGTGGCGAACGCGGACGGCTTCGTTGTGAAACCACCGCCACCCAACAGAGACCATGAAGCTAAGCGCATATACAAGGGTCCTGAGACGGGGAGCTGGTGGCGAGAAGTCCAGGCCGAATTGCCACAAGGGGCTTCAGTAGCTGCGGTGATTATATACTCCGACGAAACGACACTCACCATCGATGGAGGACTCAAGGGATGGCCAGTGTACATCTCACTGGCCAACATTGCTTCGGGTAATTGTTGGAAATCGCCCGGCCATCGACTTGTCGCTCTGTTACCCGACGACGACGGCGGCTTCTACGCGAAAGGGAATGAAGAGCGTCGGCGGCTTGAAGTGTTCCAGGAGGCCCTAAATCTCATCATGGAGGACTTAAAGGCCGGGCAGTACAAGTAAGTGCGTTATTCATGCGATTACACCTTGTTTTATGCATGCAATTCTCGCCGATAGATACTCGCGCTTGTGATGTTTCACTAACGACGAGCTGCGTACATTTTCATTGCTTGTGCAGTGGTATGATACTCACGGACCCATATGGCATTCGTCGAAAGGTTTATCCAATGACGTACGCGTACGTCGGCGACTACCCAGAGCAGTGCAAGGTCGCCGGAACCAAGTCGGGCATCAAGACAAAGTTCCCATGTCCGAGATGCGCCGTACCAAAGGAGGAGCTCAAGAACATGGAATACCCATTGGAGTACAGGAGGGAGGAGCGTCAGAAGCAGCTTGTTGGCGAGATGGAGCGTGCGTGTACGAAAGAAGCGCGCACGGACCTCGAGCGTGCACACAGTACCCACTGCATTCATGTAAGTGACGTCGCGTTTGCACCTAGGGTTTCGATATGCTGTTGCATATGTTATGCAATGGTGTTGGTGTGATGGCTGGGATTCTTACAGGTAATTTATCACAACCCATCCGTTTGTATATGCGCAGAGCGCATTGTGGGGACAACGATTTGCTGATATGGATTTTGCCAATCCTTTTCGGAAAATCACATCCGACTTCATGCACATGTCACTGCTGGATGTGTACAAGCACATCTTAGAAGGTCTCAAGTCGAAGCTCAGTACAGAGAAGCTCCAAAAACTGGATGCCGCACTCAAGACCATCACCCAGTATAGCAGACAGTCATTTTTTCGACTACCGGCGCTCTCCGACGGATACTTCAGTGGGAATGGCACTTTCAAGGCCTTCCATCATCAGGCAGTCATGCAAGTGCTACCAGTGCTCTTGTTGATGGTCAAGGTGGATGGCAAAACGATCCGAGCAGTGGAGTTGTTCTGCCACTAGCATTCCGAGGCGTGGCATCGGACGTACCACGATGACGACTCGTTGGAGAACCTCGACAACCTCACACGCACGTGAGTAAAAGTGGTTGTGATTGCTTGTCGTCCGTACTTGCCGCTGTATGGTTGTTCGGTTGCATCCTTAAATGTTTTCCTGTATAGTAATGTATCACTGATCACCGTTTACGTTCATATACGTGCAGGTTGGTACCGATGCTCATGACGGAGTTTGAGGCGGACCAAAAGTCGCACTTCAACGTCCCCAAAATTCACGCGATGCTGCATGTTACCGACGACATCAGGCGGCGAGGCATCCCAATTCACTACTGCACGGATGTATATGAGCATGTGCACGTCGCCATAATGAAGCGGCCGTACCGCGCGTCGAACAAGAGGAACGCCGAGGCAGCGATCACTTGACGCTGCCTCATTTCCGCGCTAATCGAGAAGATGACCGCGTCCATCGAGGAGGCCAGCGACAATCAAGCACGATGCGTTGCTCTGCAACAGGTTCGTGCATTGGGGTGTGTGTGTGGGAGTGTGTGTATTTGTGGGTGTGTGTGCGACTGTGCGTAAGTGTATGTGTGTGTGTGCACGAGTGTGCGCGTGTGTAGGGTGTGTGTGTGTGAGTGTGTGTGTGTGTATGTATGTGGGTGTGTATGTACGGGTGTGTGCGAGTGTGTGTGCGTGTGTATGTGTGAGTGCGAGCGTGTGTGTGTGTGTGTTTGTGTGTATGTGTGCGAGTGTGCGGGTGGGGATGTGTGTGTAGGAATGTGTGTATTTGTACGTGTGTGCGAGTGTGCGTGAGTGTATGTGTGCGAGTGTGCGGGTGGGGGTGTGTGTGGGGGGGTGTGTATGTGTGAATATGTATGAGAGTGTGTGTGTGCAAGTGTGTATGTGGGGGTGTGTGTGTACGTGCAAGTGTGTGTGTGCGAGTGTGTGTGTGTGTGAATGTGTGTGTATGTATATGCAAGTATGTGTGTATGAGTGTGTGCAAGTGTGTGTGTGTGTGTGTGCAAGTGCGAGCGTGTGTGTATGTGTGTGTGCAAATGCGAGTGTGTGTGTGTATGTGTGCGAGTGCGAGTGTGTGTGTGTGTGTATGTGTGCGAGTGTGTGGGTGGGGGTGTGTGTGGGGGGGTGTGTATGTGTGAATGTGTATGAGAGTGTGTGTGCGACCGTGTATATGGGGGTGTGTGTGTACGTGCGAATATGTGTGTGGGAGTGTGTGTGTGGGAGTGTGTGTATGTGTATGTGTGTGCGAGTGTCTGTGTGTGTGTATGTGCAAGTGTGTGTGTGTATGAGTGTGTGCAAGAGTGTGTATGTATACGAGTGGAAGCGTGCGTGTATGTGTGTGTGTGCGAATGCGAGTGTGTGTGTGTATGTGTGTGTGTGTGCGAGTGTGTGTATGTGTGTATGTGCAAGTGTATGGGAGTGTGTGCGTACGAGTGTGTGTGTGCGTATGTGTGTGTGAGTGTGCGTGTGTGTATGTGTGTGTGTGTGTGTGTGAGAGTGTGTATGTGGGTATGTGTATGTGTGTGTGGAGGGAGTTGTATGTGTGGGTGTGAGTGTGTGTGTTTGCACATCCGTCGAAGACTACACGAGGATTTGTTTCTCTCATCACTTGAGATCTAACTGTAGTTATTGGCTTTATTTGTGTGAGAAGGCAATCGAGAGCAGACGTCCAACAGTGTCAGCATTGTCATCACGACTGGTGCTCGGGGATTCAAACAACAAGAACTTCAAAGCGTACCGGGCGAGCGTTCCGGCCGACTTTCGACTTCTGGAGGGGACCATTAAAACGTACCTTAATGGAGAGCTTCCTGGCGAGCATACTAAGGTGCACTACCATCGCGTGATCGAGGTGCACTCTGGTGTCGCTTGTCAGAACTTTATAGCTTATGCTATTGTGTAGGCTATAGTGGGGTATCCCATAGGGGGTACAACCCAATTAGGGTTTCCTATTTGTACTGACTTCATTCATAGTTCATTCATCCTCGTTCTAGTTTTCTCCTGGTATCGAGCAGGGTCACTCGTGGGAACTGTTCCTAGGGCCCACCGTCTTTTTTTTTCCTGCCCGGAGCGCACTCTGCCCCTGCCCGAGTCGTGCTCCCCTCTCTCTCGGACCCTAGTGGCCCCCTTTAGCCGCCCGTCCCGGCCCTTAGACGCCCGCGCGCCGCCTGTCCTGGCCCCTAGACACCCGAGCGCCGCCCGTCCCGGCCCCTAGACGCCCGCGCGCCGCCCGTCCCGGCCCCTAGACGCCCGCGCGCCGCCCGTCCTGGCCCCTAGACGCCCGCGCGCCGCCCGTCCCGGTCCCTCGACGCCCGCACGCCGCCTGTCCCGGCCCCACGCTGCCTGTGCGCCGCCCGTCCCGGCCCTGCGCCGCCGTCCCCGCCCTACGCCGCCCGTACGCCGACCGTCCCGGCCCCGTGCCGCCGTCCCGGCCCCACGCCGCCCGTGCGCCGCCCGTGCCCTGGCCCGTCGCCGCCCGTGCGGTATTCACCCCGGCCCCAAGCCGCCTGTCCCGGCTCTTCGTCGCTCGTACGCCACCTGTCCCTGCTCGTCACCTACTGCATCGCCGAGCCGCCCCCCACTGAGCAGCCGAGCCGCAGCCGAGCTGCCGACCAGCCCAGCAGCCCAGCCGCCGAGCGTTCGAGCCGCCCTTCTTCCGAGCCGCCCGGTCTGCACAGTCCGGTGAGCACAGCTCCTTCTGTCACTTCACTGCCCCCCACCCTACTGCTTGCACTACTGGTCGTCTAGGGTCATGGTTACTCCTAGTGTCCTCGCCTTTGACGCTGAGGGTAGGGCCATTGACTTTGAGGTCTGGCTAGATGACCTGCAGCTGTTCTTACAGTGCGATAGGGCAGACAGTCTCTCTCTCTTTGACCTCACCTCTGGCACTGCCCCTGCCCCTGCTGCTGATGCGGACGCCACTGTTCGCTCCCAGTGGGCCACGCGCGACGCTGCTGCACGTCTTGCTGTGCGTTGCCACCTCCCTACCTCTGAGCGTGCGCACTTTAGTCAGTACAAGAGTGCTCAGACCTTGTACGACGCTGTAGTTGCGCGCTACTCCTCCCCTGCCACTGCTGCACTGAGCCGTCTCATGCTACCGTACCTCTTCCCTGACCTTGCTGCTTTTCCCACAGTCGCTGACCTCATTACGCACCTCCGCACTAGTGACACTCGCTACCGCGCTGCACTCCCTGCTGACTTCTGCGCCAAGAACCCCCCCCCCCCATGTACATCACCCTCAACTACATAGTCACTCGTCTCCCTGACTCCCTTCGCGTGGTCAGGGACCACTTCCTCTCAGTCTGTCCCACCACTCTCACTGTCGACCTCCTCGAGAAGTCCCTACTAGCGGCCGAGAAGGGCATTGTTGCTGTAGGGGGCTCTCGTGGTGACCCGCGCACCCCCATCTTTGAGGGGTGTTCCCCTTCCCCCCTTCTGCCCTCTGTTTCCTCTGCTGCTGCGGCCGACCTCCTTGGTCTTGAGTCGGTCGGTGCGGCGTCTGCCCCTAGTGGGAGACGCCGCCCTGGCAAGGGCAAGGGGGGCAAGGGCACTGGAGGAGCGAGCGGGGGCGGTGGAGGTGGAGGTGGCGGCAGTGGGGGGAGTGGGGGTGGCGGTGGGGGTGGAGGTGGGGGTGGAGGGGTCGGTGGCGGCAGTGGAGGCGGAGGTGGCGGCGGTGGCGGCGGTGGAGGAGGCGGTGGAGGTGGTGGCGGCGGTGGAGGCGGTGGCGGAGGCGGCAGCAGTAGCGGAGGCGGCGGAGGTGGCGGAGGCGGCAGGGGTGGCGGTGGAGCTGGTCGTGGGTCTTCGCAGAGGAGTGGCTCCGGTGGTGCCATGCGCCAGCAGCAGCAGCGCGGTCCTGAGGGCCTGTCCCCTCAGCAGCTCCGTGAGTGGTACACGCAGCGTCAGCGTGGTGGGAGCTTTGGTCCCTGCACCTACGTCCTTCGCACCGGCGACCGCGCGGGTGAGCAGTGTGGGGGTGCCCACACCGCCCAGCGCTGCTTTGGCCGCCTGACGGACGCTTGGCGTCAGCAGTTCCCGGAGGCCAGTGAGATCCCCTTGTTGGGGAGAGCTGTCTAGGGCAGGAGTAGCTATCTTTGAGCTTGACTTTGATGCTATCCTTGCTGCAATGTATGCTGTGACTATTAGTGATGAGGGTGACTGTTACCGGTGTTTCCCGCCCGACCCGGGCATTGGTACTGCTGCTCCAGGTGCCGGTGAGGCTGCTGCTCTAGGTGCCAGTGCGTCTGCGCCCTCAGGTACTGGTGAGTCTGCGCTCTCAGGTACTACGTCGGCTTCGGCCTCCCTCACCTTCACCCTTGACTCTAGCGCTTCTCGCTCCTTCTTTCGGGACCGCACCACACTCACGCCGCTTAGTCAGTCGGTTGCGGTGTCTCTGGCTGACCCCTCTGGGGGTCCTGTCCTGTCTCGCTTCTCTACATTCCTCCCGTGTCCGGCGGCTCCCTCTGGCACCCTGTCTGGTCTCTACCTCCCCTTGTTCTCTACGAACCTGGTGAGTGGTGCTGACCTACAGGATGCGGGTGTCCACCAGTTCACTCCTGCGCGCCAGCGGGTGACGCACTGCACCGACGCTAGCACAGGCCGACACCTGGCTACGTTTACCCGTCAGCCAGGGTCGAGCCTGTACACACTAAACACTGCGTCTCCTCCCGCTGCTGAGTCTGGCAGGGTAGCTGCGTCAGGTCAGGTGTTTGCTGCAGTGTCCAGGTCTGGTCCTGAGTCTGCCCCCTGTTCGTGTCGTCTCCTGTCTCACGAGACTCTCCTCTGGCACCACCGCCTTGGTCACCCCTCTCTGCTTTGGCTCAGAGGCATGGCCTCCCGTCTTCTTGTGTCTGGTCTCCCCCGGTCCCTCCCTCCCCTTCCTCAGGGCCCTCGCCCTGCCTGTGTCCCTTCTGTCGAAGGGCGCCAGCGTGCTGCCCCTCACTCCTCCCAGTTTCCTCCGACAGAGGCCCCGTTGCAGACGCTTCACATGGACGTGTGGGGCCCAGCGCGCGTCCGTTGACAGGGTCACGAGCGCTACTTCCTGCTCGTTGTTGACGACTACTCGCGTTACACCACAGTCTTCCCCTTATGCAGCAAGGGTGATGTCATTGAGGTGCTGATCGATTGGATCCGCGCAGCTCGTCTCCAGCTCAGGCAGAGCTTTGGCTCGGACTTTCCTGTTCTGCGTCTGCACTCGGACAGAGGCGGAGAGTTCTCCTCTGGCCTTCTGCGAGCCTACTGTCGTGCACGAGGCATCCGTCAGACCTTCACGCTTTCGGACTCACCACAGCAAAATGGGATTGCTGAGCGCCGCATTGGCATGGTCATGGACGTCGCTCGTACGTCCATGATGCATGCGGCTGCCCCCCATTTTCTGTGGCCGTTTGCGGTCAGGTACGCGGCGCATCAGCTCAACCTTCACCCCAGGGTCTCCAGACCGGAGACCTCCCCAGCCCTGCTGTGGACGGGGAAGATTGGCGATGCGTCGGCGTTCCGGGTCTGGGGATCTCGGGCGTTTGTCCGCGACTTGTCTGCAGACAAGCAATCCCCTCGTGCTGCTCCTTGCGTCTTCCTGGGGTTCCCCCCTGACGCACCTGGGTGGCTGTTCTACCACCCCACCATTCGCCGTGTTCTGACCTCCCAGGACGTCACGTTTGACGAGTCGGTCCCCTACTACCGCCTCTTCCCCTACCGCACCCCGTCCCTCCCTCCACCCCCGCTCTTCCTTGTCCCAGGTCCCCCCCCGGTAGACCCCCTCCCCCCTCAGGGTCCTGCCCCTTCAGGTGTGTCCCAGGTAGACGCAGTTGAGCCTGTCGAGGTTACTGGTGACTCTGGTGTTGCTGCGAGTGCTGAGCCTGGGGGTGCTCCGATTGGGGGTGCTGAGCCAGGGGGTGCTGAGCCTCGGGGTGCTGCGAGTGGGGGTGCTGAGCCTGGGGGTGCTGCGACTGGGGGTGCTGAGCCTGGGGTACTGAGACTGGGGGTGCTGAGCCTGGGGGTGCTGTGGCTGGGGGTACTGAGCCTAGGGGTGCTGCGAGTGAGAGTGCTGAGCCTGGAGGTGCTACACCTGGAGGTCCTCCGGGGGCTTCGTCTCGCCGGGAGCCACTCTCTCCGCCAGAGCTGCGCGAGTGGTTTGCCCGGCGCTGGAGGCGTGCTGCTGGAGCTGGAGATTCTTCGGATACTGAGGGTGCTGGTGCTGCGGGTCCCGGAGGTGCTCGTGCTGGGAGTACTGGAGCTGCTGGGCCTGCGGGTTCGACTGGAGCTGGTGCAGCTGCGGGCGTTGGTGCTGAGCCTCCCGCCCGTGGTCCTCCTGGGGGTGCTACTGGTGCTGCTAGAGGTTCTGGAGCTGTTGGAGGTGCTGCTGGAGCGGGTGCTCCTTTTGGGGGTACTGGTGCTGTCCCTGCTGTGTCTGGCGTTGCCGGGTGGCCTCGACCGTACTTCGTTCCACTCCTGCAGCAGGTTCTTGGTCTTCCGCCTTCTACAGGTCCTCCTCCTTCTTTAGAGTGTCCACAGCCTGTCCCGTCACAGCTACAGTTACGGCGTGCCTCCCCACTACCTGCTCCCTCTCCTTACACTGGTCCTACTGGAGGTCTTGCTGAGCGTCGTGAGCCTGCGTCTCGTCCTGCGTCGCCTGTTCGTGCTGCGCGCACTAGTGGTCGCGGTTCACGTCAGCGTCCCCCTCCTGTCCCTGGCACGCACCAGATGTCTCTGCGTCCGTCCACTTCTCCTCTGCGTGCCCCTTTGCCTTCTCCTCCTGCGTCCTCTCTTCCTACTCTTGCCGATCCGGAGTCGGACTCTCTTCGTGCTGTCAGTCCTACTGTCACGCGCCTCCTTGCTACTGTCGTCACTGACCCTTCTTTCAAGTCCACTGCTGCGTCTGCCCTCCATGCTGAGCTCGTCGACTTTGCTGCTCGCTCTCGCCTAGACTACGCTGCTAGTCTTATCGCTGAGTCTGAGTCTGTCTGTCCTCCGTCCGTCAGGGGTGAGTGTGCTCTTGGCTCGGACGTCCTTGAGGACAGGCAGGAGGAGTTCCAGTGCTTGGCCGCTGCTTCACCTCAGCTCGTGTCCATACTGCTTACCCCTGAGGGAGACCCGGATGCACTTGACATCTCGACTCTGCGCTCTTACGCGGAGGCGATAGAGGGTTCCTACTCTTCTCAGTGGCAGGCAGCTATGGATGCAGAGATGGCTTCCTGGAAGTCCACAGGCACCTACGTTGACGCTGTCCCCCCTCCTGGGGCGAACATCGTCAGTGGCATGTGGATTTTCAGGGTGAAGCGGCCGCCGGGTTCTCCGCCTGTCTTCAAGGCACGGTACGTGGCTCGTGGCTTCAGACAGCGGCAGGGAGTTGACTACTTTCAGACCTTCTCTCCCACCCTGAAGATGACCACTCTTCGGGTGCTACTGCACGTTGCCACTCACCGTGACTACGAGCTGCACTCCCTCGACTTCAGCACAGCTTTCTTGCAGGGCAGCCTGCACGAGGAGATCTGGCTGCGTCGCCCACCTGGCTTCACTGGGTTGTTCCCTCCTGGTACCCAGTGGAGCCTCCGGCGTCGAGTTTACGGTCTCCGCTAGGCGCCCCGTGAGTGGCACAACACACTGAGGACTACTCTTGCGGCTCTTGGGTTTGCTCCTTCTACAGCCGACCCGTCGCTGTTTCTGCGCACCGACACCTCTCTGCCGCCGTTCTACATCCTCGTGTACGTCGACGACTTGGTCTTTGCCACTGCTGTTACTGCTGGACTCGCCCACGTGAAGTCCGAGCTTCAGAAGCGACACACGTGCACAGACCTGGGTGAACTGCGCAGCTACCTTGGCTTGCAGATCACTCGGGACAGAGCACAGCGCACCATTACCCTGACTCAGTCACACATGGTGCAGCAGGTCCTTCAGCGCTTCGGCTTCACGTACTCCTCGCCTCTGGCCACTCCTCTGCCTACTCGCCACTCGCTCTCAGCTCTGCCTTCGGATGAGTTCGTAGAGTCGAGTGGCCCGTATCCAAAGCTTGTTGGCTGCCTCATGTACCTGATGACCTGCACACGACCTGACCTTGCATACCCTCTTAGCATTCTTGCACGCTATGTTGCTCCTGGGAGACACCGACCAGAGCACATGGCTGCAGCGAAGAGGGTGTTGCGCTACTTGTGCAGTACGTCAGGGATGGGGCTAGTGCTTGGAGGGCGCAGTCCAGTGGTCCTCATTGGGCACGCAGACGCTTCTTGGGTTGACGACCAGGCTACACAGCGGTCGTCACAGGGTTACACCTTCAGCCTTGGTTCTGGCTCTGTCTCGTGGCGGGCTACTCGCTCGTCTTCTGTTCTCGGCTCCAGTTGTGAGGCTGAGATCTACGCTGGGGCCATGGCTGCACAGGAGCTTCGCTGGCTCACCTACCTGCTGACCGACCTTGGAGAGCCGCCTCGTTCTCCTCCAGTTCTGTACGTAGACAACAAGGCCATGCTGGCCTTGTGTCGAGAGCAGCGACTGGAGCACAGAACGAAGCACATTGCTCTCCGCTACTTCCTTGCTCGTGAGCTACAGCAGCGTGGTTAGTTGCGGCTTGCGTACGTGGCCTCTGAGGCCAACACTGCTGATGTTTTCACCAAGGCACTTGCGCCTTGTGATCATCAGCGCTTCTGTACTCAGCTTGGACTTGTTCCTGTCTTGCCTCACTTGCTCACTTCTTGACCTTGCTTGTACTGTCATATATATATACTCTTGCTCTTGCTTACTTAGCTTCTTATATATATATATGCTCCTGCATGTGAACTGGCCTTCTGGCCTTGAACTTGTGCTCAGAATGTGTGGTGACTTTGTGATCCACCCTAAGCTTTGCTTTGCTTTGCTTGACTGGTCTTGTGACCCCTTGTTCATTCATCGTTCATTCATCCTCGTTCTAGTTTTCTCATCGATGTGCCGCCTGACGATGATTTCACGAGGTATAGTAGATACCCGCAGTATGCACGCGCTACACCGATGTTCTACGGGAAGCCCTGGTTTTCCGATGTCACAATTGAGGGCGAGGACGACAACAAATTCAAGCAGATTTGGGGAGCGAAACTCCTTTGTGTGTTTACGCTGCGACGGACAGTGGAGACGGTTGATGTTTCCGGCGACACAACGGAAGAGCAGGTTACGGAGCTACTCGCATTCTGCCGTTATTATAGTGAGACCGCACAGTCTGCGACGACTGACATGAAGTCACCAAAGTGGTGGCCATCAGGCCGTGGTTATGGGATGCTGCCGGTTGAGAGTATATTGCGTATGATTCATGTCGTACCCAACACAGTAGATCCGGCTCACCCCAACGCAAAATTTATCCTGAACCATTTTAGATGGTAGGTTGTATATTCTTTAAATATTGTAACTAGTTCTTGGGCACAAAATAACTGTTACATGGCTTTGCTTGAATTAGAAAGATTATATAAACTTTTGGTATAGCCATATTACACCCTATCAAATTTTGGTAAAGTTGGATGCGTCTGTGTTTCTGAACGCGATGTTAGCGGTTAGTAGTATACCGAGTAGACTTTGTGCCTCGGGCAGCTGTGCAGTATTCGGCTGTTGATTCGACTGCAAGAGGCACTGGCGACAGCTCAGCGAGTAAGCCAGCTTGAACAACTGGCCAAACATCTGTGATTGTTATTTTTTTGGCCTTTTATTTTGCACGGCGACAGCTCAGCGGGTAAGCCAGCCTGTATGACTGGCCAGACAGTTCGGATGTTTTGTGTTTTTTTCCTTTTGCCCTCTATCATTACTGTTCTAGCTGCCAGAACAGTATAAGTATTGCTGGAGCTGTCTTCATTGGCCTTGCGAGTGTACTACCGCGGTGGATTATTCCATCGTGCGGGCAGAACAGCTGATTTCCCAGTCCAACACCTGCTCCACGTCACTGCTACACATTACCCTTTGCTTCGTGCAACTGCCCGCGACATGACTAAACCTATCTGCGTGGATGCTGTTAAGTTCCTGTCAGCAGAAAAATGCACCGCGTCAACACTTTGCTTGCTTCACTGTTTCAAAAGCGACAAACGAGGCAATACGAAATTCAGAGCTACACCTGCCCATACACAGTTCGAGTCCTCCATCGGGGCAAGAAGAAAAGATTCCAGCTGTGCAAGGTCGGCAAAATCCGCCGCGTTGTCACGTGATTCGAGGCAGACACGAACCCCACCTTCCCCTCTGCTACCCCCATGACTCTCTGCATCTTTAGTACCCTCACACACCCTCTCTTCCCCCTCTCCCTTTCCTTCTCCTCTCAAACGACCTCGTTCCTGCTCTGCCTTTGTGTCTCATCACGCACCTCCGCACTAGTGACACTCGCTACTGTCAAATTATATGATTTATATAATTTAGGTTTAGGTTTTGTAGGGGTGTTTCTTAGGGGGTACAACTTTTCTCTCGTCACTTTTGTACCCCATGCCCCAAACTAGTCGACATCATTCCTCTCTCACCTTGACATGGTATAGAGCAGGAAGGTTCCTAGGAAGGGCCCACCACGTTTAAGAAATTTTTTTTCTGCCCGGAGCGCGCTTTGCGTTTCCCCTAGTCGCGCCACGGGCGCTTTCTCCTCGACGGCCAGTTGCGGCCGTTTCTTTCTTCGTTTTTCCCGGCCCCTTTGTTGGCCCCGCGCGACTCTCTCACGGCCTCCCCCCCCTCCCTTTTTTTTTTTTTTCCACGGCCGTGTCGTGACTCTGTCGCGCCTTTTGCGGCGTCGCTGCCGCCCGGCCGCGGCCTCGTCGCCGCCGATTCGCGGCCTTGTTGCCGCCGGTTTGCGGCCTGGTCGCCACTGCAGCTGCAGCAGCAGCAGCCGCCGCGCCATCTGCAGCAGCCGCCGCTACATCTCCAGCAGCAGCCGCAGCCACACCTTCTGCAGCGGCCGCCGCGTCATTTCCTGCAGCATCAACGGCCGCATTGTCTGCAGCAGCCGCCGCTGCATTTTCAGCAGCAGCAACTGCCGCTTCTTCTGCAGCAACTGCCGCTGCATTTCCAGCAGCAGCAACTACTGCACCCTCTTCAGCGGCAACTGCCGCATCTTCAGCAGCAGCCGCCGCTGCATCTACAACAGCAGCAGCTGCTGCATCTTCTCCAGCGGCTCCTTCCGCATCTTCAGCAGCAGCCGCCGCAGCATCTCCTGCAGCAGCAGCTGCCGCATCTTCATCAGCAGCCGCCGCAGCATCTACTGCAGCAGCAGCTGCCGCATCTTCATCAGCAGCCGCCGCAGCATCTACTGCAGCAGCAGCTGCCGCATCTTCAGCAGCAGCCGCCGCAGCATCTACTGCAGCAGCAGCTGCCGCATCTTCAGCAGCAGCCGCCGCAGCATCTACTGCAGCAGCAGCTGCCGCATCTTCAGCAGCAGCCGCCGCAGCATCTACTGCAGCAGCAGCTGCCGCATCTTCAGCAGCAGCCGCCGCAGCATCTACTGCAGCAGCAGCTGCCGCATCTTCAGCAGCAGCCGCCGCAGCATCTACTGCAGCAGCAGCTGCCGCATCTTCAGCAGCAGCCGCCGCAGCATCTACTGCAGCAGCAGCTGCCGCATCTTCAGCAGCAGCCGCCGCAGCATCTACTGCAGCAGCAGCTGCCGCATCTTCAGCAGCAGCCGCCGCAGCATCTACTGCAGCAGCAGCTGCCGCATCTTCAGCAGCAGCCGCCGCAGCATCTACTGCAGCAGCAGCTGCCGCATCTTCAGCAGCAGCCGCCGCAGCATCTACTGCAGCAGCAGCTGCCGCATCTTCAGCAGCAGCCGCCGCAGCATCTACTGCAGCAGCAGCTGCCGCATCTTCAGCAGCAGCCGCCGCAGCATCTCCTGCAGCAGCAGCTGCCGCACCTTCTGCAGCAGCAGCCGCCGCCACCTCCTGCAGCGACAACTGCCGCATCTACTGTAGCAGCAGCCGCCGCCACATCCTACAGCGGCAACTGCCGCATCTTCACCAGCAGCCGCCGCAGCATCTACTGCAGCAGCAGCTGCCACATCTTCTGCAGCAGCAGCCGCCGCTATCTCCTACAGCGGCCGCCGTAGCTACATCAGCATCAGCCGCCGCTGCCTCTGCAGCAGTGGCCGCCGCCGACCCAGCAACGACCGCCTCCGCATCTCCAGCAGCGGCAACAGCCGCACCTCCTGCAGCAGCTGCCGTCGCCGACTCAACTGCAGCAACTGCCGCAGCTGTCCCAACTGCTGCTGTTCCTGTTATCCTTCCATTTTCGACTGTTCCTCCTCCTGCTATCATGGCTAGCGCTCCTGTCCTAGCCTTCGATGCTGAGGGTCGCCCAGTGAAATTTGACACCTGGCTTGAGGATCTCCACCTCTTCCTACAGCTCACTGCCAAGGAAGACATCTCCCTGTATGATCATGCCCTCGGCCATGCTACTGCCCCTGACTCCTCTGCTGCCAGCACGCTACGCTCCCAGTGGCAGACCCGCGACGCGCATGCTCGCTTTGCTATCCGCAACTCGCTACCGCTAGATGAGCGCGAGCACTTCGGCCAGTGCAAGGCTGCTCAGGACCTGTACACAGCCGTCGTTGCCCGCTACTCCTCGCCTGCGTCTGCCACCCTAGGCCGCCTCACCCTACCCTACCTCTTCCCTGACCTGGCCTCTTTTCAGACCGTTGCCGATCTCATTACTCACCTTAAGACCAGTGAGGCCCGCTTTCGCGCTGCTATGCCTGCCGAGTTCCTCGCCAGCAACCCCCCACCGCTCTGGCTCACGCTCTACCACATTGTCACCCGCCTCCCTGACTCACTGCGCGCAGTCAGGGACTCTCTTCTTGCTCGCTCCCCTACTGAGCTCACCATCGCCATCCTTGAGAAGGATCTACTTGCAGCTGAGGCGAGCATCGTCGCCGTAGGTGCCTCTCGTGGCGAGCCCCGCCACCCCTTCTTTGAGGGGTGTTCCCCTTCCCCCCTTCTCCCCTCTGTCGCCACTGCTGCTGCTGTCGACCTCCTTGGTGCTGAGAAGGTCGGGGCTGCGTCTGCCTCGAGCGGGCGTCGCAAGAGCAGGGGGGGCAAGGGTGGCGGTGGGGGTGGCGGCAGTGGGGGTGGCGGTGGGTCTGGAGACACTGGTGGTGGCAGTGGGGGTGGTGACAGCGGCGGCGGGAGTAGTGGCGGCAGCGGCGGTAGTAGCGGCGGCGGTGGTGGTCGTGGTCGCGGCAGGGGTGGAGGTGGCCGAGGCGGTGGCGGTGGCGGTGGTGGTCGTGGAGACGTTGGTGGTGGCCAGGGTCAGCAGCACGCCCCGACCCTCCAGGCCGCCCGTGAGTGGTACGCACAGCGTGGTTCCACTTGCACGTACGTCCACCGCACTGGTGACCGCAAGGGCCTGCCGTGTGGGAGGCCGCACCCCACGCAGCGCTGCTACCAGCGCCTTACTGACGCGTGGCGCGCCCAGTTTCCTGGGGGTGCTGAGCTGCCCCACTGGCCTGAGCTGGAAAGGAAGGGTGTTGATATTTGGGCTTTAGACTTTGATGCTATTCTCACTGCCATGTATGCGATGTCTATTAGTGGAGAGAGTGCTCAGTACCTGCGTGTTCCGCCCGACCCGGGCATTGTGACTTGTCAGGCTCCCGCTCTCAGTACTTGTGAGACTGCTGTCCCAGGTTCTGGTGAGGCTGCTGCTCTAGGTGCTAGTGAGGCTGCTGCCCTAGGTACTAGTGTGTCTGCTGCCCCAGGTCCTGGTGAGGCTGCTGCCCTAGGTACTAGTGTGTCTGCTGCCCCAGGTCCTGGTGAGGCTACTGCCCTAGGTGCTATAGCCCCAGTCGCCCCTGGTACTGAGCCGACCGCCGCACTCCACACCTTCACTCTTGACTCAGGTGCTTCCCGCTCCTTCTTTCGTGACCGCACTGTCCTTGAGCCTCTTGCTCGGCCGGTTGTAGTCTCGCTAGCTGACCCCACTGGGGGTCCAGTCGTTGCGACTCACTCCACTGTCCTCCCTTGTCCTGCAGTCCCGTCCGGCACGCTGTCGGGTCTCTACCTCCCCTCGTTCTCTACGAACTTGGTGGCAGGATGTGAGCTACAGGATGGGGGTGTTCACCAGACCACCCCTGCCTACGAGCGAGTGACCCACTGCACGTGTGCCCGGACGGGTCGCCACCTGGCTACCTTTACTCGGGAGCCGGGGTCGGACCTGTACACACTGACCACTGAGTCCCCTCAGGTAGCTGCGTCCGCGTCTGCGTCGGCGTCAGGTCAGCTGTCCGCCCCCTGCTCGTGTCGCTCTCTGGCGCACGACACTGTCCTCTGGCACCACCGACTTGGCCACCCGTCTGTGCAGCGCCTTCGTGCCATGCTCAAGCGGCAGCTTGTCTCTGGTCTCCCTCGGGTTCTCCCTCCCCTCCCCCCCTCACCTGCTCCCGACTGCATTCCCTGTGTTGAGGGGCGGCAGCGCGCCGCTCCCCACTCCTCCTCCTTCCCCCCGACGACTGCTCCTTTGCAGACGCTACACATGGACGTGTGGGGCCCAGCCCGCGTCCGTGGTCAGGGTCAGGAGCGGTACTTCCTGATAGTTGTTGACGACTACTCGCGCTACACCACGGTCTTCCCCTTGCGCAGCAAGGGTGACGTCCCTGATGTCTTGATCCCCTAGATCAGCCGAGCCCGTCTCCAGCTAGGCAAGCGCTTTCGCTCGGACTTTCCAGTCCTACTCCTGCACTCTGACAGAGGTGGTGAGTTCGCCTCCGAACTCTTGGCAGCCTACTGTGCTGAGCACGGCATCGAGCAGTCGTTCACGCTTCCGGCCTCTCCACAGCAGAATGGGGTCGCTGAGCGCCGCATTGGCTTGGTCATGGAGGTCGCTCGTACCTCCCTGACCCATGCGGCTGCTCCCCACTTTCTGTGGCCGTTTGCGGTCCGTTACGCAGCGCATCAGCTCAACCTCTGGCCCCGTGTCTCCTTCCCGGAGACTTCCCCGACTCTGCGGTGGACGGGAGAGGTTGGTGATGCGTCGCGTTTCCGGGTGTGGGGATCCCGAGCCTTTGTCCGCGATACGTCTGCGGACAAGATCTCGCGTCGCGCTGTTCCCTGTGTCTTTCTTGGCTTTGTCCCCGACGCGCCTGGCTGGCAGTTTTACCACGTCGCCTCGCGCCGGGTTCTGGCCTCTCAGGACGTCACTTTTGACGAGTCTGTCCCCTTCTACCGCCTCTTCCCCTACCGCACTGCCCCACTCCCCCCACCGCCGCTCTTCCTCGCACCAGGTGCTGCTGTGGTAGACCCCCTCCCCCCTCAGGGTGCCGCTCCCTCAGGTGTGTCCCAGGTAGACCCGGTTGACCCTGTTGAGATAGCTGTCGAGTCCCGCCCTGCCAGAGGTGCTGAGCCTGAGAGTGCGGAGCCTGACAGTCCCGAGCCTGGGGGTGCGGAGCCTGGGGGTACTGAGCCTGGGGGTGCGGAACCTGGGGGTGTGGCGACTGGGGGTGCTGCGTCTGGGGGTGTTGAGCCTGAGCGCACTACGTCTGGAGGAGCTCTCTCCTCCCAGCAGCTGCAGGAGAGGTACCTACAGTACTGCCGCCTCCGGAGCGGAGCTTCTGGAGCTCGTCCCAGTACTTCCCCTCCTGCCCAGGAGCTCCCCCCCATTCAGCAGATCCGAGAGTGGTACGCGCGGCGCTGCAGTCTCCGGAGTGGTGCCCCTGGTGCTGAGGACCTGGACGTTGGCGTTGTCGCTGGTGCTGAGGACCCGGGCGTTGGAGCTGCTGCTGGTGCTGCGGACCCGGACGCTGGTGTTGTCACTGGTGCTGCGGACCCGGGCGTTGGAGCTGCTGCTGGTGCTGCGGACCCGGACACTGGCGTTGTCACTGGTGCTGAGGACCCGGACGTTGGCGTTGTCGCTGGTGCTGAGGACCCGGGCGTTGGAGCTGCTGCTGGTGCTGCGGACCCGGACGTTGGCGTTGTCGCTGGTGCTGAGGACCCCGCCGCTGCTGTCTCTACTGGTTCTGGAGCCGCTACGCGGCCGCGACCCTACTTTGTCCCGCTCCTTCAGCAGGTTCTTGGTCTCACGCCAGTCCAGTCGCAGTCACAGTTACCGCCCGCCTCCCCTCTCCCTGGTCCCTCTCCCTACACTGGTCCCACGGGAGGTCTTACTGAGCGTCGTGCGCCTGAGTCACGTCCAGCGTCGCCTGTCCGTACTGCGCGCACCGGTCGTCGTGCCCCGCGTGAGCGTCCTCCTCCTGTCCCGGGCACTCACTACATGACTCTGCGTCCCTCCACTGCTCCGCAGCGTGTCCCGCTGCCGTCTCCTCCTGAGTCTTCGCTGCCTACTCTTCCTGACCCGGAGTCTGACTCCCGTCGTGCTGCCAGTCCCACTGTCACGCGTTTTCTCGCTACTGTCGTCACTGACCCGTCTTTTGAGTCCGCTGCTGCGTCTGCTCTGGTCGCTGAGCTGGTTGACTTTGCTTCTCGCTGTCGCCTGGACTACGCTGCTAGCCTAGTTGCTGAGTCTCAGTCTGCCTGTCCTCCGTCCGTCGGGGGTGAGTGTGCTCTTGGCACGGACGTCCTTGAGGACAGACAGGAGGAGTTTCACTGCTTTGCTGCTGCTGTGCCTCATCTCGTGTCCATGCTTGTTGCCCCTGAGGGAGACCCGGATGCACCAGACATCCCGACCCCGCGCTCCTACACTGAGGCGATGGCGGGTCCCTACTCCTCTCAGTGGCAGACAGCCATGGACGCAGAGATGGCTTCCTGGAAGTCCACTGGCACTTACGTCGACGAGGTTCCCCCTCCTGGGGCGAACATCGTCAGTGGCATGTGGATTTTCAGGGTGAAGCGACCGCCGGGTTCTCCGCCTGTCTTCAAGGCGCGCTACGTGGCTAGGGGCTTCAGTCAGCGAGAGGGAGTCGACTTCTTTCAGACCTTCTCCCCCACCCCGAAGATGACTACTCTTCGGGTGCTGCTGCACATAGCCGCTCAGCGCGACTACGAGCTTCACTCTCTTGACTTCAGCACAGCTTTCTTGCAGGGCAGCCTGCACGAGGAGATCTGGCTGCGCCGCCCTCCTGGCTTCACTGGGTCGGTTCCCCCTGGCACCCAGTGGAGGCTTCAGCGGCCGGTCTACGGTCTCCGCCAGGCACCGCGTGAGTGGCACGACACACTGAGCACGACACTTGCGGCTCTTGGGTTTGCTCCCTCTACTGCTGACCCGTCGCTGTTTCTACGCACCGACACCTCGCTGCCGCCGTTCTACATTCTCGTGTACGTCGACGACTTGGTCTTTGCCACAGCGGACAGAGCTGGTCTCGCCCACGTGAAGTTGGAGCTGCAGAAGAGACACACGTGCACAGACCTGGGTGAACTGACAAGCTACCTTGGCTTGCGGATCACCCGGGACAGAGCACGGCGCACCATCACCCTGACTCAGTCACACATGGTGCAGCAGGTCCTTCAGCGCTTCCGCTTCACGTACTCCTCGCCTCAGCCCACTCCTCTGCCTACGGGACACTCGCTCTCAGCTCTGCCTTCGGATGAGTCCGTAGAGCCGAGTGGCCCGTATCCAGAGCTTGTGGGTTGCCTCATGTACCTGATGACCTGCACTCGACCTGACCTTGCATACCCTCTTAGCATCCTTGCACGCTATGTCGCTCCCGGCCGTCACCGGAAGGAGCACATGGATGCAGCTAAGAGGGTGTTGCGCTACTTGTGCAGTACGTCGGGCATGGGGCTAGTGCTTGGAGGGCGAGACCGGCCTGTTCTCACAGGGCACTCAGACGCTTCTTGGGCAGACGACCAAGCTACTCAGCGGTCGTCACAGGGTTACACCTTCAGCCTTGGCTCAGGCTCAGTTTCCTGGCGTTCTACACGCTCTTCTTCTGTTCTCAGCTCCAGTTGTGAGGCTGAGATCTACGCCACAGCCATGGCTGCCCAGGAGCTACGCTGGCTGACCTACCTGCTGACCGACCTTGGAGAGCGGCCTGGTTCTCCTCCAGTGCTGTACGTCGACAACAAGGCTGCCATTGCCTTGTGTCAGGAGCACAGACTGGAGCACAGAACGAAGCACATTGCTCTGCGGTACTTTCTTGCTCGAGAGCTGCAGCAGCGTGGTCAGCTTTGTCTGCGTTACGTGGCCACTGAGGCCAACACTGCTGATGTGTTCACCAAGGCGCTTCCGCATGTTGACCATCAGCGCTTTTGCACTCTGCTAGGCCTTGTACCTACTGGACCTCACTTGCTTACTTCTTGACCCTGCTTGTACTGTGATCATTATATATATATATATATGCCTGCATGTTTACTTTTGCTAGGATGTGATCACTGTATCTCTTGCTGTGTTATAAACCTGCATGTGAACTGGTCTTGTGACCCCTGTTAGGTTTGGCTATCCCCCTACTTCACCTATGGGGGTGTGTCAAATTATATGATTTATATAATTTAGGTTTAGGTTTTGTAGGGGTGTTTCTTAGGGGGTACAACTTTTCTCTCGTCACTTTTGTACCCCATGCCCCAAACTAGTCGACATCATTCCTCTCTCACCTTGACAGCTACCGCGCTGCGCTTCCTGCTGACTTCTGCGCCAAGAACCCCCCCCCCATGTACATCACTCTCTACTTTTTGGTCACTCGCCTCCCTGACTCCCTTCATGTAGTCCGGGACCACTTCCTCGCGGTCTGTCCCACCACCCTCACAGTCAACAGCCTCGAGAAGGCCCTCCTAGCGGCGGAGAAGAGCATAGTCGCTGTAGGAGCCTCTCGAGGTGACCCCCGCGCCCCCATCTTTGAGGGGTGTTCTCCTTCCCCTCTCCTGCCCTCTGTCGCCTCTGCCGCTGCGGCCGACCTCGTTGGTCTTGAGTCGGTCGGTGCGGCGTCTGCCCCCAGCAGGAGACGTCGCTTTGGCAAGGGCAAGGGGGGCAAGGGAGCGGGTGGGGCCAGCGGGGACGATGGAGGTGGTGGTGGAGGCGGCGGAGGGAGTGGGGGTGGCGGTGGAGGTGGTGGCGGGGGTGGGGGTGCTAGTGGGGGCAGTGGAGGCGGGGGTAGCGGCGGCGGTGGCGGTGGGAGCGGAGGTGGCGGAGGCGGCGGCGGTGGAGGCGGAGGCGGGGGCGGTGGAGGCGGAGGCGGGGGTGGCGGTGGTGGAGGTGGTCGGAGTGGCACTTCGCAGCGGAGCAGCACTGGGGGTGGTCAGTGCCAGCAGCAGGAGCAGCAACAACAGCGTTCTCGCAACGTCCCCACCCCTCAGCAGCTCCGTGAGTGGTACACGCAGCGTCAGCGTGGTGGGGGTTTTGGTCCCTGCACCTACGTTCTTCGCACTGGCGACTGCGCTGGAGAGCAGTGTGGGGGTACCCACACCGCCCAGCGCTGCTTTGGCCGCCTGACGGACGCTTGGCGCCAGCAGTTCCCGGAGGCCGCGGAGATCCCCCGCTGGGGAGAGCTGTCTAGGGCTGGTGTAGCTATCTTTGATCTTGACTTTGATGCTATCCTTGCTGCCATTGTATGCTGTGACCATTAGTGATGAGGGTGACTATTACCGGTGTTTCCCGCCCGACCCGGGCATTGGTACTGCTGCTCTAGGTGCCAGCGAGGCTTCTGCTCTAGGTGCTAGTGCGTCTGTGCTCTCAGGTACTGGTGAGGCTGCTCTCTCAGGTTCTAGTGAGTCTGCGCTCTCAGGTACTGCGTCGGCTTCGGCCTCCCACACCTTCACCCTTGACTCTGGAGCGTCTCGCTCCTTCTTTCTTGACCGCACCACACTCACGCCGCTTAGTCGGCCGGTTGCGGTGTCCCTGGCTGACCCCTCTGGGGGTCCTGTTCTGTCTCGCTTCTCCACAGTCCTCCGGTGTCCGGCGGCTCCCTCTGGCACCCTGTCTGGTCTCTACCTCCCCTCGTTCTCTACGAACTTGGTGAGTGGTGCTGACCTACAGGATGCGTGAGTCCACCAGTTCACCCCTGCTCGTCAGCGAGTGACGCACTGCACAGAGGCTAGCACAGGTCGTCACCTGGCTACGTTTACACGTCAGCCAGGGTCGAGCCTGTACACACTGACCACTGCTTCTCCTCCAGTTCTTGAGTCTGGTAGGGTCCCCTCGTCAGGTCAGGTGTTTGCTGCAGCATCCAGGTCTGGTCCTGAGTCTGTCCCCTGTTCGTGTCGTCGCCTGTCTCACGAGACTCTCCTCTGGCACCACCGCCTTGGTCACCCCTCTCTGCTTCGGCTCAGAGGCATGGCCTCCCGTGTTCTTGTGTCTGGTCTTCCCCGGTCCCTCCCTCCCCTTCCTCAGGGCCCTGGCCCTGCCTGTGTCCCCTGTGTCGAGGGGCGCCAGCGTGCTGCCCCTCACTCCTCCCAGTTTCCTCCGACAGAGGCTCCGTTGCAGACGCTTCACATGGACGTGTGGGGCCCTGCCCGCGTCCGTGGACTCGGTCACGAGCGCTACTTCCTGTTGGTGGTTGACGACTACTCGCGTTACACCACAGTCTTCCCCTTGCGCAGCAAGGGTGATGTCACTGAGGTGCTGATCGACTGGATCCGCGCAGCTCGTCTCCAGCTCAGGCAGAGCTTTAGCTCGGACTTTCCTGTGTTGCGTCTGCACTCGAATAGGGGCGGAGAGTTCTCCTCTGGCCTTCTGCGTGCCTACTGTCGTGCGCGAGGCATCCGTCAGACCTTCACGCTTCCGGACTCACCGTAGCAAAATGGGATTGCAGAGCGCCGCATTGGCATGGTCATGGACGTCGCTCGTACGTCCATGATGCATGCGGCTGCTCCCCATTTTCTGTGGCCGTTTGCGATCAGGTACGCGGCGCATCAGATCAACCTCCACCCCAGGGTCTCCAGGCCGGAGACCTCCCCAGCCCTGCTGTGGACGGGGAAGGTTGGCGATGCGTCGGCGTTCAGGGTCTTGGGATCTCGGGCGTTTGTCCGCGACTTGTATGCGGACAAGCTGTCCCCTCGCGCTGCTCCCTGCGTCTTCCTGGGGTTCCCCCCCGACGCCCCTGGGTGGCAGTTCTACCACCCCACCTCTCGCCGTGTTCTGTCCTCCAAGGACGTCACGTTCGACGAGTCGGTACCCTACTACCGCCTCTTCCCCTACCGCACTCCGTCCCTCCCCCCACCCCCGCTCTTCTTGGTACGAGGTCCCCCCCCGGTCGACCCCCTTCCCCCTCAGGGTCCTGCCCCTTCAGGTGTGTCCCAGGTAGACGCGGTCGAGCCTGTCGAGGTCACTGGTGACTCTGGTGCTGCTGTGGGCTCTGAGCCTAGGGGTGCTGTGACTGGGGGTGCTATCCGTGGGGGTGCTGAGTCTGGGGGTGCTGAGCCTGGGGGTGTTGAGCCTGGGGGTGCTGAGCCTGGGGGTGCTGAGCCTGGGGGTGCTGAGCTTGGGGGTGGTGAGCCTGGGGGTGCTGAGCCTGGGGGTGCTGAGCCTGGGGGTACTGAGACTGGAGGTGCTACGCCTGGAGGTGCTTTGCATGAGGGTTCTTCGCCTGGAGGTTCTCCGGGTGCTTCGTCTCGCCGAGAGCCACTCTCCCCGCAGGAGCTGCGTGAGTGGTTTGCCCGGCGCTTGAGGCGTGCTGCTGGTGCTGGAGGTTCTTCGGGTGCTGAGGGTGCTACTGCCGCGCGTCCCGGAGGTGCTCGTACTGAGAGTACTGGAGCTGCTGGGCCTGCGGGTTCTACTCAAGCTAGTGCTGCTGAGCGTGTTGGCGCTGAGACTACTGCTGGCGGTACGGCTGGCAGTGCTCCTAGTGCTGCTGGAGGTTCTGGTGCTGCTGGGGGTTCTGGAGCTACTGGAGGTGCTTCTCGAGATGCTGGTGGAGGTGCTACTGGAGCGGGTACTCCTGCTGGGGGTACTGGTGCTGTCCCAGCTGTTTCTGGCGTCGCCTCGCGGCCCAGAATGTACTTCGTTCCCCTCCTGCAGCAGGTTCTTGGTCTTACACCTTCTCCTGGTCCTTCTCCTCCTCCCTTAGAGGGTCCACAGCCTGTCCAGTCACAGTCACAGCTACAGCCTGCCTCCCCTTTGCCTGCTCCTTCTCCCTACGCTGGTCCGACTGGAGGTCTTACTGAGCGTCGTGAGCCTGCGTCTCGTCGTGCTTCACCTGTTCGTACTGCGCGCACTAGTGGTCGCGGTTCGCGTCAGCGTCCTCCTCCTGTCCCTGGCACGCACCGGATGTCTCTGCGTCCGTCTACTGCTCCTCTGTGTGCCCCTTTGCCTTCTCCTCTTGCTTCCTCTCTTCCTGCTCTTGCCGACCCGGAGTCAGACTCTCTTCGTGCTGCCAGTCCTACTGTCACGCGTCTCCTTGCTACTGCCGTCACTGACCCTTCTTTCGAGTCTTCTGCTGCATCTGACCTTGTCACTGAGCTCGTCGACTTTGCTGCGCGCTGTCGTCTAGACTACGCTGCTAGTCTTGTCGCTGAGTCTGAGTCTACCTGTCCTCCGTCCGTCGGGGGTGAGTGTGCCCTTGGCACGGACGTCCTTGAGGACAGGCAGGAGGAGTTCCAGTGTTTGGCCGCCGCTTCACCTCATCTCGCGTCTGTACTGCTCGCCCCTGAGGGAGACCCGGATGCACTAGACATCCCGACTCCGCGCTCTTACGCGGAGGCGATAGAGGGTCCCTACTCCTCTCAGTGGCAGGCAGCTATGGATGCAGAGATGGCTTCCTGGAAGTCCACAGGCACCTACGTTGACGCTGTTCCCCCTCTTGGGGCGAACAGAGTCAGTGGCATGTGGATCTTCAGGGTGAGGCGGCCGCCGGGTTCTCCGCCTGTCTTCAAGGCGCGTTACGTGGCTCGTGGCTTCAGTCAGCGGCAGGGAGTTGACTACTTTCAGACCTTCTCTCCCACCCCGAAGATGACCACTCTTCGGGTACTGCTGCACGTTGCTGCTCACCGTGACTACGAGCTGCACTCTCTCGACTTCAGCACTGCTTTCTTGCAGGGCAGCCTGCACGAGGAGATCTGGCTGCGTCGCCCACCTGGCTTCACTGGGTCTTTCCCTCCTGGTACCCAGTGGAGTCTCCGGCGTCCAGTCTACGGTCTCCGCCAGGCGCCACGTGAGTGGCACGACACATTGAGGACTACGCAGGCGGCACTTGGGTTTGCTCCTTCTACAGCCGACCCGTCGCTGTTTCTGCGCACCGACACCTCTCTGCCGCCGTTCTACATCCTCGTGTACGTCGACGACTTGGTCTTTGCCACAGCTGACACTGCTGGACTCGCCTACGTGAAGTCCGAACTGCAGAAGAGACACACGTGCACTGACCTGGGTGAACTGCGCAGCTACCTTGGCTTGCAGATCACCCGGGACAGAGCACGCCGCACCATTACCCTGACTCAGTCACACATGGTGCAGCAGGTCCTTCAGCGCTTCGGCTACACGTACTCCTCGCCTCAGGCCACTCCTCTGCCTACTCGCCACTCGCTCTCAGCTCTGCCTTCGGATGAGTCCGTAGAGTCGAGTGGCCCGTATCCAGAGCTTGTTGGCTGCCTCATGTACCTGATGACCTGCACACGACCTGACCTTGCATACCCTCTTAGCATTCTTGCACGCTATGTTGCTCCTGGGAGACACCGACCAGAGCACATGGCTGCAGCGAAGAGGGTGTTGCGCTACTTGTGCAGTACGTCGGGGATGGGGCTAGTGCTTGGAGGGCGGAGTCCAGTGGTCCTCACTGGGCACGCGGACGCTTCTTGGGCTGACGACCAGGCTACGCAGCGGTCGTCACAGGGCTACACCTTCAGCCTTGGTTCCGGCTCTGTTTCGTGGCGGGCTACCCGCTCGTTTTCTGTCCTCGGCTCCAGTTGTGAGGCAGAGATCTACGCTGGGGCTATGGCTGCCCAGGAGCTTCGCTGGCTCACCTACCTGCTGACCGACCTTGGAGAGCCGCCTCGTTCTCCTCCAGTCCTGTACGTAGACAACAAGGCCATGCTGGCCTTGTGTCGAGAGCAGCGACTGGAGCACAGGACAAAGCACATTGCTCTCCGCTACTTTCTTGCTCGTGAGCTGCAGCAGCGTGGACAGTTGCGACTTGCGTACGTGGCCTCTGAGGCCAACACTGCTGATGTCTTCACCAAGGCACTTGCGCCTTGTGATCATCAGCGCTGCTGCACGCAGCTGGGTCTTGTCCCTCTCTTGCCTCACTTGCTCACTTCTTGACCTTGCTTGTACCTTTACCTATATATACTCTTGCTCTTGCTTGCTTGACTCTTGTATATCTCTATATGTGATCTTGCATGTGAACTGGCCTTCTGGCCTTTGAACTTGTGCTCGGAATGTGTGGTGACTTTGTGATCCACCCTGAGCTTTGCTTTGCTTTGCTTGACTGGTCTTGTGACCCCTTGTTCTCCTCCATTTTGCCTATGGGGGTGTGTCAGAACATTATAGCTTACTTATTTGTGTAGGCTATAGTGGGGTATCCCATAGGGGGTACAACCCAATTAGGGTTTCCTATTTGTACTCACTTCGTTCATAGTCATTTCATTCTCGTTCTATTCTTCTCAGGCTTCTCCTGCCGGTTCACCTGAATGCACTGGTGAACGTCGTTCCCCTGCTGTAGCGACGGTGGTTGCAAACGTCGATGCAGCCGTCGCTAACAAACAAGATGCTGCTTCTGCGGGTGAGTGAATGTTTATGTGACACGCTTCATCCGTGCTTGCACTCGCTAATTGTGCTGTTCTGTTGCATCTGTTTTCAGCCCAAACAGGCAAAAGTGGAGATCACCCGATGGAGTTGGCGATGACCCGGGCGATAGGGGAGGCTTATACTACCAATGCTACGCGTTTTCGCGAGGAGGGACGGCAGCATCTGGAGGTGAATGACGAGCTTCAACTGAAGGCTGACGACCAGGAAAAGCAGAACGTGGAGCTTCGTCAGCAGCTTGAGAAGAGGGACGCGGATCTGAAGGATGCATTGGCGCTGTTGAAGCATCTGGCGGAGAAAATTGCCGATGATCAGCTCGCCAAAGTGAATTGGCGGGTGAGTATTGCCCTCTATTTTGCCGTCTGCGCTGTTTACAAACAGTCACTAATGCGACGTGATTTTTTAATTTCAGGTCCATATCAAGGAGTTGTGCGACGACATCCTTTTCAAGCCGGATACGCTCAACCTGTCACCCGATCCTAATGCAATGCTCGCAGCTTTAATCAGTAAGTGACGGTCAGAAACTGGCGCGTTCGTTTTTCATTGTTTTTTACTTCCTCGTCGTCATTCGTGTTTTGTGCAGAGAAAGCTGGTTACATCGCTGACTCCCCTCAGGGCTTGAAGCTCGCTGCCTTGCTGAAGGTCAATGGCATTTTGAAGCACGCGTGTGTGCGCTTCAACGACCGGATCGGTAAAATCTACCGATTCTGTCGCCTTTATGCTCTGAGCCTAGAACCATGCGTTTTTATGGAGAGGAAGCGGAACTTCAAGGGAGAGCTAACCCTGCAGGTGCCTGAGGACTTACTCACGAAATGTGCTGACTACGTTGAGCGTTTCGCCGACAGTAAGTCATTGAGGTTTTATTTATCGGTTGCATGAATTGGGTTTCGGGATTAACGTGGCATGTCCTGATGTATGTTTTGGTCCGTTGCAGAGTTCTTGGGGATTTCCTAGCACGTCAACAGGAGAGGCAGTCCGTTTTCCAGCCCTGCCTTCGTTAAGTGTGCTTCTCTGTGGGATTCAAGTGGCGCCTTGCCAATTGGTTTATTTCCTGTTCAGCTGCTTGTCATCCTTGCAGCGGTAAGTTTAACATGAGCACTTTATTTGCCTTTCACATTGTGCAATTTAACAAGTATTGATTGCTTTTCTTCGTGCAGGTGAGGTTCAAGTTCCGGCATCCCGGCGCCACGAAGGCTCAGTTGGATCGGTCGGGGGATCCTGGTGCTCTTGCCAGGCAGGCGCGGGTTGTACAGCGCTGGATCAACAGCAGTGACGTCACTCGCACGGACGACTGCCTTGGGATCGGCAAGGTCTGCATCGTTGGTTGGAAGGATATTCCACAGGAGGAGCTGGTTGCAGACGAGCATGGTGACCTTGGTCTGGATATGCTAGTGAGCGAGCCAGGCTCGCAGGAGCGGGTTTATGATGAGAATGAAGAGCAGGAGGAGCTTTACGGGTGACCTGTAGTACCTGTGCTAGCTTAGGGCTGTTTTTGTAGGTGTAGATGAGTTTGTAGCTAATGGTAGTTCTTGTATTTGTATCTATGTAAGCTTTTGACCTTTTTAGTGTATTGTCTTCTCTATTTGTTATAATGTAGAATTGTAGGCTGTACTGAATTTCTAAAAATATCGGTAATTGTTTAGTCACTATCTCTTTGTTTTGCTAGTTTACTGTATCTTACTGTACCTATTGACATTAATGTTTTCGAAACTCGCTGTGTTCATCCCTCCTTAGTATCAAGTTTTAAATAACGGGGAAACAAATGCAGGATAAAATGAACGAGTCCGAAAGACTGATAACGAGTTTCCTCTTCTAAACGAGTGCGCGTCGGAATGTATTTGGACGGTCCAGCAGCCAATAGAAACAAAGTTGCAACAAATCGTCACGCGCCAGGTGTCCTGTGCGTGTTCGCTCAAATTTCCCGAACCAACTCGGAGGGCTTGGGAGAAATTCTCTGCACCAGTCGATCTCTACTTGTCAGATGTATCGGAAACCAATCGCAATTCGCGGGAAAACGCCAGGAGTCGAAAACCACTCGGCAACAACTCGTTCCCAACAAGTTTCCCACACCCCCCAAATTGGCGATGGGAGCTTTCCAGCCATTAGAGTAAATCCGTCACTGAGATGGATGTTTCGAGGAGATTTGCACAGCATGAACTGAAAGCTCTGACTTTACATCTCAATGATGCTTCCGAGGTGCTAATGAGTAAGCGCTCACTGCGAGAGTCGGGTCCGTGTGTCATATGTAACTGTGTTAGCAGGATACCAAGCATGGATTTGCGTCTGCCATTCTGCGCTCTTATAGTAGCGTGACGGGGTCCCCATGGTACATTCCTCCTCGCCATGGTGCCACCATTGTGGCATGCGACGTCGAGGCTTGGGAGGTCATGCAATAATTCTCACCCGTAGCGGGTTCCAATAATTGTATGTATTGTACCCTTCATAGCTGCTATAATTGTGGCGGAGTTCTGTGTTTTCACATGCGGTGCGGACTTCCTCCATCCCATCGAAGGCCAGTCAGCAAATGCCATCGAATAGCACATGCCATCGAAGGGCAGTCAGCAAAAGCGGTGCGATGTTCTCACATTTGACTTGTGGCGTATGGTTGGATTTGTTCCGAGTCTCCGATCAACCAAAGTCAGAGCAGCCTCAACAGATTCGCTTGGCTAGGTTGGGAATGACTGCGAAAAGCAGAAAGGGGTGGAGTAACACTGCGGACCAGCTCGCGACGGACGAGTGTGGGTGGCAACTGTTACGGAACTCAGTATCCGAACTTTGATTACATAATGATCATAGTGATGAAAGCTTACGCAAAAAAAAGGATTCAATTTTGGCCATGCTCGTCGATACGCTACGGAACAATTTCATTTTTCAGATGCTGTTTGGGCGCGCATATGGCGAGCTTGATATGATAAATAAATATTCCCAATCAAATATTGCGAGCTTATACTCGACCATCAATCTCCACACTAGGCTTACCTACTATATGCCGTCAACAATATAATCTGTGGAGATTAACTCTACAACGGTAGTGAGCTAGACTACAGGGGTTGGCACGAACTACTAGAGGTGATCTTAGCTTTGCTTAGTTCCTTAGTGTTTGCACATTCACGGAAGAATTTGGCAAGTTGGAATTCCAGAATAATCAAGAAGCAATGACAACAATGACTACATCAGGTACCTAGAAATCCGTAGCTCGGTCGACCGCCTGCCAGCATTGCGTAGAGGAGCCGCGCCAGCACTGCAGAAGGGCGACCTGCCAACAAAGCAGGTCGACGGCGTGCCCCGTAGAACACAGCAGTGCGCGCGCTCACAGGTGTGCGCAGACGATTGGCCCGACTTGCCTCGTTGGGCATCCGTCGGCTGTTTGTCTGCGCCTGACGAGCCACATCGACTTCGGGATACCAGCCCGAAGTTGCCTGCGCCATCGCGATCTCGACGACGTTCGCGTGCCTCCGCAGAACTCGTCGAGCAGGTTACCCGGTCGACCTGGTCGACCCCTGGTGCTCTGGTCGACTCCCAGGTGCCTCCCGTCGACCACTGGGTCCCTCTGGTCGACCACCGGGCGCTCCTGGTCGACCACACCTCCCGTCAAGCTACCCCTTGGTCGACGGACCCCTTCCGTCGACCAGAACTGCTCTGTCGACCTCTCGGTCGAACTGTAGGTCGACGGACTGCTTCGTCGACCTCCCGGACGGCTCACCCGTCGCCCAGGCCAGTCAGGTGCAGCTGTCGAGCATCCTGGTCGACAGCAACACCACAGTGGTCCGCTGCAGCTCGACGTAACCTGTCGAGCAGCTATCCCACTGTGAGCAGTCGGCTGCTACTTCCGTACATCCGACCAAGTTGTCGGCGTTGCCCAAGCGAGGGCGGGGCCAACACTTCATTCCCGTTAACATAATCAACTCGTGATTATATGGGCCAATTCTTTCTTAGGCAAACTACACTGTACATGTCAACTAAATGTTCGCAGGATACAATATATTCACACCTAAACTCTCATGTTGAGGATGCCTAGGCGCCGGTTAGCTTCTTTCACAGATGTCACCACCTTTTCGGTGTCTGCGGTGCACTTGTCGAGAGCTTCTACTTGCCTGATGGGAAAGGGGTGGAGAAGGGGTACATGCAAAATGAACATGGTAGTAGGATATATGATCGTGCATCGTCGATGGAAAAGGCAGATGGGGAAGTTGCTTGCCATTGGCAAAAGACAAAACCATTCGTTGCATGTACTACCCATTTTTTTCTTGAAGCCGAGGGCCAGCGCAAATGAGAGGAGAAACTGTGGCTTGGTGCATACCAGTCAATCTTGCTCCCCATGTGGTCGGCCATTGTCCTTAGCGTGGTGAGAGAAGCACTAACTTGATCGAGAACTTTATCGTGGTAGAGCTGTTCTGCCTGTATCCCGATAAAAAAGAGAAGGGAAGAAAAAAAGGAGATATTATGCAGGTTTTTACCATAGATGAAAGCTAGAGTTGTCGCACCAAGGTAAGCGTTCAAATAAGGAAGAAAGAAATAAAGAAAAAATCTCACTAACCTTGACAACTTCAAGTGGGGTCAGCCCATCCCTTGTGGGCCTTGGCGCGGATAGAATGCAACCACCTTCAGCCACGGAACCTCCGCTTAGGGTTTGCCCTTTCCCTGGCCTCTTGCTTAACCCGAGAGCAGAGCGGTTGGCTGTTTCAGCGCATGCTCTCTGGTCAACGGGGTCAGAGGGAGCAATGCTGCCAATAACGCTCGAATGGGAGGTGCTAGGCCCCTTGATCCTTTTCCCATGGTTGAACCTCCAACATAGCTTCTTAATCCCACCAAGCTTCGCAATTAGCGTTTCAGACTGCAAGAAGAAGAAGAAAAAGAGTGAGATTAGAGCCAGAGGTTGTGTGTAACACCACCATGGGGAAACCAATGTTCTCCGTGTTCATTGAGTTTCCTTAAAAATATTTGAGTCTCACTTCAGCATTGTATCAATGTTTCAAAATTCTTGACTCACCTTTTCCATTTCCTGATCAGCCACAAGAGCTTTCTCGTGGATGCGTTGAACCCGGTCGTCCTGAATCGTCAAGGCCTCGAGGGTCGCTCCAGCCACGCTTTTAGTCGTCTCTGTGATCCTCAGCAGCCCTTCCGTCGCTGACGTGAGCGCGTCGCTTTTCTCCAAAGCCTCAGTTTCTAGGTCTCGGATGGACGCATTCTGAAATCTATTCCTTTCCGTCTCAGCTGACCCGTTATAAGAGCTAGCTCCGCTGACGTGCTGACGAACGCATTCTTGATGCCCCTGCTCTGCTCCCTTAATCGGCGAGTGCTGCTTGAGACCTACGTTTACTTTTCTTTGAGAGACAGGAACCCAGCGAGCTGAGGTGAAACCGTCGTCACCATCGTCGTCCACAACAAACCTGCGATTCATTCCGCCCATGGTCGTTTTGCACAAAACTCAAAATAGTGAACTGCAGCAGATCAGGAATTGCACAGCAGTAATGGATGAATGATTGAAGCGTTTCTGGTAGCCAAGCCAGTGAGGAAGTTGTAATGACGGTGACTGCCTGTTGGGTTTGGTATTTGTTCAGTGTTGGCATCAGGGCGCGCAGTCCCCCCCACCACCACACCACACCGCCCAGGAAAAATGTTGGAAGGAGCGGTTTAGGAATTGCGTGCGGGGCAGGATTCTGCTATGTCGCAATGCGCTCTGGTTGTCCTCTGCAAGACTCCGTTGACCCCAAGTTCGACTCGATAAATATCGAGTCGCGCGCGTCGTGGGAGAGGATTTTGTCTTGGGTTTGGTGCAACACGCCATCGCATTCTTCGTGGTCGTTACAAGTCTCGTCCGACCTGTAATTTCATTCACCTCACCAGTGTTTCCGAACTTGTAACGGTAGCCACGATGTGAGATCCAAAAAGAGCTTTAGCCAAACAAGTTTCTTGATTTTTCTCAAATAAGTCCACCCTTAACCAGGACTTAAGGTGCCTTGTTCTTTCTAGTTGAAGGATAAGCTGGCACGCTTAGCTGTAGCTAGATAAGGATGTAAGGTCAAAATTGGACAAAGCAACACACCTGTTTGTAAGTAGCAATAATGATTCTACATACCATGATTGCTCCCTGACTACGCTTGAACCACCGTGCCGTATTAAGACAAACCAATGATATTGCCAGTAGCCGTGTCGATATCAATGTCGTAGAAGCAAGGCCTGGTTGGCAAGCCAGGCATGGTGCTCATGGTGCCCACAAGAGGGAAAATGAAGCCCGCTCCAACGCTCGCCCTCACATCCCGGATGGGGAGGATGAAGCCAGAAGGGGCTCCCTTGAGAGAAGCATCATGGGAGAAGGAGTACTGCGTTTTGGCCATGCATACGGTATGGGAAGATTAGCAAACCCTTGCTTCGTGTACTGCTCTATCTTCGCCTCCGCCTGGGAAGAGAAGGGGTGGCGTCTGCTGCCGCCCAGAAGGGGTTGGCTTTCAGCCGCGCGAGTCTGTTCCTCCAATGGTCACGATGCTGCAAGGGCCAAGGGCGCAGAACAGAACACAAGCAGCAGGTGCAGAGTGAGAATTAATGATTTGAGGCTCAGCAGGTCCTCCCAGCAGCAGGTCCAGCAGGGCGAGCAGCGCTCCCTCAGTGGCCGGTGCGTCTGCTGCCGCCAAGAAAGGACTGGCCTTGAGGCTGTTCCTGCAATAATCGCGCTGCTGCAAGCCAGGACGTGTTGGGGTTGGGGCTTAACATGGTGACATTGGGTGTGCATCGCGGTCTAAGGCGGCAGGTCCAGCAGGGTCAGCAGCGCTCTCTCGGTGGCCGGCGCATCTGCCGCTGCCCAGAAAGGCGAGCAACGCGATTCCTCCAATGGTCACGATGCTGCAAGGTGTGAGAGGGGTGAGAAGGATAAGAGGGGTTTTAGGTGTAAGAATGGGAGGGTGGGTGGGTGGGGGAAAGAGGGGGGGTAGGTCAGGTCAGGTCAGGTTGGGTTTGAAGCTGGAACCATCTGCTTGTCTCCGGATTGAACGAGCAAGGGCAACGACAACACTGACAAGCCACGTGGGTAATGGCAAGAAGACTCAAGAACCACGCTGACACAACTCTGGGCTCACCCTGTAATACGCCGACACCTCAGCAGCATCGCGCGCCGCCATTGGCTCGAGCGGCATGGGCATCTCCGCCAGCAGCACTGCCACGGCCTCTACCAGCCCATTCTCCGCCTCTCTCTGCACCACCTGATCCTCACGATAGGACGAGTGCTGGCGGAGCAGAGCCGTCTGGGAGCAGGGGAAGGGGAGGTGGGGAAGTGGGAAGGGAGTGGGTGAAGAGGGAAAGGAGAGGGTGTGCCTGGGCATCTCCGGCCAGCAGCACTGCCACTGCTTCTACCAGCCCGCTCTCCGCTTCTCGTTGGATAACCTGATCCTCTCGATACGATGAGTGCAGACAAAGTAGGGCCGTCTAGGAGCAAGTGCAGGGGGAAGAGTTGGGGAGGGGATGGGATGGAATAAGGTGGGTGGTACGGGGAAAGAGCATCAGCAGCACGGCCTCCACCCGCCCGTTCTCAGCTTCTCATTGGATGACCTGATCCTTGCGACAGGATGAGTGCAGGCGGAGCAGAGCAGTTTGGGAGCAGGGGAAGCGGAGGTGGGGAAGTGGGATGGGGGGCGGGTGGTTTGGTATTTCTGCCAGCAGCAGCACTGCCACGGCCTCCACCAGCCCGTTTTTTGAGGCGCCTCAAAAGTCCTCTCCTCCACCAGCCCGTTTTTTGAGGCGCCTCAAAAGTCCTCTCCTCCACCAGCCCGTTGTCTGCTTCTCTCTGAACCATCTGAGCAAGTGCATTCTATGGAAAGCTGTGCGCGCACTTGTGCAAATACTGATGAGGCGCCTCACAAGTGGAAACTACTGACTGCCCTGGCAACCGGAACCAAAAGAAAGGTGTAGTTTTTTTAATAGGAAAAAGGGCTTCAAAGAAGAACAGAAGAAAAGACAACATACCGCTGTGTCTCTCCGGCCAATCGCAGCGCAGGAAGCCACAGCCGGCCAATAGGGCTCAAGAACCTCTGGAGGTATGGCCTGGTGGGAGATGGGAGATGACAAGAGGGGCAGGGAGGGAGAAGAGAAGAGGGGGGGGGAGCAGCGAAGAGAGGAGGGAGAGGAGGGGGGAAAGAGGAGGGAGAGTAAGGGAGGAAGAGGACCGGAGAGGAGGGAAAACGGAAAGCATGTCAAGGGATTAAAAGATCAGCAACGAAAATGAGATAAGGGTGGGAAGAACAGGAAGCGGATGGGAAGAGGGGTAGTTAACGGGTGAGAACAGGGTGGGAAGAGGGAGGGGACAGGATACATGAAACTCTAGAACAACCACCCGCTCACCTCTGATTGGCTCATCTGATCCCGCAAGGACCGGAGGCAGGCTGACGTGGACGTGTTGCAAGGAGGTAGCGACGCGTTGTATTGCTCTTGGGAGAGGGTTGGTGGGGAAGGGGAGGGGTGTGTGGGGAGGGATGAGGGGATGGACAGGAAGCAAGGGAGTGTGGAAGCAAAAAACAGGGAAGGAAAGTTGGGTTAAGCCTACAAGTCAAACAAATTTGCTGCACGAGATGGCTGGGTGGGATTAGTTAAGGTTTATATGGCCAGGTGTGGTTGGTTAGGGTTGTGGGGAGGAGAAGATGGGTTGCGGAGAAGGAGGGGGGAGACGAATATTGCAACAAGGAGAGATGAAAAGAGAGGAACAACGTCGAATAGGGCAAAGAAAAGGAAAATGGAGGAGAAAAGGACAAGGAGAGAATATAAGTGCAAGAGAAGAGAAGAAAATGGTGGTTCCACTGAGATCAAAGAAGTTCCTGGAGAAAGAGAAGTGGGGGTGTGGGTAGGGAAGGGGGGGGGGGTGAGAAAGAGAATTGAAGGAAGAGCTAGAACAGCAGCAGCACGCGGCGGGGAGAAGGGTAGACAAATCAGAGCGCATGAGGGAGCAGAGGATGGGAGGAGAGAGACGAAGCGCTGAGTGGTGGGTGCAGACGCAGCAGCAGAGGGAAGAGGCAGGAGGAGGGGAAAGGAGGAGGCGGAGAGGAGAAAAGAAGAGGCGGGAATGAATAAGGGAGATTGGAAGTCAAAACCACTATCAGGTTCCACTCACAGCAAGCCACGACACGAAGGGCTGACAGGTGCGGGTGGAAGAAGCAGCAGAGGGAGGAGGCAGGAGGAGTGGGTAGGAGGAGGTGGGAGAGGCATGGAAGCTGTTACTGCTGCCGCCCCTGCCACCCGCCTCCATCCCTCTGATACCTCCTCCTCCTCCTCTTGCTCCCCTGAATGCACTGTCCACGTCAGCACCACCACCCATGCGAGTGTCCATGTCACTGTCCACGTCAGCAGCGCCAGGTGTGTGGTCGGGGGGGAAACAGAGGCGGAGGAGGTCCCAGACGGCTGCCAGCTCACCCTGGGTGATGCCACGTGGCGCAGACTGGTTGGTTGATGGGTTGGCAGGCAGGGGGGTAGCGGAGGGGGGGGGGGACAATAAGAAAAGGCAGAGAGGCAAACGAAATCGAAAACGTTGCAGCGAATTACACGCCCTATGTGCGACTTTTGAGCACCACAAAAGGCGCCCATAAGCATGCTTAATACACCTCACCTTATCCTGCCAGCTGTCCTCGGCATCTATCCACGCAAACAGCTCAACGGCTAAGATCCAATGGGAGAGCGCTTCATCATGCTTCGTATTCTAAGGCGCCTCAAAATACACCCCAAAGGGAGAGCGCTTCATCATGATTCTCAAATGACTCTCACAACATCTCTCATCCCCCCCTAAGTTGGGCACTTACGTTTTTCGAGGTCTCGTAAACGTCAATTTCGCTAAATTTTACGTTTTCGTTTACGAACGTTAACTTTCGCGTAAGTCTTTCGAGTCCGTGAAAGTTTCAGATTCAGCGTTGACTAGTAGGAAAGGAATACGATAGGATATGAACGAGCTGGTAGGTTGACGTCGAACAAGATAGCAAATTAAGGAATTAGGTGGGAGGGAGATGACCGTGTTGTGTTAGGGAGGGGGAGCTGGGGGGAGGGGAGGGGGAAGGGGAGGAGGAGGAGAAGGAGGATGAGGAGGAGGAGGAGGAGGAGGAGGAGGAGGAGGAGGAGGAGGAGGAGGAGGAGGAGGAGGAGGAGGAGGAGGAGGAGGAGGATTTGATGTTTAGGGTATTACTGTTTCTTCAACATTGACATGATGCCTACAGAATGAGTCTCCCTAGTACTCTGGTAATGTTTTTCCTCGGGCAGACCTAAAAAAGTTTTCAGGTGACCGTAAACGTAAGGCCGAATCCAGGCAACTGTTCGTAAACGTAAAAAACGTCGTAAATAAACGAAAACGTAACAGACCGTAAACGTAAGATCCAACTTAGATCCCCCCCCCCAACCCACCCACCTCGTCCTCCCACTCCTGCTCCTCAGCGTCTATCGCTGCAAACGGTTCAGCAGCGGAGATCCCCAGGGACTGTGATTCTCAAAAACACTTGAGCACCCACCCACCTCATCCTCCCAATCCTGCTCCTCAGTGTCTATCGCTGCAAACGGGTCAGAGGCGGAGATCCCAAGGGAGTGGGGAGAGGCGCGCGCAGCTGCCAGCGTGGACTGGGCGGACGGCGGAGAGAGGAGCCTGCTGACGTGGCGAGACCACCTGCTGACGTGTTGCCAACTGGAGGAGCGACACAAGGATGAGAACGGAAACTTTTTTCTCCCTCTCTCGAAGGAACTACATTTTGAGGGAAAGAAAGGAAGAAACAACTTTTGAAAGTTCATTTGACAACATGCCATTTATACAATTGAAACAATATGTATGGCATGCCGAGAATGGAAAGCTAATTGAAGTGACGTTTACGACTCAATGTCTCAACTCAAGGGTGGTTCATGTCATGTCACTGCACCAGGCTGAACCCCTCCCCCTCCCCCTCCCCCTCCCCCTCCCCCTCCCCCTCCCCCTCCCCCTCCCCCTCCCCCTATCCCCTCCCTCGCCCCACCCCCTTAACCTTTGAGGCGCATCAAGAGTAAAAAACTTAGCCATACGCGCTTCGAGACAGTCTCAACACACGACCTACCTCTCGCGCCGCTCGTCGATTTCCGCGTCTTCCGCTTCCTCCGCCATTTCCACCGCAATCGCCGCCTGCAGTCGCCCGTACAACGACGACGCCCCCGCTGCGATCTGCCGGTGGAACGATGACGTGTCAGCCCACGTCACGCTGACAATTGCCGACCCGCGTCCCGCCACGTCATCATGCCGGTCGTCCGACCTTCCTTGAAACGCGCCGTCGGACGCGGCGACAGATGCGGCCGGAGCGCAGATCAGAAGCTCGTTGCCCAATCCCCACTCGATCTCGACGGGGAATGCGGCGGGAAAGGAGGATGACGGCTCGGTTTGGAGGAATCCAGGGCGGTACTGCCCTAACGGCCCCACCATATTCGCCTTCTACGCCAGCCAAGTCAGAGGCTCTGGCTTTATATCGAAAGGGTCACGCGGGGCTCGTTATAAGCAAGACGAAGGTGGGAGTACACGGGAGATTCTGTTCGCCGTGCTACAAACAAATGCGCTGGAGGCGAACAAACGGGAGCTTGGAGGGAATGACAGTGAAAACGGTCTCCGATATAAAAGCTTCGTTTTGAAAGTAGCAGCATATTTTCATGGAGTGGTCTTTGCAAAGCAGTATATGAGCATGCATATACATATATATGGGCTGCTCTATCTATTATCACGAGATCCTTTCGGAAAAGTTTCGCCTGGCTGCTATAGAGAAGTTATTAACATTTCAATAATGTTGAGATCATCATGTATTTGAGCCCTCCTTAGAAATTTCCTTCGAGATTCACTACACCAAAGGAAATTTCACTTCTAAGAGTGTGTTCCTACGGCCTCATATCAGGCCAACCTTGTATCAGGAATGCACAAAACACTTCAATCTCGGCTTCATTGGATTGTTTATTTTCTATTTCCTGATTTGATGCTCGACAAAAACTGAAGGGTGATTTCCGCATCCCTGAACCCAACAGAACAAGAATCGTCTAGGTAACTTATAGCTCCTCCGCTTCTCCATCCCTCCCCTCCATTCCTCCCACCCCTCCTTTCCCATCCCTCTCCCCCCAACATAATTCCGCACCTGCAAGTTATGGTAGCTTAAAGCCCCTCCTCTTCTTCCCGTTCCTCCCCTCTTCCCTCGTCTCGTCCCTCTCCTCCCTCCTCCACCTTCCCTCCCTCATTCCCTTCTTCCCGCACATACCTCCTCCTCTGCGGGCTATAAACGGAGAACTCCCCAAACTGCCGTCTCCCCAGGTGCTGCACGTCCCACCCGGGCGGCAGGAAGCGCGGCCGTAGCGCCGTTACAAACACCTCCCTCCACTGCTGCGTGAACTCCCTTATCCCCGCCTCCCCCACCCCCTCCAGCAGCAGTGCTACAACCTTGGTTCCGTGCTCCCAATGGCCCCGAAGTGGGACTGGCTCGATGGTGGGGGTTGCAGAGAGGTTGAGTGCGGTGAGGTCAGGTGCTGCTAGGCCCAGGCTCTCCTCGTCTTGAGCCTTGCCAGATTGGTCGCTCTCACTCACTTCCTTGCTCACTCCCTCAAACGTTTCCTCACTTACTCCCTCACTCACACCATCCTTTCCCCCATCGCACAGGCCCTCTGCCCCCTCTCCCTCTCCCGTTCCCCCTCCTTCTCTCCCTCCACCCAGCCCAGCTAACGCTTTCTGTAGAGCCTCCCTTTGGCCCACAACAGGCAGCCCTTTTCTTTTTCCTGCCCGCACTCTGGTCTTTCACGGGCAGCAGCAGCTCACAGAGCTTGCTTTCGGGCAGCGATACCCTGTGCCGTAAAACCGCCACTGCTGACCGGGCAGCATCATTCAAAAGAAACGCTGGCTGTACTCTCGCATCCCTTCCCCCTTTCTGCTCACCATTCGCACTCCCCTCACCCTCCATCTCCCCACCTCCCTCCTCCTCCCTACCTTCTGCATTCTCCTCCTCTCCCACCCCTTCTCCCCCCTCCTCGCCCCCACCCTCACCCGACCCTCCGCCGAACCTCCGATCCAGCGGCGACAGCAGCAACGGAACCCCGAACCTCCACGCGACCTCCCTCTTGAAAATCTCTGCTGCACGATGTGCCACGTCATGGCAATCAACGCACAGCAGCACGATATCATGGCTCCGGTGCGACTTCAGATGCTTGAGAAACGCGTGGCGGTAGCAGGAGGGCACGAGGCGGTAGCGCAGGTAGTGGGTGGATTCGCCACACGAGACGCAGCGGTTGGACTTGGATTGAATGTACAACTCGTTTTCATCGTCCTCTGGAGGGCCCTTGGGTTGGAAGAGCAGCCGGACGGATAGAGGCCAGGCGAGGTTCGGGGGGAGTGGGGTGGGTGGAAGGTCTGTTGCTGTCGGGGCAGTGGTATCAGCAGTGCAAGCAGCAGTAGCACCTTCTGCAGTAGCACCATCAGCAGCACCATCAGCAGCACCATCAGCAGCACCATTAGCAGCGGCAGCAGCACCGTCAGCAGCAGCACCACCAGCTTCAGCAGAGGCATTCTCAGCACCTGTAGCATTCTCAGCAACTGCATCATCTGTAGCAGCAGCAGCCTCTGTAGCAGCTGCATCACTACCATCATCATCAGCAGCAGCAGATCCCACTTTCGCTTCTCCCTTCGCCCCCAACCCTGTCTCCTCAGCCCCCTGCAGTGATGGCAGCATGTCAACAGTCACATACTCAGCCAAACCTCTTCCCACATACCACTCCAGCTTCCGCTTATCACAGAAGCACAGCAACCGCCCATCCCTGCTATAGATTTGGCAGTTCTCATATACGGGACCCTGGCAGGAGAATTTCTTTATGAAGTTTGCCCGAGCTTGATTCGGGTCGCGCGCCCGCTGCCACCGCTTGGGCAGCCTTTTGGTTCGGCCGGTGGTGGTGGTGAGGGTGGTTGGGATGCTGGTGGGATGAATCAGAAGGCACGGCTCCCCCTTCCTCCGCAGTAGCACCACTGGCACCAGCGCCAGCACCAGCAGCAGAAGCAGCGGTAGCGGCAGCAGCGGAGAGGTTGCCTGAGACGGCGGCAGCAGCAGTGAGAGCGACTGCTTCTTCTAGCCACGCCTCCTGCACTGCTGCTGGCGCCCTCTGCTGAATGACCACCGGGGCGAGGAGGAACGAGATCTCGGCCAGTCTGGCTTGCACTGCTGCCACTGCCCTTTCAGCCCCCCCAATCACTGCTGCTGCCGTCTCGTTTCGCACTGCTACTCCAAATGTGCCAAGCACCCCCTCGTCGCCACCTCTCACGTCGCGACACGCGGCAGTGATCAGCGCAACCAGCTCGGGAGATCGACGGACGAGAGGAGGCGAGGAGGAAGGGGAGGCGGGCTGAGATGGAGTAGCTTGTTGTTCTGCTACTGCTGCTGGCAAGGCAGCAGCAGCGGAACAAGCTCTTTCTGTTGACTCAAAGGTTCCACTCTCCCCTCCACTCCCCCCTCCTTGAATAGGCCGAGGAGCGCCCTCTTCTCTCATAGAGGGCGGCATGAGAGCAGCAGCGGCTGCCATAGCTTTCCCCACGCACCCAATCAGCTCTTGACACGTGGCAGGCCGTAGGAGCGCCACGGCGACCACTGCAACGTCAGCAAGGAGGAACCGCAGGCTTTCGTCTTCTTCCCGCGCTACAGTGTCGCGCCATCTGGTTACCGCATCAAGCACGGCCCTCACTTCCCGTAACACCTGAGACCGATCCGACGTCTTCTGACCCGCTGACGTGGCAACAGCATCAGGCGCCAGCCGACACCTGAACCAGCAGAATCACCTGAATTTCCACCTGAAAGCGCAGCACCTCCTACATACCCACAGACGCCCAACAGTTGGCGGAAAAGTGCTGCCGCTGCTGCTGCTGCCGCCTCAGCACTCCCTCCCAACCCTCCAAGACCTCCATTCCCTTGTACTGCCACCACCTCCCCTTGCTCCCTCCTCTCTCTCACAACCTCCCCAACACTGCTCCTGTCAGCACCGGCGCTCCTCTCCCCCGGTTTTTCATACAGCTGTAGGCACAGCGCGTTCGACCTTCTCACTGCCTCCTCATTCTTGGATCCGCTGCTGTGTCCTGCCCTAGACCCTCGCCTGCCTCCACCCCCTGCTGCTGCTGCTGCTGCTCCTCCTCCTCCTCCTCCTCCTCCTCCTCCTCCTCCTCCTCCTCCTCCTCCTCCTGCTTCTCCCTTTCCGTTTGCAAATGCTCCTGTACCTCCCTCTCCCCCCTCTCCCCCTGTATCTGCCTGTACCAGCTCCCACCGTAGCCGGTCGGCGATGTACGGCAGGTAGTGCGAGTCCGTGCGCGCATAATGTAGCATCGCGGGCGGCAGCGGGCGGCGGCGCCAGTCGGCGATGTTAGAATTAGGCTGTCAACACTTTGTGTACTATATTCTATATCGCGTAGGTTATTTGTGGGTTGGGTGTAGTTTGTGATCCCAACCCTATCTGGTTGGGATTCCCTCGTAATCCTGCAAATCTGCCAACTCACCAATTGGAGATTTGCTAGGATTCCCATCCCATCCTTTCCCTAGCCTTGCCCATCCCAACATCGTTTGTACTTAAGGCCTAGTGCCTTCTTTCTTAATCAATCAGTTCAGTTCCAATTCCGTCATGGTATCGAGCTAGCACATTCCGCTCACGCGGAATCCGATCCTTGGCGTCGCGATCATTCTCTTCCTCTCGGCTATGGCGTTCTTGGTTCACACCTTCTTCGCTTAGCATTTTTTCGTCTTCACATCGTCGCACTGGTCAAAAGCGCTTTCCCGCTCCGTCTACGTGCATTTCCGATTTCCACGGCGGCACATTTCTCCGTCAATTTCCTTCATCGTAAGCTCTGAAATTTCAAATTTCCGTGGCAATTTTCTCACATTCGAAACTTCCAGCAGGTTTTCATCGGTGCAGCAGAGCAGGTTCAGCGGCGCAGCAGAGCAGGTTCAGCGGCGCAGCAGAGCAGGTCAGCGGCGTAGCAGAGCAGGTTCAGCGGCGCAGCGGAACAGGTTCATCGGCGCAGCAGAACAGGTTCAGCGGCGCAGCAGAGCAGGTTCAGCGGCGCAGCAGAGCAGGTTCAGCGGCGCAGCAGAGCAGGTTCAGCGGCGCAACAGAGCAGGTTCAGCGGCGCAGCAGAGCAGGTTCAGCGGCGCAGCAGCACAGGTCAGCGGGGCAGCGGAATAGGTCATCGGCGCAGTTGAAAAGGGGTCATCGGCGAAGCAGAGAAGCAGAACAGGAATCGCAATCTTATTGGCAAAATCGCACCTTTCCGCATTTCAGACTTCATCAATTTTCAAAATCGCCATTTCAAATCCACATTTTCGCTCTGCTTCGCCTCGCTTCGTATCGTTGACTTTAGCGCTGCGCTCCGCGCGAATGGCGACTTCAACTTCTACCCTCGTCGGAAACCTCATCATTCTCAACCTCGCTCCCAACGGCACGAGCACCAACTTTGGAGAATTGTGCTATGGGGTGGAGAAGCACCTCCTTAGCACGGAACTGAAAGGGATTTGCCTTAAGGACATCCTCCTCAACCGCGGCAAGGGAAAGATGCCTCTCCCTCCCGATCCCCTTGGCGAAGGCGCCACTGCCGCAGAGAAGGCCGATTTTGACGCTCAGACCACCAAGTACGAGACTGATTTTAGTGTGTGGGAGCAGGCAGATGCAGCAGTTATTAGGGTTTTCATCACCACCACTCCGGTTGAACTCGTCAAATCCTACCGCACCTTTCGCTCCGCTCATGCGATTTGGAAGTACCTCCAGGACCGTTTCCATGACAAGACAGCAGTGGGTGTTGCCATCCTCATCCCTCGAATGTTCCAGGTCCGCCTTGAGGAATGCCCTGGCATGGCAGATTTTGGAGGTGTGCGAGAGCGGGTGCGAGAAGCGATGGGTGAGGGAGGGAGCGAGGGAGAGGAGGAGATGGAGTATGGGTAGCGGAGGAGGCAGATTACATCTCTGAAATCCGCAACATCCATGAGGAACTCAAGGACATTGGGATCATTTTCCCCAAACAAGCACCTGCAGCTGGCCTACTTGTAGGACTGACCCCGGCCTACAATGACACCAGCTCCATGCTCAAGCAACTTCCCACCAAGGAACTCACCTTCGAAAAAGTCGCATCAGCTCTCCTTTCCGCCGAAAAGGACCTTGCAGCCCAAGCATCCGTCAATGCTGTGCGCTACACCCCTGGAATCCCATTCCGCTCCCAACAAGGACCAAGGCGCAACTCCTTTTCCCCCATGCCCCTACATCATTAGGAAAGGCCCACGTGCGGGGCAGAAATGCGGAGGCACCAACCACCCTGAGGCAACTTGCTTCAAGAAGCGAGATGATGAGTGGTACGACGTCCATGGTGTCTCCACCAACAAGCGCCCTCCCAACTGGGCCCCACCCCGTCGCGTGAACTATGTCGAGGCAGTGGAGGTGCCTAGTCCCTCAGTTGATAGCACCCCATCTGATATTCGCCTCAACCTGTTGTTCTCAGGTGCTGGTCTTATTAATGAGAAGGGGTCACAGTACATCGGGGTTTCAAACACACAAGGGATCGAGTTCATACTAGACAGTGGTGCCACCCACATAGTGCTCAAAGACCAAACCGCGTTCGTTCCTTACCAGGCTCCCATCCCACTCCTCGGAGCCGACTCTAGCTTCTCCATCCAATGCCATGGGTCCTCCACTGTTCCTTGTCCAGCATTTCCATCGGGCACAGTCACTGGCATCTGTGCCCCCACCCTCCGCCACAACCTCCTGGCACAAAGTGAAATCCAACAAGCAGGAGTCATCACCATCTTTCCCAATGATGTCGACTACTGTGACCTCTTTGACGCCAAAACCGGCATTCATCTAGCCCGCTTCACTCTCAATTCCAACAACCTATACACGCTCGTAGTACCTCCCATTCAAACGTGCTCCCTCACAAACCTCCCGTTACCTTCCCTTGACTCCTCCACCTGTCACTGCCGCCTCCTTTCCGACAAAACCATGCTCTTTCATCACTGCCTTGGCCACATCAACTTTCGCGCGCTTTCAGACCTTGCCACAAAACAACTCCTCCACGGGCTTCCAACCTCACTTCCCTCTCCTACCTCCACCCTAGGGCCGCCTTGCCTTGACTGTGCACAGAGCAAGCTTCGTGAACAGCCCCATCCCCCCATTGAGTCCATCTCCGCTGCACCTCTCGATTGCGTGCACATGGACCTTTGGGGCCCAGCTCCTGTTCGCTCTCGCGGTGGACACTTTTACTTCCTTGTCATTATTGATGACTACTCCCGCTATGTGTCTGTCCACCTTCTCTCCTCCAAATCCGAAGCCCCAAGCGTAATCATTGAATGGGCGAAGCAGGCTCATAAACACTTCAAAACCACCATCAAGGTCCTTCACTCTGACGGCGGCGGTGAATTCCGCAACAACACTCTCAAAGCTTACTGCTCCACTGAGGGTATCCGTCAGACCTTCACTCTCCCAGACAGTCCCCAACAGAACGGTATTGCCAAAAGCCGGAACCGTACATTGGTGCAGATTGCTCGCTGCCTCCTCACGCACGCCTCCGCCCCTCCCTCTCTCTAGGGGTACGCCATGCTTCATGCTGCCGCCCTCCACAATCTCCATCCCCATCCTCATCACACCCACACCACCCCCGCTGAGCTATGGACGGGTCAAAAGCCATCCGTCCGCCCTCTTCGTGTATGGGGGTGCACTTCTTATGTCCTCCTCAACTCCCAAGCCCGTCGTGCGCCTGGCGGCAAACTTGATCCCAAAACGATCATGTGCGTATACCTCGGGCACAACTTAGACTCGCCAGACTATCTCTTCCTCCATCCTTCCACCAACAAGCTCTATCGCAGCCGGGACGTTTACTTTGATGAGTCCCACCCATTCTACCCCTCCTCCAAGGCTTCCCCCTCTCCTCCGCCTCCTTCTCTTACTTGGGCTGACTTTGACAGTCTCCCTCTTCGCGACACTCCATCTCCTCCTCTTCCCGCTCCCTCCACCATTTTTGATCCCCCATCACCCGCTTCCCCCTCCAGTACCACACAGTCTCCCTCGCTCCCTCCCTCCTCCGCTACCCATCCTCCATCTCCTCTCGCATCTCCTCCTACCGAGCCCGTTCCTCTCAAAACCTACCAACGCCGTCACCCAGCTCCTCCTCCTCCTGCTCCCACCCCTGATCCCGATCCTGTCTCCACTCTCCCTCCCACCCCCACCTCCCCTTCCGCTACGCCTACTCCGGCCCCACCTCCCTCACCCATCGCTTCTCGCACCCGCTCTCGCACACCTCCACAACCGTTCTCCCTTTCCGTTCGCGTCTCTCTCAATCCTCCTCCTGTCGGGGGTGATTATTCTCTCATGCCATCCCTCCTTGAAGACAGACATGAGGAGTTGATTGATATCGACTCAGCCATCCATGCACTATGCTCCCTCTTTCCAGACATCGCAGACTCTCCCACCCTCAATTTCTCCGACAACCCTTCCATCCCCACACCTCTCACCTATGCCGAAGCAGTCTCTGGTCCTCACGCCGCTCAGTGGATGGGGGCCATTGTCGCAGAATGTGAGGCCTTCATTCACACAGGAACTTTCACAGACGTCTCTCCTCCCTCCGGTGTTAACATTGTGAAGGGAAAATGGGTCTTTCGGGTGAAACAACTTCCAGGCGAATTTCCTGTCTTCAAAGCCCGGTACTGTGCCAAGGGATTTACCCAAAAGCGTGGACTGGACTTCTTCGAGACATTCTCTCCCACCGCCAAACCTCCCACACCGCGCACTCTACTCGATGTCGCTGTTCGAGATGACATGGAGGTTGACTGCATGGATGTGTCTTCTGCGTTCCTGCAAGGGATCCTTCGAGAGGAAATCTATATGGAGCGGCCCGAAGGATTTCCAACTCCTTTTCCACCAGGCACTGTATGGAAGCTGAATCGGCCAGTGTATGGCCTCAAGCAAGCTCCCCGGGAATGGCACAACAAGCTAAAGAGCACCTTAGGGTCCCTCGACTTTCACCCATCCACCTCTGACCCCAGCCTCTTCATCCGAGCACGACCCTCCCGGTTCTTCATCCTCGTTTATGTCGATGACATGATCCTTGTCACCAAGGATCAGACTGAGCTGGCAGCAGTCAAAACCGCACTTGGTGAGAAGCTGGCCATGAAGGACCTTGGGAAGCTGACGAACTATTTGGGAATGGAAATCACACGTGATCGCACTGCCCGCACCATCACCCTTTCGCAGAAGTTTTACATCAACAACGTTCTGACGAGGTTCCAGATGCAGGAAGCAGCATCAATGCCCACCCCACTCTCTCTGCAACACCAACTCACTGCACCCTCCGTTCCCTCACCTGAGCCCTGTGACGAGCCTTACCCCGAGCTTGTGGGATCCCTCATGTACGCGATGATGTGCACTCGACCACACTTAGCCTATCCAGTCAGTGTACTGTCCCACTACGTTGCACCTGGTCGCTTCACTCGCCACCACTGGTCTGCTGCCAAGCGGGTTCTTCGCTATCTCAAAGGCACACATGATTATGTGCTCACACTTGGCGGCACTTCCCCGGTTCGCCTTGAGGGGTACAGTGACTCATCCTATGCTGATGACCAGAGTGATCGGCGCTCGTCCCAAGGGTATTGCTTTACCCTTGGCAGTGGGGTTGTAAGTTGGCGCTCCACTCGGTCGTCCCCCGTCTCACTGTCGACCTGTGAGGCAGAGCTGTATGCCGGGACCATGGCTGCACAGGAGGCTCGTTGGCTCTCCTTCCTGCTGACAGAACTGGGGTATCCCCAACCAACCCCAACGCTTTGGTGTGACAACGAGAGCACCATTCATCTCACCAAAGACCCCGTTTTCCATGGCCGCACCAAGCACATTGAAGTCCGTCACTACTTTCTTCGGGAGCTGGTGCAGCGCGAGCAGCTGAAGGCTGAACACATTGCCTCCGACTGCAACCTTGCTGACTTGTTTACCAAGTCGCTTGTTCGCTAGGATCATTATCGCCTCCTCTCGGCCATGGGTGTTGGGCCTCCTTGTGGCTGATGTGTTGCAGCCTAGGGGGTGTGTTAGAATTAGGCTGTCAACACTTTGTGTACTATATTCTATATCGCGTAGGTTATTTGTGGGTTGGGTGTAGTTTGTGATCCCAACCCTATCTGGTTGGGATTCCCTTGTAATCCTGCAAATCTGCCAACTCACCAATTGGAGATTTGCTAGGATTCCCATCCCATCCTTTCCCTAGCCTTGCCCATCCCAACCTCGTTTGTACTTAAGGCCTAGTGCCTTCTTTCTTAATCAATCAGTTCAGTTCCAATTCCGTCAGGCGAGCTGCAGGCGCTTGTCGGTGCTGACGTGGCAGTAGTGGTCCAGGAGAAACGCGAGCGAGCGGTACGGCTTGCTGAGAACCGAGCAGGCCTGCACATGAGAAAAAGGACATAAAAGAACAAAAAAGTGCAAAAGAAAAGAAAGAAGAAAAAAAAGGTTAACTTCGTGAATCTGGAAGTTTCTTTGTAGCCAGAGCACATCGGAGTGTGTGCACAAGGCCACTGCGATCCATTTAATAGTTTAATCAGTGGTCCAGGAGGAACGCGAGCGAGCGGTATGGCTTGTTGAGGACCGAGCACGTTTGCAGAAAGGGAGCAAAAAGAAAAGGAGGGAAAGGCGGCCGCAATGAAGGAGAAAAAGACACAAGCAGAGTAGCGCTTTGGTGTGGTGTGGTGCGGTGTGAAGAGGTTGACTTGACTGTATAGATGTGTCAAACAGGCTCAAACAGTGTAGATGTGCAAGTCCTGTTGCAGCCTCGCACACACCGTCGTGCAAATGCTGCTTTGTGATGCCATGCCACGTGGCACATGCTTGAAAACACAAGGTTTTGCACATGCGTGCTGACCCGTGCAGTGTCAAACAGGTTGACGGTGTAGATGTGCAAGTCCCGTTGCAGCCATAGCACGTCCGAGTCGGCTCCGTGGAACAGCTTCGTGACGGCCGGGTTGGCGAAGACAGGGCGGAGGGCATCCCCTATGTGGTCATGCAGCGCAATGGCGTCGATGATATAGTCCCTGCCGTCTCGAGTGGAGATCTGAGTCGGGGGATAGGGGGCAGAGGGTGCTTCATGGCCTGCTCTCCATTGAATGAAGAATCGCACATGGCGGTGTCAAAGGCAGGCGGAACAGAGCAGCTGGCAGGCGGAACAGAGCAGCTGGCAGGCGGAACAGAGCAGCTGGCAGGCGGAACAGAGCAGCTGGCAGGAGGTCACTCACGGAAGGAATGGGCCCACCCACCTGGATCAAGGCAGTGAAGCCGAGGAAGGAGCGGTGGCTGTGCTGCTCTGTGTCCACTGCAAATTCGTCCTGGGTTTCTAGAAGAGCTGCTAGGGATGCTAGCTGCTGCTTGGTGGATACCCAGTGGAAGGAGGAGGAGGGGAGTGCTTAAGAAGGGAGAGCCGACGAGGTTGTGACACCTGGGTCATTCAGAGCTGGTGGTGCTGTGGTGCCAGGTGGCAGCACGTGGTTGGGCGAAGGGGGATTCTGGATAAGGTGGCGGATCTCGTCGCCGTATGGATGTAGATCTCCTGGTTATCCAAACATGGGTGTAGAGGAGGGGAGGAAGGACGAATTAGACGCAACCTGAAAGAGGCGGATGTGTTTTGATATGAAACGCCACAGATCACTGGAAAGTCTTGGTATAATTGAAAGAAAAGAACTGGAAGCAAAAACAGGGTTGAGAAAACGCACCTGAATCCTCACTCTCGTCCTCATCCTCATTACAAGCCGATACAATTCGTTTCAGGTGCTGAAACGGAGCTCTTGAGTTATCCGCAAGAACCATACGAAACGCCCTCTGCGGCTTCTCATCTCCTTCTCCCTCCACTCCTTCCTCCTCCTCCTCCTCCTCCTCCTCCTCCTCCTCCTCCTCCTCCTCCTCCTCCCACTCATCCTCATCATCGATGTAACGCATGACCTACTCTGCCTAATCTACGGCTAACTTCCTAAGTCAAACATCGAGAGACTTCCTCGATGAGAAATGACGTGAAGGAAATTGGGAAGGTTGAGTTGGAGAAGAACATTGCTTTGGTTTTCCCAACCCTCAACTTGGAGGCTTGGGACTTTCCAACCCAACAAATGTGAAGGTTGGGAAGTTTTCCAACCCAACCAAATGAATGTGCAAGGTTGGATTTCCAACCAATGGGAAGTTGACAGTTGTTGTTACAATCCACACAAAGTTTAAAACAACCATACAATTGTGCTAAGTTGGGTTTTCCCCAACCAAACTAAAGTGCCACATAGGCTCCAAGCCTATTAGCTCCCCAACCATGGAAGCCATGGTTGGGAAGAGCCCCAAGGGGTATGATGGAAGGGGTTGGAGCTTTCAAGCTCATTCCTACTTCCCAACTCCAACTTCCCAACTCCAACTTACCAACTTGGAAATGGGATCTCTCTAAGTTACTTTGGCTCTCCTAACAAGCCCTCCTACACAACTAGACTTGTGTTATTTTCAAGGATAAGCTCTACAAGAAGCTACTTATCTACCCAAGTTTCTTCAAGAGTTACAACTTCTCCTCTCAAGATCCTTTAAGCTTAGGCTAAGGCTTGATTATCCCTTGGTGGGATTAATTAGATAATTTCAAGCATTGTAACTTTGATTTTATATAAATTGTCAAGGAGGATTTACATTGGACCCGCGGTTGCCTGTTGTTATAAGGGCCGTGGTTGTTACAATCGAATTCCTCACTGTTTTCTTCTCCTGCCACGTGGAACTGTTCTTCTCCTCCATCTGCCCGGCGACCTCCTCCTCCTGATCTTTTTCAGCTTCCCGGTTCCGCATCTCACGCCGCATTCGCCGCTATCTACCCGCTTCCCGAACCACCAGCTGCCGCTCCAGCTTTGTACCGCCAGACGCGCCGTCGGATGCGCCGTAAGATGCGCTGGACCATCGAATAGCCACCCAGTGTAGTGCGACAACGGAAGTTGCGACAACGACTGCGACGAAAAGCGGCGACACCTTCCCGCCGGCGACATCCTTTAATGTCGGCAGGCTCATTGCTGACGGCAAGTTTGTAAATGAACTTCAACCAGATACATAAAAACAATAAGAACTGCTGCTTCTGAAGAAAAAAACGACTTTCTGAAGGAAGGGTAGGAGGACGAATATGCTATTTCCGCACACCGCGCTTTTCACCTCAATTCACACCACGTTGAAAGGTTTTTGGATTTGGACAAATATGCTTGGCAACACTGCATGAGGATTTGGGCCTTCAGGTTAATCAGAACGGTTGAGTACGACGCTGTGCAACGCAATGCGGTAAGTACTTCACCGCTTTGAATCGCAACTCACTTCCCGATCGATGACCTCAACTGAACAGGCAGCAAGCTGAAGTGGTGAATTGCGATACATCTGTCAGAGTGAATTCCAGATATTGCGGGACAGCAAGACTTATGAACACGAAACAACTGCCGTTGACTCTGCAGCAATACGCGCTTTGAAGTTCTCCGCTGCAGGATTAGCCTAATTGGATGCGTACAGATATAACAACTGGGTTCAAACTCACAAACACACAGAGAATGCTAGCAACTGTTACGGAATGATACAGAGAGTAAATGGTAGAATCCAAACCGCAACCCCATCAGATCCCTTTTCTTCTCCCAAACTCCTCTGAAGTGACCACTTCCCACCCCTCGCCATCCTCGTCAAACGCCAGGACCAACGTGTGGAACTTAATCAAACTCGTCCTGTGTCCCACACTGACAAACGACTTCACCCTCTCCCGCATCATCCCATACAGCCGCGCCTCATTCGCCCCGTCCAACGCACTCGTCGCCTCGTCCAAAAACGCCATGTACGGCCGCTGCAGAAGAAGACGAGCGAACGCCACGCGCTGCTGCTCCCCCATAGAAAGCATGTCAGAATAGTCACATTCCACAGCGAGCCCCCCCACCCGCTCAGCCAAATCCGGAAGTGAAACCTCCTGAAGCGCATGCAACAGCTCTTTATCAGAAAAATCCCCCCTCACACTCCCCCCTCCCTCCTCACCGCTGCTCCCCTCTCCCTCCAACCCTCCGCCTCCTCCCCCTCCCCCGCCCTCTCCCCCTCCACCTCCCTCGAGAGCATTTCCGGGGAAAACCAGCTGGTCCCGGAGTGTCCCGAGTGGCATGTACGGCTTCTGGGGCAGGAAAAAAGTTTTCCCGGGCGGCGGAGACTCGATGGTTCCCTCTCCGAATTTCCACAGGCCGGCAATGGCTCGCAGGAGGGACGATTTTCCGCAGCCGGAAGGCCCCATGACGAGGAGGGAGGCGCCGGGGGGGAGGGAGAAGGAGAGGGAGGAGGGGTAGAGCGTGTGGCGGAGGTTGGGGGTGCGGATGATGACAGAGGAGAGTGTGAGGCACGGGCCTTCTATGCGCTGAATGCGACCTGGGGCGGAGGGAAGTGAGGGCACGAGGGGGGTCAGAGGGGCAAGGGTTGAATTGGAGGTTGGGGGTGCGGATGATGACAGAGGAGAGTGTGAGGCACGGGCCTTCTATGCGCTGAATGCGACCTGGGGCGGAGGGAAGTGAGGGCACGAGGGGGGTCAGAGGGGCAAGGGTTGAATTGGAGGTTGGGGGTGCGGATGATGACAGAGGAGAGTGTGAGGCACGGGCCTTCTATGCGCTGAATGCGACCTGGTGTGGGGCAATGGGGAGGGGAGAAAGGGGGAGAAGGGGGATGATTGCAATTGTCAGAGGGGTAAGGATTGTCCCTGAGTTGAGGAGTGAGGGCATGGGAGGGGAGGGCAACAAAGGATGAGGTACGATGAGCAACCAATAGAGGGTAACGGTTATGTTGGGATTTGGGAATTGGGGATTCGGAGAGTGGGCGTGATGATTGGGGCAGGGCATGTGGACTGGAAGTGGGGATTGGGGATAAATGTGTACCTGTTGCAGTGGTGCATTCAATAACAGCAGCTTCTCTTTCAGCAGCAGCAGCAGCACCGCCACCACCTGTGCTTCCCCCCATAGCAGTCAACTCCAGCAGCGGGGCACCCTCCCCATGGGAACCACCTGGCAAAACACCCGAAGCAACAGAGCCTGCCGATGCCTCTGCTGCTGACATGAGAGCAGGTACGGATTCAGAAGTGTGACGAGTGGCAAGCCTTTGTCCCGTGAGGGTGGGGGCGAGGGAGGAGGAGGAAGAGGGGCCGGTGTGGGAGGGCTGGAGAGAGAGGGAATGACCAAGAGCGAGAGAGTGAGCGGAGGTGGAGGAGGAATGAGAGGAGGAATCTTCGGTGGTTGATTTAGTGTGAGAGGAGTGAGAGGGATGAGAAGAAGAGTTAGGGGGGTGCGAGGGGGCGTGGGAGTGGGCGTGGGAGAAGAGCTTGCTAGAGTCATCATCTGCTGCGAAGTCGGAGAGGGAGGCGAGTAGACTCTCCAGACGCTCTGTCTCCGCTGCCAGCTCGCTGGGAGTGAGACAGGGAGTGACGGGGGTGGGAGGGGGCGTGGGGGTGGGCATGGGAAGGGGCGTGGGAGAAGAGCTTGCTGGAGTCATCATCTGCTGCAAAGTCGGAGAGAGAGGAGAGTAGGCTTTCCAGACGCTCTCCGCTGCTAGCTCGCTGTGTGTGGAGGAAGGGAGAGGGGGAAGGGGAAGGAAAGGGAGGCGGGGTGGGAGAAGGCTCTCCAGACGCTCTGTCTCTGCTGCGAGCTCACTGTGATTGAGGTTGGGGGTGGGGGAGGCAGGGAGGCGGAAGGGGAGGAATCAGATGGAATGAAAGGAAATGGCTTATGGAGGGAAAGACGAGAGTAGGCTGTCCAGACGCTCACTGGGAGTGAGTGGCAAGGGAAAGAAGGGCAAAGAGAGTGGCAGGAACAAGGGGCATGTGACAACGACGGGTGTCAATGACAGTACGGTGGGGGCGCCGAGAAGAGAACAAGCCACCTGAGATACCAACCCAGAGTGAAATCTTAAATATTCACCTGAAGAAACACCTGATCGAGTAGAATTGCACAACGAAAAGAGGGCAATTTATTGAACACCTGGAAATGGCAAATTGTTACAATATGCATGTAGATCAATACGTGAGAAGATATGAAGATTCAACGTTCACCTGGAGGTACCTGAACAAACAACAGAACAGACACCTGAGGATTCACCTGAACGCGTGAAAGTGCATGACAATGACACTGAGTGCCTTGTAGACCGTGTGAAACGCATAGCTGGCCTGAGAGATCACCCCAAACTCAACCTGGCGAGAGAGAAGTGCCGGAGAGAAGGGATGACGGGAAGAGAAAGAGAAAGAGAAACAGAAAGAGGGAGAGGGGGGGAGAGGGAGAGGAAGAGGAGCACCTGAAGGAGTCGCTTTTGTGAGCTCTCAAAAGTGTCCCAACCAATATAGCACCTGAAGGAGGTGAAGTTGAGAACAATGACTGTGAGCGCGCGGTAGATGGTGCTGAAAGCGTAGCCCGCCTGCGCTATCACGCCAAACTCGACCTGGATGGGTGAGAGGGGCGGAAGAAGGGGCGGAGAGGGGTGGAGAGGGGAGGCGAGGGGTGGAGAGGGGAGGCGAGGGGTGGAGAGGGGTGGAGAGAGGGTTAGCCCAGCCCCCACCTGAAGGAGTTGAAGTTGAGGACAATGACTGAGAGAGCGCGGTAGATGGTGCTGAAGGCATAGCTGGCCTGCGCTATCACGCCAAACTCGAACTGGATGGGGGGAGGGGAATGAGCGGGAGAAGGGGTGGAGAGGGGCGGAGAGGGGTGTAGAGGGGTGGAAAGAGAGTGAGCCCAGCCCACCTGAAGGAGGTGAAGTTGAGGACTAGGACTCTGAGTGCGCGGTAGATGGTGCTGAAGACATAGCCCGCCTGTGACATCACCCCGAACTCGACCTGGCAGGGGGGATTAGGCAGGGGGTGGGCAGGTGTTTGAAGAAGTGTTTTGAGACACGTGTCTGCCTAATCCCCCCTGCCATGTGTTTTGAGACGTCTCAAAACACTTCTTCAAACATGTGGCAGGAGGGAGTAGGCAGGGGGTGGGCAGGTTGGAGGAGGGAGAGTGGGGTGGAAGGGGGGAGCGAGCGGTGCCCCAGGGAGAGGGGAAACTTACAGCTCCGGAGAAGTATCGCGGTGCCACGATGACAGCTTGCACGGAGACGGTGGCGAAGTCGCAGAGGTTGGTGAAGAAGGAGAGGTGTGAATTTTGAGACGTCTCAAAACTCTTCTTCAATCACGTTTTGAGACGTCTCAAAACTCTTCTTCAATCAAGGAGAGGTGTGAATGGAAGAGTACATGAAGCAACATGTAAATGGGACGGGAGGAGCAGCACTTACAGCTCTGGAGAAGTAGCATGGGGCGACGATGACAGCAGGGAGGGACGAAGGAGAGGTGGGTGGGAGTGAACGGAAAAGTGCATGAAGCAACAGGAAAACGGGATGGGAGGGGAGGCATTCACAGCTCCGGAGAAGTAGCGTGGGGCGACAATGACGGCAGGGACGAAGATGGTGGCGAAGTCGTAGAGGTTGGTGAATTGATAGATGGGTGAGAGGAGAGGCCACACGGGAGGGGCAGCACACTTACCGCCCCAGAGAAGTATCGCCGTGCCACGATGACTGCAGGGACAAAGATGGTGGCGAAGTCATAGAGGTTGGTGAAGGAGAGGTGGGTTAGCGAACAGGGCAAGAGCGGCACTGGGAGTGTGGCACTCACAGCGCCGGAGAAGTATCGCGGGGCCACAATGACCGCAGGGACGAAGATGGTGGCAAAGTCGTAGAGGTTGGTGAAGAAGGAGAGGTGGAACTGCAGCACGAGGCGGTTGCGCACGTTGAGGGCCACTCGGTGCAGGAAAGACTGGGAGAGTGGGAAAGGTGAGAAGGGGAGAACAAGAATGACAGAGGCTGGTGAAGAAGGAGAGGTGGAACTGCAGCACCAAACGATTACGCACGTTTAGAGCCACCCGGTGCAGGAAGGACTGGCGGGAACAAAGGGGCCGGGAGGGTGAGGGATACAAAGAAGAGGCTGCATTGAAGAAGGAGAGGTGAAAGTGCAGCACCAGAGGGTTGCGCACGTTCAGAGCTACCCGGTGCAGGAAGAATTGGGAGGGGCATGGAAGGGGCACAGGGCAAAGGTAAGGGAACGAGAATTGGCTGCATTGAAGGAGAGGTGAAAGTGCAGCACCTAAAGGTTGCGCATGTTCCGAGCGACGCCATGCAGGAAGGACTGGTGAGAAGAGCGTGGGACACAGCGTGATGGCCACTCAGTGAACGAAGCTACACACGTACCCAGCGCGGAGAAGAGAACGCTTCATTTACCCCATTGAAGCTAGCAGCCTACCACCCACCTTGGCCAAGGCCTCCTCCTTGACTTCTTCCCGGTAGAACGCGATTGACTTGACTCCCACGTTGCCCTTCTGAAGCACCTCGAACAAGGAAGGCTGTTTCCCTTACCCCTCTGCACCCACTCATCCACCTACCAACCTACCTACCACCCACCTTAGCCGAGGCCTCCTCCTTGACCTCCCCGCCGTAGAACGCGATCGACTCCACATTGTCCTTCCTGAGACACCTCAACGGGAAGAGGAAGCTTCCTCCTCCTCTGATACCTGAGTACCCACCTACCTACCTACTTATTCACCCACCCACCTTAGCTGACGCCTCCTCCTTGACCTCCCCACGGTAGAATGCGATTGACTCCACGTTGTCCTTCACTCGCACCAGGGAGTAACGCAGGTCTGCCTCCCGTTGAAAGCCCTGCAGGGAGAGACAGGGGCGGGGTGGGGTGGGGTGGGGTGTGGTGGGATGGGGTATGGTGGAGTGTGGTGCGATTGACTCCATGTTGTCCTTCACTCGCACCAGGGAGTACAGCAGATCTGCCTCGCGTTGAAAACCCTGGACAGGGGAAGATGGGATTGGGGAGCACTCTTCAATGGAAGTTATGGAACCACAGAAAGTGGCAGCATGTTGGCCTCATGAAAGCGACACCCCCCCCAAAACTTTTGAGACGTCTTAAAAGTCGTCTCACCAGTTGTCTACTTACACGCGTATTTTTATGGAACCAGAGAAAACGGCAGCATGTTGGCCAGGTGAGTCGCTTGTTGAGTCGACTCCCCCCAAAACTGTCCCCTTGCTGCTGCTAAGCCAACCCCACCCACCCCATCTGGAACTGCAGCCAGGTGAGTCGCTTGTTGAGCCAACTCAAATTGCTGCTTGCTTCTAAGCTAAGCCCACCGAACTCCACCTAAGCCCACCTAAGCCCACCTAACCTCACCTAACTCCACCTTAGCCCACCTAACTCCGCTTAACCCCGCCTAACCACACCTCACCTGGAACTGCAGCCAGGTGAGTCGCTTGCCAAACACTCTGACCACCACAAACGTGCCAGAGACCGCATAGGCCAGCAGAAACCAGACTAGCGGGGGGGAGATGTCCCTGTGGGGTGGGGAGGGAGGCAGAGGAAAAGGGCGGAAGGCGGGGGAGGGGTGATGGGGGTGGTGAACAGACGCTTCCCAAACACTCTGACCACCACAAATGTGCCAGAGACTGCATAGGCCAGCAGAAACCAGACTAGCGGGGGGGAGATGTCCCTGTGGGGGTGGGGGAGAAGGGGGGAAAAGGGATTGGAGACACATGCCTATCACTCGGACCATCACAAAGGTGTCTGACACTGCATAGGCCAGCAGAAACCAGACTAGCGGGGGTGAGATGTCCCTGTGGTGTGGGGGGGAAGGAGGGAATAGGGGGTGGGGGAGGGGCAGAGGTAAGGTGTGAACATGCACATGTCAAACACTCAGACCACCACCAACGTGCCAGACAGTCACTGCATGCATAGGCTAGCAAGAACCAGACTAGAAGGGGAGAGGTGTCCCTGTGGGATGGTGTGGTGGGTTGGGAGGTAAGAAACGAGAAAGGTGGGACATGGCGCATGGGACAAGACAAGGCACAGGGGACAAGGTGCATGGGACACATCCAATGCAGACAAGGTGCATGGGACAAGGTGCATGGGACATCGCGCTTGGGACATGGGGAATAAGACACAGGGTTCTGGCATGAGGTGCAGAACAGAACATGTACAGCCTCGTGCGAGACACAGGATTGTGGAGAAGATGAGAGCGATTTGGGAGGAAAGTTTAGCAACTGATGCCAGTTGAAGCTTTCCAGAGCACGTATGCAATGTTTGTTTTGTGGTAATATACTAGAAAACAGATTCAATCATATTCGAAGCTTACCAGAGCACATAGGCAAAGGCGACGAGGTTCATCATCTTCTCTATCAGAGTGATGATAATCTGGGTGGGGGACAAGGGGAATGGGGGTGGAGGGGTAAATGAGGAGGAGATTGTTATGCTTGAGTTTCTAAGTTCTAAGGGCGTATCCCTGGGTGGTGGCAGGGCCACTGTAGATGGCAAGCGGGAAATGCGCATGCCACGAATCTATATATCGCGGGGTTGGTGTCAGAGAATTCGAGCGCAGGCGCCTGGCGAGTGATTGGTTGCGCGACACATTTGGGGCGCAAATTTCCTCGCACGACCCAACTCCAAATTCGTCATGCCGGTAAATTTCCCGGCCACAGCCCACAAGAGATTGCAGACCTCGTTTGAACGGCACGATTGCCTGCTTGGTTGGTGTGGTTCCTCAAATCATCTGGGGGTATAAACGGCAAGGCGACGTGAAAGGGGATCAGGTTGTCATGGGATTGGTGGATGCAATTCAGGGGCGATTGTCGCAAAATGTTTGTCGGTTGCCACGAACTTTGAAGCGCGCGCGACTCGGGACAATTGTTGGTGGCATGCGGGTTTCCCGCATGCCACCAACAGTGTCAGCTACAGTGGCCCTGCCACCACCCAGGGATACGCCCTTAGAGCTTGACGTCCCCGCAGATACGCTGGTCGAGGTTGTGGAATATCTCAGGTTGCCTAGAGCGATCTAGTACGACCAGCTTGCCTGGAACAACCAAGTTCTACAAACGAGACTCACATTGAGGGACGTCCTGACGACCAAGTGCTTCACATCCTCACAGATGCGCTGATCAGGTTAGTTGAGCGTCCAGTGTGTCTCGAACCAGCAGGTTTGCATTCAGCAGTCTAGAGCTGCGCTGCGGTGCACAGTGCACTGCACTGGACTCGCAGCAGTCTAGAGCTGCACTGGATATGCATGGCTTACATTCAGGGACGTCCGGACGAAGTGCTTCACGTCCTCGCAGATACGCTGGTCGGGGTTGTCCAGTTTCCCAGCCATCTTCAAATCCAGAAATGCGTGGTTGGCTGGCAATGGCACAGGAAAAAAATGCAAGAGATTTTGGGCGGGATGGAAAAAAGAGGCAGGTGGGCACGGGGGGGTCACGACCAGTGTGTGGTGTGGAGATGTACCTCCAAAAGGTTTGAATGGGCAGTGGACACCACATAAGAGAGTCGATGCAAGGCAGAGCTTGCTAAATCAGCACTTAGTTAAGTATCTCGAACCAGCTCTGACATGAAAGTGCCTTGAGAGCAGCACTTACCATAGTACCAAGGGAGCAGAACTCACCAAAGTATCAGGAGAGCAGCGCTTACCAAAGTATCTGGAGAGCAGCAGGTTGGTGAGCCACAGGCGCCACTCGAGGGACAGTAGTTCCTGATGTCCAAAAATAAGAGGACAGAGGGACAGGAGGACGACAGGGGAAAGGCAACAGAGGAACGGGCGGTTGGCATAAGGAACACCAGCGAGCAGAGATATGAAGGAACAGTGGGAGGGACAAAGGGACAGGGGCAAAGGGACAGGGGAGAGGGGAGAGGGGAGAGGGGAGAGGGGAGAGGGGAGAGGGGAGAGGGACAAAGGGACAGGAGACAGCCGACCAGGGCAAAGGGACAGGGGACAGGGGAGAGGGGACAAGGGGGAACAGGGGAAAGGGGAAAGGGAGGCATGAAGTGGACCCGGGGGAAGGAGGGGGTACAAGGGGGGGAAAGGGGGGTGGAGCTGGGGAACCGAAGGGAAACGTCTCAATCAACTACATGCTCTCTGGAGCGCTCACCTGCACATAGTTGAAGAATGCAAAGAAGGGCGCAGCAACGAGGATGATAACGATGAACGAGGCGACCCGTGGTAGAAGTCACTCACTCACTCGCTCACTCACTCGCTCACTCACTCGCTCACTCGCTCACCCACCCACTCACTCGCTCACTCAATCACCCACCCACTCACTCGCTCACCCACTCACCCACCCACTCACTCGCTCATTCACTCACCCACCCACCCACTCGCTCACTCACTCACCCACCAACTCACTCGCTCACTCACCCACCCACTCACTCACCCACTCACTCACCCACTCACCCACCCACTCACTCGCTCACTCACTCACCCACTCACTCACTCACCCACCCACTCACTCACTCACCCACTCACTCACTCACTCACTCACCCACTCACTCACTCACTCACTCACCTGGACGTAGTCGAAGAGAGCGAAGAAGGGCGCAGCGACGATTATGATAATTATAAACTTGAACACCGCATCATAAAAGTCGGTCTGCTTCTTGGCTGACAGCGCCGTGTTGAAATCCCTCTGCGTGTAAGAGATGACAACGTACATCTCTGGTGGGGATTGCGTAGGAAGAGGAGATAGGAGGGGAGGGGAAAGAAATTAGAGGAACGAGAGCGGTGTTAAAGTCCTTACTGCGTTACAGGAACAACCAGCCATCATGCTCCAACTTATGTAGTCCAAGCATGCCATAATAACTGGATTCTTAGCTCACAACTTCACCAAGATTCCGTACCACCGTTTTGAATATCACACTTAGCATCGGGCTCCACAACAACTGGAAGGCACAACCCTTTTTTTTGGAGGTTCATTTTGAGAATTCTCAGAATCAACCTCCGTACCACCATTTTGAATATCACACTGACCATTGGGTTCCATTGGAAGGCACAACCCCTCCACCCACCATACGACTAGAAGCCTACTACCCACCAGTGGTTTCCAGACTACAGGTGAGCAGAAGCACCATCAACCCGCGAGTTTTGAGGCGCCTCAAAAGCCCACAGCCCACCATACGCCTAGGAACCTACAACCTACCAGTGGTTCCTAGGCTGAAGATGAGCAGTAGCGCCATCGACCAGCGGGCCTTCTTACTGACAAAATTCAAAAGTGACTCAGATATAACTAGGAGCGTACAGTTCACCGTTTGACTACTCGCAGCGTACAACCTACCAGTGGTTCCGAGGCTGAAGATGAGCAGCAGCGCCATCAACCCACGAGTTTTGAGGCGCTTCAAAAGCAACCCTAAAACCTACCAGTGGTTCCGAGGCTGAAGATGAGCAGCAGCGCCATCAACCCGCGAGCCTTCCACTTGCAATCGCCTGTGAAGAACGCAAGAGCCACTCTAAAAAACCTCCTCAGCAGCGTCCAGCCGTTGATCTTCTTGTCCTGAATTCCCTGGCTCCCATCCGCACCGTCGAAACCAGCATTTCCGCTGATAACTTTCGCCGAGGTATCGTCGCTATCCGGGACCCCGTTCAGCAGAGTCTTCACACCACCGACTCCGTAGCGAAGGATCGCGACGAGATTGGTAACCAGGCGTTGTGACCAGCCACGCCGGGATGGAGCAGCGGAGGCATCAGGACTGTTGAATCCATGGTGACTGGAGGAGAAGCTTCGGTGACTGGAGCCGGACTTAAGAGGCACTTGGTCGGAACACACAGGATCGTCCGACGGATTTCGCTTCATTTTTACTCTATCTTCTAATATAAACTAGTCCCTTTTTAATCCGCGTTTAAGGCCGCCAGCTGAGTAGAAGCCTGAAGCGTAAACAACTCATGAAAATCTAGAAGTACCTTCAAAGATGGTTCAAATGCCGAACAACCAGATCATGAATATGAAACGGACTTCCTCATGAATCTATTTCGTCAAAGATTCAGCAGCACTGGCACAGAAGACCTGGGAGTGAGACTGTAAAAGGTGAAGGGTGAAAGCTTTGCCGGCAGCGCTGGTGAAAACGCATGAGGATCCGCCTTGGAATCACCAGGGAAGCGAACATCGGAAAAAACCCGGGACTGTGTTGGGGTGGGGTGGGGAAGTTGTGGTTGTTGGTGATACCGCCGAAAATATCTCAGCGCGTTCACGTCGTCACCTGGGGGAGCTCGCTGCCCGCGGGCAAACAAAATAAACCCCAGAAGGGCATGCATCCGGTCAGGGAGGCTATCAGCCCTAAACACGGGGAGGCATGGCATGCCATCCGATGGGGTTTTAGTTTTCTGCCCGGGGCAGCAGGTCGTCAGGTCGTCACAGGTCGTCAGGCCTGACGACCCGTTTCCGTTTTCCGTCCACGTCGTAGATTGTAGATGTGTTGTTCCCAAACATGCTGTGGATCGAACGTGCTGTGGATCAGGGGTTCGCGACTGTACACGCGTCTCTGTAGTGATAGTTTTAGGGCGCGTAACCTTTGATCCTTTACCGTCAGAACATTATGCGAAAAGGGTATCCAGATTTCGTCAGGAAACGCATGATCTGCAATTCGATAACGAGCTTGAACGGTCCGGACCGGAAACACGAAATCTTTTCGCACATGGTCTGACCGAAAAAAAGTTACGCGCCCTTAGGTCATACGAACTCCAGTTGCAGACGTGTTGTCAGTCGCAGCCAATACTGAACACGCTCGGATCATCGCGGCTACGTACACGTGTAATCAGCACGGGCCATTCCTATCGCTGGGTGGTGATTTAGGGTGCAGATGTGTCCACAGTTGTTGCTCTGTCGAGTCAATGGCGAAGCGGTTACATTACCTTGCGAAGTTTTTGCGAGAACTGATATCGAAGTAACAAATGCCTATTGTTCGCTTGCGCTGTGATTGTAGATTGGATTAACTACATAAAACGGCTGTACAGTTCTTGAGCTGTATTCCGCAGCTAAGTATCCCGTTTGCTTACTAATTATAATTGTCAGTAATGTTTCAATAAAAACATTCATGCTTAACGGTTCGGAATTACAATAATCTCGCACAGCCAACTAATTGACGACATCACGCTTTATTAATGTAATAAATTAGCATTGCCGCTTAGCATTATGTCACTATACTAACACCCTCTCCAACCAGGGTTCTTGATAATACGATACAATTCCCTACGGCAATCCTGCGGGGAACACCTAAGACTCATACCCCTCTATCAAAATCTTCACGTTGGGGGACATCCTGAAGCCTGCGGGAGCAACCGGGTCCCATATCGTTGTGTCCCCGTTCTCATACGTCTCCCTAATCCAGGAGACAAAGTAACCAATCTTCACCTTGACAATCTGCTGGTTCACAGTCTCGGAACCGTCGAGTGAGGGATTCACTCGCCCTCTGGCATTTGCCAGAGGCCATTCCACCTGCATCAAGCAAGCATCAGAATGAGCCTACTTGTACAGGCGGTAATGAGCTTCAAATCGGGAAATGCGACAAACTCACCACATTCAATGCGTAGCCAACTTGCGGGAACTTAACCGCAATGGTTGTCGCCTTGTTGCTTCCGAAACCGCGCAGCATCACCAGTTCAAATGGACGGTTGGCAAACGGCCTACATGTTGTAGCGTTGAAGTGCCGTTGGAACCATAGGGGGTTGTTTAAAAGCAGGCATATTAAGGAGGAACAAACAATACAGGATAGAGGAAAGTCAGGTACAATGAAGAAATGCCGGGTTATGGAGGAACACAAAACAAGACACGCGTACCATGAAGGTAGAAGAGGGTCCACTCCGAAGGGGACCTGCTGCACTACGGCGCCACTCCCTCGTCCGCCAACTCTTTCCACTTACTCTCAAGGACGGACCTGCCCGAGCCGCGACCGTACGTCTTAATGTCGCCGTTGTAATTGCTCCGCCTATCTGACACATTGCCCATGGAAAAGTTTTCCTTTCCAGGGAACATGCAGATGACGTAGTAGAATACCTCCTTCCCCACGCCAGCTTCCGCGTACTTCTCTGCCATCATTTCTCTCAGCGCGGGCCACAGTGGGTAGAACTTCATCCTCCAGGCAGGCGCGGCAGTCGTCATGAACGTGAATGACTCGAGAGCTTTTTTCTGCAGTTAGGGGATGTCACAACATTATAGCTTATACTTTTGTGTAGGCTGTAGTGGGGTAGCCCATAAGGGGTACAACCCAATTAGGGTTAGTACTTGCACCCAACTGTTTCATAGTTCATTCATTCTCGTTCAATTTCACATGGTATAGAGCACGTTCCCTTGTGGGAACTGTTCCTAGGGCCCACCGTTTTTTTTTTCCTGCCCGGAGCGCGTTCAGCCTCTGCCCGAGTCGCGCTCCCCTCTCACGACCCCGTCGCGCCGCCCTTACGACCCCGTCGCGCCGCCTTAGCGGCCCCGTCGCGTCGCGCCTCCCTAGCGGCCCCGTCGAGTCGCCCTTGCGACCCCGTCGCGCCGCCCTCGCGGCCCCATCACGTCGCGCCGCCCTCGCGGCCGCGTCGCGCCGCCCTTGCGGCCCTTTCGCGCCGCCCTCGCGGCCTCTTCGAGCTGCCCTAGCGACCCCTTCAAGCCGCCCTCGGGGCCCCGTCGCCTACCCTTGCGGCCCCGGCGCCTACCCTCACGGCCCCGTCGCCTACCCTGCGGCCCCGTCGCCTACCCTGCTGGCCTCGGCGCCTACCCTGTGGCCCCGGCACCTACCCTGCGGCCCCGTCGCCGACCTTGCTGGCCCCGTCGCCTACCCTGCAGCCCCGGCGCCTATCCTGCGGCCCCGTCGCCTACCCCTGCGGCCCCGACGCCGCCCTTCCCGACCCCGGCGCCGCCCTTCCCGGCCCCGGCACCACCTCTGCTAGCCCCGTCGCCTACCCCTGCGGCCCCGGCACCGCCCTTCCCGGCCCCGGCGCCGCCCTTCCCGGCCCCGGCGCCGCCTCTGCTGGCCCCGTCGCCTACCCTGCGGCCCCGGCGCTACCCTTCCCGGCCCCGGCGCTGCCTCTACCGGCCCCGCCGCCGTCCCTACGCGGCCCCGCCGTCACCACCGAGCCGCCGGCGCCACCGACCTACTGCCGAGCCGCCCGAGCCACCTGAGCCGCCCGAGCCGCCGCGCCACCTGAGCCGCCCGAGCTGCCGGGTCGCTGAGCTGCCGAGCCGCCGTACCGCCGAGCCGCCGAGCCGCCAGCGCCACCGAGTCGCCGAGCCGCAGTTGCTGCCGAGCCGCCGAGCCGCCCAAGCCGCCGAGCCGCCGAGCCGCCCAAGCCGCCCTGTCTGGTAAGAGCAGCGCCTCTGTCACTGCACTGCCCTTACCCTACTGTTCGCGCTGCTAGTCTACTGCTGTCATGGCTACCCCTAGTGTCCTCGCTTTTGACGCTGAGAGTCGGGCCATTGACTTTGACGTCTGGGTAGATGACCTGCAGCTTTTCCTACAGTGCGATAGGGCAGACGCTCTCTCCCTCTTTGACCTCACCTCTGGTGCCTCTCCTGCCCCTGTTGCTGATGCTGACGCCACTGTTCGCTCACAGTGGGCCACACGCGATGCTGCTGCACGTCTTACTGTGCGTCGCCACCTGCCTACCTCTGAGCGTGCGCACTTTAGTCAGTACAAGAGTGGTCAGACCTTGTACGACGCTGTAGTTGCACGCTACTCCTCCCCTGCCACTGCTGCTCTGAGCCGCCTCATGCTACCGTACCTCTTCCCTGACCTTGCTGCCTTTCCCACAGTCGCTGACCTCATTACGCACCTCCGCACTAGTGACACTCGCTACCGCGCTGCGCTTCCTGATGAGTTCTGCGCCAAGAACCCACCCCCCCCATGTACATCACCCTCTTCTACATAGTCACCCGGCTCCTTGACTCCCTTCGCGTAGTCAGGGACCACTTCCTCTCAGTTTGCCCCACCACTCTCACCGTTGACCTCCTCGAGAAGGCCCTCCTAGCAGCAGAGAAGAGCATAGTAGCTGTAGGAGCCTCTCGTGGTGACCCTCGCACCCCCATCTTTGAGGGGTGTTCCCCCTCCCCCCATTTGCCCTCTGTTGCCTCTGCTACTGCGGCTGACCTCATTGGTCTTGAGTCGGTCGGTGCGGCGTCTACCCCTAGCGGGAGACGCCGCCCTGGCAAGGGCAAGGGGGGCAGGGGCGCTGGAGGAGCTAGCGGGGGCGGTGGAGGCGGCGGTGGAGGCGGCGGAGGGGGTGGGAGTGGCGGTGGGGGTGGTGGCGGGGGTGGAGGTGTCGGTGGCGGCAGTGGAGGCGGAGGCGGCAGCGGTGGTGGCGGTGGGAGCGGAGGTGGCAGCGGTGGAGGAGGCGGTGGCGGAGGAGGTGGAGCTGGTCGGGGTGGCGCTACGCAGAGGGTCGGCTCCGGTGGTGGTCAGCGCCAGCAGCAGCAGCAGCAGCAGCGCACTCGTGACATCCCCCCCCCTCAGCAGTTCCGTGAGTGGTACGCTGCATGCGAGCGGGGTGGGGGTACTGGTCCGTGCACCTACGTCCTACGCACAGGCGACCGTGCGGCTGAGTAGTGCGGGGGTGCGCACTCCACCCAGCGCTGCTTTGGCCGCCTGACGGACGCTTCGCGTCACCAGTTCCCGGAGGCCGCTGAGATCCCCCGCTGGGGCGAGCTGTCTAGGGCGGGAGTAGATGTCTTTGACCTTGACTTTGATGCTATTCTTGCTGCTATGTATGCTGTCACTATTAGTGATGAGGGTGACTGTGACCGGTGTTTTCCGCCCGACCCGGGCATTGAGACTGCTGCTCTAGGTATTGGTGAGGCTGCTGCTCTAGGTGCTAGCGAGACTGTTGCTTTAGGTGCCAGTGCGTCTGCTTCCTCAGGTGCTGATGAGTCTGCTCTCTCAGGTACCGCGTTGGCTTCGGCCTCCCACACCTTCACCCTTGACTCGGGGGCTTCTCGCTCCTTCTTTCGAGACCGCACCACACTCACGCTGCTTGGTCGGCCAGTTGCAGTCTCTCTGCCAGACCCCTCTGGGGGTCCTCTCCTTGCTCACTTCTCCACTGTCCTCCCGTGTCCGGCGGCCCCCTCTGGCACCCAGTCTGGTCTTTACCTCCCCTCGTTCTCTACGAACTTGGTGAGTGGTGCTGAACTACAGGATGCGGGGGTTCACAAGTTGACTCCTGCGAGTCAGCGGGTGACCCACTGCACGGACGCTCGAACAGGCCGACACCTGGCCACGTTTACACGTCGGCCGGGGTCGAGCCTGTACACACTGACCACTGAGTCTCCTCCTGTCCCTGCGTCTGGTCAGGTAGCTGCATCAGGTCAGGTGTTTGCTGCAGCGTCCAGGTCTGGTCCTGAGTCTGCCCCCTGCTCGTGTCGCCTCCTGTCTCACGAGACTCTCCTCTGGCACCACCGCCTTGGTCACCCCTCCCTGCTTCGTCTCCGAGGCATGGCCTCCCGTCTCCTTGTCTCTGGTCTTCCCCGGTCCCTCCCTCCCCTTCCCCCGGGGCCTACCCCTGCCTACGTCCCCAGCGTCAAGGGGCGGCAGCGTGCTGCCCCTCACTCCTCCTAGTTTCCTCCGACAGAGGCCCCGTTGCAAACGCTTCACATGGACGTGTGGGGCCCGGCCCGCGTCCGTGGACAGGGTCACGAGCGCTACTTCCTGCTGGTGGTTGACGACTACTCGCGTTACACCACAGTCTTTCCCTTGCGCAGCAAGGGTGATGTCATTGCGGTGTTGATCGACTGGATCCGCGCAACTCGTCTCCAGCTCAGGCAGAGCTTCGGCTCGGACTTTCCTGTTCTGCGTCTGCACTCTAACAGAGGCGGAGAGTTCTCCTCTGGCCTTTTGCGAGCCTACTGTCATGGACGAGGCATCCACCAGACCTTCACGCTTCCGGACTCTCCACAGCAAAATGGGATTGCTGAGCGCCGCATTGGCATGGTCATGGACGTCGCCCGTACGTCCATGATACATGCGGCTGCCCCCCATTTTCTGTGGGCGTTTGTGGTTCGGTACGCGGCGCATCAGATCAACCTTCACCCCAGGGTCTCCATGCCGGAGACCTCCCCAGCTTTGCTGTGGACGGGGAAGGTTCGCGATGCGTCTGCGTTCCGTGTCTGGGGATCTCGGGCATTTGTCCGCGGCTTGTCTGCGGACAAGCTGTCCCCTCGTGCTGCTCCCTGCATCTTCCTTGGCTTCCCCCCTGACGCGCCAGGGTGGCAGTTTTACCACCCCAACTCTCGCCGTCTTCTGTCCTCCCAGGACGTCAGGTTTGACGAGTCGGTCCCCTACTACGGCCTCTTCCCCTACCGCACTTCGTCCCTCCCCACGCCACCGCTCTTCCTTGTGCCAGGTCCCCCCCCGGTAGACCCCCTCCCCCCTCAGGATCCTGCCCCTTCAGGTGTGTCCCAGGTAGACGCAGTCGAGCCTGTCGAGGATACTGGTGACTCTGGTGCTGCTGAGGGTGCTGAGCCTGGGGGTGCTGACTCTGGGGGTGCTGAGCGTGTGGGTGCTACGCCTGGGGGTGCTGAGCCTGAGGGTGCTACTACTGGGGGTGCTGAGCCTGCGGGTGCTGAGCCTGGGGGTGCTACGCCTGGGGGTGCTGAACCTGGGGGTGCTACGCCTGGGGGTGCTAAGCCTGGGGGTGCTACGTCTGGGGGTGCTACGCCTGGATGTGCTGAGCCTGGGGGTGCGGAGCCTGAGGGAGCTGGGCCTGCTCGTGTGGCGTCTGGCGGTGCTGGGCCTGGAGGTTCAACGAGTGCTTCATCTCGGCGGGAGCCACTCTCTCCACAGGAGCTGCGCGAGTGGTTTGCCCGGCGCTGGAGGCGTGCTGCTGGAGCTGGAGGTTCTTCGGCTGCTGAGGGTGCTGGTGCTGCGGGTCCCGGAGGTGCTTGTACTGGGAGTACTGGAGCTGCTGGGCCTGCGGGTACGACTGGAGCTGGAGCTGCTGAGGGTGTTGGCGCTGAGGCTACTGCTGTCGGTCCTGGAGGAGGTCCTGCTGGGGGTGCTACTGGTGGTGCTGGAGGTACTGGAGCTGGAGGTGCTGCTGGCACTGGTGCCGCCGGTGGGGGTACTGGTGCTTTCCATGCTATGTTTGGAGTCGCCACGCGGCCTCGGTTGTACTTCGTTCCGCTCCTTCAGCAGGTGCTTGGTCTCCCGCCTTCTACTGGTCCTCCTCCTCCCTTAGAGTGTCCACAGCCTGTCCCGTCGCAGTTACAGTCACAACCGGCCTCCCCACTGCGTGCTCCTTCTCCCTACACTGGTCCTACTGGAGGTCTTGCTGAGCGTCGTGAGCCTGCGTCTCGCCCTGCGTCGCCTGTTCGTACTGCTCGCACTAGTGGTCGCGGTTCGCTTCAGCGTCCTCCTCTTGTCCCTGGCACGCACCGGATGTCTCAGCGTCCGTCCACTGCTCCTCTGCGTGCCCCTTTGCCTTCTCCTCCTGAGTCCTCGCTTCTTGCTCTTGCCGACCCGGAGTCGGACTCTATTCGTGCTGCCAGTCCCACTGTCACGCGTCTCCTTGCTATTGTTGTCACTCACCCTTCCTTTGAGTCCACTGCTGCATTTGCCCTAGTTGCTGAGCTCGTCGACTTCGCTGCTCGCTGTCGTCTAGACTACGTTGCTAGTCTTGTCGCTGAGTCTGAGTCTGTCTGTCCTCCGTCCGTCGGGGGTGAGTGTGCCCTTGGCACAGACGTCCTTGAGGACAGGCAGGAGGAGTTCCAGTGTTTGGCTGCTGCTTCACCTCATCTCGTGTCCGTACTGCTTACCCCTGAGGGAGACCCGGATGCACTTGAAATCCCGACACCGCGCTCTTACGCGGAGGCGATAGAGAGTCCCTACTCTTCTCAGTGGCAGGCAGCTATGGACACAGAGATGGCTTCCTGGAAGTCCACAGGTACCTACGTTGACGAGGTTCCTCCGCCTTGGGCGAACATCGTTAGTGGCATGTGGATTTTGAGGGTGAAGCGGCCGCCGGGTTCTCCGCCTGTCTTCAAGGCGCGTTACGTGGCTCGTGGCTTCAGTCAGCGGCAGGGAGTTGACTACTTTCAGACCTTCTCTCCCACCCCGAAGATGACCACTCTTCGGGTACTGCTGCACATAGCTGCTCACCGTGACTACGAGCTGCACTCTCTTGACTTCAGCACTGCTTTCTTGTAGGGCAGCCTGCACGAGGAGATCTGGCTGCGTTGCCCACCTGGTTTCACTGGGTCTTTTCCTCCTAGCACCCAGTGGAGCCTCCGGCGGCCAGTCTACGGTCTCCGCGAGGCACCCCGTGAGTGGCACGACACACTGAGGACTACACTTGCGGCTCTTGGGTTTGCTCCCTCTACTGACGACCCGTCGCTGTTTCTACGCACCGACACTTCTTTTCCGCCGTTCTACATCCTCGTGTACGTCAACGACTTGGTCTTTGCCACAGCTGACACGGCTAGACTCGCCCACGTGAAGTCCGAGCTACAGAAGAGACACACGTGCACAGACTTGGGTGAACTGCGCAGCTACCTTTGCTTGCAGATCACCCGGGACAGAGCACGCCGCACCATTACCCTGACTCAGTCACACATGGTGCAGCAGGTCCTTCAGCGCTTCGGCTTCACGTACTCCTTGCCTCAGGCCACTCCTTTGCCTACTCGCCACTCGCTCTCAACTCTGCCTTCGGATGAGTCCGTAGAGTCGAGTGGCCCGTACCCAGAGCTTGTTGGCTGCGTCATGTACCTGATGACCTGCACACGACCTGACCTTGCATACCCTCTTAGCATTCTCGCACGCTATGTTGCTCCTGGGAGACACAGACCGTAGCACATGGCTGCAGCGAAGAGGGTGTTGCGCTACTTGTGCAGTACGTCGGGCATGGGGCTAATGCTTGGAGGGCAGAGTCCAGTGGTCCTCACTGGGCACGCAGACGCTTCTTGGGTTGACGACCAGGCTACGCAGCGGTCGTCACAGGGTTACACCTTCAGCCTTGGTTCCGGCTCTGTTTCGTGGCAGGCTACTCGCTCGTCTTCTGTTCTCAGCTCTAGTTGTGAGGCTGAGATCTACGCCGGGGCCATGGCTGCATAGGAGCTTCGTTGGCTCACCTACCTGCTGAATGACCTCGGAGAGCTGCCTCGTTCTCCTCCAGTGCTGTACGTAGACAACAAGGCCATGCTGGCCTTGTGTCGGGAGCAGAGACTGGAGCACAGAACGAAGAACATTGCTCTTCGCTACTTTCTTTCTCGTGAGCTACAGCAACGTGGTCAGCTGCGTCTTGCGTACGTGGCCTCTGAGGCCAACACTGCTGATATCTTCGCCAAGGCACTTGCGCCTTGTGATCATCAGCGCTTTTGTACTCAGCTGGGTCTTGTGCCTGCCTTGCCTCACTTGCTCACCTCTTGACCTTGCTTGTACTGTTACATATATATATAAACACCTGCTCTTGCTTGTCTAGCCTTTTATATATATGTATTCCTGCATGTGAACTGGCCTTTTGGCCTTGAACTTGTGCTCGGAATGTGTGGTGACTTTGTGATCCACCCGGAGCTTGCTTTGCTTTGCTTTGCTTGACTCGTCTTGTGACCCCTTGTTCTCCCCCACTTTGCCTATGGGGGTGTGTCAGAACATTATAGCTTATACTTTTGTGTAGGCTATAGTGGGGTAGCCCATAAGGGGTACAACCCAATTAGGGTTAGTACTTGTACCCAACTGTTTCATAGTTCATTCATTCTCGTTCAATTTCACAGGGGATTCAGAGGAACAATGATTAGCGCAAATGAAGACAAATACAAATACAGTTTGTATCAAAAGGGCAAACGAATACAATTATAGTTTGCGGGATATAACATTTAATTGCAAACAAAACAGTGAATACACTTACGGAGAACAAATGATCTTGTTCCAGTGTTGTAGGAAGCAGGATGTTGCCATTTGGGTCACTTGGTAGCAGTAGCAAGTGGAAACTCGGGATGAGGGCCAAGTTAAGTGTCTACCTCTACTCCTCGCCGTTGTTGATAATTTGCTGCCGAAGAGCAACGACCAGAGGGGACAGCTCTTCGTTGCGCAGATTGAGCGCTGCGTGAGCTGCCTCCTTATCGTCAAGCAGGATTTGGAGGTCAAGTGCGCACTCCTGTGTAAGCTTGAGGAGCTAGGTCTTCATTCTTGGCACGAAGACGAAGCTCTGCTTGTGTACGCATCGACGGAAGTTCTGTTTGTGAAAAAAGAAAAGCCAGGCGAACGAGACGGGTGCGACATTGGGGCTTAGGCGAGAAACAATACTAACAATACATACAACAACCATCGTCAAAGGCATAGCGAGCAACATTTAAAAATCGCAATGATGAGTGATTAATAAAATCAGGTAAAAAAATGACTGCGTGGTTCATACCAGAGCGTGCTCGAGAAACAACGGGGAGGCCGTGTGTCAGAATATATTTGCTGTCTAGCCTGCAGTGGGGTACTCTGTAATGAGTACAACCCAATTTAGGGCAATGTACTTGTATCCCAACTCTTGCTAGTCACTTCACTTCCCTTCCAATTTCTCGACTCTCACCTAACCCACTCGAACTTACCTATCTCCTAGTGTGGGCCTAGGCTACTAAGCCTAGGCCCCACACCTAATATTTTCACATGGAATCGGAGCATTTTTACGACTTGGCCTGTGTGCCCGCCTTACGCTTCCGCGATGAGTTTTCGGTCGCGCGCCTAGGGCGCGTGACGATTTTTAATTAGTCCCGCCCACGGGTGTGTGGCTCCTTCTCTGCCCGTCGCGCGCCCTGTGGCACGCGACGGTGCCCTTCATCTGCCCATCGTGCGCCCCGTGGCACACGATGGTGCCCTGCTCGTCGTGCGCCCCTAGGCGCACGATCGGGCCTGTTTTCTTCTTCTACCCGTCGTGCGCCCCGTGGCACTGGCCCGCGACGGGCCTTTCCGCCCCTGCACTCCCTGGAGCCGCCCCTGACCCATCTGCACCGACGCCTTTTCGCCGCTCTGCGGCTTTCTTCCTTCCCATCCCCTCCTCCTTTGTCTCCCTGCATCCGTGGGGAGGAGGATATGGGGGTGGAGGGTGTTGGAGTGTGGCGTCACCTCTCTCCCTTCCCCTCCTCCTTCTTCCAGTCCCACCGCTGCAGCTGCCGCTGGGGGGGGAGGGTGTGAGGATGTGGGGGAGCAGGGGGAGTGGTAACGGGGTGGCGGGTGTGAGGCAACATGCAGCCGTCCCTCCACCTCTCCTCTCTTCCCCCCCTTCTCTGCTGCTCCTGCAGCAGTGTGGGGGAGGGGAAGGAGGAGGGTGAGGAGACGGAAAGGGTACCTGCTGTTGCTTGCTATGCTGTAACTACACATCTACCTACAAGCATTATGGGGGCGTGTCGAAATATTTTGTCATGTTTTATAACTGCTTGTAGTTGTAGTTAGTGTAGTTATGTAAACTGTTGGTGGTGGTGCACCTTATTTGGTTTCTATGCTATATGTACCCTTGAACCTATAGTGAAACCATCTTCATTCTCCAATTTCCCTTCTCAACTCACTCGACACCTTGCCTAGGTAAAAACCCGCTCGATACCTAAGTTATCAGAGCCCGTTCTACCTTGGCCTGTGGGCCCCTATGCTTCCGCTGCAGTCCTTCTTCCTGCGAATTTTTTTTTAGGATTTCGGAGTTTTTCATCCCGCCGTGCGCTCGGGGCGCGCGGCGGTTTTCCCGTCCTTCGAAGCGCCCTCGGGGGGCCTGCGCGCTGCCCTCCCCGCTGCTCGTCGCGACGCCCGTGCGGGACCCGCGCGGCGTCACCCTGCTCGTCGCGACGTCCGTGCGGGACCCGCGGGGCGTCGCCCCTGCTCGTCGCGACGTCCGTGCGGGACCCGCGCGGCGCCGCCCTACTTGTCGCGACGTCCGTGCGGGACCCGCGGGGCGTCGCCCCTGCTCGTCGCGACGTCCGTGCGGGACCCGCGGGGCGTCGCCCCTGCTCGTCGCGACGCCCCATGCGGGACCCGCGGGGCGCCGTCAGTTCCTGCAGCAGCAGCCGCCGCCGCCCTGCAGCAGCAGCCGCCGCCAGGCCTACAGCAGCAGCCGCCGCCAGGGTCTGCAGCAGCAGCCGCCGCCAGAGCCTGCTGCAGCAGCCGCCGCCAGGGTCTTCAGCAGCAGCCGCCGCCAGGGTCTGCAGCAGCAGCCGCCGCCAGAGCCTGCAGCAGCAGCCGCCGCCAGAGCCTGCAGCAGCAGCCGCCGCCAGAGTCTACAGCAGCAGCCGCCGCCAGAGTCTGCAGCAGCAGCCGCCGCAAGACCTGCAGCAGCTGCCGCCACCGACCCAGCAGCAGCAGCCGCCGCTCTATCAGCAGCAGCAGCCGCCGCCGCTCTGCCGCAGCAGCTACCGCCGCCCAGCTGCAGGTGCCGCCCCTGGACCCCAGAAGCCGCCCCTGGACCCGGTACGCCTTGTGCTGCCCGTGCCTGTTGCTGCCCGTGCCTGTGCTGCGCGTGCCTGTGCTGCCCGTGCCTGTTGCTGCCCGTGCCTGTGCTGCCCGTGCCTGTGCTGCCCGTGCCTGTGCTGCCCGTGCCTGTGCTGCCCGTGCCTGTTGCTGCCCGTGCCTGTGCTGCCCGTGCCTGTGCTGCCCGTGCCTGTGCTGCCCGTGCCTGTTGCTGCCCGTGCCTGTTGCTGCCCGTGCCTGTGCTGCCCGTGCCTGTGCTGCCCGTGCCTGTGCTGCCCGTGCCTGTGCTGCCCGTGCCTGCTGCCTGTGCCTGTTGCTGCCCGCGCCTATTGCTGCCCGTGCCTGTGCTGCCCGTGCCTGTGCTGCCCGTGCCTGTGCTGCCCGTGCCTGTGCTGCCCGTGCCTGTGCTGCCCGTGCCTGTTGCTGCCCGTGCCTGTGCTGCCCGTGCCTGTGCTGCCCGTGCCTGTGCTGCCCGTGCCCGTGCTGCCCGTGCCTGTGCTGCCCGTGCCTGTTGCTGCCCGTGCCTGTGCTGTCCGTGCCTGTGCTGCCCGTGCCTGTGCTGCCTGTGCCTGTTGCTGCCCGTGCCTGTGCTGCTCGTGCCTGTGCTGCCCGTGCCTGTGCTGCCCGTGCCTGTGCTGCCCGTGCCTGTTGCTGCCCGTGCCTGTGCTGCCCGTGCCTGTGCTGCCCGTGCCTGTGCTGCCCGTGCCTGTTGCTGCCCGTGCCTGTGCTGCCCGTGTCTCTGCTGCCCGTGCCTGTGCTGCCCGTGCCTGTGCTGCCTGTGCCTGTTGCTGCCCGTGCCTGTGCTGCCCGTGCCTGTGCTGCCCGTGCCTGTTGCTGCCCGTGCCTGTGCTGCCCGTGCCTGTTGCTGCCCGTGCCTGTGCTGCCCGTGCCTGTGCTGCCCGTGCCTGTGCTGCCCGTGCCCGTGCTGCCCGTGCCTGTTGCTGCCCGTGCCTGTGCTGCCCGTGCCTGTGCTGCCCGTGCCTGTGCTGTCCGTGCCTGTGCTGCCCGTGCCTGTGCTGCCTGTGCCTGTTGCTGCCCGTGCCTGTGCTGCCCGTGCCTGTGCTGCCCGTGCCTGTGCTGCCCGTGCGTGTTGCTGCCCGTGTCTCGTGCTCGCGCCCCCGTGCGCTCTGCTACTGTCTGCGCCCTCGTGCGCACTGTCCCCCCCCCCCCCCCCCCCCCGTTTGCGGGTGTGGGGGTGCTCCGTTTGTGTCGCCCCTTCCTTCTCCTCCTCCGTCGTCTCCCACTGCTGCAGCTGTCGCTGAGGGGGGTGGTTGTGTGGGAGACTGGGGTTTAGGGTTTAAGGGGGGTGCGTGGGAGTGGAGCTAGGGGTGTAGCAGCGGGTGTGTGTCAGGGGGGTGGGACTGTTTGTGGGAGGTTGAGCGGAGGCTGCCGTCTTGTAGTCCGCAGCACCTGTAGTCCGGGGCGCTGTCCTGGTAGCCCAGTGAGCCTGCTGCGCCTGTCGCCCGTGGGTCCGTTGCTCCTGCCGCTCTTCGTAGCCGCCGAGCCAGTTACTCCAGTAGTCCGGGGCGCTGTCCCGGTAGCCACTGTGCGAGCCGCTCCTGTTGCCCGTGTGTCTGCAGCTTCAGCAGTCGCCTCCCATCTCCTCTCCTCTCACTCTCCCTCCTCCTCCTCACCTGCCCGTTGTGACCACCACTAGCTTTGCTGATAATTGTGCACTTTAACTATTGCTTCTTGAACTTGTGCTCAGAATGTGTGGTGACATTGTGATCCACCCTAAGCTTGTACTGCTTTGCCTGCTCTGCTGATTTCACCCCACTTTGGCTATGGGGGTGTGTCAGAATATATTTGCTGTCTAGCCTGCAGTGGGGTACTCTGTAATGAGTACAACCCAATTTAGGGCAATGTACTTGTATCCCAACTCTTGCTAGTCACTTCACTTCCCTTCCAATTTCTCGACTCTCACCTAACCCACTCGAACTTACCTATCTCCTAGTGTGGGCCTAGGCTACTAAGCCTAGGCCCCACACCTAATATTTTCACACCGTGAGCGTTAGAATGGTCAACGGCCTCCGTGGCGCCTTCCGCTGCGTTTTCTAAGGGCCCAGTCAGATTAAGCGGCGTGGTTAAAATGTCGGGGGAAGAGTGGCCGAAGTGACTGGCTGAGCAGAGGTAAGAGTTGCAGTTCTAGGGTTGTTACTCGCCTCTGCCATGTTGCCCTTCTTTTGTTTCTTACGCAACAACTCAGCAGGCAGGATGCACTGTGCCTTCATGAGTTCCATCCACGCGACGAGCTCATGGAGTTTCGTGGCATGATCGCCAGCGTCGCTATCGGTCGCCGAGTCGTCCAGCAATGCACCGTTTCGGCAGAGTCTAACCAGAACAGTGGTGTCGTCCAGTGCCAGCAGTCGTTTCCCGCCACACGCTGTGGCTTGAACGTCAGACATACTTTTGCGTTTTCGACTGACGATAGATGCAACAGTTTATGGTTGGTTAATGGCCGATTATTTTCGGCCAGCATTGCCACGCAAGTTCCAACTTTGTGCCAGCTCGCCGATATCATTCTCGCTGATTGGTCCATTCATTTCGTTGCGGAAACACACCGTCGTGGCGCTGCGTCGCGCGGCGACGTGTTTGCATGGTCCCGTGTTGGCAGTCACGGTCGGTAACTGTTTCGATTCTTGAAATTTTGTACAGCAAGGCATCCCTGCCCGTTTTTCAGCAGCATGTCAGATAGATCGACTTTTTACCAGCTGGGCATGGGTATGTTGTCGTTATGTACTGTTCGTCATGTAACACAATAGTGCGTTGCAGAGGGAATCGCGAAAAGAATCTGCCGGAAATAAAATATACGATGCGCGCTGATGGCACGAAGTGTGAAGAAATTATCTTTGCCCACAGTCACGACCCAATGCGTGCCCCAACGGCAGCAGTACTGTGCAACACGTCGCGACAGTCTGTCAATCACAGCCACCCACCGTGCTGCAATATTACATGGTGCTCGCCACATGTACATGCTGTCAGAATCCCAATCACTAGACCATTGGGATATAAGGGCGTATCCAACTTCGGGTCATCAGCACTGTTCATTCAACTGTTTGGGGCATCCGCAAATCACGGATGCCCCAAACTCAACACCGGAACCGCGCGCGGCTCGAACTTCGGGTCATCCTGCAACCTGCATGCGACCGTCACGCCCAATGTGTCTCCCACCAATCACACACAAGTGCGACCCCATGTTGGGTCCCCCTCTTTTGACGGACGTCCTTCATCATTCACGCCCGTCAATTTCACCAACACCATCACTGCGTACAGCACAATTCCATAAAAGCCACTTGACCATGAACACAGATACAAGCCAAATGTGCAGAGCTAGTTGAAAATACGGCCCGACAGCCATATCTACAAGCACAATCTTGACCATAGCTAGCCGCCTTGCAACCAGCGCCACTCCCAACACGCCCCGCATTATGAATGGTCGTGAACCAGCTCCCGTTGATAGGATGAGCTACCACTTTACGCCTCCTGGGAGTCCTTAACCCATGCTCACAGGTCAGGTTCTCATACTTTGTGTGGCCCTGCTCCTGTGGCATGAGGTGCTTCTTAATACCTGGCAGCGTGTAGTCTCTCTTGCGGCTCTAGAGTGGATAACCACCATCCTACCCATGGCTGAGGCTGAAGATGTCGAACGCCTCCGCCGTGCAACTGAGCACCGGGAGAAGCGTAGCCGGCGTCGCGAGGCTCGCGTGGCGGAATGGGTGGAGGAGATCCGCGCGATGTTCGACGACGAGTTTGAAGATACCTTCCGTATTACCCGCGAAGTCCTAGACCTCATTGCCGAGCGAATGGCCTACCCCATGTCGCGTTTCGTGGAAGTGAATGAGGTTCCCTTGTCACTGTGCTGTCTTATACCCATCAAGTATTTTGCTAGCGCCATGACGTTCCGCGATTTGGGCCTCTTGTTTGGATTGCCGCCAGGACTCATCCACCGTATCGTCGATGCCTTCTTGGTATGGTTTCCCTGCAAGTTCAAGCGTGACTGGGTGCAGTTTCCTACGGAGGATGTGAGGGAGGAGATGGCGCGCGACTTCCGTGCTATCAAGGGAGTTCCCAACGTGATTGGGGCGATTGACGGGACCCACATCGAGCTACGTGGCATGGAGGCTCACCGTGGTGACTACTACAACCGGAAGCAGGTTTACAGTGTCCAACTTCAAGTGACATGCGACTCAAAGGGGTTCATCTGGGATTACAACGTGGGCAATCCTGGTTCAATGCATGATCAAGGTGTTTTCTCAACATCTGATTTGCATGGCAGGCTAGAGAGTGGGGAAATCGCCCCCTATCAGCTAGTAGGAGATGCGGCATACCCGCTGAAGCCTTACATGCTCACCCCCCTTCACGCCCCACGCCGTCGCCTGATGAAGAAATGGGAGCAGACATACAACTACGTGCAGTCTGCTACCCGCATGGTCGTCGAGCCCACCATCGGCGCGTTGAAGGGACGCTGGCGGCTCTTCGCGCGTAGGAACGAGAGCAAACTATGGCGTGTATGCGCTGGGACGGCCTGCATCATCATCCTGCACAACATGTTGCAGGTCGTTAGCACGCCGCGCATGAAAACGCACAGTCAGCGCCGCTTTATCTGGGCCGGGCTCCCTAACGGCTGGTGGACAAGAAGCGGCATGGACAAGTACGAGTGGCAGAGCCTTGACAACCCTTCGTTGGCCGATCTACGCGCGCGCAGGCATCACTTCGGCAAACACATCCATCGCGCTTACCTCAGGCGTCACCGTGTGCGGACGTCGGCGCGCTAAGGCTCCGCATGCTCCTCGACATCCTCGGACACTCCCATGTTCTCGTCGCCCGCAACTTCCGGATGGGCTGGAGTCGGGGTATTCGAAGGTGCCGCGATAGGCGCTGGCGGGCTGGCTATCTGCATTCGAAAGCCAGCCTGGAGCGCCGCCATGTTCATGGCGGCGACAAGGAGTTGGGTGGAGTCTTGCAACTGTCGCACCACCGTCGCATTGGTGGAGTTGATGGCCTCGCTCACCATCTTTGCGGCCGCCATGGTGGCAGTCTCTTCAATCCGCCGTCGTTTAGGGGGTGGAGTCACCCCGGCATCTGTAGTGAAGGGTGTAGGGGGGTGGATGTCAATAAGGCGGAAACGGTTTTCAGGTGTTCGTTAAGTTTATGGATATTTGATTCATCTACCTCCAGTTCATGATCACGTTGATATTTGACGGTCGATACGTCTAACGTTGAACCACAATCGCTGGAACGGAGATATCAGTGGCAAACACAACGCTGAACCTGAAGCAAAGCACTTCATGCTCAATCTTACGAATGGGGAGTACACACCTGGTGTGGTCACCTGACGGCGTTTAGCGCGCCCACGGCCCTCCGATGGAGGCGCAGAAGTTTCCCGGTCGGTGCAGCCGGGCACCGGGGCGTACGCTTGGACGTCAACGTTCGCCGCGCCTCCACCGTCGAGGGCGTGCGCCTTGGCCTTCGCCGAGTGCTTTTTAAGGTGGTAGACGTATTCCCACCACGGTTTTTTCTTTATTGCTTTCCCTCCGCTCTGTCCCTCCCCCCGCTTCGTTTTCAGGTACTTCTTTTCGAGGCGTTTCCATGCGTTGGACATCTGTCCCTCATCGCGGTCCCAATTTTTGTCCTTTTCAGCCATGTGGGCGCGGAGCTTCCTCCAGTACTGGCTCCCCTGCTTGCCCTGCATAGCCTTCAGGTCGTCTTTAGTGTTCCAACGAGCGGCCGCCAGGGACGTCAACTCGGCGTCCGACCACACGCGCTTGTTGCGAGACGCAGGAGCCCGATGCTCCTTCTTCGACGGTCGTGTGCTGCGCTCATCACCGCTTCTGTCGTCGCCTCCATCAGTATCTTCCTCGTCCTCTTCACTGCCGAGTTTGAAATCGGCTGAGTCGGCATCGCTATCCGACTCCGAGACGATCTCCTCGAGATCGTCATCAGAGACGTCAGTATCGGCGCCTGTGTCGGGATAGTCATGCCGAGAACTTCGGCTACTGCTGGCGCCCGCAGTTTCGCGTACGGCCTTAGCCATACGCTTGATAGATGGGGATGGCTTCCCCTGCTTTTGCTGCTCTTTCATCCATGCGACGTAGGGGGGGTCAGGTGTTTTCTCATCATCGCTAACCTTCTCCTTTCCCTTGCCGCGTAAGCTTCGTCGCGGAGGCATCCTGGTTCTATGGAGTGGCTCACACACGAAGATAACGGGGTGGTGTGCAGGCTATTCTCAAGTCGAGATCTAGATCTACTTCATCCTTGATTTTTGTTTCTGCCGTTTTGTGGAACCCTTTGGTGAGGCTGTGTGGTTGGGATGGGTTTCGGAGGCGCGCAGATCCAAATGTTCTATTTACCGCCGGGAATTTAGACGGGTGGGGTGATGGGGTGTTTGTCGCGCAACCGGGTGAAAGGGATCGCATGGCTTGAAGGCGGGAAAGCCTATTGGTTGAAGCAACATTTGGCGATGCCTTTTTTGGCGGGACAACAAACGCGCCTTTTTGAGGGTCGCACGATGTTAGATGACCCAAAGTGGTGTTTTGTGTAGTTCGGGGCATCCGCAAACGGAACAGTGCTGATGACCCGAAGTTGGATACGCCCTAAGGGCTTGTTTCAGTAGCGGGTCAGTGCGCCCATAACCCCCCAGGCGAACGCGCCTGTAACCCTCTCCAGGATCAATCGGGCATCCACAGTGCAGATCTACTAACACCCCCCCACACTGGGAGGCCCAGGACTAAGCACAGCGGCAACGACATACATGTGCATACACCGGGAATCGAACCCGAAACCGCTCTGATACCATGTCAGAATCTCAACTACTAGACCATTGGGATATAAGGGCTTGTTTCAATAGCGGGTCAGTGCGCCCATAACCCCCTAGGCGAACGCGCCTGTAACCCTCTCCAAGATCAATCGGGCATCCACAGTGCAGATTCTACTGACACATGCATTGGGCTGAAAGCTGTTGGAAACAATAAGTCCTAAGTGCGCTTCTGTCGTATCAAAATCCAAGGCACCAAGCGAAGCAGTCCCAATCGAAGCATTGAGTCAACCTCGGAGGTTAGGGTAACCGCCTGGAGGTTACGAGAAAGTCAAAGGTCGCTGACCTTTGACTCGACAATTACAGCGCGACAGTTAAGGACACACAACTGACTCGTTACAGAGCAGTTGCCCGAGTCGCACTATATCGAACCGCAACAGCAATACAGTTATCTATCTATCTATTCGTATTCCCTGTACTCTTATATAAATCCTTGTATTTGCTTGTTTAATTTAATCTACTTTGCTCTCACACACCAGTGCAAGGTCGGTTCACAATCCTCATTAAAACGCTTCCGCTATTACAAGTTTCTACCCAAGAGTTCTCCTCTGCAAAGATCCTAAGGGCTATTTTTCAGCCCAACATGGTATGAGAGCGGACAGGGGAAAACTCTAACTCTTTTCAAAATCATTTCAAGACATGGCAACAAACAAGGAAAGGAGCTCTCCTAATGACTCCTCGGGCACTATTCCTACTCCACCACCAGCCTCTGGCCTGCAGACAGAGGAAGGCACGGCAGCAAGACCAAGGGGAACTTCAACCGAGACTCCTACGAACCATCCTTCTGACTTCGACCAGAACATGATGGAGAAATTCTTCTCCTTCATGTCCTTCTACGAGCAACACCAGCAGTCGAGATCTGCACAGACACACAACAGCAACAACGGAGCGGCACCCATGAGCCTTGACGGGTCGTCATACGCGCGAGGGAATCAACAGCAGCAACCCACCTTCGCCCCGTACGAACGCGGGTCGATCAGCTTCCTGCCTCAACCTCCACCTGCGCAAGACAAACCAATGGATGCCTTACAAGTACAGTCGCAGTTCGCGCATGTTCTGAAACTACAGACGTCAAGACCTTTCGACGGAAAGGACTTCTTTACCTGGTCCTTTGAATTCGAGTTGATGATGGAGGGCGCGCAGATACTCGGCTTCTTCGACGGATCCCTGCAGTATCCAGCAAACGGGACACAGTATGAAAAGCAGCAGTATACGTATCAATCCATGATGGCGTATACTATTCTACTGAGAAACATCACACCAACCCAGCAGCAGAACATTCGCTCTTACCGGAACTTCGGCAACTCGGCGGAACTCGCGTACGGCCATCTGAAGAACCTCTACCAGGCAACAGACAGTGTAAACCAGAGCAGGTTAATGGCGCAGCTGACAACAGTTGAAATGAAACCAGGAGAAAAAGGGTTGGCGTATATCAGCCGATGTCGCGAATTGCGCGACAAGCTCCTTCGATGTGGAGGGTCAATCTCTGAAGACGCCTTCGTAACAGTCGTCATCGGTGGCCTTGGTCCTCAGTGGCGCGCCACCAAAGCAATTCTTCGAGCACACGGGAGGATCTCCGAAGCGGCACTTTGCGCAGAAATTCACGCCGAGCAGCAGGATATGGACCTGCAAGAGGAAAGACGCAAGAAAAGGACATTAGCACCGGAGTTTGCTTTCCATACTCAGCGACGACACAACAACTACAACAATCGACAGCAGCAGCCGAAGCTAGTACCTCCATTTTGTCACATCTGCAAGACATCAGGACACCCACGCACGCACTGCCCGTCTCGACAGACAACACCACAGCGACAACTGCGGCCTTCAAGCACCCAAGTTGCTTCGACACAAGCAAGCTCGACAACCACGATTCAAGCTTCAACGACCTCAACTGGACAACCTGCACAAGGAGCAAGACATATAGTCAACTGCATGGTCAAGATAAACGACTCTTGCATAACAGAATCACCACCCCATTACTCACCGGAAGAGGAGCTCGACAACAGGACGCCTCGTCGCGAATCACTCCATCCAAATCCGACTTACGCCGCTATCGCTCAAAGTGAACCGTCCGGCCAAGACACCTGGTTCTTGGACAGTTGCTGCGGGCAACACATGTGCTCGTCCGGGCGTTTCGTACAACGCGAACATCGACTCCAACGGGAAGTGATCATCACGGTTGCCAACAACCAAAACCTTCGCACACGAAGACAAGGAGTGGTACAGCTTTAGTCAAGAGAAACAAATGTCATACTGCACATGTCTAAGGTACTCATCGCTGAAGGACTCGGCTACAACTTACTGAGCGTTAGCCAGTTGATGGCGAAAGGAATTCATCTGGAAGCCGACAGCACGACCCAGGAGTTCAAGCTTTACCACGGGAGAGGCGGTCTCTACATCGGGAAAGCAGTGCTGAAGAACAACGTCTTCGTCCTCGACTTCGCTCCCGACCTCGGCACTGCAGACAGCGACGCCATTGTGAACTTTGCTGATTGGACACACCCTCCGGATCTCGACCCCGACTTCAGCCCGGGAGGTTTCTGGTACTCCCACACTATCCCTGAAGCAGAACGAACAAGAGCGTTAGCAACGATTCAACAAGAAGCAGAGACGACAACATCGGCAGCAGCGACAACATCAGCAGAGACGACAACATCGGCAGCAGCGACAACATCGGCAGCAGCGACAACATCGGCAGCAGCAACAACATCAGCAGCAGCAGGAACAACGACACCACTCACACTCGACGAAGCACCACCAACACCCGCGCAACAGCTGAATCCGACTCAACGTGAAGTCCACCGAAGCGCCAACCTCGTCGCCAGCTTTTACTCCAACTCCGACGCATATCAGCGTTCACCCGGACACCGCGCCTCTGAAGAGATCTGGCACGCACGCATAGGACATCCAAGCAACACGGTTTTGAATAACACGATAAGAGCAGGAGTCCTTGACAAAGACTCTCTACTTCTACCCGATGGCAGAGAACTCCAGAAGGCACGAGGGACTTGCCTTATATGTCCCGAAGCTGACTTACCTCATCAACCGTTTGCTTCACATCACAACCCGAGCGCTCCAGCGTACGCACCACTCGAAAAAGTCTACAGCGACATCCTCTGCAATCGCGAACCAGGATAAGTCAACTACAACTACACCATCACCTTCATCGACGCCGCCACTCGATACGTCTGGCATCGCAACCTACCCAGCCGCGACATGGCGCTCGCAGCATTCGCCGCCTGGCTACCGATAGTAGAGAGAGAGTCTGGAACACAACTGAAAAGTTTCCAGTCAGACGGAGGTGGCGAGTACACCTCTCAGCGCTTCAAGCAGTTCCTGGCGGAAAGGGGGATCAAGCAACTCCTCTCCCTTCCCTACGCACATCAGCAGCAAGGTGTTGCAGAACGACTGAACAGGACCCTGCAGAACAGCATGCGCAAACTGTTACGTGGCATGCGGCTACCCAACCACCAGTGGCCAGCAGCAATGGACCACGCTGTCATGCTGCACAACTTGTTGTCGTCGTCGTCACTCCCGAACAACGCATCACCGCATCTACTGTGGACAGGGAAGCAGGGCAGCACGAAAATGTTACGAGTTTTCGGGTGCATGGTACGATACAGACCCCCAGAAGCACGAGCGGGAAGATTTTCGCAACGGGCACAGTGGGGACTACACCTCTGTCAGACTTTATATTATTTATATTTGTAACTGCCTGTAGCTGTAGTTAGTGTAGTTATTGCAAATTTTGTTAGGTGGTGCACCCTTTTGTTTCCTATGCTATATGTTCCTTGAACCTATAGTGAAACCCACTTTTCACCTTCACAACTTTCTCGACTCTCCCCCCCTTGGGCCCAACTCACTCGATACCTAAGTTGGGCCTAGGCTCCTAAGCCTAGGCCCTTACGTTCTAATTTCTTTAACATGGTTATCAGAGCAGTTTGGTCCTGGCCTGTGGGCCCGACCAAAGCTTCCGCTGCTGAATTTCTGGTCGCGCGCCTCGGGCGCGTGATGTCTTTTTTTTCTACCCGTCGCGGACCCGCCCCTGGCGCCCGCGACGGCGCTCTGAGCCGTCGCGGACCCGCCTCTGGCGCCTGCGGCGGTGCCCTGAGCCGTCGCGGACCCGCCTCTGGCGCCTGCGGCGGTGCACTGAGCCGCCGCGGACCCGCCTCTGGCGCCTGCGGTGGTGCCCTGCGCCATCGCGGACCCGCCCCTGGCGCCCGCGGCGGTGCCCTTGAGCCGCCGCGGACCCGCCATTGGCGCCTGCGACGGTGCTTTCCGCCCCTGCACTCCCTGAAGCCGCCCCTGACACCACTGCACCGACACCTTTTCGCCGCTCTGCGGCTTTCTTCCTTCCCACCCCCCTCCTCCTTTGTCTCCCTGCAGTCGCGGGGAGGAGGGTCTGGGGGTGGAGGGTGTTGGAGTGTGGGTCGTACCCTTCCCTTCCCCTCCTCCTCCTTTTGTTCCCACTGCTGCAGCTGCCGCTGGGGGGGAGGGTGTGAGGGTGTGGGGGAGCAGGGGGAGAGGCGCCGGGGTGACGGGTGTGAGGCAACCAGCAGCCGTCCCTCCACCTCTCCTCTCTTCCCCCCCTCTCTACTGCTCCTGCAGCAGTGTGGGGGAGGGGAGGGAGGAGGGTGAGGTGATGGAGGGGGTGACCAGTTAGTGTCTGCCCGCCTGCAGTACCTGCTGTTGCTTGGTTATTATCTTGCTTGTGTTGCTTGTGTACCCCTGCAAGTTGTGTTCTGCACAAACTTCTGCTGCAGGCAGTTATGGGGGAGTGTCAGACTTTATATTATTTATATTTGTAACTGCCTGTAGCTGTAGTTAGTGTAGTTATTGCAAATTTTGTTAGGTGGTGCACCCTTTTGTTTCCTATGCTATATGTTCCTTGAACCTATAGTGAAACCCACTTTTCACCTTCACAACTTTCTCGACTCTCCCCCCCTTGGGCCCAACTCACTCGATACCTAAGTTGGGCCTAGGCTCCTAAGCCTAGGCCCTTACGTTCTAATTTCTTTAACAACCTCGGCATCGAGAAAAATTACAACGCATGGAGAATCTTCGACGTCCACACAAAGGAAACAGTAGCAGCACGTGACGTGATCTTCTACGAAAGACTCACCCTTCAGACGTACCTCGCCAACTTGCACGAGAATCGGGACCTCACCAGTGGTTTTCGTGGTGACCGAGCCTTCGCGTCAGCAGCGGACGAAGCAGACTGGGATGAACAGAACGTCGACAACGCCTCGGAAGAAGCCGGACCTCTCCCATACTGCTCGGTCGACGTGCCCATGGATGAGGATAATCCTCGCGACAGTAACAACGCCGAAATCTTCTACCGTTTTGCCGACGATGGTTACGTAACACCTGTGATAGTCAACACCAACGAAGCAGAAAGGGTAGGGCCAAATTTCATGCCCGACCCAGAAACGGGAGACGAAGCAGCTTATCCCGAGGATCCAGAACTCCCTCTATACTCACAGACTGGGCTGCAAATCCTTGGTCTCGTCACCGCAGTCCATGGCGCCGGCATTCCTAAGGAGCCTGCGACGGTTCAGCAGGCTCTGGGGGGGGAACACAGGGAGAAATGGCGTGAAGCTATGGACAAAGAGCTGAAGGCACTGGAGGAGCGCAACACCTGGAAAATTGTTCCCATCGGCGTAACTCAAAATAAAAACATTCTTACCGGGAAATGGGTCTTCCGTGTGAAGACGAAAGCTGATGGCACCATCGACAAATTCAAAGCCCGCTGGGTCGTACGTGGCTTCGACCAGGAGCACGGAAGAGATTACACCGAAACCTTCGCTCCGGTCAGTCGCCACACCTCACTCCGAATTCTCATCGTCGTCGCCGCCATGAAGAAAAAGAAATTGCGACAAATCGACGTTGCGAACGCATTTCTCTACGCACCTGTGGATGCAGAAATCTTCGTCGAACTCCCGCACGGCTCCCACGGCGAACCCAACCGAGTGTGTCAACTACTCAAATCACTCTATGGGATCAAGCAGGCACCGCGACTGTGGCAGCAGTACCTACACGCCCGCCTCATCCACATCGGCTTCAAACAACTCCCGCATGACCAGGGCATGTATCGCCTCACAAAAGGAGGCGATTACGTCCTACTAATCGTCTATGTGGACGATCTCCTCTACATTGGGTCAACCGACGACATCGCCACGTGGTTCGAAGGGGAGCTCCAGAAAGACCTCACGCTCACGGTCTCTTCTACGGTTACGCAATACCTCGGGCTCAACATTCGAGAGGAAGAAAACGCAATCTACCTAAGCGCCGAGAAGTACGCCGACACTATCGCGAAACGCTTTCGTCTCACACCAAGCGCCATCTCCACGCCTTACCGCTACGCGTCAGGAACCGAAAAGGGGCAATCTACTCTACTTAAACCCGCCGGCATACGCGACTATCAGAAGAAGCTTGGATGCCTTCTTTTCGCAGCAGTCACATGCCGTCCCGACCTATCCTACTCCGCGAGTCAGCTCGCTACCTATCTCAAGAGACCTGAAGCAGAGCATCTGGCGGAACTCGATCGTGCTCTCCACTACTTCGTCAGCACCGCGACGATCGGACTAACTTATCACAAAAACGTGACTACACCGACCAAGCTAATCGGCTACGTCGAAGCCGATCACGCCGGCGACACCGACAACAGGCGCTCACGCACCGGCTATGTCTACCGCCTTGAGCCTATCGGTCCTATCTCCTGGCAGTCGAGCAAGCAGGAGTTAATCGCACTATCTTCAGCAGAAGCAGAATATATTGCACTCTGCTCAGCCACCAAGGAGGGACTTTACCTTCGCGAACTACTGGAAGAAGCGAAGCTAGCCGAGTTACCCAGCTTCACCGTGTTCTGCGACAACCAGTCGGCAATTCGCATCGCCAACAAAAACGGCTTCGCAAACAGGACGAAACACATCGCCCTGCGCTACTTCTTCGTGAAGGACGAGATAGAAAAAGGGAAACTCGATCTGTCATACTGTCCAACATCCGAGATGGCAGCCGATTACTTGACCAAGAAACTCGGAAAGCAGAAGTTCGAATACTGCATGATGCTGACTGGACAAGGCCTCGTCACCAGCAACGACACTCCAGAAGCGAAGGGGAGTGTTGGAAACAATAAGTCCTAAGTGCGCTTCTGTCGTATCAAAATCCAAGGCACCAAGCGAAGCAGTCCCAATCGAAGCATCGAGTCAACCTCGGAGGTTAGGGTAACCGCCTGGAGGTTACGAGAAAGTCAAAGGTCGCTGACCTTTGACTCGACGATTACAGCGCGACAGTTAAGGACACACAACTGACTCGTTACAGAGCAGTTGCCCGAGTCGCACTATATCGAACCGCAACAGCAATACAGTTATCTATCTATCTATTCGTATTCCCTGTACTCTTATATAAATCCTTGTATTTGCTTGTTTAATTTTATCTACTTTGCTCTCACACACCAGTGCAAGGTCGGTTCACAATCCTCATTAAAACGCTTCCGCTATTACAAGTTTCTACCCAAGAGTTCTCCTCTGCAAAGATCCTAAGGGCTATTTTTCAGCCCAACAAAAGCCACTGTTCAAATTTATTTGTTTTTTACTTGGCTATCCATTTTTAAGAGGCAATGTAGGTCTGGTTTAGTAAGTCAACAATACAAAATTGCAAGTCTAGAACATGAAGCGGTTTACAAGCCATACGTCCTCGTCTGGCACTGTCCTGACTAGTTCTGCTGCCCGAAGAATACTATTCACAGCATTCATACGACAACGCTCACCAGCGGCTTCCCGTCGCAGTGATTTGCAACCTGTTGCATCGTCTTTGGTGGGAGGTAGGTCGTAATACTTAATGAAAGTATACGGCACCAGCAACCTCCCAATGCGGACCTGGAACAATATGAGCAACTTGGCGTACCATTCCTCCTCTCTCCCATCATCATCATATCCTACAACTGCAATGTTGGAGTACCAAGGCCGACCGTGAAACATCGGAGCTGCACGAGCGTGATGAGGTTGCCGGCTAAATGCAACATCAACAGTAGCAGGCGTTGCCAATCCATTATGGACCTGGTAGTGGCAGGTTGTGTGAGCAAAGGGAAGCATGGATTGGGTTGTGAGGTGAGGTTGGGGGTGGCTGCCAGGAATGATGCAGAGAAGGGTAAAGGGGGTATGGTTGAGCATTGACACAGACAACACGACAAGGGGCAGCCAACGCACCAAATCTCGTGGACAGTAGAATGGGTTAGCTTGGTTATCCTACATGAATTATGTCGATCGTGCCCCCCGAGCAGCCAGGGGCATTGTTAAGTGCGCTGCGTAGGTAGGGTAAGTCGGGAGCTACTGCGTTGATGAAGTCCAAATCCCTGACGCTGTCAAGTGTCAATGGCACAACGTATGGTGCCTCACGCCGATTTTGAGGCACCAAAAGCCTCCAACTTTCGCGAGTCAATACACGTTCCCCTGTCCTTTGTGCCTGGGGGTGTAGGAAAAATGGATGGATTAGTGTTTGCAACAACGAGATACTCAAGTGCCTGATGGTATTTTGCAAGGCTATGCTCACCTCAACCATGCATGTGTCGTAAAATTTGCGCTTGCCGAGAATGGGAGCAATCGACTCTAGCCGCAAGTGTTAAGAATCTAGCGAGGCTTAGGAGCCATGGCTAGTGAGGTTCAAGGGTGCAAATATGAAAGAACAAACAAGAAAGGTGCACCACCAAATAGGAAAACGCTATAATTACAGTAACCAATCCTACAGGCAGTTACATATAGAAAATATTAACTTATATTTTCCGACAGCAAGCGCATCACCTCGCTGTTCATGATCTGCGACGTTGCTGTACGCCTGTTCGAGGCGCGGTACGGGTTCTTGGTGTACTCTATGTGCAGGTGCTCGAACATCTTAGTGGAGTAGTGCTCGGGCAATCCCGCTCGACGAATAGAGTCTATGTAGTGGCTGATAAGGTGCATCTTAATGAACTTTGTCTTGGAAGTTTGCGTTGGAAACGCCGTCACTAGAGCAGTGATCATCCTATCAAAGCAAACACAACGATTTCACGGGTGTCTTAGATCGACTGAAACATGCGATTTTAGACACACATGGACGCTACTTCCCAATGTGGGGAAGTGGACGAGAGTTTGATGCGAGGACTTACCTTTCAGCCTTGTGCTTCAGATCACGCAGTGTCGCTGTCGTGTGCTCGCTCGTGCGTGCACAGGTGTACCAGTTGATGCGACTGCATTCATCTGTGCCTGTGGGCTCAAATCCTCTAACAAGAAAGGGAAGGACTTGCATAACACTTCTATGCTCGTATGCCTGGTAGCTCGCCCCCGCGGAAAAATAATCGCCACCATGCAAACGCATGAATGGATTGCGGTTGTGCAATCGCAGGTATGCAAGTCTATCGTTTGCCCGCCTTTTCTGGGCGGTTGAGAGAGTCACACGCAAAATGTCAAGGATGTGCACAAGAATCTCCAAATCTGCCTAGTGCATGATGTCAGGTAGAACGCATAAATAGGGGTTCAACATGGGAATCGATTCCCAATGCCAACCCCACAAAAAACAATGGACAAGGTGTGTAGAAATGCTTGACAATCCCTCAAGGTAACTCTTGTTTTGCAAAAGGGTGGTGACTCCCTTTTGCAAGAGTGGCGTGTGAGGGATGATGCGATGTACAAATTTGTTGGTCTACGCAACAGGAACGGTGCACAATGAACACGGATGACTAGTGAGGGCCCCCGATTTTGTGCACGTCATCTTGGATGACTCAGGATAATCGCAAGCGTACGCATATAATCCGGTAAGCAGTGTACGTGGCATCACTCGGGTCCTGCACCCTCACCCCTGTGTGTGAGGCTTTCCTCAATGGTTCCATGACCATGGAGAGAATGTGTTGGAACACAACCAACTTATCGACAGAGTCGTACTCGGACGTGAATTCCGGTAACAATGCGAGCAACACGTGACCCCATGCCTGCCAACGTTAAATGTCTATGTTACCCAATGTTAGGTAGACAGGATGACCTTTGGCTTTGCCACGTTGGTCCAAATGTGTCTCGTCACTCGACAGGATCAGTGCAACAACCACACCAACCGGGTCAACGTTTTGGTCCTCCTCGTGGAGTGTGAACCACCAATCCCCCGTCTCGGGTGATGAGTGTACATGGGTCTCACCCGGGCTGCGCGGTACGTGTTTCAAAACTAGCTTATCTGCGTTTTTTGGGTGCGTCAATAGATCGATCATCCCAATGTCACCGTCGCAGAAGAAAAACTCCAATGCTTTTTTGGACTGTACACGCACGACTCCACGTTTCCAATTCCGATGGGGGTCGGGAACGCGTTCATCGTCGTTTTTGAACGTCTCGCGCGTTGCGGAAAACAATCACGTCATCGTTGAGCTTTCAGCCCTGGTTCAAGATGAGTAACAACTTATCAATTGCACCTTTGGACAGATTGGACGTCATGAGAAAGTGCGCGAATGCATTAGCAAAATTGAAAGCCTCGCTCTCACCTTCATTGCCCGCCACACCACCACTTACAACCTCATGTTGAGCCCTCTCCTCTGTTTGGGGTTCGGGCTGTGTGTTGGTGGGGATTGGGTTTTCAGGAGGGGGGGGGTGAGTCTCATGCACAGGAGATGATGGGGTGCTTATGGACAGCGACGGGACGGGCATGGTCGCATGTGCCGTGCGGGGTAGATGCGTTGTGCGCGTCGAATTCAGATTCGAACTGCGATTGGCAGCGGTGATTCTGCACGTTTCACCATTTTGATGGTTTTTGAGTGGGCCACGGCCAGAGAACCCTTCAGCCCCACATATTGTGCAAATATATGCCATCCTGCAATGGGGTAACGGGGGGGGGGGGGGGGGGGGAGAGAGAGAGGGGTTCGGTGCATAGGACTGAGGGAGAGATAAGGTTGGTGGACGATGGGGGACGAGGGCGGGTGGACGAGGGGGGGAGGGGGGATGATGAGGGGATGATGCAAGGCCGGGGGGTAATCAAAGGCGACGGGAGGAAGCATAGGCGACGGGAGAAAGCATAGGCGACGGGGCAAAGATAGGGCGACAGGGGAAGTATACGCGACGGGGGGGAAGAGAGGTGAGACGGGGGAAAGCGAGTGCGACGAGCGTGGGCAACGGGGGAGGCATGTAAGACGGGGATCATCGAATGGGCAGGGGAGGGGAGGGAAGGCCAAACGGGGAGGGCGAAGGAGACGGAGGGAAGCGAGTGCGACGGGGGAAACCCTGGGCGACGGGGGAGACTGTGGGCGACGGTAGCAACCGTGGGCGACAAGGGAAAGCGGGCGGCAGGGAAAGCATAGGCGACGGCGAGAAGGGTGTGCGACGGGGGAAAACGAGATTGACGGGGGAATGCGTGGGTGACGGGGGAATGCGAGAGCGACGGGGGAAGGAGTGGGCGACAGGGGAAAGCGAGTGCGACGGGGGGAAACGAGATTGACGGGGGAATGCGTGGGCGACGGGGGAATGCGAGAGCGACGGGGGAAGGAGTGGGCGACGGGGGAAAGCGAGTGCGACGGGGGGAAACGAGAGTCACGGGGGAATGCGTGGGCGACGGCGGAAACCGTGGGCGACGAGGGAAACCGTGGGCGACGGTAGCATTCGTGGGCGACAAGGGAAAGCGGGCGGTGGGGAAAGCATAGGCGACGGCGAGAAGGGTGTGCGACGGGGGAAAACGAGATTGACGGGGGAATGCATGGGCGACGGGGGAATGCGAGAGCGACGGGGGAAGGAGTGGGCGACGGGGGAAAGCGAGTGCGACGGGGGGAAACGAGATTGACGGGAGAATGCGTGGGCGACGGGGGAATGCAAAAGCGACGGGGGAAGGAGTGGGCGACGAGGGAAAGCAAGTGCGACGGGGGGAAACGAGAGTGACGGGGGGGCATCGCGGAAAAGGGAAGTGCGAAAAAAAACTTTAAAGTTAAGAAACCGCAACTCTAGGGTTACTTGGAATACGCAAGAAAAGAGTCAAGGTTCAGAAATGTGGGTGCACGATTGACTTGTTCAGCAACTTCTGCGTCACTTTACGGGCAGTTTTCGGATACTTATAACATGGAAACCACTACACGTATGCGGTTTCCAAATCCATCCCCAAAGTCGCTTGCCTAGTTACTCACCATCCTACGTGCAAGTGACGCGAGGACATCACCTGCAAGCTGCAAAAACGCATCACAAGAGCCCCCACTCGTACTGCAACTCCACGTGGCGAACTACTTCAACATCCGCCGCCACGTAGGTGATCAATTCGACAAGTGAACGCCATCTCACACCGTACGATCTTGATGCTTATAACTCAATCCTGACTCTACAAGTGTCGCAAGCATAAAATCTCGCACTATGCGTAACCCCTTCGCGCGATGAAAATCGCGCATCCCGCCACTATCACACCATCACATCCCATCCATTCATCTCTACCACCACAACGCACCACTACATGACACGTACCATTAACTGGAACCAATCACACAGCACCTCAACAGAGGCCGAAACCTCAATCCAGTCACTACAAGTGTCGTCTCACTACAAACTCGCACGCTGAGTTACATATTCGCAATCCTCATGTCGCCAACGTCGCCAACACCGCCAACTCATACCTCAACCGCTTATCCCTTCACCCAGCATGCATCACCCATATGACACGTGGCGGTTACCGCAACCATACCAATAACACCTACAATGCAGCATATAACCAATCGGCATCCGACACCATACTCTGTTCAAATGCATGGCGACCGCCGATTCTTACCCCCATCGTGCTCCGACGACCCTGCAAGTGTCACACACCCATGCTTTCGTGCGATAAGTTACTAATCCACGATACCATTTCGCATACAACGCAAGCACAAGCGCGAAACCATGTGGACCGTCCTCATTTCGCCACGTCAGCGAAACCAATAGAATCACGAACCGACTCACAGCCCTAACCACACAAAAACCGCCTTTCCATCAATTCCAGCGAATCCCGTGCAGACATCTGGTAATCCGCGCAACATTTCAAACCTATCACAATACTCCTTCTAAATCCACTTCTCCATCACATCCGCTGAATACTGGGGTCAGATATTTACCTAACGTATGCGATTTAGTCTCCACATTCTGCTTTCCACCTACCCCCGTGATTTTCGACGAAAATGCCGCCGCAAATCACGGCGCGCTGCGACACGCGCCGCCCATTCTGGCAATACTTGGTACCACACCGTCCACTACCAATTCTCTATGCATAAGCTCCACTTCCAAACGAGCGACATGGGAAAATGAATACTATTACAGCAACAAACCCACTATATGGTACAAGAAACCGCATACGGGTGTGTCAGAACTTTGTAGCTTACTCATTTGTGTAGGCTATAGTGGGGTATCCCATAGGGGGTACAATCCCATTAGGGTTTCCTATTTGTACTCACTTCATTCATAGTCATTTCATTCTCGTTCACTTCTTCTCATGGTATCGAGCAGGTTCCCCTGTGGGAACTGTGCTTAGGGCCCACCACCACTACCTTGAATTTTTTTTTTCTGCCCTAGCAGCTAGCGCGCCGCCCGCCCTAGCAGCCCGAGCGCCACCTTAGCGCCCGCGCCCCGCTGCCCGCCCTAGCGCCCGCGCGCTGCCCGCCCTAGCGCCCTAGCGCCCCGCGCGCTGCCCTACGCAGAGCGTGAGCGGCTCGCGTGAGCCGCCCGTGCGCCGCCCAGAGCCGCCCGTCAGCTGCCTGCCCGTGCGCTAGCCGCCCGACGCGCCAGCCGCCCGACGCCCGCTAGCCGCCCGACGCCCGCTAGCCGCCCGGCGCCCGCTAGCCACCCGACGCCCGCGCGCCGCCCGACGCCCGCTAGCCGCCCGTCGGCCGCCCGTGCGTCGCCCTCAGCAGCCCGACGCCCGCTAGCCGCCCGTCGGCCGCCCGTGCGTCGCCCTCAGCAGCCCGACGCGCCGCCCGTGCAGCCGCCCGTGCAGCCGCCCGTGCAACCGCCCGTGCAACCGTCCGTGAGCTGCCCGTGCGCCACCCGACGTACCGCCCGTGCAGCCGCCCGTGCTGCCGCCCGACGTGCCACCCGTGCAGCCGCCAGTGAGCCGCCCGTGCAGCCGCCCGTGCAGCCGCCCAACGTGCCGCCCGTGAGCCGCCCCAGCCGCCCGTGCAGCCACCCGTGAGCCGCCCGTGAGCCGCCCGCCACGACGCCCGCGCCGCCCGTGAGCCCCCGCGTCACCCAAGCCGCGCGAGCCACCCGAGCAGCGGAGCCGCCCGAGTCGCCCGTGCCGCTGCGTGCCCGAGCCGCCCAAGCCGCCCGAGCCGCCCGAGCCGCCCGAGCCGCCCGAGCCGCCCGAGCCGCCCAAGCCGCCCGAGCCGCCCGAGCCGCCCGAGCCGCCCGACCCGCCCCAGCCACCTGGGGAGCCGAGCTGCTGGTCCTGTGGGGCTGCTGTTGCTACTGGGCCGGCAGCTGCTGTGTTACCATGTTCCTGTGCTGCTGAGCTGCCCGACCTGTCCTGTCTGGTGAGCACAGCTCCACTGCTACTACGTGCCCCTCCCCGCACTGCTTTCACTGCTAGTCTGTCGTCATGGCTACCCCTAGTGTCCTAGCTTTTGACGCTGAGGGTCGCGCCATTGACTTTGAGGTCTGGGTCGACGACCTGCAGCTGTTCTTACAGTGCGATAGGGCAGACGGTCTTTCTCTCTTTGACCTCACCTCTGGTGCCGTCCCTGCCCCTGCTGCTGATGCTGACGCCACTGTTCACTCACAGTGGGCCACGCGCGATGCTGCTGCACGTCTTGCTGTGCGTCGCCACCTGCCTACCGCTGAGCGCGCGCACTTTAGCCAGTACAAGAGTGTCCAGACCTTGTACGACGCTGTAGTTGCGCGCTACTCCTCCCCTGCCACTGCTGCACTGAGCCGCCTCATGCTCCCCTTCCTCTTCATTGACCTTGCCGCCTTTCCCACTGTCGCTGACCTCATTACGCACCTCCGCACTAGTGTCACTCGCTACCGTGCTGCGCTTCCTGCTGACTTCTGCGCCAAGAACCCCCCCCCCCATGTACATCACTCTCTACCTCTTAGTCACTCGCCTCCCTGACTCCCTTCGTGTAGTCCGGGACCACTTCCTCGCGGTCTGTCCCACCACCCTCACAGTCGACAGCCTCGAGAAGGCCCTCCTACTGGCGGAGAAGAGCATAGTCGCTGTAGGAGCCTCTCGAGGTGACCCCCGCGCCCCCATCTTTGAGGGGTGTTCTCCTTCCCCCCTTTTGCCCTCTGTCGCCTCTGCCGCTGCGGCCGATCTCGTTGGTCTTGAGTCGGTCGGTGCGGCGTCTGCCCCTAGCGGGAGACGCCGCTCTGGCAAGGGCAAGGGGGGCAAGGGAGCGGGTGGGGCCAGCGGGGGCGGTGGAGGTGGCGGTGGAGGCGGCGGAGGGAGTGGGGGTGGCGGTGGAGGTGGTGGCGGGGGTGGGGGTGCTAGTGGCGGCAGTGGAGGCGGGGGTGGCGGCGGCGGTGGCGGTGGGAGCGGAGGTGGCGGAGGCGGCGGCGGTGGAGGCGGAGGCGGGGGTGGCGCTGGCGGTGGCGATGGCGGTGGTGGAGGTGGTCGGAGTGGCACTTCGCAGCGAAGCAGCACTGGGGGTGGTCAGCGCCAGCAGCAGCAGCAGCAGCGTTCTCGCGACCTCCTGACGCCTCAGCAGCTCCGTGAGTGGTACACGCAGCGTCAGCGTGGTGGGGGTTTTGGTCCCTGCACCTACGTCCTTCGCACTGGCGACCGTGCTGGAGAGCAGTGTGGGGGTACCCACACCGCCCAGCGCTGCTTTGGCCGCCTGATGGACGCTTGGCGCCAGCAGTTCCCGGAGGCCGCGGAGATCCCCCGCTGGGGAGAGCTGTCTAGGGCTGGTGTAGCTATCTTTGATCTTGACTTTGATGCTATCCTTGCTGCCATGTATGCTGTGACCATTAGTGATGAGGGTGACTGTTACCGGTGTTTCCCGCCCGACCCGGGCATTGGTACTGCTGCTCTAGGTGTCAGTGAGGCTTCTGCTCTAGGTGCCAGTGCGTCTGTGCTCTCAGGTACTGGTGAGGCTGCTCTCTCAGGTACTAGTGAGTCTGCGCTCTCAGGTACTGCGTCGGCCTCGGCCTCCCACACCTTCACTCTTGACTCTGGAGCGTCTCGCTCCTTCTTTCAGGACCGCACCACACTCACGCCGCTTAGTCGGCCGGTTGCGGTGTCCCTGGCTGACCCCTCTGGGGGTCCTGTCCTGTCTCGCTTCTCCACAGTCCTCCCGTGTCCGGCGGCTCCCTCTGGCACCCTGTCTGGTCTCTACTTCCCCTCGTTCTCTACGAACTTGCTGAGTGGTGCTGACCTACAGGATGCGGGAGTCCACCAGTTCACCCCTGCTCGTCAGCGGGTGACGCACTGCAGAAAGGCTAGCACAGGTAGTCACCTGGCTACGTTTACACGTCAGCCAGGGTCGAGCCTGTACACACTGACCACTGCTTCTCCTCCAGTTCCTGAGTCTGGTAGGGTCCCTTCGTCAGGTCAGGTGTTTGCTGCAGCGTCCAGGTCTGGTCCTGACTCTGCCCCCTGTTTGTGTCGTCGCCTGTCTCACGAGACTCTCCTCTGGCACCACCGCCTGGGTCACCCCTCTCTGCTTCGGCTCAGAGGCATGGCCTCCCGTCCTCTTGTGTCTGGTCTCCCCCGGTCCCTCCCTCCCCTTCCTCCGGGCCCTGGCCCCGCCTGTGTCCCCTGTGTCGAGGGGCGCCAGCGTGCTGCCCCTCACTCCTCCCAGTTTCCTCCGACAGAGGCTCCGTTGCAGACGCTTCACATGGACGTGTGGGGCCCTGCCCGCGTCCGTGGACTCGGTCACGAGCGCTACTTCCTGTTGGTGGTTGACGACTACTCCCGTTACACCACAGTCTTCCCCTTGCGCAACAAGGGTGATGTCACTGAGGTGCTGATCGACTGGATCTGCGCAGCTCGTCTCCAGCTCAGGCAGAGCTTTGGTTCGGACTTTCCTGTGCTGCGTCTGCACTCGGACAGAGGCGGAGAGTTCTCCTCTGGCCTTCTACGTGCCTACTGTCGTGCGCGAGGCATCCGTCAGACCTTCACGCTTCCGGACTCACCGCAGCAAAATGGGATTGCAGAGCGCCGCATTGGCATGGTCATGGACGTCGCTCATACGTCTATGATGCATGCGGCTGCCCCCCATTTTCTGTGGCCGTTTGCGGTCAGGTACGCGGCGCATCAGATCAACCTCCACCCCAGGGTCTCCAGGCCGGAGACCTCCCCAGCCCTACTGTGGACGGGGAAGGTTGGCGATGCGTCGGCGTTCCGGGTCTGGGGATCTCGGGCGTTTGTCCGCGACTTGTCTGCGGACAAGCTGTCCCCTCGCGCTGCTCCCTGCATCTTCCTGGGGTTCCCCCCCGACGCCCCTGGGTGGCAGTTCTACCACCCCACCTCTCGCTGTGTTCTGTCCTCCCAGGACGTCACGTTCGACGAGTCGGTACCCTACTACCGCCTCTTCCCCTACCGCACTCCGTCCCTCCCCCCACCCCCGCTCTTCTTGGTACCAGGTCCCCCCCCGGTAGACCCCCTTCCCCCTCAGGGTCCTGCCCCTTCAGGTGTGTCCCAGGTAGACGCGGTCGAGCCTGTCGAGGTCACTGGTGACTCTGGTCCTGCTGTGGGTGCTGAGCCTAGGGGTGCTGTGACTGGGGTTGCTGTGCCTGGGTGTGCTGAGCCTGGGGGTGCGGAGTCTGGGGGTGCTGAGCCTGGGGGTGCTGAGCCTGGGGGTGCTGAGCCTGGGGGTGCTGAGCCTGGGGGTGCTGAGCCTGGGGTTGCTGAGACTGGAGGTGCTGCGCCTGGGGGTGCTGAGCCTGGGGGTGCTGAGACTGGAGGTTCTTCGCCTGGAGGTTCTCCGGGTGCTTCGTCTCGCCGAGAGCCACTCTCCCCACAGGAGCTGCGGGAGTGGTTTGCCCGGCGCTGGAGGCGTGCTGCTGGTGCTGGAGGTTCTTCGGCTGCTAAGGGTGCTGCTGCCGCGCGTCCCGGAGGTGCTCGTACTGGGAGTACTGGAGCTGCTGGGCCTGCGGGTTCTCCTGGAGCTGGTGCTGCTGAGCGTGTTGGCGCTGAGACTACCGCTGGCGGCTCGCCTGGCAGTGCTCCTGGTGCTGCTGGATGTTCTGGGGCTGCTGGAGGTGCTGCTGGGGGTTCTGGAGCTACTGGAGGTGCTGCTGGAGCGGGTACTCCTGCTGGGGGTACTGGTGCTGTCCCTGCTGTTTCTGGCATCGCCACGCGGCCCCGACCGTACTTCGTTCCACTCCTGCAGCAGGTTCTTGGTCTTACACCTCCTCCTGGTCCTCCTCCTCCTCCCTTAGAGGGTCCACAGCCTGTCCAGTCACAGTCACAGCTACAGCCTGCCTCCCCTTTGCCTGCTCCTTCTCCCTACACTGGTCCGACTGGAGGTCTTTCTAAGCGTCGTAAGCCTGCGTCACGTCCTACGTCGCCTGTTCGTGCTGCGCGCACTAGTGGTCGCGGTTCGCGTTAGCGTCCTCCTCCTGTCCCTGGCACGCACCGGATGTCTCTGCGTCCGTCCACTGCTCCTTTGCGTGCCCCTTTGCCTTCTCCTCCTGGGTCCTCTCTTCCTGCAATTGCCGACCCGGAGTCGGACTCTCTTCGTGCTGCCAGTCCTACTGTCACGCGTCTCCTTGCTACTGCCGTCACTGACCCTTCTTTCGAGTCTTCTGCTGCGTCTGCCCTTGTTACTGAGCTCGTCGACTTTGCTGCGCGCTGTCGTCTAGACTACGCTGCTAGTCTTGTCGCTGAGTCTGAGTCTGCCTGTCCTCCGTCCGTCGGGGGTGAGTGTGCCCTTCGCACGGACGTCCTTGAGGACAGGCAGGAGGAGTTCCAGTGTCTGGCCGCCGCTTCACCTCATCTCGCGTCAATACTGCTTACCCTTGAGGGAGACCCGGATGCACTAGACATCCCGACTCCGCGCTCTTACGCGGAGGCGATAGAGGGTCCCTACTCCTCTCAGTGGCAGGCAGCTATGGATGCAGAGATGGCGTCCTGGAAGACCACAAGCACCTACGTTGACGCTGTCCCCCCTCCTGGGGCGAACATCGTCAGTGGCATGTGGATTTTCAGGGTGAAGCGGCCGCCGGGTTCTCCGCCTGTCTTCAAGGCGCGTTACGTGGCTCGTGGCTTCAGTCAGCGGCAGGGAGTTGACTACTTTCAGACCTTCTCCCCCACCCCGAAGATGACCACTCTTTGGGTACTGCTGCACGTTGCTGCTCACCGCGACTACGAGTTGCACTCTCTCGACTTCAGCACTGCTTTCTTGCAGGGCAGCCTGCACGAGGAGATCTGGCTGCGTCGCCCACCTGGCTTCACTGGGTCTTTCCCTCCTGGTACCCAGTGGAGTCTCCGGCGTCCAGTCTACGGTCTCCGCCAGGCGCCGCGTGAGTGGCACGACACACTGAGGACTACGCTGGCGGCACTTGGGTTTGCTCCTTCCACTGTAGACCCGTCGCTGTTTCTGCGCACCGACACCTCCCTGCCGCCGTTCTACATCCTCGTGTACGTCGACGACTTGGTCTTTGCCACAGCTGACACTGCTGGACTCGCCTACGTGAAGTCCGAGCTGTAGAAGAGACACACGTGCACTGACCTGGGTGAACTGCGCAGCTACCTTGGCTTGCAGATCACCCGGGACAGAGCACGCCGCACCATTACCCTGACTCAGTCACACATGGTGCAGCAGGTCCTTCAGCGCTTCGGCTTCACGTACTCCTCGCCTCAGGCCACTCCTCTGCCTACTCGCCACTCGCTCTCAGCTCTGCCTTCGGATGAGTCCGTAGAGTCGAGTGGCCCGTATGCAGAGCTTGTTGGCTGCCTCATGTACCTGATGACCTGCACACGACCTGACCTTGCATACCCTCTTAGTATTCTCGCACGCTATGTTGCTCCTGGGAGACACCGACCAGAGCACATGGCTGCAGCGAAGAGGGTGTTGCGCTACTTGTGCAGTACGTCGGGCATGGGGCTAGTGCTTGGAGGGCGGAGTCCAGTGGTCCTCACTGGGCACGCGGACGCTTCTTGGGCTGACGACCAGGCTACGCAGCGGTCGTCACAGGGTTACACCTTCAGCCTTGGTTCCGGCTCTGTTTCGTGGCGGGCTACCCGCTCGTCTTCTGTTCTCGGCTCCAGTTGTGAGGCTGAGATCTACGCCGGGGCTATGGCGGCCCAGGAGCTTCGCTGGCTCACCTACCTGCTGACCGACCTAGGAGAGCCGCCTCGTTCTCCTCTAGTCCTGTACGTAGACAACAAGGCCATGCTGGCCTTGTGTCGAGAGCAGCGACTGGAGCACAGGACAAAGCACATTGCTCTCCGATACTTTCTTGCTCGTGAGCTACAGTAGCGTGGACAGTTGCGACTTGCGTACATGGCCTCTGAGGCCAACACTGCTGATGTCTTCACCAAGGCACTTGCGCCTTGTGATCATCAGCGCTGCTGCACGCTGCTGGGTCTTGTGCCTCTCTTGCCTCACTTGCTCACTTCTTGACCTTGCTTGTACCTTTACCTATATATACTCTTGCTCTTGCTTGCTTGACTCTTGTATATCTCTATATGTGATCTTGCATGTGAACTGGCCTTCTGGCCTTTGAACTTGTGCTCGGAATGTGTGGTGACTTTGTGATCCACCCTGAGCTTTGCTTTGCTTTGCTTGACTGGTCTTGTGACCCCTTGTTCTCCCCCACTTTGCCTATGGGGGTGTGTCAGAACTTTGTATCTTACTCATTTGTGTAGGCTATAGTGGGGTATCCCATAGGGGGTACAATCCCATTAGGGTTTCCTATTTGTACTCACTTTATTCATAGTCATTTCATTCTCGTTCACTTCTTCTCAAACACCACACTTTCCGCATACCTACCCCACTTAAAGTGTCTCCCTACCCACAACCACCCTGCAGTACATCAGAAACCAAACAACAGCAATAAACTACGACACTCGAAGTACCATACGTCTTGCAGCGCAAGCCCAATCGCTGGCTACTCTACTCATCACCAAAGGACGCGGACAACTCTTCGTCATAGCCGAGATCGTCGGCTTGGGATCCGCCTGGAGGCCTCATCCCTTCGAGCCCACTAACCGAAATAAGCATACCGTGGCGGCCCCAAATCCAGGCCTGACGCTCAGCATCCCATTCGGGATTCAACACCCCGATAGCCTCTCAACAGCTCCTTTGGCGAGCACCTTGAGCCCATTGACCACGTGGCCGTTGCCACCCGCAGAGTTGGAAAGGCGGCCTTTGCGCTCCTCCCAATACATGACAGCATCCGTGACCTGCAACAACCATGTAACCAATTTAGCCAGCCCGACGAGCGATAAAACCCGCCACACTATCCAAGCCTTCAAACTCACCACGTGCTCGAGCCAGGCCAAGTGGTACACATTCAGCGTGAGAGGAACTCCTGGCTTCTTCGGCTTGAATGCAGCCTTGGCGCACGCGACAAAAGCAGCGGATGCAAATGGCATGCCTTAGCGGTCGTTGCTCCAGTTAGACAGCGCAAGAGTTTCTGCACATACCACAAACCGAAGTAGGTTTAACCCTAATAAAGACCATGACATGTCGGCTGCTGTCACCACAGCACAATGACTCATCACGTACCTTCTCCCTCACCGGCCAGCCCTATGCGTTCCTGGATCTTCTCTGCGCTGCGCTCCTTCTCCGGTGCCATGGGCTCGAAGCATCTCTCTCGTCACGGAACAACCCGAGCTTTGGAAGCGTGATATCTCTAACACGCGCTGCAGCACGGGTCTTCCACTCGCTCAAAGTCTTGTTCAAATCAGCTCAACGTGACTTGTCAGCAGCCAATGCCAGGCACGCGTAACTGTAGGGCAGACGGTCTAAAACCGCACAAACCCCGTCGGTTTTGTCGTCGCTACTCGGGTAAAACGTCGGGAACTGCACTGCGTTGCCTCTCGTCGTACTGCGGCCGGATGAGCGCCCTGAAAACAGCGGGAGCAGGGAGGGTGAACTCGAGGTGGTCGCGCCCTACACGAAGAGCGGAAGACTAACCCCCGAGGTACGTTTTAGAGGCTGCATTGAAGGTGGCCATGTGGGAGCTGTCAGAACATATAGCTTACTTGTTTGTGTAGGCTATAGTGGGGTATCCCATAGGGGGTACAACACATTAGGGTTTCCTATTTGTATTCACCTCACTTCATAGTCATTCCCTCCCTCGTTCACTTGTTCACATGGAATCAGAGCAGGTTCCCCTGTGGGAACTGTGCTTCGGGCCCACCACCTAGAACCTTTTTTTTTTCTACCCTGGCGCCTGCCCTAGTGCCCGCCCTAACGCCCGCCCTAGCGCCCGCCCTTTTGAGCCGCCCGTTCGCGCCGCCCGTTAGCGCCGCCCGTTAGCGCCGCCCGTGCGGCTGCCCGTTTGCGCCGCCTCTTGCGCAGCTCGTAGCGCCGCCCGTGCGGCCGCCCGTTAGCGCCGCCCGTGCGGCCGCCCGTAGCGCCCCCCGTGAGCCGCCGCCCGTCGCCACCCTTTGGCGCCGCCCGTGAGCGCCGCCCGTGACGCAGCCGCCCGTGAACCGCCGCCCGTGACGCCGCCGCCCGTGACGCCGCCGCCAGTCCTGTCACCCCCCCCCCCGTGACGCCGCCGCCCGTCCCGCCGCCCGCCCGTCACGCCGCCCGCTCGTGAGCCGGCGCTGCCCGCGCACCGCCCACCCGTGGGCCTTCAGCCGGCCCGTGAGCTGCCGACGCCGCCCGTGAGCAGCCCACGCAGCCGCCGCCACGCGTGAGCCGCCGACGCCGCCGACGCCGCCCGTGAGCCGCAGACGCCGCTGCCGCTGCCGTCGCCAGTGAGCCGCCGACGCCGCCGCTGCCGCCCGTGAGCCGCCGACACCGCCGCCGCCGCCCGTGAGCCGCCGTCGCCCGTGAGCCGCCGACGCCGCCCGTGAACCGCTGACGCCGCCGCCGCCGCCCGTGAGCCGCCCTGGCCGCCCGCCCAGCCGCCCGTGAGCTCCCCGCGCGCCGTCCCAGCCGCCCGTGAGCCGCCACCGAGCTGCCCCAGCCGCCCGTGTCGCCGCCCGAGCCACCTGAGCCGCCCGCGCCGCCCTAGCCACCCGGGCCGCCCGAGCCGCCCTAGCCGCCCGAGCCGCCCGCGCCGCCCGAGCCGCCCGAGCCGCCCGAGCCGCCCGAGCTGCCCGCGCCGCCAGAGGAGCTGCTCTCCTGCTCCTGTCGGACTGCTGCTGCTCCTGGGCTGTGTACCTGCGCCGCTGACCTACCCGACTCTTCCTGCCTGGTGAGACTGTCAGCTGCTGTCATGGCCACCCCCAATGTCCTAGCTTTTGATGCTGAGGGTAGAGCCATTGACTTTGCAGTCTGGATTGAGGACCTGCAGCTGTACTTACTGTGTGATGCGGTCGATGAGGTCTCTCTCTTTGACTTTGTCTCTGGCGCTGTCCCTGCCCCTCCTCCTGATGCTGATTCCGCCGTTCGCTCCAAGTGGGCGACCCGCGATGCTGCTGCACGTCTTGCTGTGCGTCGCCACCTCCCTTCCTCCGAGCGTGCCCACTTTAGTCAGTGCAAGACCGCTCAGGCCTTGTACGACGCTGTAGTTGCACGCTACTCCTCCCCTTCCTCCGCTACCCTTAGCCGCCTCATGCTACCGTTTCTCTTCCCTGACCTCGCTTCCTTTCCCACTGTCGCTGACCTAGTTACCCACCTCCGTGCTAGTGACACCCGCTACCGCGCTGCCCTTCCTGCTCAGTTCCGCGCTGCGAACCCTCCTCCCATGTACATCACTCTCTACTTTCTCGTCACCCGTCTCCCTGAGTCCCTTCGTGTCGTTAGGGACCAGTTTCTCTCTGTCTGTCCCACCACTCTCACTGTCGACCTCCTTGAGGAGTCCCTGCTAGCGGGTGAGAAGAGTATTGTCGCTGTAGGGGCCTCTCGGGGTGACCCTCGCACCCCCATCTTTGAGGGGTGTGGTCCTTCCCCCCTGCTGCCCTCTGTCGCCTCTGCCGCTGCGGCCGACCTCACTGGTTTTGAGTCGGTCGGCGCGGCGTCTGCCCCCAGCGGCAGACGCCGCTCTGGCAAGGGCAAGGGGGGCAAGGGAGCGGGTGGAGCTCGAGGGGGCGGTGGAGGAGGCGGTGGGGGTGGCGGGGGGAGTGGGGGTGGCGGTGGGGGTGGTGGCGGGAGTGGAGGTACTGGTGGCAGCGGTGGTGGCGGAGGTGGCGGCGGAGGTGGTAGTGGAGGAGGCGGTGGGAGCGGTGGGAGCGACGGTCCTGGTGGGGGAGGTGGAGGTGGAGACGGGAGTGGCGGTGGAGGCGGGGGTGGCGGTGGAGGTGGGGGTCGGAGTGGCTCGTCCCAGCGGAGCAGCTCTGGGGGTGGTCAGCGCCAGCAGGAGCAGCAGCAGCAGCCGCAGCAGCAGCCACAGCAGCAGCAGCGCTCTCGCACCGTCCCCGCCCCTCAGCAGCTCCGTGAGTGGTACTCGCAGCGTCAGCGTGGTGGTGCGCTTGGTCCTTGCCCCTACGTTCTTCGCACCGGTGACCGTGCAGGGGAGAGGTGTGGAGGCGCCCACACAGCCCGCCGCTGCTTTGGCCGCCTGACTGACGCCTGACGTCAGCAGTTTCCGGAGGCAGCTGAGATCCCCCGCTGGGGAGAGCTGTCTAGGGCTGGTGTAGCTATTTATGATCTTGATTTTGATGATATTCTCTCTGCTATGTATGCTGCGATTGGTAGTGATGAGGATGACTGTTACCGGTGTTTCCCGCCCGACCCGGGCATTGGTACTGCCGCGTCAGGTACTAGTGAGGCTGCTGCTCTAGGTGCCAGTGCGTCTGTGCTCTCAGGTGCTGGTGAGTCTGCCCTCTCAGGTACTGTGTTGGCTTCGGCCTCTCACACCTTCACCCTTGACTCTGGAGCGTCTCGCTCCTTCTTTAGGGACCGCACCACTCTCACGCCGCTGAGTCGGCCGGTTGCGGTGTCCCTGGCTGACCCCTCTGGGGGGCCTGTCCTTTCTCGCTTCTCCACTGTCCTCCCGTGTCCGGCGGCCCCCTCTGGCACCCTGACTGGTCTTTACCTCCCCTCGTTCTCGACGAACTTGGTGAGTGGTGCTGACCTGCAGGATGCGGGTGTCCACCAGTTCACCCCTGCTCGTCAGCGGGTGACCCACTGCACGGAGGCGGATACAGGTCGCCACCTGGCTACGTTTACACGTCGGCCAGGGTCGAGCCTGTACACACTGACCACTGCTTCTCCTCCAGGTGCTGCGTCTGGTAGGGTCCCTTCGTCTAGTCAGGTGTTTGCGGCAGCGTCCAGGTCTGGTCCTGAGTCTGCCCCCTGCTCGTGCCGTCGGTTGTCTCACGAGACCCTCCTCTGGCACCACCGCCTTGGCCACCCCTCTCTGCTTCGGCTCAGAGGTATGGCCTCGCGAGTCCTTGTGTCTGGTCTTCCCCGGTCTCTCCCTCCCCTTCCTCCGGGCCCTGGCCCCACCTGTGTCCCCTGTGTTGAGGGGCGCCAGCGTGCTGCCCCTCACTCCTCCCAGTTTCCTCCGACAGAGGCCCCGTTGCAGACGCTTCACATGGACGTGTGGAGCCCAGCCCGCGTCCGTGGACAGGATCAGGAGCGCTACTTCCTGCTGGTGGTTGACGACTACTCGCGTTACACCACAGTCTTCCCCTTGCGCAGCAAGGGTGATGTCACTGAGGTGTTGATCGACTGGATCCGCGCAGCTCGTCTCCAGCTTCGGAGGAGCTTTGGCTCTGACTTCCCTGTTTTGCGTCTGCACTCGGACAGAGGCGGAGAGTTCTCCTCTGGCCTCCTGAGTGCCTACTGTCGTGCGCGAGGCATCCGTCAGACCTTCACGCTTCCGGACTCACCACAGCAGAATGGGATTGCTGAGCGCCGCATTGGCATGGTCATGGACGTCGCTCGTACGTCCATGATGCATGTGGCTGCTCCCCATTTTCTGTGGCCGTTTGCGGTCAGTTACGCTGCGCACCAGATCAACCTCCACCCCAGGGTCTCTCGACCGGAGACCTCCCCAGCCCTGCTGTGGACGGGGAAGGTTGGCGATGCGTCGGCGTTCCGGGTCTGGGGATCTCGGGCGTTTGTTCGCGACCTGTCTGCGGACAAACTGTCCCCCCGTGCTTCTCCCTGCGTCTTCCTGGGGTTCCCCCCCGACGCCCCTGGGTGGCAGTTTTACCACCCCTCCTCTCGACGTGTTCTGTCCTCCCAGGAGCCACACGTGCGCGTGGTGTGGTTTTGTACGAGAGGGTTTCTTATGGACGCCTGTTATTCGTATTGTGTTTGAGTCCAGATTTTCACGGAGTACATGGACAAGATTAACGACGACCACTTCAGCAAGGACAGGAGAGTTGTCGTCCTTGTGTTCAACGATGGGCATCGCATCACCGCGCCCGTTTCCCCGCCGACAGTGGAACACGGCTTTCCAGTAGAGCACCTCCTTTGTATGCGTTTTGTGAACGTGTCTGGCGCCGTTCCAGCTATGTGCATGCCTCACATGAACGGAGTCGTTGATGCATTCAAGGCGCAGTACCGTGTGTTTCTTATGCGTAGGGCTTTGCGCAAACCCGAGTGTCAGCACAGGTATTCAGCGCCGCGTACGGTGGTCGATAATTTCGACATGCTGCGATGGATTGGTCTGGCATGGCAGCACGTGTCAAGTGCGACCATGCAGTGTAGTTGGTGGCGTGCTAGATGTGTTCCGGACACGTGGACTTCCAGTATGGGACACCTGCACGGAACGTTTGCGGCGGGCATGTACGAGCCGTTGGTGTCGACCACAGTCAATTTGCAGGTGTTGATTGAGGAGTTCAAGATCGAGCTTGGTACCTTTATGACCGCATGTGAATATGTGGATTGCGACGAGACCCTGTTAGAGGAAGCGGGTATCGTGTTTGAGCCAGTTTCTAGCGGCTCTAGTGGCGGAGAAGGGGAAATGTGCATACCTGAAGGCCCACTGATGAGCGATCCCCGTAGCCGCAGGCGCGTGATACGTTCTGTCACTCATGCGTACACACGCCACGCCGACGAGCTCGGCATACCCCCTGCTGATGTGCCTTCAGAAGTTGGGGCGTTGAACCAGGAGGTGATAAGCCGGTTACGCAGGACCCCGTTGAAGCGTTCTCGCACCGTCGTGACGTCTGACGAGGGGTCATCGCTGGTTTGAAGTGATTGGTAGCAGGATGTTGTAAGCTGAGGAATTGTTGGCCGTGTCGTTGCCGGAATGGGAGACCTTTTTGTACCATATTGTAGGTGTTGGTGATCTGCTGCTGCTTGTTTTATTGGTGTGTGTTGTGTGGTTTTTGAACGAGTGGTTTCTGTAGTGGGTTGTCAGATGATGGTGTAAGGGGTGAGGTAACCACTGGGTTATGTGATGAGGGGTGTGTGGTGATAGGTTTCCGGGTTATGTGTTTTAAAATGTGCGACTTTGTTGTTGAATCTGTTGAAGTTACGAGATTTGCAAATTACTGTATGTGTGTTGAAGATTTGTGGCGTGGTTTGGTTTGTGTAAACCCTAATTGTCGAAGCGAGCAATGCAATGTCAAGTATGCGGTTTCGGCCAAACGCCGAGGCGCATGTCATCCCGAGGAACAGTTGGGCGCGGTGCGATATGGGTCGTGTTTTTGGTGTTGCAAAGTTTTAGTGACTTTTAATCACAGGTATTCGGTTTCGCAATCAGTATGCGGAAAGTCACTTTTAGGGGTAGGTGTTTTTTCGACACTCGTCGCAACAAAACCGCAACATGGTTGCAGAAAAACCTTCGGACCCCCAATTTCGCAGATTTCCTTTTCCGTGATGGGGGGGATGCGAGTGTATCCTCGGGTAGTACAATGTAGCTAAGTTACACACCAACCGAGGGCGACGGGGGAAGGAGTGCGTGACGGGGGAAAGCAAGGGCGACGAGCTAAGGGGAGTGTGAAGGGGGAAAGCGAGGGCGACGCTGTGATGCAATGGCGAAGGGGGAAGCCGATCAATGAGGAGCCTGGCGCGACCGACGACAGGAACGAGAGCGACGAGGCAAACAAGGACGACGGGGGAAAGGGAGGGTCGACGGGGAAGCGACGGCGAAGGGGGAAGGAGTGGGTGTCGGGGGCAAGCGAGAGCGACGCTCGTGAGTGGGCGGCAGGGGAAAGCGTGAGCGACGGGAGAAGGAGTGGGCGACGGGGGGAAGCGAGGGCGACGGTACAATGTAGCCAAGTATCTCACTTTGTGAGATGGCCACCTCAAGGAGACTCGCGACTCGCGGATAAGCCGCCAGCAGGGGCCGCAGGTGAAGCCTAACCCCAGGTTCAGTACTTAAGTCGCAGGTTAGCGCTAGGATGTGTCGCGGACGAAATTGCGAGTATCAGAAAATGTTCGAATTTGGAATTCGGAATTCCAGACAACACTTTGAGCAGAACTGAGGACTGAGTTCATTGCCCCCTAAGCAGGCCTGTCGATAGGACAGAGGCAAAAGCGTGGGAGTCTGTGGTGCCCAAAACTTGGCCCGAAGGCCAGAGGCGCCCCAAAACGATTAAATTCAGGGTGACAAACTGAAAGCATAGTTGCTAAGAACGGACATTTGGTGCCCCTTAAACCACATCCACCTAAATAAGCTAGCAGGGTGGGGAAAATGCGATATGGCCACAACTATTACTATTCATCTGGGTTGGGCAGCTAAACATCACTTTAGACATAAGGCGGTACCCACTCGAAACCAACCCGGGAACACTTCAAACTGACCTGTGACCAGACCTGAATGTTACGAAGCGACACGGCTGGTCAAACGCAGGCGAACGAGTGAAAACGCGCCAGATCACCCAAATGCGAAATAGCGCGACTTGCAAAAAAATGCGCAGCGTCACAAAACTGCATTGACTAAATTGTGGCGGGAAACACACGTGTCACCCAACGTAATCAGCTTGCTCGTTTGCGACAAAACAAACGGACGCGTTGCATAGTGACTTATTGTATACACAGTAGAACAACCATAATAGTTCGAACACTATAACAAAAGCATACAATACTGTAATATCACAAGCAGAACAATAAATGGAGTACTTGATAAAGTCGTTTACGCAAAGTGATCAGTCATAATATGTATCCATATAAAGACAAGAAAAAAGAATATTAATGCTAGTGTCTGAGCAAACCACTGGTTTAATTCTAAATATAACATAACAATAATCCCAATGTACCAATTACAAAAATATACGCAAAATCACTTACACGAATTTCGATAAACAATGTGTTACAATCCCAAGTGGGACTTAGGGAAGGATCGCTCAGGGTTGATCGCAGAGTAGTGTTGCAGCGGAAGATTTTGAATCTCAGGTCAAAGTGAATGTAAATGACTGAGTTAATAAAAGCATGCATACATCGAGTTTATATAAGGGTACAGGGGAATACGAAAAGACCTAGACTAGTCATGTACTCTAAGGGGTACATTCCCTTATTACAGCAAATTCAAACCGTGCGGCGCGGGAACCCGTTTTGAACCTGTTCCCGCTCTTTTCATTTCAAGTGTTTCTGCATGCATCGGTCTTGGTCAGACGGTTGCTGCGTCGCTTCGACTCTTCTGACTCCTCGACTTCGTACTCGGTAGAGTCGGCTCCTGCAGCATACAGGAATGCCTTACTCATAAAACTTCATATCGTAATACAATGCATATTGTCCAGAATGTTAATACGAATAACCTCACTACAAGCAGATATCAAATATCTAGTGTAAAACAACTAACATGATATAATGTTGTGAAGAATAGTAGGCAGAAGTTTAGATCAGAAAAGAGGGTTGGCACTGGCAGGCAGTTGAGTACATATAGGAAACCCTAGTTTGGGCTGTACTCGCTATAGAGTACCCCACTGCATGCTAGACAAATATAACATTGTGACAAAACCCCATAGTCACAAGGACAAGCAAAGCTAGAGGCATTCACAGAGGGAAAGTGAGGAGGAGGAGGGACTGTGAGAGGAGAGGAGATGGGAGGCGATGGCTGAAGCTGCAGACACGCGGGCAACAGGAGCGGCTGGCTTTGTAGCTACCGGAGATTGTAGCCTCCGGACTCCAGGAGTAACTTGCGGAGATAACTACTACAACGGGAGCTAGACTACAGGCTAGGCATGAGTGCTTGTGTGATCTCTGCGTTCATTGGTTCTTAGTCGTTTTCCTAGTCCACACACTGCTTGCTAGTTCACGGGGAAAGTTGGCAAGAGTTTTACTAGAGAAAGTTGACAACAATGGTACAATGAAGTTGGCATGGCAAGACTACATCAGAGGCTAGCATTCAAGTCGGTCAACTGCCAGTGCAGCATGGTCGACCGCGTTTCAGCACGACTTGGTCGACTGCGCTCCAGGAGTGCAAAGTCGACGGCGTGCCAACGTCGCAGGTTCACGGTGTGCCAGCGTTACTCCCGCAGAACGCATACAGCGCACCCACTTCGCAGGTGCTCGCAGATGATTGGCGGGCTGAGCCTCGTCACCTGCACAACGCATACACCAAGTCAACCTGGCGCTGACGGCTGCATCTGATCAGCCACGTCGACCTCGGGATACCACCACCGAGGTCGGACTCGCCAACTTCGCCTGGGCGACCGTCGCACTCCTCCGCAAAACCTCGTCACCCAGGTAACCTGGTCGACCAGGCAACCACGTCGACCGGCTGCTACCGTATGTGCCCGTCGACCTCCCAAGTCGACGACCACATCCAAGTCAACCTCACCAGGTCAACCACACCCCTTGTCAACCAGCTCCAGGTCGATGTCATGCCTGGTCGACCAGCTCCATGTCGACCAGCGAAGTTGTCTGCCGACCAGCTCCAGGTCGGCTATCCGAAGTCGGCGTCACCAAGTTGACGCCCCGCTACTCGATGCCCAACTACTCGGCGTCCTGAGTCGAGGTCGAGGTCGGCCCCTCCTCCGTCAACCACCAGGTTAGGTTGACCACCAGGTCGACATCACGCCTGGTCGACCAACCACCAAGTCGACCAGCAGGCCTGTCAGCCGACCACCAAGTCGGCTTCCCCCAAGTTGGCGTCACCAAGTCGACGCCCTCCATAGGTCGACTTCCCAGGTCGACCTCCCTGAAGTCGGCGCCCGTGCAGTGGCCCCCGTGCAGGTCGACCTCTTCATCAACCAGCTCGCCCACTGCTGTAGGTCGGCTGCTCCACTCACACCCGACCACAAAGTCGGCTCCGCCCAAGCGAGGACGGGGCCAGCACACAACTCCCGTTGACATAACTGGGTCCGCGGCTACGTTGAGCGGCTAGAGCAATTGACCCACGGGCGACTGGCGTAGCAGGCTTGCTGAGCTACCGGAGCACGCCGGCTCCGGACTACTGGCGCTGCTGGCAACACGACGGCTACCTCCGCTCAACCTCCCCCAATTGTCCCACCCCCCTTTCACACACCCCCTGCTGCACCCCTAGCTCCACTCCCACGACACCCCCCTAGCACCACTCCTTCGGCTCCCACACACCCACCCCCCTCAGCGGCAGCTGCAGCAGTGGGAGACGGAGGAGGAGGAGGAGCAGGGGGACGGCTCACACACCCGCCACCCCCATACCCTCCCCCACCACAGCACATGCAGCAGAGAGGCAACGGGGAAGGAGGGGGGGCAGCGCGCGCGGGTCCACGGGGCAGGGCGCGCGGGTCCCCTGGGGCGGCGCGCTGGTCGACGGGGGCAGCGCGCGGGTCGACGGGGCCGCGCGCGGAGGTTTTTTGGGGCGACGCGAGGGTCGACGGGGGGCGCGCACGACTCCCACGGGGCGGCGCGCTGGTCGACAGGGCAGCGCGCGGGTCCACGGTGCAGCGCGCGCGGCTCCAGAGGGGCAGCGTGCGGGTCCCGCAGGGCGTCGCGCAGGTCCAGCGGGGGGCGACTCGCGGGTCGACAAGGGCAGCGCGCGGGTCGACAAAGAGGGACGCGCGGGTCCTTGGGGGCGGCGCAACGGTCGACGGGGGGGACGCGCGGGTCCCCGGGGAAACGAGTGAGGCAGGAAGCCACCGCGCGCCTCGGGGCGCACGGCGGGCAGAAAACCGCCGCGCGCCCCGTGTCAGATTTATATGACATAGCTACTGTAGGCTATAGTGGGGTAGCACATATGGGGTACAGCTTTATAGGGTTTGTACTTGTACCCAACTTTCCCTTAGTCATTTTCATTCCTCGTTTCTTCTCATGGTATCGAGCAGGTTCCCTAGTGGGAACGATTCCTCGGGCCCACCACCACGAATTTTTTTTTTCTGCCCAGAGCGCGCTTCGCTCCGGCCCGAATCGCGCCCCGTGTGCTCTCCCTACCGTCGCGCCCTCGCTAGGCCCCTCACGGCCCCGACGCGTCGCCCTTAGCGGCCCTCTCACGGCTCCCTAGCGCCGCCCTTACGGCCCGTCGCGGCGCCCTTACGGCCCGTCGCGCCGCCCTTACGGCCCGTCGCGCCCGTCGCGCTGCCCTTACGGCCCCTCGTGCCGCCCTTACGGCTCCTAACGCCGCCCTTACGGCCCAGCGAGCGGCCCCTTACGGCCCCTTACGGCCCCTCACGCTACCCTTACGGGCCCTCTCGCGGCCCCTTACGGCCCCCTCGCGGCCCCTCGAGCCGCCTTCCGCGGCCTCCTCACGACCCGTCGCCGCCCTCGGCGGCCCCTCGTGGCGCCCTTCACGGCCTCTCCGCCGCCCTTCGCGGCCCCTAGCGGCCGGCTGCCGCCGTCCCTGAGGCAGCAGCCGCCGCCGTCTCTGCAGCAGCAGTCGCCACAGCTCCTGCGACTGCTACCACGGTCCTAACCAGCCACACCAGCCGCCGAGCCGCCGAGCAGCCGAGCCGCCGATCCGCCCAGCAGCCGAGCCGCCAAGCCGCCCAGCAGCCGACCGCCGAACCGCCCGAGCTGCCGAGTCGCCGAGCCGCCCGAGCTGCCCGAGCCGCCCAAGCCACCGAGTCACCTGAGCCACCCGAGCCGCCGAGCCGCCCGAGCCGCCGAGTCGCCGAGCCGCAGTTGCTGCCGAGCCGCCGTACTGCCGAGCCGCCGAGCCGCCGAGCCGTCCGAGCCGCCCTGTCCGGTAAGAGCAGCGCCTCTATCACTGCACTGCCCTTACCCTACTGTTCGCGCTGCTAGTCTAGTGCTGTCATGGCTACCCCTAGTGTCCTCGCCTTTGACGCTGAGGGTCGGGCCATTGACTTTGACGTTTGGGTAGATGACATGCAGCTTTTCTTACAGTGCGATAGGGCAGACGGTCTCTCCCTCTTTGACCTCACCTCTGGTGCCTCTCCTGCCCCTGCTGCTGATGCTGACGCCACTGTTCGCTCAGAGTGGGCCACACGTGATGCTGCTGCACGTCTTGCTGTGCGTCGCCACCTGCCTACCTCTGAGCGTGCGGACTTTAGCCAGTACAAGAGTGCTCAGACCTTGTACGACGCTGTAGTTGCGCGCTACTCCTCCCCTGCCACTGTTGCACTGAGCCGCCTCATGCTACCGTACCTCTTCTCTGACCTTGCTGCCTTCCCCACAGTCGCTGACCTCGTTACGCACCTCCGCACTAGTGACACTCGCTACCGCACTGCGCTTCCTGCTGAAATCTGCGCCAAGAACCCCCCCCCCAAGTACATCACCCTCTACTACATAGTCACCCGGCTCCCTGACTCCCTTCGCGTAGTCAGGGACCACTTCCTCTCAGTTTGCACCACCACTCTCACCGTTGACCTCCTCGAGAAGGCCCTCCTAGCAGCAGAGAAGAGCATAGTCGCTGTAGGAGCCTCTCATGGTGACCCTCGCACCCCCGTCTTTGAAGGGTGTTCCCCCTCCCCCCTTTTGCCCTCAGTTGCCTCTGCTGCTGCGGCCGACCTCGTTGGTTTCGAGTCGGTCTGCACTGCGTCTGCCCCGAGCGGGAAACGCCGCACCGGCAAGGGCAAGGGGGGCAAGGGCGCTGGAGGGGCTGGCGGGGGTGGCGGAGGTGGCGGTGGAGGCAGTGGAGGGGGTGGGGGTAGTGGTGGGAGTGGTGGCGGGGGTGGAGGTGTCGGTGGCGGTAGTGGAGGCGGAGGCGGCGGCGGCTGTGGCGGTGGGAGCGGAGGTGGCGGAGGTGGCGGCGGTGGAGGAGGCGGCGGCGGAGGCGGTGGAGCTGGTCGGGGTGGCGCTGCGCAGAGGGTCGGCTCCAGTGGTGGTCAGCGCCAGCAGCAGCAGCAGCAGCGCACTCGTGAAATCCACTCCCCTCAGAAGCTCCGTGAGTGGTACGCTGCACGCCAGCGGGGTGGGGGTACTGGTCCGTGCACCTACGTCCTACGCACAGGCGACCGTGCGGGTGAGCACTGCGGGGGTGCGCACTCCACCCAGCGCTGCTTTGGCCGCCTCACGGACGCTTGGCGTCACCAGTTCCCTGAGGCCACTGAGATCCCTCGCTGGGGCGAGCTGTCTAGGGCGGGAGTAGCTATATTTGACCTTGAATTTGATGCTATTCTTGCTGCCATGTATGCTGTGACTATTAGTGATGAGGGTGACTGTTACCGGTGTTTTCCGCCCAACCCGCGCATTGAGACTGCTGCTCTAGGTACTGGTGAGGCTGCTGCTCTAGGTACTAGCGAGGCTGCTGCTCTAGGTGCTGGTGCGTCTGCTTCCTCAGGTGCTGGTGAGTCTGCTCTCTCAGGTACTGCGTCGGCTTCGGCCTCTCACACCTTCACACTTGACTTGGGGGCTTCTCGCTCCTTCTTTCGAGACCGCACCACACTCACGCCGCTTGGTCGGCCAGTTGCAGTCTCTCTGGCAGACCCCTCTGGGGGTCCTGTCCTTGCTCACTTCTCCACTGTCCTCCCGTGTCCGGTGGCCCCCTCTGGCCCCCTGTCTGGTCTTTACCTCCCCTCGTTCTCTAGAAACTTGGTGAGTGGTGCTGATCTGCAGAATGCGGGGGTTCACCAGTTCACTCCTGCGAGTCAGCGGGTGACCCACTGCACGGACGCTCGGACAGGCCGACACCTGGCCACGTTTACACGTCGGCCGGGGTCGAGCCTGTACACACTGACCACTGAGTCTCCTCCAATCACTGCGTCTGGTCAGGTAGCTGCGTCGGGTCAGGTGTTTGCTGCAGCGTCCAGGTCAGGTCCTGAGTCTGCCCCCTGCTCGTGTCGCCTCCTGTCTCACGAGACTCTCCTCTGGCACCACCGCCTTGGTCACCCCTCCCTGCTTCGTCTCCGAGGCATGGCCTCCCGTGTCCTTGTCTCTGGTCTTCCCCGGTCCCTCCCTCCCCTTCCTCCGGGGCCTGCCCATGCCTGCGTCTCCTGTGTCGAGGGGCGGCAGCGGGCTGCCCCTCACTCCTCCCAGTTTCCTTCGACAAAGGCCCCGCTGCAGACGCTTCACATGGACGTGTGGGGCCCGGCCCGCGTCCGTGGACAGGGTCACGAGTGCTACTTCCTGCTGGTGGTTGACGACTACTTGCGGCGGAGGCGGAGAGTTCTCCTCTGGCCTTCTGCGAGCCTACTGTCGTGCACGAGGCATCCGCCAGACCTTCACGCTTCCGGACTCTCCACAGCAAAATGAGATTCCTGAGCGCCGCATTGGCATGGTCATGGACGTCGCCCGTAGGTCCATGATGCATGCGGCTGCCCCCCATTTTCTGTGGCCGTTTGCGGTTCGGTACGCGGCGCATCAGATCAACCTTCAGCCCAGGGTCTCCATGCCGGAGACCTCCCCAGCTTTGCTGTGGACCGGGAAGGTTGGCGATGCGTCCGCGTTCCGTGTCTGGGGATCTCGGGCGTTTGTCCGCGACTTGTCTGCGGACAAGCTGTCCCCTCGTGCTGCTCCTTGCGTCTTCCTTGGCTTCCCCCCTGACGCGCCAGGGTGGCAGTTCTACCACCCCACCTCTCGCCGTGTTCTGTCCTCCCAGGACGTCACGTTTGACGAGTCGGTCCCCTACTACCGCCTCTTCCTTGTGCATGGTCCCCCCCCGGTAGACCCCCTCCCCCCTCAGGGTCCTCCCCCTTCAGGTGTGTCCCAGGTAGACGCAGTCGAGCCTGTTGAGGTTGCTGGTGACTCTGGTGCTGCTGAGGGTGCTGAGCCTGGGGGTGCTGACTCTGGGGTTGCTAAGCGTGTGGGTGCTACGCCTGGGGGTGCTGAGTCTGAGGGTGCCACTACTGGGGGCGCTGAGCCTGGGGGTGCTACTACTGGGGGTGCTGAGCCTGGGGGTGCTGAGCCTGGGGGTGCTACGCCTGGGGGTGTTGAGCCTCGGGGTGCTGAGCGTGAGGGAGGTACTGGAGCTGGAGATGCTGCTGGCGCTGGTGCTGCCACTGGGGGTCCTGGTGCTGTCCCTGCTGTGTCTAGAGTCGCCGCGCGGCCTCGGCCGTACTTCGTTCTGCTTCTACAGAAGGTTCTTGGTCTCCCGCCTTCTACTGGTCCTCCTCCTCCCTTAGAGTGTCCACAGCATGTCACGTCACGGTTACAGTTACAGCCGGCATCCCCACTGCCTGCTCCTTCTCCCTACACTGGTCCTATTGGAGGTCTTCCTGAGCGTCGTGAGCCTGCGTCTCGCCCTGCGTCGCCTGTCCGTCCTGCTCGCACTAGTGGTCGTGGTTCGCGTCAGCGTCCTCCTCCTGTCCTTGGCACGCACCGGATGTCTCTACGTCCGTCCACTGCTCCTCTGCGTGCCCCTTTGCCTTCTCCTCCTGAGTCCTCGCTTCCTGCTCCTGCCGACCCGGAGTCGGACTCTCTTCATGCTGCCAGTCCTACTGTCACGCGTCTCCTTGCTACTGTCGTCACTGACCCTTCCTTTAAGTCCACTGCTGCGTCTGCCCTAGTTGCTGAGCTCGTCGACTTCGCTGCTCGCTGTCGTCTAGACTACGCTGCTAGTCTTGTCGCTGAGTCTGAGTCTGTCTGTCCTCCGTCCGTCGAGGGTGAGTGTGCCCTTGGCACGGACGTCCTTGAGGATAGGCAGCAGGAGTTCCAGTGTTTGGCTGCTGCTTCACCTCATCTCGTGTCCGTACTGCTTACCCCTGAGGGAGACCCGGATGCACTTGACATCCCGACTCCGCGCTCTTACGCGGAGGCGATAGAGGGTCCCTACTCCTCTCTGTGGCAGGCAGCTATGGACACAGAGATGGCTTCCCTGAAGTCCACAGGCACTTACGTTGACGAGGTTCCCCCGCCTGGGGCGAACATCGTCAGTGGCATGTGGATCTTCAGGGTGAAGCGGCCTCCTGGTTCTCCGCCTGTCTTCAAGGCGCGTTACGTGGCTCGAGGCTTCAGTCAGCGGCAGGGAGTTGACTACTTTCAGACCTTCTCTCCCACCTCGAAGATGACCACTCTTCGGGTGCTGCTGCACATAGCCGCTCAGCGCGACTACGAGCTTCACTCTCTTGACTTCAGCACTGCTTTCCTGCAGGGCAGCCTGCACGAGGAGATCTGGCTGCGTCGCCCACCTGGCTTCACTGGGTCGTTCCCTCCTGGTCCCCAGTGGAGCCTCCGGCGGCCAGTCTACGGTCTCCGCCAGGCACCGCGTGAGTGGCACAACACACTGAGGACTACACTTGCGGCTCTTGGGTTTGGTCCCTCTACTGCCGGCTCGTCGCTGTTTCTGCGCACCGACACTTCTTTGCCGCCGTTCTACATCCTCGTGTACGTCGACGACTTGGTCTTTGCCACAGCTGACACTGCTGGACTCGCCCACGTGAAGTCCGAGCTGCAGAAGAGACACACGTGCACAGACCTGGGTGAACTGCGCAGCTACCTTGGCTTGTAGATCACCCGGGACAGAGCACGCCGCACCATTACCATGACTCAGTCACACATGGTGCAGCAGGTCCTTCAGCGCTTCGGCTTCTCGTACTCCTCGCCTCAGGCCACTCCTCTGCCTACTCGCCACTCGCTCTCAGCTCTGCCTTCGGATGAGTCCGTAGAGTCGAGTGGCCCATACCCAGAGCTTGTTGGCTGCCTCATGTACCTGATGACCTGCACACGACCTGACCTTGCATACCCTCTTAGCATTCTAGCACGCTATGTTGCTCCTGGGAGACACAGATCAGAGCACATGGCTACAGCGAAGAGGGTGTTGCGCTACTTGTGCAGTACGTTGGGCATGGGGCTTGTGCTTGGAGGGCAGAGTCCAGTGGTCCTCACTGGGCACGCAGACACTTCTTGGGCTGACGACCAGGCTACGCAGCGGTCGTCACAGGGTTACACCTTCAGCCTTGGTTCCGGCTCTGTCCCGTGGCGGGCTACCCACTCGTCTTCTGTTCTCGGCTCCAGTTGTGAGGCTGAGATCTACGCCGGGGCCATGGCTGCACAGGAGCTTCGCTGGCTCACCTACCTTCTGACTGACCTCGGAGAGCCGCCTCGTTCTCCTCCAGTGCTGTACGTAGACAACAAGGCCATGTCTAGCCTTATATATATATGTAATCCTGCATGTGAACTGGCCTTGTGGCCTTGACCTTATGCTCGGAATGTGTGGTGACTTTGTGATCCACCCTGAGCTTGGTTTGCTTTGCTTGACTGGTCTTGTGACCCCTTGTTCTCCCCCACTTTGCCTATGGGGGTGTGTCAGATTTCTATGACATAGCTACTATAGGCTATAGTGGGGTAGCACATATGGGGTACAGCTTTATAGGGTTTGTACTTGTACCCAACTTTCCCTTAGTCATTTTCATTCCTCGTAACTTCTCACCCCGAGCGCGCCGCGGGCAGAAAACCGCCATGCGCCCCGAGTGCACGACGAGAAGAAATAAGTGTCGCGTGCCACGGGGCGCGCGACAGACAGGAAAAGCAGCTGAAGCAGGTGGGCCCACAGGCCAAGAGCGTTATCGCTCTGATAGCATGTGAAGAATAGTAGGCAGAAGTTTTGAACAGAAAAGAGGGTTTGCACCAGCAGGCAGTTGAGTACATATAGGAAACCCTAGTTTGGGCTGTACTCTCTATAGAGTACCCCAGTGTAGGTTAGACAAATATAACATTATGACAAATGTAAACGAGCCAACCAGTATCGGAAATATGTAAAAAAGATAAGCAACGAGTGTGTAGAAAGAATATGCGATGTGCCAACACTACAGGGCAAGGCACTGTCAGAACATTATAGCTTATACATCTGTGTAGGCTGTAGTGGGGTAGCCCATAAGGGGTACAACCCAATTAGGGTTAGTACTTGTACCCAACTGTTTCATAGTTCAATCGTTCTCGTTCTCATCTTCACACGGTATAGAGCAGGTTCCCCCGTGGGAACTGTTCCTAGGGCCCACCGACCTTTTTTTTTTTCCTGCCTGGAGCGCGCTTGGCCCCTGCCCGATTCGCGCCCCGTGTGACTCCCCTTCGTGGCCTCTAGCGGCCTCCCTCACGGCCCCTAGTGGCCCCGTTGCGCCATCCTCACGGCCCCGTCGCGCCGCCCTTGCGGCCCTCTTCGCACCGCCCTCGCGGCCCCCCTTTTCGCGGCCCCGTCACCGCCCTTTCAGCGGCCCCATCGCCGCCCTTTCCGCGGCCCCGTCGCCGCCCTTTCAGCGGCCCCGTTGCCACTCTTCCACGGCCTCGCCGCCCGCCCTTGCAGCAGCCCCGTCGCCGCCCTTCCGCGGCCCCGACGCCGCCCTTCTGCGGCCCCGACGCCGCCCTTCCGCGGCCCCGTCGTCGCCCTCCAGCGGCCCCGTCGCCGCCCGTAAGCGGCCCCGTCGCCGCCCTTTCAGCGGCCCCGTCGCCGCCCGCCCTTTCAGCGGCCCCGTCGCCGCCCTTCCGCGGCCCCGACGCCGCCCTTCAGCGGCCCCGTCGCCACCCTTCCGCGGCCTCGTTGCCGCCCTTTCAGCGGCCAGTCGCCGCCCTTTCAGCGGGCCGTCGCCGCCCTTTCAGCGGCCCCGTCACCGCCCTTCCGCGGCCCCGTCGCCACTCAGCCGCCCAGCGCCAGAGCCGCCGAGCCGCCTAGCTGCCGAGCAGCCGAGCCGCCGAGCAGCCGAGCTGTAGAGCAGCCGAGCCGCCGAGCAACCGAGCCGCCCTGCAGCCGAGCCGCCCGACCGCCAAACCGCCCTGCAGCCGAGCCGCCCGACCCCCGAGCCGCCCAGCAGCCGAGCCGCCGAGCCGCACCGCAGCCGAGGCGCTGCCGCCTGTCGGCGTGCCCGGGACCGCCACACTTGCCTGGTAAGAGCAGCGCCTCTACCACTGCACTGCCCTGCCCCACTGTACTCACTGCCTGTCTACTGCTGTCATGGCCTCCCCTAGTGTTCTCACCTTTGACGCTGAGGGTCGGGCAGTTGACTTTGAGGTATGGGTAGATGATCTGCAACTTTTCCTACAGTGCGATCGAGCACACGGTCTCTCCCTGTTTGACCTCACTTCTGGTGTCTCTCCTGCCCCTGCTGCTGATGCTGACGCCACTATTCGCTCATAGTGGGCCACGCGTGATGCTACTGCTCGCCTTGCTGTGCGCCGCCACTTACCGACCACTGAGCGTGCACACTTTAGCCAGTACAAGAGTGCTCAAACCTTGTACGACGCAGTAGTTGCACGCTACTCCTCCCGTGCGACTGCTGCACTAAGCCGCCTCATGCTACCGTACCTCTTCCCTGACCTTGCTGCCTTTCCCACAGTCGCTGACCTCATTACGCACCTCCGCACTAGTGACACTCGCTACCGCGCTGCGCTTCCTGATGAGTTCAGCCCCAAGAACCCCCCCCCCCATGTACATCACCCTCTACTACATAGTCACCCGCCTCCCTGACTCTCTCCGCGTAGTCAGGGACCACTTCCTCTCAGTTTGCCCCACCACTCTCACCGTTGATCTCCTCGAGAAGGCCCTCCTAGCAGCAGAGAAGAGTATAGTCGCTGTAGGAGCCTCTCGTGGTGACCCTCGCACCCCCGTCTTTGAGGGGTGTTCTCCCTCCCCCCTCTTGCCCTCAGTTGCCTCTGCTGCTGCGGCCGACCTCGTTGGTTTGAGTCGGTCGGCGCTGCGTCTGCCCCGAGCGGGAGACGCCGCACCGGCAAGGGCAAGGGGGGCAAGGGCGCTGGAGGGGCTGGCGGGGGCGGTGGAGGTAATGGTGGAGGCAGTGGAGGGAGTGGGAGTGGTGGTGGGAGTGGTGCCGGGGGTGGCGACGGCGGCGGCAGCAGTGGAGGCGGCGGAGGCGGCGGTGGTGGCAGAGGTGGAGGAGGAGGCGGAGGTGGCGGAGGAGGCGGAGGTGGAGGAGGCGGCGGAGGCGGCGGCGGCGGCGGCGGTGGTGGTGGAGTGGGTCGCGACTCTGCACAGAGAAGTGGCTCAGGTGGTGGTCCGCGCCAGCAGCAGCGGAGTGGTGTGACCCTGTCCCCTCAGCAGCTTCGTGAGTGGTACACTACGCGCCAGCGCGGTTGGGGTTTTGGTCCCTGCACTTACGTCTTCCGTACCGGTGACCGAGCTGGTGAGCAATGCGGGTGCCCGCACTCCACCCAGCGCTGCTTCGGTCGCCTGACGGACGCGTGGCGTCGCCTGTTCCCTGAGGCGTCAGAGATCCCTCGCTGGGGAGATCTGTCTAGGGCGGAGGTTGCCGTCTTTGATCATGACCATGATGCTATCCTTGCTGCCATCTATTCTGTGACTACTAGTGTTGAGGTGCTACCTGTGTGTACCACCTGACCCGGGCATTGAGGCCACTGCTCTAGGTGCTGGTGAGGCTGCTGCTCTAGGTGCTAGTGCGTCTGCTGCCCCAGGTGCCAGTGCGTCTGCTGACCCAGGTGCCAGTGCGTCTGCTGCCCTAGGTGCTGGTGAGTCTGCTCTCTCAGGTACTACGTCGGCGCAGGCCTTCCACACCTTCACCATTGACTCGGGTGCGTCCCGCTCCTTCTTTCAAGACCGCACCACTCTTACGCCGCTCAGTCGGCCGGTTGGAGTCTCCCTGGCAGACCCCTCTGGGGGTCCTGTCCTTGCTAGCTTCTCCACTGTCTTACCGTGCCCGGCAGCCCCCTCTGGCACCCTGTCAGGTCTCTACCTCCCCTCGTTCTCTACGAACTTGGTGAGTGGAGCGGACCTACAGGATAGGGGGGTTGACCAGTTCACTCCTGCGAGTCAGCGAATAACCCACTACACGTGTGCTCGGACAGGCCGACACTTGGCCACGTTCACTCGTCGGCCAGGGTCAAGCCCGTACACCCTTACTACTGATTCTCCTCCGGCTGCTGAGTCTGGCCAGGTAGCACCGTCGAGTCAGGTGTTTGCTGCAGCGTCCAGGTCTGGTCCTTAGTCTGCTCCCTGCTCGTGTCGTCTCCTGTACCACCAGACTCTCCTCTGGCACCACCGCCTTGGTCACCCCTCCCTGCCTCGTCTCCGAGGCATGGCCTCCCGTGTCCTTGTCTCTGGTCTCCCCCGGTCTCTCCCTCCCCTACCTCCGGGGCCTCGCCCTACCTCCGTCCCCTGCGTGGAGGGGCGACAGCGCGCCGCCCCTCACTCCTCCGAGTTTCCTCCGACAGAGGGTCCGCTACAGACCCTCCACATGGACGTGTAGGGCCCCGCCCGCGTCCGTGGACAGGGGCACGAGCGTTACTTCCTGTTGGTGGTTGACGACTACTACCGTTACACCACAGTCTTCCCCTTGCGCAGCAAGGGTGACGTAACTGAGGTGTTGACCTACTCGGTCCGCGCAGCTCGTCTCTAGCTCAGAGAGAGTTTCGGCTCGGACTTTCCTGTTCTGCGTTTGCACTCGAACAGAGGTGGGGAGTTTTCCTCTGCCCGTCTGGGAGCCTTCTGTCGTGCACAGGGCATCCGCCAGACGTTCACGCTTCCGGCCTCTCCATAGCAAAATGGGATTGCTGAGCGCCGCATTGGCATGGTCATGGACGTCGCTCGTACGTCCCTGATGCATGCGGCTGCCCCCCATTTTCTATGGCCGTTTGCGGTTTAGTACGCCGCGCATCAGCTCAACCTTCAGCCCCGGGTCTCCTTGCCAGAGACCTCCCCTGCCTTTCGGTGGACCGGGAAGGTTGGCAATGCGTCTGCGTTTCGGGTCTGGGGATCTCGGGCGTTTGTCTGCGACTTGTCTGCGGACAAGCTGCCCCCCCGTGCTGTTCCCTGCGTCTTCCTTGGCTTCCTCCCTGATGCGCCTGGGTGGCAGTTTTACCACCCCACCTCGCGTCGTGTTCTGTCCTCCCAGGACGTCACCTTTGACGAGTCGGTGCCTTACTACCGTCTCTTCCCCTACCGCACTGCGCCCCTCCCCCCGCCGCCGCTCTTCCTTGCACCAGGTCCTCCCCTGGTAGACCCCCTCCCCCCTCAGGGTCCTGCCTCGTCATGTGTGTCCCAGGTAGACGCAGTTGAGCCTGTCGAGGTAGCTGTTGACTCTGGTGCTGCTTGAGGTGCTGAGCCTGCGGGTGCCGGGTCTGGGGGTGCTGAGACTGGGTGTGCTGAGCTTGGGGGTGCGGAGTTTGGGGGTGCTGAGACTAGGGGTGCTGAGTCTCGGGGTGCTGGGTCTGGGGAGGCGGAGTCTAGGGGTGCGGAGCTTGGAGGTGCGGAGCTTGGGGGTTCCGAGCTTGGGGGCGTTGGGTCTGCTCGTGTGGCCGCCGGCGGTGCTTCGTCGAGGAGGGAGCCACTCTCTCCACAGGAGCTGCGCGAGTGGTTTGCCCGCCGCTGGAGACGTGCTTCTAAGACTGGGGGTGCTGCTGGGGCTGTTGGAGTTGGTCCAGTGGAGCTGCTGGCGATACTAGTGCTACTGGAGCTGGAGCTGCTGGGGGTGTTGGCGCTGGTATTTCTACTGGCGCTGGTGCGTATGGGGGTGCTGCTGAGGCTGCTGGAGCTGACGGTCCTACTGGAGTTGGTGCTGCTAGAGCTGGAGCTGCTGGGGGTGTTGGCGCTGGCGGTGCTGCTGGCCTTGGTGCTTCCGAGGGTGCTGGAGTTGGCGCTGTTGGAGCTCGAGGTGCTGCTGGCGCTGGTGCTGCCGCTTGGGGTACTGGTGCCGTACTTGCTGGTTCTGGAGGCGCTGAGCGGCCGAGGCCGTACTTTGTTCCGTTCCTGGAGCAGGTTCTTGGTCTTCCGCCCTCTCCTGGTCCTGCTCCTTCCTTAGAGTGTCCACAACCTGTCCAGTCGCAATCACAGTTACAGCCCGCCTCCCCTCTACCTGCTCCTTCTCCCTACACTGGTCCTACTGGAGGTCTTGCTGAGCGTCGTGCGCCTGTGTCTCGTCCTGCGTCGCCTGTTCGTGCTGCTCGCACTAGTGGTCGTACTGCACGTCGCGTCCTCCTGCGGTCCCCGGCACACACCAGATGGCGCTGCGTCCTTCCACTGCTCCTCTGCGTGTCCCGTTGCCGTCTCCTCCAGAGTCCTCTCTTCCTACTCTTGCTGACCCGGAGTCTGACTCCCTTCGTGCTGCTAGTCCTTCGGTCACGCGTCTCCTTGCTACTGTTGTCACTGACCCTTCCTTTGAGTCCACTGCTGCGTCTGCCTTAGTTGCTGAGCTTGTCGTTACGTGGCTCGAGGCTTCAGTCAGCGGCATTGAGTTGACTACCAGACCTTCTCTCCCACCCCGAAGATGACCACTCTTCGGGTGCTGCTGCACATAGCCGCTCAGCGCGACTACGAGCTTCACTCTCTTGACTTCAGTACAGCTTTCCTGCAGGGCAGCCTGCACGAGGAGATCTGGCTGCGCTGCCCACCTGGCTTCACTGGGTCGTTTCCCCCTGGTACCCAGTGGAGCCTCCGGCGGCCAGTCTACGGTCTTCGCCAGGCACCCCGTGAGTGGCACGACACACTAAGGACTACACTTGCGGCTCTTGGGTTTGCTCCTTCTACAGCCGACCCGTCGCTGTTTTTGCGCACGGACACCTCTTTGCCGCCATTCTACATCCTCGTGTACGTCGACGACTTGGTCTTTGCCACTGCTGACACTGCTGGACTCGCCCACGTGAAGTCCGAGCTGCAGAAGAGATACACGTGCACAGACCTGGGTGAACTGCGCAGCTACCTTGGCTTGCAGATCACCCGGGACAGAGCACGCCGCACCATTACCCTGACTTAGTCACACATGGTGCAGCAGGTCATTCAGCGCTTCGGCTTCACGTACTCCTCGCCTCAGGCCACTCCTCTGTCTACTCGCCACTCGCTCTCAGCTCTGCCTTCGGATGAGTCCGTAGAGCCAAGTGGCCCGTACCCAGAGCTTGTTGGCTGCCTCATGTACCTGATGACCTGCACACGACCTGACCTTGCATACCCTCTTAGCATCTTGGCACGCTATGTTGCTCCAGGGAGACACCGACCAGAGCACATGGCTGCAGCGAAGAGGGTGTTGCGCTACGTGTGCAGTACGTCGAGCATGGGGCTAGTGCTTGGAGGGTAGAGTCCAGTGGTCCTCACTAGGCACGCGGACGCTTCTTGGGCTGACGACCAGGCTACGCAGCGGTCGTCACAGGGTTACACCTTCAGCCTTGGTTCAGGCTCTGTTTCGTGGCGGGCTACTCACTCGTCTTCTGTTCTCGGCTCCAGTTGTGAGGCCGAGATCTACGCCGGGGCCATGGCTGCACAGGAGCTTCGCTGGCTCACCTACCTGCTGACTGACCTTGGAGAGCTGCCTCGTTCTCCTCCAGTCCTGTACGTACACAACAAGGCCATGCTGGCCTTGTGTCGAGAGCAGAGACTGGAGCACAGAACAAAGCACATTGCTCTTCGCTACTTCCTTGCTCGTGAGCTACAGCAGCGTGGTCAGTCGCGGCTTGCGTACGTGGCCTTTGAGGCCAACAGTGCTGATGTTTTCACCAAGGCACTTGCGCCTTGTGATCATTAGCGCTTCTATACTCAGCTTGGTCTTGTGCCTGTCTTGCCTCACTTGCTCACTTCTTGACCTTGCTTGTACTGTCACATATATATACACCTGCTCTTGTTTGCTTAGCCTCTTATATATATATATGTGCTCTTGCGTGTGAACTGGCCTTCTGGCCTTGAACTTGTGCTCGGAATGTGTGGTGACTTTGTGATCCACCCTGAGCTTTGCTTTGCTTTGCTTGACTGGTCTTGTGACCCCTTATTCTCCCCCACTTTGCCTATGGGGGTGTGTCAAATTTTAATGTTGTCTAGGCTTTAGTGGGGTAGCCCATATGGGGTACACATTTCTAGGGTTGCATATTTGTATCACTTTCATTCCATAGTCATCCCCATTTTCGTTCTAACTCCTCATTGCCCCTGCCTCGTCGCGACACCTCAGCGGTACCCGCGCGTTTCCCCCGCCTCGTCGCGACGCCACCCTGCAAGACCCGCGAGGCGCGGCTCCTGCGCGTCGCGACGCCCCAACGGGACCCGGACGTTGCCTTTGCTCGTCGCGACGCCCCTGTGGGACCCGCGCGGCGTCGCCCCTGCCCGCCGCGGCGCCCTTCCCTAACCCACGCCCGACCTTCGGATGGCCGCCCCTGCCCTCGCCCCTTGCAGCAGCCGCCCCTGGCCCCTGGAGCAGCCACCCCTGCAGCGGCCGTCCGTGGCCCCTGGAGCAGCCGCACCTGCAGCAGCCGCCCCTGGCCACTGGAGCAGCCGCCCCTGCAGCAGCCGCTTCTGGCCCTTGGGGCAGCCGCCCCTGGCCACTGGACCAGCCGCCCCTGCAGCAGCCGCCCCTGGACCCTGGAGCAGCCGCCCTTGGCCCCTGGATAAGCCGCCCCTGGCCCTTGGAGCAGCCGCCCTTGCAGCAGCCGCCCCTGGCCCCTTGAGCAGCCGCTCCTGGAGCAGCCGCCCCTGCAGCTGCCGCGGAGCCCTTGCCCTGCAGTGGTAGCGGCCTCGCCGTTGCCGCCGTCGTACGCCTGCCCTTCTCGCCACTGGTGAGCATTGCCCTGCCCGTACTGCTGTTACTTCTGCTCCTTCTGCTACTGCTCTTTCTACTGCTACTGCTGCTCCTGGCGTGGCCAGATGCAGCTCCAGCGCTGTCCGCGTGAGTCCCTTACGCCCCACCAGCTTCGTGAGTGGTACGCTAGTTGGGGTTGTAGGGGTGGCCGCGCTGCTACTACTGCTACTGCTGCTACTACTACAACTGCGGCTACTACTGCTACTGCTGCTACTACGGCTTCTACTGCTACTGCTACTCCTGGCGGTGGACAGCTGCAACTCCAGCGACGTTCGCGTGAGTCCCTCCCGCCCCAGCAGCTTCGTGAGTGGTACGCTAGTTGGGGTTTTCGGGGTGGCCGTAGTGGGATTCGTCCTGGAGTGAGTAGTTCGGGAGCTTCTTGTAGTGGCCAAGTGCACCTGCAGCGTCCTCCACGCGAGACCCTTTCGCCCCAGTAGCTTCGCGAGTGGTACGCTCAGAGTAAAGGGTCACTGAGTAGTGCTCGCTGCCCGTACGTCATTCGCACGGGTGTCCATACTGGTCAGCCTTGCGGGACTCCTGGTCGCACAGAGTCCCGCTGCTTCGCCAGTTTGAGCGACGCTTGGCGTACAGAGTTTGGCGATGACGCTGAGCTCCCCTCCTGGCTGGAGCTGCTTAGGCAGAGGGTAGATATCTTTGCTCTTGACTATGATGCTCCTCACTGCAATGTATGCATTGTCTACCAGTGCTGAGGGTGCCTGTCACCTATGTGTGCCGCCTGACCCCGGTATCCAGTCTGCTACTCTAGGTGCTGGTGAGGCTGCTGCTCTAGGTGCTCGTGCGTCTCCTGCTCCAGGTGTCGGTGAGGCTACTGCTCTAGGTGCTAGTGAGTCTCCTGCTCCAGGTGCTGGTGAGTCTGCTCTCTCTGGTGCTGCGCCTGCTGCGGTCTTGCACACCTTCACCCTTCACTCGGGTGCTTCCCACTCCTTCTTTCAAAACCACACCATCCTCACGCTAGTCGGCCGGTTGCAGTCTCCCTGGCAGACCCCTCTGGAGGTCCTGTCCTTGCTCACTACTCCACTGTCCTACCGTGTCCGGCGGCCCCATCTGGCTCCCTGTCAGGTCTTTACCTCCCCTCGTTCTCTACGAACTTGGTGAGTGGTGCTGACCTGCAGGATGGAGGGGTTGACAAGTTCACTCCTGCGAGTCAGCGAGTGACCCACTGCACGTGTGCTCGGACGGGCCGACACTTGGCCACGTTACCCGTCAGCCGAGGTCGAGCCTGTACACACTGATGACTGAGTCTCCTTTGGTTACTGTATCTGGTCAGGTTGCTGTGTCGGGTCAGCTGTCAGTTGCAGCGTCTCGGTCTGGTCCTGAGTCTGCCCCCTACTCGTGTCGCGTCCTGTCCCACCAGACTCTCCTCTGGCACCACCGCCTTGGTCACCCCTCCCAGCCTCGTCTCCGAGGCATGGCCTCCCGTGTCCTTGTCTCTGGTCTCCCCAGGTCCCTCCCTCCCCTTCCTCCGGGGCCTGCCCCTACCTGGGTTCCCTGCGTCGAGGGACGACAGCGCGCCGCTCCTCACTCCTCCGAGTTTCCTCCGACAGAGGCTCTGCTGCAGACTCTCCACATGGACATGTGGGGCCCGGCCCGCGTCCGTGGAGAGGGTCATGAGCGTTACTACCTGCTGGTGGTTGACGACTACTCGCGTTACACCACAGTCTTCCTCTTGCACCGCAAGGGTGAGGTCACTGAGGTGTTGATCGATTGGATCCGCGCTGCTCGTCTCCAGCTCAGAGAGAGTTTCGGCTCGGACTTTCCTGTTCGCGTCTGCACTCCGACAGAGGTGGAGAGTTTTCCTCTGACCTTCTGCGAGCCTTCTGTCGTGCGGAAGGCATCCGCCAGACGTTCACGCTTCCGGCCTCTCCACAGGAAAATGGGATTGCTGAGCGCCGCATTGGCATGGTCATGGACGTTGCTCGTACGTCCATTATCCATGCGGCTGCTCCCCATTTTCTGTGGCCGTTCGCTGTTCAGTACGCGGCGCATCAGCTCAACCTTCAGCCCCGGATCTCCATGCCGGATACCTCCCCTACTCTGCGGAGGACGGGGAAGGTTGGCGATGTGTCTGCGTTCCGTGTCTGGGGATCTCGAGCTTTCGTCCGCGACTTGTCTGCGGACAAGCTGTCCTCCCATTGCTGTTCCCTGCGTCTATCTGGCTTCCCCCCTGACGTGCGTGGGTGGCAGTTTCACCACCCCACCTCGCGCCGTGTTCTGTCCTCTCAGGACGTCACGTTTGACAAGTCGGTTCCTTACTACCGTCTCCTCCCCTACTGCACTGCTCCCCTTCCCCCTCCGCCACTCTTCGTTGTGCCAGGTCCCCCCCCAGTAGACCCCCTCCCCCCCCAAGGTCCTGCACCCTCAGGTGTGTCCCAGGTAGACGCGGTCGAGCTTGTTGAGGTAGCTGTTGACTCTGGTGCTGCTAGGGGTGCTGAGCGTGCGGGTGCCGGGTCTGGGGGTGCTGAGCCTGAGGGTGCGGAGCCTGGGGGTGCTGAGTCTGGGGGTGCTGAGCCTGGGGGTGCCGAGTCTGGGTGTGTTGAGCTTGGGGTTGCTGAGTCTGAGGGTGCGGAGCCTGCGGGTGCTGGGCCTACTCGAGTGGAGTCTGGTGGTGCTGGGCCTGGAGGTCCTTCTGGTGCTTCGTCGCGGCGGGAGCCACTCTCTCCGCGAGAGCTGCGCGAGTGGTTTGCTAGGCGCTGGCGCCGTGCTGCTGGAGCTGGTGGTGCTTCCGGCGCTGGAGGTTCTACTGCGGCTGGAGGTCCTTCTGCTGCTGAGGCTGCTGGGGGTTCTGGAGCCACGGGTCCCGGAGGTGCTCGTACTGGAGGTACTGGAGCCGATGGGCCTGGTGGTGCTACTGGAGCAGGAGCTGCTGGCAGTGCTGGAGCTGGCGGTGTTGGTGTAAGGGACTAATAAACTCAAGCTATTAAGACTTTATCAAACTTAAAACATCTCCTCGGGGTCACCTCCAAGGGTCCTTGGGTTCCTGGTATAAGACCAGCCCCTATCCTCGGGTCCGAGTTTGTAGAGAGAGGGACCAAGAGGGACTTAGTCAAAACAGCAAGAGTACCTTGAACGTCGCGCAGTGTATCATGCAGACCATCGATCAGATTAAGCTGAGAATTTCCTATATCAAAGCTCACTCCAAGAGCTTTAAAATGAACCAAGTTGCCTCGCGAAATGTTCTGCCATTACGAAGTTCTGGCTCGGACAGCGTTTGCCTAGTGTTGGAGTGCTAGCGTACTAGCGTTGACTCGTGTAGCATTCCGCCGTCGCACCGCGTAGAAACGAAATTCCAGAAAGGTAGGAATTTGCTTGAATAGAATTGACTATATCCAGGTACAAACAGAGAAGGAATAAATAGTTTTAGCTAGCAAGGACCTTGGGAATAAACCAGGGAACAACCAGGGATGATCCCAAATAATTCCAAGCAACAGTACCAACCTGGCTTGACAAAATAGCAGGTGGTAGGTTACCAACCTGGCTGGACAAAATAGCAGGTGGTAGGTTGGTGAACAACCTCTGGTTCTGTTTTTCCAACCTGGGAAAACAACAACCAGGTTCAGGTCCTAGAAACAGAACCTGTTTTGTCTTTGCCCAACCAGCCAAATGCTGGTTCCGCTGATTTCCCCTGGCCCTGTAGCAAGAAGATACTGACAAACAACATCCAACCTTCACCTAAATTGTACCCCTATAGTTCCTGCCCTGCTACACTATAGTCAACCAAACAAAACAGTACAATTTCGAAATGGATAGAGCTGAATCTTCACAATCAATTCAACCGAACCGCAAAGCTTCCATCTTGGGTTCCTTTGCGAGCTCGTCCTTTCTGCTTGTATTGTTTATAGAGCGTACAATGTTATGCCGAATCGCAGAATGCGCGAGTACGTGCAAATGCTTCAAGCAAAATTGCGAAAGCAAACAAACATACGAACATTCCATTCACACCCAAATGCATTCGCACACGCATACTTGTACAAACAGACGGCAGGATGTTGTGCAATGTGAATTTACACCCAACACACTCCCCCTCAGCCTGCCGGCTGCATCCCCATCATTCCATACTAGTTCATGCTCATTCTATTCATGCGCACACAATGCAATGAGGCTCATCCGCAAGCCTCTTGGTGAGGAAGTCTGCTGGCTGCTGGTGAGTCTAAATGTAGATCGGATTAAGCCAGTGCCACTTGATACGCCTTTGCTTGTTCAGCCCATGAAGCACAGCGTTCCTGGCCATCCAAAGAGCTCCCTTGCTATCACAAAACAGCGGCGTAGCAACCCTTTGCTCCTGGCCAATCTCCTCTAACACCCTCCTCAACCAAATCACCTCTTTCACCCCATAGAACATCGCCATGTACTCTGATTCCACGGAAGAGAGTGCCGTCTCCGTCTGCTTGTTCGACCTCCAACTAACAGGTCCTCCCCCAACTACATAGATGTATCCTCCCACAGATGAGGAATCCTCCTTCTTAGAGGCCCATGTAGCATCGGTAAAGCAAGTGAGAAAGAGCTTGCCTTCTCCAAGCCTCTCCCCCTTCTCTTTCAAAACCTCAACCCCTTTCTGCTTCACCTATGCAGATGCGGAGTATTGAACTCCAATGCTTGGGTGAGAGTTCAGATACTTCACCACACGCTCAGCTGCATCCACCTGCTCCTCTGATGGATTCTGCATCACCCTAGCCAGCTGCCCAACCGAGAAAGAGATGTCAGGCCTTGTGTGAAATGCTGCATACAAGAGGCTGCCCACCAAGGACTGAAATTGCAGCTGCTCCTCGGCTTCAACCCCTTCATCCTCTGCAGCTTTTACAAGCTTGAATTCTGCTGGCTGGGGAGTTGCAACCTTGCGCTTTTTCTCAATTCCGTACTTCTCCCCAAGCTCCTTGATGAACTTCTCCTGGTGCACCTTCAACCACCTGTGATCCACATCCCTCTCCACGTGCATCCCGAGGTAGTACTTTACCTCCCCAAGGTTCTTGCACTTGAAGTTCTCCATCAACTGCTGTTGCACATTCTAGATCTACTTCATGCTGCTGCTAAAGAGAAGAATGTCGTCCACATAGACCAGGAACAGCACCAGCTTCTCCCCCTCCCCCTTGAGAAAGAGGCTCTCATCACAGCTGCTGGTCCTGAATCCCATCTCCTCTAAAACAGCTGCGAACTTCTGGTACCAGCAGAGTGGCGCCTGCTTCAAGCCGTAGATGGACTTTTTCAGCTTGCACACCCTGCCCGTACCATCCTCATACCCAGGCGGCTGCGTCATGTACACATCCTCCTCTAAAATCCCATTGAGAAATGCCGTTGATATATCCATCTGAATGATGAATTTTCCACTAACGGTTGCATCTGCCAACAAGACACAGAGGGTTGGGGGTTTGGCAGTGGGAGCAAAGATCTCATTGAAGTCCCGCTTCTCCTTCTGCATAAACCCCTTCGCCACCAGCCTACTCTTGTAGATGGTGACCTGTCCCTTGTCATCGGTCTTGATCCTTAGCACCCACTTGCACTGTACGGCTTTCTTCCCCTAAGGCAGCACCACCAGCTCCCATGTCCCATTCTCTAGCAGGCTCTGATAAACAGCATCCCTGGAAACCAGCCACTTCTCCCTATTTGGTCCCGCTAATGCCTCCTCCATGCTAGCTGGTTCCTCTGGTGCAGGGGCAAGAAAACAGTAGGCAGGTTCATCCTCCTCATCCAGATCATAGCCATGCGGTAGAATCAGCAATGCCTCCTCTGTCCCAAGCTGTTGCTCCGCTACATCAGCTCGTGCAGTCAGCTTCTTAGTAGCCATACGGGTACATCCTGGCCTGGAGATGGGTGTTTCCCATCCCTTCATAACGTCACCCTTCGGCTTCTTAGTTTTCCCCTGCTACTGCTCTCCTCCCTTTCGATCCAGCAGCTCCACTAGTGCTACCGCTAGTCTCCATACCATCTCCTCCACCAGCAGGTGCCTCCTGCACCTTCTCTCCATCACCACCATTTGAAGCTACCTGCTTTCTCTCTTTCCACACACTAGGAGTAAGTTCCAGCTGCATGTTGATCTGCTCCATCTGCTAGGATACCCTGGTCTCCGGCTATTTCTCCCAGCTCCCATACATCATGCCCTCAACAAACTTCACATCCCTGCTGTCAACAACACACCCTTGGAAGGTTCCCACAGCAGCCATCCCTTGCTCTCAGCAGCCAGCCCCAAATGCACACACCAGATTGCACTCGCCCCCAACTTACTGCGGTAGGTATTGGGGACGTGGACGACTGCCATGCAACCGAACACCCTCAGCATGTCCACCGGCGGCTTCCTCCCAAGCCACCTCTCCAACGGCACCCACGAGTCATCCCCAACCTTTGTGAGTACCCTGTTCCTAGCGACGGTAGCGTGCCGAACAGCATGGGGCCACATGAAGTTGCCCAGCCCAGATTCTATGAGCAGCGCCCTAGTTGTCTCCAGAATTGTCCGGTTTGCCCGTTCTGCTACACCGTTAGACTATGGGGTGTAAGCCGTGGTCAGCTCCCTCTGGATGCCCTGCTTCTTGAGCCAGGCCGTCATCTCAGCTCCAAGGAACTCACCACCTCGATCTGTCCTAATCCGCTTCACCACACACTCCGCTTGCTTCTCCACGAATGGCAGCTAATCTTCGCGTATCGTAGAGGCGGCGCGGTCCTTTTGCCTCAGAGGATATGCCCACATAAGCGTGCTCCAATCACCCACTATGGTCAGAAAGTACCGCCCCCCCTTGTGCCCCTGAACCGGCAGTGGCCCCACCAAGTCCATGTGGACCAGCTCTCATGGCTTCTTGCTCCTGCCAGCCACACTATGGAAGGGGAAACGAGTAAACTTTGAGAGCAAACAGATTTCACAATTCTCATCAGGTGGCTATCCGTTCCGCTTCAGACCCTTAACGGCTCCATCTTTCTCCAACTGCTTCAACAAGGGCATTGCCACATGCCCCAAGCGTCGGTGTGCCGTAGCCCAATCCGTCTCCCCAGATCTGGCCGACACTTTCACACCAACCCCTCCAACGGCGTTGCACTCCCCCTGGGATGCAGACCCCTCTCCAGCCTGCCCCCCACCATGCCACGCCAACGCTGGCAGCTGCCACATGGATCTGTACACGTCCGTGCTCTCGTGCAGATCCCAAAGCACCCGATTACCTAGCTGCCCCTTGTAAGTGCGTGCCCGATCCGTGCTAGTGCTCACCCCAGCCTTGCCAAGCTTACGGAGGGAGATGAGGTTGGCCTTGAGTTCAGGAACGAGAAGAACGTTGTGCAGCACCACCGGCTTGCCATCCGCTCCCTTCAACACAGCTCGTCCCGCACCAGCCACCTTCAGCGCGTGTCCCGAGGCGGAGCACACCTCGTTGATCGGTGCATTGCGTACGTGGTCTAGCAGGTCCTTGCACGGCGTCATCGTCCAAGCAGCGCCCGTGTCAAACACCCAATAGTCCAGAGGGTGCAGCTCTGCTCCAACCTTGGCAGATGCGTTTCCTTGCTCCCCCTGCTCTCCAATATGGAAGAACTGGCCCGCGGTGCGCTCCTTCTTCCTTTCCGCACCGCCGTTGCTCTTTGGATTATTGTCGGACGAATCAGCGACCATGCTCGCGCCGTTTTTCTGGTTCCTCCGCGCGCCGCCATCCTGGTGACGATTCTGGGGGGTCCATCCATCGGGTTTCTTATAGCACAAAAACGCGGGGGTGCCCCTCCTTCTCACAATACCAGCAACTCCCTTTCATTTTGCCACCAGCACCCGACTTGCCCCCACGTCCAGATTTCGCACCGCGACCCCAACCGGTACCTCCTTGTTGGTCGTTGGAGTCGTCGTCCTTCTTTGCACCGCGTCTAGCACAACCGAAGCCACGTCATCTGCCGCGTCGACTCCCTTGCATCCCGTAGCCGCTGCTGCCGTCGTCTCCACCCCTCAGTTGGTGGCGACGGAAGTCGTCCTCCAGAATCTTGTGCGCACCCACTCGAATGTCCACGAGCTCTGGTTCTGCGGCAGGCTGAATCCGCTCGTAAATTGAAGCCACGATTCCGGCAGCAGCGATAGCATCTTCAAACACTTGGTCTGCTCCGGGTAGGCGATTCCCGCGGTCGCCAACTTCGCGTAGAGGTCGCGCATCTTGTCCAGGACAGGTTGCACCGGCTCTCCCTCGCTCAGGCGCAACGCGGACAGCTCCCTCTCTAGCATCAACGTTGCAACAACGGAGGTCGGGGCGTGCAGCTCCTTTAATACGATCCACGCCTTTGGACCGCACTCAACCTCCGGCAACAGGTGCATGGCGTGGTGACGCTGGTTCAGCTCCAAACTCTGCAACATCAAATAGTAGCCAGCCGAGGAGCGCTCATCCCAATCTTCCTACAGCGCGAGGTCACTCGGTCTAGGCTCCTCCCCAATCATTAGTTTCAGCAATCCAATCTAACGGAAATATAGTTGCATTTTCGAGGCCCAATCATCATAGCCCTCGCCATTGAACTTCTCGACGGTGAAGTTTTTCAGCACCTCCTTGACCAGCAAACCCTGGTTTGTTCGCGCTCCCCTTGGCGCTGAAACACCAGAATCTTGGCTGCCGCTACGATCTTGGGCTGAAGATTCACCAGCTCCCGTCGAGGTGTTGCCCGCCATAGCTACCTATATCGAGGATCACTATAACGCAGCTCTGATACCAGCTTGTTGGTATAAGGGACTAATAAACTCAAGCTATTAAGACTTTATCAAACTTAAAACCTCTCCTCGGGGTCACCTCCAAGGGTCCTTCGGTGCTTGGTACAAGACCAGCCCCTATCCTCGGGTCCGAGTTTGTAGAGAGAGGGATCAAGAGGGACTTAGTCAAAACAGCAAGAGTACCTTGAACTTCTTGCAGCGTATGGTGCAGACCGTCGATCAGATTAAGCTGAGAATTTCCTATATCAAAGCTCGCTCCAAGAGCTTTGGAATGACCGAAGTTGCCTCGCGAAGAGTTCTGCTATTGCAAAGTTATGGCTTGTACAACACTTGCCTAACACAGGGGCGCTAGCATACAAGCGTTGACTCGGGTAGCATTCCGCCGTCGCACAGCGTAGAAATGAAATTCCAGGAAGGAAGGAATTTGCTTGAATCAATTTAATTCTACCCAGGTACAAACAGAGAAGGAATAAATAGTTCTAGCTACCTCGACAGGCTCAACTGCGTCTACCTGGGACACACCTGACGGGGCAGGACCCTGAGGGGGGAGGGGGTCTACCGGGGGAGGACCTGGCGCAAGGAAGAGCGGCGGCAAGGGGGGGGGGGGGCGCAGCGCGGTAGGGGAAGAGACGGTAGTAAGGCACCGACTCGTCAAAGGTGACGTCCTGGGAGGACAGAACACGACGCGAGGTGGGGTGGTAAAACTGCCACCCACGCGCGTCAGGGGGGAAGCCAAGGAAGACGCAGGGAAAAGCACGGGGGGACATCTTGTCCGCAGACGAGTCGCGGACAAACGCCCGAGATCCCCAGACCCGAAACGTAGACGCATCGCCAACCTTGCCCGTCCACCGCAAGGTGGGGGAGGTCTCAGGCAAGGAGACCCGGGGCTGAAGGTTGAGCTGATGCGCTGCGTACTGAACCGCAAACGGCCACAGAAAATGGGGGGCAGCCGCATAGATCATGGACGTACTGACTCGCGTGTGAGTGGGGGTACAAGTAGGAAAATCTAGAAGTGTTGTACCCCATATTGTCTACCCCACTACAGCCTACACAGACTATAGCATAAGAGTTTGACACCAGTCACTCCAGTAGTCCGTCGCCCTTGCTTCGGTAGCCACTGAGTCAGCTGCTCCTGTGCCCGTGCCTCTGCAGCTTCAGTCATTGCCTCCCATCTTCTCTCCTTCCACAATTCCTCCTCCTCCTCACTTACCCTCTTTGATAGCCTCTAGCTTTGCTTGCATTTGTGAACCTGCTCTATGACCGCGTGCTCTGCTGATTACACCCCACTTTGGCTATGGGGGTGTGTCAGAATGTCATTATCTAGCCTGTTGTGGGGTGCTCTATAGCGAGTACAACCCTGTTAGGTTTTGCTATATGTATCCCAACTGCTGCTAGTGAAACCCCTCCTTTGTTCATTTCTCTCTTGCCTAGCTAGCTAAACCCTAGCTATGGCTCCTCACTATGCTTACTATTGTAACAAGGTTCGGCGCCACCACTCAAGCGCTGCATCTCGAAGAAGCGAAACCGCGTAATTAATACGCGTGGCGTCGTCATTAACTCCGGCTGCAGTAAAAAAGACCTCGACCCCGAACAGCCACCCTTTTACCGTAACCGTCTTGTCCGTAGGATTAAACGGGGGCGGGTTAACGGGCTTGATCTTGATCGTCGTTACTGCAACTGGCGCTGCTGCCGCTCGATGCCTGTCCTCCTCTTCGAAGTCACGTGTGAGCGCATCCAGCGTTTTGCTCATCGCCTGAGTGTTGCCCTCGCCTTCGTCCACAGGCGACTCCTGACGCGCTTCACTGTTGGAAGTGGACATTGGAATGGCCCGAAGTGGTCTCCCCAAGGGCTACAAGTGTTGTCCTGGGGGGGTATGGGTGTGCTGACCCACCAAGGAAACATGCCCTTTTAGCCCAGTTGGTTAGCGAACTGGACATGGTGCGGTGAGCGTGGAGGCCTGGGGTTTGATTCTTGCTGTTGGCGACTTCTTGTGCCCTAGTGGTGGGCCCTCCCAGTGAGGGGAGTGTTGGAAGTGGACACTGGAATGGCCCGAAGTGGTCTCCCCAAGGGCTACAGGTGTTGTCCTGGGGGGGTATGGGTGCGCTGACCCACCAAGGAAACATGCCCTTTTAGCCCAGTTGGTTAGCGAACTGGACATTCACCTCGCGTCTGGCGTAGCTCGGCGTTTTCCTCTCACAGTGTTGTCACTTCCGCCATTAATGTCCTCATGCTCTCCTGCATTTCTGCCACTTGCGCCATCATCCTGTTAACCGCCTCTTGATCCATGTGCCTAGCGCTACGTCTGGTGGGCAGTCGGGTCTCCGTGGCCTTAAGGCAAGTGAAAACACGAACTATTGGAGCCGGGCAGGATTGAATTAACAATCCCTGCAGCCAACCATCGTGTAGTCACTAAATCAGCCACACCCTATGCCACCAAACTACCTTCGGAAAAGCGGGGTGAACTAGGAAAGTAGCTCTGATACCAGGTGTTATGTGCTGTAAAAGAGAGTGCGCAGGTAAACGAATAACGAGACTGTGAATGAATGAATTGAGAATACAATGAATGCACAGACAAATATAGGGCTAGCCTAGCCAGGAAGAAACCTCGGATGAGCAAGGTTGGGTGCAGGTTTGGCGATGGAAATGCCGAAGGCGACGCGAGGAGCCTCGGCAGCGTTGAAATCGGCCGAACGTGCGAACTCCGAAAATCGGGTTGTACGCGAAGCAGTCAGCCCCGATAAGGAATTCGGGAAAATTCCTTACATCGAGCCTATATATAGCCTCATGTTGTACCCAGGTGATCATTCAATTACAATTCTCTTTTCTAAGCTCAATCCTAGATCCTCACACTTGGTAATCAGAGCCGGTTTAGACGCGAAGTTTTTCGACTGCTAATACCTAGCTTATAAAACCGCAGGGGCGTCGATTTCGGGTACGTAAACCAGTTCCGCGCTATTTTCTAGCGTCCCCCTCGAACCGGTTTTCGAACACTCCTCAGGTCCAGTGGCGAAAAAGTTGAAATTTCAACCGTCGGATCGATTCGAATCTCAACGGCCTTGAGAGTTTCGCCCAAAAAAGGTTGGAATTTGGAGAGTCGGATTGAATTTCTTCTCAACGGCCGAGATCAATTGCGAATTTCAACTAAGGGAGAATTACGCGACCTACAGAATCAGCCCTCGTCATTTCTGCAGTAAGCTCGACTCACAGTAAGATGACCAGCGCTTAAAATTCATTTATTTTCGTCGCAAATCTTCCTATAAATCGCCAAATGGAGGAAAACGGCGATAATTCCGTACGGAAAATTACGGAGTTACACACCGGCCTGGACCAGACGCGAGCGGCACTCCAGAGAATAGAGGATCTTCTCGCGAACGAGTCGGCAGCCGCCACGGCAGCAGCGAACGCAGCGGCGAATGCAGGAGCGACGTCAGCAGCAGCAGCGGCGACACCGACACTTCACCCAGCAGCAGCGGCAGCAGCTATAGTGAATCTTGAGGCGGCACGCCCGAGGCTACCGGAGACATTCAATCCGAATGCTAGAGACACCAACGTCCGTCGATTCATTGCGACCCTCGAAATTTACTTCGAGGCCGTTGGCTGTACGACCCCGACACACGATGCAATGCGGATTCGGCTCACATCGACACTGTTACGAGGCCCGGCGCTCGAGTGGATTTACAATAGCAACAAGGTCCGAGGCGAGGGGTCATGGACGCAGTTTCGGGAAGCTTTAATTCAACGTTTCGAACCAATCAACTCCAGCTACATGGCGCGGCAGCAGATTCATCGGCATAAACAGTTCAGCAGTGTAACACAGTACACGCAGCAGATGGAGAGCCTCTTCAACCAAATTACCGACCCGACCGAAGGGGAAAAAATCCAAGCGTATACTGAGGGGCTAAAGATGGAAGTCCGCCGACAGGTGATTGCCGCAAACTACAAAACTACCGCGACATGGTGTGTGCAGCAGAGAGATTCGATGCGCTAATGCAATGTGAGCCCGAGACACGACGCCACGTGCCGAACAGATCATTCGACACGAAGCGATCGGCACCACCCACGACCGCCGACCTGATGGATATGGACAAGATTGACGCGAGGTGTGAATTTTGCGGCGCAGCAGGACATCGACTCTTGGCGTGTTGGAAAATGAAGAAGGCACGAGCGGAGCTGCAGGGCAACAACAGTGCAACATCCACGATGGCGAAAAAAGGAGGACACGATGGCGCGAATTTAAAACGCCACGACCGGCCGGCAACAAGGGAAATCGCCGAGACAAATGGAGGCTCCGTGAAACAAGACTCTGCACCAACCGGGAAACTCTAGCCGAACACCCCCGAGAGTAAGAATATTTCCTCTCGAGGTTTTCAAGCCTTTAAAAAATCCAGGGGAGATTTCGAAGCCAAGAAAAAGCCTTTAGACATTATTCAGGTACCTGAGAAGTTGGGCAAACCACTCCGTATCGTTGAAAAGGGTCGTGCGTTCCAAGGAGTTACTATTCTCTCCCCGCAGCATAGTGTTAAGGCTCCCCATTGCCCACAGGAGAAGCCTACACAGCTGCAAAGGCTTAAGAGAAGGTTCCAGGCCAAGACGAAACTGAATCGGCCTCAGATAAATCCTTCTAACCCTGCTCAGTTGGATACTGATATTGAGTCAGCAGCTTCGAGCGCAGGACCGAGGGATGATCTATTCGACATACCCCACGATCCTATAAGCGAAACCATCTACGGTTACTTGGAGCAGCAAAACCACTACTACTCCAGGTGATCTGCAACGGGCGACGCCTCCAGGCCCTGGTGGACAGCGGTGCGTCTCACTCGGTGTGCGACCGCGGTGTCAGAATGTTATTATCTAGCCTGTAGTGGGGTGCTCTATAGCGGGTACAACCCAGTTAGGGTTTGCTATATGTATCCCAACTGCTGCTAGTGAAGCCCCTCCTTTCTTCACATTCCTTGTTCTTTCACATGCTATCAGAGCAAGTCGACCCTCTTGGGTCATTCCTGTATATGGGCCCACCACCTCACTGCTTCCGCTGCCACTGCTACTTTGTGTGTTGCACGCCCCGTGGCGTGCAACGGATTTTTCTTCCCACTGTGCGCTCGGAGCGTGCGGCGGTTTTCTGCCCGCCGTGCGCCCCGGGGCGTGCGCCGGTTCTCTGCCCGCCGTGCGCCCCGAGGCGCGCGGCGGCTTTCTACCCCGTCGGTCCGCGCGTCGCCCCCGAGGAGCGCTTCGACGGGCGAGGGGGACCAGCCTGTTGTCCCCGGTCGCCCGTCCCGGCCAGCACGGGCTGCGCTAGCCCCGAGCGCGGCCCGTACGGGCTGTGCCCGGCCCGCGCGCGGCCCGTACGGGCTGCGCCAGGCCCGCGCGCGGCTCGGGCTGCCTGCGCACGGTTCGTCTGGCTGTCCCAGGCCCGTGGGTGGCCCGTTCTTCTCTGCCCCTGAGCTGCCCGCTGTCCCCCGTACTTCTGACGGCGCCCCACCCCTGCTGCTGCTCGTTCTCCTGAATTAGGGTTTGGGGGTGGGGGGTATGGGAGTGCAGTTTCTGTGCGCTGTCCCCTGCTCCTCCTCCTTGTGAAAGTTTAGAAGAAAGAAGAGGGTTGCACTAGCAAGAATGAGGATACAAATAGCAAACCCTAGAAGGGTTGTACTCGCTATAGAGCACCCCACTACAGGCTAGAGCATAATATTCTGACACACCCCCATAGCCAAAGTGGGGTGTAATCAGTTGAGCGAGCAAAGCAGTACAAGCTCAGGGTGGATCACAATGTCACCACACATTCTGAGCACAAGTTCAAGAAGCAATAGTTTAAAGTTCACAATTATGAGCAAAGCTAGAGGCTATCGCGAGGGCTAGTGTGGAGGAGGAGGGACTATGAGAGGAGAGTAGGTAGTGGGCGGCAGCTGAAGCTGCTGGCACACGGCGCAACTGGAGCAACTGGCACACGGGCAACTGGAGCAACTGGCACACTGGCAACTGGAGCAGCTGGCACACGGGCTACTGGAGTAACTGGCTCCGCGGCTAAAAGTAGCGGCAGACGAGCAACAGAATCCCGGGCGACTAGAGCAACGGGCTCACGGGCGACTGACGCAATGGTCTCACGGGCGACTAGCGCAACGGTCTCACGGGCGACTGGAGCTGCTAGCTTCTCGGCGGCCACCCCCTTCAACCTCCCCAAACTATCCCACCCCCATTTCACACACCCCCTACTGCACCACTCCGTCGACTCCCACACACCCACCCCCCTCAGCGGCAGCTGCAGCAGTGGGAGACAGAGGAGGAGGAGGAGCAGGGGAGACCACACACCCGCCACCCCCCACTCGCATCCCCCACGGCCGCACGCGGCCCCCTCAGGTCGCCACGACAGGCGACGGGAAAAGGGGGGGGGGGGGGGGGGGGGCGGTGCACGTGCCCCCGGTGCGCCGCGGCTGGCGACGAGGCATGGCCGGGGCGGGGCCGGGGCAGCAAGTGGCGGCGACGGGGCCGCTGGCGGCGACGACGGGGCCGCTGGCGGCGGTTCGGGGCCGATAGGAGCGGCGACGGAGGGCGACGCGCGGGTCCCCGTCGCCCGTCGCAGCGCCTCTCGGGGGCGACGCGCCTCGGGGCGTACGGCGGGCAGTCACTCCAGTAGTCCGTCGCCCTTGCTTCGGTAGCCACTGAGTCAGCCGCTCTTGTGCCCGTGCCTTTGCAGCTTCAGTCGTTGCCTCCCATCTTCTCTCCTTCCACAGTTCCTCCTCCTCCTCACTTGCCCGCTGTGATTACCTCTAGCTTTGCTTATTATTGTGAACTCCTGCTCATTGTGCTGATTACACCCCACTTTGGCTATGCGGGTGTGTCAGAATGTTATTATCTAGCCTGTAGTGGGGTGCTCTATAGCAGGTACAACCCAGTTAGGGTTTGCTATATGTATCCCAACTGCTGCTAGTGAAGCCGCTCCTTTCTTCACATTCCTTGTTCTTTCACACGCAGGACGTTGGAGAACATTGGAGAATCTTCAGAGGAGACCAAGTTCACGGAAACGATGGTGGACGGTACGAAACTCCCCATCCACGGCGAAGCATCACTGCAGCTGCACATAGGGGCACTGAGGTGGAAGCCGACATTGCCGATCACGAACATCAAGGGTTTAGATTTCATCTTGGGGCGAGATTTCCTGAAGCGGCTCAACCCCGAGATCGATTGGGTCAACAGGAAGGCGCGCATCTACAACAACGGGAAACGAGTGGAGCTGCGAAGCTGGACGGATACAGGGAGTGTTCCTTAAACGACACTGGCACGGTTTGAACAGACAGTGAACGAGAGTAACACGGGATACTTAGCACTGGTTACTTGGCAGCAGGAGAGGAGGAGAAGCCGAGTTTGGAGCTACCTGCAGCAGTGAAGGAGGTCTTGGAGCAGTACAAAGATATAATGCCCGATGACCTACCCGCAGGCGTACCTCTAGCACGCACCCACGACCACGAGATCGTGGAGGAACCAGGTGCGAAGCCCGTCTCACATGCACCATACCGAGTGAGTCCGACCGAACTGACAGACATGAAGAAACAGATAGAGTATCTACTGGACAGACAACTGATCCGCCCATCCACCTCTCCCTACGGTGCACCAATTCTCTTCACTCCAAAACCAGACGGCAATTTACGGATGTGCATCGACTACCGTGCACTGAACAAATAGACAGTAAAAAACAAATACCCCATACCGCGCATAGACGACCTACTAGATCAACTGCGTGGTGCAACAGTCTTTTCGAAGCTGGACCTACGGTCGGGTTACTGGCAGATCAAGATGGCGGACAACTCGATCCACAAGACGGCGTTCCGTACCAGATACGGCTCCTACAAATACTTAGTGATGCCGTTCGGACTCTGTAATGCACCAGCAACGTTTCAAGCGGAGATGAATCATATCCTTCGACAGCTGTTGGACGAGTGCGTGGTGGTGTACCTAGACGACATTCTCATCTACTCCAAGAACATGAAGGAGCACGTGGAGCATCTGCGGAAGGTGTTCGAGATCCTGCGGGAAAACAAGTTCTACGTTAAGTTGTCGAAGAGCGACTTCGCCCTGAAGAAGGTGCAGTTTCTCGGGCACATGTTGAGTTCCGAGGGCGTACACGTGGACCCGCGGAAGATCGAAGCCGTCAAGAAGTGGAAAGTCCCGGAGAACGTGAAGGAGTTGCAGCAGTTCATAGGCTTCGCCAACTACGACAACAGGTTCGTGTCACAGTACGCTAAGATAGCAGCGCCACTGACCGACCTACTAAAAAAGGATACGCCCTACAAATGGGATACTCCTCATCAGCAAGCCATGGAGGAGCTACAGACAGCACTGACTACAGCGCCAGTACTCATCTTGCCGGATCCAGACAAGGACTACGTGGTGGAAGCAGACGCTAGTGACCAAGCAGTCGGAGCAGTACTGATGCAGGATCACGGACGTGGTTTGCAGCCCATCGCCTACCTCAGTAAGAAGCTACACGGAGCAGAACTTAACTACCTCATCCATGACAAGGAAGCCTTAGCGAAAGTCATAGCCTTCAAGGCGTGGAGGTGTTACCTAGAGGGAGCCAAGACTAAAGTCTATACTGACCACTGCAGTCTCAAATACCTGAAGTCACAGCCGACGCTCTCACGACGACAAGTGTGGTGGGTGTACTTCGTGGAAACTCACTTCCACTACGACATCGTCTACAAGCCCGGGCTACACAACAAAGCAGCTGCGTTGAGGCATCCAGCTCGACGGGATGAACCCTCTGCTCAAGGGTCTATTCCAACATGGGTACTCCGTGGACGCAGAGATCGCTGCAGCACAGACCAAGAAGTTGTTATAGTGGGAGAAAGACTTAGCTGAAAGGAAGGGTTCAGGAAAGATTTGGGTACCGAATTACGCCCCGCTACGGCAGATCCTATTGGAGGAGTTTCACGACGTACCTTACGCAGGACATTTTGGGATCAACAAGACGTTAGCAGGGATAGCGAAGTATTACTACTGGCCCGGGATGGCAGCATACGTGCAACAGTTCATCACCTCTTGCGACACGTGCCAGCGGATGAAGAGTAGCAAGCAGAAAAAAGCAGGGTAACTTCAGCCTCTACCCGTACCGGAGCAGCCATGGCAGGTCGTTAGCCTCGAGTTCATCACGGGACTTCCTTCGACCTCACGGGGACATGATTCCATCCTCGTAGTGGTCGATAAGTTCTCCAAAATGGGTCATTTCATACCGACCAACGCCACAGCTACAGCTGAAGCCACTGCTTGCCTCTTCTTTGACCGCATCATCACCATCCACGGCATCCCCGCTACACTCATCTCAGACAGAGACCCAAAATTCACCAGTAAGTTATGGAAGGAGCTCATGGGACTATTGGGGACAAAGCTTGCAATGTCTTCAGCATACCACCCCCAGACTGACGGACAGACAGAGCGACTCAATCAAGTGGTTGAACAGCTACTGCGCACAGCCTACAAGGACGACGTCAGCCGATGGGACACATAGTTACCAACCCTAGAGTTCGCTTACAATAACGCATCACATGCGGCCACAGGGAAAACACCTTTCTTCCTGTGTTACGGACGGGAGCCACTTACACCACAGCAGCCAACCACATCGGCATACGTCCAAGCCGCACATGATTTCGTCACCACCATGCAGCAGCTATGGGAGAAGACTCAGCGACGACTCATCACGATGCAGACCTCCAAGAAGCATTATGCCGATCGCCAGCGACGAGATCACTCAGCAGCAGTCGGAGATCACGTGCTTCTTGACACGCGCAACTTGAACATGTCTCACCTCCCATCCAAACTCCGGCCTCACTTCTATGGTCCTTCTCTCATTGAGGCATATGTGAAACTAGTTATATTCCGCTTGCGCTTACCAGATACATGGAAGCTTCACAACGCTTTCCATGTTCAGCTACTGAAGCCCTACAAGGACGCCAACCAACAGTTCCAGGGACGGCAGCTGCCGCCACCACCTCGTGTTCTCGTACAGGATGAACCAGAGTACGAAGTGGAGCGCGTTCTCACTCATCGGCGCCGCGACGGCAAGGCCCTCAAGTTCCTGATACGCTGGAAGGGATACGACTCCACTGAGGACAGTTGGGTTGCAGAATCTGATATGGGCAACACACGCCGTGCTCTCAAGGACTATCTTGTCAAGCAGGGTGTTTCTCACGCCACCCAGCTTTGAGGGGGGGACGTGTGAGAGTACTACGGCTTATGCCAGCTATGCTTGCTTGCCTTTACTTTATTATGCTATTTTCAGCATATGAGAATTATAGGCATACATGAATTGCTTGCTTTCCTAGGCTAGGTGCTTTCCTATATTATATTATAGTTATAGCACCGAGCTAGGTTGCGTACACCGAATTCTGGATTTTCGGTTGTCACCGAATTGCCTTCTACCGAATTCGAGAAGGATCTGTTTGGGACGCTTCGCGACCCGCGGAACCTTCGCGTAACACCTGGTAACGGGGCCTTGTGTCAAGCCTATATATAGCCTCGTGTTGTACCCAGGTGATCATTCAATTACAATTCTATTTTCTGAGCTCGATCCTAGATCCTCACACAGTAGGTCGTCGATGCGCGGTATGGGATATTTGTTCTCTACTATCTGTTTGTTCAGTGCGCGGTAGTCGATGCACATCCGTAAAGTGCCGTCTGGTTTTGGAGTGAAAAGAACTGGTGCACCGTAGGGAGAGGTGGATGGGCGGATCAATTGTCTGTCCAGTCGATACTCTATATGTTTCTTCATGTCTGTCAGTTCGGTCGGACTCTGTCGGTATGGTGCACGTGAGACAGGTTTCGCACCTGGTTCCTCCACCATCTCGTGCTCGTTGGTGCGTGCTGGAGGTACACATTCAGGTAGGTTGTCGGGCATTATATCCATATACTGCTCCATGACCTCCTTCACTGCTGCAGGTAGCTCTGTGTTCAGCTTCTCTTCTGCTGCTGCCATAACTAGTGCTAAGTAACCCTTGTTACTCTCGTTCACCGTCTGTTCAAACCGTGCCAGTGTTGTTTCAGTAACACTCCCTGTATCTGTCCAGCTTCGCAGCCCCACTCGTTTCCCGTTGTTGTAGATGCACGCCCTCCTGTTGACCCAGTTGATCTCGGGGTTGAACCGCTTCAGGAAATCTCGCCCCAAGTTGAAATCTAGGCCTTTGATGTTCGTAATCGGCAACGTCGGCTTCCACCTTAGCACCCCTATGTGCAGCTGCAGTGATGCTTCACAGTGGATGAGAAGTTTCGTACCATCCACCATTGTTGCCGAGAACCTGGTCTCCTCGGAAGGTTCCCCAATTTTCTCCAACGTTCCGCGGTCACACACTGAGTGAGATGCACCTCGAGTTACTGCGTCGTATCGCTCGGCAGCACGCACGATGTCGCGGTAACTGTTGTAGCTCGCTACAATTACCTGTCGGCGAATCTCCAATTTTAACCCTTCTGTGTACGCCTGGATTTTTTCGCCCTCGGTCAGGTCAGTGATGCGGTTGAACAGTTGCTCCATCTACTGCGTGTACTGTACTACACTCCAGGCCAGGTACAACACGAGGCTATACATAGTCTCGAGACAAGGCCAGTTACCCAGGTGTTACGCGAATGTTTTGAGGGTCGCGAAGCGTCCCGAACAGAACCTTCCCGAACTCAGGAAAAGCAATTCGGTGGAAACCAAATAGGCTTGAGTTTGGTACACGTAACCTGGTTCGGTGCAATAACTATAATAAAATACAGGAATGCACCTAACCTAAGAAATCAAGCATATCTATGCATGATAAAATAAACCCAAGCTAGATATAGTGTAATAAAGTCTAGGCAAGCTAGCAAAGCCAGCATAAGCCGTCGTACTCTCACACGCTCCCCGCTCTAGCTGCTCCTTGCGCTAGTAGTTCCTAGCCTAGCGCTTCCTCTTTCTGGCCGTTTCTAGCTCTAGCTCCTCCTAGCCTGCCACTCCTTTTCCTAGTTAGTCTTTACCATGGCGTCCGTTAGGGCTCTGCAGCAGCAGGGACAGCATCAGTGGCAGTGTCAGCAGTGGGAACCTCAGCACCAGTGGCGCCCACAGCAGCAGTGGTGCCCTCAGCAGCTGTGGGGGCATGTGGTCCGGGTAGCGTTGGCTACAGTAGCGGCCCAGCCAGCTTGGGGGCTTGTCGCGGTGGCCGCGACGTCGGCCTCTGCCAGTACCGGATCCTGGCTGGTCTTGGTGCTGGCACTACCTGCTGGCGTCCTGACCACTCTGCACAGCGCTGCTACAGACGCCTCGACGACCTATACCGTGAGCGTTTTGGGCCAGAGTCGAGGCCACCAATCTGGCCCTGTCTGTCTCGTAGTGGTTACCTTGTGTTTGATATGTCTATGGATGCTATTTATTCTGTCACGTATGGATCTCTTGGCTTGTGTGTACCTAGCTTAGAACATTTGCATGTTGCTAGTGTAGGTACGCGTGCTTTTAGTGTAGGTGCTTGTGTAGTCATTAGTCCAGCCGTTAGGACTACTGTTGCGTCGCTCTCCTTCACGCTGGACTCAGGCGCATCCCAGTGCTTGTTCCGCGACCACACCACTGACACACCTCTTTCGGCTCCAGTCCCAGCTGCCCTGGCTGATCCTACTTCAGGACCAGCAGTCGCTCGCAGTTCGACCACTCTCCCGTGCCCCGCTGTCCCTTCTGGTTTCTTCACTGGTCTCTACATCCCCTCGTTCTCTCGGAACTTGGTAGGTGTTGGATACCTTCATGACCGTGGGATCACAGTCACTTTTTCTGCGCACAAGAGGATGACGATTTGTACGGATGCTTCCACCAGGGCACTACTTGCCACGTTCACCAGGGAGCCCCATCCAGGTCTTTTCGTTCTGCACACTGCATCCCACCAGGTAGCATAGCCCGATCAGGTTACTGTGTCCCCTCAGGTAGCAGAGTCCGGTCAGGCTACTGCGTCCCCTCCGGTTGCTGTGTCTAGTCAGGTTGCTGCGTCTGGTCAGGTTGCTGCGACTGGTCAGGTTGCTGCGACTTGCTCTTATCGGTCTCTCGCCCACCCGACCGTCTTGTGGCACCACCGTCTTGGCCAATCGTCGATCCCCCGCCTTCGCAGCATGGCTAGTCACCGTCTTGTCTCGGGTCTCCCTCGCGTCTTTGCGTTGCTCCCTCCCTCGACTGCACCGCCGTGCACTCCTTGCATCGCCGGCTGCCTGCGCACCACTCCGCACTCCTCCCTCCGTCCGGCCACTGCTCTCTTCCAGACTCTCCACTTGGACGTCTGGGGCCCTGCCCCTATGCAGGGACCTCAGAGGGAGCGCTACTTTCTAGTGGTCGTCAACGACTACTCTAGGTACACCACGGTGTTTCCTTTCGCGAAGAAGTCCGAGGTGACTTCTACGCTGATCCGGTGGCTTCTGGCCACTGAGGGCACTCGTGGTCATCGTGTCTCCTGTCTCCACTCCGACCGTGGGGGAGAGTTTTGCTCCGGCATTCTTCGCGGATACTATGGCGAATAGGGCATCTCACAGCCCTGGACGCTTCCGGAGTCTCCACAGCAGAATGGGGTTGCTGAGCGCCGCATTGGCTTGGTCATGGACATCGCCCACACGTCCATGATCCATGCCTGTGCGCTCCATTTTTAATGGCCCTACACGGTTCACTACGCCGCCCACCAGCTGAACCTCCAGCCACGTGTCTCGCGGCCAGAGGCTTCATCGGCCAGTCTTTGGACCGGGTCCCCTGGTGTTGGGTTGGCCTTTCGTGTCTGGGGCTGCCTTGCGCTTGTCCACGACACCTCTGTGGACAAGCTCTCGGCTCGCGCCATCCCCTGTGTCTTCCTTGGTTTCCCGGTGGACTCTCCCGACCACGCCTTTTACCACCCGCCCCTCCACCAGAAGTGCCCCGAGGGGGACCAGCTCATTGCGAAAATCAACTTCCCGGTCTGCTGGGACGGCAAGAACATCGGCAGCGTGGACCACCGAAGCCACGTGGTGCATATCCCGCTCAACACGAAGGTTTATTGCTTAGTCAGCCACGATTTGGATTTGACGTGGCCGAAGGACGGGGTGAAGGGGAATTCCGCGGTGTATTTGTCAATGGTGCAGAGTGGTGGAACTGGTAGCCCGTATGAGTACCACAGCAACTTCATCAACGGGTGGGATCAGAAGGTGCTAATTCGCCTCGTTACAGACTGCATCAATAAAAATAGAAAGTGTCTGGTGCAGGAAGTCAATGTGTAGAGAGAAGTGGGCAGAGCGAGGTTTTTGGTGAAGGATGGATGTGGGAGGAATACATGGTCGTGGTTGCCCAAGGCTGTGTGTTCTTGTGCACCACAATTAGATCAATAAAGGGATTCTTATGTCGTTACAGTACAAGTGATCCGAACTTTGTGTCCATACCACAACAGTGTTGAGCTAAAGCATGCGAATCTTGGGCCAATCAGGTAGACTCTGGTTGGACTTGCTGTGTTCAGATTGGGAAGTGTTACTGATTTGAAGTGTGTAGTTGTGTGAGAGAGCTAATCTATCAGCCCTCTGTCCTTCAAGGCTGGCAAAAAGGGAGGAGGAACTGGAGTTTCCTTGACCAACAGGAAATCACACTGTTGCGATACCAAACTAGTACTAGTAATTCCCCGTTGACCAGAGCAACACTCCTACAATGCTATGCTGGTCTGCACTCAGCCGCAGGAGCAGAGACAACAGCAAGGCTGGCCAGGCACGGGAGGAACCAGTGTTGCTCGGATCAACAAGAAACCACACCATTGCAATACCTAACCCTTCCATTCCTTGTTGACCAGAAAAACACCCCTACAATGCTATTCTAGACTGCATTCAGCACGGGCAGTGACACTCGCAAGGCTGGCCAAGCACTGGAGGAATCAGTGCTGCTTCGATAAACGAAAAAACGAATCTTTCCGATACAGACCGAACCAGCCATTCACCGGTGACCAGAGCAACACCCCTACATTGCAATGCTGGCCTGCACTCAGCCGCCAGAGCACAGAGCTACTAACAAGACTGGCGCATTGAGCAGAGTCTGGTTTTGAGTCGACTCAAAACTCGCCGGAGCAGAGAGCTGCTAACAAGACTGGCGAGTCGAGCAGAGTCTGCAGCAACAGTGGGGGAATCAACGTTGCGGTGCCACTCCAAGTCCACCTCCTCTGCTGCACTACCACCCACCCTTCCCAACCCCCCCCTCCCCCTCTCCCTCCATTTACAACCCCTTGACCCGCACATCATGCCGCATTCTGCAGGAGCAGAGCTGCTGGCAAGGCTGATGAGTCGAGCCGAGCCAGCAGCAACGGCGGGCAAATCGTCGTTGTGGTGCCACTCCTAGTCAACCTCCCCTGCTACACTGTACACCTCCCCCCCCCCCTTCTTCTCCATCCCTTCTTCTCCTCCCCCCTTTCTCCCCCCTTTTCTCTCCTTACCCCACACTGTACACTATGCAAAACCCTTTCCTTGCCCCACCAGAACCCCTTGCCTTGTCAGCTCACTGCCCCCTCCCCTTCTCCTTCCCATGCACCATCATCACGGTTGTCTCCCAAAGGCTCCTTCGTGAGTCAACTGTTGGTGAGTCAACTGTTGACCCGTCTTCAAGATAGACAGCTTTTGAGAGTTTGAAAAGTCGACTCTCAGTGGCTCAACCTCTACATCCGCTGCTGCCGTCAACTGCTACCCCATGATTCCCACACCTCCCCTTTCATTAGTAATCCTTTGAAAAGGCTCCCTCGTTTCACCCCCCTCCAATCCTTTCGGAATACTTGTCGCTTGCCTAAACATTGGCCATCGGATGATTATTTTGTCCAATCCCTCCCACTACGGCTCTCCTCTTTAAAGGTTCCCTCCTTTCCTCCTCTTCCTTGAACCTCCAGATTACCCGCAGCTTGCGTAACTAATGTTCCCGGACGTCCATTTCTCTCACTCTCTCGGCTGAGCAAAGAAGGGCGCAGCGACGAGGATGATGATGATGAACTTGAAGACCGCGTGGTAGAAGTCACTCACCCACTCACTTGCACATAGTAGAAGAGTGCAAAGAAGGGCGCAGCAAAGAGGATGATAATTATAAACTTGAAGGCGGTGTGGTAGAAATCAGTAAAAATAATTCACTCACTCACCCACCTGCACGTAGTCAAAGAGAGCGAAGAAGGGCACGGCGACGAGGATGATGATGAAATTGAATACGGCATAGTAGCAAAGAAGCCGCTCATTCTTGCACATACCTTGATACCAAGAAGCAACACACACTCACCTGGACGTAGTCGAAGAGAGCGAAGAAGGGTGCCGCAACGAGGATGATGATGATGAACTTGAATACTGCGTGGTAGAAGTCACTCACTCACTCACTCACTTGCACGTAGTCGAAGAGTGAAAAGAAGGGCGCAGCAAAGAGGATGATAATAATAAACTTGAAGAAGGTGTGGTAGAAATTAGTAAAAATCAGTAAAAATCATTCACTCACTCACCCACCTGCACGTATTCGAAGAGAGCGAAGAAGGGCGCGGCGACGAGGATGATGATGAAATTGAATACGGGTGGTAGCAGAGAAGCCGCTCATTCTTGCACATACCTTGATACCAAGAAGCAGCACACACTCACCTGGACGTAGTCGAAGAGAGCGAAGAAGGGCGCTGCAACGAGGATGAATGATGATGAACTTGAAGACCGCGTGGTAGAAGTCACTCGGCTTCTTGGCTGACAGTGCTGTGTTGAAATTCCTTTGCGTGTACGAGATGACTACGTACATCTCTGGTAAGGGGTGTTGTGGGTGTTGGGGGGGTGGGGGGTAAGCAGGTAGAGAAAGAAGAAAGGGGAGGTTAGCCGAGTTGAATTCCCTCTGCGTGTATGAGATGATCTCACGTACATCTTTGGTGGGAGGGGCAGGGGATATGCATGTAGAGGGAGGGAGATAAGCAACTAAAAGGGGAGGGGAGCCGTGTGAAGTCCCTCTGCGTATACGAGATCACCACATACATCTCTGGTGGAGACTGAGTGCAAGGGGAGGAGTGTAACGATGCAGGGGAAGGAAAGGTGAGCAGAAAGAGAGAGCAACGCCGTGTTGAAATTCCTCTGCATGTACGAGATGACCACGTACATCTCTGGCGTGGGGAATGGGGACGGGTGGGATGGGGACGGGATGGGATGGGATGTAGGAGGGTAAGAACAATGTAGAAGTGGGAATGCGTGTTGAAGTCTTGTTGAGTATACGTGATGATCACATACATCTATGCTCGGAAATAATTTGAAGGGAAAGAGTGTTAGGGTGCAGGGAAGAGGGGTGGGCAACAAGGGACATAAGCACTGTGTTGAAGTCCCTCTGCATGACACGACTCCAATGTCTGTGAAGGAGGATAAGCAGCAAGGAGGAGGCCAGGACAATCCAAGTCCGACGGAATTTTTAATATCCCAACTTATTCTGTCCAAGCATGCAATGATAGCTAGATGCGTAGCCACAACTCAACCAAATTTTGACATGTTACCAAAAATGGAACTCCTAACCCCTTCTCCATATGCTTAGGAACATACAACCCACCAGTGGTTCCGAGTCTGAATATGAGTAGCAGCACCATCAACACGCGGGCCTTCCACTTGCAATCGCCTGTGAAGAACGCAATTGCAACCCTGAAGGACCTCCTCAACAGCGTCCAGCCGTTGATCTTCTTGTCTTGAATCTCCTGGCCCCCATCTGCACCGTCGAAACCAGCAGGTCCGGTGATAACTTTCACCGAGGTATCGTCGCTATCCGGGACCCCGTTCAGCAGGTATCAGCGAAGGATCGCAACGAGATTGGTAGCCAGACGTTGTGACCAGCCACGCTGGGATGGAGCAGCTGATGCATCAGGACTGTTGAATCCATGTTGACTGGAGGAGAAACTTCGAGGACTAGAGTTGGACTTAAGAGGCACCTGGTCGGAACACACAGGATCGTCTAATGGATTTCGCTTCATTTTGTTTCTATTTCGAACCACAGAATAGCTTCTTCCTGATTCGCGTCTACGCTGTTTCCTGGGCTAAATATTGCACACACAATTAACACAGTCTATGCAATGCTTTGAGTAATTCAAAGAGATGTCAGTTGCTGAACAACGAGATCATAAATAAGAAGCCGACCGCTTTAGGAATCTCTCTCAATATGCAAATATGACCAGCTGAAACCGACTCTACCGAGTTTAAGAATGCAGTCAACGATTCAACAGCAATGGCAGAATGTGCTTGAATCTGGTATGTAAAAGGTAAATGGAACAGCCTTCGTGATCACGCGGATGGCCTTATTGGCGATCAGACGTTACTGGCGACAGCGCGTGATCGCGCGATTGCCGTTGGAAGGTCCCCAAGGTCGCCTTCAAGGCAGCAATACGTCTCCTACAGCCACTTGATCTGCTTCTGATTCCGTCCCCCTTCGCTCGTACGGCATGTGCGGTCGCTGGTTCTCTCACACCCCTTCTTCACACCTCCTCCCCCCTTCCTTTCCGCCGCCGGCGTCCCCTTTCCCCCCCCTCTCCCCTCTTCGCTTCCCCCTCCACTCGCGCAGCAGTTAAAGCCCGATTGCTTGCTCTTCTACCTCCTCACGCTTTCTGGGACCTTACCCTCCCCTTTCCCCCTCCGCTTTCTCTCCCCCTCCCATTTGCCACGCCTTTCCCCCTTCCCCCTGGACAGTTAAAGCCCATCAGGACACTCTTCTACTACCGCACGTCTGTGAAGAACCCCGAGACCATCAAGCCCTTCCCACCGGGCTTGCGCATGCTCACTGGCAACCCCTTCGCGGGCAATGTACGTTCCAGCTCTGTTGCTGCTGCTGCTGCACGCAGCCGCGAGCATGACTGCTAGTACTGTGCGCAAACACAAGCATGAGCACAAAGAGCTGCTCCTAGCTTGCGCATGCTCACTGGCCCTTTGCGGACAATGTGCGTTCTGCCTGCTCTGTTGCCCACTCCTGGCGCAAGCGAGCACCCGCACGCTAGCACGAGCATGAATGCTGTATGGAAGCATGGCCAACATTTCTCGCAAGCGTGCAAGCACCCGCAAGAGCGCGCGAACATGGAACTACTCTTCTTGTCGTGACTCTCCCGTCGTTGGTTTGAATCATTACATGCGTTCACCATCTTTCACCTCTCAGCCCCAAACTCTCCGATCCATTCATTCGTCGTCCTGCGGAACGCCCCCCACCCTCCCCCGTTCCCCCTCCTCCCTCCCTCCCCCCTTCCTCTCTCACCCTCCTTTCCCCTCACCCACTCCCCCAACCCTCTTACGCCCACGCCCTCATTCTTGCCTTTGCCAAACCCTCTTCCCCCCTTTGCAGAAGCAAGCTGACGACTTGGCGAACGTGGAGTGGTGGTGCGGCGCGCGCGGAAAGCACAGTAGCGACTTCCCCCACCAGAAGTGCCCTAAGGGGGACCAGCTCATCGCGAAAATCAACTATCCCGTTTGCTGGGACGGCAAGAACATTGACAGCGCGGATCACCGAAGCCACGTGGTGCATATCCCGCTCAACACTACGTGTCCGAACTCCCATCTTGTCCCGCTGCCGCGAATCAGCGTCAAGGTTTATTACCCAGTCAGCCACGATATGGATTTGACGTGGCCGAAGGACGGGGTGAAGGGGAATCCTGCGGTGTATTTGTCAACGGTGCAGAGTGGTTAAACTGGTAGCCCGTACGAGTACCACAACGATTTCATCAAGGGGTGGGATCAGAAGGTGCTGTCTGCCTCGTTACAGATTACATCAATAAGAATAAGAAGTGCCTGGTGTAGGAAGACAATGTGTAGGGAGTTGGCTAAAAGGAGTTTGCTGTTTACGGTGGATTTCTGATCCAAGGAGTATCAAGCTGCTTGAGCTGTACATATCATATGTAGCGTCAGGCTACAACTCAATCAAATACGGTAGAGGCTGTGTGTTCTTGTGCACCACAATCAAATAATTGCCTTTAATGGTTGGACCAAAATCTCAATGGAATTTCCTATGCAAGAAGATGCAGCTGTTGTGCTTATGTTGGCATTTCCTAAATCAATAGATGAACAGTGAGCAGGAAAAAAAAAGATACATTGGCCAAAAGAAGATTCATCGGCCAAGTAAAACCTCATACGCATAGGATCAACAAGATGCACCGTACAAGTATTGTGGAAGAGGAACAATGTTGCTTCGATCTATAGGGAATCATAACATTGCAATACCAACCCTTCCATTCCCCGTTAACCAGAGCAACACCCCTACAATGCCTATCTACAAAACTCATCACGAGCAAAAACATTTGCAAATCTGGCCAAGCAATCAGCTCGAGTGGAAGAGGAACAATGTGGCTTTGATCAACAGGGAATCACACCATTGCAATACCAAACCCTTCCATTCCCTATTGACCAGAGCAACACCCCTACAATGCTATACTAGTCTGCATTCAGCCAGGGCAGTGACACTCGTAAGGCTGGCCAGGCACGGGAGGAATCAGTGTTGCTTCGATCAACGGGAAATCGAATCATTGCGATTGTTACGGGTGCAATGGAACGAGATAGCGAGGATTGCACTATGTGGGCAAAAGATACAAAGTATGAGCGAAGGCATGAGTGAATACTTATGTGCGAAAACATGCAATGGTTACACGGTGTGTGTGAGCTAGCTAGTGCTAGGCTGGCATCGAGGTTCGGGCTAGCCCTGAAGCATAGGCCGACCCCGCATAGGCCAGCGGTGCATAGTTTGGTGAAATAGTGCCCGCGAAGTTGGCGAAGCCCCGTTAGCAGTAACGGGCAAACACCGACTGCTGCTATACGCGATGTTGATGGTCGCGGTAAGGAATGTCGAAAAAAATCCTTACACTTACCCCACCCTCAAAAAGCCCCCTTCGCTACGCGAGTGCGTGTATATCGCGGAAACCCCGGCTCCTTAGGTACAGGTGCAGGGCAGGGTGGTTTTCAATGTTGGCCTGGAGCACCCAGCTATCTTCAGTTGGCGTGCGGTCCTTCCAGCAAATGAGGAACTTGATCCTCTTGATGCCGGTGGGGTGTCAAATCCGATGGCTCAAATTCTTCTCGAGCTCAACAATCGGCTCCAATGCAGGGCGAGTCATGGATGGCGGGAGGTGACGAGGCAGATGACTCGTGGTTGGGATGTAAGGGTGAAGTAGGCTGACGTGGAACGATGGGCTGATGTACCAGTCTGTCGGCAACAGTAAATAGGCAGTAGCTGGGGTAATGATGTGGTTGATTTGGAACGGTCCACAATATTGCGGTCGAAGTTTCGGTCTTAAATTCTAAATGTCGATCAGTACGTAGTCTCCGGACTGGTATGTGATTGGGCGACGGTGGCGGTCAGCATTTCTCTTAGCGATGACATTTGTTTCTTCTAACGCTTCTGCGGCTCTGGTGCGGGCAGGTTGCAGAATCCCGGCAAAGTGCTGTGCGCGTGGCGTTGGGTTGTCTGGACTCGTCGTCATTAGCACTGTTGGATTTTGCCCGTAGTTCAGGCAGAACAGGGACTGCTGCGTTGTGGCTGGCGTGGCGTTGTTGTACGAAAACTCGATTAGCGGCAGCTGCTGCTCCCATGTTGTCGGGTCATCGCTCGTGGCACGAATCAGCTACTCCATGGTCTGGTTCGTCCGCTCCATTTGACCGCCAGACTCGGGATGGTACGACAAGCTGAGCTGTAGCCTGGTCCCGAACTGCTCCCAAATGTTCTTCCAGAAGTTGATGGTAAACTTCGTATCGCGGTCGCTGATTATCGTGGCTGGTATCCCGTGCAGTCGAACGACAGTTGCGATGAACAGGCGAACAGTTTCTTTGGCTGAGATCAATTTCCTGACACGTAGGACACGAGCCCACGTGGTGCTGTACGTCGATCAACAACTCCGGCCAGTAGTAATACCCGTTGCAGTTGCTGTCCCGTTTTTTCTACCCCAAAATTACCCAAGGTAATCTCGTCACGAGTCTCCTAGAGTAGCAATTCCCTCAGTAGTGAGTACGCGGGTACCCAGATGCGGTTGGTGCCCGGTTTTACGTAATAGACACCCTTTGCTAATGCAAGTTGCTGTGAATTTCCGGTCGCAAAAAAATGAATCGGTGCTGTATTTGTGGGTGAATAGGCCTGTTAACTGTGGGTTGGTTTGGGCGAGTAGGATGTGTCAGAAACTAACGAGCAGGAATGATGGCATGACATCAAACAGAGTACAAGTACTAACCCTAATTGGGTTGTACCCCATATAAGCTACCCCACTATAGCCTACACAACATAAGCAGCATTTGACACACCCCCATAGGCAAAGTGGGGGAGAACAAGGGGTCACAAGACCAGTCAAGAAAATCAAAGCAAGCTCTAGGTGGATCACGAAGTCACCACACACTCTGAGCACAAGCAAGTGGCCACAAGGCCAGTTCACATGCAGAGTTATAGATATGGGAACATGAGGAGGGAGGCAGCAACTGGCCGAGCAAGCGGCTCAAGGGCAGTGCGGTCACGTGAGAAGCAGCGGATCACGTAGCGTGCCAGAAGGCCAAGTGGGTACGCAAGGTAAGGACGAGTGCAGGTCATCAGGTACATGAGGCAGCCCACTAGCTCTGGATACGGGCCACTCGGCTCTATGGACTCGTCCAAAGGTGGAGCAGAGAGCGAGTGACCGGTAGCCAGAGGAGTGACTGTGGCGAGGACCAAGTGAACCGAAGCACTGAAGGACCTGCTGCACCATGTGTGACTGATTCAGGGTGATGGTGCGGCGTGCTCTGTTCCGGGTGATCTGCAAGCCAAGATAGCTGCGCAGCTCACCCAGGTCTGTGCACGTGTGTCTCTTCTGCAGTTTTGACTTCACAAAGGCGAGTGCCTCAGTGTCAGCAGTGGCAAAAACCAAGTCGGCGACGTACACGAGGATGTAGAACGGCGGTAGCAAAGTGTCGGTGCGCAGAAACAACGACGGGTCAGCAGTAGAAGGAGCAAACCCAACAGCCGCAAGCGTCTTCCTCAGTGTGTCATACCACTCACGAGGCACCTGGCGGAGACCGTAGACTGGCCGTCGAAGGCTCCACTGGGTACCTGCAGGAAACGACCCATTGAAGCCAGGTGGACGGCGCAGCCGGATCTCCTCGTGCAGGCTGCCCTGTAAGAAAGCTGTGCTGAAGTCAAGAAAGTGAAGCTCGTAGTCACGCTGAGCAGCAACATGCAGCAGCACCCGAAGAGTGGTCATCTTTGGGGTAGGAAAAAAGGTCTGGAAGAATTCAACTCCCTGTCACTGACTGAAGCCTCGTGCAACGTAACGAGCCTTGAAGACAGGCGGAGAACCCGGCAGCCGCTTCACCCTGAAAATCCACATGCCATCGACTATGTTCGCCCTAGGAGGGGGAACTGCGTCGACGTAGGTGCCTGTGGACTTCTAGGATGCCATCTCTGCATCCATGGCTGTCTGCCACTAAGAGGAGTACTCACCCGTGATCGCCTCAGCATAAGAGCACGGGGTCGGGATGTCTGGTGCATCCGAGTCTCCCTCAGGGGCAAGCAACATGGCCACGAGATGAGGTACAGCGGCTGCAAGACACTCAAAGTCCTCCTGCCTGTCCTCAAGGACGTCTGTGCCAAGAGCACACTCACCCCTGACGGATGGATGACAGACAGACTCAGACTTAGTAAAAAGACTAGCGGCGTAGTCGAGACGACAAGCTGCAGCAAAGTCAAGAAGCTCAGCGACTAAGGCAGATGCAACAGCAGATTCAAACAAAGGGTCAGTGACAATAGTGGCGAAGAGACGCGTAACACTAGGACTGGCAGCACAAGCCAGGTCAGACTCACGGTCGGGTCTGTCAGCAAGAGAGGACGTAGGAGGAGACGGCAGAGGGACACGCTGAGGAACAGAGGAAGGACGAAGAGCCATATGGTGCGTGCCAGGGACAGGAGGAGGACGCTTACGCAAAACACGAGGACCAGTGCGAACAGGCAAGGCAGGACAAGACGTAGGCTCACGACGCTTTGTACGCGAGTCTGTCTACTCAGTGGAAGGAGACGGAGCAGGCAGTGGAGAGCATGGCTGTAATAGGAGACCATTAGAAGACGGGAGGGTAAGAACATGGTGAAGCACCGAGCCAGGCGGCGGTAGAGACGACGGTGACGGTGGAGCGAAGAACAGTCGCGGCTGTGCAGCACCACCAGCACCAGCTCCTCCAGCACCAGCACCTCCAGTACTAGTACCAGCAGCTCTAGGGCCTCCAGCCGCTCCTGAAAAACTCCAGCTTCAGCGCCTTCAGCTCTAGCACCTCCAGCTCCCGGGTGACCAGCTCCAGCGCCTACAGCTCCAGTGTCCGCAGCACCACCAGCTCGGGCCGCTCCAGTACCTCCAGCTCCCACGTCTCCAGTCGCAGTGCCTCCAGCCCTAGCAGCGCCATGCCGAAGGCAGCAGTGCTGAGTGTACCATTCACGTAGCTACTGCGGCGAGAGAGCACCTCTAGAACCTCCAAGACGAGCAGCGCCAACACCTCCAGCAGCTCCAGCACCTGTAGTACCTCCAGCGCGAGCACCTCCGGGACCAGCATCTCCAGCACCTCCAGTACCTCCAGTAGCATTAGTACCACCAACTCCGGCAGCTCCAGTGCGTCCAGAACAAGCACCCCCGGGACCAGTAGCTCCAGCTCCTCCAGCAGCAGTAGCGGCAGTAGCCTGAGCAGCAGGGCGGATCGGGTTGGGCGGCGTGGCTCGGGCTGGGCGGCGCGGCTCGGATTGGGCAGCGCGGGCAGCAGGGCGCGCGCTGTGCAGGGCAGCAGGGCACGACGCGCTGGCTGTAGGAAGGCGCGACGCGCGGGGCAGCAGGGCGCGACGCGCGGGCTGCAGCAGTTCGCGACATGTAGGGCAGCAAAACGCGATGCGCGGGCTGTCGTAGGGCGCGACGTGCAGGGCAGCAAGGCGCCACGTGCGGGCTGCAGCAAGGCGCGATGTGCGGGCTGCAGCAGGGCGCGACGCGCGGGCTGCAGCAGGGCGCGACGCGCAGGGCAGCAGGGCGCGGGCTGTAGCAAGACGCGGGGCAGGGCACGTCTTGCACGGGGTAGCGTGATGCGGGGTAGGGCAGGGCGTGCGCGGGGCAGCACGACGCAGGGCATGGTAGGGCGTGCGCGGGGCAGCACGACGCGGGGCAGGGTAGGGCGTGCGCGGGGCAGCGCGACGCGGGGCAGGGCAGGGCGTGCGCAGGGCAGCGCGACGCGGGGCAGGGCAGGGCGTGCGCGGGGCAGCGCAACGCGGGGCAGGGCAGGGCGTGCGCGGAGCAGCATGGCGTGGGGCAGGGCAGGGCGTACACGGGCAGTGTGATGCAAGGCAGGGCAAGGCATGGCGCGCGCTGACGGCGCAGTGCAGGGCAGGGCGTGGGGTAACGCGGTAACCGCAGTCGGCCACTAGGTAATGGTGGGCCTGAAAGAAAAACGGTCCTACGGACCTACTGCTCTGAAGCCATGTCAGAAACTAACGAGCAGGAATGATTCCATTGACATCAAACTGAGTACAAGTACTAACCCTGACTGGGTTGTACACCATATAGGCTACCCCACTACAGCCTACACAACATAAGCAGCATTTTATTTTGACAGGATGGCGTGAAGTTGGGCGGGGGGCGGGTGAATGCGTCGGTGATATTCGATGCTCCCTTATTGTATGTGACGGTGTAGTGGAAGTTGGACTCCAAGTAGTCCAACCAGCAGATCTATCGCGGATTGAGATTCGGTTGGGTGCGAAGGTACTGTAGTGATCTGTGATCTGTCCGTACTGTCACGTCTGCTCCGGTGAAGTAGCATCGCCACACTTCGAACGCGTGCACGATCGCCAGCATCTCGCGATCGTGTATCGGGTAGTTGCATTCGGGCGGGCGAAGCTTGCGGGGGGCGTACGCGAATGGCTGAAGACCGTTTCTGAAGTCTTGTAACACTACTGCTCCCACGGTGATGTTGCTTGTGTCGGTGACCAGTTCGAACGGGCGGCGTGGATCAGCAATGTGTAGTACAGGCGGTGAGCACAAATTTATGTCACGGCAGAGAAGGCAGCTTGCTCTTTCTCCCCCAACGTGTACCCAACCCCTTTCCTCAGCAGGTCAGTCAATGGGGTAGTCAGCTTCTCCATGTCGGGGACGAACCGGCGCACGTAGTTGACGAACCCAAATAACTCTGCAGTTCGGTCAGATTTGTCGGAGCGTGCCATGCTTGAATCGTCGCGATCTTCTTCGGGTCTATTTCCACTCCGTCGGCTGAGATAATGTGTCCCAAAAAATCCAGTCTGTCGTGTAGAAACTCACATTTAGAGGCCTTAGTCAGTAGTCTGCTCACACTCAGTATGCTAAAAACTGCTTCGATGTCATGTAGGTGCTGCGCTCTGTCTGGGCTGTAAATCAGTATGTCGCCTAAGTACACGATGACGTACTTATCTAAAAGCGGGCGGAAGGCTTCGTTTATTGTCAATTGAAAGGTTTCTGGGGCGTTGGTCAGTCCAAATGGCATTACCGTGTATTAAAAACGATCCGTAGCGTGCTCGGAAAGCTGTTTTCAGGCAGTCTGGTGGGTTGACACGGATCTGGTCGTAACCTCCTCGAAGGTCAATTTTCGAAAAAAATCCGGGCTGTGTGCAGTTGGTCGATCAGTTCGTTGGCTCGCGAGATGGGGTAATGGGACTTGATGGTAACTCTGTTCAGTGTGCAGTAGTCTATGCACATGCGAAATCCCCCGTCTTTTTCGGTGTGAAGCAAGCTGACGACTTGGCGCTGGTGTAGTCCTGGACGGAACCGAGCTGGCGCCAAGTGTGGGGCCTCTGACGCACCGGGATCAAAGCCGCGATTGGCTCGAATCGTGCGCGCAGACCTGCGCACCACGTGTCCCACGTGCGATATTGGGGCATCTCCATGAAATACGACGGCTCCGAGGGTCCGGTTTGTCCTTCCCGTGTCGGTAGAGTCGCGTAGACTATCGGATTCGTGACAATGATGTGCCATCAGTCCATGGCGGGTCCTTATAGCAGCGACACGGCATAGCGAATCTTCGCCGAATCTTTTGAGACGTAGTTCGCGTCGAAAAACACGCTCATGGTGAATAACCAAGCCTGAACGGTAGGACAACCCCATTGACTCGGGTCAAAGCAAGGCGGACGCTACGGCTTCAGCGGCATCGGTGACGGTAGTGCTGACTTGACGGTCGGCACCGAAATCGTGACGCGAGGTTGGCTTCTGGCCGCATTCGTTGCTCCGGGGTGTGTCGCGCTGTGGTCGTCGTCTCCGTCGTTGCGAGCGACGCCATCACTAGCCGCGCTCGAGGGTTGCCCCACACTTCCATGTTCTGATGCCTGTCGTGCAAGTTGTCCGTGCGTGCCTTGTGTCTGTAACTGTGCTTGTTGTGCTCGTGCGACGTCGTTTTGCAAGGGCGTTTGTTCTGCCGTTAATGTAGCGATTTCTTTGGAACTTTCGCGCAGTTGTTGCAGCAGTTCATTGAGACGCTCGTGCGTGAGACTCGTGACGTCGATATGCTCGGCCATGTTGAAGGGCGTCGGCTCAGCCTAGTTCTAGCCGCAATCGCGGCTGCACAAGCTTACAAGAGAACGTGAGGACAACGGCTCCTAGGTGCTAAGGGACGTTAGTCCCTTCAAGTGCAAAAATCAAAAGTTGATTTCTATGGGTGCGGAGATGCGCAGTCCGAAAAGAAGGTGGCTCTGAATACCAAGTGTTACGAGTGCAATAGAACGAGATAACGAGGATTGCACTATGTGGGCAAAAGATACAAAGTATGAGCGAAGGCGTGGGCAGCAGGGCCTACATATGGATTTTAGGCACTCTGATTTCCAGAGTAGTTTTTTTGCAAACTCTGAAATCTAGGGTAGTTCCTACGCCTTACTCCGAGGTGTCAGAGTAACCCTATACATTGGAAAAAAAACCCAGGCACGTCAGAGTAATAATTTCTTTTACTCTGATGTTAGTTTACAATATGGGTGTATTGTAACGCCTGTTGTAAAGCGTTTTGTTTTCAGCCGAGAGCCAGCCAAGCAATAGCAGGCCTTGGCCGCGTCGCCCACGATTTCACCTTCCGTGCGCTCTATCATCCCTCGATACCGACCAGGGCTGTCGCTACCAGGGCGTTTGCCCTGCTGGACCTTGAATTCCAGGGCTGGGTTGCCCTTGAAAACTGAAATTGATGGGTTGAAAAAAATCTGGCCCTGATTCCTTACAGGGCTGATTTTGGTCGTAGGCCTGGTGTGTAAAGGGTAGAATTTAGGCGAGCCCTGGAACAAATTCTTTCAAGTCCTCCCACCCAGCTCTCCACTCCCCCTCCCCCCCCCTTTCTATCCCAGTTGCATCCAACCTGGCAAATTTGGAATTGCATGGTTGGGCCGAAAATTCACTCAACCTGCTATAGTACTTGCCAAATGTAGCTGTAAGCTTCGTAGTTGAGATGAGGCTGCAATTTTTTCGGTGCCAACACTGATTGAAGGGAGGGAAATTTCCAGCCCTGAAGCCTAAAGGGCCGAGATTCGCCCCGACCCTGCTAAATAGAGGGTCGTACATGCCGGGCCCCCTGATTTGTCTGGGGGCCCCAAAACGAATCGACAGCCCTGATCCTGATTGAAGTTCAGTTGTGTTGGCACCACAGATTTGACTAAGGAAAGGGATATGGCAAGCAATAAGCGCTGCCTGGGAAAATTGCCAGTCCAGTCAATCAGCGCTCTTAATGCCGCCAACACACGAACGAAATCTGGATGATGTTCTCGGGCAACTCGGGGAAAACCCGGTATTTGGGGAGGGAGGTGGGGGGGAGGTAAGGGGGAGGGGGGGGGGAGGCTAGGGGGCATGTATTTTATATGCATAGTAAACTTGATCCTTAGAAAAAAAAACCTAGAGGCCTCAGAGTAGCCTACACAACAACTACCGTATCACCCCGGATAGTAGCACATATGCGCTTATAATAAAATCAATTTTTTTAGGGGGTGCGCTTGTAATTGAGGAAAGGGCATAAGAGCATGCGCTTATAAAATAGAAAAAAGGAATTTTGTTTGTAAGGGTACCAAATCGAAGCTTTCATTAAGGCAAATTCGCCCATCAAACGTTCACGTCAGTTTCGTGCATGAAATGCAGGCGAAAAGAGCAGCGACTCGATTTCCTACCGCGCAAATCCTGTCCCGGAGCAACGCATTTGCCAATGCTGACTCGGAAGCTGCCGTGCGGCCCAATCCCCCGTCATGCGATGCCAGGCAGGGACAGCTCATCCGATCCCTCTAGAAGGGGATCGAATATTCCCTGCCACCGCAGCATGTGTGCCGCCCATTTTCATCCTTTGCGGGTTCAGGCTGCGAGGGTACCCGTCTATCATTGACGAGGAGAGCAAGCCGCTTCCCTGCAGGGGTCCCGTCTGAAGTCCATTTCTTCTCATTTCTTGCTCGTTTTGAACCAGTTTAGCATGTTTCGCCCGCCAGACTGTGAAAGCCATGGTGGAATTTACAGGCACCCACTTCCTTTTCAAGAAGAAGCCTAGGCCCGCCTTCCGTGTGGACGCTGACGACTGGTATAGCCGTATCCCACCATCGCCCCCAGAGCCACCGCAGCCTCCTGCGCCGCCATCTCCTCCGTGTCCTCCTTCACCTCCAGCTCCATCTGCTCCTCCGAGTCCACCCGTGTTTGCCGGCCCAACAAATCTTCCCGTGCTGACGCTCCTGCACCCCTCGGCGTTCGACGAGTACCTGTCGGAACCTGACAGCAACAAGCCCCCCGACGTCTGGGTTTCAGCTCCGGCCCCGGCACCACGATGGGGCCAGCCGCAGGATTGTGCGTGCGACGAATCTGCGGTGGGCGCTGACGACAATGTGCTCGACACCGAGGCTGGCACCGAGGCCGGCACTGACACTGGCACCGACACTGGCGCCGCGGCCGGCAACGTGGCAGATGTGTTTCCCTATTCCTACGTTTCCTCCGGTTAACCGCAAGCGCCCCCATCCCTCTTCTGAGAACCGTGATTCCCGCCCCCCCTCTCCCAAGCACAAGCCGTCGAAGTATAAGCGCAACGCTTATACCGCGCAGGAGAAGCTGCAGTGGATTGGGCGCATGGATGTGGCGATGTTGCTGCTATCGTTGTCGCGCGAGTCAGGAATCCACCCCAAGTGTCTCGCAGAGTGGAAGAAAGCCGCCGCCATGCTCAAGGAAGCGCACTCAGCACGGAAGCGGATGCATGGGCACGGAAGGTCATCGTGGTACAGGCTGATGGAGCTGAAAGTCTACGCGAGGCTTCTCGAGTGGCACCGCAAAGGAACTCCCGTCTCCGCCGGTTGCCTGCACGAGTGGTCGAACGAGTACATGAAGGTTGTGCGTAGACTGTCCGACGGAGGCTCCACTGGGTACCAGGAGGGAGCGACCCAGTGAAGCCAGGTGGGCGGCGCAGCCAGATCTCCTCATGCAGGCTGCCCTGTAAGAATGTTGTGTTGAAGTCCAAAGAGTGAAGCTCGTAGTCATGCTCAGCGGCAATGTGCAGCAGCACCCAAAGAGTGGTCATGTTTGGGGTGGGAGAGAAGTGTCAAACATTATATATGTTCTGCTTGTGTAGGCTACAGTGGGTTAGCCTATAGGGGGTACACAATTCTAGGGTTTCCTACTTGTACTCATTTCACTGCTAGTTCATTTATTCCTGTTCGCTTATTCTCACATGGTATCGAGCAGATTCCCCTGTGGGAACTGTTCGTAGGGCCCACCACCGCTACCTCTTAACTTTTTTTTTCCTGCCCGGAGCGCGCTCCGGGCCCTAGTACTTCTTTTTTTTTTTCGATCTGCCCTAGTGCTCTGCAGGCCGCCCGCCCTAGCGCCCGAGCGCCGCCGCCCTTGCGCCCTGACGGCCGCCCGCCCTAGTGCCCTGACGGCCGCCCGCTCTAGCGCCCGAACGCCGCCCGCCCTAGCGCCCTGACGGCCGCCCGCCCTAGCGCCCGAGCGCCGCCCGCCCTAGCGCCCGAGCGCCGCCCGCCCTAGCGCCCGTGCGCCGCTCGCCCTAGCGCCCCGACGGCCGCCCGCCCTAGCGCCCTGTCGGCCGCCCGCCCTGGCGCCCGAGCGCAGCCCGCCCTAGCGCCCTGACGGCCGCACGCCCTAGCGCCCGTGCGCCGCTCGCCCTAGCGCCCGAGCGCCGCCCGCCCTTGCGCCCTGACGGCCGCCCGCACTGACGCCTGAGCGCCGCCCGCCCTAGCGCCCTGACGGCCGCCCGCCCTGACGCCTGAGCGCCGCCCGCCCTAGCGCTCTGACAACCGCCCGCCCTGACGCCTGAGCGCCGCCCGTCGTCGCCCCAGCGCCCTAGCGCCTGACGCCCGCGAGCCGCCCGTCGCAGCCGCCCGTGAGGTGCCTGTACGCCGCCCGCCGAGCCGCCCGTGCACCCGCCCAGCGTGAGCCGCCCACGACCGCCCAGGCTGCCGTCCCCTTCTACCGGCCCCGCAACTGCACCTGCTGGCCCCGCCGCTGCACCTACCGGCCCCCACCACCCACCCCCCCCTTTTCCCGTCGCCTGTCGAGGCGACCTGAGAGGCCAGCAGAGGGGTGGCAGGTGTGTGGCCTCCCCTGCTTCTCCTCCTCCTTCATCGCTCACCTGCAGCAGCCGAGCCGCCCCACCGCCGAGCCGCCCTGCACCCGAGCCGCCCAGCAGCCTAGCCGCCCTGCCGCCGAGCCGCCGGGTCGCTGAGCTGCTGAGCTGCAGTTGCTGCCGAGCCGCCCTGCCGCCGAGTCACCGAGCTGCTGAGCTGCAGTTGCTGCCAAGCCGCCTTGCCGCCGAGCCGCCCGAGTCGCCCGAGCCGCCGAGCCGCCGAGCTGCCGAGCCGCTGAATCGCCGAGCCTACTCTTCCCACCACTGGTGAGCTCTTGCCCTGCTAGCACGCTGCGCGTCGCCTGCTTGCCTGCCTGCCTGCCTTTTGGCTTGCCTGGCTGCCTGCCTTCCTGCTGCTAGTCCTGCTCCTGCTTCTACTTGCGGAGCCAGATGCAGCCCCAGCGACGCCTGCGTGAGTCCCTCACGCCCCAGCAGTTGCGTGAGTGGTACGCTGGTTGGGGCTGTAGGGGTGGCGACGCTACTCCTACTTCCACTCCTGCTGCTTCTACTCGTGGTGGCGGCCAGATGCAGCTCCCGCGACCCTCTCGCGTGTCTCTCACGCCTCGCCAGCTTCGTGAGTGGTACGCTCAGAGTGGAGGGTCTCTCAGTGCTGTTCGCTGCTCTTACGTGATTCGCACTGGTACTCGGACTGGTCAGCCTTGTGGGACACGTAGTCATACACAGTCCCGCTGCTTCGCCCGTCTGAGCGACGCCTGGCGTACCGTGTTTGGCGACGAGGCTGAGCTTCCCGACTGGGTGGAGTTGCTTAGGCAGAGGGTAGATATATATGCTCTTGACTATGATGCTATTCTCACTGCCATGTATGCATTGCCTACTAGTGCTGACCGTGCCGGTCACCTGTGTGTCCCGCCTGACCCAGGTATAGGACCTGCTGCTCTAGCTACTGGTGAGGCTGCTGCTCTGGGTGCTAGTGAGTCTCCTGCTCCAGGTACAGGTGCGGCTGCTGCTCTAGGTGCTAGTGAGTCTGCTTCCTCAGGTGCGGGTGAGGCTGCGCTCTCAGGTACCGCGTTGGCTTCGGCCTCCCTCACCTTTACACTTGACTCTGGGGCTTCTCGCTCCTTCTTTCGGGACCGCACCACACTCACGCCGCTTGGTCGGCCGGTTGCTGTCTCCCTGGCTGACCCCTCAGCGGGTGACCCACTGCACGGACGCACGCACAGGCCGGCACCTGGCCACGTTCTCGCGTCGGCCGGGGTCGAGCCTCTACACCCTGACCACTGAGTCTCCTCCTGTCCCCGCGTCCGGTCAGGTAGCAGCGTCGGGTCAGGTGTTTGCTGCTGCGTCCAAGTCTGGTCCTGAGTCTGCCCCCTGTTTGTGTCGCCTCCTGTCTCACGAGACTCTTCTGTGGCACCACCGTCTAGGCCACCCCTCCTTGCCCCGTCTTCGGGGCATGGCTTCCCGTGTCCTTGTCTCTGGTCTTCCCCAGTCTCTCCCTCCCCTTCCTTCGGGACCAGGACCTTCCTGTGTCCCCTGTGTCGAGGGGCGCCTCAGGGCTGCTCCTCACTCCTCCCAGTTTCCCCCGACAGAGGCTCCTGTGCAGACGCTTCACATGGACGTGTGGGGCCCGGCCCCCGTCCGTGGGCAGGGTCACGAGCGTTACTTCCTGTTGATGGTTGACGACTACTCGCGTTACACCTCAGTCTTCCCCTTGCGCAGCAAGGGTGCTGTCACTGAGGTGCTGATCGTCTGGATCCGCGAGGCTCGTCTCCAGCTCAGGAGGAGCTTCGGCTCGGACTTTCCTGTTCTGCGTCTGCACTCTGACCGCGGTGGGGAGTTCTCCTCTCGCCTTCTGCGAGCCTACTGTCGTGCACAGGGGATCCGCCAGACCTTTACGCTTCCGGACTCTCCACAGCAAAATGGGATTGCTGAGCGCCGCATTGGCATGGTCATGGATGTCGCTCGTACGTCCATGATGCATGCAGCTGCCCCCCACTTTCTGTGGCCGTTTGCGGTTCGGTACGCGGCGCATCAGCTCAACCTTCACCCCAGGGTCTCTCGGCCCGCGATGTCCCCAGTGTTATTGTGGACGGGGAAGGTCGGCGATGCGTCTGCGTTCCGTGTCTGGGGATCTCGGGCGTTTGTCCGCGACTTGTCTGCGGACAAGTTGTCCCCCCGTGCTGCTCCCTGTGTCTTCCTTGGCTTCCCCCCTGACGCTCCAGGGTGGCAGTTCTACCACCCCTCCTCTCGTCGTGTTCTGTCCTCCCAGGACGTCACGTTCGACGAGTCAGTCCCCTTCTACCGCCTCTTCCCCTACCGTACTCCTTCCCTCCCCCCCCCACCGGACTTCCTGGTGCCAGTTCCCCCCCCGGTAGACCCCCTCCCCCCTCAGGTTCCTGCCCCTTCAGGTGTGTCCCAGGTAGACACAGTCGAGCCAGTCGAGGTTGCTGCTGAGTCTGGTCCTGCTGCGGGTGCAGAGTCTGGGGGTGCTACGCCTGCGGGTGCTGAGCTTGGGGGTGCTGCTGCTGGGGGTGCTGAGCCTGGGGGTGCGAGGCCGGGGGGTGCTGAGCTTGGGGGTGCTGCTGCTGGGGGTGCTGAGCCGGGGGGTGCTACGTCAGGAGCTGCTGAGCCTGGGGGTGCTGAGCCTGGAGGTGCGGAGCCTGCGACTGCTGGGCGGGAGCCGCTCTCTCCACAGGAGCTGCGCGAGTGGTTTGCTCGCCGCTGGAGGCGTGCTGCTGGAGCTGGAGCTTCTTCGCCTGCTAAGGGTGCTGAGTCTGGAGCTGCTGAGCCTGGAGGTGCTGAGTCTGGAGCTGCTGAGCCTGGGGGTGCTACGTCTGGGGCTGCTGTGCCTGGGGGTGCTGAGTCTGGAGCTGCTGAGCCTGGGGTTTCTCCTGCTGCTGCGTCTCGCCGGGAGCCCCTCTCTCCACAGGAGCTGCGCGAGTGGTTTGCTTGCCGCTGGAGGAGTGCTGCTGGAGCTGGAGCTTCGTCGACCGTCGAGGGTGCTGGTGCTGCCGGTCCCGGAGCTGCTGGGCCTGCGGGTCCTACTGGAGCTGGAGCTGCTGAGCGTGTTGGTGCTGAGACTACTGCTGTCTGTCCTGGCGGTGGTTCTGCTGCTGGTGCTGCTGGAGGTCTTGCCGCTGGAGGTGTTGGTGGCGCTAGTGCTGTCGCTGAGGGTGCTGGTGCTGTCCCTGCTGAGTCTGGAGCTGCCGCGCGGCCTCGGCCGTACTTCGTTCCGCTCCTACAGCAGGTTCTTGGTCTTTCTCCTTTGGTAGAGTGTCCACAGCCTGTCCAGTCGCAGTCACTGTTGGAGCCTTCCTCTCCTCTGCCTGCTCCCTCTCCTTACACAGGTCCTACTGGAGGTCTTGCTGAGCGTCGTGAGCCTTCGTCTCGTCCCGCGTCGCCTGTTCGTGCTGCTCGCGCTAGTGGTCGCGGTTCGCGTCAGCGTCCTCCTCCTGTCCCTGGCACGCACCGGATGTCTCTGCGTCCGTCCACTGCTCCTCTGCGTGCCCCTTTGCCTTCTCCTCCTGAGTCCTCTCTTCCTGCGCTTGCCGACCCTGAGTCGGACTCTCTTTGTGCTGCCAGTCCTACTGTCACGCGTCTGCTTGCTACTGTCGTCACTGACCCCTCTTTTGAGTCCACTGCTGCGTCTGCTCTAGTCGCTGAGCTCGTTGACTTTGCTGCTCGCTGTCGTCTCGACTACGCTGCTAGTCTTGTTGCTGAGTCTGCGTCTGTCTGTCCTCCGTCCGTCGGGGGTGAGTGTGCTCTTGGCACGGACGTCCTAGAGGACAGGCAGGAGGAGTTACAGTGTCTAGCGGCTGCTTCACCTCATCTCGCGTTTGTACTGCTTGCCCCTGAGGGAGACCCGGATGCACTAGACATCCCGACTCCGCGTTCTTACGCGGAGGCCGTAGAGGGTCCCTACTCCTCTCAGTGGCAGGCAGCTATGGATGCAGAGATGGCTTCCTGGAAGTCCACAGCCACCTACGTTGACGCGGTCCCCCCTCCTGGGGCGAACATCGTCAGTGGCATGTGGATCTTCAGGGTGAAGCGGCCGCCGGGCTCTCCACCTGTCTTCAAGGCACGGTACGTTGCTCGTGGCTTCAGTCAGCGGCAGGGAGTTGACTACTTTCAGACCTACTCTCCCACCCCGAAGATGACCACTCTTCGGGTGCTGCTGCACAATGCCGCTCAGCGCGACTACGAGCTTCACTCTCTCGACTTCAGCACTGCGTTCCTGCAGGGTAGCCTGCACGAGGAGATCTGGCTGCGCCGTCCACCTGGCTTCACTGGGACTTTCCCTCCTGGCACCCAGTGGAGCCTCCGACGGCTAGTCTACGGTCTCCGCCAGGCACCGCGTGAGTGGCACGACACACTGAGGACTACGCTTGCGGCTCTTGGGTTTGCTCCTTCTACTGCTGACCCGTCGCTGTTTCTGCGCACCGACACTTCACTGCCGCCGTTCTTTGCCACAGCGGACACTGCTGGACTCGCCTACGTGAAGTCCGAGCTGCTGAAGAGACACACGTGCACAGACCTGGGTGAACTGCGCAGCTACCTTGGCTTGCAGATCACTCGGGACAGAGCACGCCGCACCATTACCTTGACTCAGTCACACATGGTGCAGCAGGTCCTTCAGCGCTTTGGCTTCACGTACTCCTCGCCTCAGGCCACTCCTCTGCCTACTCGCCACTCACTCTCAGCTCTGCCTTCGGATGAGTCCGTAGAGTCGAGTGGTCCGTATGCAGAGCTTGTTGGCTGCCTCATGTACCTGATGACCTGCACACGACCTGACCTTGCATACCCTCTGAGCATTCTTGCACGCTATGTTGCTCCTGGGAGACACAGACCAGAGCACATGGCTGCAGCGAAGAGGGTATTGCGCTACCTGTGCAGTACGTCGGGCATGGGGCTAGTGCTTGGAGGGCGGAGTCCAGTGGTCCTTACCGGCCACGCGGACGCTTCTTGGCCTGACGACCAGGCTACGCAGCGGTCGTCACAGGGTTACACCTTCATCCTTGGTTCCGGCTCTGTCTCGTGGCGGTCTACTCGCTCGTCTTCGGTTCTCGGCTCCAGTTGTGAGGCTGAGATCTACGCCGGGGCCATGGCTGCACAGGAGCTTCGCTGGCTCACCTACCTGCTGACTGACCTTGGAGAGCCGCCTCGTTCTCCTCCAGTGCTGTACGTAGACAACAAGGCCATGCTGGCCTTGTGTCGAGAGCAGCGCTTGGAGCACAGAACGAAGCACATTGCTCTCCGCTACTTCCTTGCTCGTGAGCTGCAGCAGCGTGGTCAGTTGCGACTTGCGTACGTGGCCTCTGAGGCCAACACTGCTGATGTGTTCACCAAGGCACTCGCGCCTTGTGACCATCAGCGCTTTTGCACCCAGCTGGGTCTTGTGCCTGTCTTGCCTCACTTGCTCTCCTCTTGACTTCACTTGTACTGTGACATATATATATATATACCTGCTCTTGCTTGTCTAGTTTTATATATATGTCTGTACTCCTGCATGTGAACTGGCCTCTGGCCCTGCTCTTGTGCTCGGACTGTGTGGTGACTTTGTGATCCACCCTTAGCTTGCTTTGCTTTGCTTGACTGGTCTTGTGACCCCTTGTTCTCCCCCACTTTGCCTATGGGGGTGTGTCAAACATTATATATGTTCTGCTTGTGTAGGCTACAGTGGGTTAGCCTATAGGGGGTACACAATTCTAGGGTTTCCTACTTGTACTCATTTCACTGCTAGTTCATTTATTCCTGTTCGCTTATTCTCACAAGAAGTTATGGAAGAATTCAACTCCCTGTCGCTGACTGAAGCCTCGTGCAACATAACGAGCCTTGAAGACAGGCGGAGAACCCGGCGGCCGCTTCACCCTGAAGATCCACATGCCATCAACGATGTTCGCCCAAGGAGGGGGAACCTCATCGATGTAAGTGCCTGTGGACTTCCAGGATGCCATCTCTGCGTCCATGGTTGTCTGCCACTGAGAGGAGTAGGGACCCGCGATCGCCTCTGCGTACCAACGCGGAGTCGGGATGTCTGGTGCATCCGGGTCTCCCTCAGGTGCAATCAGCATGGCCACGAGATGAGGCGCAGCGGCTGCAAGACACTCAAAGTCCTCCTACCTGTCCTCAAGGACGTCCGTGCCAAGAGCACACTCACCCCTGACGGACGGAGGACAGACAGACTCAGACTCAGCAACAAGACTAGCAGCGTAGTCTAGACGACAGGCAGCAGCAAAGTCAACAAGCTCAGAGACTAAGGCAGACGCAGCCGCAGACACAAACGACGGGTCAGTCACAACAGTGGCGAGTAGACGCGTGACAGTAGGGTGAGCAGCACGAACCAGGTCAGACTCAGGGTCCTGAACGTCAGGCAGAGAAGACGCAGGAGGAGACGGTAGGGGAACACGCTGTGGAACAGAGGAAGGACGAGGCGGACGCTCAGGAGGAACAGGACGACCAGTGCGACGCGTGCAAACAGGCGAGGCAGGACAAGACGCAAGCTCACGACGCTCTGTAAGCAAGTCTGTCTGCTCAGTGTAAGGAGAAGGAGCAGGCAGTGGTGCGCCGGGCTGTAACGGGAGGCCAGTAGAAGACGGGAGGCTAAGAACCTGGCGACGCACGGAGTCAGGCAGTGGCAGAGACGACGGTGACGGTGGAGCGAAAAATAGTCGCGGCGGTGCAGTGCCACCAGTACTAGTAGCTCCAGCGCCTCCAGCAGCTCCAGAATCACCAGCTCCAGCGCCTCCACCAGCAGCACCTCCAGCTCCAGTGACTCCAGCAGCAGCACCTCTAGCTCCAGCGCCTCCAGCAGCTCCAGAACCTCTAGCACCCCCAGGCTCCGCACCCCCAGGCACCTCACGAACGGGCTCAGCACCCCCAGACTCCGCACCCGCAGGCTCAGCACCCCCAGGCTCTGCACTCCCCAGCACCTCACGCGCAGGCTCAGCACCCTCAGAAGCAGCACCCCCACCAGCACCTCCCGCAGCAGCACCTGAATCGCTAGTGACCTCTACAGGCTCAGCCAAGGGGGGCGGGTCTACCTGAGACACACCTGAAGGAGCAGGACCCTGAGGGGGGAGGGGGTTTACCGGAGGGGGGCCTGGAGCGAGGAAAAGCGACGGGGCAGGGAGAGGGGCAGTGAGATAGGGGAAGAGACGGTAGAAAGGAACCGACTCGTCAAAGGTGCAACCTGAGAGGGGAAGATACGGCGCGAGGTGGGGTGGTAAAACTGCCAGCCAAGCGCGTCAGGGGGAAAGCCAAGGAAGACGCAGGGAATGGTGCGAGAGGAGAGCTTGTCCGCGGACGTATCGCGGACAAGGGCACGAGCACCCCAGACCCGGAACACCGACACATCGCCAACCCCCCCCGTCCAACGCAGTGTGGGCGAGGTCTATGTCAAGGAGACACGGGGCCAGAGGTTGAGCTCTGCGCGGCGTACCGGACCGCAAACGGCCACAGAAAACGGGGAGCCGTCGCATGAATCAAGGAGGTACGAGCGACCTCCATGACTAAGCCAATGCGGCGCATAGCAACCCCATTTTGCTGTGGTGAGCCCAGAAGCGTGAACAACTGCTCGATGCCCTCCCCCTCACAGAAGGCCCGGAAGAGGTCGGAGGTGAACTCACCACCTCTCTCAGAGTGCAGACGCAGGACAGGAAGGTCCTGGCGGAACCTGCGGTGGAGCTGGAGACGAATTGCTCGGATCCAAGGGATCAGGACAGCAGGGACCTCACCCTTGGTGCGCAAGGGGAAGACCGTGGTGTACCGCGAGTAGTCGGCGACAACCAGCAGAAAGTACCGCTCACCGCCCTGTCCACGAACGCGGGCTGGGCCCCACACGTCCAGGTGGAGGGTCTGCAGAGGAGCCTCTGTCGGGGGAAACGAGGAGGAGTGAGGAGCAGCGCGCTGCCGCCCCTCGACACAAGGAAGGCTGGGCGGCGCAGGCGAGGCAGGGAGGGGAGGGAGAGACCTGGGAAGACCAGACACAAGGAGGCAATGGTGCATGCCACGTAGACGTGGTAGGGAGGGGTGGCCCAGTCGGTGGTGCCAGAGAAGAGTCTGGTGCGATAGGGAGCGACACTCACAAGGGGAGGCTACCTGACCTGACGCAGAAACCTGACCAGTAGCAGCTACCTGAGGAGGCGCGGTCGTCAGTGTTTAAAGAGTCGACCCTAGCCGACGGGTAAACGTGGCCAGGTGGCCACCGGTCTGGGAGCACGTACAGATTGATGGAAAGCGAGCGAATCTGGAGAGCGTACAAGAGATTAAGTCCGCCGACTTCGACGGAACATTGCGTGCAGCTCACGTAACCTTAAACTATGAGCAGGTACGCGTTAGAAAGGTCTTAATCTCTACGTTCCAGAATGGTAACGCACGCTTTCAACAAAGATCTAGGCCGATCACTATCACGATCTAAGTGCGATGGTGTATCCTGGCGGAATTACTAGGCAGCCATGGATTAGTTCAAGAAAGTAGCTTTAGCAAGAGTTCAGATCTGAAAAGTGACGAGTTGTTCAAACCCTACCAACCCAACCCTCGCCCTACAACAATCCCCAACAACCCAAAGTGCTAAACTAGCAACACCAAAGGTGTTGTAGTGAATAGCATAGGTTTGTTGGTGCTTGTTGGGTGCGAGATCAATACCAGCCCGCAACAAGTCTAACCACCACATTTTGCCCAAACCCTTAGCCCACAACCAGCTAGAGCAAAATACCACAACCACCTACACAATCAACACTCCCCCTTGCTCGTGCTGGAGGTGGCTGAACACCACTGGGCAAAATCCTTCACTTCACTCCCCCTTGCCCAGGGAAGGGCGCCATCCACAGCATGAGGTCGTCAATGCAGAGAAGCACCAGTCCTCCCACATCCTGCTCAGGCACCATGCTGACATGGGGCTGCATCCCCATCAAGGACATGCACACACCATGCCGCTCAAAAGGGAGGGGTTTGGTGAGTATATCTGCTGCTTGACGGTTGGTGGGGCACCACCGGAGGATCACCTCGCCGCACGCCACCATCTCCCTGATGAAATGCCACCGAACCTGCATGTGCTTGGTGCGGCCATGCAAGCATGCATTCTGTGCAAGGGCAATGGCAGACTGATTGTCCACAAACACAGGCACACCACCAGCAAACTCATGCCCAAACTCCCCAAACAAACGCTTCAGCCACACACCCTCCTGAATGCACTGACACAGACTGATGTACTCACTCTCAGTGGTGGACAATGCAACCACCGGCTGCCTCTTGCTCTGCCAAGAGATGGCTGCACCATTGAGGCAATATACATAGCCGGTGTGACTCTTGCAATCAGCTGAATCTCCAGCATAATCAGCATCACTAAAGCCCACCAACTTGACCCTAGGCTTGCTGTGTGCGGGGTAGAAGATACCTGACTTGACACAACCTTTCAAGTACCTTAGCACTCTCTTAGCAGCCTGCAGGTGAAATGCCTTGGGACAAGACACAACCTTGGACAGCTGTGACACTGCATAAGCAATCTGCGGCTGTGTGGTCGTGCTTGCATACATCAGAGACCCCACAATGCTTTGATAGAACCGGACCAGCTCATCTCGCAGCAAGGGCTCCTCAGCATGTGCATGCACGTCGAACCCTGTAGGGAGAGGGGTATGCACGGGGTTAGCCTCAGAAAGGCCAAAGGACTCAAGCATGTTGAGAATGTACCTCTCCTGATGAATCAAGATGCCACTCTCATCACGCTCAATCTGCACCCCCAAATAGTACTTAGCCTCCCCCAAGTCCTTCATGCGGAAACGAGAGGACAAGAGACCCTTCACCTCGTCCAGCAAGACCATGCTTGAAGACATGAGCAAAATGTCATCCACATAGAGGTAGAGGGACAGCCGGCCCTCATGCCTCACCAAGTGGTACAAGGCGGGGTCACACTCCGACCTCTCAAACCCAAAATCCATCAGCGCCTCATCAAACTTGAGGTACCACTGCCTTGGAGCTTGCTTTAGCCCATAGATTGATTTCTTGAGTCGGCAAACTCTGCCGGACCCATCATCAAAACCAGGTGGCTGCCTCATGTAAAGCTCCTCCTTCAAGACCCCATGAAGATAGGCGGTGGTCACATCCATGTGATGGATGTGAGACCCCGAGGATGCTGCCATCCCAAGGGAACCTCTCAGGGTGGTAGGTTTACCCACCGGGGTATATACCTGGTCATAGTGAACGCCTCGTGTTTGAGTGTTCCCCATGGCCACCAACCTAGACTTAGGCCTCTCAATACTCCCATCAGCCATGTGCTTATACTTCCACACCCACTGACACCTCAAGACCTCCATTCCAGGTGGCACACAAGCTGGATCAACCAGCTCAAAAGACTCGTTCACCCTATGAGACTCAAGCTCCGCACGCATGGACTCGACCCACTCAGGACGGGACAAGGCCTCCTTGACCGACTTGGGCTCATGCACCTGACCCATGAGACAGAAATCAAGCCCAAGCTCACCCCCCTCAGCATCCACAAGCATGCACTCCTCCATATCATGCACCTCATGATCATGCATGCAAGCATACTGTGCACTTGGTGTGAACCTTTCGGGTGGCCGGGAGATGCGTGTGGTGCGGCGCAGAGGTGATGCCTCCCCCTGCTCCAGACTTTGCAGCTTCTCCTTCCAAGTCACTCTCTTCATGGGGGACCGTGGTGACTTGGACAGCTGCTGCTGCAGTATTTGCTGCCACCTACCCGCATGAACAGGTGGTGTATGCTCATGTGGTGGCTGCTGCGGCTTCTCTTGTTGCTGCTGCTGCCCTTGTGGCTGCTCCGGGTCATGGGCTGGTGCGTTAGGGTCAGGGGTAGAACCAGCAGTTGGTGACTCCTCATGGTGAGGTGCAGCTGCCTTTTGTTCCTCTTGCTGCTCCTCTACCTCCTCTCCAGGGTCCTCCCATGCCCCCTCAAATATGGAAGAGGTGTAGGGATCCTGAAGGGAGTTCCCAACTGTACTAGCACCATGCTCTTTCCACCCCTTATAGCTCAGCCCCTCGTGGAAAACCACATCCCTGCTTTCCACCACCCGCTGATCCGCCACACTCCACAACATCCAAGCTTTACTCCTCTCCGACACCCCAAGAAAAATGCCCCATTGTGCCTTAGGATCCAGCTTCCTCCGTTGCTGGTTGGGCACTTTGTACTGCGCCATGCACCCCCACACTCGTGCCATGGACACACTAGGCACCTTCCTGGTCCACATGAAGTAAGGGCTCTTGCCCCCTAGCCCCTTGCTGCCCATTCTGTTCTTAACCCAGTTGGCATATTGCACTGCTGCCCCCCACCAAGTATGGTCCAGCTGCGCATGAGCAAGCATGGCTCGGGAAAGGTCAATGAGGGTCCGGTTTAGCCGCTCCGCTGCCCCATTTTGCTGCGGTGTGTAGGCGACTGAAAGCTGGTGGATGATGCCCTTGTCTTCAAGGAAAGACTCCAGATCCTTCCCCATGTACTCCCCACCCCGATCGGACCTAAGTATCTTCACCTTCGCCCCGGCTTCCCTCTCCGCATAGCGTATCCAACGTTTGAACACCTTGGCCACCTCATCCTTGGTTTTCACCAAGGTAACCCAACTTAGGCGGCTGAAGTCATCCAAGAAGGTGATGAAGTATTTGCTGCCCTTCTCCCTATCCGGTGTTTGCATGGGGCCACACACATCCGTGTGCACCAACTCAAGAGGTGCGGAGGCTCGAGTGGTGGAGGTAGGGAAAGAGGTCCTTGGCAGCTTCCCGGTCGTGCAATCAGGGCACTTGCTTGGCTGCCCACCACCCTCCTTGATCTCCACACCCTTCAGCTCCCCCTTCTTTACACACTCCACAAGTTGCTGCCTTCCTGCATGCCCCATGCGTAGGTGCAGCAAATCTGCCGTCACCTGCTCCACGTCCCTCCAACGGCTGCTACAAGCGGCTTCCTCGGCTTCAACTCCATGTGCCCTTTCCACCTGAGGCACACAAACTGGAACAAGGTATAGGCCCTTCTCTAATTTGGCCTCCATCACCACAGCTCCACCCTTGCGAACCGTGCCACCTTCCATGGTGAAGGTGCATATGTATTCTTGCCTCGCAAGTTGAGAGCATGAGAGAAGGTTGGCTGCCAAATCAGGAACATGAAGCACACCCTTCACATTCAGCACCTCCCCCTCCTTCCCCATGACGGTGATGGTGCCGATGCCGATTGCTTGCAGCGTATCTCCTCTCCCCACAATCACATTTCTAGAGTTAGGTGGGAGGGAGTGATAGGTGGTGAAGAGGTCGCGCCGAGGTACCATTCCACAGGTTGCCCCAGAGTCTAGAATGAGCTGTTTGGGGTCAGCCAACACACGACCAGCAAGCACCGTCTCCTTCTCCAAGGATAAGAAGGAGAAACCATCATCCGATGAGTCCTCTTTTCCCTTCTTATTCTCGTTTGCCGCCGTTGCTGCCGATTTCTCTTTGCTGCCCTTCTTGTTCCATGCTCCATTCTTCATCCTCCTCTCCACCCACTCAGGCCTAGTGACAGGTGGAGCCTCTCCTAGGTACCCTTGAGGCTTCCACCCATCAGGACGACTCCAACACTCCTTCCAAGAATGCTTCCGGTTGCATCCAGGGACGAGGCACTTGTCGAGCTCCTTCTTCTTCCCCCCACCTCCTTGCCGCTGCTGGTATTTCTTGGAGACAGCCCTATCCCCTGCCCCCATTCCCCCTTCAACTATTCTACCAGCATCCCGTTTGCGAGCCTCATCAGAGACCAACACCTCCCATATCCAGGCCTTGGTCCATTTCTGTTGCTCAAGGTGAAGGTACTGCAGTAGGGCCTCGTTCACCTCTTGGTCCAGCCCCTGGAGTGCGGTGTAGATGATCTCCTTCTCATCTACAGTGTAGTTCAACTCCTCTAAGGCTCTCACATACTCATCCACCCTCTGGAGATACTGCACCATGGTCTCCCCATCGCCATAGTTGCGTTCCATGGTGTAGAACCGCTTCCTCCAGGTGAGTATGCTTAGCAACCCCTTTTGCAAATGTCGATCTTGAACTCTCTTCCATGCTAGTGCAGCTGCTCCTTGCTTGCCCTTCAGGTCAATCAGCATCTTTAGGAGCTCTAGTTGGCCTTCCAAGGCCCAACACAGGTACTGGAACGCTTGCTTGTCCTTGCGGCCCCATGCTTCCTGTGCCTTAAGAAGCTCCTCCGCACTAAGCCGTTGCCTTCCGGTTCGCGATGCTGCTGATCCACCTCCACTTCCCTCAGTTATGGATGAGCTAGAGGCTCCCCCAGCCCCTTCTCCCACTTGGCTAGAGACTCCATTAGATGCCTTTCCTTCATCAGCTTCAGGTCTTCGCTCCGATCCCTCCAAAACGCCTTCTAGGTCTTTGATACCTAGCCAAAGCGTAAACTGGAACCGCCATAGCGAAAAATTCGAGCCAGTGAACCTAGGAGGGCCATCTAATTTCTGGGCCATGACCAACCCTAGATCTGGAGGTCCTTCAACCAATTCGAAATATGATGAAAAGAGGGAATGTCGCAGGCCTAACCAGCTCTGATACCACTGATGGAAAGCGAGCGAATCTGGAGAGCGTACAAGAGATTAAGTCCGCCGACTTCGACGGAACATTGCGTGCAGCTCACGTAACCTTAAACTATGAGCAGTTACGCGTTGGAAAGGTCTTAATCTCTACTTTCCAGAATGGTAACGCACGTTTTCAACAAAGATCTAGGCCGATCGCTATCACGATCTAAGTGCGACGGTGTATCCTGGCGGAATTACTAGGCAGCTATGGATTAGTTCAAGAAAGTAGCTTTAGCAAGAGTTCAGATCTGAAAAGTGACGAGATGTTCAAACCCTACCAACCCAACCCTCGCCCTACAACAATCCCCAACAACCCAAAGTGCTAAACTAGCAACACCAAAGGTGTTGTAGTGAATAGCAAAGGTTTGTTGGTGCTTGTTGGGTGCGAGATCAATACCAGCCCGCAACAAGTCTAACCACCACATTTTGCCCAAACCCTTAGCCCACAACCAGCTAGAGCAAAATACCACAACCACCTACACAATCAACACAGATTGCCACACGCTGTCCTTCAGGGGTAAAGGTGTCAACCCACTGGTCTTGGAGAACTGCGTTGCTCACCAAGTTCGTGGAGAACGAGCGGAGGTGGAAGCATGTAAGTGAGCTAGACGGAACCGCCGGGCACGGAAGCATAGTGGTGGACCGTGCAAGAACTGGGCCCCCTGAGGGGTCAGCCAGAGAGACTGCATTAGGTGCAGGGAGTGGTGTGAGTGCAGTACTGTCACGAAAGAAGCACCGGGAAGCACCTGAGTCAAGCGTGAAGGTGTGCAGGGCCTTAGCAGGCGCAGTACCTGAGGAAGCAGACTTGCTAGCACCTAAGGCAGCAGCCTCACTAGCACATAGAGCAGCAACCTCTATACTGGGGTCGTACTGCATACACAGGTAACAGTCACTCTCAACACCACCAGGCAAAGGAGACATGGCAGTAAGGATGGCATCATAGTCTAAAGCAAAGACAGCAATGTCTGACCTAAGCAGCTCAAGCCAGGGGGGGATCTCAGCCTCGTTGCCAAACTCTGTGCACCAGGCGTCAGTCAAATAGGCGAAGCAGCAGGACTGTACGTTGTCACGCATATATGCTATAGTCTGTGTTGTTGTGTGATGCAACCTTATGCATTCACGTCTGTCTGCCTCCCATCATGTGTTTGTGCGTTGCATGCGTGGTGTGAGCGTGTGCAAGAATTTGTGTTTGATGTGGTTTGGTTTTTCAGAGTGAGTGTATGTTATTTGGCTTGAGCAGATATCTGAAGTGATTCCTCTACTCAAGAGCTTTCCGACGAACCAAGAATCGTCGCGATTGGAGCACAACCAAGAAAGTTACGAACATTGGAGTTCGTATGCTTATATATTTTGGTTGCAGCTACTTTGGGAAGTTGTGGCATTGACTCAGTATGGGGTACAGACTTGTGGGGGTTGGGAAATTCGAACCCATCACTGTAGATGCTGCCAAGAGGTTGGGTGAAGCCAAACCAGGTTGGTAAGTGTGGCCAAGTTGTGGTGAGGTGGATGGCATGGGTTGGAAAGTGACAAAGGTCAAAGTTTGTTGCCTATGGGGAAGGGAATTGTGTGGCATGGGGTTTCCTTGGTTGGGGACTCTCTCTTGGGACCCTTTCCTCTCGTCCTCCTCTTCCTCTCCTACCAGGTTTAGTGCTACTCTAATGTTCTTTTGTGGGACTTGTGAGTTAATTGTGATTGAGTTAAATTTCTGTGGCAGCATACCCCCTAGTGCGCCGAAAAGTATAACTCGAGATATGCTTCATAATTTGATACGATTCAAATTGGGAAATGTAGCCACGGTCTAGGGCTACAACATATTCGAAATTCGTGGGATTCTAATAGTGCACCTTTCGTCGACAATGTTTCTTGTGAAGTCAACGTTTCTGTCCAGAAATTGAGACCAACGATTTTGAAAAATTTGGGCACCTAATCTTCATAGACTCCGTCCTTAGTTTTTAACAAGTGGTATCAGAGCGATTTAAGGACTTTGTGGAGAGTCTACTGAAGTGTGAAGACCCTCCTAGACCCACCATGGCCTGTGGGCGTGCCTAAGTGGAGTTCTGTAGGTTGGATGTGACTTCCGCTAAGGGGAAACTCTGCCGAAATTTCGTTGGCGCCGACACTTGTGAAGATTGTGTGGATCTACATTGTGACCAGCAAAGGGGGGAGATAAACCTTTGATTGGGAGCAGAGGAGATGAATCAAGGGAGTGGAGATGCAGCTGAGAAGAGGAGTGAACCGCCACCATCCAAGATCGAAGCTTTGGATGGCTCCAACTACGAGGAATGGAGCGGGCGGATGCGGAGCGCCTTCAAACGCTACAAGCTGCTGAAAATTGCAATGGGAGAGGAGAACATGCCGGGGGAAGGAGATGCCCGCGATCGGTGGATTGAGAAGAGCGCGTTGCTGTACGACCTCATCCTTCAATCGGTCAACAACGACATGTTCTAGCACATCAAGGATTTGGTGGAGTTGGATGATTCCGGACCGAAGGCGTGGAAGCTGCTACGCGACGTGGTTCAACCCAACACGCTGCCGATGGTGATCGTATTGGAGAAGGAGCTGGCTGCCCTCTCCATGCGGCCGGGAGATGATGTGAAGCCGTCCCTTGACAAGATCAAGGACACCTATGCGAGGATGGCAGCGGCGGGCAGCAAGGTGTCGGAAATGCAGCAGTGCACCAAAATCATCTCGGTGCTCGACAACTCGTGGGACAACCTTATCCCCACCCTCAACGCTCAGCAGGACAAGTGGACGCGTGAGTGGCTACGGCAGCAGATCCTGCAGGAGGACTTCTGCAGGCGCCACACGGGAGGTGGTGCTGCCAACAAAACTGCTGAGGGGTATGGAGCTGCAGGAGGCAGCAGGGGGAGAGGGGGAGGGAGAGGCCGAGGCCGTGGGAGAGGCTTTGGCAGAGGAAGAGGTCGAGGTGACTACAACGAGGGGCATGAGAGCTCTGGTGGCAGGGGGAGCACCCGAATGGAGGGTGCGTGCTGAAACTGCAAGAAGGCTGGACACCCGTGGTTCAAGTGTTTCAGCCGGCCTGAAGGATGGGCACCACCAGGCATGAAGCCGCCAAGTGGTGAACGTGCACGAGGTGGTGCTGTGCAAGGTTCAGGTGCACAAGGTGAAGGTGCACAAGGTAAAGCCGACCCTGGGATGTTCCTCATGGTTGAGGATGTGCAAGGGAGTGGGGGTGATGTGGGCTCAGTTGGGAAGGTTGTGATGCACCCCCTCACTCATTGGGTGATCAATTCAGGTTGCACGAGTCACATGACTCCACGGGCAGATTTGCTTGATGAGGTGAAGCCCCCTGGGAAGATAAACTTTGTGGCTGCCGCTTCAAGTGCCTTGCTCCCTGTGATTGGTGTTGGGAATGCCAAGGTTATGGGAGCTAATGGGGGGCTTGTGGGGCTGGGAAATGTGCTGTTGGTTGAAGGTTTATCCGCTAACCTCCTCTCTGTGCGCCGGCTGCAGAAAAGCAAGGCCAAAGTTACGTTCGGCCAAACCAGCTGCCGTGCAAAGCTTGGGAAGTTGCTGCTGTGGGATTTGGAGGAGAAGAGCAGTTGCATCAAGGACCTGTGGCAGCTGCCCATCATCCCTTGGAATGGGAAACCTCCAGCAACGGCAAAGGCAGCGGCAGCGGCTAAGGCAACTGCGGGAGGAGAGGAGATTGCACCAACTGCTGGGGCCCTGGATACAGTCAAGAAGGTGCAGCAGCCACAGCAATCACATGGTGAGGTGCTTGCTGGTGTGGATGCAACGGCTGCATGGGCAAAGGCTTCGTCTGGGAGTGGTGAGGCCGATTGGGAGACGTTGCATGAGAGGCTGTGCCACATCAACATTCCTATGCTGCAAAAGTTGGTGAAGGATGTGAGCTTGAAGGGATTGGAGGTGAAGGGGGCAGCGAAGGAGATTGGGAGCTGCCCTACATGCCTTGAGACAAAGTTCACCAAGTTCCCTTTGAGCAGCAGCACGGGACCAGCCAAGGTTCCACTCGCGCTTGTGCACCTGGATGTGGTGGGCCCCACAAGGGCCCCTTCTCTCTCGGGCAGCCGCTACTTCTTTACGATTGTGGACGACCACACGCGTGCGGTGTGGGTGTACCCTCTCAAGACTAAGGGGGAGGTGGCAGCGGCTGTTCTTAAGGAGTGGATGCCGAGAGCTCAAAGGGAGAGCGGACATAAGGTGAAGGTGATCCGCACTGACAACGGGGGAGAATTCATTGGCGCTGATTTTGAGGCGGTGCTGAAGAAGAAGGGGATCCAGCATCAGCTCACGGTGCCCTACAACCCTCAGCAGAACGGCGTGGCTGAGCGGTTCAACCGGACCCTGCAGGAAGGTGCTCGCACTCTCCTTGGGCGTGCAGGGCTGCCGGATCCGTTTTGGGTGACTGCACTGCGGCAGGTCGCCCTTGTGAAGAATAGGGTGCTGGCAACTGTGGGGGACAAGCAGTGGGTCCCCTACACCAAGTGGTATGGGAGTGCACCAACGGTGAACATGCTGAGAGCCTACGGGTGCATGGTGGTTTTTCATGTACCTAAGGAGAAGAGGGGAAAACTGGAAGCCTCTGGGAGATGGGGTGTGCACTTGGGGCTTGCTAAGGATCACAAGGGATGGCTGATTTGGGACTTGACCAGCCAGCAAGTGACTGTTTTGAGGGATGTGAAGTTCCTTAAGTCCTTGTACTACAAGGAGTGGAAGCAGCAGCAGCAGAAGCTCCCTACTACACCTCTGATCATTGAGGCCGATGAGGTGCAGCGGCCCTCGAGGCAAGTGGAGGTTTATATCTCCGAGGTGGAGATCTCTGGGGTGACCGAGGATGGGGGAGAACCTGAGGTGGAGGAGCAACAGCAGCCGCAGCAGCATCAACAGCAGCAGCAGCAGCGGCAGCAGCAACGTGCTCCACCATGTGCCCCACGCCCGCCTGAGCGTCCTAGGAGGGATATACGCCCACCTATTAGGCTGAGCTATAATCGCACTGGCTCACGAAATGTGGAGCATGCTGGAAGTGTGGTTGAGCAGTGTGATGAGGAGGAGATAGCGCACTGTTACTGGGCAGCCGTCCCTGAGCCCAAGACACTTACTGAGACCTTGAGTGGGCCCGATGCTGAGAATTGGAAGCAGAGTGTGAAGGAGGAGTATGACTCTCTGCTGGAGAACGAGACGTGGGAGCTGTGTGAGCTGCCTCCAGGGAAGAAGGCCATTTCTTCCAAGGTGATTTTCAGGCACAAGTACGGACCTGATGGGGAGCTGACCCGCTACAAGTCAAGGCTTGTGGCTAAGGGGTTCCAACAGACAAAGGGGAAGGACTTCGATGATATCTTTGCTCCTGTGGGGAAAGGCACTACACCGAGGACGATGTTGGCAATGGCTGCAAACCGTGGCTGGAAGATCAAGCAGATGGACAAAATCACTGCCTTCCTTAATGGAATCAATCTGGAGGAGCCGTACATGCTGCAGCCTGAGAGGTTGGATGATGGGAGCGGCAGGGTGTGCAGGCTCAAGAAGGCCATCTATGGCCTGAAGCAGGCTCCTCGCGCATGGTACCACAAGCTGGAGGAGACACTGCTGGCTAGGGGGTTCAAGAAGAGCGAGTGTGATCACAGCATGTTCCTGCTGCAAGAGAAGGAACAGTTCTTCATACTCCTGGTGTACGTGGACGACATCCTGCTCTTCTCTGAGTCGTCTGAGATGATTGAACGTGTGGAGGAGATGCTGGAAATGCAGTTCAAGTGCTCCAAGTTGGGAGATGTGAAGTAATACCTTGGGATGCACGTGGAGAGGGACCTTGACAAGGGAGTGTTGAGGTTGCACCAGAGGAAGTATTGTGAGGGGCTGGCTGAGAAGTATGGGCTGCAAGATGCAGAAAAGCCAGCCACCCCGCTGCCTTCGGGGTTCACTGTGGAGCCCTGTGCTGATGAGGAGGTGGTGGGGGAGAGTGACAGGAAGTTGTTTCACTCCATGGTGGGGGCACTCAACTATGCGGCTAACCACACGCGGCCTGACATTGCCTTTGCTACATCCAGGCTTGCGAGTGTGGTTTCATGCCCAAGTCATGAGCAGCTGTAAGCGGCCAAGAGGTTGGTCCGCTATGTGAGCGCTACAGCATCAGTGGGCTTGGAGTAGAGTGCTGTGCGACAGAGGCTACAGAGGGGTGCAGCTGATTTGAGCAAGGAGGAGATGCGCTTGAATTGCTACACCGACGCTAGCTTCAACTCAGTGAAGACGGATGGCACCAGCATTGGAGGCTATGTGTGCCTCTTTGGAGGTGGTGCAGTGATCTGGCGCAGCAAGAAGCAGAACGAGGTGGGGTTGTCCTCGTGTGAGACTGAGTACATGGCCCTTCATCATGGGGCAAAGGAGGTGGTGTGGCTGAGGCGTTTGTTGGAGGAAATCGGAGTGTGTCAGAGGGAGCCGACTGTGATTTTCTGTGACAATGAGTCGGCGGTGAAGCTTGTGAAGAATGCCTGTCTTCATGGCTTGACAAAGCACATCAGGCCAAAGTGGCATTGAACAAGGAGGCTCCTGGACAAGGAGGTGCGGCTAGAGATTGTGAAGACCCAGCAGCAGGCGACTGACATTCTCACCAAGCGCCTGGCAGAACCTGAGCATTGGAAGGGCATGAAGCTTGCGGGAATGAGTGTGCATTGAGGGTGCATGCTTGAGTTATGGCATGTGGGATGATGGTTGGCAGCCAGAGGGAGAGTTTGTTGTCTGATGCAACCATATGCATTCACGTCTGTCTGCCTCCCATCATGTGTTTGTGCGTTGCATGCGTGGTGTGAGCGTGTGCAAAAATTTGTGTTTGATGTGGTTTGGTTTTTCAGAGTGAGTGTATGTTATTTGGCTTGAGCAGATATCTGAAGTGATTCCTCTACTCAAGAGCTTTCCGACGAACCAAGAATCATCGCGATTGGAGCACAACCAAGAAAGTTACGAACATTGGAGTTCGTATGCTTATATATTTTGGTTGCAGCTACTTTGGGAAGTTGTGGCATTGACTCAATATGGGGTACAGACTTGTGGGGGTTGGGAAATTCGAACCCATCACTGTAGATGCTGCCAAGAGGCTGGGTGAAGCCAAACCAGGTTGGTAAGTGTGGCCAAGTTGTGGTGAGGGGGATGGCATGGGTTGGAAAGTGACAAAGGTCAAAGTTTGTTACCTATGGGGAAGGGAATTGTGTGGCATGGGGTTTCCTTGGTTGGGGACTCTCTCTTGGGACCCTTTCCTCTCGTCCTCCTCTTCCTCTCCTACCAGGTTTAGTGCTACTCTAATGTTCTTTTGTAGGACTTGTGAGTTAATTGTGATTGAGTTAAATTTCTGTGGCAGCATACCCCCTAGTGCGCCGAAAAGTATAACTCGAGATATGCTTCATAATTTGATACGATTCAAATTGTGAAATGTAGCCACGGTCTAGGGCTACAACATATTCGAATTTCGTGGGATTCTTACAGTGCACCTTTCGTCGACAACGTTTCTTGTGAAGTCGACGTTTCTGTCCAGAAATTGAGACCAACGATTTTGAAAAATTTGGGCACCTAATCTTTATAGACTCCGTCCTTAGTTTTTAACATGTGTAGGCTGTAGTGGGGCAGTTCATATGGGGTACAACACTATAGGGTTTACTACTTGTACTCCTCATTCTGCTCAATGCATTCATTTCCTCGTTTCTTATCATGGTATCGAGCAGGTTCCATAGTGGGAACGCTACCTAGGGCCCACCACGATTTTTTTTTTTCCTGCCCGGAGCGCGCTTCACTCCTGCCCGAGTCGCGCTCTGTGTGCCCTCCCTACCTTCGCGCCGCCCTTAGTGGCCCCTCTCACGGCCCCTTACGCCGCCCTTACAGCCACTCGCGCCGCCCTCTACGGCCCCTCGCGCCGCCCTTACGGCCCCTTACGGCCCGTCGCGCCGCCCTCACGGCCCCTTACGGCCCTCGCGCGGCCCCCTTTCGGCCCCTCGCAGCGCCCTTTCCAGCCCCTTACGGCCCCGTCGCCGCCCCGTTTAGGCCCCTTGCGGCCCCTCTTCGGCCCCGTTTAGGCCCCTTGCGGCCCCTCTGCGGCCCCGTCTAGGCCCCTTGCGGCCCCCTCTGCGGCCCCGTCTAGGCCCCTTGCGGCCCCTCTGAGACCCCGTCGCCGCCACCTGCGGCCCCGTCGCCGCCACCTGCGGCCCCGTCGCCGTCACCTGCGGCCCCGTTGCCACCACCTGCGGCCCCGTCGCCGCCACCTGCGGCCCCGTCGCCGCCACCTGCGGCCACGCAGTCGCCACCCGCGGCCCAGTCGCCACCTGCGGCCCAGTCGCCGCAACCTGCGGCCCCGTCGCCGCCACCTGCGGCCCCGTCGCCGTCTCCTGCGGCCCCGTCGCCCTCCCCTAGCGGCCCTGTCACCGCTCAGCCGCCCAGCGACCGAGCCGCCGAGCAGCCCAGCAGCCGAGGCGCCCACCTGCCGAGCAGCCAAGCCGCCCAGCAGCCGAGCCGCCTAGCAGCCGAGCCGCCCAGCAGCCGAGCCGCCCAGCAGCCGAGCCGCCCAGCCGCCTAGCCGCCGACCCGCCGAGCCGCCCTACTGTCGAGCCGCTGCTGTTCCTACCGGTGCGCCCCGGCCCTCCTTCCTCGGACTGGTGATCTCACTCCCTACTAGGCCACTACAGTCATGGCTACCCCCAGTGTCCTTACTTTTGATGCTGAGGGCCGTGCCGTTGACTTTGAGGTCTGGGTCGATGACCTCCAGCTGTTTCTCCAGTGCAACAGGGCAGACGGTCTCTCTCTGTTCGATCTCACCTCTTGTGCCTCTCCTGCCCCGCCTGCTACTGCTGACAGCACTGTTCGCTCACAGTGGGCCACCCGCGATGCTGCTGCTCGTCTTGCTGTGCGTCGCCACTTACCGACCACTGAGCGTGCACACTTTAGCCAGTACAAGAGTGCTCAGACCTTGTACGACGCTGTAGTTGCACGCTACTCTTCCCCTGCCACTGCTGCACTGAGCCGCCTCATGCTACTGTACCTCTTCCCTCACCTTGCTGCCTTTCCCACAGTCGCTGACCTCATTACGCACCTCTGCACTTGTGACACTCGCTACCGCGCTGCGCTTCCTGCTGAAATCTGCGCCAAGAACCCCCCCCCCCCATGTACATCACCCTCTACTACATAGTCACCCGGCTCCCTGACTCTCTTCGCGTAGTCAGGGACCACTTCCTCTCAGTTTGCCCCACCACTCTCACCGTTGACCTCCTAGAGAAGGGCCTCCTAGAAGTAGAGAAGAGCATAGTCGCTGTAGGAGCCTCTCGTGGTGACCCTCGCACCCCCGTCTTTGAGGGGTATTCCCCCTCCCCCCTCTTGCCCTTTGTTGCTTCTGCTGCTGCGGCCGACCTCGTTGGGTTCGAGTCGGTCGGCGCTGCGTCTGCCCCTAGCGGGAGACGCTGCACCGGCAAGGGCAAGGGGGCAAGGGCGCTGGAGGGGCTGGCGGGGGCGGTGGAGGTGGTGGTGGAGGCAGTGGAGGGGGTGGGGGTGGTGGTGGGAGTGGTGGCGGGGGTGGCGACGGCGGCGGCAGCAGTGGAGGCGGAGGAGGCGGCGGTGGTGGCGGAGGGAGTGGAGGCGGCGGAGGTGGCGGAGGAGGCGGAGGTGGAGGAGGCGGGGGAGGCGGCGGCGGCGGCGGTGGTGGAGCGGGTCGCGACTCTGCGCAGAGGAGTGGGTCAGGTGGTGGTCCGCGCTAGCAGCAGCGGAGTGGTGTGACTCTGTCCCCTCAGCAGCTTCGTGAGTGGTACGCTGCGCGTCAGCGCGGTGGGGGTACTGGTCCGTGCACTTACGTCCTCCATACCGGCGACCGGGCTGGTGAGCACTGCGGGGGCCCGCACTCCACCCAGCGTTGCTTCGGTTGCCTGACGGACGCGTTGCGTTGCCAGTTCCCTGAGGCGTAAGAGATCCCTCGCTCGGGAGATCTGTCTAGGGCGGGGGTTGCCATCTTTGATCTTGACTATGATGCTATCCTTGCTGCCATGTATGCTGTGACTACTAGTGTTGAGGGTGACTGTTACCTGTGTGTACCGTTTGACCCGGGCATTGAGGCCACTGCTCTAGGTGCTGGTGAGGCTACTGGTCTAGGTGCTAGTGCGTGTGCTGCCCAAGGTGCTAGTGCGTCTGCTGCCCCAGGTGCTGGTGAGTCTCCTCTCTCATGTACTACGTCGGCTCAGGCCTTACACACCTTCACCCTTGACTCGGGTGCGTCCCGCTCCTTCTTTCAAGACCGCACCACTCTTACGCCGCTCAATCGGCCGGTTGCAGTCTCCCTGACGGACCCCTCTGAGGGTCCTGTCCTTGCTAGCTTCTCCACTATCTTATCATGCCCGGCAGCCCCCTCTGGCACCGTGTCAGGTCTCTACCTCCCCTCGTTCTCTACAAACTTGGTGAGTGGAGCGGACCTACAGGATAGGGGGGTTGACCAGTTCACTCCTGCGAGTCAGCGGGTGACCCACTGCACGTGTGCTCGGACAGGCCGACACTTGGCCACTTTCACCCGTCGGCCAGGGTCGAGCCTGTACGCCCTTACTACTGAGTCTCCTTCGGCTGCTGAGTCTGGCCAGGTAGCTGCGTCGAGTCAGGCGTTTGCTGCAGCGTCTAGGTCTGGTCCTGAGTCTGCTCCCTGCTCGTGTCGTCTCCTGTCCCACCAGACTCTCCTCTAGCACCACCGCCTTGGTCACCCCTCCCTGCCTCATCTCCAAGGCATGGCCTCCCGTGTCCTTGTCTCTGGTCTCCCCCGGTCTCTCCCTCCCCTACCTCCGGGGCCTGCCCCTACCTGCGTCCCCTACGTCGAGGGGCGACACCGCGCCGCCCCTCACTCCTCCGAGTTTCCTCCGACAGAGGCTCCGCTGCAGACTCTTCACATGGACGTGTGGGGCCCCGCCCGCGTCCGTGGACAGGGACACGAGCGTTACTTCCTGTTGGTGGTTGACGACTACTCGCGTTACACCACAGTCTTCCCCTTGCGCAGCAAGGGTGACGTCACTGAGGTGTTGATCGACTGGATCCGCGCAGCTCGTCTCCAGCTCAGAGAGAGTTTCGGCTCGGACTTTCATGTTCTGCGTCTACACTCTGACAGAGGCGGAGAGTTTTCCTCTGCCCGTCTGGGAGCCTTCTGTCGGGCACGGGGCATCCGCCAGACCTTCACGCTTCCGGCCTCTCCACAGCAAAATGGGATTGCTGAGCGCCGCATTGGCATGGTCATGGACGTCGCTTGTACGTCCATGATCCATGCGGCTGCCCCCCATTTTCTGTGGCCGTTTGCGGTTCAGTACGCGGCGCATCAGCTCAACCTTCAGCCCCGGGTCTCCTTGCAAGAGACCTCCCCCACCTTGCGGTGGACGGGGAAGGTTGGCGATGCGTCTGCGTTTCCGGTCTGGGGATCTCGGGCGTTTGTCTGCGACTTGTCTGCGGACAAGCTGTCCCCCCGTGCTGTTCCCTGCGTCTTCCTCGGCTTCCCCCCTGACGCGCCTGGGTGGCAGTTTTACCACCCCACCTCGCGCCGTGTTCTGTCCTCCCAGGACGTCATCTTTGACGAGTCGGTGCCTTACTACCGTCTCTTCCCCTACCGCGCTGCGCCCCTTCCCCCGCCGCCGCTCTTCCTTGTGCCAGGTCCTCCCCCGGTAGACCCCCTCCCCCCTCAGGGTCCTGCCCCGACAGGTGTGTCCCAGGTAGATGCAGTCGAGCCTGTCGAGGTAGGTGTTGACTCTGGTGCTGCTAGAGGTGCAGAGCCTGCGGGTGCCGGGTCTGGAGGTGCTGAGTCTGCGGGTGCTGAGCCTGGGGGTGCTGAGCCTAGGGGTGCTGAGTCTGGGGGTGCGAAGCTTGGGGGTGCGGAGCCTGGGGGTGCGGAGCCTGGGGGCGCTGGGTCTGCTCGTGTGGCCGCCGGCGGTGCTTCGTTGAGGCGGGAGCCACTCTCTCCGCAGGAGCTGCGTGAGTGGTTTGCCCGGCGCTGGAGTCGTGCTGCTGGAGCTGGAGGCACTACTGTTGCAGCTGGTTCCGGAGGTGCTCGTACTAGCGCTACTGGAGCTGCTGGGACTGGGGGTGCTGCTGGAGCTGCTGGAGTTGGTCCTGCTGGAGCTGCAGGCGGTGCTGGAGCTGCCGGTCCTGCTGGAGTTGGTACTACTGGAGCTGCTGGAGCTGAAGCTACTCGGGGTGTTGGCGCTGGTGTTTCTGTTGGCGCTGGTGCGTCTGAGGGTGCTGGAGCTGACTCCGTTGGAGCTGGAGGTGCTGCTGGCGCTGGTGCTGCTGCTGGGGGTATTGGTGCCGTCCCTGCTGGTTCTGGAGGCGCTACGCGGCCGAGGCCGTACTTCGTTCCGCTCCTTGAGCAGGTTCTTGGTCTCCCGCCCTCTACTGGTCCTACTCCTCCCTTAGAGTGTCCACTGCCCGTCCAGTCGCAATCACAGTTACAGCCCGCCTCCTCTCTTCCTGCTTCTTCTCCCTACACTGGTCCTACTGGAGGTCTTGCTGAGCGTCGTGAGCCTGCGTCTCGTCCTGCGTCGCCTCTTCGCACTGCTCGCACTAGTCGTCGTGTTCCGCGTCCTCCTGCGGTTCCAGGCACACACCAGATGGCACAGCGTCCTTACACTGCTCCTCTGCGTGTCCCGTTGCCGTCTCCTCCAGAGTCCTCTCTTCCTGTCCTTCCTGACCCTGAGTCTGACTCTCTTCGTGTTGCCAGTCCTACTCTCACGCGTCTTCTGGCCACTCTTGTCACTGACCCTTCCTTTGAGTCCACTGCTGCGATCGCCTTAGTGGCTGAGCTTGTCGACTTCGCTGCTCGCTGTCGTCTAGACTACGCCACTAGTCTTGTTGCTGAGTCCGAGTCTGTCTGTCCTTCGTCCGTCGGGGGTGGGTGTGCTCTCAGCACGGACGTCCTTGAGGACAGGCAGGAGGAGTTCCAGTGTTTTGCCGCTGCTTTGCCTCATCTCGTGTCCACGCTGATTGCCCGTGAGGGAGACCCGGATGCACCAGACATCCCGACTCCTCGATCGTACGCTGAGGTGATCGAGGGTCCCTACTCCTCTCAGTGGCAGTCAGCCATGGACGCAGAGATGGCTTCCTGGAAGTCCACAGGCACCTACGTCGACCAGATTCCCCCACCAGGGGTGAACATCGTCAGTGGCATGTGGATCTTCAGGGTGAAGCGGCCGCCGGGTTCTCCGCCTGTCTTCAAGACGCGTTACGTGGTCTTTGTTAGAGACTAAGGACGGAGTCTATGAAGATTAGGTGCCTTAATTTCTCAAAATCGTTGGTCTCAATTTCGGGACAGAATCGTCGCGCTCACAAGAAACGCCGTCGACAAAAAACGCACTGTCAAAACTTCACCAATTCTTGATATGTTGTAGGTCTAGTCCGTAGCTACAATTCCCAAGTTGAATCGTACGAAAAGGTGAAGTATTTCTTGAGTTATCAATTTTGGCGCACTAGGGGGTATGCTGCCATAGAATCTTAACTCAATCACAATAGTTCTCACAAGTTCCACAAAGTGCACACAAGAGAGTTAGAGTGGCACTAAACCAGATAGGAGGGAAGAGAAGGACGAGAGGGAAGGTCCCAAGAGATTCCCCAACCAAGGAAACCCCAATGCCACACAATTCCCTTCCCATAGGCAACCCCACTTTCACATTTGTCACTTTCCCAACTCATGCCATCCACCTCAACCCACTTGGCCACACTTGCCAACCTGGTTTGGCTTCACCCAACCACATGGCAGCATTCTACAGTGATGGGTTCGAATTCCCAACCCCCAAAAGTCTGTACCCCATATTGAGTCAACCCCACAACTTCCCATAGTCGCCACAACCGAAGTACAGAAAGCATACGAACTCCAACGTTCGTAACTTTCTTGATATTGCTCCGATCGCGACGATTCTTGGCTCGTCGGAAAGCTCTTGAGTAGAGCTGCCCAAGCCAAATATCATCCAGACACACTCAGGAAATCCAAACCGCGCAAAACACAAATTCTTGCACACGCTCACACCACGCTTGCAACACACGAACACTTGATGGAGGCAGACAGACGTGAATGCATATGGTTGCATCACAACAAACTCCCCCTCTGGCTGCCAACCATCATCCCACATGCCTCAACTCATGCATGCATCCTCAATGCACACTCATCCCAGCAAGTTTCATGCCCTTCCAATGCTCAGGTTCTGCCAGGCGCTTGGTGAGAATGTCAGCCGCCTGCTGCTGGGTCTTCACAAGCTCCAGCCGCACCTCCTTGTCCAGGAGCCTCCTTGTCCAATGCCACTTGGGCCTGATGTGCTTGGTCAGCCCATGAAGACAAGCATTCTTGGCCAGCTTCACCGTTGACTCGTTGTCACAGAAAATCACAGTCGGCTCCTTCTGGCACACTCCGATCTCCTCCAACAAACGCCTCAGCCACACCACCTCCTTTGCCCAATGATGAAGGGCCATGTACTCTGTCTCACACGAGGACAACCCCACCTCGTTCTGCTTCTTGCTGCGCCAGATCACTGCACCACCTCCAAAGAGGCACACATAGCCTCCAATGCTGGTGCCATCCGACTTCACGGAGTTGAAGCTAGCGTCGGTGTAGCACGTTAGGCGCATCTCCCCCTTGCTCAAGTCAGCTGCACCTCTCTGCAGCCTCTGTCGCACGGCACTGTACTCCAATCCCACTGATGCCGTTGCACTCACATAGCGGACCAACCTCTTGGCCGCTTCCAGCTGCTCATGACTGGGGCGTGAAACCACACTTGCAAGCCTGGATGTAGCAAAGGCAATGTCAGGCCGCGTGTGGTTAGCCGCATAGTTGAGTGCCCCCACCATGGAGTGAAACAACTTCCTGTCACTCTCACCCACCACCTCCTCATCAGCACAGGGCTCCACAGTGAACCCCGAAGGCAGTGGGGTGGCTGGCTTCCCCTTATCTTCCAGCCCATACTTCTCAGCCAGCCCCTCACAGTACTTCCTCTGGTGCAACCTCAGCACTCCCTTGTCGAGGTCTCTCTCCACAAGCATCCCCAGGTAGTACTTCACGTCTCCCATCTTAGAGCACTTGAAATGCATCTCTAGCATCTCCTCCACGCGTTCAATCATCGCAAACGACTCAGAAAAGAGAAGGATGTCGTCCACGTACACCAGGAGCAGGAGGAACTACTCCTTCTCTTGCAGCAGAAACAGGCTGTGGTCGCACTCACTTTTCTTGAACCCCCCAGCCAGCAGTGTCTCCTCCAGCTTGTGGTACCATGCACGAGGAGCCGGTTTCAGGCCATAGATGGCCTTCTTCAGCCTGCACACCCTGCCGCTCCCATCATCCAGCCCCTCAGGCTGCAGCATGTACAGCTCCTCCAGAATAATCCCATTGAGGAAGGCGGTTGTAATGTCCATCTGCTTCACCCGCCATCCATGGTTTGCAGCCATTGCCAGTGACACTTTCAGTGTTGTCCCTTTCCCCACAGGTGCATAAATCTCATCAAAGTCCTTCCCCTTCGTCTGCTAGAACCCCTTAGCGACAAGCCTTGACTTGTAGCGCGTCAGCTCCCCATCAGGTCCGTACTTGTGCCTGAAGATCAGCTTCGAAGAGATTGCCTTCTTCCCAGGAGGCAGCTCACACAGCTCCCACGTCTCATTCTCCAGCAGTGAGTCGTACTCCTCCTTCACACTCTGCTTCCACTTCTCAGCATCGGGCCCACTCAAGGCCTCGGTAAGCGTCTTGGGCTCAGGGACGGCTGCCCAGTAGCAGTGCGCTATCTCCTCCTCATCACACTGCCCAGCCACACTCCCAGCCCGTACCACCTTCGGCTTCCCAAAGCTCGGATAGGTCAGCCGGTTAGGAGGGCGCACATCCCTCTTAGGACGGTCAGCCGTACGTGCGGCACCTCGTGGAGCATCTTGCTGCTGCTGCTGCTGCTGCTCCAACACCTCAGGTTCTCCCCCATCCTCGGTCACCCCAGAGATCTCCTCCTCTGAGATGGCAACCTCCACTTGCCTCGAAGGCCGCTGCATCTCATCGGCCTCAACGATCAGCGGTGTCGTAGGAAGCTTCTGCTGCTGCTCCTTCCACTCCTTGTAGTACAAGGACTCCAGGAACTTCACGCCCCTTGACACAGTCAGCTGCTGGCTGGTCAAGTCCCATATGAGCCAGCCCTTGTGGTCCTTTGCAAGTCCCAAGTGCACACCCCATCTCCCAGAAGCTTCCAACTTTCCCCTCTTCTCCTTCGGCACATGAAACACCACCATGCAGCCGTAGGCTCTCAGCATGTTGACTGCTGGTGCACTCCCATACCACTTGGAGTAGGGGATCCACTGCTTCTCCCCTACAGTCGCCAGCACCCTGTTCTTCACAACAACGACCTGCCTCAGTGCAGTCACCCAAAACGGATCCGGCAGCCCTGCACGCCCAAGGAGAGTGCGAGCACCTTCCTGCAAGGTCCGGTTGAACCGCTCAGCCACGCCGTTCTGCTGAGGGTTGTAGGGCACCGTGAGCTGATGCTGGATCCCCTTCTTCTTCAGCACCGCCTCAAAAACAGCGCCAATGAACTCTCCCCCATTGTCTGTGCGGATCACCTTCACTTTGTGTCCGCTCTCCCTTTGAGCTCTCGGCATCCACTCCTTAAGAACAGCCGCTGCCACCTCCCCCTTTGTCTTCAAAGGGTACACCCACACCGCACGCGTGTGGTCGTCCACAATCGTCAAGAAAGAGCGGCTGCCCGAGAGAGAAAGGGCCCTCGTGGGGCCCACCACGTCCATGTGCACAAGTGCAAGTGGAGCCTTCGCTGGTCCCGTGCTGCTGCTGAAGGGAAACTTCATGAACTTGGTCTCAAGGCATGTAGGGCAGCTCCCAATCTCCCTTGCTGCCCCCTTCACCTCCAATCCCTTCAGGTTCCCATCCTTCACCAATTTCTGCAGCATCGGAATGTTGATGTGGCACAACCTCTCGTGCCACGTCTCCCAATCGGCCTCACCACTCCCAGAAGAAGCCTTTGCCCATGCAGCCGTTGCATCCACACCAGCAAGCACCTCACCATGTGATTGCTGTGGCTGCTGCACCTTCTTGACTGCATCCAGGGCCCCAGCAGTTGGTGCAGTCTCCTCTCCTCCCGCAGTTGCTTTAGCCGCTGCCGCTGCCTTTGCCGTTGCTGGAGGTTTCCCATTCCAAGGGATGATGGGCAGCTGCCACAGGTCCTTGATGCAGCTGCTCTTCTCCTCCAAATCCCACAGCAGCAACTTCCCAAGCTTTGCACGGCAGCTGGTTGGGCCGAACGTAACCTTAGCCTTGCTTTTCTGCAACCGGCGCACGGAAAGAAGGTTAGCGGACAAACCTTCAACCAGCAGCACCTTCCCCAGGCCCACAAGCCCCCCATTGGCTCCCATGACCTTGGCATTCCCAACACCAATCACTGGGAGCAAAGCACCTGAAGCGGCAGCCACAAACTTGATCTTCCCAGGGGGTTTCACCTCATCGAGCAAATCTGCCCGCGGAGTCATGTGACTCGTGCAACCAGAATCGATCACCCAGTGAGTGAGGGGGTGCATTACAACTTTCCCAACCGAACCCACATCATCCTCACTCCCTTTCACTTCCTCAACCATAAGGAACAACCCAGGGTCAGCTTTACCGTGTGCTCCATCACCTTGTGCACCTGAACCTTGCACAGCACCACCTCGTGCGCGTTCACCACTTGGCGGCTTCATGCCTGGAGGTGCCCATCCCTCAGGCCGGCTGAAACACTTGAACCACGGGTGTCCAGCCTTCTTGCAGTACCAGCAAGCTCCCTCCATTCGGGTGCTCCCCCTGCCACTAGAGCTCCCATGCCCTTCATTGTAGTCACCTCGGCCACTTCCTCTGCCAAAGCCTCTCCCACGGCCTCGGCCTCTTCCTCCCCCTCTTCCTCTGCTGCCTCCTGCAGCTCCATACCCCTCAGCAGTTTTGTTGGCAGCACCACCTCCCGTGTGGCGCCTGCGGAAGTCCTCCTGCAGGATCTGCTGCCGTAGCCACTCACGCGTCCACTTGTCCTGCTGAACGTTGAGGGTGGGGATGAGGTTGTCCCACGAGTTGTCGAGCACCGAGATGATCTTGGTGCACTGCTGCATCTCCGACACCTTGCTGCCCGCCGCTGCCATCCTCGCATAGGTGTCCTTGATCTTGTCAAGGACCGGTTTCACATCGTCTCCCGGTTTCATGGAGAGAGCAGCCAGCTCCTTCTCCATTACGATCACCATCGGCAGCGTATTGGGTTGTACCACATCGCGTAGCAGCTTCCACGCCTTAGGCCCGGAGTCGTCCAGCTCCACTAGGTCCTTGATATGCTGGAACATATCATTGTTGACCGATTGAAGGATTAGGTCGTACAGCACCGCGCTCCTCTCAATCCATTTGTCGCGGGCATCACCTTCCTCCGGCATCTTCTCTTCTCCCATCGCAAGTTTTAGCAGCTTGTAGCGCTTGAAAGCGCTCCGCATCCGCCCGCTCCATTCCTCATAGTTGGAGCCGTCCAAAGCCTCGATCTTGGACGGTGGCGGTTCACTCTTCTTCCAAGCTCCTTCTCCACTCATCTCCTCTGCTCCCAATCAGAGGTTTCAGCTCCCCCTTTGCTGTCCACACCGAAGTCTCACACAATTTCCACAAGTGTCGGCGCCAACGAAATTTCGGCAGAGTTTCCCCTTAGCGGAAGTCACTGCAACCTCCAGAACTCCACTTAGGCACGCCCACAGGCCATGGTGGGTCTAGGAGGGTCTTCACACTTCAGTAGACTCTCCACAATGTCCTTAATATTCGCTCTGATACCACTTGTTAGAGACTAAGGACGGAGTCTATGAAGATTAGGTGCCTTAATTTCTCAAAATCGTTGGTCTCAATTTCGGGACAGAATCGTCGCGCTCACAAGAAACGCCGTCGACAAAAAACGCACTGTCAAAACTTCACCAATTCTCGATATGTTGTAGCTCTAGTCCGTAGCTACAATTCCCAAGTTGAATCGTACAAAAAGGTGAAGTATTTCTTGAGTTATCAATTTTGGCGCACTAGGGGGTATGCTGCCATAGAATCTTAACTCAATCACAATAGTTCTCACAAGTTCCACAAAGTGCACACAAGAGAGTTAGAGTGGCACTAAACCAGGTAGGAGGGAAGAGAAGGACGAGAGGGAAGGTCCCAAGAGATTCCCCAACCAAGGAAACCCCAATGCCACACAATTCCCTTCCCATAGGCAACCCCACTTTCACATTTGTCACTTTCCCAACTCATGCCATCCACCTCAACCCACTTGGCCACACTTGCCAACCTGGTTTGGCTTCACCCAACCACATGGCAGCATTCTACAGTGATGGGTTCGAATTCCCAACCCCCAAAAGTCTGTACCCCATATTGAGTCAACCCCACAACTTCCCATAGTCGCCACAACCGAAGTACAGAAAGCATACGAACTCCAACGTTCGTAACTTTCTTGATATTGCTCCGATCGCAACGATTCTTGGCTCGTCGGAAAGCTCTTGAGTAGAGCTGCCCAAGCCAAATATCATCCACACACACTCAGGAAATCCAAACCGCGCAAAACACAAATTCTTGCACACGCTCACACCACGCTTGCAACACACGAACACTTGATGGAGGCAGACAGACGTGAATGCATATGGTTGCATCACAACAGTCTTTGCCACTGCTGACACTGCTGGACTCGCCTACGTGAAGTCCGAGCTGCAGAAGAGACACACGTGCACAGACCTGGGTGAACTGCGCAGCTACCTTGGCTTGCAGATTACCCGGGACAGAGCACGCCGCACCATTACCCTGACTCAGTCACACATGGTGCAGCAGGTCCTTCAGCGCTTCGGCTTCACGTACTCCTCGCCTCAGGCCACTCCTCTGTCTACTTGCCACTCGCTCTCAGCTCTGCCTTCGGATGAGTCCGTAGAGCCGAGTGGCCCGTACCCAGAGCTTGTTGGCTGCCTCATGTACCTGATTACCTGTACACGACCTGACCTTGCATACCCTCTTAGCATCTTCGCACGCTATGTTGCTCCTAGGAGACACCGACCAGAGCACATGGCTGCAGCGAAGAGGGTGTTGCGCTACTTGTGCAGTACGTCGGGCATGGGGCTAGTGCTTGGAGGGCGACGTCGAGTGGTCCTCACAGGTCACGCAGACGCTTCTTGGGCTGACGAGCAGCCGACACAGCGGTCGTCACAGGGTTACACCTTCAGCCTTGGCTCCGGCTCTGTGTCGTGGCGGTCTACCCGCTCGTCTTCTGTTCTCACCTCCAGCTGTGAGGCTAAGATCTACGCGGGGGCCATGGCTACACAGGGGCTACGCTGGCTCACCTACCTGCTGACTGACCTAGGAGAGCCGCCTCGTTCTCCTCCAGTTCTGTACGTAGACAACAAGGCCATGCTGGCCTTGTGTCGGGAGCACAGACTGGAGCACAGAACGAAGCACATTGCTCTTCGCTACTTCCTGGCTCGTGAGCTGCAGCAGCGTGGTCAGCTCCGCCTCACCTATGAGGCCTCTGAGGCCAACACTGCTGATATCTTTACCAAGGCCCTTCCGCCTTGTGATCATCAGCGCTTCTGTGCTATGCTAGGTCTTGTGCCTACTTGGCCTCACTTGCTCACTTCTTGACCTTGTTTGTACTGTACTCTTTCTATACCTGCACTTGCTTGTTTTACCTTTATATATATGATCTTGCATGTGAACTGGCCTTGTGGCCTTGCTCTTGTGCTCGGACTGTGTGGTGACGTTGTGATCCACCGTGAGCTTGCTTTGCTTTGCTTGACTGGTCTTGTGACCCCTTGTTCTCCCCCACTTTGCCTATGGGGGTGTGTCAGGCATATATGCTATAGTCTGTGTCGGCTGTAGTGGGGCAGTTCATATGGGGTACAACACTTTAGGGTTTACTACTTGTACTCCTCATTCTGCTCAATGCATTCATTTCCTCGTTTCTTATCATGCGTGACTAGGTGTCCTACAAACAGATATAATGTTTGACACACCCCCATAGGCAAAGTGGGGGAGAACTAGGGGTCACAAGACCAGTCAAGGCAAAGCAAGGCAAAACAAGCTCAGGGTGGATCTCAAGGATACCACACAAATTCCGAGCACAAGCAAGTGGTCACAAGACCAGTTCACATGCAGGTTTATAATAGAGCAAAAGGTACAATGATCACAACCTAACAAGAGTAAACATGCAGGTATATATATAGAGATCACAGTACAAACAGACTCAAGAAGTAAGCAAGTGAGGTCCAGTAGGCACAAGGCCTAGAAGAGTGCAAAAGCGCTGATGGTCACAAGGCTGAAGCGCCTTGGTGAACACATCAGCAATGTTGGCCTCAGAGGCCACGTAACGCAGGCGAAGCTGACCACGCTGCTGCAGCTCTCGAGCAAGGAAGTAACGCAGAGCAATGTGCTTCGTTCTGTGCTCCAGTCTGTGCTCCTCACACAAGGCAATGGCAGACTTGTTGTCGACGTACAGCACTGGAGGAGAACGAGGCTGCTCTCCAAGGTCGGTCACCAAGTAGGTGAGCCAGCGTAGCTCCTGGGCCGCCATGGCTGTGGCGTAGATCTCAGCCTCACAACTAGAGCTGAGAACAGAAGAAGAGCGAGTAGAACGCCAAGAAACAGAACCAGAGCCAAGACTGAAGGAGTAACCCTGAGACGACCGCTGAGTAGCCTGGTCGTCTGCCCAAGAAGCGTCTGAGTGCCCAGTGAGAACAACTAGGACTCGCCCTCCAAGCACTAGCCCCATGCCCGACGTACTGCACAAGTAGCGCAACACCCTCTTAGCTGCATCCATGTGCTCCTTCTGGTGACGGCCGGGAGCGACATAGCGTGCAAGAATGCTGAGAGGGTATGCAAGGTCTGGTCGAGTGCAGGTCATCAGGTACATGAGGCAACCCACAAGCTCTGGATACGGGCCACTCGGCTCTACGGACTCATCCAAAGGCAGAGCTGAGAGCGAGTGACCGGTAGGCAGAGGAGTGGGCTGAGGCGAGGAGTACGTGAAGCGGAAGCGCTGAAGGACCTGCTGCACCATGTGTGACTGAGTCAAGGTGATAGTGCGGCGTGCTCTGTCCCGGGTGATCCGCAAGCCAAGGTTGCTGCGCAGTTCACCGAGGTCTGTGCACGTGTGTCTCTTCTGCAGCTCCGACTTCACGTGGGCAAGTGCCACAGTGTCAGCAGTAGCAAATACCAAGTCGTCGATGTACACAAGGACGTAGAACGGCGGCAGTGAGGTGTCGGTGCGTAGAAACAGTGACAAGTCAGCAGTAGAAGGCGCGAACCCAAGAGCCGCAAGCGTAGTCCTCAATGTGTCGTGCCACTCACGAGGCGCCTGGCGGAGACTGTAGACTGGCCGTCGGAGGCTCCACTGGGTACCAGGAGGGAACGACCCAGTGAAGCCAAGTGGACGGCGCAGCCAGATCTCCTCGTGCAGGCTGCCCTGCAGAAAAGCAGTGTTGAAGTCAAGCGAGTGGAGCTCGTAGTCACGCTGAGCGGCGACGTGCAGCAGAACCCGAAGAGTGGTCATCTTCAGGGTCGGGGAGAAGGTGTGGAAGAAGTCAACTCCCTCTCGCTGACTGAAGCCTCATGCAACGTAACGCACCTTGAAGACAGGCGGAGAGCCCGGCGGCCGCTTCACACTGAAAATCCACATGCCACTGACGATATTCGCCCCAGGTGGGGGAACCTCGTCGACGTAGGTGCGTGTGGACTTCCAGGAAGCCATCTCTGTGTCCATGGCTGACTGCCACTGAGAGGAGTAGGGACCGGCCATCGCCTCTGCGTAAGAGCGTGGGGTCGGGATGTCTGGTGCATCCGGGTCTCCCTCAGGGGCAACAAGCATGGACACGAGATGGGGCAAAGCGGCAGCAAAGCACTCAAACTCCTCCTGCCTGTCCTCAAGGACGTCAGTGCCAAGAGCACACTCACCCCCGACGGACGGAGGACAGACAGACTCAGACTCAGCAACTAGGCTAGCAGCGTAGTCTAGACGACAGCGAGCAGCAAAGTCGACAAGCTCAGCAACTAAGGCAGACGCAGCAGCAGACTCAAAGGAAGGGTCAGTGACAACAGTAGCCAGGAGACGCGTGACAGTAGGACTGGTAACACGAAGAGAGTCTGACCCAGGGTCAGCAAGAGCAGAAAGAGAGGAAGCAGGAGGAGACGGCAGTGGGACACGCTGTGGAGCAGTGGACGGACGAAGCGCCATCCGGTGAGTGCCTGGGACAGCAGGAAGACGCTGACGCTGGACTCGACTACTAGAGAGAGCAGTGCGGACAGGCGACTCAGGACGAGACTCAGGAGACGCAGGACGAGATGCAGGCTCACGCCGCTCAGTAAGACCTCCAGTCGGACCAGTGTAAGGAACAGGACCAGGGAGAGAGGAGGGAGACGGTAACGCCGACTGCAGCTGGACAGGCGGAGGACACGCTAAGGAGGGAGGAGGAAAAGGAGGAGGAAGCTGACCAAGAACCTGCTGAAGGAGCGGAACAAAGTACGGCCGAGACCGAGCAGCGACACCAGAGCCAGCAGGGACACCCGCACCAGGGTCCGCAGCACCAGCAGCAGCTCCAGCGCCCACAGCCTCAGCACCAGCGGCAGCTCCAACGCCCGGGTCCTCAGCACCAGTAGCAGCTCCAACGCCCGGGTCCGCAACACCAGCGGCAGCTCCAACGCCTGGGTCCTCAGCACCAGCACCAGCTCCAACGCCCGGGTCCTCAGCACCAGCAGCAGCTCCAACGCCCGGGTCCTCAGCACCAGCAGCAGCTCCAACGCCCGGGTCCTCAGCACCAGCAGCAGCTCCAACGCCCGGGTCCTCAACACCAGCAGCAGCTCCAACAGTAGCGGGGTCCGTAACACGAGGCACGCCACTCCGAAGAGTGCAGCGCCGCTCGTACCACTCACGGATCCGCTCGCGGGAGGGGAGCTCCCGAACAGGAGAAGAAGCACTAGCACCAGTCCCAGTAGTACGTCCGGCTCGAGCGGTACCTCTTCGGAGGCTGCAGTACTCTAAGTACCAGGCACGCAGCTGCTCCGAGGAGAGGGCTCCTCCAGGTGCAGGACTCCCAGGCCTAGTACCTCCAGACTCAGAACCCCCAGACTCCGGACTCCGCAGCTCAGCACCACGAGGCTCCACACCCCCAAGCTCAGCACCCTCAAGCTCCACACCCCCAGGCTCCACATCCCCAGGCTCAGCACCCCCAGGCTCAGCACCCCCAGCAGGACGAGAGTCGACAGCTACCTCAACAGGCTCAACCGGGTCTACCTGAGACACACCTGAGGGAGCGGCACCCTAAGGGGGGAGGGGGTCTGCAACAGCAGCACCTGGCGCGAGGAAGAGAGGCGGGGGGGGAGCGGGGCAGTGCGGTAGGGGAAGAGGCGGTAGTAGGGGATGGACTCGTCAAAAGTGACGTCCTGGGAGGGCAAGACTCGGCGCGAGGTGGCGTGGTAAAACTACCAACCAGACGCGTCCGGGACAAAGCCGAGGAAGACGCAGGGAACAGCACGGGAGGAGAGCTTGTCCGCAGACGAATCGCGGACAAAAGCTCGAGACCCCCAGACCCGGAAACGCGACGCATCGCCAACCTCCCCCGTCCACAGCAGCGTGGGCGAGGTCTTCGGCAAGGAGACACGGGGCCAGAGGTTGAGCTGATGCGCAGCGTACCGGACCGCAAACGGCCACAGAAAGTGGGGGGCAGCCGCATGGATCAAGGAGGTACGGGCGACCTCCATGACGAGGCCAATGCGGCGCTCCGCAACCCCATTCAGCTGTGGAGAAGCCGGAAGCGTGAACGACTGCTCAATGCCGTGCTCAGCACAGTAGGCTGCCAAGAGGTCGGAGGAGAACTCACCACCTCTGTCAGAGTGCAAGCGCAGGACAGGAAAGTCCGAGTGAAATCGCTCGCTGAGTTGGAGACGGGCTCTGCGGATCCAAGGGATCAAGACATCAGGGACCTCACCCTTGGTGCGCAAGGGGAAGACCGAGGTGTAGTGCGAGTATTCCTCAACAACTATCAGGAAGTACCTCTCCTGACCTTGACCACGGACGCAGGCTGGGCCCCACACGTCCATGTGGAGTGTCTGCAAGGGAGCAGTCGTCGGGGGGAACGAGGAGGAGTGAGGAGCGCAGCGCTGCCGTCCCTCGACACAGGGGAGACAGGTAGGAGCAGGCGAGGGTGGGAGGGCAGGAAGGACCCTGGGCAGGCCAGAGACAAGGTACCGAGAGTGCATGGCACGAAGCCGCTGCACAGACGGGTGGCCAAGGCGGTGGTGCCAGAGGACAGTCTCGTGTGCCAAAGAGCGACACGAGCAGGGGGCCGACAGCTGACCTGACTCGGACGCGGACGCAATCGCAGCAACCTGAGGGGACTCAGTAGTCAGTGTGTACAGGTCCGACCCCGGCTGCCGAGTGAAGGTAGCCAAGTGACGGCCCGTACGAGCACACGTGCAGTGTGTCACGCGCTCGTAGGCAGGGGTGAACTGGTGAACACCCCCGTCCTGGAGTGCACATCCTGCCACCAAGTTTGTAGAGAACGAGGGGAGGTGGAGACCTGACAGTGTGCCCGACGGGACCGCAGGGCAGGGAAGGACAGTGGAAGAGGTCGCAATGACCGGACCCCCAGAGGGGTCAGCAAGGGAGACAGCAACTGGCCGAGCAAGCGGCTCAAGGGCAGTGCAGTCACGAAAGAAGCAGCGAGAAGCACCTGAGTCCAGTGTGAAGGTGTGCAGTGCGGTAGTCGACGCAGTACCAAGGGGGGGAGACACACGAGCACCTAGAGCAGCAGCCTCACCAGCACCTGGGGTAGCCGACACGCGAGTACCAGGAGCGGCAGACGCACTGGCCCTAATGCCCGGGTCGGGCGGCACACACAAGTACTCAGCACCCTCTCCACTAGTAGACATCACATACATGGCAGATAGAATAGCATCAAAGTCTAGAGCATAGATATCAATCCCCTTCTTTAGGAGATCAAGCCAGCGAGGAAGCTCAGTGGCCTGAGGGAACTGAACACGCCAAGCGTCGTCGAGACGAGAGAAGCAGCGCTGTGTGGCGTGCGGTCGTCCACACTGCTGACCAGTGCGGTCACCAGTGCGAATGACGTACGTGCAGCTAAGACCACCCCCACCCCCGTGCTGAGAGTACCACTCACGGACCTCCTGGGGCGAGGGAGTGTGCTGCTGGCCCTGGCCACCGCCAGTGCCTCCACGGCCACCACCACCGCTGCCACCTCCTCGACCACCCCAACCCCTGCCGCCGCCTCGTCCACCGCCACCCCAACCGCCGCCTCCACACCTGCCACCTCCCCCGCCGCTGCCGCCACCACCCCCACCGCTACCACTCGCCCCTCCAGCCGAGCCACCACCCCCACTGCCTCCACCGTCCCCAACGCCGCCTCCCCCGCCGTCACCGCCACCACCCTTGCCCCCTTTGCCCTTGCCGCTGCGGCGTCCGCTCGAGGCAGACGCAGCGCCGACCTTCTCAATACCAAAAAGGTCGACAGCAGCAGCAGAGGCGACAGAGGGAAGAAGGGGGGAAGAAGAACACCCCTCAAAGAACGGGGTACGGAGGTCGCCACGAGAGGCACCTACAGCGACTATGCTAGTCTCAGCTGCAAGTAGCTCCTTCTCAAGGAGGGCAATGGTGAGCTCAGTGGGGCAACGAGCTAGGAAGTGGTCCCTGACAGCACGTAGTGTGTCAGGGAGGCGGGTGACTAGGTGGTAGAGAGTGAGCTAGAGTGGAGGGGGGTGCGTGGCAAGGAACTCACCACGCATGGCGGCACGGAAGCGGGCCTCACTAGTACGGAGGTGCGTGATGAGGTCAGCGACTGTGTGAAAGGAGGCCAGGTCGGGAAACAGGTAGGAGAGGGAGAGACGGCCTAGTGCGGCAGAGGCAGGTGAGGAGTAGCGAGCAACTACAGCTGTGTACAGTGCCTGTGCAGTCTTGTGCTGACCAAAGTGCTCGCGTTCGTCTATCGGCAGGGAGTTGCGAATGGCGAAGCGAGCGTGGGCATCACGAGTCTGCCACTGTGAGCGAGCAGTGCTGTCAGCAGTAGGAGCAGGGCAGTGACATGGCCTAGGGCGTGATCGTACAGTGAGATGTCATCCTTGGCTGTGAGTTGTAGGTAGAGGTGCAGGTCATCGAGCCAGGTGTCAAACTTCACAGGGCGGCCCTCAGCATCGAACACGAGAACCTGTGGGCTAGCCATAGGAACAGTAGAAATAGCAGCAATAGCAGTAGGAGAAGCAGGTAGGACGAACCAGGTAGGGCAGGGCGGCGCGGCTCGGTTCAGGTCGGGTCGCGGCTCGGCAGGGTGGCGCGGCTCGGTTCAGGGCGCGCGGCTCGGCTCGGGGCGCGCAGCTCGGGTCGCGCGGCTCGGGTCACGGCGGGGACGGGCCGCCCGCTCTCCCTCGTGTGCTGCGGCGGGAACGGGCCGCCCGGGGCCTCTAGGTGGTGGGCACGGGTCGGCGAGGTCGGCACGGGGCCGGTTGGGGCCCTAGAGGGGCGAGCGCGGGGCCGATCGGGGCCTGAGCGGGGCTAGCGCGGGGCCAAACGGGGCCTTGACGGGGCTAGCGCGGGCCGACGGGGCCTGAGAGGGGCTAGCGCGGGGCCGACGGGGCCTGAAACGGGGCCAACGGGGCCTGAAACGGGGCTAGCGCGGGCCGACGGGGCCTGAGAGGGGCTAGCGCGGGGCCGACGGGGCCTGAAACGGGGCCGACGGGGCCTGAACGGGGCTAGCGCGGGCCGACGGGGCCTGAGAGGGGTAGCGCGGGGCCGACGGGGCCTGAAACGGGGCCAACGGGGCCTGAAATGGGGCTAGCGTGGGCCGACGGGGCCTGAGAGGGGCTAGCACGGGGCCGACGGGGCCTGAAACGGGGCTAGCGCGCGCCGACGGGGCCTGAGAGGGGCTAGCGCGGGGCCGACGGGGCCTGAAACGGGGCCAACGGGGCCTGAAACGGGGCTAGCGCGGGCCGACGGGGCCTGAGAGGGGCTAGCGCGGGGCCGACGGGGCCTGAAACGGGGCCAACGGGGCCTGAAACGGGGCTAGCGCGGGCCGACGGGGCCTGAGAGGGGCTAGCGCGGGGCCGACGGGGCCTGAAACGGGGCCGACGGGGCCTGAACGGGGCTAGCGCGGGGCCTGAACGGGGCCTTAAAGGGGCCGACGGGGCCTGAACGGGGCCGCTAGGGAGAGCGGGCGTGGGGCCGACGGGGCCTGAACGGGGCTAGCGCGGGGCCGTCAAGAGGGGCCTCTAGGGGCGTGACATACCGAGGCGCCCTAGGGCACAGGTAGGTAGGTAGGTAGGTAGTTACGTAGTGGTGGGCCCATAGAAAATTTCGGTCCTAGGAAGGACTTGCTCTATACCATGTTGGAATCATTGAACAGGAATGAATGAACTAGCAGTGAAATGAGTACAAGTACCTAACCCTAGAATTGTGTACCCCCTATAGGCTAACCCACTATAGCCTAAACTAACACAACATATATAATGTTTGACAGGGCGCTGGCGCAGGGCAGGGTACTGGCGCAGGGCAGGGCGCTGGCGCAGGGCAGGGCGCTAGCACAGGGCAGGGCGCAGGCGCTGGGCAGGGCGTCGGCGCGAGGCAAGGCGGTGTCGCAGGGCAGGGCGTGCGCGAGGCAGCGCGACGCAAGGTAGTGGGGTAACGCGGTAACCGCAGTCATAAGCTAAGTATGGTGGGCCCGGAAAAAAAAAAAACGGTTCTACGGACCTACTGCTCTGAAACCATGTCAAGATAGCAAACAGGGATGATTGCATTGAATGAAATGTGGGTACAAGTACTAACCCTAACTTCGGGTTGTACCCCATACGGGCTACCCCACTATAGCCAACATAGAACTAACACATATGGTATATAGTTTGACATCTGTGACTGTGCTTGTTGTGCTCGTGCGACATCGTTTTACAGGTACGTTAGTACTGCCGCCAGTGCCGCGATTTCCTCGGAATTTTCGCACAGCTGTTGCAGCTTTTCGTTCAGACGCTCCTGCATGAGACTCGTAACATTGATGTGCTCGGCCATGTCGAATGGCGTCGGCTCAGCTTAGTTATAGGCGCAGTCATGGCTGCACGTGTTAATGAGAGAACGCGAGGACAGCGGCTCCTAGGTGTGAGTCCCTTCGAGCAAAAATCAGAAGTTGATTTCTCTGGGTGCGGAGATGCGCGGTCTGTGTCAGTAGATCTGCACTGTGGATGCCCGATCGATCCTGGAGAGGGTTACATGCGCGTTTGCCTGGGGGGTTATGGGCGCACTGACCCGCTACTGAAACAAGCCCTTTTATCCCAATGGTCTAGTGGTTGGGATTCTGACATGGTATCAGAGCGGTCTCGGGTTCGATTCCCGGTGTATGCACATGTAGGCCGGTGCCGCTGTGCTCAGTCCTGGGCCTCCCAGTGTGGGGGGGTGTCAGTAGATCTGCACTGTGGATGCCCGATCGATCCTGGAGAGGGTTACAGGCGCGTTTGCCTGGGGGTTATGGGCGCACTGACCCGCTACTGAAACAAGCCCTTTTATCCCAATGGTCTAGTGGTTGGGATTCTGACAGTCCGAAAAGGAAGGTGGCTGTGAATACCAAGTGTTACAGGTGCAATGGAACGAGATAGCAAGGATTGCACTATGTGGGCAAAGATACAAAGTATGAGCGAAGGCGTGAGCAGTTACTTATGTGCGAAACATGCAACGGTTATGCGGTGCGTGCGAGCTAGCTAGTGCTAGGCTCGCATCGAGGTTCGGGCTAGTCCCGAAGCGTAGGCCGATTCGGCCGGGACAGTGGTGCATGGTTTGGTGAAACAGTGTGCGCGAAGTTGGCGAAACCCCGTTAGCATTAACGGGCGAACAACGGCTGCTGCTGTAGAAGATGTTGACGGTCGCGGAAAGGAATGTCGAGAAAATTCCTTACATTTAGTCTAGATATTCGTGTGCTTTGTGCACTCATACAATATTGAGCCCCATATTTTACAATTTGCATGTTTTTTCCCTTCGGGTTCTACCGTGCTTACTCCTAGCGCCACACAAGCTTGGTTTTCTCTCGGTCGGGAACCACTCCGCGCACATCCCATTCAACGTTTTCCATGGCCAGCCCACCGCACGCTGCCGTCTGCCGCCTCACGTCCACCACCCGTTTGAACCCCCACCGTCCGGCCAATCCCGCAACGCGTTCGTATCCAGGGCTCTCACTGCCCGCAGCCTCGTCGGTCGCCCCTCTCTCTTCCGTATCGGCCCTCCCCTCCTCCGCTCTCGCTCGCACTTCTTTCTCGCTATCCCCTCCGTTGTGCCCGTCGGTAACGTTCAATTCGAGTCTTAATGGCCTTGCGCCCGTTTCTGGAGATTTCAAAAGAAATCCCGGTCGGTCATTACGGAGGGTGCACGTGGCGAGAGCTGAGGGCGGCCGAGGCGCGGTGAGCGTAACGACGACGGTAGCGGATATTCAGGCGGAGATCGCGGAGCTCGAGGACGAGCTAGAAACGACGTTTGGGCGCGGTGAGGCAATGGCGGATGGGCGATGGGCGATGAATGAGGGAGACGTGATAAATATGCGGTCTGCATGGTAATGTAGGTCAATGTCTGTGCACAGGCCACGCGGAGCGCACTTCACATGCCCATCCCCGCCCCTTCCCGTCATCCATCCGCCCTCGCCGTCCCCCCTCTCCGTCCGTCGCCCCCTGCAGTGGAGGCGGCGTGGCGGCGCTACCACCGGCTGAGGGCGGCACTGGAGCGACTGGACGAGGCGGCAGCGAGGGAGAGGGGCAGGGCGGCGGGGCAGAGGGGAGGGCGTGCTACTGCCGCCGGTGCTAATAGCAGTGGCAGTGGCGACGGCGGTGGTGCTGTGCTGTCGACGCTAGAACGACTGGGCGTGGAGCGACAGCGAGTGCTGCATGCGCTGACACGTGCTGAGGCCCGCGCTGGCGTGCTGGAGCGACTCGTGCGCAGCCTAGCGCAGGTGCTTGCTCCCGTATGCACCCTGCACTTGGATGTGTTTCCACGTGCTCATTGCCTTCCTGCACGTGTCATCTCACACCAGTTAATGTGGCCTGCCTGGCCTCACAACGGTGTCCACCCCGTGTCTTCCCTCCCTGTCCTTGACATGTCTGGTTGGAGCCTGGGCGAGGGGTGCCAGCAAGGGGTGAGACTGGAGAGGAAAATCGGGAGTGGGCAACAGTTGTGAGACGAGGCGTGGGAAGAAGTTGCGTGGGAAGAGGGGGCGCACATGGCAGATCTCTTTCCTCCCCATTCCCCCGTTTCATCCTATCCTCCCATCCCTCCCTCACACGCGCAACAGGCCATTGCAATGCGCGAGCGCCGCCTTCTCGGCTCGGCATCAGTGACCCGCACCCCATCCACAGCAGCCCTGCAGCGGCCGAGGCTGCCCGCAGCACGGGGCAGCAGCAAGTGGAGTGCAGCAGCAAGGGGCCGCGGGCAGGGGAGTGAAGCGCAGCAGCGGCAGCAGCGAGCACAGGGGCGGCGGGAGAGGATCCTGGGGATGTACCTGGGGGAGGTGCAGGGGCTGCAGGAGGAGGTGCAGCGCAAGGTGGCTCTGCTGGAAGAGGTGCTGCTCGCACGCGAGGGGGAGGCGAGGAGGGATGAGCGCTTTGAGGCGCGTCCACGTGGGAGTGGCAGTGCAGGGAGGGAGGCGGCAGGGCAAGCGGTCGGGAGTGGTGAGCGGAGATGGAGTGATGCTGTGAGTGGAGCGAGGGAAGGTGGGCACGGGGATGGGGGAGAGAATAAGGGGCAGCAGAGCAAGGCAGACGGGCAGAATGGGGTTGATCAAGGCGGGTGGGGGAGCAGTGGGGAGGAAGGAACGGGTGAAGAAAGGGTTAAGTTGCAACAGGCAAGGCAGCTGCTGGTGCAGCTACAGGCACTCGAGAAGAGGTGCGGCTCCATTGTCCTGGCTCCCTTGCTGCCGTTTGTCCATCCGCAGTGTGCATGTGTCTTGGTGTGTGCATCGCGCACCTACACTCTGTCTCCCCTATCGCGCTTGCACTCTTTCACTATCGCAGTTGTGCCCTTGTCACTATTGCACTCGCACTCTTTTCCCCCCGCACTTTCCATGCCATTTTCACCCCTTTCTTGATGTGCCACTTCCTTTTGCTGTGTTTTGCAGCTTACATTCCAAACTTGATCGATGACAGAAACGTCCTGTAGCTGTTCTTTATTCCTGAGACAAGCTGTATCTTTTCCTGAGACCTGCATCATGGTTTGACTGAACTAAACATTCTGAACGTAGTCTCATTCCTGCATACCGTATGGCCCCGGATATAAGCACCGTCCTATTAAAGGCGCCGGCGCTTCTATCTGGAGCATGGCGCTTATGGCCGATACTCGATTATAAGCGCACCCCCTTTGAAGTCTAAACTTATTACCGTATAAGCACATCCCATTTTACATTCATTTTTTTTACATCCCTAAAACACTAAATATGTTTTGCTAAGCCTACCAAGATTGTAATGGCTCCAACAGTTCCAACATTTTTATGAATTTCTAACAAAGGCCACACACCTCGGAATTTGGCCTTTCTCATGTTGGGCTGAACGCCCTAGGATCTTTAGTAGAGTTAAAGTCTGAGTAAATGATGTAGTAGCGGAAGCGTTTGAATAAAGTCCTTGAACCACCTTGCGCTAGTATGTGAGGGCAAAGTAAGTTAATTAAAGCAAAGAGATACAGGAATATATATATGAGTACAGAGAATATGAAGAGACATAATTGTAACTGTTTTACTGTTGCGGTTCGATACAGTGCGACTCGGGCAACTGCTCAATGTCGAGTCAGTTGTGTGTCCTTGCTGTCGCGCTGCGTCAGGTCAAAGGTCGCTGACCTTTGACTTTCTCGTAACCTCCAGCGGTTACGTTAACCTCCGAGGGTTGACTCGCGGTGCTTCGATTTGAGCTGCTTCGCTTGTGTCTTGAGTTTCGACACGACAGAGGCGCTTAAGACTATTTGTTCCCAACACTCCCCTTCGCTTCTGGAGTGTCGCTAATGGTGACGTGGCTTTGTCCAGTCAGCAGCATGCAGTACTCGAACTTCTGTTTTCCGAGCTTCTTGGTCAAGTAGTCAGCTGCCATCTCAGACGTGGGACAGTAGGATAGTTTGAGTTTCCCTTTCTCGATCTTGTCTTTCACGAAGAAATATCGCAAGGCGATATGCTTCGTTCTGTTCGCGAATCCGCTCTTGTTGGCGATGCGAATCGCAGATTGGTTGTCGCAGAACAGAGTGAAGTTGGGTAACTCGGCTAACTTCGCTTCTTCCAGCAGCTCGCGAAGATAGAGTCCTTCCTTGGTGGCTGAGCAGAGTGCGATATATTCTGCTTCAGCTGAGGAGAGAGCGATTAGTTCCTGCTTGCTCGATTGCCAGGAGATAGGTCCGATAGGTTCGAGGCGGTAGATGTAGCCAGTGCGGGAGCGTCTGTTGTCTGAATCGCCGGCGTGATCGGCATCGACGTAGCCGATTAGTTTCGTCGGTGTAGTTTTACTCTTGTAGTATGTCAGGCCGATCGTCGAGGTGCTCACGAATTAGTGGAGAGCGCGGTCGAGTTCCGCCAGGTGTTCTGTTTCGGGCCTTTTGAGATAGGTAGCAAGTTGACTTGCGGAGTAGGACAGATCTGGGCGGCAGGTGACGGCTGCGAAGAGAAGGCAGCCCAGCTTCCTCTGGTAGTCGCGTATTCCGGCGGTTTTGAGTAGAGCGGGACCTCCTTTGTCGTTCCCTGCCGTGTAGCGGTATGGCGTGGAGATAGTGGTAGGTGTGAGCGAGAAGCGTTTGGCGATAGTGTCGGCATACTTTTCGGCGCTGAGATAGATCGCGTTCTCTTCTTCGCGGATGTTGAGTCAGAGGTACTGAGTGACGGTAGAGGAGACCGTGAGTGTAAGATCCCTCTGCAGCTCCCCTTCGAACCAGGTGGTGACGTCGTCGGTGGAGCCAATGTAGAGTAGGTCGTCGACGCAGACGATCAGCAGGATATAGTCGGCGTTTTTGGTGAGTCGATACATTCCTTGGTCGTCAGGTAGTTGGCGGAATCCGATGTGAAACTGAATGAACAGGAGAATGATCAACTGTAAAATGAAAACAGTACAAGTACCAACCCTAATTGGGTTGTACCCCTTATGTGCTACCCCACTACAGCCTACAACATGCATAAGCTATAGTAATCTGACACACCCCCATAGGCAAAGTGGGGGAGAACAAGGGGTCACAAGACCAGTCAAGCAAAGCAAAGCAAAGCTCAAGGTGGATCACAAAGTCACCACGCATTCCGAGCACAAGTTCAAAGGCCAGACGGCCAGTTCACATGCAAGATCATATATAGTGATATACAAGAGTCAAGCAAGCAAGAGCAAGAGTATATATAGGCGAAGGTACAAGCAAGGTCAAGAGGAGAGCAAGTGAGGCAAGACAGGCACAAGACCCAACTGCGTGCAACAACGCTGATGATCACAAGGCGCAAGTGCCTTGGTGAAGACATCAGCAGTGTTGGCCTCAGAGGCCACGTACGCAAGTCGCAACTGTCCACGCTGCTGTAGCTCACGAGCAAGAAAGTAGCGGAGAGCAATGTGCTTCGTTCTGTGCTCCAGTCGCTGCTCTCGACACAAGGCCAGCATGGCCTTGTTGTCTACGTACAGGACTGGAGGAGAACGAGGCTGCTCTCCAAGGTCGGTCAGCACGTAGGTGAGCCAGCGTAACTCCTGCGCAGCCATAGCCCCAGCGTAGATCTCAGCCTCACAACTGGAGCCGAGAACAGAAGACGAGCGGGTAGCCCGCCACGAGACAGAGCCGGAACCAAGGCTGAAGGTGTAACCCTGTGACGACCGCTGCGTAGCCTGGTCGTCAGCCCAAGAAGCGTCTGCGTGCCCAGTGAGGACCACTGGACTGCGCCCTCCAAGCACTAGCCCCATGCCCGACGTACTGCACAAGTAACGCAACACCCTCTTCGCTGCAGCCATGTGCTCTGGTCGGTGTCTCCCAGGAGCAACAAAGCGTGCGAGAATGCTAAGAGGGTATGCGAGGTCAGGTCGTGTGCAGGTCATCAGGTACATGAGGCAGCCAACAAGCTCTGCAAACGGACCACTCGACTCTACGGACTCATCCGAAGGCAGAGCTGAGAGCGAGTGGCGAGTAGGCAGAGGAGTGGCCTGAGGCGAGGAGTACGTGAAGCCGAAGCGCTGAAGGACCTGCTGCACCATGTGTGACTGAGTCAGGGTAATGGTGCGGCGTGCTCTGTCCCGGGTGATCTGCAAGCCAAGGTAGCTACGCAGTTCACCTAGGTCAGTGCACGTGTGTCTCTTCTGCAGCTCGGACTTCACATAGGCGAGTCCAACAGTGTCAGCTGTGGCAAAGACCAAGTCGTCGACGTACACGAGGATGTAGAACGGCGGCAGAGAGGTGTCGGTGCGCAGAAACAGCGACGGGTCGGCAGTAGAAGGAGCAAACCCAAGTGCCGCGAGCGTAGTCCTCAGTGTGTCGTGCCACTCACGTGGCGCCTGGCGGAGACCGTAGACTCGACGCCGGAGACTCCATTGGGTACCAGGAGGGAAAGACCCAGTGAAGCCAGGTGGGCGACGCAGCCAGATCTCCTCGTGCAGGCTGCCCTGCAAGAAAGCTGTGCTGAAGTCGAGAGAGTGCAGCTCGTAGTCGCGGTGAGCAGCAACGTGCAGCAGAACCCGAAGAGTGGTCATCTTCGGGGTGGGGGAGAAGGTCTGAAAGTAGTCAACCCCCTGCCGCTGACTGAAGCCACGAGCCACGTAACGCGCCTTGAAGACAGGCGGAGAACCCGGCGGCCGCTTCACCCTGAAAATCCACATGCCACTGACGATGTTCGCCCCAGGAGGGGGAACAGCGTCAACGTAGGTGCCTGTGGACTTCCAGGAAGCCATCTCTGCATCCATAGCTGCCTGCCACTGAGAGGAGTAGGGACCCTCTATCGCCTCCGCGTAAGAGCGCGGAGTCGGGATGTCTGGTGCATCCGGGTCTCCCTCAGGGGCTAGCAGTACAGACGCGAGACGAGGTGAAGCAGCGGCTAGACACTGGAACTCCTCCTGCCTGTCCTCAAGGACGTCCGTGCCAAGGGCACACTCACCCCCGACGGACGGAGGATAGGCGGACTCAGACTCAGTGACAAGACGAGCAGCGTAGTCTAGACGACAGCGCGCAGCAAAGTCGACAAGCTCAGTGACAAGGGCAGACGCAGCAGACGACTCGAAGGAAGGGTCAGTGACAGCAGTAGCAAGGAGACGCGTGACAGTAGGATTGGCAGCACGAAGAGAGTCCGACTCCGGGTCGGCAAGAGCAGGAAGAGAGGAAGCAGGAGGAGAAGGCAAAGGGGCACGCAGAGGAGCAGTGGACGGACGCAGTGACATCCGGTGCGTGCTAGGGACAGGAGGAGGACGCTGACGCGACCCGCGACCACTAGCGCGCTCAGTACGAACAGGCGACGCAGGACGAGACGCAGGCTCACGACGCTCAGTAAGACCTCCAGTCGGACCAGCGTAGGGAGAAGGAGCAGGCAAAGGGGAGGCAGGCTGTAGCTGTGGCTGTGACCGGACAGGCTGCGGACCCTCTAAGGGAGGAGGAGGAGGTGCAAGACCAAGAACCTGCTGCAGGAGCGGAACGAAGTACGGTCGGGGCCGCGCGGCGACGCCAGAAACAGCAGGAACAGCACCAGCAGGCCCGTCAGGAGCACCCACTCCAGCATCACCTCCAGCAGAACCACCAGAAGCTCTAGAACCTCCAGCAGCAGCACCAGGAGGACTGTCAGTCGGACCTCCAACCGCAGGCTCAGCGCCAACACCCTCAGCAGCACCAGCTCCAGGAGAGCTCTCAGACCCAGCAGCTCCAGCACCCACAGTACGAGCACCGCGAGGACGCGTGGCAGCAGTACCCTCTGCAGCCGAAGAACCACCAGCACCAGCAGCACGCCTCCAGCGCCGGGCAAACCACTCACGCAGCTCCTGTGAGGAGAGTGGCTCCCGGCGAGACGAAGCACCCCCAGGCACAGCACCCCCAGGCTCAGCACCCCCAGGAACAGCACCCCCAGGCTCAGCACCCCCAGGTACAGCACCCCCAAGCGCAGCACCCCAAGGAACAGCACCCCCAGGCTCAGCACCCTCACGCACAGCACCCCCAGGCTCGACACCTCCAGGCTCAGCACCCCCAGGCACAGCACCCCCAGGCTCAGCACCCCCAGACTCAGCACCCCCAGGCTCAGCTCCCGCAGCAGCACCAGAGTCGCCAGTGACCTCGACAGGCTCAACCGCGTCTACCTGGGACACACCTGAAGGGGCGGGACCCTGAGGGGGGAGGGGGACTACCGGGGGCGGACCTGGTACCAAGAAGAGCGGGGGTGGGGGGAGGGACGGAGTGCGGTAGGGGAAGAGGCGGTAGTAGGGTACCGACTCGTCGAACGTGACGTCCTGGGAGGACAGAACACGACGAGAGGTGGGGTGGTAAAACTGCCACCCAGGGGCGTCGGGGGGGAACCCCAGGAAGACGCAGGGAGAAGCACGAGGGGACAGCTTGTCCGCAGACAGGTCGCGAACAAACGCCCGAGATCCCCAGACCCGGAACGCCGACGCATCGCCAACCTTCTCCGTCCACAGCAGAGCTGGGGAGGTCTCCGGTCGAGAGACCCTGGGGTGGAGGTTGATCTGGTGCGCAGCGTACCTGACCGCAAACGGCCACAGAAAATGGGGAGCAGCCGCATGCATCATGGACGTACGAGCGACGTCCATGACCATGCCAATGCGGCGCTCAGCAATCCCATTCTGCTGTGGTGAGTCCGGAAGCGTGAAGGTCTGACGGATGCCTCGCACACGACAGTAGGCACTCAGGAGGGCAGAGGAGAACTCTCCGCCTCTGTCCGAGTGCAGACGCAAAACAGGGAAGTCAGAGCCAAAGCTCCTCTGAAGCTGGAGACGAGCTGCGCGGATCCAGTCGATCAACACCTCAGTGACCTCACCCTTGGTGCGCAAGGGGAAGACTGTGGTGTAACGCGAGTAGTCGTCAACCACCAGCAGGAAGTAGCGCTCCTGACCCTGGCCACGGACGCGGGCTGGGCCCCACACGTCCATGTGAAGCGTCTGCAACGGGGCCTCTGTCGGAGGAAACTGGGAGGAGTGAGGGGCAGCACGCTGGCGCCCCTCGACACAGGGGACACAGGCAGGGCCAGGGCCCGGAGGGAGGGGAGGGAGGGACCGGGGAAGACCAGACACAAGGACTCGCGAGGCCATGCCTCTGAGCCGAAGCAGAGAGGGGTGGCCAAGGCGGTGGTGCCGGAGGAGGGTCTCGTGAGACAGACGACGACACGAACAGGGGGCAGACTCAGGACCAGACCTGGACGCTGCAGCAAACACCTGACCAGACGAAGGGACCCTACCAGACGCAGTACCTGGAGGAGAAGCAGTGGTCAGTGTGTACAGGCTCGACCCTGGCCGACGTGTAAACGTAGCCAGGTGGCGACCTGTATCCGCCTCCGTGCAGTGGGTCACCCGCTGACGAGCAGGGGTGAACTGGTGGACACCCGCATCCTGAAGGTCAGCACCACTCACCAAGTTCGTCGAGAACGAGGGGAGGTAGAGACCAGTCAGGGTGCCAGAGGGGGCCGCCGGACACGGGAGGACAGTGGAGAAGCGAGACAGGACAGGCCCCCCAGAGGGGTCAGCCAGGGACACCGCAACAGGCCGACTCAGCGGCGTGAGAGTGGTGCGGTCCCTAAAGAAGGAGCGAGACGCTCCAGAGTCAAGGGTGAAGGTGTGAGAGGCCGAAGCCGACACAGTACCTGAGAGGGCGGACTCACCAGTACCTGAGAGCACAGACGCACTGGCACCTAGAGCAGCAGCCTCACTAGTACCTGACGCGGCAGTACCAATGCCCGGGTCGGGCGGGAAACACCGGTAACAGTCATCCTCATCACTACCAGTCACAGCATACATAGCAGAGAGAATAGCATCAAAGTCAAGATCATAAATAGCTACACCAGCCCTAGACAGCTCTCCCCAGCGGGGGATCTCAGCGGCCTCCGGAAACTGCTGACGCCAGGCGTCGGTCAGGCGGCCAAAGCAGCGACGGGCTGTGTGGGCGCCTCCACACCTCTCCCCTGCACGGTCACCAGTGCGAAGAACGTAGGGGCAGGGACCAAGCGCACCACCGCGCTGACGCTGCAAGTACCACTCACGGAGCTGCTGAGGGCCGGGGACGGTGCGAGAGCGCTGCTGCTGCTGCGGCTGCTGCTGCTGCTGCTGCTGCTGCTGCTGCTGGCGCTGACCACCCCCAGAGCTGCTCCGCTGGGACGAGCCACTCCGACCCCCGCCTCCACCGCCACCCCCGCCTCCACCGCCACCCCCGTCTCCACCGCCACCTCCCCCACCAGGACCGTCGCTCCCACCGCTCCCACCGCCTCCTCCGCTACCACCTCCGCCGCCACCTCCGCCTCCACCGCCGCCACTAGTACCTCCACTCCCGCCACCACCCCCACCGCCACCCCCACTTCCCCCTCCACCCCCACCGCCTCCTCCACCGCCCCCTCTAGCTCCACCCGCTCCCTTGCCCCCTTTGCCCTTGCCAGAGCGGCGTCTGCCGCTGGGGGCAGACGCCGCGCCGACCGACTCAAAACCAGCGAGGTCGGCCGCAGCGGCAGAGGCGACAGAGGGCAGCAGGGGGGAAGGACCACACCCCTCAAAGATGGGGGTGCGAGGGTCACCCCGAGAGGCCCCTACAGCGACAATACTCTTCTCAGCCGCTAGCAGGGACTCCTCAAGGAGGTCGACAGTGAGAGTGGTGGGACAGACAGAGAGAAACTGGTCCCTAACGACACGAAGGGACTCAGGGAGACGGGTGACGAGAAAGTAGAGAGTGATGTACATGGGAGGAGGGTTCGCAGCGCGGAACTCAGCAGGAAGGGCAGCACGGTAGCGGGTGTCACTAGCGCGGAGGTGGGTAACGAGGTCAGCAACAGTGGGAAAGGAAGCGAGGTCAGGGAAGAGAAACGGTAGCATGAGGCGGCTAAGGGTAGCGGAGGAAGGGGAGGAGTAGCGTGCAACTACAGCGTCGTACAAGGCCTGAGCGGTCTTGCACTGACTAAAGTGGGCACGCTCAGAGGAAGGGAGGTGGCGACGCACAGCAAGACGTGCAGCAGCATCGCGGGTCGCCCACTTGGAGCGAGCAGCAGAGTCAGCATCAGCAGGCGGGGCAGGGACAGCACCAGAGACAAAGTCAAAGAGAGAGACCTCATCTATCGCATCACACAGTAAGTACAGCTGCAGGTCTTCAATCCAGACGGCAAAGTCAATGGCCCTCCCCTCAGCGTCAAAAGTAAGAACATTGGGGGTGGCCATGGCAGCAGCTGAAAGTCTCACCGGGCTAGGAGAGTCGGGTAGGTCAGCAGCAGAGGAACACAGCGCAGGAACAGCAGCACGGCTCCTCAGGTGGCTCGGGCGGCTCGGGCTGCTGGGGCGGCTCGGGCGGCTCGGGCGGCTCGGGCGGCTCGGCTGCTGGGGCGGCTCGGGCGGCTCGGGCGGCTCGGGCGGCTCGGCTGCTGGGGCGGCTCGGCTGCTGGGGCGGCTCGGCAGCTAGGGCGGCTCGGCTGCTGGGAGATGCAGCTGCGGGGCCGTCAGGCGCAGCGGCGGGCCGACAGGTGCAGTGGCGGGGCCGTCAGGCGAAGCGGCGGGCCGCCGGGTGCAGGGGCGGGCCGTAGGGTGCAGCGGCGGGCCGGCAGGTGCAGCGGCGGGGCCGGCAGGTGTAGCGGCGGGCCGCTGGGTGCAGCAGCGGGCCGTAGGGTGCAGTGGCGGGCCGGCAGGTGCAGCAGCGGGGCCTTAGGGTGCAGCGGCGGGCCGTCAGGTGAGGCGGCGGGGCCGTCAGGTGAGGTGGCGGGCCAGCAGGCGAGGCGGCGGGCCGTCAGGTGAGGCGGCGGGGCCGTCAGGTGAGGTGGCGGGCCAGTAGGTGAGGCGGCGGGCCGCCAGGTGAGGCGGCGGGGCCGTCAGGTGAGGTGGTGGGCCAGCAGGCGAGGCGGCGGGCCGTCAGGTGATGCGGCGGGCCGGAAGGTGAGGCGGCGGGCCGTCAGCTGAGGCAGCGGGCCGTCAGGTGAGGCGGCGGGCTGGCAGGCACGGTGGCGAGGCCGTTAGGTGAGGCGGCCGGGCCGGCAGATGCGGCGGCGAGGCCGGTAGGGTGCAGCGGCGGGGCCGACAGAGGTGCAGCGGCGGGGCCGGCTGCAGCGACGAGGAGGCCGCGCGGCCGACGTGAGGGCGGCGCGGCGCGGCAGAGCCGAGAGGGCGGTGCGGCGCGGCCGTAAGGCCTGCGCGACGTGGGGCCCGGGCCGCGCGCGCGAAAAAAAAGGAGTCGCGCGCGCGACTCTCGGGGCGCCACAAGGGCAGCGCGACACGCACTAGGGGGGAGCGCGCCTCGGGGAGAATAGGGCGCGCTCCGGGCAGAAAAAAAATCGTGGGTGGGCCAAAAAAAAAACGGTCCTTAAGAGGGACCCGCTCTATACCATGTGAAACTGAATGAACAGGAGAATGATCAACTGTGAAATGAAAACAGTACAAGTACCAACCCTAATTGGGTTGTACCCCTTATGTGCTACCCCACTACAGCCTACAACATGCATAAGCTATAGTAATCTGACATCCGATGCGAGTGAGGCGAGTGTGTAGGTGCTGTTGCTACAGCCGCGGGGCTTGTTTGATACCGTAGAGCGATTTCAGTAGCTGGCAAACTTGGTTAGGTTCCCCGTGGGTACCGTGTGGGAGTTCGACGAAGATTTCGGCGTCGACGGGTGCGTAGAGGAACGCGTTGGCGACATCGATTTGTCGCAGTTTCTTCTTCTTCATAGCGGCGATTGCGAGAAGAATTCGGAGTGAGGTATGTCGGCTGACCGGGGCGAATGTCTCGGTGAAGTCCCGTCCGTGCTCCTGGTCGAATCCACGCACGACCCAGCCTGCTTTGAATTTCTCGATTGTACCGTCTGCCTTTGTTTTAATGCGGAAGACCCATTTCTCGGTGAGGATGGTCTTGTTCCTTGCCACGCTTATGGGAACGACTTTCCAGGTGTTGCGTTCCTCCAGCGCCTTTAACTCTCTGTCCATGGTTTCACGCCATTTCTCCCTGTGTTCCCCCCCTAGAGCCTGCTGAACTGTCGCAGGCTCTTTAGGAAGAGCATTGCCGTGGACTGCGGTGACGAGGCCGAGAATCTGTAGTCCAGTCTGTGAGTAGCGGGGGAGAGTTGTGTCCTCGGGATAAGCAGCTTCATCTCCCGCTTCTGGGTCGGGAATGAAATTCGGCCCTTTCTGTTCTGCTTCGTTGGTGTTGACTGTCGCAAATGTTACGTAACCGTTGTCGACGAAGTGGTAGAAGACTTTGGCGTTGGCGCTTTCGCGAGGATTTTCTTCGTCCATGGGGACGTTGACGGAGCAGAACGGTAGAGGTCCGGCTTCTTCTGATGCGTTGTCGACGTTCTGCTCGTCCCAGTCTGCTTCGTCCGCTGCTGAGGCGAAGGCTCGGTCACCACGAAAGCCACCTGTGGGGTCCTGATTTTCGTGCAAGTTGGCGAGGTACGTCTGAAGCGTGAGTCGTTCGTAGAAGATCACGTCACGTGCTGCTATTGTTTCCTTGGAGTGGACGTCGAAGATTTTCCACGCGTTGTAATTCTTTTCGATGCCGAGGTGTAGTCCCCATTGTGCGCGTTGTGAAAATCTTCCCACTCGTGCTTCTGGGGGTCGGTACTGTACCATGCACCCGAAAACTCGTAACATTTTTGTGCTGCCCTGTTTCCCTGTCCACAGCAGATGCGGTGATGCGTTGTTCGGAAGTGAGGACGAGGACATCAAGTTGTGCAGCATGACAGCGTGGTCCATTGCTGCAGGCCACTGGTGGTTGGGTAGCCGCATGCCACGTAGCAGTTTGCGCATGCTGTTCTGCAGAGTCCTGTTCATTCTTTCTGCTACACCTTGCTGCTGATGGGCGTAGGGAAGGGAGAGGAGCTGCTTGATTCCTCTTTCCGCCAGGTACTGCTTGAAGCGCTGAGAGGTGTATTCTCCTCCTCCGTCTGACTGGGAGCTTTTCAGCTGTGCTCCCGACTCTCTCTCTGCTACTGGTAGCCAGGCGGCGAACGCTGCGAGTGCCATGTCGCGGCTGCGTAGGTTTAGGTGCCAGACGTATCGAGTGGCGGCGTCGATGAAGGTTATCGTGTAATTGTAAGTAACTTGTCCTGGTTCTCGATTGAAGAGAATATCGATGTACACCTTCTCGAGTGGTGCGTACGCGGGTGCGCTCGGGTTGTGGTGAGGAGTAAACGGTCGATGTGGTAAGTCGGCTTCGGGGCAGGTGAGGCAAGTTCCTCGTGCCCGTTGAAGTTCTCTGTCGTCGGGTAGTAGTAATGAATCCTTGTCTAGGACTCCTGCTCTTATTGTATTATTTAACACGGTGTTGCTTGGATGTCCCATGCGTGCGTGCCAGATGTCTTCGGAGGCGCGGTGTCCGGGTGAGCGTTGATACGCATCGGAGTTGGAGTAGAAGCTGGCGACAAAGTTTGCGCTTCTGTGGACTTCTCGTTGAGTTGGGTTCAGCTGCTGTGCGAGTGTTGGTGGTGCTTCGTCAACGAGAACTGGTGTCGCTGACGATGGTTCTGCTACTGCCGATGATGTTTCTGCTGCTGCCGATGTTGTCTCTACTGCTTCTGCTGCTGCCGATGTTGTCTCTGCTGCTGCTGATGATGTTTCTTCTACTGCCGATGTTGTTTCTGCTGCTGCCGGATGTTGAATTGTTGCTAACGCGCGTGTTCGTTCTGCTTCAGGGATGGTATGCGAGTACCAGAAGCCTTCCGGGCTGAAGTCTGGATCAAGATCTGGAGGGTGCGTCCAGTCGGCGAAGTTCACGATGGCGTCGCTGTCTGCGGTGCCCAGGTTTGGGACGAAGTCAAAGACAAAGACGTTATTCATCAGAACCGCCTTTCCGATGTAGAGGCTGTCAGATTTATATGACATAGTTGTTGTAGGCTATAGTGGGGTAGCACATATGGGGTACAGGGTTTCTAGGGTTGCATTTGTACCCATCTTTCCTTAGTCATTTTTCATCCCTGTTCGTTTATTCTCACATGGTATAGAGCGGGTCCTTCTACGGACCGGTTTTTTTTTTTTTTTTTTGGGCCCACCGAAGCGCCCCCCCGAGGCGCGATCCTTTTTTTTAGCGACCCCTCGGGTCGCCATTTCCCCTGCGGCCCCGCCGCCTTCACTGACGCGGCCCCGCCGCCCTCTCTGTCGCGGCTCGGCCGCCTGCTCTCACGCGGCCCCGCCCCGGCTCCTTCGCGGCCCCGCCGCCTGCTCTCGCGCGGCCCCGCCCCGGCTTCTACGCGGCCCCGCCCCGGCTTTCACGCGGCCCCGCCGACGGCTTCGTCGCGGCCCCGCCCAGGCCCTTACGCGGCTCCGCCGCCTGCTCTCACGCGGCCCCGCCCCGGCTCCTTCGCGGCCCCGCCGCCTGCTCTCACGCGGCCCCGCCCCGGCTTCTACGCGGCCCCGCCCCGGCTTTCACGCGGCCCCGCCGACGGCTTCGTCGCGGCCCCGCCCAGGCCCTTACGCGGCCCCGCCGCCTGCCCCCGTCGCGGCCCGGTCTCCTCCTGACGGCTCCTGCCGTCCCCCCTTCGACCGGCCCCGCAACTGCATCTGTTGGCCCCGCCGCTGCACCTACCGGCCCCCCACCACCCACCCCCCCTTTTCCCGTCGCCTGTCGAGGCGACCTGAGGGGGCCGCTTGCGGGGTGGCCTCCCCTGCTTCTCCTCCTCCTTCATCTCCCACTGCAGCAGCCGAGCCGCTCACCTGCAGCAGCCGAGCCGCCCCACAGCCGAGCCGCCGGGTCGCTTAGCTGCTGAGCTGCAGTTGCTGCCGAGCCGCCCTGCCGCCGAGCCGCCGAGTCCCCGAGCTGCTGAGCTGCAGTTGCTGCTGAGCCGCCTTGCCGCCGAGCCGCCCGAGTCGCCCGAGCCGCCGAGCCGCCGAGCTGCCGAGCCGCTGAGTCGCCGAGCCTACTCTTCCCACCACTGGTGAGCTCTTGCCCTGCTAGCACACTGCGCGTCGCCTGCTTGCCTGCCTGCCTGCCTTTTGGCTTGCCTGGCTGCCTGCCTCCCTGCTGCTAGTCCTGCTCCTGCTTCTACTTGCGGAGCCAAATGCAGCCCCAGCGACGCCGGCGTGAGTCCCTCACGCCCCAGCAGCTGCGTGAGTGGTACGCTGGTTGGGGCTGTAGGGGTGGCGACGCTACTCCTACTACCACTCCTGCTGCTTCTACTCGTGGTGGCGGCCAGATGCAGCTCCCGCGACCCTCTCCCGTGTCTCTCACGCCTCGCCAGCTTCGTGAGTGGTACGCTCAGAGTGGAGGGTCTCTCAGTGCTGTTCGCTGCTCGTACGTGATTCGCACTGGTACTCGGACTGGTCAGCCTTGTGGGACACGTAGTCATACACCGTCCCGCTGCTTCGCCCGTCTGAGCGACGCCTGGCGTACCGTGTTTGGCGACGAGGCTGAGCTTCCCGACTGGGTGGAGTTGCTTAGGCAGAGGGTAGATATATATGCTCTTGAATATGATGCTATTCTCACTACCATGTATGCATTGCCTACTAGTACTGACCGTGCCGGTCACCTGTGCGTCCCGCCTGACCCAGGTATAGGACCTGCTGCTCTAGCTACTGGTGAGGCTGCTGCTCTGGGTGCTAGTGAGTCTCCTGCTCCAGGTACAGGTACGGCTGCTGCTCTAGGTGCTAGTGAGTCTGCTTCCTCAGGTGCGGGTGAGGCTGCGCTCTCAGGTACCGCGTTGGCTTCGGCCTCCCTCACCTTTACACTTGACTCTGGGGCTTCTCGCTCCTTCTTTCGGGACCGCACCACACTCACGCCGCTTGGTCGGCCGGTTGCAGTCTCCCTGGCTGACCCCTCTGGGGGTCCTGTCCTCGCTCACTTCTCCACTGTCCTCCCGTGTCCGGCTGCCCCCTCGGGCACCCTGTCTGGCCTGTACCTCCCCTCGTTCTCGACGAACTTGGTGAGTGGTGCAGACCTACAGGATGCGGGGGTTCACCAGTTCACTCCTGCGAGTCAGCGGGTGACCCACTGCACGGACGCACGCACAGGCCGGCACCTGGCCACGTTCTCGCGTCGGCCGGGGTCGAGCCTCTACACCCTGACCACTGAGTCTCCTCCTGTCCCCGCGTCCGGTCAGGTAGCAGCGTCGGGTCAGGTGTTTGCTGCTGCGTCCAGGTCTGGTCCTGAGTCTGCCCCCTGTACTTGTCGCCTCCTGTCTCACGAGACTCTCCTGTGGCACCACCGTCTTGGCCACCCCTCCTTGCCCCGTCTTCGGAGCATGGCTTCCCGTGTCCTTGTCTCTGGTCTTCCCCAGTCTCTCCCTCCTCTCCCCTCCGGGCCAGGACCTTCCTGTGTCCCTTGTGTCGAGGGTCGCCTCCGGGCTACTCCTCACTCCTCCCACTTCCCCCCGACAGAGGCTCCCCTGCAGACGCTTCACATGGATGTGTGGGGCCCAGCCCCCGTCCGTGGGCAGGGTTACGAGCGCTACTTCCTGTTGGTGGTTGACGACTACTCGCGTTACACCTCAGTCTTCCCCTTGCGCAGCAAGGGTGAGGTCACTGTGGTGCTGATCGACTGGATCCGCGAGGCTCGTCTCCAGCTCAGGAAGAGCTTCGGCTCGGACTTTCCTGTTCTGCGTCTGCACTCTGACAGAGGCGGAGAGTTCTCTTCCCGCCTTCTGCGAGACTACTGTCGTGCACGGGGGATCCGCCAGACCTTCACGCTTCCGGACTCACCACAGCAAAATGGGATTGCTGAGCGCCGCATTGGCATGGTCATGGATGTCGCTCGTACGTCCATGATGCATGCGGCTGCCCCCCATTTTCTGTGGCCGTTTGCGGTGAGGTACGCGGCGCATCAGCTCAACCTTCACCCCCGGGTCTCTCGGCCTGCGATGTCCCCAGTCTTGCTGTGGACTGGGAAGGTTGGCGATGCGTCTGTGTTCCGTGTCTGGGGATCTCGGGCGTTTGTCCGCGACTTGTCTGCGGATTTGCTGTCCCCTCGTGCTGCTCCCTGTGTCTTCCTTGGCTTCCCCACTGACGCCCCAGGGTGGCAGTTTTACCACCCCTCCTCTCGTCGTGTTCTGTCCTCCCAGGACGTCACTTTCGATGAGTCAGCCCCCTTCTACCGTCTCTTCCCCTACCGCACTCCTTCCCTCCCCCCTCCCCCGGACTTCCTTGTGCCGGTTCCCCCCCCGGTAGACCCCCTCCCCCCTCAGGTTCCTGCCCCCTCAGGTGTGTCCCAGGTAGACGCCGTTGACCCGGTCGAGGTTACTGGTGACTCTGGTGCTGCTGCGGGTGCTGAGCCTGGGGGTGCTGACTCTGGGGGTACTGTGCGCGGGGGTGCTGAGCCTGGGGGTGCTACTGCTGGGGGTGCTGGGCCTGAGGGTGCTACTGCGGTGGGTGCGGAGCCTGGGGGTGCTGAGCCGGGGGGTGCTGTGCCTGGAGGTACTGGGTCTGGGGGTGCTGGGTCGGGAGCTGCTGAGCCTGGGGGTGCTGAGCTGGGAGCTGCTGAGCCTGGGGGTGCTGCGTCTGGAGCTGCTGAACCTGGGGTTTCTCCTGCTGCTGCGTCTCGCCGGGAGCCCCTCTCTCCACAGGAGCTGCGCGAGTGGTACGCTCGCCGCTGCAGGCGTGCTGCTGAGTCTGGAGGTGCTGCTGGAGCTGGAGCTGGAGCTTCTTCGACCGTCGAGGGTGCGGGTGCTGCCGGTCCTGGAGCTGCTGGACCTGCGGGTCCTCCTGGAGCTGGAGGTGCTGAGGGCGTTGGTGCTGAGCCTAGTGCTGTTGGTCATGCCGCTGGAGGTGTGGGTGGCGCTGGTGCTGTCGCTGAGGGTGCTGGTGCTGTCCCTGCTGCGTCTGGAGCTGCTGAGCCTGGGGTTTCTCCTGCTGCTGCGTCTCGCCGGGAGCCCCTCTCTCCACAGGAGCTGCGCGAGTGGTACGCTCGCCGCTGGAGGCGTGCTGCTGAGTCTGGAGGTGCTGCTGGAGCTGGAGCTGGAGCTTCTTCGACCGTCGAGGGTGCGGGTGCTGCCGGTCCCGGAGCTGCTGGACCTGAGGGTCCTCCTGCAGCTGGAGGTGCTGAGGGCGTTGGTGCTGAGCCTACTGCTGTTGGTCCTGCCGCTGGAGGTGTGGGTGGCGCTGGTGCTGTCGCTGAGGGTGCTGGTGCTGTCCCTGCTGAGTCTGGAGCTGCCGCGCGGCCTCGGCCGTACTTCGTTCCGCTCCTACAGCAGGTTCTTGGTCTTTCTCCTTCGGTAGAGTGTCCACAGCCTGTCCAGTCGCAGTCACTGTTGGAGCCTTCCTCTCCTCTGCCTGCTCCCTCTCCTTACACTGGTCCTACTGGAGGTCTTGCTGAGCGTCGTGAGCCTGCGTCTCGTCCCGCGTCGCCTGTTCGTGCTGCTCGCGCTAGTGGTCGCGGTTCGCGTCAGCGTCCTCCTCCTGTCCCTGGCACGCACCGGATGTCTCTGCGTCCGTCCACTGCTCCTCTGCGTGCCCCTCTGCCTTCTCCTCCTGAGTCCTCTCTTCCTGCGCTTGCCGACCCTGAGTCAGACTCTCTTCGCGCTGCCAGTCCTACTGTCACGCGTCTGCTTGCTACTGTCGTCACTGACCCCTCTTTTGAGTCCACTGCTGCGTCTGCTCTAGTCGCTGAGCTCGTTGACTTTGCTGCTCGCTGTCGTCTCGACTACGCTGCTGGTCTTGTTGCTGAGTCTGCGTCTGTCTGTCCTCCGTCCGTCGGGGGTGAGTGTGCTCTTGGCACGGACGTCCTAGAGGACAGACAGGAGGAGTTACAGTGTCTAGCGGCTGCTTCACCTCATCTCGCGTCTGTACTACTTGCCCCTGAGGGAGACCCGGATGCATTAGACATCCCGACTCCGCGTTCTTACGCGGAGGCCGTAGAGGGTCCCTACTCCTCTCAGTGGCAGGCAGCTATGGATGCAGAGATGGCTTCCTGGAAGTCCACAGGCACCTCTGTGACGCAGTTCCCCCTCCTGGGGCGAACATCGTCAGTGGCATGTGGATCTTCAGGGTGAAGCGGCCGCCGGGCTCTCCACCTGTCTTCAAGGCGCGGTACGTTGCTCGTGGCTTCAGTCAGCGGCAGGGAGTTGACTACTTTCAGACCTTCTCTCCCACCCCGAAGATGACCACTCTTCGGGTGCTGCTGCACATAGCCGCTCAGCGCGACTACGAGCTTCACTCTCTTGACTTCAGCACTGCGTTCCTGCAGGGTAGCCTGCACGAGGAGATCTGGCTGCGCCGTCCACCTGGCTTCACTGGGACTTTCCCTCCTGGCACCCAGTGGAGCCTCAGACGGCCAGTCTACGGTCTCCGCCAGGCACCGCGTGAGTGGCACGACACACTGAGGACTACGCTTGCGGCTCTTGGGTTTGCTCCTTCTACTGCTGACCCGTCGCTGTTTCTGCGCACCGACACCTCGCTGCCGCCGTTCTACATCCTCGTGTACGTCGACGACTTGGTCTTTGCCACAGCGGACACTGCTGGACTCGCCTACGTGAAGTCCGAGCTGCTGAAGAGACACACGTGCACAGACCTGGGTGAACTGCGCAGCTACCTTGGCTTGCAGATCACTCGGGACAGAGCACGCCGCACCATTACCTTGACTCAGTCACACATGGTGCAGCAGGTCCTTCAGCGCTTCGGCTTCACGTACTCCTCGCCTCAGGCCACTCCTCTACCTACTCGCCACTCACTCTCAGCTCTGCCTTCGGATGAGTCCGTAGAGTCGAGTGGTCCGTATGCAGAGCTTGTTGGCTGCCTCATGTACCTGATGACCTGCACACGACCTGACCTTGCATACCCTCTGAGCATTCTTGCACGCTATGTTGCTCCTGGGAGACACAGACCGGAGCACATGGCTGCAGCGAAGAGGGTATTGCGCTACCTGTGCAGCACGTCGGGCATGGGGCTAGTGCTTGGAGGGCGGAGTCCTGTGGTCCTTACCGGCCACGCGGATGTGATAATAGGAAAACAGGAATGAATGAACTATGAATGAAAGCAGTACAAATATGAAACCCTAACTGGGTTGTACCCCCTATGGGATACCCCACTACAGCCTACACAGCAGTATAAGCTATAGATATGTTCTGACACACCCCCATAGGCAAAGTGGGGGAGAACAAGGGGTCACAAGACCAGTCAAGCAAGACAAAGCAAAGCTCAGGGTGGATCACAAAGTCACCACACAGTCCGAGCACAAGAGCAAGGCCAAAGGCCAGTTCACAAGCAAGAGTACAGACATATATATAAAGCTAGACAAGCAAGAGCAGGTATATATATATGTCACAGTACAAGTGAAGTCAAGAGGAGAGCAAGTGAGGCAAGACAGGCACAAGACCCAGCTGGGTGCAGAAGCGCTGATGGTCACAAGGCGCAAGTGCCTTGGTGAACACATCAGCAGTGTTGGCCTCAGAGGCCACGTACGCAAGTCGCAACTGACCACGCTGCTGCAGCTCACGAGCAAGGAAGTAGCGGAGAGCAATGTGCTTCGTTCTGTGCTCCAAGCGCTGCTCTCGACACAAGGCCAGCATAGCCTTGTTGTCTACGTACAGCACTGGAGGAGAACGAGGCGGCTCTCCAAGGTCAGTCAGCAGGTAGGTGAGCCAGCGAAGCTCCTGTGCAGCCATGGCCCCGGCGTAGATCTCAGCCTCACAACTGGAGCCGAGAACCGAAGACGAGCGAGTAGACCGCCACGAGACAGAGCCGGAACCAAGGCTGAAGGTGTAACCCTGTGACGACCGCTGCGTAGCCTGGTCGTCAGCCCAAGAAGCGTCCGCGTGGCCGGTAAGGACCACTGGACTCCGCCCTCCAAGCACTAGCCCCATGCCTGACGTACTGCACAGGTAGCGCAATACCCTCTTCGCTGCAGCCATGTGCTCCGGTCTGTGTCTCCCAGGAGCAACATAGCGTGCAAGAATGCTCAGAGGGTATGCAAGGTCAGGTCGTGTGCAGGTCATCAGGTACATGAGGCAGCCAACAAGCTCCGCATACGGACCACTCGACTCTACGGACTCATCCGAAGGCAGAGCTGAGAGTGAGTGGCGAGTAGGCAGAGGAGTGGCCTGAGGCGAGGAGTACGTGAAGCCGAAGCGCTGAAGGACCTGCTGCACCATGTGTGACTGAGTCAAGGTAATGGTGCGGCGTGCTCTGTCCCGAGTGATCTGCAAGCCAAGGTAGCTGCGCAGTTCACCCAGGTCTGTGCACGTGTGTCTCTTCAACAGCTCGGACTTCACGTAGGCGAGTCCAGCAGTGTCCGCTGTGGCAAAGACCAGGTCGTCGACGTACACGAGGATGTAGAACGGCGGCAGGGAAGTGTCGGTGCGAAGAAACAGCGACGGGTCAGCAGTAGAAGGAGCAAACCCAAGAGCCGCAAGCGTAGTCCTCAGTGTGTCGTGCCACTCACGCGGTGCCTGGCGAAGACCGTAGACTGGCCGTCGGAGGCTCCACTGGGTGCCAGGAGGGAAAGTCCCAGTGAAGCCAGGTGGACGGCGAAGCCAGATCTCCTCGTGCAGGCTACCCTGCAAGAACGCAGTGCTGAAGTCGAGAGAGTGAAGCTCGTAGTCGCGCTGAGCGGCTATGTGCAGCAGCACCCGAAGAGTAGTCATCTTCGGGGTGGGAGAGAAGGTCTGAAAGTAGTCAACTCCCTGCCGCTGACTGAAGCCACGAGCAACGTACCGTGCCTTGAAGACAGGTGGAGAGCCCGGCGGCCGCTTCACCCTGAAGATCCACATGCCACTGACGATGTTCGCCCCAGGAGGGGGAACCGCGTCAACGTAGGTGCCTGTGGACTTCCAGGAAGCCATCTCTGCATCCATAGCTGCCTGCCACTGAGAGGAGTAGGGACCCTCTACGGCCTCCGCGTAAGAACGCGGAGTCGGGATGTCTAGTGCATCCGGGTCTCCCTCAGGGGCAAGCAGTACAGACGCGAGATGAGGTGAAGCAGCCGCTAGACACTGTAACTCCTCCTGCCTGTCCTCTAGGACGTCCGTGCCAAGAGCACACTCACCCCCGACGGACGGAGGACAGACAGACGCAGACTCAGCAACAAGACTAGCAGCGTAGTCGAGACGACAGCGAGCAGCAAAGTCGACGAGCTCAGCGACTAGAGCAGACGCAGCAGTGGACTCAAAAGAGGGGTCAGTGACGACAGTAGCAAGCAGACGCGTGACAGTGGGACTGGCAGCACGAAGAGAGTCCGACTCAGGGTCCGCAAGCGCAGGAAGAGAGGACTCAGGAGGAGAAGGCAAAGGGGCACGCAGAGGAGCAGTGGACGGACGTAAAGACATCCGGTGCGTGCCAGGGACAGGAGGAGGACGCTGACGCGAACTGCGACCACTAGCGCGAGCAGCACGAACAGGCGACGCGGGACGAGACGCAGGCTCACGACGCTCAGCAAGACCTCCAGTAGGACCAGTGTAAGGAGAGGGAGCAGGCAGTGGAGAGGAAGGCTCCAGTAGGGGCTGCGACTGGACAGGCGGTGGACCCTCTACTGGAGGAGAAAGACCAAGAACCTGCTGAAGGAGCGGAACGAAGTACGGCCGAGGCCGCGCGGCAGCTCCAGACTCAGCAGGGACAGCACCAGCGCCACCCACACCTCCAGCGGCAGGACCAACAGCAGCAGGCTCAGCACGAACGCCCTCAGCAGCTCCAGCTCCAGGAGGACCTGCCGGGCCAGCAGCTCCGGGACCGGCTGCACCCGCACCCTCGACGGTCGAAGAAGCTCCAGCTCCAGCTCCAGCAGCACCTCCAGACTCAGCAGCACGCCTCCAGCGGCGAGCGTACCACTCGCGCAGCTCCTGTGGAGAGAGGGGCTCCCGGCGAGACGCAGCAGCAGGAGAAACCCCAGGCTCAGCAGCTCCAGACGCAGCACCCCCAGGCTCAGCAGCTCCCAGCTCAGCACCCCCAGGCTCAGCAGCTCCCGACCCTGCACCCCCAGACCCAGCACCTCCAGGCACAGCACCCCCCGGCTCAGCACCCCCAGGCTCCGCACCCTCCGCAGTAGCACCCTCAGGCCCAGCACCCCCAGCAGTAGCACCCCCAGGCTCAGCACCCCCGCGCACAGCACCCCCAGAGTCAGCACCCCCAGGCTCAGCACCCGCAGCAGCACCAGAGTCACCAGTAACCTCGACCGGGTCAACGGCGTCTACCTGGGACACACCTGAGGGGGCAGGAACCTGAGGGGGGAGGGGGTCTACCGGGGGGGGAACCGGCACAAGGAAGTCCGGGGGAGGGGGGAGGGAAGGAGTGCGGTAGGGGAAGAGACGGTAGAAGGGGACTGACTCGTCGAACGTGACGTCCTGGGAGGACAGAACACGACGAGAGGAGGGGTGGTAAAACTGCCACCCTGGGGCGTCAGTGGGGAAGCCAAGGAAGACACAGGGAGCAGCACGAGGGGACAGCTTGTCCGCAGACAAGTCGCGGACAAACGCCCGAGATCCCCAGACACGGAACACAGACGCATCACCAACCTTCCCCGTCCACAGCAAGGCTGGGGACATCGCTGGCCGAGAGACCCGGGGGTGAAGGTTGAGCTGATGCGCCGCGTACCTCACCGCAAACGGCCACAGAAAATGGGGGGCAGCCGCATGCATCATGGACGTACGAGCGACATCCATGACCATGCCAATGCGGCGCTCAGCAATCCCATTTTGCTGTGGTGAGTCCGGAAGCGTGAAGGTCTGGCGGATCCCCCGTGCACGACAGTAGTCTCGCAGAAGGCGAGAAGAGAACTCTCCGCCTCTGTCAGAGTGCAGACGCAGAACAGGAAAGTCCGAGCCGAAGCTCTTCCTGAGCTGGAGACGAGCCTCGCGGATCCAGTCGATCAGCACCTCAGTGACCGCACCCTTGCTGCGCAAGGGGAGGACTGTGGTGTAACGCGAGTAGTCGTCAACCACCAACAGGAAGTAGCGCTCGTAACCCTGCCCACGGACGGGGGCTGGGCCCCACACATCCATGTGAAGCGTCTGCAGGGGAGCCTCTGTCGGGGGGAAGTGGGAGGAGTGAGGAGTAGCCCGGAGGCGACCCTCGACACAGGGGACACAGGAAGGTCCTGGCCCGGAGGGGAGAGGAGGGAGAGACTGGGGAAGACCAGAGACAAGGACACGGGAAGCCATGCTCCGAAGACGGGGCAAGGAGGGGTGGCCAAGACGGTGGTGCCACAGGAGAGTCTCGTGAGACAGGAGGCGACAAGAACAGGGGGCAGACTCAGGACCTGACCGGGACGCAGCAGCAAGTACCTGACCCGACGCAGCCACCTGACCAGACGCAGGGACAGGAGGAGACTCAACGGTCAGGGTGTAGAGACTCGACCCCGGCCGACGTGAGAACGTGGCCAGGTGTCGGCCTGTGCGAGCCTCCGTGCAGTGGGTCACCCTCTGACGCGCAGGAGTGAACTGGTGAACACCCCCATCCTGCAGGTCCGCTCCACTCACCAAGTTTGTAGAGAACGAGGGAAGGTACAGACCCGACAGGGTGCCCGAAGGGGCAGCCGGACACGGGAGGACAGTGGAGAAGTGAGACAGGACAGGACCCCCAGAGGGGTCAGCAAGGGAGACCGCAACCGGCCTGGCGAGCGGCGAAAGGGTAGTGCGGTCTCGAAAGAAGGAGCGAGAAGCTCCGGAGTCAAGTGTGAAAGTGAGGGAGGACGAGGACGACTCAGTACCTGAGAGCGCAGTCTCACCAGTACCTGAGAGCGCAGACGCACTGGCACCTAGAGCAGCAGCCTCACAAGCACCTAGCGCAGCAGTACCAATGCCCGGGTCGGGCTGAAAACACCGGTAACCCTCATTCTCCTCACTATAATCCACAACATACATAGCAGTAAGGATAGCATCAAAATCAAGATCAAAGATCGCTACACCAGCCCTGAGAAGCTCATCCCAGCGAGGGATCTCACTAGCCCCAGGGAACTGCTGACGCCAAGCGTCCGTCAGGCGGCCAAAGCAGCGCTGGGTGGCGTGGGCACCCCCACACTGCTCACCCGCGCGGTCGCCGGAACGAAGAACGTAGGTGCAGGGACCAGTACCCCCACCCCTCTGACGCCCAGCGTACCACTCACGAAGCTGCTGAGGCGAAGGGATGTCCCGCGAGCGCTGCTGCTGCTGCTGCCGGTGCGAGCGCTGGCCACCACCACCGCCGCTACGCTGCTGGGTACCACCCCGACCAGCTCCACCTCCTCCACCACTACTGCCTCCTCCGCTGCCGCCTCCACTGCCTCCACCTCCGCCGCCTCCACCTCCGCCGCTGCCTCCACCACCACCGCTGGCACCACCACCACCGTCTCCGCCGCTGCTGCCGCCACCACCACCACCACCCCCGCCACTAGCCCCGCCGCCACCCCCACTCCCTCCGCCGCCACCGCCGCCACCGCCACCGCCCCCTCCAGCTCCACCCGCGCCCTTGCCCCCTTTGCCCTTGCTGGAGCGACGTCTCCCACTAGGGGCAGACGCCGCGCCGACCGACTCAAGACCAAGCAGGTCGGCAGCAGCAGCAGAGGCAACAGAGGGCAGCAAGGGGGAAGGAGAGCACCCCTCAAAGATGGGGGTGCGAGGGTCACCACGAGAAGCACCTACAGCGACTATGCTCTTCTCCGCTGCAAGGAGGGCCTTCTCGAGGAGGTCGACGGTGAGAGTGGTGGGACAGACTGCGAGAAAGTGGTCCCTGACGACGCGAAGGGAGTCAGGGAGGCGTGCGACTACGTAGTAGAGAGCGATGTACATGGGGGGGGGGTTCTTAGCGCAGAACTCAGCAGGAAGGGCGGCGCGGTAGCGAGTGTCACTAGTGCGGAGGTGAGTAATGAGGTCAGCGACAGTGGGAAAGGCAGAGAGGTCAGGAAAGAGGTAGGGAAGCATGAGACGGCTCAGTGCAGCAGTGGCAGGGGAGGAGTAGCGCGCAACTACAGCGTCGTACAAGGTCTGAGCACTCTTGTACTGACTAAAGTGCGCACGCTCAGAGGTAGGGAGGTGGCGACGCACAGCAAGACGTGCAGCAGCATCGCGGGTGGCCCACTTAGAGCGGACAGCGGGATCAGCATCAGCAGCAGGGGCAGGAGAGGCGCCAGAGGTGAGGTCAAAGAGAGAAAGGTCGTCAGCCCTGTCGCACTGTAAGAACAGCTGCAGGTCGTCTAACCAGACCTCAAAATCAATGGCGCGACCCTCAGCGTCAAAAGCTAGGACACTAGGGGTAGCCATGGTGACGACAGCGACGCAGTGCAAGCAGTAGGGAAAGAGCTCGCAGTGTCAGTGGGACAGTGCTCACCAGGCAGGGCAGGTCGTGCAGTCAGCAGAAAGGCGGCTCAGCGACCGGGCGGCTCGGGTGCACAGCTGCTCGGCTCCCGGGCGGCTCGGCGGCTGGGCGGCTCGGGCGCAGGGCGGCTCGGCTCCCGGGCGGCTCGGCAGCTGGGCAGCTCGGGTGCAGGGCGGCTCGGCTGCTGGGCGGCTCGGGTGCAGGGCGGCTCGGCTCCCGGGCGGCTCGGCGGCAGGGCGGCTCGGGTCCCGGGCGGCTCGGCTGCTGGGGCGGCTCGGGCGGGAGATGCAGCGTCGGGCCGTAGAGTGCAGCGGCGGGGCCGTCGGCAGCAGAGGCGGGGCCGCGTCAGAGGAGGCGGCGTGGCCGCGTCAGGGGAGGCGGCGGGGCCGCGTGAATGGAGGCGGCGGGGCCGCGTCAGGGGAGGCGGCGGAGCCGCGTCAGGGGAGACGGCGGGGCCGCGTCAAGGGAGGCGGCGGGGCCGCGTCAAGGGAGGCGGCAGGGCCGCGTCAGGGGAGGCGGCGGGGCCGCGTCAGGGGAGGCGGCGGGGCCGCGTCAGGGGAGGCGGCGAGGCCGCGTCAAGGGAGGCGGCTGGGCCGCGTCAGAGGAGGCGGCAAAGCCGCGTCAGAGGAGGCGGCGGGGCCGCGAGTGAAAAGGCGACCCGAGGGGTCGCTAAAAAAAAAGGGCGCGCCTCGGGGCGCGCGTCGGTGGGCCCAGACAACGGTCCTAAGGTAGGACCCGCTCTATACCATGTGATAATAGGAAAACAGGAATGAATGAACTATGAATGAAAGCAGTACAAATATGAAACCCTAACTGGGTTGTACCCCCTATGGGATACCCCACTACAGCCTACACAGCAGTATAAGCTATAGATATGTTCTGACAGCGGACGCTTCTTGGGCTGACGACCAGGCTACGCAGCGGTCGTCACAGGGTTACACCTTCAGCCTTGGTTCCGGCTCTGTCTCGTGGCGGTCTACTCGCTCGTCTTCGGTTCTCGGCTCCAGTTGTGAGGCTGAGATCTACGCCGGGGCCATGGCTGCACAGGAGCTTCGCTGGCTCATCTACCTGCTGACTGACCTTGGAGAGCCGCCTCGTTCTCCTCCAGTGCTGTACGTAGACAACAAGGCCATGCTGGCCTTGTGTCGAGAGCAGCGCTTGGAGCACAGAACGAAGCACATTGCTCTCCGCTACTTCCTTGCTCGTGAGCTGCAGCAGCGTGGTCAGTTGCGACTTGCGTACGTGGCCTCTGAGGCCAACACTGCTGATGTGTTCACCAAGGCACTCGCGCCTTGTGACCATCAGCGCTTTTGCACCCAGCTGGGTCTTGTGCCTGTCTTGCCTCACTTGCTCTCCTCTTGACTTCACTTGTACTGAGACATATATATATGCCTGCTCCTGTTTGTCTAGTTTTATATATATGTCTGTACTCCTGCATGTGAACTGGCCTCTGGCCCTACTCTTGTGCTCGGACTGTGTGGTGACTTTGTGATCCACCCTGAGCTTGCTTTGCTTTGCTTGACTGGTCTTGTGACCCCTTGTTCTCCCCCACTTTGCCTATGGGGGTGTGTCAGATTTATATGACATAGTTGTTGTAGGCTATAGTGGGGTAGCACATATGGGGTACAGGGTTTCTAGGGTTGCATTTGTACCCATCTTTCCTTAGTCATTTTTCATCCCTGTTCGTTTATTCTCACAGAGGCCGCCCTTCCCGTGGTACAGTTTGAACTCCTGGGTGGTGCTGTCGGCTTCCAGGTGTATGCCTTTCGCCATCAGCTGACTGACGCTCAGTAAGTTGTAGCCGAGTCCCTCTGCTATTAGGACTTCCGACATTTGTAGTATGACGTTCGTCTCCCGTGACTGAAGCTGTACTATGCCTTGTCGTCTTGTTCGCAGGTTCTGATTATTGGCGACGGTGATGACGACTTCTCGTTGAAGTCGGTGCTCGCGTTGAACGAAACGTCCTGAGGAGCACATGTGTTGTCCGCAGTGTCAAAAGTTAGAAGAAGAAAGAGGAATGAACTAGCAGAAATGGGGACACAAATAGCAAACCCTAGAAGGGTTGTACTCGCTATAGAGCACCCCACTACAGGCTAGAACATAAGAATAATATTCTGACACGCAGCAACTGTCCAAGAACCAAGTGTCTCTTCCAGATGGCTCGCTGCGATGGCGGCGTATGTCGGGTTCGGCTGAAGTGACTCGCGGCGAGGTGTGGTTTCGTCAAGTCGTTCTTCTGATGAGTAGTGCGGCGGTGATTCGGTGATGCAGGAATCTGTTGTCTTTGCCATGCAGTTGACGATGTTTCTTGCTCCTTGTGCAGGTTGTCCTGTTGGAGTCGTTGAGGTTTGAATCTTTGTCGTGGGAGTTGCTTGCGTTGAAGTGACTTGGGAGCTTGAAGGCCGAAGTTATCGCTGTGGTGTTGTCGATTGCTGGCGATACGGGCAGTGCGTACGAGGATGCCCTGAAGTCTTGCAGATATGGCAAAACTGAGGTACTGGCTTCAATTGTTGTTGCTGCCGATTGTTGTTGTAGCGTCGCTGGGTGTGAAACGCGAACTCTGGTACTGACGTTTTCTTCTTATGTCGTTCTTCTTGCAGGTCCATATCCTGCTGTTCAGCATGGATTTCGGTGCAGAGTGCTGCTTCGGAGATTCTCCCGTGTGCCCGTAATATGGCGCGAGTGGAGCGCCAGTGAGGGCCAAGACCACCGATGACAACCGTGACAAAGGCGTCTTCTGAAATCGATCCTCCACATCGAAGAAGCTTGTCGCGCAGTTCGCGGCAGCGACTGATATATGCCATGCCCTTCTCGCTTGGTTTCATTTCGATTGTTGTCAGCTGCGCCATTAACCGGCTTTGGTTTACGCTCTCTGTTGCTTGATACAGGTTCTTCAAGTGGTTGTACGCGAGCTCCGCGGAGTTACCGTAACCTCGGTAAGTCCTTATGTTCTGCTGTTGAGTCGGGGTGATGTTCCTCAGTAGTATTGTGTACGCCATCATCGATTGATAGGTGTACTGCTGCTTCTCATACTGCGTGCCGTTTGTTGGATATGGCAGAGACCCGTCGATGAAGCCAAGGATCTGCGCTCCTTCCATCATCAGCTCGAATTCGAACGACCAGATAAAGAAATCCTTCCCATCGAAAGGTTTTGTCGTTTGTAGTTTTAGAACATGCGCGAATTGCGACTGAACTTGTAGTGCGTCCAGTGCTCTTTCTTGTCCCGGTGCTGGTTGTGGTTGCAGCATGAAGCTGACGGAGCCGCGCTGGGGCTCGTACGGAGCGAAGGTAGGTTGTTGATGTTGATTCCCGCGTGCGTAGGATGAGCCATCGAGACTCATGGGCGTCACGTTGTTGTTGTTGCTGTTGTTTGATTGCGCAGGTACTCCTTGCTGATGCTGCTCGTAGAAGGACATGAAGGAGAAGAATTTCTCCATCATACTTGGATGGAAGCCCGCGCCTTGGTTTGCGGGTGTTTCCGTAGACCCAGCTGCTGGTCTAATTGTTGTCCCTTCCTCTGTCAGTAGGCCAGAGGCAGGAGGTGGAGCAGAGGTAGTACCGGGAGAGCCGTTGGAGGAGCTCCTCTCCTTTCTAGCAGACATGTCTTCTTGATGTATTAAGTGTTGAAGAGAAATTTTTAACTCTAACCAGCTCTGATACCATGTTGGGCTGAACGCCCTAGGATATTTAGTAGAGTTAAAGTCTGAGTAAATGATATAGTAGTGGAAGCGTTTGAATAAAGTCCTTGAACCACCTTGCGCTAGTATGTGAGGGCAAAGTAAGTTAATTAAAGCAAAGAGATACAGGAATATATATATGAGTACAGAGAATATGAAGAGACATAATTGTAACTGTTTTACTGTTGCGGTTCGATACAGTGCGACTCGGGCAACTGCTCAATGTCGAGTCAGTTGTGTGTCCTTGCTGTCGCGCTGCGTCAGGTCAAAGGTCGCTGACCTTCGACTTTCTCGTAACCTCCAGCGGTTACGTTAACCTCCGAGGGTTGACTCGCGGTGCTTCAATTTAAGCTGCTTCGCTTGTGTCTTGAGTTTCGACACGACAGAGGCGCTTAAGACTATTTGTTCCCAACATCTCAGAGTATCGCGGAATGATGCATTAGGTCAAAGGGGAGGGGGTACAAGTGAAATTATGCATTAGGATGCAACTCTCTATAGGCTAAATAACTACATAACATAACTTTGACACACCTGTCAAAATAGTAGGCTGAAACTAGAAACAGGAAAGAGGGGTTTTCACTAGCAGGCAGTGAGTACATATAGCAAACCCTAATTCGGGCTGTACTCACTATAGAGTACCCCACTGCATGCTAGACAAACATCACATTCTGACACACCCCCATAGTCAAAGTGGGATATAATCAGCACAACAAGCAGGCAGAGCAATAGTTCACAATGATAAGCAAAGCTATCACAGAGGGCAAGTGAGGAGGAGGAGAAACTGTGGGGGCGAGAAGATGGGAGGCGACGGCAGAAGCTGCAGACACACGGGCAATAGGAGTGCGCAGCACTGTGGCTACCAGGCGCAGAGCCCCGGACTATACGCCCACACTGTGGCTACCAGGTGCAGAGCCCCGGACTACACGGCGATAGGCGCAGCGGGCTCTCTGGGCTACCAGGCTAAACCCCTGACTACAGGTGCTGCGGACTACAAGAAGGCTGCCTCCACTCAACTTTCCCCAGCTGTCCTACACCCCTTTCACACACCCTCTGCTGTACCCCTAGCACTCCTCACACGCCACCCCCCTCGTACCACTCCGACGGCTCCAACACTTCCACCCCCGTCAGCGTCAGCTGCAGCAGTGGGAGACGGAGGAGGAGGAGGAGCAGGGGACGGCGCACACACCCGTCACCCCCATACTCACCACCCCCACACTCTCCACCCCCAAACCCTAACAGAGGCAGGAGCGGGGTGGCGGTGCGCGGGCAGCAGCTCAGGGGATGGGTGCGACTCCCCAGGGCGCTACGACGGGGCAGCGGGGGGGGCGCGCGCAGCTCCCTAGGGCGCCGCGACGGGGCAGCGGGGGTCGCGCGCGGTTTTCTAGGGCGCCGCGATGGGCGGCGTCGCGACGGGGCAGCGGGGGCGACGCGCAGGCCTGCGGGGCGACGCGACGGGCTCCCAGGGGGCGACGCGACCGTCGACGGGGGGCGACGCGTGGGTCGACGGGGCAGAAAACCGCCGCGCGCTCGCCGCGCGCCCCGAGCGTGCGGCACGCAGAAAACGTCGCGCGCGCGAGGCGCGCAATAGGCAGAACAGCAGCGGAAGCTAACGGTGGGCCCATCCATAGGATCGACCCGGGAGGGTCGACCTGCTCTGATAGCATGTCAAAATAGTAGGCATAAACTAGAAACAGGAAAGAGGGGTTTTCACTAGCAGGCAATTGAGTACATATAGCAAACCCTAATTCGAGCTGTACTCGCTATGGAGTACCCCACTGCAGGCTAGACAAACATCACATTCTGACAACACCCCCACAGCCTAAGTGAGGGGCATCAAAACGAGCAAGACTAGCAAGTGGTCACAAGACCAGTCAAGAGAAGAAACACAATAAGCTCAGGGTGGATCACAATGTCACCAAACAGTCCAAGCACAAGCATCGGCCACAAGGCCAGTTCAAGAGTTCACAAGTATATATAATTGCAAGTACAAGCAACAATCAAGGGCATGCCTCAAGAAGGCCTAACTGCAGACAGAACCTGTGGCGGTCACGAGGCGGAAGTGCCTTGGTGAAGATGTTTGGTTGGCCACTAATGCCACAAAGTCCAAGCGTGCCTGACCGCGTCGCTGCAAATCTCGCATGAGAAAATACCTAACAACGATGTGCTTCACTCTGCTCTCCGGTCGAGGCTCTCGACACAGGAGAATCATGGCCTTGTTGTCAGCGAACAAGGTCGGTGCAGAGCGAGGCCGCTCACCAAGGTCGGTGAGCAAGAAAGTGAACCAGCGAAGCTCCTGCGCAGCCATGGCACCGGCGTAGATCTCAGGCTCAGCACTGGAGGTAGCCACAGACGACGACCGAGTAGACCGCCACGACACAGCTCCAGCACCCAAACTGAAGCAGTACCCCTGAGTCGAGCGCTGAGTCTCTACGTCATCGGCGTAGGAAGAGTCGCAGTGACCGGTCAGCACAATTGGCTCTGTCCCTCCAAGGACAAGCCCCATGCTTGATGTAGTCGCCACGTACTTCGCCACCCTCACAGCAGCCGACCAGTGAACAGGACGGTGTCTCCCAGTCACAACAAAGCGAGAGAGAATGCTGAGGGGAAATGCGAGGTCCGTTCGAGTACAAGTCATCAGGTACATGAGGCAGCCCACTTGCTCTGCGTAGGGACCACTAGACTCAAAGGGCTCGTCGGAAAAAGGGCCAGTGAGTCGGTGGTCAACGGCAAAAGGAGTGGGCTGTGTGGTGGAGAACTGAAACCCGAACCGCCGAAGGACCTGCTGCACCATGTGTGACTACATCAGTGTGATGGTGCGAGCGGCTCTGTCTCTGGTCATCTACAGACCAAGGTAGCCCTGCAGTTCACCGAGGTCAGTGCACGTGTGTATCTTCTGCAGTTCGGAGTTCACCTCAGCCCGAGCTGCCCTGTTTGCTGTAGCATAGACCAAGTCGTCGACATATACAAGTATAAATAAAGGAGTGGGGCCAGCGCGAACAAACAGCAACGGGTTGGTAGTAGATGGACGAAACCCAAGGTCACAAAGCGTGGACCGAAGAGTGTCGTGCTACTCGCGGGGCGACTGGCGAAGACCGTAGACTGGTCGCCTCAGGCTCCACTAGATCCCATGTGGGAAGGTGTCAGTGAAGCGAGGAGGACGCCACAGCCGTATCTCCTTGTGTAGGCGGCCCTAGAGAAACGCAGTTGAGAAGTCGCGGGAGTGCAGCTCGTAGTCACGCTGTGCTGCTACGTGCAGTAACACCCAAAGAGTAGTCATCTTCGGGGTCAAGACGAAGGTCTAGAAGAAGTCAGCCCCCTCACGCTGACTGAAACCCCTAGCCACGTAGCGCGCATTGAACACAGGCGGTGATCCAGGCGGCCGCTTCACCTTGCCCACTCTCCTGACACTGCCTCACGGTACGTGCGAAGGGTTGGTATGTCAAGGGCGTCGGGGTCTCCCTCAAGGGATACCAGCATGGCACAAAGTGAGGGAGAAGCGGCTGCCAAGAACTCAAGCTCAGTATGCCTGTCCTCTAGGACGTCACAGCCAAGGGCACGCTCACCCCCGACAGAAAGTGGATGGAAAGGTGGAGCTGGCACCACACGCGTGGCGTAGTCAAGGCGGCTGGTGGCAGCAAACTCAGCGACAGCGGCAGTGAGAGCTGAGACAGACGCCTGAGAGAAACGAGAGTCGGTGGCAAGAGTGGCGAGAACACGGGAGACAACAGGGCGAGCATCACGGTAGTAGTTTAGAGATAGGGGTGAGGGATATAGGAAGAGATTACGAAGGAGGAGACACGAGAACGAAAACAACAATGGAGAATGACGACGAGAAGAACAAAAGAGGGCAGTGCGGAGGTCGGTAACGGGGGAAGAGAGACGAGCACGCGGAGGACAGGGACGGATACGGTAGTGTGGGACAACAGGAGGAGAAGACGAGGACCAAGGAGAAGACCAGACAGCAGGAGGAGGGAAGACCAAGGGCCCAGAAGCCACTCACGGGCGGAAACAACTGCCGCTCCAGAGGGAGCTGCTGCGGCTGCCGCCGCCGCTGCTGCTGCTACTACCACTCCTGCTGCGGCTACTCCTGCTGCTCCACCAGGTCCAACTGCCGCACCTCCTACCTCTCCCTCTGCAACTGCTCCTGCTCCTCACGTGCACGCCTGCGGGCTCCCTGGAGATGCGTGTCGTGGCGGTGGGGAGACTGAGCGGGCACCGCAAAACTAGTGTCTCCAACTCCAGTCCCCTTAGAACTAGCACCCCCAGTACCAGTGTCTCCAGAGGTAGCACCACCAGTGTAAGTGCCTCCAGCTCCAGCACCCCTGAACTAGCACCTCCAGTGCCAGCACCTCCTGCTCTAGCACCCCCGGAACTAGCACCTCCAGTGCCAGCACCTCCAGCTCCAGCACCTCCAGCTCTAGCACCCCCAGAACTAGCACCACCAGTGCCAGCACCTCCAGCTCCAGCACCCCCTGAACTAGCACCTCTAGCTCCAACACCCCACGAACGAGCACCCCCAGACCGAGCACCTCCAGTGTCAGCACCTCCAGCTCCAACACCCCTAGAGTCCATAGTAACCTGTCCCGGAAGTGCTGAAGGCTACTGAGGGGACTGGAGGAGGACTGCGGAGAGGGAGACGCTACCTGATGCGCGACCGAGCGGAGAGGGGTAGCGTGAGACACACCTGACGGGGCAGGACCAGGGGGGGGCGGGGGTACCGGAGGAGCGGGAGCAGGAGGAGGAGAGGGTGCAAGGAAAAGAGGAGGAGGGGGGACCGGGAGTCCTCGACAGGGGTACCGGGTGTAGTAGGACACTGATTCGTCAAACTGGACGTCACTGGAGTCTAGGAACTGGTGGAGGGGCGGGTGGTAAAAGGCGTGGTCGGGAGAGTCCACCGGGAAACCAAGGAAGACACAGGGGATGGCGCGAGCCGAGAGCTTGTCCACAGAGGTGTCGTGGACAAGCGCAAGGCAGCCCCACACACGAAAGGCCAACCCAACACCAGGGGACCCGGTCCAAAGACTGGCCAATGAAGCCTCTGGCCGCGAGACACGTGGCTGGAGGTTCAGCTGGTGGGCGGCGTAGGGAACCGCGTAGGGCCATTAAAAATGGAGCGCACAGACATGGATCATGGACGTGTGGGCGATGTCCATGACCAAGCCAATGCGGCGCTCAGCAACCCCATTCTGCTGTGGAGACTCCGGAAGCGTCCAGGGCTGTGAGATGCCCTATTCCCCACAGAATCCGCGAAGAATGCCGGAGCAAAACTCTCCCCCACGGTCGGAGTGGAGACAGGAGACACGATGACCACGAGTGCCCTCAGTGGCCAGAAGCCACCGGATCAGCGCAGAAGTCACCTCGGACTTCTTCGCGAAAGGAAACACCGTGGTGTACCTAGAGTAGTCGTTGATGACCACTAGAAAGTAGCGCTCCCTCTGCGGTCCCTGCATAGGGGCAGGGCCCCAGACGTCCAAGTGGAGAGTCTGGAAGAGAGCAGTGGCCGGACGGAGGGAGGAGTGCGGAGTGGTGCGCAGGCAACCGGCGATGCAAGGAGTGCACGGCGGTGCAGTCGAGGGAGGGAGCGACGCAAAGACGAGAGGGAGATCCGAGACAAGACGGTGACTAGCCATGCTGCGAAGGCGGGGGATCGACGATTGGCCAAGACGGTGGTGCCACAAGACGGTCGGGTGGGCGAGAGACCGATAAGAGCAAGTCGCAGCAACCTAACCAGACGCAGCAACCTGACTAGACACAGCAACCAGAGGGGACGCAGTAGCCTGACCGGACTCTGCTACCTGAGGGGACACAGTAACCTGATCGGGCTATGCTACCTGGTGGGATGCAGTGTGCAGAACGAAGAGACCTGGATAGGGCTCCTTGATGAACGTGGCAAGTAGTGCCCTGGTGGAAGCATCCGTACAAATCGTCATCCTCTTGTGCGCAGGAAAAGTGACTGTGATCCCACGGTCATGAAGGTATCCAACACCTACCAAGTTCCGAGAGAACGAGGGGATGTAGAGACCAGTGAAGAAACCAGAAGGGACAGCGGGGTACGGGAGAGTGGTCGAACTGCGAGCGACTGCTGGTCCTGAAGTAGGATCAGCCAGGGCAGCTGGGACTGGAGCCGAAAGAGGTGTGTCAGTGGTGTGGTCGCGGAACAAGCACTGGGACGCGCCTGAGTCCAGCGTGAAGGAGAGCGACGCGACAGTAGTCCTATTGGCTAGACTAGTGACTACACAAGCACCTACACTAAAAGCACGCGTACCTACACTAGCAACATGCAAATGTTCTAAGCTAGGTACACACAAGCCAAGAGATCCATACGTGACAGAATAAATAGCATCCATAGACATATCGAACACAAGGTAACCACTACGAGACAGACAGGGCTAGATTGGTGGCCTCGACTCAGGCCCAAAATGCTCACGGTATAGGTCGTCGAGGCGTCTGTAGCAGCGCTGTGCAGAGTGGTCAGGACGCCAGCAGGTAGTGCCAGCACCAAGACCAGCCAGGATCCGGTACTGGCAGAGGCCGACGTCGCGGCCACCGCGACAAGCCCCCCAGCTGGTTGGGCCGCTACTGTAGCCAACGCTACCCGGACCACATGCCCCCACAGCTGCTGAGGGCACCACTGCTGCTGTGGGCGCCACTGGTGCTGAGGTTCCCACTGCTGACACTGCCACTGATGCTGTCCTTGCTGCTGCAGAGCCCTAACGGACGCCATGGTAAAGACTAACTAGGAGTAGGAGTGGCAGGCTAGGAGGAGCTAGAGCTAGAAACGGCCAGAAAGAGGAAGCGCTAGGCTAGGAACTACTAGCGCAAGGAGCAGCTAGAGCGAGGAGCGTGTGAGAGTACGACGGCTTATGCTGGCTTTGCTAGCTTGCCTAGACTTTATTACACTATATCTAGCTTGGGTTTATTTTATCATGCATAGATATGCTTGATTTCTTAGGTTAGGTGCATTCCTGTATTTTATTATAGTTATTGCACCGAACCAGGTTACGTGTACCAAACTCAAGCCTATTCGGTTTCCACCGAATTGCTTTTCCTGAGTTCGGGAAGGTTCTGTTCGGGACGCTTCGCGACCCTCAAAACATTCGCGTAACACCTGGGTAACTGGCCTTGTGTCGAGATTATGTATAGCCTCGTGTTGTACCTGGCCTGGAGTGTGGTACAGTGCACGCAGTAGATGGAGCAACTGTTCAACCGCATCACTGACCTGATCGAGGGCGAAAAAATCCAGGCGTACACAGAAGGGTTAAAATTGGAGATTCGCCGACAGGTAATTGTAGCGAGCTACAACAGTTACCGCGACATCGTGCGTGCTGCCGAGCGATACGACGCAGTGACTCGAGGTGCATCTCACTCAGTGTGTGACCGCGGAACGTTGGAGAAAATTGGGGAACCTTCCGAGGAGACCAGGTTCTCGGCAACAATGGTGGATGGTGCGAAACTTCCCATCCACTGTGAATTATCACTGCAGCTGCACATAGGGGTGCTAAGGTGGAAGCCGACGTTGCCGATTACGAACATCAAAGGCCTAGATTTCAACTTGGGGCGAGATTTCCTGAAGCGGTTCAACCCCGAGATCGACTGGGTCAACAGGAGGGCGTGCATCTACAACAACGGGAAATGAGTGGGGCTGCGAAGCTGGACAGATACAGGGAGTGTTACTGAAACAACACTGGCACGGTTTGAACAGACGGTGAACGAGAGTAACAAGGGTTACTTAGCACTAGTTATGGCAGCAGCAGAAGAGGAGAAGCTGAACACAGAGCTACCTGCAGCAGTGAAGGAGGTCTTGGAGCAGTATAAGGATATAATGCCCGACAACCTACCTGAATGTGTACCTCCAGCACGCACCCACGAGCACGAGATCGTGGAGGAACCAGGTGCGAAACCCGTCTCACATGCACCATACCGACAGAGTCCGACCGAACTGACAGACATGAAGAAACATATAGAGTATCGACTGGACAGACAATTGATCCGCCCATCCACCTCTCCCTACGGTGCACCAGTTCTTTTCACTCCAAAACCAGACGGCAGTTTACGGATGTGCATCGACTACCGCGCACTGAACAAACAGACAGTAGAAAACAAATATCCCATACCGCGCATCGACGACCTACTGTGTGAGGATCTAGGATCGAGCTCAGAAAATAGAATTGTAATTGAATGATCACATGGGTACAACACGAGGCTATATATAGGCTTGACACAAGGCCCCGTAACCAGGTGTTACGCGAAGGTTCCGCGGGTCGCGAAGCGTCCCGAACAGATCCTTCTCGAATTCGGTAGAAGGCAATTTGGTGGCAGCCGAAAAGCCAGAATTCGGTGCACGCAACCTAGCTCGCTGCTATAACTATAATATAATATAGGAAAGCACCTAGCCTAGGAAAGCAAGCCATTCATGTATGCCTATAATTCTCATATGCTGAAAATAGCATAATAAAGTAAAGGCAAGCAAGCATAGCTGGCATAAGCCGTCGTACTCTCACACGTCCCCCCCTCAAAGCTGGGTGGCGTGAGAAACACCCTGCTTGACAAGATAGTCTTTGAGAGCACGGCGTGCGTTGCCCATATAAGCTTCTGCAACCCAACTGTCCTCAGTGGGGTCGTTTCCCTTCCAGCGTATCAGGAACTCGAGGGCCTTGCCGTCGCGGCGGCGATGAGTGAGAACGCGCTCCACTTCGTACTCTGGTTCATCCTGTACGAGAGCATGTGGTGGTGGCGGTAGCTGCCGTCCCTGGAACTGTTGGTTGGCGTCCTTGTAGGGCTTCAGTAGCTGAACATGGAAAGCGTTTTGAAGCTTCCATGTATCTGGTAAGCGCAAGCGGAATATAACTGGTGTCACATATGCCTCAACGAGAGAAGGACCATAGAAGTGAGGCCGGAGTTTGGATGGGAGGTGAGACATGCTCAAGTTGCGTGTGTGAAGAAGCACCTGATCTCCGACTGCTACTGAGTGATCTCGTCGCTGGCGATCGGCATACTGCTTCTTGGAGGTCTGCATCGTGATGAGTCGTCGCTGAGTCTTCTCCCATAGCTGCTGCATGGTGGTGACGAAATCATGTGCGACTTGGACGTATGCCGATGTGGTTGGCTGCTGTGGTGTAAGTGGTTCCCGTCCGTAACACAGGAAGAAAGGTGTTTTCCCTGTGGCCGCATGTGATGCGTTATTGTAAGCAAACTCTAGGGTTGGTAACTGTGTTTCCCACCGGCTGACGTCGTCCTTGCAGGCTGTGCGCAGTAACTGTTCAACCACTTGATTGAGTCGCTCTGTCTGTCCGTCAGTTTGTGGGTGGTATGCTGAAGACATTGCAAGCTTTGTCCCCAACAGTCCCATGAGCTCCTTCCAGAACTTACTCGTGAATTTGGGGTCTCTGTCTGAGATGAGTGTAGCGGGGATGCCGTGGATGGTGATGATGCGGTCGAAGAAGAGGCGAGCAGTGGCTTCAGCTGTAGCTGTGGCGTTGGTCAGTATGAAATGACCCATTTTGGAGAACTTATCGACCACTACGAGGATGGAATCATGTCCCCGTTGTCAGAACATATCTATAGCTTATACTGCTGTGTAGGCTGTAGTGGGGTATCCCATAGGGGGTACAACCCAGTTAGGGTTTCATATTTGTACTGCTTTCATTCATAGTTCATCCATTCCTGTTTTCCTACTATCACATGGTATAGAGCGGGTCCTACCTTAGGACCGTTGTCTGGGCCCACCGACGCGCGCCCCGAGGCGCGCCCTTTTTTTTTAGCGACCCCTCGGGTCGCCTTTTCACTCGCGGCCCCGCCGCCTCCTCTGACGCGGCTTTGCCGCCTCCCCTGACGTGGCCCCGCCGCCTCCTTTAACGCGGCCCCGCCGCCTCCCTTGACGCGGCCCCGCCGCCTCCCTTGACGCGGCCTCGCCGCTTCCCCTGACGCGGCCCCGCCGCCTCCCCTGACGCGGCCCTGCCGCCTCCCTTGAAGCGGCCCCGCCGCCTCCCTTGACGCGGCCCCGCCGCCTCCCCTGACGCGGCCCCGCCGCCTCCCCTGCCGAGGCCCCGCCGCCTCCCCTGACGCGACTCCGCCGCCTCCCCTGACGCGGCCCCGCCGCCTCCATTGACGCGGCCCCGCCGCCTCCCCTGACGCGGCCAAGCCGCCTCCTCTGACGCGGCTCCGCCTCTGCTGCCGACGGCCCCGCCGCTGCACTCTACGGCCCGCCGCTGCACCCTGCCGGCCCGTCGCTGCTCCTGCCGGCCCGCCGCTGCACCCTGCCGGCCCGCCGCTGCTCCTGCCGGCTCGCCGCTGCACCTACCGGCCCGCCGCTGCACCCATCGGCCCGCCGCCTCTTACGGCCCGCCACTTGCACCTGCCGGCCCGCCGCTGCACCTGCCGGCCCGACGCTGCACCTGCCGGCCCGACGCTGCATCTCCCGGCCGAGCCGCCCCAGCAGCCGAGCCGCCCGGGACCCGAGCCGCCCTGCCGCCGAGCCGCCCGGGAGCCGAGCCGCCCTGCACCCGAGCCGCCCAGCCGCCGAGCCGCCCGGGAGCCGAGCCGCCCTGCACCCTAGCTGCCCAGCCGCCGAGCCGCCCGGGAGCCGAGCCGCCCTGCGCCCGAGCCGCCCAGCCGCCGAGCCGCCCGGGAGCCGAGCAGCTGTGCACCCGAGCCGCCCGGTCGCTGAGCCGCCTTTCTGCTGACTGCACGACCTGCCCTGCCTGGTGAGCACTGTCCCACTGACACTGCGAGCTCTTTCCCTACTGCTTGCACTGCGTCGCTGTCGTCACCATGGCTACCCCTAGTGTCCTAGCTTTTGACGCTGAGGGTCGCGCCATTGATTTTGAGGTCTGGTTAGACGACCTGCAGCTGTTCTTACAGTGCGACAGGGCTGACGACCTTTCTCTCTTTGACCTCACCTCTGGCGCCTCTCCTGCCCCTGCTGCTGATGCTGATCCCGCTGTCCGCTCTAAGTGGGCCACCCGCGATGCTGCTGCACGTCTTGCTGTGCGTCGCCACCTCCCTACCTCTGAGCGTGCGCACTTTAGTCAGTACAAGAGTGCTCAGACCTTGTACGACGCTGTAGTTGCGCGCTACTCCTCCCCTGCCACTGCTGCACTGAGCCGTCTCATGCTTCCCTACCTCTTTCCTGACCTCTCTGCCTTTCCCACTGTCGCTGACCTCATTACGCACCTCCGCACTAGTGACACTCGCTACCGCGCCGCCCTTCCTGCTGAGTTCTGCGCTAAGAACCCCCCCCCCATGTACATCGCTCTCTACTACGTAGTCGCACGCCTCCCTGACTCCCTTCGCGTCGTCAGGGACCACTTTCTCGCAGTCTGTCCCACCACTCTCACCGTCGACCTCCTCGAGAAGGCCCTCCTTGCAGCGGAGAAGAGCATAGTCGCTGTAGGTGCTTCTCGTGGTGACCCTCGCACCCCCATCTTTGAGGGGTGCTCTCCTTCCCCCTTGCTGCCCTCTGTTGCCTCTGCTGCTGCTGCCGACCTGCTTGGTCTTGAGTCGGTCGGCGCGGCGTCTGCCCCTAGTGGGAGACGTCGCTCCAGCAAGGGCAAGGGGGGCAAGGGCGCGGGTGGAGCTGGAGGGGGCGGTGGCGGTGGCGGCGGTGGCGGCGGAGGGAGTGGGGGTGGCGGCGGGGCTAGTGGCGGGGGTGGTGGTGGTGGTGGCGGCAGCAGCGGCGGAGACGGTGGTGGTGGTGCCAGCGGTGGTGGTGGAGGCAGCGGCGGAGGTGGAGGCGGCGGAGGTGGAGGCAGTGGAGGCGGCAGCGGAGGAGGCAGTAGTGGTGTAGGAGGTGGAGCTGGTCGGGGTGGTACCCAGCAGCGTAGCGGCGGTGGTGGTGGCCAGCGCTCGCACCGGCAGCAGCAGCAGCGCTCGCGGGACATCCCTTCGCCTCAGCAGCTTCGTGAGTGGTACGCTGGGCGTCAGAGGGGTGGGGGTACTGGTCCCTGCACCTACGTTCTTCGTTCCGGCGACCGCGCGGGTGAGCAGTGTGGGGGTGCCCACGCCACCCAGCGCTGCTTTGGCCGCCTGACGGACGCTTGGCGTCAGCAGTTCCCTGGGGCTAGTGAGATCCCTCGCTGGGATGAGCTTCTCAGGGCTGGTGTAGCGATCTTTGATCTTGATTTTGATGCTATCCTTACTGCTATGTATGTTGTGGATTATAGTGAGGAGAATGAGGGTTACCGGTGTTTTCAGCCCGACCCGGGCATTGGTACTGCTGCGCTAGGTGCTTGTGAGGCTGCTGCTCTAGGTGCCAGTGCGTCTGCGCTCTCAGGTACTGGTGAGACTGCGCTCTCAGGTACTGAGTCGTCCTCGTCCTCCCTCACTTTCACACTTGACTCCGGAGCTTCTCGCTCCTTCTTTCGAGACCGCACTACCCTTTCGCCGCTCGCCAGGCCGGTTGCGGTCTCCCTTGCTGACCCCTCTGGGGGTCCTGTCCTGTCTCACTTCTCCACTGTCCTCCCGTGTCCGGCTGCCCCTTCGGGCACCCTGTCGGGTCTGTACCTTCCCTCGTTCTCTACGAACTTGGTGAGTGGAGCGGACCTGCAGGATGGGGGTGTTCACCAGTTCACTCCTGCGCGTCAGAGGGTGACCCACTGCACGGAGGCTCGCACAGGCCGACACCTGGCCACGTTCTCACGTCGGCCGGGGTCGAGTCTCTACACCCTGACCGTTGAGTCTCCTCCTGTCCCTGCGTCTGGTCAGGTGGCTGCGTCGGGTCAGGTACTTGCTGCTGCGTCCCGGTCAGGTCCTGAGTCTGCCCCCTGTTCTTGTCGCCTCCTGTCTCACGAGACTCTCCTGTGGCACCACCGTCTTGGCCACCCCTCCTTGCCCCGTCTTCGGAGCATGGCTTCCCGTGTCCTTGTCTCTGGTCTTCCCCAGTCTCTCCCTCCTCTCCCCTCCGGGCCAGGACCTTCCTGTGTCCCCTGTGTCGAGGGTCGCCTCCGGGCTACTCCTCACTCCTCCCACTTCCCCCCGACAGAGGCTCCCCTGCAGACGCTTCACATGGATGTGTGGGGCCCAGCCCCCGTCCGTGGGCAGGGTTACGAGCGCTACTTCCTGTTGGTGGTTGACGACTACTCGCGTTACACCACAGTCCTCCCCTTGCGCAGCAAGGGTGCGGTCACTGAGGTGCTGATCGACTGGATCCGCGAGGCTCGTCTCCAGCTCAGGAAGAGCTTCGGCTCGGACTTTCCTGTTCTGCGTCTGCACTCTGACAGAGGCGGAGAGTTCTCTTCTCGCCTTCTGCGAGACTACTGTCGTGCACGGGGGATCCGCCAGACCTTCACGCTTCCGGACTCACCACAGCAAAATGGGATTGCTGAGCGCCGCATTGGCATGGTCATGGATGTCGCTCGTACGTCCATGATGCATGCGGCTGCCCCCCATTTTCTGTGGCCGTTTGCGGTGAGGTACGCGGCGCATCAGCTCAACCTTCACCCCCGGGTCTCTCGGCCAGCGATGTCCCCAGCCTTGCTGTGGACGGGGAAGGTTGGCGATGCGTCTGTGTTCCGTGTCTGGGGATCTCGGGCGTTTGTCCGCGACTTGTCTGCGGACAAGCTGTCCCCTCGTGCTGCTCCCTGTGTCTTCCTTGGCTTCCCCACTGACGCCCCAGGGTGGCAGTTTTACCACCCCTCCTCTCGTCGTGTTCTGTCCTCCCAGGACGTCACGTTCGACGAGTCAGTCCCCTTCTACCGTCTCTTCCCCTACCGCACTCCTTCCCTCCCCCCTCCCCCGGACTTCCTTGTGCCGGTTCCCCCCCCGGTAGACCCCCTCCCCCCTCAGGTTCCTGCCCCCTCAGGTGTGTCCCAGGTAGACGCCGTTGACCCGGTCGAGGTTACTGGTGACTCTGGTGCTGCTGCGGGTGCTGAGCCTGGGGGTGCTGACTCTGGGGGTGCTGTGCGCGGGGGTGCTGAGCCTGGGGGTGCTACTGCTGGGGGTGCTGGGCCTGAGGGTGCTACTGCGGAGGGTGCGGAGCCTGGGGGTGCTGAGCCGGGGGGTGCTGTGCCTGGAGCTGCTGAGCCTGGGGTTTCTCCTGCTGCTGCGTCTCGCCGGGAGCCCCTCTCTCCACAGGAGCTGCGCGAGTGGTTCGCTCGCCGCTGGAGGCGTGCTGCTGAGTCTGGAGGTGCTGCTGGAGCTGGAGCTGGAGCTTCTTCGACCGTCGAGGGTGCGGGTGCAGCCGGTCCCGGAGCTGCTGGCCCTGCAGGTCCTCCTGGAGCTGGAGCTGCTGAGGGCGTTCGTGCTGAGCCTGCTGCTGTTGGTCCTGCCGCTGGAGGTGTGGGTGGCGCTGGTGCTGTCGCTGAGGGTGCTGGTGCTGTCCCTGCTGAGTCTGGAGCTGCCGCGCGGCCTCGGCCGTACTTCGTTCCGCTCCTTCAGCAGGTTCTTGGTCTTTCTCCTCCAGTAGAGGGTCCACCGCCTGTCCAGTCGCAGCCCCTACTGGAGCCTTCCTCTCCGCTGCCTGCTCCCTCTCCTTACACTGGTCCTACTGGAGGTCTTGCTGAGCGTCGTGAGCCTGCGTCTCGTCCCGCGTCGCCTGTTCGTGCTGCTCGCGCTAGTGGTCGCAGTTCGCGTCAGCGTCCTCCTCCTGTCCCTGGCACGCACCGGATGTCTTTACGTCCGTCCACTGCTCCTCTGCGTGCCCCTTTGCCTTCTCCTCCTGAGTCCTCTCTTCCTGCGCTTGCGGACCCTGAGTCGGACTCTCTTCGTGCTGCCAGTCCCACTGTCACGCGTCTGCTTGCTACTGTCGTCACTGACCCCTCTTTTGAGTCCACTGCTGCGTCTGCTCTAGTCGCTGAGCTCGTCGACTTTGCTGCTCGCTGTCGTCTCGACTACGCTGCTAGTCTTGTTGCTGAGTCTGCGTCTGTCTGTCCTCCGTCCGTCGGGGGTGAGTGTGCTCTTGGCACGGACGTCCTAGAGGACAGGCAGGAGGAGTTACAGTGTCTAGCGGCTGCTTCACCTCATCTCGCGTCTGTACTGCTTGCCCCTGAGGGAGACCCGGATGCACTAGACATCCCGACTCCGCGTTCTTACGCGGAGGCCGTAGAGGGTCCCTACTCCTCTCAGTGGCAGGCAGCTATGGATGCAGAGATGGCTTCCTGGAAGTCCACAGGCACCTACGTTGACGCGGTTCCCCCTCCTGGGGCGAACATCGTCAGTGGCATGTGGATCTTCAGGGTGAAGCGGCCGCCGGGCTCTCCACCTGTCTTCAAGGCACGGTACGTTGCTCGTGGCTTCAGTCAGCGGCAGGGAGTTGACTACTTTCAGACCTTCTCTCCCACCCCGAAGATGACTACTCTTCGGGTGCTGCTGCACATAGCCGCTCAGCGCGACTACGAGCTTCACTCTCTCGACTTCAGCACTGCGTTCTTGCAGGGTAGCCTGCACGAGGAGATCTGGCTTCGCCGTCCACCTGGCTTCACTGGGACTTTCCCTCCTGGCACCCAGTGGAGCCTCCGACGGCCAGTCTACGGTCTCCGCCAGGCACCGCGTGAGTGGCACGACACACTGAGGACTACGCTTGCGGCTCTTGGGTTTGCTCCTTCTACTGCTGACCCGTCGCTGTTTCTTCGCACCGACACTTCCCTGCCGCCGTTCTACATCCTCGTGTACGTCGACGACCTGGTCTTTGCCACAGCGGACACTGCTGGACTCGCCTACGTGAAGTCCGAGCTGTTGAAGAGACACACGTGCACAGACCTGGGTGAACTGCGCAGCTACCTTGGCTTGCAGATCACTCGGGACAGAGCACGCCGCACCATTACCTTGACTCAGTCACACATGGTGCAGCAGGTCCTTCAGCGCTTCGGCTTCACGTACTCCTCGCCTCAGGCCACTCCTCTGCCTACTCGCCACTCACTCTCAGCTCTGCCTTCGGATGAGTCCGTAGAGTCGAGTGGTCCGTATGCGGAGCTTGTTGGCTGCCTCATGTACCTGATGACCTGCACACGACCTGACCTTGCATACCCTCTGAGCATTCTTGCACGCTATGTTGCTCCTGGGAGACACAGACCGGAGCACATGGCTGCAGCGAAGAGGGTATTGCGCTACCTGTGCAGTACGTCAGGCATGGGGCTAGTGCTTGGAGGGCGGAGTCCAGTGGTCCTTACCGGCCACGCGGACGCGTCTTGGGCTGACGACCAGGCTACGCAGCGGTCGTCACAGGGTTACACCTTCAGCCTTGGTTCCGGCTCTGTCTCGTGGCGGTCTACTCGCTCGTCTTCGGTTCTCGGCTCCAGTTGTGAGGCTGAGATCTACGCCGGGGCCATGGCTGCACAGGAGCTTCGCTGGCTCACCTACCTGCTGACTGACCTTGGAGAGCCGCCTCGTTCTCCTCCAGTGCTGTACGTAGACAACAAGGCTATGCTGGCCTTGTGTCGAGAGCAGCGCTTGGAGCACAGAACGAAGCACATTGCTCTCCGCTACTTCCTTGCTCGTGAGCTGCAGCAGCGTGGTCAGTTGCGACTTGCGTACGTGGCCTCTGAGGCCAACACTGCTGATGTGTTCACCAAGGCACTTGCGCCTTGTGACCATCAGCGCTTCTGCACCCAGCTGGGTCTTGTGCCTGTCTTGCCTCACTTGCTCTCCTCTTGACTTCACTTGTACTGTGACATATATATATATACCTGCTCTTGCTTGTCTAGCTTTGTATATATGTCTGTACTCTTGCTTGTGAACTGGCCTTTGGCCTCACTCTTGTGCTCGGACTGTGTGGTGACTTTGTGATCCACCCTGAGCTTTGCTTTGTCTTGCTTGACTGGTCTTGTGACCCCTTGTTCTCCCCCACTTTGCCTATGGGGGTGTGTCAGAACATATCTATAGCTTATACTGCTGTGTAGGCTGTAGTGGGGTATCCCATAGGGGGTACAACCCAGTTAGGGTTTCATATTTGTACTGCTTTCATTCATAGTTCATCCATTCCTGTTTTCCTACTATCACACCCGTGAGGTCGAAGGAAGTCCCGTGATGAAGTCGAGGCTAACGACCTGCCATGGCTGCTCCGGTACGGGTAGAGGCTGAAGTAACCCTGCTTTTTTCTGCTTGCAACTCTTCATCCGCTGGCACGTGTCGCAAGAGGTGATGAACTGCTGCACGTCTGCTGCCATCCCGGGCCAGTAGTAATACTTCGCTATCCCTGGTAACGTCTTGTTGCTCCCAAAATGTCCGGCATAAGGTACGTCGTGAAACTCCTCCAATAGGATCTGCCGTAGCGGGGCGTAATTCGGTACCCAAATCTTTCCTGAACCCTTCCTTTCAGCTAAGTATTTCTCCCACTATAACAACTTCTTGGTCTGTGCTGCAGCGATCTCTGTGTTCACGGAGTACCCATGTTGGAATAGACCCTTGAGCAGAGGGTTCATCCCGTCGAGCTGGATGCCTCAACGCATCTGCTTCGTTGTGTAGCCCGGGCTTGTAGACGATGTCGTAGTGGAAGTGAGTTTCCAGGAAGTCCACCCACCGCACCTGTCGTCGTGAGAGCGTCGGCTGTGACTTAAGGTATTTGAGACTGCAGTGGTTAGTATAGACTGTAGTCTTGGCTCCCTCTAGGTAACAACTCCACGCCTTGAAGGCTATGACTATCGCTAAGACTTCCTTGTCATGGATGGGGTAGTTCAGTTCTGCTCCGTGTAGCTTCCTACTGAGGTAGGCGATGGGCTGCAAACCACGTCCGTGATCCTGCATCAGTACTGCTCCGACTGCTTGGTCACTAGCGTCTGCTTCCACCACGTAGTCCTTGTCTGGATCCGGCAAGATGAGTACTGGCGCTGTAGTCAGTGCTGTCTGTAGCTGCTCCATGGCTTGCTGATGAGGAGTATCCCATTTGTAGGGCGTATCCTTTTTCAGTAGGTCAGTCAGTGGCGCTGCTATCTTAGCGTACTGTGGCACGAACCTATTGTCGTAGTTGGCGAAGCCTATGAACTGCTGCAACTCCTTCACGTTCTCCGGGACTTTCCACTTCTTGACGGCTTCGATCTTCCGCGGGTCCACGTGTACGCCCTTGGAACTCAACATGTGCCCGAGAAACTGCACCTTCTTCAGGGCGAAGTCGCTCTTCGACAACTTAACGTAGAACTTGTTTTCCCGCAGGATCTCGAACACCTTCCGCAGATGCTCCACGTGCTCCTTCATATTCTTGGAGTAGATGAGAATGTCGTCCAGGTACACCACTACGCACTCGTCCAACAGCTGTCCAAGGATATGATTCATCTCCGCCTGAAACGTTGCTGGTGCATTGCAGAGTCCGAACGGCATCACTAAGTATTCGTAGGAGCCGTATCTGGTACGGAACGCCATCTTGTGGATCGAGTTGTCCGCCATCTTGATCTGCCAGTAACCCGACCGTAGGTCCAGCTTCGAAAAGACTGTTGCACCACGCAGTTCGTCCAGTACGTCGTCTATGCGCGGTATGGGGTATTTGTTTTTTACTGTCTATTTGTTCAGTGCGCGGTAGTCGATGCACATCCGTAAATTGCCGTCTGGTTTTGGAGTGAAGAGAACTGGTGCACCGTAGGGAGAGGTGGATGGGCGGATCAGTTGTCTGTCCAGTAGATACTCTATCTGTTTCTTCATGTCTGTCAGTTCGGTCGGACTCAGTCGGTATGGTGCATGTGAGACGGGCTTCGCACCTGGTTCCTCCACGATCTCGTGGTCATGGGTGCGTGCTAGAGGTACGCCTTCGGGTAGGTCGTCGGGCATTATATCTTTGTACTGTTCCAAGACCTCCTTCACTGCTGCAGGTAGCTCCGAACTCGGCTTCTCCTCCTCTCCTGCTGCCAAGTAACCAGTGCTAAGTATCCCGTGTTACTCTCGTTCACTGTCTGTTCAAACCGTGCCAGTGTCGTTTAAGGAACGCTCCCTGTATCCGTCCAGCTTCGCAGCTCCACTCGTTTCCCGTTGTTGTAGATGCGCGCCTTCCTGTTGACCCAATCGATCTCGGGGTTGAGCCGCTTAAGGAAATCTCGCCCCAAGATGAAATCTAAACCCTTGATGTTCGTGATCGGCAATGTCGGCTTCCACCTCAGTGCCCCTATGTGCAGCTACAGTGATGCTTCGCCGTGGATGGGGAGTTTCGTACCGTCCACCATCGTTTCCGTGAACTTGGTCTCCTCTGAAGATTCTCCAATTTTCTCCAACGTCCTGCGTGTGAAAGAACGAGGAATGTGAAGAAAGGAGCGGCTTCACTAGCAGCATTTGGGATACATATAGAAAACCCTAACTGGGTTGTACCTGCTATAGAGCACCCCACTACAGGCTAGATAATAACATTCTGACACACCCGCATAGCCAAAGTGGGGTGTAATCAGCACAATGAGCAGGAGTTCACAATAATAAGCAAAGCTAGAGGTAAGCACAGCGGGCAAGTGAGGAGGAGGAGGAACTATGGAAGGAGAGAAGATGGGAGGATACGACTGAAGCTGCAGAGGCACGGGCACAAGAGCGGCTGACTCACTGGCTACCGAAGCAAGGGCGACGGACTACTGGAGTGACTGGCTCCGCGGCTAAGACGAGCGGCAGGAGCAACGGACCCACTGGCGACTGGTGCAACAGGCTCACTGGCTACAGAAGCAAGTGCGACGGACTACAGGCGCTGCATGCAACACGACAGCTACCTCCACACAACCTCCTCCAACTAACCCACACCCTTGACACACACCCTAACTACTTCACCCCTAACTCCACTCCCTTGTCACCCCCTCGTCCCACTCCGACGGCTCCAACACAACACATCCACCCCCCTCAGCGGCAGCTGCAGCACTATGCTGCGGGGAGAGAATAGTAACTCCTTGGAACGCACGACCCTTTTCAATGATACGGAGTGGTTTGCCCAACTTCTCAAGTACCTGAATAATGTCTGAAGGCTTTTTCTTGGCTTCGAAATCTCCCCTGTATTTTTTAAAGGCTTGAAAACCTCGAGAGGGAATATTCTTACTCACGGGGGTGTTCGGCTGGAGTTTCCCGGTCGGTGCAGAGTCTTGTTTCACGGAGCCTCCATTTGTCTCGACGATTTCCCTTGTTGCCGGCCGGTCGTGGCGTTTTAAATTCGCGCCATCGTGTCCTCCGTTTTTCGCCATCGTGGATGTTGCACTGTTGTTGCCCTGCAGCTCCGCTCGTGCCTTCTTCATTTTCCAACACGCCAAGAGTTGATGTCCTGCTGCGCCGCAAAATTCACACTTCGCGTCGATCTTGTCCATATCCATCGGGTCGGCGGTCGTGGGTGGTGCCGATCGCTTCGTGTTGAATGATCTGTTCGGCACGTGGCGTCGTGTCTGGGGCTCACATTGCATTAGCGCATCGAATCTCTCTGCTGCACACACCATGTCGCGGTAGTTTTGTAGTTTGCGGCAATCACCTGTCGGCGGACTTCCATCTTTAGCCCCTCAGTATACGCTTGGATTTTTTCCCCTTCGGTCAGGTCGGTAATTCGGTTGAAGAGGCTCTCCATCTGCTGCGTGTACTGTGTTACACTGCTGAACTGTTTATGCCGATGAATCTGCTGCCGCGCCATGTAGCTGGAGTTGATTGGTTCGAAACGTTGAATTAAAGCTTCCCGAAACTGCGTCCATGACCCCTCGCCTCGGACCTCGTTGCTATTGTAAATCCACTCGAGCGCCGGGCCTCGTAACAGTGTCGATGTGAGCCGAATCCGCATTGCATCGTGTGTCGGGGTCGTACAGCCAACGGCCTCGAAGGAAATTTCGAGGGTCGCAATGAATCGACGGACGTCGGTGTCTCTAGCATTCGGATTGAATGTCTCCGGTAGCCTCGGGCGTGCCGCCTCAAGATTCACTATAGCTGCTGCCGCTGCTGCTGGGTGAAGTGTCGGTGTCGCCGCTGCTGCTGCTGACGTCGCTCCTGCATTCGCCGCTGCGTTTGCTGCAGCCGTGGCGGCTGCCAACTCGTTCGCGAGAAGATCCTCTATTCTCTGGAGTGCCACTCGCGTCTGGTCCAGGCCGGTGTGTAACTCCGTAATTTTCCGTATGGAATTATCACCGTTTTCCTCCATTTGGCGATTTATAGGAAGATTTGCGACGAAAATAAATGAATTTTAAGCGCTGGTCATCTTACTGTGAGTCGAGCTTACTGCAGAAATGACGAGGGCTGATTCTGTAGGTCGTGTAATTCTCCCTTAGTTGAAATTCGCAATTGATCTCGGCCGTTGAGAAGAAATTCAATCCGACTCTCCAAATTCCAACCTTTTTTGGGCGAAACTCTCGAGGCCGTTGAGATTCGAATCGATCCGACGGTTGAAATTTCAACTTTTTCGCCACTAGACCTGAGGAGTGTTCGAAAACCGGTTCGAGGGGAACGCTAGAAAATAGCGCGGAACTGGTTTACGTACCCGAAATCGACGCCCCCGCGGTTTTAAAAGCTAGGTATTAGCAGTCGAAAAACTTCGCGTCTAAACAGGCTCTGATTACCAAGTGTGAGGATCTAGGATTGAGCTTAGAAAAGAGAATTGTAATTGAATGATCACCTGGGTACAACATGAGGCTATATAGAGGCTCGATGTAAGGAATTTTCCCGAATTCCTTATCGGGGCTGACTGCTTCGCGTACAACCCGATTTTCGGAGTTCGCACGTTTGGCCGATTTCAACGCTGCCGAGGCTCCTCGCGTCGCCTTCGGCATTTCCATCGCCAAACCTGCACCCAACCTTGCTCGTCCGAGGTTTCTTCCTGGCTAGGCTAGCCCTATATTTGTCTGTGCATTCATTGTATTCTCAGTTCATTCATTCACAGTCTCGTTATTCGTTTACCTGCGCACTCTCTTTTACAGCTCATAACACCTGGTATCAGAGCTACTTTCCTAGTTCACCCCGCTTTTCCGAAGGTAGTTTGGTGGCATAGGGTGTGGCTGATTTAGTGACTACACGACGGTTGGCTGCAGGGATTGCTAATTCAATCCTGCCCGGCTCCAATAGTTCGTGTTTTCACTTGCCTTAAGGCCACGGAGTCTCGACTGCCCACCAGACGTAGCGCTAGGCACATGGATCAGGAGGCGGTTAACAGGATGATGGCGCAAGTGGCAGAAATGCAGGAGAGCATGAGGACATTAATGGCGAAAGTGACAACACTGTGAGAGGAAAACGCCGAGCTACGCCAGACGCGAGGTGAATGTCCAGTTCGCTAACCAACTGGGCTAAAAGGGCATGTTTCTTTGGTGGGTCAGCGCACCCATACCCCCCCAGGACAACACTCGTAGCCCTTGGGGAGACCACTTCGGGCCATTCCAGTGTCCACTTCCAACACTCCCCTCACTGGGAGGGCCCACCACTAGGGCACAAGAAGTCGCCAACAGCAGGAATCAAACCCCGGTCCTCCACGCTCACCACATCATGTCCAGTTCGCTAACCAACTGGGCTAAAAGGGCATGTTTCCTTGGTGGGTCAGCGCACCCATACCCCCACAGGACAACACCTGTAGCCCTTGGGGAGACCACTTCGGGCCATTCCAATGTCCACTTCCAACAGTGAAGCGCGTCAGGAGTCGCCTGTGGACGAAGGCGAGGGCAACACTCAGGCGATGAGCAAAACGCTGGATGCGCTCACACGTGACTTTGAAGAGGAGGACAGGCATCGAGCGGCAGCAGCGCCAGTTGCAGTAACGACGATCAAGATCAAGCCCGTTAACCCGCCCCCGTTTAATCCTACGGACAAGACGGTTACGGTAAAAGGGTGGCTGTTCGGGGTCGAGGTCTTTTTTACTGCAGCCGGAGTTAATGACGACGCCACGCGTATTAATTACGCGGTTTCGCTTCTTCGAGATGCAGCGCTTGAGTGGTGGCGCCGAACCTTGTTACAATAGTAAGCATAGTGAGGAGCCATAGCTAGGGTTTAGCTAGCTAGGCAAGAGAGAAATGAACAAAGGAGGGGTTTCACTAGCAGCAGTTGGGATACATATAGCAAACCCTAAGAGGGTTGTACTCGCTATAGAGCACCCCACAACAGGCTAGATAATGACATTCTGACACACCCCCATAGCCAAAGTGGGGTGTAATCAGCAGAGCACGCAGTCATAGAGCAGGTTCACAAATGCAAGCAAAGCTAGAGGCTATCACAGAGGGTAAGTGAGGAGGAGGAGGAATTGTGGAAGGAGAGAAGATGGGAGGCAACGACTGAAGCTGCAGAGGCACGGGCACAGGAGCGGCTGACTCAGTGGCTACCGAAGCAAGGGCGACGGACTACTGGAGTGACTGGTGTCAAACTCTTATGCTATAGTCTGTGTAGGCTGTAGTGGGGTAGAAAATATGGGGTACAACACTTCTAGATTTTCCTACTTGTACCCACCTGCTTGCTAGTTCATTCATTCCTCATTTCTTCACATGATATAGAGCAGGTTCCCTAGTGGGAACGCTTCCTTGGGCCCACCACTGAAATTTTTTCTGACCGGAGCGCCAGTCGCTCCTGCCCGAGGCGCGCCTTGTGGGCCGCCCTTCTGTCGAGCTCTCTTAGAGGCCCCTCTCACGGCCCCTCGCGCCACCCTTAGCGGCCCCGTCGCCGCCCCTAGCGGCCCCGTCGCCGCCCTTCCAGGCCCCTCGCGGCCCCTAGCGGCCCCGTCACCGCCCCTACGCGGCCCCGTCGCCGCCCCTAGCGGCCCCGTCGCCGCCTCCCTCCATACGCGGCCCCGTTGCCGCCCCTACGCAGCCCCGTCTCCGCCCCTAGCGGCCCCGTCGCCGCTCCCCTCCCTACGCGGCCTCGTCGCCGCCCCTACGCGGCCCCATCGCCGCCCCTACGCGGCCCCGTCGCCGCCCCTAGCGGCCCCGTCGCCGCTCCCCTCCCTACGCGGCCCCGTCGCCGGCCCTAGCGGCCCCGTCGCCGCTCCCCTCCCTACGCGGCCCCGTCGCCGCCCCTAGTGGCCCCGTCGCCTCCTCCCTCCCTACGCGGCCCCGTCGCCGCCCCTACGCGGCCCCGTCGCCACCCCTAGCGGCCCCGTCGCCGCTCCTCTCCCTACGCGGCCTTGTCGCCGCCCCTAGTGGCCCCGACGCCGCCCCTACCCGGCCCCGTCGCTGCCCCTAGCGAGCAACCGAGCCGCCGAGCCGCCCAGCAGCCGAGCCGCCCGGCACCCGAGTCGCCCAGCAGCCGAGCCGCCCCTGGAGCAGCCGCCACTGCAGCAGCCGCCCCTGGAGCAGCCGCCACTGCAGCAGCCGCCCCTGCAGCAGCCACCCCTGTAGCAGCCGCCCCTGGAGCACCCGCCCCTGCAGCAGCCGCCCTTGGAGCAGCCGCCCCTAGAGCAGCCGCCCTTACAACTGCCGCCCCTGGAGCAGCCACCCCTGCAGCTGCCGCAGAGCTCTCGCCCTACAGTGGTAGCGACCTCGCCGTTGCCGCCGTCGTATGCCTTCCCTTCTCGCCAGGGGTGAGCACTGCCCTGCCCGTACTGCTGTTACTGCTGCTCTTGCTACTACTGCTCTTTCTACTGCTACTGCTGCTCCTGGCGTGGCCAGATGCAGCTCCAGCGTCACCCGCGTTAGTGGAGCTGATCTTCAGGATAGGGGGGTTGACCAGTTCACTCCTGCGAGTCAGCGCGTGACCCACTGCACGTGTGCTCGGACAGGCCGACACTTGGCCACGTTCACCCGTCGGCCGGGGTCGAGCTTGTACACACTTACTACTGAGTCTCCTCCGGCTGTTGAGTCTGGTCAGGTAGCTGCGTCGAGTCAGGTGTTTGCTGCAGCGTCCAGGTCTGGTCTTGAGTCTGCTCCCTGTCCCACCAGACTCTCCTCTGGCACCACCGCCTTGGTCACCCCTCCCTGCCTCGTCTCGGAGGCATGGCCTCCCGTGTCCTTGTCTCTGGTCTCCCCTGGTCTCTCCCTCCCCTACCTCCGGAGCCTGCCCCTACTTGCGTCCTTTGCGTCGATGGGCGACAGCGCGCCGCCCTCCTCCGAGTTTCCTCCGTCAGAGGCTCCGCTGCAGACTCTTCACATGGACGTGTGGGGCCGCACCCGCGTCCGTGGCCAGGGGCATGAGCGTTACATCCTATTGGTGGTTGACGACTACTCGCGTTACACCACAGTCTTCCCCTTGCGCAGCAAGGGTGACGTCACTGAGGTGTTGATCGACTGGATCCGCGTAGCTCGTCTCCAGCTCAGAGAGAGTTTCGGCTCGGACTTTCCTGTTCTGCGTCTACACTTTGACAGAGGCAGGGAGTTTTCCTCTGCCTGTCTGGGAGCCTTCTATCGAGCACAGGGCATCCGCCAAACCTTCATGCTTCCGGCCTCTCCACAGCAAAATGGGATTGCTGAGCACCGCATTGGCATGGTCATGGACGTCGCTCGTACGTCCATGATCTATGCGGCTGCCCCCCATTTTCTGTGGCCGTTTGCGGTTCAGTACGCAGCGCATCAGCTCAACCTTCAGCCCCGGGTCTCCTTGCCTGAGACCTCCCCCACCTTGTGTCAGAATCAGAAACGAGAATGAATGACTAGAATGAGTGTTGGGTACAAATAGGTCAAACCTAACCCTAGAAATGTGTACCCACTATAGGCTAACCCACTGTACCCTAAACAAGCACATCATACAATGTTTGACACACCCCCATAGGCAAAGTGGGGGAGAACAAGGGGTCACAAGACCAGTCAAAGCAAAACAAAGCTCAGGGTGGATCTCAAGGATACCACACAAGTTCCGAGCACAAGCAAGCGGTCACAAGACCAGTTCACATGCAGATTTATAAAAGAACAAGAGATACAGTAATCACAACCTAGCAAGAGTAAGCATGCAGGTATATATATATAGAGATCACTGTACAAGCAAAGTCAAGAAGTGAGCAAATGAGGGACAGTAGGCACGAGGCCTAGAACAGTACAGAAGCGCTGATGGTCACAAGGCTGAAGCGCCTTGGTGAACACGTCAGCAGTGTTGGCCCGAGTGGCCACGTAACGCAGACAAAGCTGACCTCGCTGCTGCAGCTCTCGAGCAAGAAAGTAGCGCAGAGCAATGTGCTTCGTCCTGTGCTCCAGTCTGTGCTCCCCACACAAGGCAATGGTGGCCTTGTTGTCGACGTACAGCACTGGAGGAGAACGAGGCTGCTCTCCAAGGTCAGTCAGCAGGTAGGTGAGCCAGCGAAGCTCCTGGGCAGCCATGGCCGTGGCGTAGATCTCAGCCTCACAGCTGGAGCTGAGAACAGAAGAAGAGCGAGTAGAACGCCAAGAGACAGAGCCAGAGCCAAGACTGAAGGTGTAACCCTGGGACGACCGCTGAGTAGCCTGGTCGTCTGCCCAGGAAGCGTCTGAGTGCCCAGTGAGAACAGGCCGGTCTCGCCCTCCAAGCTCTAGCCCCATGCCCGACGTACTACACAAGTAGCGCAACACCCTCTTAGCTGCATCCATGTGCTCCTTCCGGTGACGGCCGGGAGCGACATAGCGTGCTAAGATGCTGAGAGGGTATGCAAGGTCAGGTCGAGTGCAGGTCATTTGGTACATGAGGCAGCCCACAAGCTCTGGATACGGACCACTCGGCTCTACGGACTCATCCGAAGGCAGAGCTGAGAGCGAGTGTCCCGTAGGCAGAGGAGTGGACTGAGGCGAGGAGTACGTGAACCCGAAGCGCTGAAGGACCTGCTGCACCATGTGTGACTGAGTCAAGGTGATGGTGCGCCGTGCTCTGTCCCGGGTGATCCGCAAGCCAAGATAGCTTGTCAGTTCACCCAGGTCTGTGCACGTGTGTCTCTTCTGCAGCTCGGACTTCACGTGAGCGAGACCAACTGTGTCAGAAGTGGCAAAGACCAAGTCGTCGACGTACACAAGGATGTAGAACGGCGGCAGCGAGGGGCCGGTGCGTAGAAACAGCGACGGGTCAGCAGTAGAAGGAGCGAACCCAAGAGCCGCAAGTGTAGTCCTCAGTGTGTCGTGCCACTCACGTGGCGCCTGGCGGAGACCGTAGACTGGCCGCCGGAGGCTCCACTGGGTACCAAGAGGGAATGACCCAGTGAAGCCAGGTGTGCGGCGCAGCCAGATCTCCTCGTGCAGGCTGCCCTGCAAGAAAGCTGTGCTGAAGTCAAGAGAGTGGAGCTCGTAGTCACGCTGAGCGGCGACGCGTAGCAGAACCCGAAGAGTGGTCATCTTCGGGGTCGGGGAGAAGGTCTGGAAGAAGTCAACTCCCTCTCGCTGATTGAAGCCTCGTGCAACGTAACGCGCCTTGAAGACAGGCGGAGAGCCCGGCGGCCGCTTCACCCTGAAAATCCACATGCCAGTGATGATGTTCGCCCCAGGTGGGGGAACCTCGTCGACGTAGGTGCCAGTGGACTTCCAGGAAGCCATCTCTGTGTCCATGGCTGACTGCCACTGAGAGGAGTAGGGACCGGCCATCGCCTCTGCGTAAGAGCGTGGGGTCGGGATGTCTGGTGCATCCGGGTCTCCATCAGGGGCAACGAGCATGGACACGAGATGGGGCAAAGCAGCGGCAAGGCAACCAACCTCCTCCTGCCTGTCCTCAAGAACGTCCGTGCCAAGAGCACACTCACCCCCGACGGACGGAGGACAGACAGACTCAGACTCAGCAACAAGACTCGCAGCGTAGTCTAGACGACACGCAGCTGCAAATTCGACAAGCTCAGTGACTAAGGCAGACGCAGCAGCGGACTCAAAGGAAGGGTCAGTGACAACCGTAGCGAGGAGACGTGTGATAGTAGGTTTGGCAGCGCGAAGGGTGTCTGACTCCGGGTCACCAAGCGCAGGAAGAGAGGACGCAGGAGGCGACGGGAGAGCGACACGCTGCGGAGCAGTGGACTGACGAAGCGCCATCTCGTGAGTGCCTGGGACAGCAGGAGGACGCTGACGCTGGACACGACTAGCAGTGGTAGCAACACGAACAGGCGACGCGCGACGAGACGCAGGGGACACAGGACGTGAAGCAGGCTCACGTCTCTCAGCTAGACCTCCAGTCGGACCAGTGTACGGAGTAGGCACAGGGAGTGGGGAGGCAGTCGGTAACTGTGGCTGTGACTGGACAGACGGAGGACACTCTAAGGCGAGAGGAGGACATTGACTAAGAACCTGCTGAAGGAGCGGAACGAAGTACGGCCGTGGCCGTGCAGCAACTCTCGAACCAGCAGAAGCTCCAGCGGCAGGGTCCTCAGCACCAGCAGAAGCTCCACCCTCCGGGTCCTCCACTCCAGCAGCAGCAGCAGCACCTCCAGCAGCAGCACCACCAGCAGCAGCAGCACCTCCAGCACCAGGGTCCTCAGTACGAGCAGCACCTCCAGCAGCACCGCCAACAGCAGCAACACCTCCAGCACCAGGGTCCGCAGCACCCGCAGCAGCGTCAACTCCGGGGACCCCAGCACCAGCAGCTCCACTCTGGAGACTGATGTGCCGAGCGTACCACTCTCGAAGCTGTGGGGAAGAGGGCGGCTCCCGCCGTGGTGGGGAAACACGAGTACCAACTCCAGTAGCACCACGAGCCCGAGACGCACCCCGCCGGAGGCTGCAGTACCGTGAGTACCACTCACGGAGCTGCTGCGAAGAGGGAGGTCCTCCAGGCGCCTCACAGTCAAGTGCAACACAACCAGGCTCAGTACCCCCAGACTCAGCAACGCCAGGCTCAGTACCCTCAGACCCAGCACCCCCAGGCTCAGCACCCCCAGTCTCAGTACCTCCAGACTTAGCACCCCCAGGCTCAGCACCCCCAGTCTCAACACCCCCAGGCTCAGCACCCCCAGGCTCCGCCCGCTCAGGCTCCGCACGCTCATGCTCCGCACGCTCAGGCTCAGCACCTCTAGCAGGACGCGAGTCGACAGCTACCTCGGTAGGCTCAACCGGGTCTACCTGAGAGACACCTGAGGGAGCGGCACCCCGAGGGGGGAGGGGGTCTACCACTGCAGCACCTGGCGCGAGGAAGAGAGGCGGGGGAGGGAGCGGGGCAGTGCGGTAGGGGAAGAGGCGGTAGAAGGGCACGGACTCGTCAAAAGTGACGTCCTGAGAGGGGAAGACGCGGTGCGAGGCGGGGTGGTAAAACTGCTAGCCAGACGCATCCGGGGCAAAGCCAAGAAAGACACGGGGAGCAGTGCGGGAGGAGAGCTTGTCCGCAGACGTGTCGCGAACAAAAGCTCGGGATCCCCAGACACGGAAGCGTGACGCATCGCCAACCTCCCCCGTCCACAGCAGTGTGGGCGAGGTCTCCGGAGCGGAGACACGGGGCCAGAGGTTGAGCTGATGCGCAGCGTACCGGACCGCAAACGGCCACAGAAAGTGGGGGGCAGCCGCGTGGACTAAGGAGGTACGAGCGACCTCCATGACCAAGCCAATGCGGCGCTCAGCAACCCCATTCTGCTGTGGAGAGGCTGGAAGCGTGAACGACTGGCGAATGCCGTGCTCAGCACAGTAGGCTGCCAAGAGGTCGGAGGAGAACTCGCCACCTCTGTCAGAGTGGAAGCGCAGGACAGGAAACTCCGAGCGAAAACGCTCTCGCAGCTGAAGACGTGCTCTGCTGATCCAAGGGATCAGGACATCAGGGACTTCACCCTTGCTGCGCAAGGGGAAGACCGTGGTGTAGCGCGAGTAGTCGTCAACGACGATCAAGAAGTACCTCTCCTGGCCCTGACCACGGACGCGGGCTGGGCCCCACACGTCCATGTGGAGCGTCTGCAAAGGAGCAGTCGTCGGGGGGAACGAGGAGGAGTGAGGGGCAGCGCGCTGCCGCCCCTCGACACAGGGAAGACAAGGAGGAGCAAGGGAGGGTGGGAAGGGAGGGAGTACCCGAGGAAGACCAGAGACAAGGTACCGGGCGTGCATGCCCCAAAGGCGTTGCACTGACGGGTGACCAAGTCGGTGGTGCCAGAGGACAGTCTTGTGCGCTAGAGAGCGACACGAGTAGGGGGCAGACAGCTGACCTGACGCAGACGCAGACGCCGCTACCTGAGGGGACTCAGTGGTCAGTGTGTACTGGTCCGACCCCGGCTGCCGAGTGAAGGTAGCCAGGTGACGGCCCGTCCGAGCACACGTGCAGTGTGTCACGCGCTCGTAGGCAGGGGTGAACTGGTGAACATCCCCATCCTGAAGCGCACAACCCGCCACCAAGTTCGTAGAGAACGAGGGGAGATGAAGACCTGACAGTGTGCCCGACGGGACAGCAGGACAAGGAAGGAGGGTGGAGGAGGTCGCAATAACCGGACCCCCAGAGGGGTCAGCGAGCGAGACAGCGACTGGTCGAGCAAGGGGCTCAAGAGCAGTGCGGTCACGAAAGAAACAGCGCGAAGCGCCTGAGTCTAGAGTGAAGGTGTGCAGTGCCTCAGTGGACTCAGTAGTACCTGGGGTGGCGGACACACAAGCACCTAGAGCAGTAGCCTCACCAGTACCTGGGGTAGCAGACACGCAAGCACCTAGGGCGGCAGCCTCACTCGTGCGGATGCCTGGGTCAGGCGGAACACTCAGGTACTGGTCCTCCTCTCCACTAATAGTCAATGCATACATTGCTTTGAGAATAACATCAAAATCAAGAGCATAGATATCGATATCCTTCTTGAGGAGATCAGCCCACTGAGGGAGCTCAGGAGCGTCAGGAAACTGAGCACGCCAAGCATCATCTAGGCGAGAGAAGCAGCGCTGCGCAGTGTGCGCCCTCCCGCACGTCTGTCCCTTGCGGCGACCAGTGCGGATGACGTACGTGCAACTAAGGCTACCCCCCCCACCCCCGTGCTGTAAGTACCACTCACGAAGCTCCTGGGAGGACTGAGGGTGCTGCGCACTCTGGCCAGTGCCAGAGCCTCCACGACCACCACCGCCGCCTCCACCACGACCACCACCGCCCCTGCCGCCTCCACGTCCACTGCCGCCACCACCACCGCCCCCACCCCGGCCACCGCCTCCGCCGCTGCCTCCACCACCCCCACCGCTGCCACTAGCCCCTCCAGCCCCGCCACCGCCCCCGCCGCTGCCACAACCCCACCACCGCCTCCCCCGCCGTCACCCCCACCGCCCTTGCCTCCCCTGCCCTTGCCGCTGCGGCGCCCGCTGGGAGCGGACGCAGAGCCGACCTGCTCAGCACCAAGAAGGTCGACAGCAGCAGCAGAGGCGACAGAGGGGAGGAGGGGGGAGGGGGAACACCCCTCGAAGAAAGGGGTGCGGGGGTCGCCACGAGAGGCACCTACAGCTACAATACTCTTCTCAGCTGCAAGTAGTTCCTTCTCTAGGGCGGCAATGGTGAGCTCAGTGGGGCAGCGAGCTAGGAAGTGGTCCCTGACTGTACGCAGAGTGTCAGGGAGGCGGGTGACTAGGTGGTAGAGAGTGAGCCAGAGCGGGGGAGGGTTGGAGGCAAGAAACTCAGCGGGCATGGCTGCACGGAAGCGGGCATCACTAGTACGGAGGTGAGTGATGAGGTCAGCGACTGTCTGGAAAGCGGACAGGTCGGGGAACAGGTAGGGAAGGGAGAGACGGCCTAGTGCAGCTGAGGCCGGGGAGGAGTAGCGCGCAACTACAGCAGTGTACAGGGCCTGCGCAGTCTGATGCTGGCCGAAGTGCTCACGCTCATCGACTGGCAGGGAGTTGCGAATGGCAAAGCGGGCGTGGGCATCGCGAGTCTGCCACTGCGAGCGAGCAGTAGCGGTAGCAGTAGTAGCAGGAGCAGGGTCTGTGCCTAGTGCGTGATCGTACAGCGAGATATCCTCTCTGGCAGTGAGCTGGAGGAACAGGTGCAGATCATCGAGCCAGGTATCAAACTTAATCGGGCGGCCCTCAGTATCGAACGAGAGAACTGTAGGGCTAGCCATAGCTGAAGCAGTAGCAGTGGCAGCAGTAGTAGTAGCAGGAGTAGCAGTAGCAGCAGTGGTAGTAGCAGTAGAGCGGCGCGGCTCGGCTAGGGCGGCGCGGCTCGGCTAGGGCGGCGCGGCTCGGCTAGGGCGGCGCGGCTCAACCGGGTCGCGCGGCTCAGTCGGGTCGCGCGGTTCGGCTTGGTCCTAGAGGGGCGAGCGCGGGGCCGGGTGGGGCTGCTAAGTGAGAGCGCGGGGCCGTCCAGGGCGAGGGCGAGGCCGTGAGAGGCTAGCTCGGGGCCGTCGGGGGCCTTAAGGGGCTAGCGCGGGGCCGACGGGGGCCTTAGGAGGCTAGCGCGGGGCTGATCGGGGGCCTTAGGAGGCTAGCGAGGGGCTAGCGCGGGGCCGACGGGGGCCTTAGGAGGCTAGCGCGGGGCCGATCGGGGGCCTTAGGAGGCTAGCGCGGGGCTAGCGCGGGGCCGACGGGGGCCTTAGGAGGCTAGCGCGGGGCCGATCGGGGGCCGTGAGAGGCTAGCGCGGGACCACACGGGGCCTTGAGAGGCTAGCGCCGGGCCGTAAGGGGCCTTAAGAGGGCGACGCGAGGGGCCGTGAGGGGCCTTAAGGGGCGACGCGAGAGGGCCTTAGGGGGCCTTAAGAACGAGGCGCTCGAGGCGCAGGAAAAAAAAAAAGGCGGCGCACGAGGGCGCGGCTAGCGGAAACGGTGGGCCCTATCGTTTCGGTCCTAGGTGGAACCTAGGCTCGTAATACCATGTCAGAATCAGAAACAAGAATGAATGACTAGAATGAGTGTTGGGTACAAATAGGTCAAACCTAACCCTAGAAATGTGTACCCACTATAGGCTAACCCTCTGTAGCCTAAACAAGCACTTCATACAATGTTTGACACCTTGCGGTGGACGGGCAAGGTTGGCGATGCATCTGCGTTTCGGGTCAGGGGATCTCGGGCGTTTGTCCGCGACATGTCTGCGACCCTAAACCCTAAAATGTCCCCCCGTGCTGTTCCCTGCGTCTTCCTTGGCTTCCCCCCTGACGCGCCTGGGTGGCAGTTTTACCACCCCACCTCGCGCCATGTTCTGTCCTCCCAGGACGTCACCTTTGACGAGTCGGTGCCTTACTACCGTCTCTTCCCCTACCGCGCTGCGCCCCCCCCCCCCCCTGCAACCGCTCTTCCTTGCGCCAGGTCCTCCCCCGGTAGACCCCCTCCCCCCTCAGGGTCCTGCCCCGTCAGGTGTGTCCCAGGTAGACGCAGTTGAGCCTCTCCAAGTAGCTAGAACTATTTATTCCTTCTCTGTTTGTACCTGGGTAGAATTAAATTGATTCAAGCGAATTCCTTCCTTCCTGGAATTTCATTTCTACGCAGTGCGACGGCGTAATGCTACCCGAGTCAACGCTTGTATGCTAGCGCCCCTGTGCTAGGCAAGTGTTGTACGAGCCATAACTTTGCAATAGCAGAGTTCTTCGCGAGGCAACTTCGGTCATTCCAAAGCTCTTGGAGCGGGCTTTGATATAGGAAATTCTCAGGTTAATCCGATCGACGGTCTGCACCATACGCTGCGTGGCGTTCAAGGTTCTCTTGCTGTTTTGACTAAGTCCCTCTTGATCCCTCTCTCTACAAACTCGGACCCGAGGATAGGGGCTGGTCTTGTACCAGGCACCCAAGGACCCTTGGAGGTGACCCCGAGGAGAGGTTTTAAGTTTGATAGTGTGGCTGGCAGGAGCAAGAAGCCATTGGAGCTGGTCCACATGGACTTGGTGGGGCCACTGCCGGTTCAGGGGCACAAGGGGGAGCGGTACTTTCTGACCATAGTGGGTGATTGGAGCACGCTTATGTGGGCATATCCTCTGAGGCAAAAGGACCACGCCACCTCTACTATACGCGAAGATTAGCTGCCATTCGTGGAGAAGCAAGCGGAGTGTGTGGTGAAGCGGATTAGGACAGATCAAGGTGGTGAGTTCCTTGGAGCTGAGATGACGGCCTGGCTCAAGAAGCAGAGCATCCAGAGGGAGCTGACCACGGCTTACACCCCACAGTCTAACGGTGTAGCAAAACGGGCGAACCGGACAATTCTGGAGACAGCTAGGGCGCTGCTGATAGAATCTGGGCTGGGCAACTTCATGTGGCCCCATGCTGTTCGGCACGCTACCGTCGCTAGGAACAGGGTACTCACAAAGGTTAGGGATGACTCGTGGGTGCCGTTGGAGAGGTGGCTTGGGAGGAAGCCGCCGGTGGACATGCTGAGGGTGTTCGGTTGCATGGCAGTTGCCACGTCCCCAATACCTACCGCAGTAAGTTGGGGGCGAGTGCAATCTGGTGTGTGCATTTGGGGCTGGCTGCTGAGAGCAAGGGATGGCTGCTATGGAAACCTTCCAAGGGTGTGTTGTTGACAGCAGGGATGTGAAGTTTGTTGAGGGCATTATGTATGGGAGCTGGGAGAAATAGCCGGAGACCAGGGTATCCTAGCAGATGGAGCAGATCAACATGCAACTGGACCTTACTCCTAGTGTGTGGGAAGAGGGAAAGAAGGTGCTAGAGGCACCTGCTGGTGGAGGAGATGGTATGGAGACTAGCGGTAGCACTAGTGGAGCTGTTGGATCGAAAGGGAGGAGAGCAGTAGCAGAGGAAAACTAAGAAGCCGAAGGGTGACGTTATGAAGGGATGGGAAACACCCATCTCCAGGCCAGGATGTACCCGTATGGCTACTAAGAAGCTGACTGCAGGAGCTGATGTAGCGGAGCAACAGCTTGGGACAGAGGAGGCATTGCTGATTCTACCGCATGGCTATGATCAGGATGAGGAGGATGAACCTGCCTACTGTTTTCTTGCCCCTGCACCAGAGGAACCAGCTAGCATGGAGAAGGCATTAGCTGGACCAGATAGGGAGAAGTGGCTGGTTTCCAGGGATGCTGAGTATCAGAGCCTACTAGAGAATGGGACATGGGAGCTGGTGGTGCTGCCTGAGGGGAAGAAAGCCGTACAGTGCAAGTGGGTGCTAAGGATCAAGACCGATGACAAGGGACAGGTCACCATCTACAAGAGTAGGCTGGTGGCGAAGGGGTTTATGCAGAAGGAGAAGCGGGACTTCAATGAGATCTTTGCTCCCACTGCCAAACCCCCAACCCTCCGTGTCTTGTTGGCAGATGCAACCGTTAGTGGAAAATTCATCATTCAGATGGATATATCAACGGCATTCCTCAATGGGATTTTAGAGGAGGATGTGTACATGACGCAGCCGCCTGGGTATGAGGATGGTACGGGCAGGGTGTGCAAGCTGAAAAAGTCCATCTACGGCTTGAAGCAGGCGCCACTCTGCTGGTACCAGAAGTTCGCAGCTGTTTTAGAGGAGATGGGATTCAGGACCAGCAGCTGTGATGAGAGCCTCTTTCTCAAGGGGGAGGGGGAGAAGCTGGTGCTGTTTCTGGTCTATGTGGACGACATTCTTCTCTTTAGCAGCAGCATGAAGTAGATCCAGAATGTGCAACAGCAGTTGATGGAGAACTTCAAGTGCAAGAACCTTGGGGAGGTAAAGTACTACCTCGGGATGCACGTGGAGACGGATCTGGATCACAGGTGGTTGAAGCTGCACCAGGAGAAGTTCATGAAGGAACTTGGGGAGAAGTACGGAATTGAGAATGAGCGCAAGGGTGGTGCCGAATCCATCAGAGGAGCAGGTGGATGCAGCTCAGCGTGTGGTGAAGTATCTGAACTCTCACCCAAGCATTGGAGTTCAATACTCCGCATCTGCACAGGTGAAGCAGAAAGGGGTTGAGGTTTTGAAAGAGAAGGGGGAGAGGCTTGGTGAAGGCAAGCTCTTTCTCACTTGCTTTACCGATGCTACATGGGCCTCTGAGAAGGAGGATTCCTCATCTGTGGGAGGATACATCTATGTAGTTGGGGGAGGACCTGTTAGTTGGAGGTCAAAGAAGCAGACGGAGACGGCACTATCTTCCGTGGAATCAGAGTACATGGCGATGTTCCATGGGGTAAAAGAGGTGATTTGGCTGAGGAGGGTGTTAGAGGAGATTGGCCAGGAGCAAAAGGTTGCTACGCCGCTGTTTTGTGATACCAAGGGAGCTCTTTGGATGGCCAGGAACGCTGTGCTTCATGGGCTGAACAAGCAAAGGCGTATCAAGTGGCACTGGCTTAATCCGATCTACATTTAGACTCACCAGCAGCCAGCAGACTTCCTCACCAAGAGGCTTGCGGATGAGCCTCATTGGCGTTGTGTGCGCATGAATGGAATGAGCATGAACTAGTATGGAATGATGGGGATGCAGCCGGCAGGCTGAGGGGGAATGTGTTGGGTGCAAATTCACATTGCACAACATCCTGCCGTCTGTTTGTACAAGTATGCGTGTGCGAATGCATTTGGGTGTGAATGGAATGTTCGTATGTTTGTTTGCTTTCGCAATTTTGCTTGAAGCATTTGCAAGTACTCGCGCATTCTGCGATTCGGCATAACATTGTACGCGCTATAAACAATACAAGCAGAAAGGACGAGCTCACAAAGGAACCCAAGATGGAAGCTTTGCGGTTCGGTTGATTTGATTGTGCAGATTCAGTTCTATCCATTTCGAAATTGTACTGTTTTGTTTGGTTGACTATAGTGTAGCAGGGCAGGAACTATAGGGGTACAATTTAGGTGAAGGTTGGATGTTGTTTGTCAGTATCTTCTTGCTACAGGGCCGGGGGAAATCAGCGGAACCAGCATTTGGCTGGTTGGGCAAAGACAAAACAGGTTCTGTTTTTAGGACCTGAACCTGGTTGTTGTTTTCCCAGGTTGGAAAAACAGAACCAGAGGTTGTTCACCAACCTACCACCTGCTGTTTTGTCCAGCCAGGTTGGTTCTGTTGCTTGGAATTATTTGGGATCATCCCTGGTTGTTCCCAGGTTTATTCCCAAGGTCCTTGCTAGCTAGAACTATTTATTCCTTCTCTGTTTGTACCTGGATATAGTCAATTCTATTCAAGCGAATTCCTCCCTTCCTGGAATTTTGTTTCTGCGCGGTGCAACGGCGGAATGCTACACAAGTCAACGCTAGTACGCTAGCACTCGAACACTAGGCTAACGCTGTCCGAGCCATAACTTCGTAATGGCAGAACATTTCGCGAGGCAACTTGGTTCATTTTAAAGCTCTTGGAGTGAGCTTTGATTTAGGAAATTCTCAGGTTAATCCGATCGATGGTCTGCATGATACACTGCGCGACGTTCAAGGTACTCTTGCTGTTTTGACTAAGTCCCTCTTGGTCCCTCTCTCTACAAGCTCGAACCCGAGGATAGGGGCTGGTCTTATACCAGGAACCCAAGGACCCTTGGAGGTGACCCCGAGGAGAGGTTTTAAGTTTGATAAAGTCTTAATAGCTTGAGTTTATTAGTCCCTTACACCAACACCGCCAGCTCCAGCACTGCCAGCAGCTCCTGCTCCAGTAGCACCACCAGGCCCATCATCTCCAGTACCTCCAGTACGAGCACCTCCGGGACCTGTGGCTCCAGAACCCCCAGCAGCCTTAGCAGCAGAAGGACCTCGAGCCATAGTAGAACCTCCAGCGCCGGAAGCACCACCAGCTCCAGCAGCACGGCGCCAGCGCCTAGCAAACCACTCGCGCAGCTCTTGCGGAGAGAGTGGCTCCCGCCGCGACGAAGCACCAGAAGGACCTCCAGGCCCAGCACCACCAGACTCAACACGAGTAGGCCCAGCACCCTCAGGCTCCGCACCCTCAGACTCAGCAACCCTCGGCTCAGCACACCCAGACTCAGCACCCCCAGGCTCAGCACCCCCAGACTCAGCACCCCTAGGCTCCGCACGCTCAGGCTCAGCACCCCCAGACCCGGCACCCGCAAGCTCAGCACCCCTAGCAGCACCAGAGTCAACAGCTACCTCAACAAACTCGACCGCATCTACCTGGGACACACCTGAGGGTGCAGGACCTTGGGGGGGGAGGGGGTCTACCGGGGGGGGGACCTGGCGCGACGAAGAGTGGCAGAGGGGGAAGGGGAGCAGTGCAGTAGGGGAGGAGACGGTAGTAAGGAACCGACTTGTCAAACGTGACGTCCTCAGAGGACAGAACACGGCGCGAGGTGGGGTGGTAAAACTGCCACTCAGGCACGTCAGGGGGGAAGCCAAGGAAGACGCAGGGAACAGCACGGGAGGACAGCTTGTCCGCAGACAAGTCGCGGACGAAAGCTCGAGATCCCCAGATACGGAACGGAGACGCATCGCCAACCTTCCCCGTCCACCGCAGAGCAGGGGAGCTATCCGGCATGGAGACCCGGGGCTGAAGGTTGAGCTGATGCGCCGCGTACTGAACCGCGAACGGCCACAGAAAATGGGGAGCAGCCGCATGGATAATGGACATACGAGCAACGTCCATGACCATGCCAATGCGGCGCTCAGTAATCCCATTTTGCTGTGGAGAGGCCGGAAGCGTGAACGTCTGGCGGATGCCTTCCGCACGACAGAAGGCTTGCAGAAGGTCAGAGGAAAACTCTCCACCTCTGTCGGAGTGCAGATGCAGAACAGGAAAGTCCGAGCCGAAACTCTCTCTGAGCTGGAGACGAGCAGCGCGGATCCAATCGATCAACACCTCAGTGACCTCACCCTTGCGGTGCAAGAGGAAGACTGTGGTGTAACGCGAGTAGTCGTCAACCACCAGCAGGTAGTAACGCTCATGACCCTGTCCACGGACGCGGGCTGGGCCCCACACGTCCATGTGGAGAGTCTGCAGCAGAGCCTCTGTCGGAGGAAACTCGGAGGAGTGAGGAGCGGCGCGCTGCCGTCCCTCGACGCAGGGAGCCAAGGTAGGGGCAGGCCCCGGAGGAAGGGGAGGGAGGGACCTGGGGAGACCAGAGACAAGGACACGGGAGGCCATGCCTCGGAGACGAGGCAGGGAGGGGTGACCAAGGTGGTGGTGCCAGAGGAGGGTCTGGTGGGACAGGACGCGACACGAGTAGGGGGCAGACTCAGGACCAGACCGAGACGCTGCAGCTGAAAGCTGACCCGACACAGCAACCTGACCAGATAGAGTAACCAAAGGAGACTCAGTCGTCAGTGTGTACAGGCTCGACACCGGCTGGCGGGTAAACATGGCCAAGTGTCGGCCCGTCCGAGCACACGTGCAGTGGGTCACTTGCTGACTCGCAGGAGTGAACTGGTCAACCCCTCCATCCTGCAGGTCAGCACCACTCACCAAGTTCGTAGAGAACGAGGGGAGGTAAAGACCTGACAGGGAGCCAGATGGGGCCGCCGGACACGGTAGGACAGTGGAGTAGTGAGCAAGGACAGGATCTCCAGAGGGGTCTGCCAGGGAGACTGCAACCGGCCGACTAGCGTGAGGATGGTGCGGTTTCGAAAGGAGTGGGAAGCACCCGAGTGAAGGGTGAAGGTGTGCAAGACCGCAACAGGCGCAGCACCAGAGAGAGCAGACTCACCAGCACCTGGAGCAGGAGACTCGCTAGCACCCAGAGCAGTAGCCTCACCGACACCTGGAGCAGGAGACGCACGAGCACCTAGAGCAGCAGCCTCACCAGCACCTAGAGTAGCAGATTGGATACCGGGGTCAGGCGGCACACATAGGTGACAGGCACCCTCAGCACTAGTAGACAATGCATACATTGCAGTGAGGAGCATCATAGTCAAGAGCAAAGATATCTACACTCTGCCTAGGCAGCTCCAGCCAGGAGGGGAGCTCAGCGTCGTCGCCAAACTCTGTACGCCAAGCGTCGCTCAGACTAGCGAAGCAGCGGGACTCTATGCGACTAAGAGTCCCGCAAGGCTGACTAGTATGGACACCCGTGCGATTGACGTACGGGCAGCGAGCACTACTCATTGACCCTTTACTCTGAGCGTACCACTCGCGAAGCTACTGGGGCGAAAGGGTCTCGCGCGGAGGACGCTGCAGCTGCACTTGGCCACTACAAGAAGCTCCCGAACTACTCACTCCAGGACGAATCCCACTACGGCCACCCCGACAACCCCAAGTAGCGTACCACTCACGAAGCTGCTGGGGCGGGAGGGACTCACGCGAACGTCGCTGGAGTTGCAGCTGTCCACCGCCAGGAGTAGCAGTAGCAGTAGAAGCCGCAGTAGCAGTAGTAGCCGTGGTTGTAGTAGTAGCAGCAGTAGCAGTAGTAGCAGCGCGGCCACCCCTACAACCCCAACTAGCGTACCACTCACGAAGCTGGTGGGGCGTAAGGGACTCACGCGGACGGCGCCGGAGCTGCATCTGGCCACGCCAGGAGCAGCAGTAGCTGTAGAAAGAGCAGTAGCAGCAGGAGCAGCAGTAACAGCAGTACGGGCAGGGCAGTGCTCACCAGTGGCGAGAAGGGCAGGCGTACGACGGCGGCAACAGCGAGGCCGCTACCACTGCAGGGCAAGGGCTCCGCGGCAGCTGCAGGGGCGGCTGCTCCAGGAGCGGCTGCTCAAGGGGCCAGGGGCGGCTGCTGCAGGGGCGGCTGCTCCAAGGGCCAGGGGCGGCTGCTCCAGGGGCCAGGGGCGGCTGCTCTAGGGTCCAAGGGCGGCTGCTGCAGTGGCGGCTGCTCCAGTGGCCAGGGGCGGCTGCCCCAGGGGCCAGAAGCCGCTGCTGGAGGGGCGGCTGCTCCAGTGGCCAGGGGCGGCTGATGCAGGTGCGGCTGCTCCAGGGGCCAGGGATGGCCGCTACAGGGGTGGCTGCTCCAGGGGCCAGGGGCGGCTGCTGCAAGGGGCGGGGGCAGGGGCGGCCATCCGAAGGTCGGGCGCGGGCTAGGGCAGGGCGCCGCAGCGGGCAGGGGCGACGCCGCGCGGGTCCCGCAGGGGCGTCGCGACGAGCGGAGGCAACGTCCGGGTCCCGTTGGGGCGTCGCGACGCGCAAGAGCCGCGCCTCGCGGGTCTTGCAGGGTGGCGTCGCGACGAGGCAGGGTAAACGCGCGGGTCCCGCTGAGGGGTCGCGACGAGGCAAGGGCGATGAGGAGTTAGAACGAGAATGGGGATGATTATGGAATGAAAGTGATACAAATATGCAACCCTAGAAATGTGTACCCCATATGGGCTACCCCACTAAAGCCTAGACAACATTATAATTTGACACACCCCCATAGGCAAAGTGGGGGAGAACAAGGGGTCACAAGACCAGTCAAGCAAAACAAAGCAAAGCTCAAGGTGGATCACAAAGTCACCACACATTCCGAGCACAAGTTCAAGGCCAGAAGGCCAGTTCACATGCAGGAACACATATATTTATAACAGGCTAAACAAGCAAGAGCAGGAGTATATATATATGTCACAGTACAAGCAAGGTCAAGAAGTGAGTAAGTGAGGCAAGACAGGTACAAGACCAAGCTGAGTACAGAAGCGCTGATGATCACAAGGCGCAAGTGCCTTAGTGAAGATATCAGCAGTATTGGCCTCAGAGGCCACGTACGCAAGTTGCAACTGACCACGCTGCTGCAGCTCACGAGCAAGAAAGTAGCGGAGAGCAATGTGCTTCGTTCTGTGCTCCAGGCGCTGCTCCCGACACAAGGCCAGCATGGCCTTGTTGTCTACGTACAGCACTGGAGGAGAACGAGGCGGCTCTCTGAGGTCAGTCAGCAGGTAGGTGAGCCAGCGAAGCTCCTGAGCAGCCATGGCTCTGGCGTAGATCTCAGTCTCACAACTGGAGCCGAGAACAGAAGACGAGCGAGTAGCCCGCCACGAAAAAGAGCCGGAACGAGGGCTGAAGGTGTAACCCTGTGACGACTGCTGTGTAGCCTGGTCGTCAACCCAAGGAGCGTTTGCGTGCCCAGTGAGGACCACTGGACTCTGCCCTCCAAGCACTAGCCCCATGCCCGACGTACTGCACAAGTAGTGCAACACCCTCTTCGCTGCAGCCATGTGCTCTGGTCTGTGTCTCCCAGGAGCAACATAGCGTGCCAAGATGCTAAGAGGGTATGCAAGGTCAGGTCGTGTGCAGGTCATCAGGTACATGAGGCAGCCAACAAGCTCTGGGTACGGGCCACTCGACTCTACGGACTCATCCGAAGGCAGAGCTGAGAGCGAGTGGCGAGTAGGCAGAGGAGTGGCCTGAGGCGAGGAGTACGTGAAGCCGAAGCGCTGAATGACCTGCTGCACCATGTGTGACTAAGTCAGGGTAATGGTGCGCTGTGCTCTGTCCTGGGTGATCTGCAAGCCAAGGTAGCTGCGTAGTTCACCGAGGTCTCTGCACGTGTGTCTCTTTTGCAGCTCGGACTTCACGTGGGCGAGTCCAGCAGTGTCAGCTGTGGCAAAGACCAAGTCGTCGACGTACACGAGGATGTAGAGCGGCGGCAAAGAGGTGTCGGTGCGTAGAAACAGCGACGGGTCAGCAGTAGAGGGACCAAACCCAAGAGCCGCAAGCGAAGTCCTCACTGTGTCGTGCCACTCGCGCGATGCCTGGCGGAGACCGTAGACTGGCCGTCGAAGGCTCCACTGGGTGCCAAGAGGGAAAGTCCCAGTGAAGCCAGGTGGACGGCGCAGCCAGATCTCCTCGTGCAGACTACCTTGCAGGAAAACAGTGCTGAAGTCAAGGGAGTGAAGCTCGTAGTCACGCTGAGCGGCTACGTGTAGCAGCACGCGAAGAGTGGTCATCTTCGGGGTGGGAGAGAAGGTTTGAAAGTAGTCAACTCCCTGCCGCTGATTGAAGCCACGAGCCACATACCGCACCTTGAAGACAGGCGGAGAGCCCGGCGGCCGCTTCACCCTAAAGATCCACATGCCACTGACGATGTTCTCCCCAGGTAGGGGAACCGCGTCAACGTAGGTGTTTGTGGACTTCCAGGAAGCCATCTCTGCATCCATAGCTGCCTGCCACTGAGACGAGTAGGGACCCTCTACGGCCTCCCCGTAAAAGCGCGGAGTCGGGATGTCAACTGCATCCGGGTCTCCCTCAGGGGTAAGCTGTACGGACACGAGATGAGGTGAAGCAGCAGCCAGACACTGGAACTCCTCCTGCCTGTCCTCAAGGACGTCCGTGCCAAGAGCACACTCACCCCCGACGGACGGAGGACAGGCAGACGCAGACTCAGCAACGAGACTAGCAGCGTAGTCTAGACGACAGCGAGCAGCAAAGTCGACGAGCTGAGCAACAAGAGCAGACACAGCAGTGGACTGAAAAGAGGGGTCAGTGACGAAAGTAGCAAGGAGACGCGTGACAGTAAGACTGGCAGCACGAAGAGAGTCCGACTCTGGGTCGGCAAGGGCAGGAAGAGAGGACTCAGGATGAGAAGGCAAAGGGGCACGCAGAGGAGCAGTGGACGGACGCAGAGACATTCGGTGCGTGCGAGGGACAGGAGGAGGACGCTAACGCGAACCGCGACCACTAGCGCGAGCAGCACGAACCGGCGACGCAGGACGAGACGAAGGCTTACGACGCTCAGCAAGACCTCCAGTAGGACCAGTGTAGGGAGAAGGAGCAGGCAATGGGGAGGCCGGCGGTAACTGTGACAGTGACTGGACAGGCGGTGGACACTCTAAAGGAGGAGGAAGACCAAGAACCTGCTGAAGGAGCGGAACAAAGTACGGCCGAGGCCGCGCGGCGACTCCAGACACAGCAGGGTCAGCACCAGCACCCCTAGTGGCAGCACCAGCGCCAACAGCACCTCCAGCTTCAGTGCCTCCAGCAGCACCAGCAGCACCCGCAGCAGGACCGCCGCTAGGACAGACAGCAGTAGCCTCAGCGCCAACACCCTTAGTAGCTCCGACTCCAGTCGCACTCGCAGGCCCAGCAGCTCCAGCACTCCCAGGGCTAGCATCCGACACCGGCGGCACCAGCACCCTCAGCAGCCGAAGAAGCACCAGCTCCAGCAGTACGCCTCCAGCGCTAGGAAAACCACTCGCGCAGCTCCTGTGGAGAGAGTGGCTCCCGCCGAGACGAAGCACCCGGAGAACCACCAGGCCCAGCACCGCCAGACGCCACACGAGCAGATCCAGCGGCCGCGGGCTCCGCACCCCCAGGCTCAGCAGCTCCAGACTCAGTACCCCTAGGCTCAGCAGCTCCAGACGCAGCACCCCCAGGCTCAGCAGCTCCAGACGCAGCACCCCCAGGTGAAGGACCCCCAGGCTCAGCACCCCCAGTCGTAGCACCCCCAGGCTCACTACCCCCAGGCTCAACACCCACTCGCGCAGCACCCCTAGAGTCAGCACCCCCAGGCTCAGCACCCGCAGCAGTACCAGAGGCACCAGCAACCTCGACCGGCTCGACTGCGTCTACCTGGGACACACCTGAAGGGGCAGGACCCTGAGGGGGGAGGGGGTCTACCTGGGGGGGACCTGGCACAAGGAAGTGCGGTGGCAGTGGGAGGAAAGGAGTGCGGTAGGGGAAGAGGCGGTAGTAGGGGACCGACTCGTCAAACGTGACGTCCTGGGAGGACAAAACACGACGAGAGGAGGGGTGGTAGAACTGCCACCCTGGTGCATCAGGGGGGAAGCCAAGGAAGACACAAGGAGCAGCACGAGGGGACAGTTTGTCCGCAGACAATTCGCAGACAAACGCCCGAGATCCCCAGACACGGAACGCAGACGCATTGCCTACCTTCCCCGTCCACAGCAGAGCTGGGGAGGTCTCCGGCATGGAGACCCTGGGGTGAAGGTTGATCTGATGCGCCGCGTACCGAACCGCAAACGGCCACAGAAAATGGGGGGCAGCCGCAAGCATCATGGACGTACGAGCGACGTCCATGACCATGCCAATGCGGCGCTCAGCAATCCCATTTTGCTGTGGAGAGTGCGGAAGCGTAAAGGTCTGGCGGATGCCTCGCGCATGATAGTAGGCTCGCAGAAGGCCAGAGGAGAACTCTCCGCCTCGGTCAGAGTGCAGACACAGAACACGAAAGTCCGAGCCGAAGCTCCTCCTGAGCTGGAGACGAGCTGCGCGGATCCAGTCGATCAACACCTCACTGACATCACCCTTGCTGCGCAAGGGGAAGACTGAGGTGTAACGCGAGTAGTCGTCAACCACCAGCAGGAAGTAGCGCTCGTGACCCTGTCCACGGACGCGGGCCGGGCCCCACACGTCCATGTGAAGCGTCTGCAGCGGGGCCTCTGCGGGGGAAACTGAGAGGAGTGAGGGGCAGCCCGGAGCCGCCCCTCGATACAGGGAACACAGGAAGGACCAGGCCCTGGAGGAAGGGGAGGGAGGGACCGGGGGAGAACAGAGACAAGGACACGGGAAGCCATGCCTCGAAGACGATGCAGGGAGGGGTGACCAAGACGGTGGTGCCACAGGAGTGTCTCGTGAGACAGGAGGCGACACGAGCAGGGGGCAGACTCAGGACCAGACTTGGACGCTGCAGCAAACACCTGACCCGACGCAGCTACCTGGCTAGGCGTAGGGACAGGAGGAGACCTAGTGGTCAGGGTGTAGATGCTCGACCCTGGCCGACGCATAAACGTGGCCAGGTGCTGGCCTGTGCGAGCATTCGAGCAGTGGGTCACCCGCTGACTCGCAGGAGTAAACTGGTGAACCCCCGTATCCTGCAGGTCATCACCACTCACCAAGTTCGTAGAGAACGAGGGGAGGTAAAGACCAGACAAGGTGCCAGAGGGGGCAGCCGGACACGGGAGGACAGTGAAGAAGTGAGAGAGGACAGGACCCCCAGAGGGGTCTGCCAGGGAGACTGCAACCGGTCGACCAAGCGGTGTGAGTTTGGTGCAGTCTCGAAAGAAGGAGCGAGAAGCCCCTGAATCAAGTGTGAAGGTGAGGGAGGCCGAAGCCGACGTGGTACCTGAGAGCGCAGACTCACCCGCACCTGAGGGCGCAGACGCACTGGCACCTAGAGCAGCAGCCTCACAAGCACCTAGAGCAGCAGTACCAATGCCCGGGTCGGGCGGGAAACACTGGTAACAGTCACCCTCATCACTAATACTCACAGCATACATGGCGGCAAGGATAGCATCAAAGTCAAGATAATAGATAGCTACGCCTGCCCTAGAAAGCTCTCCCCAGCGGGGGATCTCATTGGCCTCCGGGAACTGCTGACGCCAAGCGTCCGTCAGGCGGCCAAAGCAGCGCTGGGTGGGGTGGGCACCCCCACACTGCTCACCCGCGCGGTCGCCGGAGCGAAGGACGTAGGTGCTCGGACCAAAACCCCCACCACGCTGACGCTGCGCGTACCACTCACGGAGCTGCTGAGGGGGGGGAATGTCCCGAGAACGCTGCTGCTGCTGCTGCTGCTGCTGGAGGTGACCACCACCAGGGCTGCTCCGCTGCGAAGCGCCACCCCGACCACCGCCACCTCCTCCACCACCGCCTCCTCCACCTCCGCCACCACCGCCTCCTCCGCTAGCACTCGCGCCGCCTCCGCCGCCTCCGCCTCCACTGCTGCCATCGACACCTCCACCCCCGCCACCACTCCCACCGCCACCCCCACTCCCTCCGCCGCCTCCACCGCCACCTCCACCGCCCCCGCTAGCTCCACCCGCGCCCTTGCCCCCCTGGCCCTTGCTAGAGCGGCGTCAGAGGCGACAGAGGGCAAAAGGGGGGAAGGAGAACACCCCTCAAAGATGGGGGTGCGAGGGTCACCACGAGAGGCTCCTACAGCGACTATGCTCTTCTCCGCTGCTAGGAGGGCCTTCTCTAAGAGGTCAACAGTGAGAGCGGTGGGACAGACTGAGAGGAAGTGGTCCCTGACTACACGAAGGGAGTCAGGGAGGCGGGTGACTATATAATAGAGAGTGATGTACATGGGGGGGGGTTCTTGGCGCAAAACTCAGCAGGAAGCGCGGCGCGGTAGCGAGTGTCACTAGTGCGGAGGTGCGTAATGAGGTCAGCGACTGTGGGAAAGGCAGCAAGGTCAGGGAAGAGGTACGGTAGCATGAGGCGGCTCAGTGCAGCAGTGGCAAGGGAAGAGGTACGGTAGCAAGAGTAGCGCGCAACTACAGCGCCGTACAAGGTCTGAGCACTCTTGTACTGACTAAAGTGCGCGCGCTCAGTGGTAGGCAGGTGGCGACGCACAGCAAGACGTGCAGCAGCATCGCGCGTGGCCCACTGGGAGCGAACAGTGGGGTCAGCATCAGCAGCAGGGGCAGGAGAGGCGCCAGAGGTGAGGTCAAAGAGAGAGAGACCGTCTGCCCTATCGCACTGTAAGAACAGCTGCAGGTCGTCGACCCAGACCTCAAAGTCAATGGCTCGACCCTCAGCGTCAAACGCGAGGACACTAGGTGTAGCCATGACAACAGTAGACTAGCAGTACCAACTGTAGGACAGGGGCAGTGCAGTCACAGAAGCGCTGCTCTCACCAGACAGGGCGGTTCGGGCAGCTCAGTAGCACAGCAACACGGCAACACGGCTGCTCGGACGGCTCAGCAGCAACTGCGGCTCCGCGGCACCAGCGGCTCGGCTCCTTAGGTGGCTCGGGCGGCTCGGGCGGCACAGGCGGCTCGGGCGGGTCGGGCGGCTCGGGCGGCTCGGCTCCTCAGCGGCTCAGGCGGCTCGGGCGGCTCGGGCGGCTCAGGCGGCGCGGGCGGTGTAGGGCGGTAGGACCGCTGGTAGGGCGGCGGGGTCGCAAGGTAGGTGGCGGGGCCGTAGTGGGAGGGGCGACGGGGCCGGAGTGAAGGGCGGCGGGGCCGCCGTGAAGGGCGGCGGGGTCGCTGAGAAGGGCGGCGGGGCCGCACTGAGAGAGGCGGCGGGGCCGCAGAGAAGGGCGGCGAGGCCACTGAGAAGGGCGGCGGGGCCGCAGCGAGAGAGGCGGCGGGGCCGCAGCAAAGGGCGGCGGGGCCGCTGAGACGGGCGGCGGGGCCTCAGTGTGAGGCGGCGGGGCCGCAATGTGAGGCAGCGGGGCTGCAGCGAAGGGCGGCGGGGCTGCAGCGAAGGGCGGCGGGGCCGCTGAGACGGGCGGCGGGGCCGCAGCGGACGGCGGCGGGGCCGCTGAGAAGGGCGGCGGGGCCGCAGCGAGAGAGGCGGCGGGGCCGCATCAAAGGGCGGCGGGGCCGCTGAGACGGGCGGCGGGGCCGCAGTGAAGGGCGGCGGGGCCGCAGTGAAGGGCTGCGGGGCCGCAGCGAAGGGCGGCGGGGCCGAATCGACGGGCTGCGGGGCCGCTAGGGCGTTGGGGCCGCTAGGGCGGCTCGACGAAGTGAGAGCCCAGAGCGCGACTCGGGCTGAGCGCGCTTCGGGCTGGAAAAAAAAACTCGATGTGGTGGGCCCTAGGCACAGTTCCCACGGGGGAACCTGTTCGATACCATGAGGAAATTAGAACGAGAATGGGAATGACTATGGAATGAAAGTGATACAAATATGCAACCCTAAAAATGTGTACCCCATATGGGCTACCCCACTAAAGCCTAGACAACATTTAATTTGACAAGAGATATCTGGAGTAAAATATAAAAAGAAAATGATATAAATATAGAACACAGTATACATGTCTGTGATATAAATCAATATATATCGAACTTGCTAAATACAAAACAACCCCCACTAACCCAGTCATATGCGCTGCTCACAAAATGATATCCAGCTCCAGCACTCAGTCATCATCAAGCTCTCTCTCACATGAGAACACTCGAGGTTTTGTTACGAGTGCAATTTGAATGATTGAGCGAGAATTGCACTATCGAAGCAAAGAGTACAATGAGTGAACGCATGAGCGAAGAATATATAGCGAAACTACAGTGGTAATGGTAATAGACTGTGGTTGTCGCGCGAGGGTTGCGAGTGGTAACGGTGCCGACTGCGGTGCTATAGTGGTGTACGCGCTGAGCGGGGACGCGAAGTCATTCTTGATCCCTCTCTCTACAAACTCGGACCCGACGATAGGGGCTGGTCTTTGTGAAAACAAAGAATGAGAATGAGTGACTATGAAGTGAAGTGAATACAAATAGGAAACCCTAATGTGTTGTACCCCCTATGGGATACCCCACTATAGCCTACACAAACAAGTAAGCTATATGTTCTGACACACCCCCATAGGCAAAGTGGGGGAGAACAAGGGGTCACAAGACCAGTCAAGCAAAGCAAAGCAAAGCTCAGGGTGGATCACAAAGTCACCACGCATTCCGAGCACAAGTTTAAAGGCCACAAGGCCAGTTCACATGCAAGATCATATATAGAGATATACAAGAGCAAGAGTATATATATGCGAAGTTACAAGCAAGGTCAAGAGGAGAGCAAGTGAGGCAAGACAGGCACAAGACCCAACTGCGTGCAGCAACGCTGATGATCACAAGGCGCAAGTGCCTTCGTGAAGACATCAGCAGTGTTGGCCTAAGAGGCCACGTACGCAAGTCGCAGCTGTCCACGCTGCTGTAGCTCACGAGCAAGAAAGTAGCGAAGAGCAATGTGCTTCGTTCTGTGCTCCAGTCGCTGCTCTCGACACAAGGCCAGCATGGCATTGTTGTCTACGTACAGGACTGGAGGAGAACGAGGCTGCTCTCCAAGGTCGGTCAGCAGGTAGGTGAGCCAGCGTAACTCCTGTGCAGCCATAGCCCCAGCGTAGATCTCAGCCTCACAACTGGAGCCGAGAACAGAAGACGAGCGGGTAGCCCGCCACGAGACAGAGCCGGAACGAAGGCTGAAGGTGTAACCCTGTGACGACCGCTGCGTAGCCTGGTCGTCAGCCCAAGAAGCGTCTGCGTGCCCAGTGAGGACCACTGGACTGCGCCCTCCAAGCACTAGCCCCATGCCCGACGTACTGCACAAGTAGCGCAACACCCTCTTCGCTGCAGCCATGTGCTCTGGTCGGTGTCTCCCACGAGCAACAAAGCGTGCAAGAATGCTAAGAGGGTATGCGAGGTCAGGTCGTGTGCAGGTCATCAGGTACATGAGGCAGCCAACAAGCTCTGCAAACGGGCCACTTGACTCTACGGACTCATCCGAAGGCAGAGCTGAGAGCGAGTGGCGAGTAGGCAGAGGAGTGGCCTGAGGCGAGGAGTACGTGAAGCCGAAGCGCTGAAGGACCTGCTGCACCATGTGTGACTGAGTCAGGGTAATGGTGCGGCGTGCTCTGTCCCGGGTGATCTGCAAGCCAAGGTAGCTGCGCAGTTCACCCAGGTCAGTGCACGTGTGTCTCTTCTGCAGCTCGGACTTCACGTAGGCGAGTCCAGCAGTGTCAGCTGTGGCAAAGACCAAGTCGTCGACGTACACGAGGATGTAGAACGGCGGCAGAGAGGTGTCGGTGCGCAGAAACAACGACGGGTCGGCAGTGGAAGGAGCAAACCCAAGTGCCGCGAGCGTAGTCCTCAGTGTGTCGTGCCACTCACGTGGCGCCTGGCGGAGACCGTAGACTGGACGCCGGAGACTCCACTGGGTACCAGGAGGGGAAGACCCAGTGAAGCCAGGTGGGCGACGCAGCCAGATCTCCTCGTGCAGGCTGCCCTGCAAGAAAGCTGTGCTGAAGTCGAGAGAGTGGAGCTCGTAGTCACGGTGAGGAGCAACGTGCAGCAGAACCCGAAGAGTGGTCATCTTCGGGGTGGGGGAGAAGGTCTGAAAGTAGTCAACCCCCTGCCGCTGACTGAAGCCACGAGCCACGTAACGCGCCTTGAAGACAGGCGGAGAACCCGGCGGCCGCTTCACCCTGAAAATCCACATGCCACTGACGATGTTCGCCCCAGGAGGGGGAACAGCGTCAACGTAGGTGCCTGTGGACTTCCAGGAAGCCATCTCTGCATCCATAGCTGCCTGCCACTGAGAGGAGTAGGGACCCTCTATCGCCTCCGCGTAAGAGCGCGGAGTCGGGATGTCTGGTGCATCCGGGTCTCCCTCAGGGGCTAGCAGTACAGACGCGAGACGAGGTGAAGCGGCAGCCAGACACTGGAACTCCTCCTGCCTGTCCTCAAGGACGTCCGTGCCAAGGGCACACTCACCCCCGACGGACGGAGGACAGGCGGACTCAGACTCAGTGACAAGACGAGCAGCGTAGTCTAGACGACAGCGCGCAGCAAAGTCGACAAGCTCAGTGACAAGGGCAGACGCAGCAGACGACTCGAAGGAGGGGTCAGTGACAGCAGTAGCCAGGAGACGCGTGACAGTAGGACTGGCAGCACGAAGAGAGTCCGACTCCGGGTCGGCAAGAGCAGGAAGAGAGGAAGCAGGAGGAGAAGGCAAAGGGGCACGCAGAGAAGCAGTGGACGGACGCAGTGACATCCGGTGTGTGCCAGGGACAGGAGGAGGACGCTGACGCGACCCGCGACCACTAGCGCGCTCAGTACGAACAGGCGACACAGGACGAGACGCAGGCTCACGACGCTCAGAAAAGACCTCCAGTCGGACCAGCGTAGGGAGAAGGAGCAGGCAAAGGGGAGGCAGGCTGTAGCTGTGGCTGTGACCGGACAGGCTGCAGACCCTCTAAGGGAGGAGGAGGAGGTGTAAGACCAAGAACCTGCTGCACGAGCGGAACGAAGTACGGTCGGGGCCGCGCGGCGACGCTAGAAACAGCAGGAACAGCACCAGCAGCCCCGGCAGGTGCACCCACACCAGCAGCACCTCCAGCAGCACCACCAGAAGCTCCAGAACCTCCAGCCGCAGCACCAGGAGCACTGTCAGCCGGACCGCCAACGGCAGGCTCAGCGCCAACACCCTCAGCAGGACCAGCTCCAGGAGAACTCTCAGACTCAGCAGCTCCAGCACCCACAGTACGAGCACCGGCGGGGCGCGCAGCAGCAGTACCCTCTGCAGTCGAAGAACCACCAGCACCAGCAGCACGCCTCCAGCGCCTGGCAAACCACTCACGCAGCTCCTGTGGGGAGAGTGGCTCCAGGCGAGACGAAGCACCCCCAGGCACAGCACCTCCAGGCTCAGCACCCCTAGACACAGCACCCCCAGGCTCAGCACCCCCAGGCTCAGCACCTCCAGGCTCAGCACCCCCAGGCACAGCACCCCCAGACTCGGCACCTCCAGGCTCAGCACCCCCAGGCTCAGCACCCTCAGACTCGGCACCTCCAGGCTCAGCACCCCCTGACTCCGCACCCCCAGGCTCAGCTCCCGCAGCAGCACCAGAGTCACCAGTGACCTCGACAGGCTCGACCGCGTCTACCTGGGACACACCTGAAGGGGCAGGACCCTGAGGGGGGAGGGGGACTACCGGGGGGGGACCTGGTACCAAGAAGAGCGGGGGCGGGGGGAGGGACGGAGTGCGGTAGGGGAAGAGGCGGTAATAGGGTACCGACTCGTCGAACGTGACGTCCTGGGAGGACAGAACACGTCGAGAGGAGGGGTGGTAAAACTGCCACCCAGGGGCGTCGGGGGGGAACCCCAGGAAGACGCAGGGAGAAGCACGAGGGGACAGCTTGTCCGCAGACAGGTCGCGAACAAACGCCCGAGATCCCCAGACCCGGAACGCCGACGCATCGCCAACCTTCCCCGTCCACAGCAGGGCTGGGGAGGTCTCCGGTCGAGAGACCCTGGGGTGGAGGTTGATCTGGTGCGCAGCGTAACTGACCGCAAACGGCCACAGAAAATGGGGAGCATCCGTATGCATCATGGACGTACGAGCGACGTCCATGACCATGCCAATGCGGCGCTCAGCAATCCCATTCTGCTGTGGTGAGTCCGGAAGCGTGAAGGTCTGACGGATGCCTCGCGCACGACAGTAGGCACTCAGGAGGCCAGAGGAGAACTCTCCGCCTCTGTCCGAGTGCAGACGCAAAACAGGGAAGTCAGAGCCAAAGCTCCTCCGAAGCTGGAGACGAGCTGCGCGGATCCAGTCGATCAACACCTCAGTGACCTCACCCTTGCTGCGCAAGGGGAAGACTGTGGTGTAACGCGAGTAGTCGTCAACCACCAGCAGGAAGTAGCGCTCCTGACCCTGTCCACGGACGCGGGCTGGGCCCCACACGTCCATGTGAAGCGTCTGCAACGGGGCCTCTGTCGGAGGAAACTGGGAGGAGTGAGGGGCAGCACGCTGGCACCCCTCGACACAGGGGACACAGGTGGGGCCAGGGCCCGGAGGAAGGGGAGGGAGAGACCGGGGAAGACCAGACACAAGGACTCGCGAGGCCATGCCTCTGAGCCGAAGCAGAGAGGGGTGGCCAAGGCGGTGGTGCCAGAGGAGGGTCTCGTGAGACAGACGACGGCACGAGCAGGGGGCAGACTCAGGACCAGACCTGGACGCTGCAGCAAACACCTGACCAGACTCAGCACCTGGAGGAGAAGCAGTGGTCAGTGTGTACAGGCTCGACCCTGGCCGACGTGTAAACGTAGCCAGGTGGCGACTTGTATCCGCCTCCGTGCAGTGGGTCACCAGCTGACGAGCAGGGGTGAACTGGTGGACACCTGCATCCTGGAGGTCAGCACCACTCACCAAGTTCGTCGAGAACGAGGGGAGGTAAAGACCAGTCAGGGTGCCAGAGGGGGCCGCCGGACACGGGAGGACAGTGGAGAAGCGAGACAGGAGAGGCCCCCCAGAGGGGTCAGCCAGGGACACCGCAACCGGCCGACTCAGCGGCGTGAGAGTGGTGCGGTCCCTAAAGAAGGAGCGAGACGCTCCAGAGTCAAGGGTGAAGGTGTGAGAGGCCGAAGCCGACACAGTACCTGAGAGGGCAGACTCACCAGCACCTGAGAGCACAGACGCACTGGCACCTAGAGCAGCAGCCTCACTAGTACCTGACGCGGCAGTACCAATGCCCGGGTCGGGCGGGAAACACCGGTAACAGTCATCCTCATCACTACCAATCGCAGCATACATAGCAGAGAGAATATCATCAAAATCAAGATCATAAATAGCTACACCAGCCCTAGACAGCTCTCCCCAGCGGGGGATCTCAGCTGCCTCCGGAAACTGCTGACGCCAGGCGTCAGTCAGGCGGCCAAAGCAGCGTCGGGCTGTGTGGGCGCCTCCACACCTCTCCCCTGCACGGTCACCGGTGCGAAGAACATAGGGGCAAGGACCAAGCGCACCACCACGCTGACGCTGCGAGTACCACTCACGGAGCTGCTGAGGGGCGGGGACGGTGCGAGAGCGCTGCTGCTGCTGTGGCTGCTGCTGCGGCTGCTGCTGCTGCTGCTGCTGGCGCTGACCACCCCCAGAGCTGCTCCGCTGGGACGAGCCACTCCGACCCCCGCCTCCACCGCCACCCCCGCCTCCACCGCCACCCCCGTCTCCACCTCCACCTCCCCCACCAGGACCGTCGCTCCCACCGCTCCCACCGCCTCCTCCGCTACCACCTCCGCCGCCACCTCCGCCTCCACCGCCGCCACCAGTACCTCCACTCCCGCCACCACCCCCACCGCCACCCCCACTCCCCCCGCCACCCCCACCGCCTCCTCCACCGCCCCCTCTAGCTCCACCCGCTCCCTTGCCCCCCTTGCCCTTGCCAGAGCGGCGTCTGCCGCTGGGGGCAGACGCCGCGCCGACCGACTCAAAACCAGTGAGGTCGGCCGCAGCGGCAGAGGCGACAGAGGGCAGCAGGGGGGAAGGACCACACCCCTCAAAGATGGGGGTGCGAGGGTCACCCCGAGAGGCCCCTACAGCGACAATACTCTTCTCAGCCGCTAGCAGGGACTCCTCAAGGAGGTCGACAGTGAGAGTGGTGGGACAGACAGAGAGAAACTGGTCCCTAACGACACGAAGGGACTCAGGGAGACGGGTGACGAGAAAGTAGAGAGTGATGTACATGGGAGGAGGGTTCGCAGCGCGGAACTGAGCAGGAAGGGCAGCGCGGTAGCGGGTGTCACTAGCACGGAGGTGGGTAACGAGGTCAGCGACAGTGGGAAAGGAAGCGAGGTCAGGGAAGAGAAACGGTAGCATGAGGCGGCTAAGGGTAGCGGAGGAAGGGGAGGAGTAGCGTGCAACTACAGCGTCGTACAAGGCCTGAGCGGTCTTGCACTGACTAAAGTGGGCACGCTCAGAGGAAGGGAGGTGGCGACGCACAGCAAGACGTGCAGCAGCATCGCGGGTCGCCCACTTGGAGCGAACGGCAGAGTCAGCATCAGCGGGTGGGGCAGGGACAGCGCCAGAGACAAAGTCAAAGAGAGAGACCTCATCTATCGCATCACACAGTAAGTACAGCTGCAGGTCTTCAATCCAGACGGCAAAGTCAATGGCCCTCCCCTCAGCGTCAAAAGTAAGAACATTGGGGGTGGCCATGGCAGCAGCTGAAAGTCCACCGGGCTGGGAGAGTCGGGTAGGTCAGCAGCAGAGGAACACAGCTCAGGAACAGCAGCACGGCTCCTCAGGCGGCTCGGGCGGCTCGGGCGGCTCGGGCGGCTCGGGCGGCTCGGGCGGCTCGGGCGGCACGGGCGGCTCGGGCTGCTCGGGCGGCGGCTCGGCCGCAGCTCAGCGGCGGCTCGGGCGGCGGCTCAGGTGGCCCGGGCGGCGGCTTAGGCGGCGGCGGCTCGGCGGCGGCTCGGCTGCTGCTGGGCGGCTCGGCTGATGCTGGGCGGCTCGGCGGGGCCGCGTAGCAGAGGGCGGCGGGGCCGCGTAGCAGAGGGCGGCGGGGCCGCGACCGAAGAGGGCGGCGGGGCCGCGTAGCAGAGGGCGGCGGGGCCGCGTAGCAGAGGGCGGCGGGGCCGCGTAGCAGAGGGCGGCGGGGCCGCGATCGAAGGGCGGCGGGGCCGCGTAGCAGAGGGCGGCGGGGCTGCGTAGCAGAGGGCGGCGGGGCCGCGTAGTAGAGGGCGGCGGGGCCGCGTAGCAGAGGGCGGCGGGGCCGCGTAGTAGAGGGCGGCGGGGCCGCAATCGAAGGGCGGCGGGGCCGCGTATCAGAGGGCGGCGGGGCCGCGTGGCAGAGGGCGGCGGGGCCGCGTAGCCGAGGGCGGCGGGGCCACGATCGAAGGGCAGCGGTGGGGCCGCGTAGCAGAGGGCGGCGGGGCCGCGATTGAAGGGCGACGGGGCCGCTAGGGAAGGGCGGCGGAGCCGCTAGGGGAAGGGCGGCGCAACGGGCCGCTAGGGGCGACACGACGGGTCGCTAAAAAAAAAACGCGCCTCGGGGCGCGGTTCGGTGGGCCCTAGAAGCAGTCCCTAGGAGGGAACCTGCTCTGATTCCATGTGAAAACAAAGAACGAGAATGAGTGACTATGAAGTGAAGTGAATACAAATAGGAAACCCTAATGTGTTGTACCCCCTATGGGATACCCCACTATAGCCTACACAAACAAGTAAGCTATATGTTCTGACAGTCTTGTACCAGGCACCCAAGGACCCTTGGAGGTGACCTCGAGGAGAGGTTTTAAGTTTGATTAAGTCTTAGTAGCTTGAGTTCATTAGGCCCCAACATCACACACTATTATAACATGCCCTCATACCATTCCATGGACACAAGCATGTACGCATACGGAAAACAAGCCGAGTGCAAACTGTAGGTTGCACCAACAAAAGTCGCCGGGGGTGCTAACATTATATGCACCCGAGTTCAAGTTTTTTATGATTCAAGACTTATCCTCAATCGGTTATGTGACCTCGCTCTTCTCACTAAACGTCGCCAACGAGCTTCAACCACTTCGTTTTTTTTTGCGATGATTTTCGACGATGAACACGAATGATCCGGAGTCACAACTTAAGAAATTCAGGATGGGTTATCAAATGCGTGCTACCGACAGGTTTATCGACATGCAGGCACCATCAACAACTATTTCGGGTGGCCACTTCTGTCATGACAACTAAATACCATGCGGCGATTTGTGATTGCAACTGCTGCCAGCTGGAGATGCTGTAGCAATCGGCCGATTTGATGCTACCACTTCGAGCTTTTGCAGCAACAGTCGCGACAAAAGGACAGTAGTAAGTTTTCTTGCTCAGGGATATTTTTCGGACGGTTCATTCTCATGTCCCTGGAAAATATGATTTTTCCTTCGAAGGACTCTCACGCAGTTTACATTGGGGAGATTTTTAAGTGTCTCGCTAGCAATCTTCGCCACCGACAATAAATTTGAAGGAGCAACTGCTTAGTTTACGACGGGTTCCATAACATTTTGTTTTCTCACCTACTCTCGGCGTACAGGATGGTTGAGGTTTTCGTACCTTCGCAACCGTATAGTTTTGATGGGCAGCCTTCTTCAAATGAGGGGGGGAGAGAGAGTCCTTCGCCATGTATTACCTTGGCAGTTTCCGAGATTTCCGACAGATTCGGACAGCAATCGCGAGCGTGAAGTTGCACCTTGAAATTTGTTGCCGGTGGCGAAGATCGCTGGTGAGACACTTTAAAATTTCCCCAAGGTAAACTGCGTAAGAACCCTTCATAGGAAAAAACGTGTTTTGCAGGGACTTGAAAATGAACCGTTAGAAGAAAACCACTCAGCAAGAAAACTACATCCGCTACATCAAAGACTCTTCAAGCGCAGATTCAATTCGCCACTTCAATTACAACCATCAAATCAACATTTAAACGAGTGTGCTCAAATGTTCAGCCACACGTCAACTTTACATTTAACATGCTTCTGCACCGTCAGATTAGATATTGACTACAGATCTAAAGTTTTCACTCAACTGCAAGACTCGCCTACGTATAAGGGGGTTATATTTAGAAGGTGGGAGAGTGTTATGGATTTATTTTCCTTACTGTAGCCTAACCTTAACGGATACAGCCCGAGCACTTCGCGCCAGTTTGGGTTCGGCCTACACTTCGGCCCAAACCACATTCCGAGTCGCCCCTCACCAATTGCGACTCTCCCAACCCACGCACCTCCCGACGTCCTCGCCTATCCCGTTTCACCTTATACACTCACATGCACACCCACTCACATGCATGCCAAGTCACCTCTTTCTCTTCTCCTACTTCCCTTGCTTTTGTTTTCCCTTCTACTTGCATCCCTTCTCCTTCTCCCCCTGCCAAGGCCCTGTGTACGGACAACAATGCACACAGCTTCACACCACAATGCGCCTCTACAGCATGGACCTTGAGCCGGGCTACCACTACCCCTTCTTTCACACCTCATTCCCTTGCTACCGCTTGCCTTGCTATTGTTTCCCTTGCCCCTGCTTCTTTATGGTAGGCCATGTGTGCAGAAAACAATGCATATGGCATGGCGTCACAACGCGCCTCTACAGCATGGACCTCGAGCCAGGTTACCGCCACCCCTTTGCTGACTATTTATGTCATAAGCCTGCCATGTGGCAGCAGTGCGTGCAACCCTCCACGTACCAGCCGTTCATGCACAGCGGTATGAAGCGGTGGGATGCGGTGAGGCAATGTATGCGAAGCAAGGTGGGGAAGTGCGCGTACACATTAGGACATCGGCAACTACAAGTGTCCCGCCTTCAACTTTCCGTCAAAATGTCTGGGGGTTGAAATCCATCGCGGGGCGAAATTTCGAGATGCCACGGTTGGGAGTGTTGAATTCAACAATATCAGCGTGTGTATCGCAGGTTGATGTGAACACGCCAGGTGGCAACATTCCCAACCTGTTTCGTACTCTTCTCACTCCATCTCGACCCTGTGCAAAGCGCGGGGTGGGTGTATTGCAGCGCTTCCGAGATACAGAATGGATTACAATTTCGAGTCTTCACGTTTTGGGCGTTTCAAACGGTTGTGACTGTCTCGAAAGTACTGTTCCATCAAAGCGCAACCCGACAATGGGTAGCGATGTGGTTGGTACATTCCGAACTCATACATTGTACGAGTTGATGAAAACATTACACTTTAACCATTGTGACTACAGTGAAGTAACACGCAGCGTCGTTTCGAGCGCTACATTGTTACTGTAACAGTACAGTTAGGTTTTTTGTCACGGTAATTAAACTGTTTGGATTTACAATTACGTACGATAGTAGGTCGAAATGAAATATAAAACCGGAAATTAATAGCTTTTAAAATACGTTCAGAACGTGTTGTGTATTGCATTAATAAGCTGATTTACAAATTAGGAAATTAGGAAAGTAATAAGCATATTAATAGGTACAGTGCATTGCATTAGTAAGCATAGTTAATAATTAGGAAACTACGAGGCTAATGTGCCTAGACATTATCCTGGAATCTACATGCCTAGTACTCATCATCAGACTCACAATCCACCACCACCTCCTCCTCAGAATCTTCATCACCACCCTCATCCCCCAGGAGATCAGCATCCAAAACATCCTGAGGGATGGTTTGCCAACCAGCCAAGCACAGCATGCCAACAGCTATGTAGTTTCCCGCTGGAGACCCATGGCTGTTGATCCAACGCTGCACAATGCGGGCTTGCCTGCTAGTTGCTTCAGAGTCACCAGAACGATCCAGCCTCAGCTTGTTAGATGTGGGATAACGGAGCCTGTAACGAACCTGCCAACGGTGCAAACATGTACAGAGTTAGATGCAAGTATTTACTCAGAATGTTTGCATTGAGAATATTTACTTACAACAACCAGGATCAGGAGAAGCTGTTGAGCATAAAGTGTCAAAATCCCAACCACTAGACCATTGGGCTAAAAGGGCTTGTTAAGTAGCGGGTCAGAGTGCGCCCATAACCCCCCAGGCAAACGCGCCTGTAACCCCCCGTAGGATCAATCGGGCATCCACAGTGCAGATCTACTGACACCCCCCCACACTCCGAGGCCCAGGACTGAGCACAGCGGCAACGGCCTACATGTGCACACACCGGGATTCGAACCCAAGACCACTCTGACACCATGTCAAAATCCCAGTCACTAGACCATTGGGATAGAAGGGCTTGTTTCAGTAGCGGGTCAGTGCGCCCATAACCCCCCAGGCAAACGCGCCTGTAACCCCCCCTAGGATCGATCTGGGATCTCACAGTGTAGCTCTACTGACACCCCCCCACACTGGGAGGCCCAGTACTGAGCACAGTGGCAACGGCCTACATGTGCATACACCGGGAATCGAACCCGAGACCGCTCTGATACCATGTCAGAATCCCAACCACTAGACCATTGGGATAAAAGGGCTTGTTTCAGTAGCGGGTCAGTGCGCCCATAACCCCCCAGGCGAACGCGCCTGTAACCCCCCCTAGGATCGATCGGGGATCTCGCAGTGTAGCTCTACTGACATAAAGGCCAATGGGGCGATTTGGCTTGTAATCAGTGGTGAAGAGACGTGCACAGGCGATGAAAGCGCTGCTTGAAAACGGATGGCCATCATGGACATGCCAGTAGATGCCCTTGAACAGTGCAACAGAATCAACAGCAGAAGTTAGGCAACGTGTGCTAGTTCAGGAAAAAAAATTAGTAACATAAAAACTTACAGGTTGAATTAACTTCCACGTAGAGGTGGCACTTGGTTGCAAAATCGTCAAGCTCATCATAACGAATGAGAGTACTCACCCGTACAGCAACCAAAATCTTCGTTGGCTGCTTCCTAAGGGACTTCGTGCAGCCATGGTAATACTTCCCGATGCGGTTGTTGAAACGACGCTCGGTTTTGGTGATAATATCCTTGTCCTTCATCACGGCCAGCAGCCTAACGGCTTCATCACTTCCTTCCGTGAAACCTGCATGCACTGCAATCGAGGGAAAATGGTGTGAGGAACGCGAGAAACGATGAACACGGAATGCACAACAGAAGCTTACCAATAAGCCTGCTCGAAAGGTCAGTCCTGCTAGGTGACAAGTTCATGTGCTCAGGATCGTACAGAAGCTCCTCCACAGTATCCGTCATCATTCTCTGCCAGCACAAACTGGTAACAAGTGTCAGTATAACGTCGTCACAGCGATTTTAAGGTAAATAAACTTGGAAAGAACTCACCTGAAAATCCAAGTTGACGATTTTCTCCATGATAACAGCATCTGCAAGGGAGCTTGCGATGCCGAGTGCCTTCGATAGCTGCCCGTCCTTTGACTTGCACACCTCCGTAATAACCTTCACGTCATCTTCAAGCTTGGAGGCCTTCAGCCTAAGGTCGCCATTGACGAGGTTTTCCTCTGCCTCCTCGTGCAAAACTCCAGCATCACCCGTCGGCTTAATGCCCGCCATCCTCAGAGTACGGTCGTACACAGTATTACCTGAGGCGTGAGGAAAGCACCAGGTTAGTTATGTGACGCAGTCTAGAAACATAACATGACAACAAATGCCAGGCTTCCTCACCAACGGGTTCGTCGTCATTCTGTTGCCCGGCCAAGACGTCAGCAAAAGGTTCGTCGGTCTCTTCTGTGTCGTCGACGGTGGCTACATCTTGACCCGTCGGTTCAGCAGCAGGATCGACCGCAGCGGCAGCCACGGTCGAGGGGCTCGCACTAGTTGAGGGCGCGCATGCAGCAGGAACAATTGACGCCGCACGGGTGCCACGCGTTGCACCGGAGTGCTCTCCTGGACGCTTGGTACCTCGTTTGCTACGACTGGCCATAGCACCAGGGGCTGGGAGTTCGCCATCGCCTGGTGCATAACATTAGGAAAGAAAAATCAGGCAACAAGACTTCGACTCGTAACATCTAAAACTGAGAGCTCTGAAACTAAAAAGGCCCACCTGATGGAGCCAGAAACTGTCAGAACATTATAGTTTATGCTATTGTGTAGGATATAGTGGGGTATCCCATAGGGGGTACAACCCAACTAGGGTTTCATATTTGTACTCGCTTCATTCATAGTTCACATCATTCTCTCGTTCTCACTTTCACATGGAATCAGAGCAGGTCCCCTCCTAGGGAGTGTTCCTAGGGCCCACCGAAGCGCGCCTCGAGTCGCGCTCTCCCCTTTTTTTTTCTAGCGGCCCGTCGTGCCGCCCTTACGGTCGCGTCTGCGGAGATAACTACTACAGCGGGAGCTTAGAGTACTGGCTAGGCACGTGTGCTCGTGTGATGTCTGCGTTCGTTGGTCCCTAGACGTTTTCCTAGTGCTCACACTGCTTGCTAGTTCACGGGGCAGTTTGGCAAGAGTTTCACTAGAGAAAGTTGTGAATAATGGTACAATGAAGTTGGCAATGCAAGACTACATCAGAGCTAGCATTCAGGTTGGTCGACTGCCAGCACTGCATGGTCGACCGCGTTCCAGCACGACTTGGTCGACCACGCTACAGCAGTGCAAAGTCGACAGCTTGCCAACGCTGCAGGTTGACGGTGTGCCAGCATTGCTCACGCAGGACAGCAGTGCACCCGCTTTGCAGGTGCGCGCAGATGATTGGCATGCAAAGTCTCGTCACCTGCACAGCGCACACACCACGTCAACCTCGGGCTAGCGACTGCCTCTGATCCGCCACGACGACCTCGACATACCACCATGGAGGTCGGTCTCGCCAACTTCGCCTGGGTGACCGTCGCACTCCTTCGCAGAACCTCGTCACCCAGGTATCCTGGTCGACCGGGCAACTATGTCGACCAGCTGCTCCTGTATGTGCTCGTCGACCTCCCAAGTCGACAACCACACCAGGTCGACCTCACCAGGTCGACCACTCGTCCGGTCGACCAGATCCAGGTCGACGTCACTCCTGGTCGACCAGTGCAGTTGTCAGCTACCCAAGTCGGCGTCACCAGGTCGACGCCCCTTCTACGTCGGCGCCGACTTCCAGACTGACCTCTTGAAGTTGGCGACCTCCAAAGTCGGTGACCTTGCAAGTCGGTGACCTTGCAAGTCGGTGACCTTGCAAGTCGGCGCCGACTTCCAGGTCGACGTGCCACATCGCCGACCACCAGTTGAAGTCGGCCGCTGGCTTCCCAAGTCGGCGGTATTGCAGTGGCGCCGTGCAAGTCGACCAACCCCGTCGACCAGCTCGTCCAAGTCGGCGTCACCCACTGCTGCAAGTCGGCTGTACCTTCCGTACACCCCACCACGAAGTCGGCTCCGCCCAAGCGTGGACGGGGCCAACACACAACTCCCGTTGACACTCCCGTGCCGCATTCACGCTTGGCCCCCCCAAGTCCACTCGGCAGTACTCCTCGGAGAATAGCTCGTCGACGTGCACCCAACACACAGCACGTCGTCCACCGCACCAGCCATGCAAGAGGGCATGGCACCTACTGCTGCACGTTGTCATCTTCGTCGCCCACGTCGGCCAAGCGCACCTGGCCGATGGCGACGGAGCACCGGTTGAAGGCTGGATAGTGCAGCGCCTTCGTCAGGAAGTCGGCCAGCTGCTTAGTGGTCGGGATGTACCTCAGCGAGAACTTCCCGCGCTTCACCATGTGCTGCAGCCAGGCCTATCGCCGCTCCATGTGCTTGAGGTTGCCCGTCAACCCCATGCCCTCGACGACTCTGATGGCCGACTTGTTGTCCACCCGAAGGACAGTCGGCTTCCCGGCATCCAGCTGCCGGAACTCTGCAAGGAGGAAGCGAAGTCGGCGTCCTTCCTTGCCGGCTTCGGTGGCTGCCACGTACTCCGACTTAGTCGATGACAACGTCGCACACTTGATGCGCTGGCTCGACCAGGAGACTGCGGCCCCTCCATAGACGAACACGTAGCCACCCGTGCTCGTCCTGTTCTGCTTGTCACCGGCGTCGTCGGCGTCCACGTAGCCGACCAGCTCTAGCGACTCAGGTCCACCGCCGAACTCCAGTGCGGTGTCGCGCGTATTGGCGAGGTAGGCGAGGCAGCGGTCGACCTCGCGCCACTGCTGGTCGCTCCTCACCGTGAGGCCGCTCCCCAGCTTGCTGCAGGCGAAGACGATGTCCGGCCTCGTCGTCGTCGCCGCGAACTGCAGCGAGCCGGCCTTCTGCCGGTACTCCTCTTCCTGCCGCTCCTGTGCCTCCTCGTCATCGAACGTGAGCTCGGCGTAGGCATCGACCGAGACCGGCGTCTTCGGGGTGCGCCCGGTCTGCTCCTCGTCGATGAAGCGCCTACGAAGCTTGTCGGCGTAGCCCTGCTGGTGCAGCCACAGCTTCCCCGCCGACCTGTCGCGGACGATCTCCACCGGCGAGATCTCACGCATCTCGAAGGCGGCTTCTAGAAGCTCCTTCAGCTCCTTCAACATCGCGGCGCTACTGCTGGCGGCAAGTAGGTCGTCGACGTAGACCAGCACCCAGCACGCCACTCCGTCCTTTCCGTCCTTGAAGTAGAGAGCCTCGTCGACCTGGCTCTTCTTCCACCCGGCGCCGACCAGCACGTCATTGAGCGCCAAGTACCATAGCAGCGGCGACTGCTTTAGCCCGTACAGGCTCTTCAGCAGCTTGCACACCCGGCCGGTCCCGTCGTTGAAGTAGTCCGGCTGGGACATGTAGAGCACCGTGTCGAGCTTGCTCTGCAAGAAGGCGTTCTTCATGTCGAGCTGCATCAGGTTGAGGTTGCGGACGGCGACGATGCTGAGGAAGATCCTCAGTGTGACGTAGCTGCCCACCGGCGCGAACGTCTTGTCGTAGTCGGCGCCGTACACCTGCGTGAAGCCCTTCACAACCAGCCTCGCCTTCTTGCGCTCAACGGTGTCGTCGACGTGGTACTTCGTCGTCAACACCCACCACTTCTTCATGACGTTCACTCCCGGCGGACGTTCGACCAACTCCCACGTTCCCATGTTGAGGAGGCTGCGAATCTCCTCCTCCATGGCGGCCTTCACCGCCGGGCCCTTCCAGCTCGCCAACGCCTCCTTCACCGTCATCGTCGAGATGTCCCAACGGTGCTCGGGGTCGGCTAGCATGTCGGGGTCGAGCTCTGGAAACTCCTCATCCTCCTCGGCATCGTCGTACAGCAGGTCGTCGGCCTCATCGTCCACGTCGTACACCACGGTGAAGGCAGCGGGGACGAAGAAGTCAGGCGGTCTCCGAAGTCGGCCTGAACGCCGTGGTCCTGGCTGGACCTCCTCGGTGTCCCCTCCATCGTTGCTGTTGTCGCTGCCCTCGGCGTCCTGCTGCTCCTCAGCCGGCGTCCCAGCCGACTTCTCCCCTATGGTCGGCTCCCCTGCCGACTGCCTGGTCGCCGACTGCTCCTTGGTCGGCGTCACTGCTGCCTGCTCCTTTGTCGGCCGCTGGTCCTCGACCTGCTTCTGGACCTGCTCCTCCCCTGTCGACGTCGACTGCAATCCCACGTCGACCTGCCGCTCGTCACGTCGGCCACCGGCGATGCACTTGGCCGAAGGCGACGTCCCACTACTCCCCTCATCGCCGGAGGCCGACACCGAGGTCAGCCCACGCAGGTCGGCCACGAGGGGAGGGGCAGGGGTCGGAGGGGGAGGAGTAGGGCGGACGTCCTCGACGTCCGTAATAGCAAGCTCCCCGACCTTGGCAAGCAGTGGCAGCGTCGCCGACGAGGTGTCAGAGGGCGGGGTGGGCGACGAGCGGCCGGACAACGACCCGTACTCCGTCTTCCACTCGGCCAGCGACAGCTCCTCGTAGAACACCACGTCCGACGTGGTGACCACCCGGTCGGCGTCGACGTCGAGGAGCTCCCAGCCCTTGCTCGCCGCCGACACGCCAAGGTGCAGGCCCTACCTGGCCTTCGGCTGCAGCTTCCCACCACGCTGCTGCTCGGTGACTAAGAACTGCGCCATGCAGCCCCACACCCGCGCCAGCGACAAGTCGGGCTTCTTCCCGGTCAGCAGTTGGTACGGCGTCGTCCCCGGCGGCAGCGCCGACCTCTCAAGGCAGTTGCGGACCCAGACGGCCTGCCGGAGAGCGAGGTGCCACCAGTGGTGCTGCACGCCCATGTGCAGCAGCATTGTCCGCACCGACTCCACCACCGTCCTCATCTCCCGCTCCGCCATGCCGTTCTGCTGCGGGGTGTATGGGCAGGTCAGGTCGTGGACGATCCCCTTGCCGTTCACGAAGTCGGTGAACTGCTTCCCGAGGAACTCCCCTCCCCGGTCAGAGCGCAGCATTAACACCGACCTCTTCGTCTGCCGCTCAGCCACTACCAGCCACTGCACGAACGCCGGCAACGCATCTGACTTCTTGGTGACCGGCTTCACCCATACGTAGCGGGTCTTGCGGTCCTTCAGCAACAAGAAGTACAGGCTGCCATCCTTGGCAGCCACGCGGAATGGCCCGCACAGGTCGATGTGCACGACGGCCAGCACATCGTCGGCGTCGGAGCCTTGGTCGGGGAAGGTGTGCCGCGACAGCTTCCCGCCGACGCACGAGACACACGGGGAGTCGGTGCCCGTCGCCGACTTGGGGTCCAGCCCAATGGCGACCTCGTTCTTCGCCGAGCTCCGTATGGTGTCCATGCCGACATGTGCAAGCCGGGCATGCATACGGTCCGGCGTCGACTTCGTCTTCGAGACGATCGCCCGCAGAGCCACAACCTACGTCGTGGACGACGTCGACCTCGTTGAGCAGGGACGCAGGTCGGTGCAGAGGACACGCCCGGAGTACGTCGCCCGACCGAGCACCTCTCCCGTTGCCGAGACGAGCACCATCCCGTCGCCGTCCTCTTGCAGCTTCACGCCGTGCTCCTTAAGCTGGCCGGACGACAGCAAGTTCGCCCGCACACCCGGGACGTACAGCACGTCGGGGATGAGCACTTGCTTCCCGGCCTCCCCTTGCAGGGCGACGGTGCCGCGGCCCTGGACATCCTGCAGCGCCCCATTGAAGCCGCGCACGTGCTTGTTGAAGCCGCTCGGCTGCAGGTCGACGAAGACTTCCTTCGTCCCCATCAGGTGGTGGGAGCAACCGCTGTCGAGCAGGACCACTGCCGGGTTCGCCTGCACAGCTGCCGCCACCGCTTGGAAGTCCTCTCCGGCCTCCGGCGCCAGCGAGACGGTCGGCTCCACGACGCCGACCAGCGAGCACGACGCCGTCTTGTCATCCCGCGCCTTGCTGCCAGCAGGGGAGTCGGCGTCGTTTGCCAAAGTCGACGTCTTGGTCGACTGCTTCTCCTTGCGCGGCCGGTTTCCTCCTCGACGAGGATGACGACTGCTCAACCTCCCGCGGCCGCCCTTGTTGTCGTCGTCGGAGTCACTGCGGTCGGGACACTCGAAGGAGAGGTGATTGGGGCTGTGGCAGATCCAGCACTCCCGACGTCGACCTCCCCCTCCTTGACCGCCGTCCTTGGTCGACTTCTTCTCGACCTCCTTGGTCGACTTCCAGCCACCGCTCCCGCCGCCAGCAGACTGTCCGTGCTCTCTTGGTCGGCCTCCTTGCTTCGCCGGGGCGACGAAGTTGGCCTGCACCAAGAGTTCCTGTGACCGCTCAGCTTCCTGCATTGCCTCGTCCTGCAGGATGTATGAGGTCAGGTTGTCCTCGTTGAGTGTCGCCCTTGTGCTCGGCGCCATGGACAGCCGTTTGAGGAGGTTATAGCTGCTAGAAAGTCCCTGCATGACATGGGTGATGTACGACGCCGTGGAGTACTGCGCGCGGGTCATCCTGATAGTGGCGAGAATTCGCCGGGCTCGGTTGCAGTAGTCAGTCGCTGTCTCCTCGTCACCCATACGCAGGTGCGTCAGCTGTCCCTCCAGCTGGGCGATGAACAGGTCGTCGGTGACCTGGTACGTCGACTCAATGAAGTGCCACGCCCGGTGGCCGGCGTCGATGTACTCCCGGCACCACTTTAAGGCAATCTGCACGCCCGGCGAGCAGCACCGCGAGATGACCGTGAAGGTCAAAAGCTGCACGGCGCGGAACTCCGCCCGCAAGTCGGGGTGGTGTTCTCCAGGCGTCACCACGGTCCCTTGGGCGAAGCCGATCAGCCCAGCCATCTCCAGCTGGGGCTCGATAGCTTCCTTCTAGGTGAGAATGTCGGGTCGACCGAACAGTGGGGGGGTGACCGAGATCCTGTCCGGCGTGAACTTGAAGTAGCCGTAGCTCGGCGCAATCCCACCTGCCGTCACCTGGGTCGCCGTCATCGGCGACAGCCCACTACGTCGGCCTCCGACGTCACCCTGCGAAGAGCCTGCAGCCGCCGACGTCTGCATCCCTCGCGCCTGAACGCCGCCGACTTCACCGGCATGTATCACACCTCTTTGCCTCGACGTGCCTCCAGCACTGCTGCCGACTTGACCACCACCGGCGTTGACGCCCACATCAACGCCGCCATCGCTGTTCACCGGACGAGGAGAGGCAGGTCGAGACGGGTGCTCCGTCGCCCACGTCGAGCGGAGTCGAGCCTCAACAACCGCCCAGGGCAAGTCGCCATACTCGTTGGCCTCGTGCTTCCTCCTCGCGTTGTCCAACCGTGCCTCCAGGGTGTCTACCACCCCCGCGTCACCTACGACTCCTACCATAGTGACTACCGCACAGTTGCCGGCCTGTAACTACGAAATAGGTAAGTGGTGTCTACGTCGACCTGACTGAAGGGTAAGTCGTGTGCCGTCCACGCTCACCGCACCATGCGGAGATAACTACTACAACGGGAGCTTAGAGTACTGGCTAGGCACGTGTGCTTGTGTGATGTCTGCGTTCGTTGGTCCTTAGACGTTTTCCTAGTGCTCACACTGCTTGCTAGTTCACGGGGCAGTTTGGCAAGAGTTTCACTAGAGAAAGTTGTCAATAATGGTACAATGAAGTTGGCAATGCAAGACTACATCAGAGCTAGCATTCAGGTTGGTCGACTGCCAGCACTGCATGGTCGACCGCGTTCCAGCACGACTTGGTCGACCACGCTACAGCAGTGCAAAGTCGACAGCTTGCCAACGCTGCAGGTTGACGGTGTGCCAGCATTGCTCACGCAGGACAGCAGTGCACCCGCTTTGCAGGTGCGCGCAGATGATTGGCATGCAAAGTCTCGTCACCTGCACAGCGCACACACCACGTCAACCTCGGGCTAGCGACTGCCTCTGATCCGCCACGACGACCTCGGGATACCACCATGGAGGTCGGTCTCGCCAACTTCGCCTGGGTGACCGTCGCACTCCTTCGCAGAACCTCGTCACCCAGGTATCCTGGTCGACCGGGCAACTATGTCGACCAGCTGCTCCTGTATGTGCTCGTCGACCTCCCAAGTCGACAACCACACCAGGTCGACCTCACCAGGTCGACCACTCCTCCGGTCGACCAGATCCAGGTCGACGTCACTCCTGGTCGACCAGTGCAGTTGTCAGCTACCCAAGTCGGCGTCACCAGGTCGACGCCCCTTCTACGTCGGCGCCGAGTTCCAGACTGACCTCTTGAAGTTGGCGACCTCCAAAGTCGGCGACCTTGCAAGTCGGTGACCTTGCAAGTCGGTGACCTTGCAAGTCGGCGCCGACTTCCAGGTCGACGTGCCACATCGCCGACCACCAGTTGAAGTCGGCCGCTGGCTTCCCAAGTCGGCGGTATTGCAGTGGCGCCGTGCAAGTCGACCAACCCCGTCCACCAGCTCGTCCAAGTCGACGTCGCCCACTGCTGCAAGTCGGCTGTACCTTCCGTACACCCCACCACAAAGTCGGCTCCGCCCAAGCGTGGACGGGGCCAACACACAACTCCCGTTGATTGCGTCGAGCCGCCCTAGCGGCCCCGCCGCCCTACCTAGCGGCCTCGCCGCCCTACCTAGCGGCCCCGCCGCCCTACCTCGCGGCCTCGCCGCCCCATTGCGCGGCCCCGCCGCCCTACCTAGCGGCCCCGCCGCACTTACTCGCGGCTCCGCCCCCCCCCCCCCATCGCGCACCCCTCCGCCCCATTGCGGCCCCACCGCCCCTTCGTGCGGCCCCGCCGCCCTACCTAGCGGCCCCGCCGCCCTTCCTCGCGGCCCCGCCGCCCCATCGCGCGGCCCCGCTGCCCTACCTAGCGGCCCCGCCGCCCTTCCTCGCGGCCCCCCCCGCCCCATCGCGCGGCCCCGCCACTCTACCTCGCGGCCCCGCCGCCCTACCTCGCGGCCCCGCCACTCTACCACGCGGCCCCACCGCCCTATCTCGCGGCCCCGCCGACCTACCCAGCGGCCCCGCCGCCCTTCTGCAGCGGCCCCGCCGCTCCTTTGCAGCGGCCCCGCCGCCCTACCCAGCAGCCCCGCCGTCCTTCTGCAGCGGCCCCGCCGCTTCTCTGCAGCGGCCCCGCCGCCCTATCTAACGGCCCCGCCGCCCTCTCTGCAGCGGCCCCGCCGCTCCTCTGCAGCGTCCCCGCCGCCCTACTTCAGCGGCCCAGCCGAGCCGCCCAGTAGCAGAGCAGCCGAGCCGCCCCGCCGCCGAGCCGAGCTGCAGCCGAGCCGCCCGGCCGCCCACCAGCCGAACCGCCGTGCAGCCGACCGCCCAGCCGCCGAGCCGCCCAGCTGCCGAGCCGCCCAGCCGCCGAGCCGCCCAGCTGCCGAGCCGCCCTGCAGCCGAGCCGCCCGAGCAGCCCTGTCCGGTGAGCACAGACCCTCTGTCACTGCGTGCCCTTCCCCTACTGCTTGCACTGCTGGTCTCCTACTGTCATGGCTACCCCTAGTGTCCTCGCTTTTGACGCTGAGGGTCGGGCCATTGACTTTGAGGTCTGGGTAGATGACCTACAGCTGTTCTTACAGTGCGATAGGGCGGACGGCCTCTCTCTCTTTGACCTCACCTCTGGCGCTTCCCCTGCCCCTGCTGCTGATGCTGACGCCACTGTTTGCTCCAAGTGGGCCACGCGCGATGCTGCTGCACGTCTTGCTGTGCGTCGCCACCTCCCTACCTCCGAGCGTGCGCACTTTAGTCAGTACAAGAGTGCTCAGACCTTGTACGACGTTGTAGTCGCGCGCTACTCCTCCCCTTCCACTGTTGCACTGAGCCGTCTCATGCTGCCGTACCTCTTCCCTCACCTTGCTGCCTTTCCCACCGTTGCTGACCTCATTACACACCTCCGCACTAGTGACACTCGCTACCGCGCTGCACTTCCTGCTGACTTCTGCACCGCGAACCCCCCCCCCCATGTACATCACTCTGTACTTCCTAGTCACTCGCCTCCCTAACTCCCTTCGAGTAGTCAGGGACCACTTTCTCTCAGTCTGTCCCACCACACTCACTGTTGATCTCCTCCAGAAGGCCCTCTTAGTAGTGGAGAAGAGTATAGTCGCTGTAGGAGCCTCTCGAGGTGACCCGCGCACCCCCATCTTTGAGGAGTGTTCCCCCTCCCCCCTGCTGCCCTCTGTTGCCTCTGCTGCTACGACCGACCTCCTTGGTCTTGAGTCGGTCGGTGCGGCGTCTGCCCCTAGCGGGAGACGCCGCCCTGGCAAGGGCAAGGGGGGCAAGGGAGCTGGAGGAGCGGGCGGTGGAGGTGGAGGTGGAGGCGGTGGGGGTAGTGGGGGTGGCGGTGGGAGTGGAGGTGCGGGTGGGGGGGTCGGTGGCGGCGGTGGAGGCGGAGCCGGCGGCGGCGGTGGCGGTGGGAGCGGAGGTGGCGGAGGAGGCGGCGGTGGAGGCGGCGGTGGAGGCGGCGGTGGAGGCGGCGGTGGAGGCGGCGGCAGTAGCGGAGGCGGCGGAGGCGGTGGGGGTGACGGTGGAGCTGGTCGCGGGCCTTCGCAGAGGAGTGGCTCCGGTAGTGGCGCGCGCCAGCAGCAGCAGGGCGGTGCTGATGTCACTGAGGTGCTGATCGACTGGATCAGCGCGGCTCGTCTCCAGCTCAGGCGGAGCTTTGGCTCGGACTTCCCTGTTCTGCGTTTGCACTTGGACAGAGGCGGACAATTTTCCTCTGGCCTACCGCGAGCCTACTGTCGCGCACGAGGCATCCTTCAGACCTTCACGCTTCCGGACTCACCGCAGCAAAATGGGATTGCTGAGCGCCGCATTGGCATGGTCATGGGCGTCGCTCGTACGTCTATGATTTATGCGGCTGCCACCCATTTTCTGTGGCCGTTTGCAGTCAGGTACGCGGCGCATCAGATCAACCTCCACCCCAGGGTCTCCAGGCCGGAGACCTCCCCAGCCTTACTGTGGACAGGGAAGGTTGGCGATGCGTCGGCGTTCCGGGTTTGGGGATCTTGGGCGTTTGTCCGCGACTTGTCTGCAGACAAGCTGTCCCCTCGTGCTGCTCCTTGCGTCTTCGTGGGGTTCCCCCCTGACGCGCCTGGGTGGCAGTTCTACCACCCCACCTCTCGACGTGTTTTGTCCTCTCAGGACACCACGTTTGACGAGTCGGTCACCTACTACCGCCTCTTCCCCTACCGCACTCCGTCCCTCCCCCACCCTCGCTCTTCCTTGTACCAGGTCCCCCCCAGGTAGACTCCCTCCCCCCTCAGGGTCCTGCCCCTTCAGGTGTGTCCCAGGTAGACGCAGTCGAGCCTGTCGAGGTCACTGGTGCCTGTGGTGCTACTGGGGGTGCTGAGCCTGGGGGTTCTGGACCTGGGGGTGCGGAGTCTGGGGGTGCTGAGCCTGGGGGTACTGCGTCTGGGGGTGCTGAGCCTGGGAGTACTGAGCCTGGGGGTGCTGAGCCTGGGGGTGCTGAGCTTTGGGGTGCTACGCCTGGGAGTGCTGAGCCTGGAGGTTCTACGCCTGGGGGTGCTGAGCCTGGAGGTGCTACGCCTAGGGGTGCTGGGAGTGGAGGTGCTCCGCCTGGAGGTTCTCCGGGTGCTTCTTCTCGCCGTGAGCCACTCTCTCCACGGGAGCTGCGCGAGTGGTTTGCCCGACGCTGGCGCCGTACTGCTGGTGCTGGAGGTTCAACGGCTGCTGAGGGTGCTGCGGTCGCGGTTCCCGGAGGTGCTCACACCGGGAGTACTGGAGCTACTAGGCCTACGGGTTCGACTGGAGCTGGTGCTGCTGAGGGAGTTGGCGCTGAGACTACCGCAGGCGGTCCTACTGGGGGTGCTCCTAGTGCTGCTGGAGCCGGTGCTCCGGCTGGAGGTACTGGTGCTGTCCCTGCTGCTTCTGGCATCGTCACGCGGCCTCGACCGTACTTTGTTCCACTCCTGCAGTAGGTTCTTGGTCTTCCTCCTTCTAATGGTCCTCCTCCTCCCTTAGAGTGTCCACAGCGTGTCCCGTCACAGTCACAGCTACAGCCTGCCTCCCCTCTGCCTGCTCCTTCTCCCTACGCTGGTCCTACTGGAGGTCTTACTGAGCGTCGTGAGCCTGCGTCTCGCCCTGCGTCGCCTGTCCGTGCTGCTCGTGCTAGTGGTCGCGGTTCGCGCCAACGTCCTCCTCCTCTCCCTGGCATGCACCGGATGTCTCTGCGTCCGTCTACTGCTCTTCTGCGTGCCCCTTTGCCTTCTCCTCCTGAGTCCTCTCTTCCTGCACTTGCCGACCCTGAGTCAGACTCTCTTCGTGCTGCCAGTCCTACTGTCACGCGTCTCCTTGCTACTGTCGTCACTGACCCTTCTTTTGATTCCACTGCTGCGTCTGCCCTAGTTGCTGAGCTCGTCGACTTTGCTGCTCGCTGTCGCTTAGACTACGCTGCTAGTCTTGTCGCTGAGTCTGAGTCTGTCTGTCCTCCGTCCGTCGGGGGTGAGTGTGCCCTTGGCACGGACGTCCTTGAGGACAGGCAGGAGAAGTTCCAGTGTCTGGCAGCCGCTTCACCTCATCTCGTGTCCGTACTGCTTACCCCTGAGGGAGACCCGGATGCACTTGACATCCCGACTCCGCGCTCTTACGCGGAGGCGATAGAGGGTCCGTACTCCTCTCAGTGGCAGGCAGCTATGGATGCAGAGATGGCTTCCTGGAAGTCCACAGGCACCTACGTTGACGCTGTCCCCCCTCCTGGGGCGAACATCGTCACTGGCATGTGGATCTTCAGGGTGAAGCGGCCGCCGGGTTCTCCGCCTGTCTTCAAGGCGCGTTACGTGGCTCGTGGCTTCAGTCAGCGGCAGGGAGTTGACTACTTTCAGACCTTCTCCCCCACCCCGAAGATGACCACTCTTCGGGTACTGCTGCACATTGCTGCTCACCGTGACTACGAGCTGCACTCTCTCGACTTCAGCACAGCTTTCTTGCAGGGCAGCCTGCACGAGGAGATCTGGCTGCGCCGCCCACCTGGCTTCACTAGGTCTTTCCCTCCTGGTACCCAGTGGAGTCTCCGGCGTCCATTTTATGGTGTCCGCCAGGCGCCACGTGAGTGGCACGACACACTGAGGACTACGCTTGCGGCTCTTGGGTTTGCTCCTTCTACTGCAAACCCGTCGCTGTTTTTGCGCACCCACACCTCTCTGCCGCCGTTCTACATCCTCGTGTACGTCGACGACTTGGTCTTTGCCACAGCTGACACTGCTGGACTCGCCCACGTGACTCCGAGCTGCAGAAGCGACACACGTGCACAGACCTTGGTGAATTGCGCAGCTACCTTGACTTGCAGATCACCCGGGACAGAGCACGCCGCACCATTACCCTGACTCAGTCACACATGGTGCAGCAGGTCCTTCAGCGCTTCGGCTTCACGTACTCCTCGCCTCAAGCCACTCCTCTACCTACTCGCCACTCACTCTCAGCTCTGCCTTCGGATGAGTCCGTAGAGTCGAGTGGCCCGTATCCAGAGCTTGTTGGCTGCCTCATGTACCTGATGACCTGCACACGACCTGACCTTGCATACCCTCTTAGCATTCTTGCACGCTATGTTGCTCCTGGGAGACACAGACCAGAGCACATGGCTGCAGCGAAGAGGGTGTTGCGCTACTTGTGCAGTACGTCGGGCATGGGGCTAGTGCTTGGAGGGCGGAGTCCAGTGGTCCTCACTGGGCACGCGGACGCTTCTTGGGCTGACGACCAGGCTACGCAGCGGTCGTCACAGGGTTACACCTTCAGTCTTGGTTCCGGCTCTGTCTCGTGGCGGTCTACTCGTTCGTCTTCGGTTCTCAGCTCCAGTTGTGAGGCTGAGATCTACGCCGGGGCCATGGCTGCACAGGAGCTACGCTGGCTCACCTACCTGCTGACTGACCTTGGAGAGCTGCCTCGTTCTCCTCTAGTCCTGTACGTAGACAACAAGGCCATGCTGGCCTTGTGTCGAGAGCAGCGCTTGGAGCACAGAACGAAGCACATTGCTCTCCGCTACTTCCTTGCTCGTGAGCTGCAGCAGCGTGGTCAGTTGCGACTTGCGTACGTGGCCTCTGAGGCCAACACTGCTGATGTGTTCACCAAGGCACTCGCGCCTTGTGACCATCAGCGCTTCTGCACCCAGCTGGGTCTTGTGCCTGTCTTGCCTCACTTGCTCTCCTCTTGACTTTACTTGTACTGTGACATATATATACCTGCTCTTGCTTGTCTAGTCTTCTATATATGTCTGTACTCTTGCTTGTGAACTGGCCTCTGGCCCTGCTCTTGTGCTCGGACTGTGTGGTGACTTTGTGATCCACCCTGAGCTTTGGTTTGCTTTGTTTGACTGGTCTTGTGACCCCTTGTTCTCCCCCACTTTGCCTATGGGGGTGTGTCAGAACATTATAGTTTATGCTATTGTGTAGGCTATAGTGGGGTATCCCATAGGGGGTACAACCCAACTAGGGTTTTATATTTGTACTCGCTTCATTCATAGTTCACATCATTCTCTCGTTCTCACTTTCACAGAAACTTGTGCTGAGACTTGCTGTTACGCGGCAGTGAAGGGCGTGCTGGACAGGACGTCTGCATGGAGGACGGGACTACAAGACCACGTACACGCGGCATTGTGAAGTACCTACTCTTATACTAAGGGTTGTAAGAGTGGCGATATGATAGCAAGACCACAAGGAAACAGAGCTTTATACTCAGTTAAACGATCTAAGCGTGAAGGGGAACATCTCTCACCTACACGGTGGGGTTGTCCAGCAGGCGGTGCGACTCACGCGTACCGCACGAACTACATTGAAGGTGAACTCAACGGGGGCTTGAAGTCTGAGGTGGCGGTGGGAAACGGGGAGGAGTTTGAAGTTTGAATTTTCAAACTTCAGATTCAAAGCACGAACAGAACCTCACGGGGCATGGGAGAGAGGACTGTGGAAGAGGGAGGGATAGGGGGGAAGCTGGTGAACGTGAACCTAGTTAGGACGCGGCACCTGTTTGCATTTTTGCAGGATCAATCGCAGGATCGCTGATTGCACCGCACTGAATTCTTCTGAAAGCATTTAAAACTTTCAACACAGTTCTCAACTCCGCAAAATTTGATCCTGCGCAGGATCGGTCAAACAGGTGTCGCGTCCTTAGTCCAGTCGCAAGAAGGCTGACCAGCTTCGGAAGCCTCGTTGGGAGGTGCGACAGCATACCCTCCGTCGCTGGCAGCCTCGTCATGGAGGGGATTGGGGATGAGGGAGGGATAGGGGGGAAGTTGGCGAACGTGAAACGAGTTATTCCTGGTGCGTGAACTCTGACTAGCTTCGGAAGCCTCGTTGGGAGGTGCGACAGCATATCCCGCGTCGCTGGCTGCCTCCTCCCGGACGGATTGCTTGTGAGCTGTCTCCATCCAGCCCATGCGTTCTCACAATTCCCTCGGTGAGTCGTTCAAGGAGGCTCCCGTAATTGGGTAGTGACAGCACACCAACGCAGCGACGTGCGCGGATTGGTTCAAAAGAACTGAACGGCGAGACTCGGTAAAAGCTCAGTTCACATGCCACCGTCCCAACATTTCGTTCGGCATGTACAGTGCCGATAGCGCCCGTCGCCTCAAGGGGGTCGCGCAGAGTGGTCGTTTGTAACAACCTGAACAATCAAATTTCTAAACTTTGCAAGGTTACACACGCATTGCATTCATATTTTGTTCTCAGACATTCAGAATTGGAAGCCACAGAATTGGCTAAGTGTTGCCAAATTACAGAGTTGCTTATTTTTTCCATCATGCGAAACATTTACATATCCTTTATAGTTTGACAACAGAAACTATTCACAAAAAAACCCTTAAGGGTGTATTACAGGGGCAAATTCCTTTGTTATGGGGTAGGTTTACATGCTCATATCCACTTGGTTTGTGGTCCAAAACTACTATTTAATAGCTCAATCTTCATCCATTGACATCCTCTACTAGTTAGGACTGTGAATTGTTTTTTGCTAAAAATCTTCAAAACCAACAGAACAAGCTGTACCAATGAAGCTTGTAGCACACGACAACTCATTCTATGGCTATCATGGACAGTTGTAATTTTCAACCCCGTTTTTTTGGGGTTAAGAAGTATGTGCTACTGTTATCCCATGTTATGTTGCCTGTCTGCCTTCTCAGAGTTTGGTTGCTTCAGCTACCTGCATCATTTTTTATGAACATTGCCTACTTTTGCATAAAGCTTTGCAAACCCTTGTTATGCTGTCCACGTGATCTGATTATCTGAGGGGAGTATCATCCCAACATTGGAAGTTTCTATACCAATTTCCAGATCAATCCACGAACCAGAGATAGGTTGTTGATGATGGTTTTGACAGAATTGCCTATTTTTGGATTCTGATGCAAAAGACTAACCAAACCACGTAATTAGGGTGCGCAACTCAATGGGGAGCCTCACCACACTAATTCTAGATCCCCCTATCATTTCAAGTCATTCCAATATGGTCTGATAGCCCTTTCATGCCTTGTTTTGAATGTTAAGTCTGGATTCTCAGCAGAATTGCCTATATTTGAGTTTTGATGCAAAACACTAACCAAACCATGAAATTTCGGTGTGCAACTCATTGGGGAGCCTCACCACACTCATTCCAGATCCCCCTACCATTTTCAAGTAATTCCAATATGGTTTGATAGCCCTTTCATGCTTTGTTCTGAAAGTTAAGCCTGGATTCTCAACAGAATTGCCTATATTTGGATTCTGATGCAAAACACTAACCAAACCATAAAATTTGCGTGTGCAACTCAATGGAGAGCCTCGTCACACTCATTCCAGATCCCCCTTTCATTTTCAAGTCATTCCAATATGGTTTGATAGCCCTTTCATGCTTTGTTCTGAACATTAAGGCTGGATTCTCAACAGAATTGCCTGTATTTGGATTCTAATGCAAAACTCTAACAAGACCAAAGAAATAGGGTGTGTAACTCAATGGGGAGCCTCGTCACACTCATTCTAGTACCCCCTTTTTTTTTCAAATCATTCCAATATGGTTTGATAGCGCATTCATGCTTTGTTCTGAAAGTTAAGCCTGGATTCTCAACAGAATTGCCTATATTTGGATTCTGATGCAAAACACTAACCAAACCATGGAATTGTCAGAATATTATGCTCTAGCCTGTAGTGAGGTGCTCTATAGCGAGTACAACCCTTCCTAGGGTTTGCTATTTGTATCCTCATTCTTGCTAGTGCAACTCTCTTCTTTCTTCTAAACTTTCACATGCTATCAGAGCAGGTCGATCCCCTTGGATCGATCCTATGGGTGGGCTCACCACCTCGTTGCTTCCGCTGCAACTGCTACTGCTACTCTCTGTGCCGCACGCCCAGTGGCGTGCGTGTCAGATTTGTATGACATAGCTGTTGTAGGTTATAGTGGGGTAGCACATATGGGGTACAACTTTCTAGGGTTGTATTTGTACCCAACTTTCACTTAGTCATTTCATTCTCGTTCTACTTTTCTCATGGTATCGAGCAGGTTCCCTCGAGGGAACTGTGCCTAGGGCCCACCACATCGAATTTTTTTCCAGCCCGGAGCGCGCTCCCCGAGTCGCGCTCCCCTCTCTACCTTCGTCGAGCCGCCCTAGCGGCCTCCCTTGCGGCCCCGCCGCCCTCCCTTGCAGCCCCGCCGCCCTCAGTTGCGGCCCCGCCACCCTCACTTGCGGCCCGTCGCCGCCCTCGGTTGCGGCCCCGTCGCCGCCCTCACCTGCGGCCCGTCGCCGCCCTCCCTTGCGGCCCCGCCGCCCTCAGTTGCGGCCCCGCCGCCCTCACCTGCGGCCCCGCCGCCCTCAGTTGCAACCCCGCCGCCCTCCGTTGCGGCCCCGCAGCCGCCTTCACTTGCGGCCCGTCGCCGCCCTCACCTACGGCCCCGCCGCCCTCACTTGCGGCCCGGCCGCCCTCAGTTGCGGCCCCGCTGCCTTCAACTACTGCAGCGCCGCCCGCCGCCCGAGCCGCCTCACCCAGCCGAGCCGCCGACTTTGAGGTGGCGGTGGAGGCGGCGGAGGGAGTGGGGGTGGCGGTGGGAGTGGTAGCGGGGGTGGAGGTGTCGGTGGCAGCAGTGGAGGCGGAGGCGGCGGAGGCGGTAGCGGTGGGAGCGGAGGCGGCGGTGGTGGCGGAGGTGGATGAGGCGGCGGTGGAGGAGGTGGAGCTTGTCGCGGTGGTGCTTCGCAGAGGAGCGGCTCCGGTGGTGGTCAGCGCCAGCAGCAGCAGCAGCAGCAGCAGCATCGGTCTCGGGACATCCCCCCCCCCTCAGCAGCTCCGTGAGTGGTACGCGCAGCGTCAGCGTGGTGGGGGTTTTGGTCCGTGCACCTACGTCCTTCGCATCGGCGACTGCGCGGGTGAGCAGTGTGGGGGTGCCCACCCCACCCAGCGCTGCTTTGGCCGCCTGACGGACGCTTGGCGTCACCAGTTCCCGGAGGCTTCTGAGATCCCCCGCTGGGGAGAGCTGTCTAGGGCAGGTGTGGCCATCTATGATCTTGAGTTTGATGCTATCCTTGCTGCAATGTATAATGTGACTATTAGTGATGAGGGTGACTGCTACCGGTGTTTCCCGCCCGACCCGGGCATTGAGACTGCTGCTCTAGGTGCTGGTGAGGCTGCTGCTCTAGGTGCCAGTGCGTCTGCGTCCTCAGGTGCTGGTGAGTCCGTTGCTCGTGTGCCGCTACTTTTAGCCGCGGAGCCAGTTACTCCAGTAGCCCGTGTGCCAGTTGCTCCAGTTGCCAGTGTGCCAGTTGCTCCTGTTGCCCGTGTGCCAGTTACTCCAGTTGCGCAGTGTGCCAGGAGCTTCAGCTGCCGCCCACTACCTCCTCTCCTCTCATAGTCCCTCCTCCACACTAGCCCTCTGCGATACCATCTAGCTTTGCTCATAATTGTGAACTTTAAACTATTGATTCTTCAACTTGTGCTCAGAATGTGTGGTGACATTTTAATTGGCTTTTCATGCTTTGTTCTGAAATATAAGCCCAGATTCTGGTCAGAATTGGCTATGTTTGGATTTTGATGCAAAACCTTGTCACATAGTTATGAAACTGATAGGGGAGTCTTGTCACACTATTTCTAGATCCCCATGCTGTTTTCATATCAATCCATGAAGGTTTAGTACGTTTCCCAAGGGATGGTACGGACGGGGAGAGCAGTGGCTAGTGCAGAGTCGCATGCTTCCGGATTTCATTGCTCGCCGCTACCCATACCTTGTTATTCAGCTATAGTACTGTTAGGAGAGTCTCGTCACACTATTTGCAGACCCATGTCCAGTCCTAGAGCCATGCACTAGGGGTGGTGTTGTCCAGACATGGTTGGCAATCCCAAGTATTTGTGATGACGATATCGATTATGCGGAGAGATCTCCTTCGGGGCATGGATGGAAGTTCTTGAACTATTGCATTTAAGACATGATGCGGTTCTTTAAGAATGAAGCCACTACTAGCAATGGCCACATGTTAGGAACATTGATAAATCGTTGGTATTTACAGATACACATATGTACAAAACCCAGACCCCGAAAAGAACATCACCACTTGAATTCGTTCCATATGAACCGCTCGGTGGACGAATCGTCATTTGCAACAAACGGAACCACGTGCAGCAGACGCAACAAACTCTCCACATGCACTACACCGTATCCCCTCTGCCCTGGCCACCATACCATGAGCCTCAACGCTGAGGACTTGCTCGGAGGCAGCAACTTGTAGTAGCGAACAAACGCCACTTGTTCGGCATACTCCTGCTCAGTTGTTGTTGTTTTGCCAGTTTCCCTGTTTCGCCTTGTGATTGTAACCGTACGGTGGAGCGTGAAAATGAACATGAGTTTTGCTGGCCACACCATTTTCTCCCCCTCGTCATCAACTCCATCGACGGCCACGTCTGAAAACCACGGCGCACCATAATAACTGGGTGTCGCACATGCATACGCTGGATATTTGCTGAAACGTGTGAAGTCATCATCCGGTGGAATCGCCACTCCCTTGTGAACATCCACCACCTGTTCCCATTCAACCTGAGCTCTTGGTGGGTGAGTTTGCAGCGCCTGATAGGATTTGATTGCATCGTCGAGATGTGTTGACGTAAGACTTCAACAACGCTGATCGTTTGTCGGTGTACTTCACCTTTGTGAAGGAGCCTGTGACTGATGGGGAACCAGTCTCCAAGGCCTGAAAAAAACATGTCGCAGAGCCCGGGTGGCCAGCAAAAGGTACGGCAACGCAGGGGAGGGTGGAAGGTTGGGGGGCAGCACACGGGATGACGTAGCATTTCGGGGCAGAATATGGGAGGCCATGACAAGGGAGGGCAGAACAATGAACGGCTGCATACGGGACGGCAAATCAGGGGCGGGTGGAGGGTTGGCGGGCAGCACACGGGAGGGGAGAACAGAAGGGGGGGGAGTAGAACATGGGAGGTTATAGCATGGTGGGGCAGAAAAATGAACGGCTGCATACAGGACGGCAAAGCAGCTGAGGGGAGAAAAAAGAAGGGCAGAGGATCCACGGCACAGCACACCGGGATGACAGAGCACAGTGATGGCAGATTAGGGGAGGGCAGAGCATGTTAGGACAACACATCTTGGGAGGGCAGATCACAGGAGGGCAAGTCAAGGGTTTCAGGTTTAGCATGAGAGGGCCGGGCAAGGGATAGCATAACAAGGGAGGGCTGAGCAATAGAGGGCAGAGTTCGAAAGGATTAGAGAGCAGGTAAGGGTGGGCAGAGCATAGGAGGGCGGAGCAAGATAGGGTGGAGCTTTCAAAATATGGGCACTACTAGTGAAACGATCTTACCTGTTTCATTGCCACCGTCCGTGCTTCTGTGTCTTCTACAGGTACATCGTTTGCAGCCATAGCCTCGACAAGCTCCGTGGTCAAGCACCGGCGGGTGATTGACGCCTCCGCGTTCCGCTTGTTAGACCCACGGTACGGCCGTTTTACGAGGGCGATGTGTACGTGCTCGTAGAGGTCGGTGCAGTAATGTACTGGAACGCCTCCACGACGAATGTCATCTGACACGTGCAGCATGGCGTGCACCTTTGGAATGTTGAATTCAGAGCTCTGCTCCTCCCCGAAATGCTCCATCAACTGTGGTACAAGTCTGCACGTGAGATACCATGGCATGACGTCCACGCATTGTGGCTGTTTAGTATCACGCCTAATCAATTATGGAAAACGGTTTTCTGCATGGTGCCCACAGAACGGGATTGCCCCAAACTTGGTATCACCCATACGGTAACACTGCGACGATATACACAAATAGCACGAAACCCTCAACAATATTCCCTATCCTACACTCACCTTCGAGTCATATTGTCGAGGTCAGTAAGCGTGCCCTCCGTATGATATGCGCGGTGCCATGCACTCGCGTGCCACTGACAGAACAACTCCACCGTCTTCACGATCTTCGCGTTGACCTTTTGCCGCATTAGAAGCACGAAGAGTACCTGCATAACTGCCTGATGTTGGAACGCATAGAAGGTGCTGTTACCACTGAAGTAACCGTCTGTGCGCGCTGGTATTCTAAAGAAAGATTGTCGACTGTATGCGGTAATCTGTGCTAGATCGCTGTCCATTCTCGACAGTATCTCGTTCGACAGTTTCTGTTTAAGACATCCTAGAATGTGCTTGTAGACTCCCAGACTACTCATGTGCATGAGATCCACCATCAAAGCTCGATATGGATTGCCAAACTCCTCATCCCTAAAACGGAACCCCCACAACGTGCACTCGACACCATGTGTGCTATGCTCAATCTCCAAATCCGACCGTTTAGTTTTCGACGCCGCGCTGTTTATTCCATTCACAATTCTTTTCTGTCCCTCCTCGGTTCTGTACTGCAATGTCAGTGACATATCGTTGAGCTTGTCAGTTGGCACTGTACACTTCGGACAGGGGAAAGCAGTTTTGATGCCGGTTTTCGACCCTGCGACCTTACACTGCTCGGGGTAGTCGCCAACGTAGGCGTAGGTAACTGGGAATACCCACCGATCGATCCCGTAAGGATCCTTCATCCTCTCGCCCCTGCCCTAAAAACATGTCGCAACAGGGTGTGTTAGGACAGAGCACGGGAGGGCAGGGGAGGGGAGGGCAGGGGAGGGCAGAGAAGGGGAGGGCGGAGTAGGAGAGGGCAGCACACGGGAGGGCAGAGCAGGGGAGGGCAGAGCAGGGGAGGGCAGCACACAGGAGGGCAGAGCATGGGGAGGGAAGCGCAGGGATGGACAGAGCAGGGAGGACAAAGAACATGAAGACTTAGTATGGGAGGGCAGGGGAGGGCAGAGTAGGTCGGGGCAGCACACGGGAGGGCAGATCAGGGGAGGGCAGACCAGGGGAGGGCAGAGCAGGACAGTGCAGCACATGGGAGGGCAAGGCACTGGAGGGCAGACCATGGGAGGGCACAGCAGTGGAGGGCAGAGCAGGGAGGGCAGAGCAGGGAGGGCAGAGCAGGGAGGGCAGAGCACGGAGGGCAGGGCACGGAGAGCAGAGGAGGGAGGGCAGAGGAGGACAGGGCAGAGCAGGGAGGGCAGAGCAGGGGAGGGCAGAGAAGGGGAGGGCAGAGCAGGGGAGGGCATAGCAGGGGAGGGCATAGCAGGGATAGCACAGCACAATAAGACAGAGCACGGGAGGGCAGGGGAGGACGGGGGCAGAGCAGGAGAGGGCAGGACATGGGAGGGGAACGCACGGGAGGCAAATCAGGGGAGGGCAGAGCAGGAGGGGGGGGCGCATGGGAGGGCAGATAGGGGAGGACAGAGCATAGGAGGGCATAGCAGGGAGAGCATAGCACACTAACACAGAGCTCGGAGGGCAGAGGAGGGCAGAGAAGGGGGGGGGGCCTGAGCAGGATAGGGCAGCTCACAGGAGAGCAAAGTACGGGAGGACAGATCAGTGGGGTGCAGAGCAGGGGAGGGTAGAACACAATGATGGTAGAGCATGGGATGGCAGAGCAGAGGAGGGCAGAGCAGGGAGGGCAAAGACAGTAAGATAGAGCACGGAAGGACATGGGTCGCCAGATATCGGAAGGGGAGGTATAGCGAAGAAAGGCAGAGCAGGGAGCGGAGTAGGAGAGCGCAGACTATGCGCCACAATAGCTGGGAATAGGTTTGCTAGTGAGAGGCAGGGACAACTCCAACACGACCACAAATCCACATACACTCACGTTTTCTCTATCTTCTTCTGTTCCTCCAGTATGAGACGCAGCGCCTCGTGAAACACCTCATGCCGCCTCCGCGCATCATCCGCCTTCGAGAACGTTTGATTGTCGATTACGGGCAACAAAGCACATAGTCGGTGGCCGCGCGATCTCCAACGGTTGGCCGATGAAATGTTTGCGAGCGATATGTACACGGGCCATCCCACGAAACCACCATCGGTCGTAAGCGTTGTTTCGTCAGAGTAGATAATCACGGCTGCAACCACCCCTTCTTTTCCAAGCTTCCGCTGTACAGAGCGCCACCACGTTCCTGTTTTTGGCCCCTTGTATATTATACGGCGACGTGGGCGTTCAAGATCCGGCTTAACCACAAATCCATCCGCATTCGTAGGATTTTGGTACAATCCTCGTACACACGACATTGATGGCCGCACATACAGGTTCACTGCCTTCAAATCTCCAGGTTTTCTCAAATCTATTTTCTCGAACTCTGACAAATCTACCTCCGTTGTTCTTGCCTTCTCGTAACGGTCAAAATCCGCAAGGGACCTCAGATTCACTCTCTGCGGGTTCTCAACGGCCTGCACCACGACGTCAATGAGCTCTTTCGTGTCCTCTCTTGAAAGTCCAGCACCACCCGCAGCAGTTTTGCACAACTTGAACATGCCGAAGTCCAAATCCACCTGCGTTGCGTTGGCCCGTGGCGAGAAATCGTACCCCGTTGTATCTTCGTTAGGTTGCGCGCTGTCAGGATGTGGCAGATGTCTGCTTTCACGATCCTCTCGTGCTGCAGCTCTTCGTTTCCGGCTGCGGTTCTCCAATGCAAGACCTGCCTCCATAATCTGGTTCCTGTACTCTGCAGTGCTGGTGTCAGTCGCACCTACACCCCCTGTTGATGAAACACCAGGAGGACCAAATTCATGCTTGCCCGAACGAGCATGCAAGGCCTTCTCAACGGGGGTTCTGAAGGTGGCGTTACAGCGCTTATTGTCACATTTGTACGTCCCCCGCAGAGAAGCCATTCGAGCTCTGGTACAAAAATCTCTTTATAAAGAGTACAGATACAGAAAGTTCATTCCCCAACCCCTAGAGGTCACAAACTGGGCCGACAACAAAATTGACAGCTGCAGTGAAGATGGCGTAGAAGCAGAAAAGAGCGGCCAACCAAGCAGGTAGAATACCCTCGAACGGTGGTGCAGGTGGTGTTACTGGCAGGATGTCGAGATCCTGAAATCATGTAAAAAACGATCATTCTGTTAGTCCACGGAAATGTAAATAAATATGAATTGAAATATGAACAGAAATCCATCTGCCATTCTTCTTGCACGGGAACTATAAACTGTTGTTTCCCTAGACACAGACAATGGGAGGTAATCCAAACGAATGCGGCTATAAAAACACATGGAAAACTGCCCTGCAACTATCTGGCAATGCGAATAAGTGAATGCTGTTAAATTACTGATAAATACCAGGGGAAAAGGCCGTCCTGAAGAACTATTGGGGTCACGAGACAGTCCCGAACCGGAAACGCCCAGCCATGGTTGCGACTCCGCTGAAATGTTGGTTCTTCAGCGTCGAAGGTGAAATCGCGGGGGATGTGGTTTACTGATAAAAAACAATACCTACACCGCGGTAACCAGTCGAAGTAGCTACTTGGTATTTGGTACGATGTGGAAACTTGCACGGAAACAGTGCCCTAAAGCTGAAGTAATGCCTTGCTGTCTACGTACTTGAAAAAAAAAGTGCCTGACTACCGTCTCTGAGACTACGCCTAGGAGAACGACGACGATCATAGAAGGCAGAATGGTCCTGGGGGTGATTCCGCAAAAATGACGAGCAAGGTATGACCCCTGAACGATGGGTCGAGTTTCCCATGCCCAAAGGGCCAGAGGTCCACTCACCTCGCCTCTGACCAGGGTCACCGGCCTGACGTGACCATCCAGCTGGCACGGTGTTGACCTCTATCCCCATACCTAAACTAGCCAATCCGAAAGCCGCGGAATGCCAGGACGACTTGTCGCCCTAAAAACAGGCTCGATTTCTGAAATGTGATAAACAATTGAGTTGTTTGTCGTACTAAACTAGCATCGTCAAAATACCCTTCACTGTATGGAATATCGATTGAAGTCTACGAATAAAAAATTTCACGTCTCACTGTGACAGTAAGATTTATTGTGTATAAAGATCATTTTGTCTCCTATAAAGCACATTCACCATATATAAATACAACATAGCATCAGCAACGAATCAGAATTCAACAAAACATTATCAGCAAATCATTCTACCTGTGGTGAAATAACATTATACACCTCACTATGTAAATCCTCGACAGATGTAACTAGTAACAACAAATGAACAGTTGCTGCTGCACAGTGAAAACACCTAGTTTCGGTCGGTGCGCAAGTCTCAACTCCGAAAGGGTGTTTCCAAACACATGCGCACCACTTCCGATCTCATCCCAACACGTCAGCAACATTCGCAGGCCACACCACGGAAATTTGCTCGCATGTTTCCCAACCCCTCGACATCCCCACAACTTTTTCCGCTAGCCCTTGTTTTGCGATGGAGTGAATATGAAGCTTAAAGCTTTGGCTCTGAAGTGATGACGTGTGCCATGCGGCGAATGGCACATGGCATTACGTGCCACATGTTGCCATTATTGGAACTAGGGTCGGGTTGTCGGATTATCGTGTATGCACCTTTAATTCCGAAATTCAACGCCATCTGGATAGTTATATGCTGCTGTATTAAATTGAGAAACACCATGTCTTTAATGCTTATCTCCGAAGCCGTTATCTCAGAAACATAGGCGCACTTAGAGAATCTCCTTGAGGGGTTGGTGTGATTTTGCAATGCTTGGAAGCAAGATCGTGACTACCAGAAATGTTACTAGCTTAATGGATTCTTCACTAGGCTTGCACGTTAAGGGGGGTGTGGAAGCCATCTTAACAAAGAACGTAGCATGTAACATACGGAGGATCAATTGAGCGTTGTGATTCTTGCGCATAAGGTTTCTCATTCGTTCGAAACTCGGTTGGCTCGATCTCGAAGCGTCATCATCGCTGTGCTAGAAGCCAGGCTCCCCAAGTGGCTGGGAATAGAATCGATGGGTGCTGCAGCTACTCAAAGCAACGTGTCATCACGGTCGGTGCGAGAAACGGCTGGGAATGGCGGATGGATGGGGAGATGGAGAGCTGAGCTGGCCCGAGAGATAGAAGCTGTGGGAATTAGGTGGTGCCGCAGTGACATGACAACGCCAGAGCTGAGGAAGGGCGGGCACCACACCGCAAGCAGTGAGTCTTCGATTCTCGCTCGACTCTCTTTGCCTCGGGGAATCCAAAGCTTGTGCTCCACCTCCCCTTGCCCCACCTCCGTTCTCGCGCCTACAGAAACATGGGTGCCGACACTACTCGCGTAGAATACAACGACGACTAGGACAAAGAACGAGAGTTGCGTCGCTTAGCGACGGTGGCTTATAAGTCGACCCACTACTACTAGCCATCAGCGCACCAACTTGCTCGCCGTCTCAACTCGCATAAGCGAGCAGGACCCTCCGTGCAGTCTCCTCGTTTTAGCCGTGTGAGTCGCCAGAAATGGGCAACCCCTTGTCGCACACTCACCGCCAGCAGCGACGCGATCTCGTCGATGCGTCACCGTCCGTGCATCCGTCGTTCGTTGCAGACCCGCTGTTCGCTCAGGCGCCACATCACAATCTTCCTGACTTTTTGTGTTTGTGTGCGCAGGGGTTCGAGTCGAAATTTCAGGCACAACTGCACATGAATTTCCAACTGAAATTTCAAGCCCTGTATTTTGCCCGCGCTTCGCATGTGAACTTTCGCGGTAGCAAATCAGGCGGTTTCCAGCGAATATCCAGGCTGTTGATTTTGTTCCGACCGCGGCTCGATTCGAAATTGGTCAATTTCGCGGCTCGGTTTTCAACTTTGTTGCATTGTGTGCTTCTGATACTTGATTCGACTCTGTATAATTTTTTTCCTGATTCACGTGTATTTGTTTCGTTTTGTTATGGCACTGTAAGGAAAATCCCTTTTCCTTACTTCGCATCCCTGCTCAACGCGTACATCACTGTAGCACCTCAGTCAGCACCGTTACCACTCGCGATCATCGCATCGACAATCATCCCGCCATTTTTCGCACATCGCATCCCGACCTCACGGCTCGGCTGGTAACCCGCGCTCCGGGCCTACGCCTCGACACTTTCCCAACCTCAGTCCTAGGCTCGTCGCGCGACTACCACAGACCATTACCGTTACCACTGTAGTTTCACTATATATTCTTCGCTCACGCCCTCGCTCATTGTATTCTTGCTTCGATAGTGCAATTCTCGTTCGTTCACTCAATTGCACTCGTAACACTTGGTTATCAGAGCCTACGATCTCAGCTCGGACTGCATCCACACCTTCGCTTCCCCACTATCTCATTTTTTTGGGGGGGGTGGACGTCTCTCAGCGATACAGCACCGCCGCTCGTAGTGCTCTCTCGCAAGCACGCACGGCCACGACCGAGGCTCTCGCTGAGCTTGCCCGACACCACCGCCATGGCCAATTTCACGCTCGCCACATTAACGCTGGAGCAACTTGATCATCTCGTGCGTCAACTGGAAGATTCAGCGCTTGAAATCGCGACACTCACGGCGGAACGTGACTCCGCCCGTCAACAGTCCACGGTGAACGTTCCGACGACATCACAAACACCAACAAATGTATCGGCACATTCGGATGAACCGATCGTCATCTCGTCCGGCACACCAACACAACACGATAGCATGGGACAACGCTTAGGCACAACCAGTAATGGCGCCGCCCAGCCGATGCCTGGCATGGGAGGAAACAGGATCGCACGAAGCCCGCGGGAGCCCCGAGAAGCCCGTCGGCACGTGGAATTTGCGGCGACAAGTGGCGAACAAGCCATCATGGCACCAATGCCGCTCAAGCCGCAACGCCCGCCCTGCTTCGACCCAAGCCAACGCGGTGGTCCGACGGTTCAATCGTGGGTCTTCACGATGAACGTCTTCTTCGACGCAAATTACGTCGAGTCGGACGCCGCGAAGATCCGGTATGCAGTTTCACTGCTAAGGGGCCCCGCCATGGACTGGTGGCGAGTCATCGTGACGTCGCCACGCGCCTACGAGCCACCGTCGCACGAGGAAGGGCCCACGGGTCCAGCTGTCACCTGGAGTTCGTTCAGTGAGACCGCCCAATACAGCACGTGGGATGCGTGGTGCGCAGGGCTTCGGGCGCGTTTTGAGCCGATCGCGGCTTCAATTTCGGCGCGTCAGAGATTGCGCACTTGGCGCCACCTCGGGTCAGTTCAAGATTATACAAGCGGTTTTCTCGCACTTAGCGAGCAGGACGGCTACATGCACGAAGCGGAGCGGGTGGACCGTTATGTCGGAGGGATGAAGCCGGATATCTTGCACGAAATAATGCTGCGCGGACTCTCTAATTTTAACGAGATTCTCGCGCTCGCCTAGAAGATCGACATTCTACGCCGACCGAGACCGGTGTCCTATTACGGACATCGCCCTCGGGGACCGACCGAGCACGCCACTGTACACGCCGTTGCAACAAATGCAGCTGCCGCACCGTTTAAAGGGCGCTGCTTTGCTTGCAACAGGCCGGGCCATCGCAAGAGCGAATGCCCAGAGGAGCTGAGGCGCCGAGGAGCAGAGCAGGGGAGGGAGTCTCAGAGGCAGGGAAACGCCAGCAGTCAGTAGAAGTTGGGCCAACTACTGACGAGACTGCCTGCTCGCCCAACCACACCGACCCTCACCGAGTCACAGTACCGAATCACGCCATCGATCGGGCTCGGATGAATAAGGAGGGTACAGCGACGGATTGCCTAGTACTGATCCACGGGAAAATACATGGAGCAGCAGTGAAGATTTTTATTGACGGGGGAACAAGTCACAGCTTAGTTAATACCGCAACTACACGGAAATTACAGTTAACACTTAACCGATGCTTACCTGAGATAGATGCACGCTTAGTCGACGGAACGCCACTAGCCATACGGGAAAAGGTTGTGAAACAAGGAAAACAGGAATGAAATGACTATGGAAGATTGGGTACAAATACAACCCTAGAAACCCTGTACCCCATATGTGCTACCCCACTAAAGCCTACAGAAACTATGTCATATAAATCTGACACACCCCCATAGGCAAAGTGGGGGAGAACAAGGGGTCACAAGACCAGTCAGGTAAAGCAAAGCAGAGCAAGCTCAGGGTGGATCACAACGTTACCACACAGTCCGAGCACAAGAGCAGGGCCAGAGGCCAGTTCACATGCAGGAGTACAGACACATATATATATAGAACTAAACAAGCAAGAGCAGGTATAAATATATGTAACAGTACAAGTGAATTCAAGAGGAGAGCAAGTGAGGCAAGACAGGCACAAGACCCAGCTGGGTGCAAAAGCGCTGATGGTCACAAGGCGCGAGTGCCTTAGTGAACACATCAGCAGTGTTGGCCTCAGACGCCACGTACGCAAGTCGCAACTGACCACGCTGCTGCAGCTCACGAGCAAGGAAGTAGCGGAGAGCAATGTGCTTCGTTCTGTGCTCCAAGCGCTGCTCTCGACACAAGGCCACCATGGCCTTGTTGTCTACGTACAGCACTGGAGGAGAACGAGGCGGCTCTCCAAGGTCAGTCAGCAGGTAGGTGAGCCAGCGAAGCTCCTGTGCAGCCATGGCCCCGGCGTAGATCTCAGCCTCACAACTGGAGCCGAGAACCGAAGACGAGCGAGTAGACCGCCACGAGACAGAGCCGGAACCAAGGCTGAAGGTGTAACCCTGTGACGACCGCTGCGTAGCCTGGTCGTCAGCCCAAGAAGCGTCCGCGTGGCCGGTAAGGACCACTGGACTCCGCCCTCCAAGCACTAGCCCCATGCCCGACGTGCTGCACACGTAGCGCAATACCCTCTTCGCTGCAGCCATGTGCTCTGGTCTGTGTCTCCCAGGAGCAACATAGCGAGCAAGAATGCTCAGAGGGTATGCAAGGTCAGGTCGTGTGCAGGTCATCAGGTACATGAGGCAGCCAACAAGCTCTGCATACGGGCCACTCGACTCTACGGACTCATCCGAAGGCAGAGCTGAGAGTGAGTGGCGAGTAGGCAGAGGAGTGGCCTGAGGCGAGGAGTACGTGAAGCCGAAGCGCTGAAGGACCTCCTGCACCATGTGTGACTGAGTCAAGGTAATGGTGCGGCGTGCTCTGTCCCGAGTGATCTGCAAGCCAAGGTAGCTGCGCAGTTCACCCAGGTCTGTGCACGTGTGTCTCTTCAGCAGCTCGGACTTCACGTAGGCGAGTCCAGCAGTGTCCGCTGTGGCAAAGACCAAGTCTTCGACGTACACGAGGATGTAGAACGGCGGCAGGGAAGTGTCGGTGCGAAGAAACAGCGACGGGTCAGCAGTAGAAGGAGCAAACCCAAGAGCCGCAAGCGTAGTCCTCAGTGTGTCGTGCCACTCACGCGGTGCCTGACGGAGACCGTAGACTGGCCGTCGGAGGCTCCACTGGGTGCCAGGAGGGAAAGTCCCAGTGAAGCCAGGTGGACGGCGCAGCCAGATCTCCTCGTGCAAGCTACCCTGCAAGAACGCAGTGCTGAAGTCGAGAGAGTGAAGCTCGTAGTCGCGCTGAGCGGCTATGTGCAGCAGCACCCGAAGAGTAGTCATCTTCGGGGTGGGAGAGAAGGTCTGAAAGTAGTCAACTCCCTGCCGCTGACTGAAGCCACGAGCAACGTACCGTGCCTTGAAGACAGGTGGAGAGCCCGGCGGCCGCTTCACCCTGAAGATCCACATGCCACTGACGATGTTCGCCCCAGGAGGGGGAACCGCATCAACGTAGGTGCCTGTGGACTTCCAGGAAGCCATTTCTGCATCCATAGCTGCCTGCCACTGAGAGGAGTAGGGACCCTCTACGGCCTCCGTGTAAGAACGCGGAGTCGGGATGTCTAGTGCATCCGGGTCTCCCTCAAGGGCAAGCAGTACAGACGCGAGATGAGGTGAAGCAGCCGCTAGACACTGTAACTCCTCCTGCCTGTCCTCTAGGACGTCCGTGCCAAGAGCACACTCACCCCCGACGGACGGAGGACAGACAGACGCAGACTCAGCAACAAGACTAGCAGCGTAGTCGAGACGACAGCGAGCAGCAAAGTCGACGAGCTCAGCGACTAGAGCAGACGCAGCAGTGGACTCAAAAGAGGGGTCAGTGACGACAGTAGCAAGCAGACGCGTGACAGTAGGACTGGCAGCACAAAGAGAGTCCGACTCAGGGTCGGCAAGTGCAGGAAGAGAGGACTCAGGAGGAGAAGGCAAAGGGGCACGCAGAGGAGCAGTGGACGGACGCAAAGACATCCGGTGCGTGCCAGGGACAGGAGGAGGACGCTGACGCGAACTGCGACCACTAGCGCGAGCAGCACGAACAGGCGACGCGGGACGAGACGCAGGCTCCCGACGCTCAGCAAGACCCCCAGTAGGACCAGTGTAAGGAGAGGGAGCAGGCAGTGGAGAGGAAGGCTCCAGCAGGGACTGCGACTGGACAGGCGGTGGACCCTCTACTGGAGGAGAAAGACCAAGAACCTGCTGTAGGAGCGGAACGAAGTACGGCCGAGGCCGCGCGGCAGCTCCAGACTCAGCAGGGACAGCACCAGCACCCTCAGCGACAGCACCAGCGCCACCCACACCTCCAGCGGCAGGTCCAACAGCAGTAGGCTCAGCACCAACGCCCTCAGCAGCTCCAGCTCCAGGAGGACCAGTAGGTCCAGCAGCTCCGGGACCGGCAGCACCCGCACCCTCGACGGTCGAAGAAGCTCTAGCTCCAGCTCCAGCAGCACCTCCAGACTCAGCAGCACGCCTCCAGCGGCGAGCGAACCACTCGCGCAGCTCCTGTGGAGAGAGGGGCTCCCGGCGAGACGCAGCAGCAGGAGAAACCCCAGGCTCAGCAGCTCCAGACGCAGCACCCCCAGGCGCAGCAGCTCCCAGCTCAGCACCCCCAGGCTCAGCAGCTCCCGACCCAGCACCCCCAGACCCAGCACCTCCAGGCACAGCACCCCCCGGCTCAGCACCCCCAGGCTCCGCACCCTCCGCAGTAGCACCCTCAGGCCCAGCACCCCCAGCAGTAGCACCCCCAGGCTCAGCACCCCCGCGCACAGCACCCCCAGAGTCAGCACCCCCAGGCTCAGCACCCGCAGCAGCACCAGAGTCACCAGTAACCTCGACCGGGTCAACGGCGTCTACCTGGGACACACCTGAGGGGGCAGGAACCTGAGGGGGGAGGGGGTCTACCGGGGGGGGAACCGGCACAAGGAAGTCCGGGGGAGGGGGGAGGGAAGGAGTGCGGTAGGGGAAGAGACGGTAGAAGGGGACTGACTCGTCGAACGTGACGTCCTGGGAGGACAGAACACGACGAGAGGAGGGGTGGTAAAACTGCCACCCTGGGGCGTCAGTGGGGAAGCCAAGGAAGACACAGGGAGCAGCGCGAAGGGACAGCTTGTCCGCAGACAAGTCGCGGACAAACGCCCGAGATCCCCAGACACGGAACACAGACGCATCGCCAACCTTCCCCGTCCACAGCAAGGCTGGGGACATCGCAGGCCGAGAGACCCGGGGGTGAAGGTTGAGCTGATGCGCCGCGTACCTCACCGCAAACGGCCACAGAAAATGGGGGGCAGCCGCATGCATCATGGACGTACGAGCGACATCCATGACCATGCCAATGCGGCGCTCAGCAATCCCATTTTGCTGTGGTGAGTCCGGAAGCGTGAAGGTCTGGCGGATCCCCCGTGCGCGACAGTAGTCTCGCAGAAGGCGAGAAGAGAACTCTCCGCCTCTGTCAGAGTGCAGACGCAGAACAGGAAAGTCCGAGCCGAAGCTCTTCCTGAGCTGGAGACGAGCCTCGCGGATCCAGTCGATCAGCACCTCAGTGACCTCACCCTTGCTGCGCAAGGGGAGGACTGTGGTGTAACGCGAGTAGTCGTCAACCACCAACAGGAAGTAGCGCTCGTAACCCTGCCCACGGACGGGGGCTGGGCCCCACACATCCATGTGAAGCGTCTGCAGGGGAGCCTCTGTCAGGGGGAAGTGGGAGGAGTGAGGAGTAGCCCGGAGGCGACCCTCGACACAGGGGACACAGGAAGGTCCTGGCCCGGAGGGGAGAGGAGGGAGAGACTGGGGAAGACCAGAGACAAGGACACGGGAAGCCATGCTCCGAAGACGGGGCAAGGAGGGGTGGCCAAGACGGTGGTGCCACAGGAGAGTCTCGTGAGACAGGAGGCGACAAGAACAGGGGGCAGACTCAGGACCTGACCGGGACGCAGCAGCAAGTACCTGACCCGACGCAGCCACCTGACCAGACGCAGGGACAGGAGGAGACTCAACGGTCAGGGTGTAGAGACTCAAGCCCGGCCGACGCGAGAACGTGGCCAGGTGTCGGCCTGTGCGTGCCTCCGTGTAGTGGGTCACCCGCTGACTCGCAGGAGTGAACTGGTGAACACCCCCATCCTGCAGGTCCGCTCCACTCACCAAGTTCGTGGAGAACGAGGGAAGGTACAGACCCGACAGGGTGCCCGAAGGGGCAGCCGGACACGGGAGGACAGTGGAGAAGTGAGACAGGACAGGACCTCCAGAGGGGTCAGCAAGGGAGACTGCAACCGGTCGGCCGAGTGGCGTAAGGGTAGTGCGGTCTCGAAAGAAGGAGCGAGAAGCTCCGGAGTCAAGTGTGAAAGTGAGGGAGGACGAGGACGACGCAGTACCTGAGAGCGCAGTCTCACCAGTACCTGAGAGCGCAGACGCACTGGCACCTAGAGCAGCAGCCTCACAAGCACCTAGCGCAGCAGTACCAATGCCCGGGTCGGGCTGGAAACAACGGTAACCCTCCTTCTCCTCACTATAATCCACAACATACATAGCAGTAAGGATAGCATCAAAATCAAGATCAAAGATCGCTACACCAGCCCTGAGAAGCTCATCCCAGCGAGGGATCTCTCTAGCCCCAGGGAACTGCTGACGCCAGGCGTCCGTCAGGCGGCCAAAGCAGCGCTGGGTGGCGTGGGCACCCCCACACTGCTCACCCGCGAGGTCGCCGGAACGAAGAACGTAGGTGCAGAGACCAGTACCCCCACCCCTCTGACGCCCAGCGTACCACTCACGAAGCTGCTGAGGCGAAGGGATGTCCCGCGAGCGCTGCTGCTGCCGGTGCGAGCGCTGGCCACCACCACCGCCGTTACGCTGCTGGGTACCACCCCGACCAGCTCCACCTCCTCCACCACTACTGCCTCCTCCGCTGCCGCCTCCACCGCCTCCACCTCCGCCGCCTCCACCTCCGCCGCTGCCTCCACCACCACCGCTGGCACCACCACCACCGTCTCCGCCGCTGCTGCCACCACCACCACCACCACCCCCGCCACTAGTCCCGCCGCCACCCCCACTCCCTCCGCCGCCACCGCCGCCATCGCCACCGCCCCCTCCAGCTCCACCCGCGCTCTTGCCCCCCTTGCCCTTGCTGGAGCGACGTCTCCCACTAGGGGCAGACGCCACGCCGACCGACTTAAGACCAAGCAGGTCGGCAGCAGCAGCAGAGGCAACAGAGGGCAGCAAGGGGGAAGGAGAGCACCCCTCAAAGATGGGGGTGCGAGGGTCACCACGAGAAGCACCTACAACGACTATGCTCTTCTCCGCTGCAAGGAGGGCCTTCTCGAGGAGGTCGACGGTGAGGGTGGTGGGACAGACTGCGAGAAAGTGGTCCCTGACGACGCGAAGGGAGTCAGGGAGGCGCGCAACTACGTAGTAGAGAGCGATGTACATGGGGGGGGGGTTCTTAGCGCAGAACTCAGCAGGAAGGGCGGCGCGGTAGCGAGTGTCACTAGTGCGGAGGTGCGTAATGAGGTCAGCGACAGTGGGAAAGGCAGAGAGGTCAGGAAAGAGGTAGGGAAGCATGAGACGGCTCAGTGCAGCAGTGGCAGGGGAGGAGTAGCGCGCAACTACAGCGTCGTACAAGGTCTGAGCACTCTTGTACTGACTAAAGTGCGCACGCTCAGAGGTAGGGAGGTGGCGATGCACAGCAAGACGTGCAGCAGCATCGCGGGTGGCCCACTTAGAGCGGACAGCGGGATCAGCATCAGCAGCAGGAGCAGGAGAGGCGCCAGAGGTGAGATCAAAGAGAGAAAGGTCGTCAGCCCTGTCGCACAGTAAGAACAGCTGCAGGTCGTCTAACCAGACCTCAAAATCAATGGCGCGACCCTCAGCGTCAAAAGCTAGGACACTAGGGGTAGCCATGGCGACGACAGCGACGCAGTGCAAGCAGCAGGGAAAGAGTTCGCAGTGGCAGTGGGACTGTGCTCACCAGGCAGGGCAGGTCGAGTAGGTATGCAGAAAGGCGGCTCAGCGACCTGGCGGCTCGGGTGCTGGGCGGCTCGGGCGCAGGGCGGCTCGGCTCCCGGGCGGCTCGGCTCCCGGGCGGCTCGGCTTCCGGGCGGCTCGGCGGTTGGGCGGCTCGGGTGCAGAGCGGCTCGGCTCCTGGGCGGCTCGGCGGTTGGGCGGCTCGGGTCCCGGGCGGCTCGGCGTCGGGCGGCTCGGCTCACGGGCGGTTCGGCTGCTGGGGCGGCTCGGCCAGGAGATCCAGGGGCGGGGCCGTCAGGTGCAGCGGCGGGTTGACCGGTGCAGTGGCGGGCCGGCAGGTGCAGCGGCGGGCCGGCAGGTGCAGCGGCGGGCCGGCAGGTGCAGTGGCGGGCCGGCAGGTGCAGGCGGCGGGCCGTAGGGTGCAGTGGCGGGCCGGCAGGTGCAGCGGCGAGGCCGTCAGAGGCGGCGGGCCGGCAGGTGCAGCGGCGAGGCCGTCAGAGGCGGCGGGCCGCTGGGTGCAGCGGCGGGCCGGCAGGTGCAGTGGCGGGCCGACAGGAGCAGCGGCGGGCCGGCAGGGGAGGCGGCGGAGCCGAGTCAGGGGAGGCGGCAGGGCCGCGTCAGGGGAGGCGGCGGAGCCGCGTCAGGGGAGGCGGCGGTGCCGCGTCAGGGGAGGCGGCGGAGCCGCGTTAGGGGAGGCGGCGGGGCCGCGTCAGGGAAGGCGGCGGGGCCGCGTCAAACAGGCGGCGGGGCCGCGTCAGGGGAGGCGGCGGAGCCGCGTCAGGGGAGGCGGCGGGGCCGCGTCAGGGGAGGCGGCGGGGCCGCGTCAAACAGGCGGCGGGGCCGCGATCAGGAGAGGTGGCGGGGCCGCGTCTGAGGGACAGCGGGGCCGCGAGGGAAAAGGCGACCCGAGGGGTCGCTAAAAAAAGGCGCGCCTCGGGGCGCGCTTCGGTGGGCCCTAAAAAAAAACGGTCCTAAGGTAGGACCCGCTCTATACCATGTGAAACAAGGAAAACAGGAATGAAATGACTATGGAAGATTGGGTACAAATACAACCCTAGAAACCCTGTACCCCATATGTGCTACCCCACAAAAGCCTACAGAAACTATGTCATATAAATCTGACAAAGGTGGAGCGAGTAAAAGTCCGCTGCGGAAGAAACTTCGGGTTTACACAGGAAATGCTCGCAACGACACTGGATGGGCACGACGTTTTACTGGGACGTGATTGGATGCGACGGTATAACCCGCGAATTGACTGGACGACGGGTAGCTGCACAGTGCGAAATAGTGGTAACTGGGTCGTCCTACCTCGCTGGCAGCCACCCGAGTCTTCGACGGTCCAGGTCAAAGCCATCACGATGAAACGGGCTGTCGCTGCTGGAGGTGACGTGTACGCAGTGGATATAGCATTAGTGCAAGAAGAGGAGCTGCCGAGCGATTTTCAGAAACTATGGGCAGCTGTACCACCCGAACTTCAGGCACTACTGAAACGATTCCCGGGTATCTTTCCGGATGACTTACCACAAGGGCTGCCACCTCAGCGGGCGCATGACCATAGGATCGAGTTAGAACAGGGGGCACAGCCAACTGTACAGCGCCAGTTCAGACTGACACAGCCCGAGCTCGACGAACTAAGGAAGCAGTTAGATTATCTGTTAGAGAAGCAGTTTATCCGACCGAGCTCGTCACCGTTCGCCGCACCGATACTGTTCACACCGAAAAAAGACGGAGGGTTTCGCATGTGCATCGACTACCAAGTGCTTAACAGGGTAACAGTCAAATCACGGTACCCCATCCCCCGCGCCGACGAACTGATCGACCAGTTAGGAACCGCACGGGTATTTTCGAAAATAGACTTACGAGGAGGTTACCATCAGATTCGGGTCGAACCATCGGACTGCGCCAAGACATCATTTAGAACTAGGTACGGGTCATTCGAGTATACGGTGATGCCTTTCGGGCTGACCAACGCGCCCTCCACATTTCAAATGACCATGAGCGAGGCATTTAGGCCACTTTTAGATAAATGCGTGATAGTTTACCTTGACGACATTCTCGTTTACAGTCTGGACAAGCAGCAGCACTTTGTCGATCTCGAAGCAGTTTTTCAAATTTTAGCGGAACATCGGTTACTCACCAAGGGCTCCAAGTGCGAGTTTTTTCGGGACAGGCTAGAATTTTTAGGACACGTTATTTCGGAGGCTGGAGTTGAAATCGACCCTAAGAAGCTGGATACTGTCAACGCGTGGCGTCCCCCGACGAACATCACGGAACTGCAGAGTTTTTTAGGGTTCGTTATTTACGTCCGTCGGTTCGTCCCCGACATGGCACGCTTAACAGCCCCACTCACAGATTTACTGCGTAAGGGGGTCGTTTTTACGTGGGGGGAGAAAGAGTATGCTGCCTTCTCTGCCCTGAAAACTATTCTCTGTTCACCACCCGTCCTACGCATTGCTGACCCACATCGCCACTTCGAGGTTGTTACAGACTCGAGCGACATCGCCATCGGAGCCGTACTGTTACAGGACTTCGGCAACGGCCTCCAACCCATCGCCTACGAATCACGCAAACTGCATCCGCCTGAGCAAAATTACCCGATACACGACCGCGAAATGCTCGCGATCGTGCATGCATTCAAAGTGTGGCGCTGCTACTTGATCGGCGCAGACGTGACAGTACGGACAGACCATCGATCCCTACAGTACCTCCGTGCACAGCCCCACCTCAACCCACGACAAATTCGGTGGCTCGACTTCCTCGAGTCGAACTTCCATTATACGGTCACCTATAAAAAAGGAGCCTCCAATATTGCCGACGCACTGACCCGCCCCACTGCCCAGATCCATGCGATACTACTCGCCCAGACCAGTCCGCTACTGACAGGACTATTTACCCACTGATATCAAACAGACCCATTCTTCACAGGAGGAAACTCGCAGCAATTCGCAGCAGCCAAGGGAGTCTATTACGTAAAAGCTGGAACCGACCGCATCTGGGTACCAGGGTACACACTACTACGGGAATTACTGTTACAGGAGGCACACGAGGGAGTTACCTCGGGACATTTCGGAGTAGAGAAAACACGGCAGCAGCTGCAGCGGTACTATTACTGGCCTGAAATGTTGACCGACGTGCAACGACACGTGGCATCGTGTCCCACTTGCCAGCTCATGAAGTCAACCCGGAAGCGGCCGGCGGGACAATTACAACCAATCCCACCTCCAGAGCGTGCTTGGCAACAAGTGACGATGGACTTCGTCACGGGGTTACCAGCCGGGGCGAGTGGGAATGACGCGATCCTGGTCGTCGTCGATCGACTGACGAAAATGGCACACTTCGCAGCCTGCAAGAAAACAATCACAGCCAAGGAAACAGCCCGACTCTTCATCACCACCGTCGTTCGACTGCACGGGATACCAGCATCGATCATCAGCGACAGAGACACGAAGTTTACCAGCAATTTCTGGCGGAACCTGTGGCAGCAGTTCGGCACGCGACTACAATTCAGTTCATCGTATCACCCCGAAACCGATGGACAAACAGAACGGACAAACCAGACCATGGAGCAGCTCATTAGGGCCACGTGCGACGACCCAAACACGTGGGAGCAGCAGCTGCCACTCATCGAATTCGCATACAACAACGCGCCATCTGCCACGACCCAACAGTCGCCGTTTTACCTGAATTACGGACAAGACCCCACAGTACCCATGGCCCCAAATCCCGACAACCCCGTTCCATGTGCGCAACAATTTGCCGAGATTTTGCAAGCAGCACGGACCAGGGCAGCAGAAGCAATAAAAAAATCGAACATCATCGCTAAACGCAACGCCGACCGCCACCGCAGACCTGTCACTTATCAGCCCGACGACCTCGTTTTACTCGACACTCAAAACCTCCGCCTGCCCATCACTCCAAAACTCCGCCCCCGATACTGTGGGCCATTTCGAATTAGCCACATGATCACACCTGTCACCGCGCACCTCCTCCTCCCTGCTGACTGGTACGTCAGCCCCTCGTTCCACGTCAGCTTGCTTCGCCCTTACGTACCATCCACCGGCCAACTCCCACGACACCGACCATCCAGCATGGCACGACCACCATCCGAACCAATCATCACCCCCGACAAAATCCTGAGTCACAGAGTTCGCGACCCTCGAGGAGCCTGAAAGATCGAGTTCCTGATCCGCTGGAAAGACCGTACACCTACCGAGGACAACTGGGTTCCCCTGGACAGAATTGAAAACCACCCTGTCCTCACCGAATATCTGCGCAGCCGAAACTTCAAAGATGTCCACACACTTTCGTAAGAAGGACCTCCTTAGGAGGGGGGGGTAGTGTAAGGAAAATCCCTTTTCCTTACTTCGCATCCCTGCTCAACGCGTACATCACTGTAGCACCTCAGTCAGCACCGTTACCACTCGCGATCATCGCATCAACAATCATCCCGCCATTTTTGGCACATCGCATCCCGACCTCACGGCTCGGCTGGTAACCCGCGCTCCGGGCCTATGCCTCGACACTTTCCCAACCTCAGTCCAAGGCTCGTCGCGCGACTACCACAGACCATTACCGTTACCACTGTAGTTTCGCTATATATTCGTCGCTCACGCCCTCGCTCATTGTATTCTTGCTTCGATAGTGCAATTCTCGTTCGTTCACTCAATTGCACTCGTAACAGGCACAAACATGTTAATATATACAAATACAAATACAAAATTCATTAACCAAGGTACTTGCACATTTAGAAACCGGTCAGGTTCTAGTGCTCGAGATTATCCAATAGTTAAAGTGGACGCTTTGATCTTAAACTTGGGAGGAAAACGTACAGTGTTTTTTATTTATTTATTTAATCATTTACAATGTTTCAAGCGTGCTTGACAAATTTCGTGCCATTCGGACAACGTGGTAAGAGGATTTGTGGACGAGGAGAACTCGACGAAGTGATCGTCGAGTGGACTCATGCTGTACGACGGGGATGTTGGTCGAGCACTGCTCGAGAAGATACGTTTGACGACGTCAACTGAAGTCGTTGATCCACAACAGAGGTCGACGAGCACGTCGAGAGGAAATGGCAAACGAGGTCAGTCGAGGAGCACTGGTCGACAAGCTCTGTTCGACGAGCTCGTCTCGGCGAACGCTGTTCGACCGAGCAACGCCGAGTTGGTTCCGGTGGAGGGTTGAGCGCGTCGTGCACTGTCTCGCTCATTGCGCAGGTGTCAAGTCGGTCACGTGCACAGATGTCAAATCGGTTGCGCGAGATGCACCACGTCGACCTAGTGCGCACGTAACATTGTCATGCAGGCCGGAAATAGTGTCATGGGACTCTTCTATCATTGTTAGAGCTTTATGACAAGGTTTACCTAGTTGTAGCAAAAACAAGCGATTCTGCAGTGATTTAAGGCTTTCCTTTCAGAAGATTGCATAACAAAACTAGCTAGCCTTTTTGATTTACCTGAAAATGATTGGGAGGACTATTTACACTGTAAAAAGGCTCCCCTAGTATTTTCAGAGCTTTATGACTGGGTTTGCCTAGTTGTTTGCACTAGTATCCAACAGCAAGCAGTTCTGCAGAAATTTCAGGTTCCTTGCAGGTTATTGCATAAAAAACCTATCATGCGTTCTTAGGTTGACTTGAAAATAATAGGTGGGTCTAAAATTAGTGTCATGAGGCTCCCCTATCATTTTCATAACTTTAAGATAGGGTTTGCCTTGTTGTTTGCACTAGAATCCGACAAGCATCTCTGCAAACATTTTTGGCTTTTGGTGCAAATCAATGTATGAAAAACATATCTACAAATTATGGATTGACCTGAAAATGAAAGGGGGAGTTGGATTTAGTGTGATGAGACTCCTCCATATTTTTTCAGAGCTTTATGACAAGGTTTACCTAGTTGTTTGCACTATAATGCAAAAGCAGGCAACTTTGCAGTAGTTTAAAGCTTTCCTTTCAGAAGATTACTTAAGTCTATCATAAGCATATAAAAAAAGCCAAACAAAAAACTTCCCAACACTATGCCAATTTTGTTGCTTCCAGTATGGCATGTATGTGAGCCACATTCTGAAATTTAATATGTATGTAAGCTCAGAAATGTGTACATCAACACTGTTCTGCATGTTACCGACGTTGGGTCCATATATTCCTTGAAGTACAGTTGACCGAGCCCATTGATGCCGCCAGGACAACTTGTCAGAATGTTATGCTCTAGCTTGTAGTGGGGTGCTCTATAGCGAGTACAACCCTTCTAGGGTTTGCTATTTGTATCCTCATTCCTGCTAATGAACACCCCTCTTTTGCCTAAACTGTCTCTTGCCTAGCTAGGACTCTCCTAGCTATGGCTCCTAAGACTACTCCTTACTTTCACATGGTATTAGAGCGATATGCTCGTGGCCTGTGGGCCCCACCTCACTGCTTCCGCTGCTACTGCTACTCCCTGTCCGCCGCGCGCCCCGTGGTGCGCCGCGTCGAAATTAGGGTTTTCAGCCCGCCGTGCGCCCCAAGGCGCACGGCGGTTTTCTGCCCGCCGTGCGCCCCGAGGCGCGCGGCGGGTTTTTGCCCCGTCACGCCGCGCGTCGCTCCCGGGAGGCGCTGCGATGGGCGACGGGGACCCGCGCGTCGCCCCTCGTCGCCCGTCGTGTCCTGCGCGCGGCCCGTACGGGCTGCGCCAGGCCCGCGCGCGGCCCGTACGGACTGCGCCAGGCCCGCGCGCAGCTGAGGCCGCCTTCGCGCGGTTCGGGAGGCTGTGCCAGGCCCGTGGGCGGCCCGTTCCTCGCTGTCCCTGCCCTCCCCGCTGTCCCTCGTGCTTCTGATGGCGCCCCACCCCTCCTACTGCCCGTTCTCCTGAATTAGGGTTTGGGGGTGGGGGGTATGGGGGTGCAGCTTTTGTGTGCCGTTCCCTGCTCCTCCTCCTCCTCCGTCTCCCTGTGCTGCAGCTGCCGCTGAGGGGGGGTGGACCTGTTGGAGCTGTCAGAGTGGTACTCAGGGGGGGTGAAGGGGGAGTGGAGCTAGGGGTGAAGCAGGGGGTGTGTGTCAGGGGGGGTGGTACTGTTTGGGGGAGGTTGAACGGAGGTTGCCGTCGTGTCGCCAGCAGCACCTGTAGTCCGGGGAGTTGCTCCGGTAGCCCAGTCGTAGCCACCTGTGCCAGTCGCCCGTGGGTCCGTTGCTCATCTGCCGCTACTTTTAGCCATGGGGCCAGTTACTCCAGTAGTCTGGAGCGTTGTTCCGGTAGCCGCTGTGCCAGTGTGCCTCCTGTTGCCCGTGTGTCTGCAGCTTCAGCCGTCGCCTCCTATCTCCTCTCCTCTCACTGTCCCTCCTCCTCCTCACTTGCCCGTTGTGACTACCACTAGCTTTGCTCATAATTGTGAACTTTAAACTATTGCTTCTTGAACTTGTGCTCAGAATGTGTGGTGACATTGTGATCCACCCTGAGCTTGTACTGCTTTGCTTGCTCTGCTGATTCCACCCCACTTTGGCTATAGGGGTGTGTCAGAATGTTATGCTCTAGCCTGTAGTGGGGTGCTCTATAGCGAGTACAACCCTTCTAGGGTTTGCTATTTGTATCCTCATTCCTGCTAGTGAACACCCCTCTTTTGCCTAAACTGTCTCTTGCCTAGCTAGGACTCTCCTTGCTATGGCTCCTAAGACTACTCCTTACTTTCACACAACTGCCCAGCCAATCGCGTGCACCCACAAGCAGCTTGCTCGTTCTGTATTTTTCTTCGCGAGATCGTTTTTTGTTAGGTGTTAGAAACAAGGCGACGTGCAAACTTGTACTTGAGGCCTGCAGTGCTGGCGAGCTGGCATTCTCCTCACCTTCGCTGAGCCAATCGACGGAATCGCTGATGTGTTTAACCACATTTCGCCTGTTCATTCCTCCCTTCACGTTTTCGGTCAGCTTGGAAGTTTTCCAGGTGGCGAGATTGTGTGGTGTAGCGTGGCGACGCACATCTTTTGACACCTCAGCAGCAATCTGGCAGTTGTTGGCGCTCGAGGAACCTTCCCTCTTCTTCGTTCCATCCCACCTCACACTTCCCTGTCCTCCCGCCTCTCGTCACTCCAGCTTCCATTACTCCTCCCTCGGCCTGCTAGTCATTGCTCGAGGAAGTCTTCCTCTCATTCTCCTCTCGTCATTTCCTTAGAGATATTTTTGAAGTTTCCCTCAGGCATCGTTGTTTTCTTACAGCACCATCGCTAACATCCGACTCGAAAAAGCGTCTGTTACTTTTCCTACACTATCGCATCGGCGCGTTTCGATTTTACGACTTGATCATAACCTTTTTCTTCTGTTCTGTTTCACAGCACCCATTCACAGAAGGGTATTGGCCGACGAGTTAATCACCTTCTCTATTGCCCCGTAGGCTCTAAGGGTTTTGTATGATTTCCAGTTTTTCTTCTTTTGCCGTTGGCATATGCCCTTGGCGTCACCTCTGCTAACCAGTTATTTTAATTTCCGTTGGCATATTCCTTGTGTGAAGCAAGGAAAACAGGAATGAAATGACTAAGTCAGAGTTGGGTACAAATACAACCCTAGAAAGCTATACCCCATATGTGCTACCCCACTATAGCCTACAAACATGCATCAGTTATAATAATCCGACACACCCCCATAGGCAAAGTGGGGGAGAACAAGGGGTCACAAGACCAGTCAAGCAAAGCAAAGCAAAGCAAGCTCAGGGTGGATCACAACGTCACCACACAGTCCGAGCAGAAGAGCAGGGCCAGAGGCCAGTTCACATGCAGGAGTACAGACATATATATAAAACTAGACAAGCAAGAGCAGATATATATATATGTCACAGTACAAGTGAAGTCAAGAGGAGAGCAAGTGAGGCAAGACAAGCACAAGACCCAGCTGGGTGCAAAAGCGCTGATGGTCACAAGGCGCGAGTGCCTTGGTGAACACATCAGCAGTGTTGGCCTCAGAGGCCACGTACGCAAGTCGCAACTGACCACGCTGCTGCAGCTCACGAGCAAGGAAGTAGCGGAGAGCAATGTGCTTCGTTCTGTGCTCCAAGCGCTGCTCTCGACACAAGGCTAGCATGGCCTTGTTGTCTACGTACAGCACTGGAGGAGAACGAGGCGGCTCTCCAAGGTCAGTCAGCAGGTAGGTGAGCCAGCGAAGCTCCTGTGCAGCCATGGCCCCGGCGTAGATCTCAGCCTCACAACTGGAGCCGAGAACCGAAGACGAGCGAGTAGACCGCCACGAGACAGAGCCGGAACCAAGGCTGAAGGTGTAACCCTGTGACGACCGCTGCGTAGCCTGGTTGTCAGCCCAAGAAGCGTCCGCGTGGCCGGTAAGGACCACTGGACTCCGCCCTCCAAGCACTAGCCCCATGCCCGACGTACTGCACAGGTAGCGCAACACCCTCTTCGCTGCACCCATGTGCTCCGGTCTGTGTCTCCCAGGAGCAACATAGCGTGCAAGAATGCTCAGAGGGTATGCAAGGTCAGGTCGTGTGCAGGTCATCAGGTACATGAGGCAGCCAACAAGCTCTGCATACGGACCACTCGACTCTACGGACTCATCCGAAGGCAGAGCTGAGAGTGAGTGGCGAGTAGGCAGAGGAGTGGCCTGAGGCGAGGAGTACGTGAAGCCGAAGCGCTGAAGGACCTGCTGCACCATGTGTGACTGAGTCAAGGTAATGGTGCGGCGTGCTCTGTCCCGAGTGATCTGCAAGCCAAGGTAGCTGCGCAGTTCACCCAGGTCTGTGCACGTGTGTCTCTTCAGCAGCTCGGACTTCACGTAGGCGAGTCCAGCAGTGTCCGCTGTGGCAAAGACCAAGTCGTCGACGTACACGAGGATGTAAAACGGCGGCACGGAAGTGTCGGTGCGAAGAAACAGCGACGGGTCAGCAGTAGAAGGAGCAAACCCAAGAGCCGCAAGCGTAGTCCTCAGTGTGTCGTGCCACTCACGCGGTGCCTGGCGGAGACCGTAGACTGGCCGTCGGAGGCTCCACTGGGTGCCAGGAGGGAAAGTCCCAGTGAAGCCAGGTGGACGGCGAAGCCAGATCTCCTCGTGCAGGCTACCCTGCAAGAACGCAGTGCTGAAGTCGAGAGAGTGAAGCTCGTAGTCGCGCTGAGCGGCTATGTGCAGCAGCACCCGAAGAGTAGTCATCTTCGGGGTGGGAGAGAAGGTCTGAAAGTAGTCAACTCCCTGCCGCTGACTGAAGCCACGAGCAACGTACCGTGCCTTGAAGACAGGTGGAGAGCCCGGCGGCCGCTTCACCCTGAAGATCCACATGCCACTGACGATGTTCGCCCCAGGAGGGGGAACCGCGTCAACGTAGGTGCCTGTGGACTTCCAGGAAGCCATCTCTGCATCCATAGCTGCCTGCCACTGAGAGGAGTAGGGACCCTCTACGGCCTCCGCGTAAGAACGCGGAGTCGGGATGTCTAGTGCATCCGGGTCTCCCTCAGGGGCAAGCAGTACAGACGCGAGATGAGGTGAAGCAGCCGCTAGACACTGTAACTCCTCCTGCCTGTCCTCTAGGACGTCCGTGCCAAGAGCACACTCACCCCCGACGGACGGAGAACAGACAGACGCAGACTCAGCAACAAGACTAGCAGCGTAGTCGAGACGACAGCGAGCAGCAAAGTCGACGAGCTCAGCGACTAGAGCAGACGCAGCAGTGGACTCAAAAGAGGGGTCAGTGACGACAGTAGCAAGGAGACGCGTGACAGTAGGACTGGCAGCACGAAGAGAGTCCGACTCAGGGTCGGCAAGCGCAGGAAGAGAGGACTCAGGAGGAGAAGGCAAAGGGGCACGCAGAGGAGCAGTAGACGGACGCAAAGACATCCGGTGCGTGCCAGGGACAGGAGGAGGACGCTGACGCGAACTGCGACCACTAGCGCGAGCAGCACGAACAGGCGACGCGGGACGAGACGCAGGCTCACGACGCTCAGCAAGACCTCCAGTAGGACCAGTGTAAGGAGAGGGAGCAGGCAGTGGAGAGGAAGGCTCCAGCAGGGACTGCGACTGGACAGGCGGTGGACCCTCTACTAGAGGAGAAAGACCAAGAACCTGCTGCAGGAGCGGAACGAAGTACGGCCGAGGCCGCGCGGCAGCTCCAGACTCAGCAGGGACAGCACCACCACCCTCAGCTACAGCACCAGCGCCACCCACACCTCCAGCGGCAGGACCAACAGCAGTAGGCTTAGCACCAACGCCCTCAGCAGCTCCAGCTCCAGGAGGACCCGCAGGTCCAGCAGCTCCGGGACCGGCAGCACCCGCACCCTCGACGGTCGAAGAAGCTCCATCTCCAGCTCCAGCAGCACCTCCAGACTCAGCAGCACGTCTCCAGCGGCGAGCAAACCACTCGCCAGCTCCTGTGGAGAGAGGGGCTCCCGGCGAGACGCAGCAGGAGGAGAAACCCCAGGGTCAGCAGCTCCAGACGCAGCACCCCCAGGCTCAGTAGCTCCCAGCTCAGCACCCCCAGGCTCAGCAGCTCCCGACCCAGCACCCCCAGACCCAGCACCTCCAGGCACAGCACCCCCCGACTCAGCACCCCCAGGCTCCGCACCCTCCGCAGAAGCACCCTCAGGCCCAGCACCCCCAGCAGTAGCACCCCCAGGCTCAGCACCCCCGCGCACAGCACCCCCAGAGTCAGCACCCCCAGGCTCAGCACCCGCAGCAGCACCAGAGTCACCAGTAACCTCGACCGGGTCAACGGCGTCTACCTGGGACACACCTGAGGGGGCAGGAACCTGAGGGGGGAGGGGGTCTACCGGGGGGGGAACCGGCACAAGGAAGTCCGGGGGAGGGGGGAGGGAAGGAGTGCGGTAGGGGAAGAGACGGTAGAAGGGGACTGACTCGTCGAACGTGACGTCATGGGAGGACAGAACACAACGAGAGGAGGGGTGGTAAAACTGCCACCCTGGGGCGTCAGTGGGGAAGCCAAGGAAGACACAGGGAGCAGCACGAGGGGACAGCTTGTCCGCAGACAAGTCGCGGACAAACGCCCGAGATCCCCAGACACGGAACACAGACGCATCGCCAACCTTCCCCGTCCACAGCAAGGCTGGGGACATCGCAGGCCGAGAGACCCGGGGGTGAAGGTTGAGCTGATGCGCCGCGTACCTCACCGCAAACGGCCACAGAAAATGGGGGGCAGCCGCATGCATCATGGACGTACGAGCGACATCCATGACCATGCCAATGCGGCGCTCAGCAATCCCATTTTGCTGTGGTGAGTCCGGAAGCGTGAAGGTCTGGCGAATCCCCCGTGCACGATAGTAGTCCCGCAGAAGGCGAGAAGAGAACTCTCCGCCTCTGTCCGAGTGCAGACGCAGAACAGGATAGTCCGAGCCGAAGCTCCTCCTGAGCTGGAGACGAGCCTCGCGGATCCAGTCGATCAGCACCTTAGTGACCGCACCCTTGCTGCGCAAGGGGAGGACTGTGGTGTAACGCGAGTAGTCGTCAACCACCAACAGGAAGTAGCGCTCGTAACCCTGCCCACGGACGGGGGCTGGGCCCCACACATCCATGTGAAGTGTCTGCAGGGGAGCCTCTGTCGGGGGGAAGTAGGAGGAGTGAGGAGTAGCCTGGAGGCGACCCTCGACACAGGGGACACAGGAAGGTCCTGGCCCGGAGGGGAGAGGAGGGAGAGACTGGGGAAGACCAGAGACAAGGACACGGGAAGCCATGCTCCGAAGACGGGGCAAGGAGGGGTGGCCAAGACGGTGGTGCCACAGGAGAGTCTCGTGAGACAGGAGGCGACAAGAACAGGGGGCAGACTCAGGACCTGACCGGGACGCAGCAGCAAGCACCTGACCTGACGCAGCCACCTGACCAGACGCAGGGACAGGAGGAGACTCAACTGTCAGGGTGTAGAGACTCGACCCAGGCCGACGCGAGAACGTGGCCAGGTGGCGGCCTGTGCGTGCCTCCGTGCAGTGGGTCACCCGCTGACTCGCAGGTGTGAACTGGTGAACCCCCACATCCTGCAGGTCCGCTCCACTCACCAAGTTCGTAGAGAACGAGGGAAGGTACAGACCAGACAGGGTGCCCGAAGGGGCAGCCGGACACGGGAGGACAGTGGAGAAGTGAGACAGGACAGGACCCCCAGAGGGGTCAGCAAGGGAGACCGCAACCGGCCGGCCGAGCGGCGTAAGGGTAGTGCGGTCCCGAAAGAAGGAGCGAGAAGCCCCGGAGTCAAGTGTGAAAGTGAGGGAGGACGAGGACGACGCAGTACCTGAGAGCGCAGTCTCACCAGTACCTGAGAGCACAGACGCACTGGCACCTAGAGCAGCAGCCTCACAAGCACCTAGCGCAGCAGCACCAATGCCCGGGTCGGGCTGGAAACACCGGTAACCCTCATTCTCCTCACTATAATCCACAGCATACATAGCAGCAAGGATAGCATCAAAATCAAGATCAAAGATCGCTACACCAGCCCTAAGAAGCTCATCCCAGCGAGGGATCTCACTAGCCCCAGGGAACTGCCGACGCCAAGCGTCCGTCAGGCGGCCAAAGCAGCGCTGGGTGGCGTGGGCACCCCCACACTGCTCACCCGCGCGGTCGCCGGAACGAAGAACGTAGGTGCAGGGACCAGTACCCCCACCCCTCTGACGCCCAGCGTACCACTCACGAAGCTGCTGAGGCGGAGGGATGTCCCGCGAGCGCTGCTGCTGCTGCCGCTGCGAGCGCTGGCCACCACCACCGCCGCTACGCTGCTGGGTACCACCCCGACCAGCTCCACCTCCTCCACCACCACCGCCTCCTCCGCTGCCGCCTCCACCGCCTCCACCTCCGCCGCCTCCACCTCCGCCGGTGCCACCACCACCACCGCTGGCACCACCACCACCGTCTCCGCCGCTGCTGCCACCACCACCACCCCCGCCACTAGTCCTGCCACCACTCCCACTCCCTCCGCCGCCACCGCCGCCACCGCCACCGCCCCCTCCAGCTCCACCCGCGCCCTTGCCCCCCTTGCCCTTGCTAGAGCGACGTCTCCCACTAGGGGTAGACGCCGCGCCGACCGACTCAAGACCAAGCAGGTCGGCAGGAGCAGCAGAGGCAACAGAGGGCAGCAAGGGGGAAGGAGAGCACCCCTCAAAGATGGGGGTGCGAGGGTCACCACGAGAAGCACCTACAGCGACTATGCTCTTCTCCGCTGCGAGGAGGGCCTTCTCGAGGAGGTCGACGGTGAGGGTGGTGGGACAGACAGCGAGAAAGTGGTCCCTGACGACGCAAAGGGAGTCAGGGAGGCGCGCAACTACGTAGTAGAGAGCGATGTACATGGGGGGGGGGTTCTTAGCGTAGAACTCAGCAGGAAGGGCGGCGCGGTAGCGAGTGTCACTAGTGCGGAGGTGCGTTATGAGGTCAGCAACAGTGGGAAAGACAGAGAGGTCATGAAAGAGGTAGGGAAGCATGAGACGGCTCAGTGCAGCAGTGGCAGGGGAGGAGTAGGGCGCAACTACAGCGTCGTACAAGGTCTGAGCACTCTTGTACTGGCTAAAGTGCGCACGCTCAGAGGTAGGGAGGTGGCGACGCACAGCAAGACGTGCAGCAGCATCGCGGGTGGCCCACTGAGAGCGGACAGAGGGATCAGCATCGGCAGCACGAGCAGGAGAGGCGCCAGAGGTGAGGTCAAAGAGAGAAAGGTCGTCAGCCCTGTCGCACTGTAAGAACAGCTGCAGGTCGTCTAACCAGACCTCAAAATCAATGGCGCGACCCTCAGCGTCGAAAGCTAGGACACTAGGGGTAGCCATGGCGACGACAGCGACGCAGTGCAAGCAGTAGGGAAAGAGCTCGCAGTGTCAGTGGGACTGTGCTCACCAGGCAGGGCAGGTCGTGCAGCTCTGCAGAAAGGCGGCTCAGCGACCGGGCAGCTCGGGTGCACAGCAGCTCGGCTCCCGGGCGGCTCGGTGGCTGGGCGGCTGGGGCGCAGGGCGGCTCGGCTCCCAGACGGCTCGGCGGCTGGGCGGCTCGGGTGCAGGGCGGCTCGGCTCCCGGGCGGCTCGGCGGCAGGGCGGCTCGGGTCCCGGGCGGCTCAGCGTTGGGCGGCTCGGCTCCCGGGCGGTTCGGCTGCTGGGGCGGCTCGGCCGGGAGATGCAGGGGCGGGGCCGTCAGGTGCAGCGGCGGGTCGACCGGTGCAGTGGTGGGCCGGTAGGTGCAGTGGCGGGCCGGCAGGTGCAGCGGCGGGCCGGCAGGTGCAGCGGCGGGCCGGCAGGTGCAGGCGGCGGGCCGTAGGGTGCAGCGGCGGGCCGGCAGGTGCAGCGGCGGGCTTGCAGGTGCAGCGGCGGGGCCGTCAGGTGAAGCGGCGGGCCGCTGGGTGCAGCGGCGGGCCGGCAGGTGCAGCGGCGGGCCGGTAGGAGCAGCGGCGGGCCGGCAGGAGCAGCGGCGGGGCCGTCAGGTGAGGCGGCGGGCCGGCAGGAGCAGCGGCGGGCCGTAGGGTGCAGCGGCGGGGCCGTCAGAGGCGGCGGGCCGTAGGGTGCAGCGGCGGGCCGTAGGGTGCAGCGGCGGGGCCGTCAGAGGCGGCGGCGGGGCCGCGGCAGTAGAGGCGGGGCCGCGTCAGGGGAGGCGGCGGGGCCGCGTCAGGGGAGGCGGCGGGGCCGCGTCAAGGGAGGCGGCGGGGCCGCGTCAGGGGAGGCGGCGGGGCCGCGTCAAGCAGGCGGCGGGGCCGCGATCAGGAGAGGTGGCGGGGCCGCGTTTGAGGGACAGCGGGGCCGCGAGGGAAAAGGCGACCCGAGGGGTCGCTAAAAAAAAAGGCGCGCCTCGGGGCGCGCTTCGGTGGGCCCTAAAAAAACGGTCCTAAGGCAGGACCCGCTCTATACCATGTGAAGCAAGGAAAACAGGAATGAAATGACTAAGTCAGAGTTGGGTACAAATACAACCCTAGAAAGCTGTACCCCATATGTGCTACCCCACTATAGCCTACAAACATGCATCAGTTATAATAATCCGACACCCTGGACGCTACTTTTGCCAAGCATACCTTTTCCTGTTATTGCAATAGTCGCAGAGACTTATACTATGATGACAGTTCGTCTTGTTTGCGATTCCTCTTTGAAGGTTCTGTCTAATAAGTTGAGATTCTTTGTTTTGTTTTTTCTCCGTTGGCCGTTGCTGAGAGTGGCAACAGGAGCAGCAGAGTTTAGGTTTGTTGCCGTTTAAGCTTAGAGAACGTGACTGTGGTGTGATAGCATCAGCTGCTGTTTCCTACCGAAATTAGTTGGTACTATGTGTATTTGAAAAACGTTTGTGTAGGATTGTTCGAGTTTGTGTATTAACAAAAGCCATCTATGAATCGTCTTCTGGGCTTTAATTAACGCTGATGAAAAGCATATCTGGAATCAGAAATACTACTATTTTGTATATTAAATCAAATTGGAATGCATTGTAATGTATGTTTAGTTCTAATGATGTTTTTCATCAGCTGTTAAAAGTTGATAAAAGTGCATGGTACCAGTATCACGAACTATATCATGACCAAAGCGCAGCTGAACTTTGGCACCAGGCAAGAATCGCTCTAAAACCATTCGAAACCCAGCAGGTAACGATGCCCTGAAAAGGGCCGAAGCAGCGCCTGTAAAGCACATGAATTACAGTCAAGCCACTGGCTTGGTTTCAGTCGGAAAAAGTCCTCATTTTTCAGTCCGATTTCAGCCGCGGGTCCTGAACGCGGCCTGAAAACCAGTTGAAAATAGGACCTGGTTTTTGTGATGCACACAGTAATGAGCGTTCCGGAGGCTATAAAGATCCATGGCTCGCCCTCCTAAGGACATCCCATCCAAGTGCTTCGAGTCTTTACCCTTAGATCCCATCGGCATTTGTACAACTCGGCATATCATTTTGAGACCCCGTTGGCAACTCGCAGACCGCGGTGAATTGAAATCAGAGGCTTTTTAAAGTCGAGTCGATAATGGCGACAACGAAGATACTTGCGGTTCTGATTCTCATTCCCGTAGCCACCTCATGTGAGTCCGCTCCCACTCCTCCCCGTGCTCCGTCTCTTGCTTTCCATCTCTTGCTCCACGCCTCTTGCTCCACGCGCCCCACTCGTCACAACATGCTATGCTCGATGCTCCCGTCCGTTTTTGTTTCTTGAACGGTTTGTACTAACGAACAAGCGTGCTGTCGTTTGCTTGAGCAGGTGCCTTTGCTGAGCCAGGTAACGGCAAGGGGACAGGTGGAAACGGAAAAGGAGGCGGCAAGGGCAATGGCGGCGGAAAAGGCAAGGAAGGGCGGAAACGGAAAGGGCGGCGGGAACGGTGGCGGAATTCTGGGCGCGCTTACTGGCGGAAACTTGACCGGCGGGTGGGACGCTGGCGGCATATTCTCGGACCTCACCTCGCTCTTTGGCAACGGCACCCTTCCGAGCGACCTGGGGGGTATCTTTGGGCGCAAGGGCGGGAACGGGAAGGGCAAGGGGAATGGCGGAGGCAAGAGGAACGTTACGGAGAGTGTTGGTCATGAAGGCGTGAGTGAGGCAGCGATTGGGACGATGGGGGTCGGCAACGGTAAGGGGCAGGGGCAGGGTAAGGGAAAAGGGAATGGCGGAGGTAAGGGGAAGGGGAAGGGCAAAGGCAAGGGGAACGGCAGAGATAAGAGGAAGGGGAATGGAAAGGGCAGAGGGAACGGGCAGGGGAACGGGCAGGGGAACGGACAAGGGAACAGTACAGACAGTGGTAGCCCTGCAGGCGTGGAAACTGCCAACTCGCATGTGATGGGGTTGATGGGGGTTGGCAATGGCAAGGGGCATGGCAACGGGCAGGGGCAGGGGAATGGGAAGGGGAATGGGAGAGGGCTTGAGTGGGGTAAGCGCGGGAAGAGCGCAGGTGGAGTGTTGGCGCAGCTGATGTTGGTGTAAGGGCCTAATAAACTCAAGCTATTAAGACTTAATTAAACTTAAAACCTTTCCTCGGGATCACCTCCAAGGGTCCTTGTGTGCCTGGTACAAGACCAGCTCCTATCCTCGGGTCCGAATTTGTAGAGAGAGGGATCACGAATGACTTAGCCAAAAAGGCAAGAGCACCTTGAACGTCGCGCAGCGTATCTTGTTGACCGTCAATCCGATTAAGCTGAGACTTTGCTATATAGAAGCTTACGCCAAGAGCTTTAAAATGAGCCAAGTTGCCTCTTGAAAAGTTGTGCCATTACGGAGTTATTGATCGTACAGCATTTGCCTAGCACTGGGGCGCTAACATACTAGCGTTGACTCGGGTAGCATTCCGCCGTCGCACCCGCGTAGAAACGAAATTCTAGCAGGGAAGAAATTCTCTTGAATCAAATTCACTATATCTAGGCACAAACATAGAAGGAATAAATAGTTTTAGCAAGCAAGGACCTTGGGAATCAACCTGGGAACAACCAGGGATTATCCCAACTAATTCCAAGCAACAGAACCAACCTGGCTGGACAACACAGCAGGTGGTAGGTTGGTAAACAACCTCTGTTTCTGTTTTTCCCACCTGGGAAAACAACAACCAGGTTCAGGTCCTACAAATAAGACCTAACCAGCCAAATGCTGGTTCCGCTGGTTTCCCTTGGCCCTGTAGCATGCAGATACAGACAAAGAACATCCAAGCTTCACCTAAAGTATACCCCTATAGTGCCTGCCCTGCTACACTATAGTCAACCAAACAAAACAGTACAATTTCGAGCTGGATAGAACTGAATCTGCGCATCGACCGAACCGCAAAGCTTCCATCTTGGGTTCCTTTGCGAGCACGTCCTTTCTTCTTGTACTGTTCATAACGCGTACAATGTTGTGTCGAAGCGCACAATGCACGAGTACCTGCAAATGCTTCAAGCGAAAATTGCGAAAGCAAAGAAACCGACAAACATCCCATTCACACGCAAATGCATTTGCACACGCATACTCGTACAAACAGACGGCAAGATGTCGTGCAATGTGAATTTGAACCCAACACATTCCCCCTCAGCCTGCCGGCTGACAAAAGTTAGAAGAAGAAAGAGAGTTGAACTAGCAAGAATGAGGATACAAATAGCAAACCCTAGAAGGGTTGTACTCGCTATAGAGCACCCCACTACAGGCTAGAACAATAAGATAATATTCTGACACACCCCCATAGCCAAAGTGGGGTGTAATCAGCAGAGAAGGCAAAACAGTACAAGCTCAGGGTGGATCACAATGTCACCACGCATTATGAGCACAAGGTCAAGAAGAAATAGTTCAAAGTTCACAATTATGAGCAAAGCTAGCAGTGGTCACAACGGGCAAGTGAGGAGGAGGGAGAGTGAGAGGAGAGGAGATAGAAGGCGGCGGCTGAAGCTGCAGACACACGGGCAACAGGAGTGGCGAGCACAGTGGCTACCGGGACAGCGCCCCGGACTACGGGAGTAACAGGCCCCGCGGCTCAAGAAGCGGTAGACGGGCAACGGACCCACAGGCGACCGGCTCAGCGACAAGCTCACTGGGCTACCGGGACAGCGGCCCGGACTACAGGTGCTGCGGACGACAAACTGGTAACCTCCGCTCAACCTCCCGCACACAGTCCCACCCCCCTCATACACACCCACTGCTACACCGCTAGCTCCACTCCCACGCACCCCCCTTAAACCCTAAACCCAGTCTCCCACACAACCACCCCCCTCAGCGACAGCTGCAGCAGTGGGAGACGAAGGAGGAGGAGGAGAAAGGGAGGAAGGCACACCGGCCACCCCCATACCCGCCACCCCACAGCTCGCCCCTCCCGTCGTCCTGTCGAGGCGACGGGAAATGGGGGGGAGGGGGGGTGTGGAGGAAAGGGCCCACCACGGACCTGATTGGAGGGCGGGGCCGCGACAAGGGGCGGGGCCGCGACGAGGGGCGGGGCCGCTTCGAGGGGCGGGGCCGCGATGCAGGGCGGGGCCGCATCGTAGGGCGGGGCCGCGACAGGTCGGCGGCGGGGCCGCGACGTAGGGCGGGACCGCGACAGGTAGGGCGGGGCCGCGAAGGTAGGGCGGGGCCGCGACGAGGGCGGGGCCGCAACGGTCGGGGCGGGGCCGCGACGTAGGGCGGGGCCGGTTCGAGGGGCGGGGCCGCAACGAGGGGGCGGGGCCGCTTCGAGGGGCGGGGTCGCGACGTAGGGTAGAAGCCCGCCGCGCGCCTCGGGGCGCACAGCGGGCAAAGAACCGCCGCGCGCCTCGGGGCGCACGGCGGGCAGAAAACCGCCGCGCGCCTCGGGGCGCACGGCGGGAGGAAAAAAGTAGCAGCGGAAGCGAGGTGGTAACCCACCCACAGGATCGATCCAAAGGGATCGACCTGCTCTAATAGCATGACAAAAGTTAGAAGAAGAAAGAGAGTTGAACTAGCAAGAATGAGGATACAAATAGCAAACCCTAGAAGGGTTGTACTCGCTATAGAGCACCCCACTACAGGCTAGAACAATAAGATAATATTCTGACACCGGCTGCATCCCCTTCATTCCATTCAGTTCATGCTCATTCCACACATGCGCACACAACGCCAATGAGGCTCATCCGCAAGCCTCTTGGTGAGGAAGTCTGCTGGCTGCTGGTGATTTTTGATGTAGATCGGATTCACCGTCCCCCTCTTCACCTCCTTACGCAGCCAGTGCCACTTGATACGCATGTGCTTGTTTAGCCCATGAAGCACAGCGTTCGTGGCCATCCCGAGAGCCCACTTGCTATCACAAAACAGCGACGGAGCAACCTTCTGCTCCTAGCCAAATCACCTCCTTCACCCCATGGAACATCGCCATGTACTCTGATTCCACTAAAAAGAGTGCCGTCTCCGTCTGCTTCTTGGACCTCTAACTTACAGGTCCTCCCCCAACTACACAGATGTATCCTCCTACAGATGAGGAATCTTCCTTCTCAGAGGCCCACGTAGCATCGGTAAAGCAAGTGAGAAACAGCTTGCCTTCTCCAAGCCGCTTCCCCTTCTCTTTCAGAACCTCAACCCCTTTCTGCTTCATTTGTGCAGATGCGGGGTATTGAACTCCAATGCTTGGGTGAGAGTCCACGTACTTCACCACACGCTCAACTGCATCCACTTGCTCCTCTGATGGATTCTGCACCACCCTTGCTAGCTGCCCAACTGAGAAAGAGATGTCGGGCCTCGTGTGAACCGCTGCATACAAGAGGCTGCCAACCAAGGACTTCAATTTCTGCTGCTCCTCGGCTTCAACCCCTTCATCCTCTGCAGCCTTCATAAGCTTGAACTCTGCTGGCAGGGGAGTTGCAACCTTGCGCTCATTCTCAATCCCATACTTCTCCCCCAACTCCTTGATGAACTTCTCCTGGTGCAGCTTCAACCACCTGTGATCTGGATCCCTCTCCACGTGCATCCCGAGGTAGTACTTTACCTCCCCAAGGTTCTTGGACTTGAAGTTTTCTATCAGCTGCTGCTGCACATTCTAGATCTCCTTCATGCTACTGCTAAAGAGAAGTGTATCGTCCACGTAGACCAGAAACAGCACCAAATTCTTCCCCTCTCCCTTGAGAACGAGGCTCTCATCACAGCTGCTGGTCCTGAATCTCATCTTCTCTAAAACAGCTACCAACTTTTGGTACCAGCAGCGTGGCGCCTGCTTCAAGCCGTAGATGGACTTTTTCAGCTTGCACACCCTGCCCGTACCATTCTCATACCCAGGCGGCTGCGTCATGTACACATCGTCCTCTAAAATCCCATTGAGGAATGCCGTTGATATATCCATCCGAATGATGAATTTCCCACTCACGGGTGCATCTGCCAACAAGACATGGAGGGTAGGGGGTTTGGCAGTGGGAGCAAAGATCTCATTGAAGTCCTGCTTTCCCTTCTGCATAAACCCCTTAGCCACCAGCCTACTCTTGTAGATGGTGACCTGTCCCTCGTCATTGGATTTGATCCTTACCACCCACTTGCTTTGTACGGCTTTGTTCCCCTCAGGCAACACCACCAAATCCCATGTCCCATTCTCTAGCAGGCTCTGATACTCAGCATCCCTAGAAACTAGCCACTTCTCCCTATCTGGTCCAGCTAATGCCTCCTCCATGCTAGCTGGTTCGTCTGGTGCAGAGGCAAAAAAATAGTAGGCAGGTTCATCCTCCTCATCCGGGTCATAGCTATGAGGTAGAATCAGCAATGCTTCCTCGGTCCCAAGCAACTGCTCCGCTACATCAGCTCCTGCAGTCAGCTACTTAGTAGCTTACGGGAACGTCCTGGCCTGGAGACCGGTGTCTCTCACTCTCTCATAACGACACCCTTTGGCTTCTTAGTTTTCCCCTCCTGCTGCTCTCCTCCCTCGGATCCAGCAGCACCACTAGTGCTACCACTAGTCTCCACACTATTTTCTCCACCAGCAGGTGCCTCCCGTATCATCTCTCCATCTTCACCCTTTGCAGCTGCCTCCTCTCCCTCCTCCCACACACTAGGAGTCAGGTCTAGCTGCATGGTGATCTGCTCCATCTGCTGGGACACCCTGGCCTCCGGCTGTTTCTCCCAGCTCCCATACATCATGCCCTCAACAAACTTCACATCTCTGCTGTCAAACAACACACCCTTAGATGGTTCGCACAGCAGCCATTCCTTGCTCTCAGCAGCCAGCCCCAAATGCACACACCAGATTGCACTCGCCCCCAACTTACTTCGATACTTCTTAAGGACGTGGGCGACTGCCATGCAACCGAACACCCTCGGCATGTCCACCGGCGGCTTCCTCCAAAGCCACCTCTCCAACGGCACCCACGAGTCATCACCAACCTTAGTGAGCACCCTGTTCCTGGCCACGGTAGCGTGCCGAACTGCATGGGGCCACAGCAAGTTGCCCAGCCCAGATTCTATTAGTAGTGCCCTAGCTGTCTCCTGAATTGTCCGGTTCCCCCATTCTGCTTCACCGTTAGACTGTGGGGTATAAGCCGTGGTCAGCTCCCTCTGGATGCCGTGCTTTTTGAGCCAGGCCGTCATTTCAGCTCCAAGGAACTAACCACCCCGATCTGTCCTAATCCGCTTCACCACACACTCCGCCTGCTTCTCCACGAATGGCAGCCAATCTTCTCGTATCATAGAGACGGCGTGGTCCGTGTGCTTCAGCGAATATGCCCACATGAGTTTGCTCCAGTCCTCCACAATGGTTAGGAAATACCTCTCCCCCTTGTGCCTTTCCACTGGCAGCGGCCCCACCAAGTCCATATGGACTAGCTTCAAAGGTTTCTTGCTCCTACCAGCCACACTATGGAAGGGAAAACGGGTATACTTTGAAAGCAAACAGATTTCACAATTCTCATCAGGTGGCTGTCCGTTCAGCTTCAGACCCTTAACGGCTCCATCCTTCTCCAACTGCTTCAACAAGTGCATTGTGACATGCCCCAAGCGTCGGTGTGTCGTTGCCCAATCTGTTTCTCCAGATCTGGCCGACACTTTCACACCAATCCCTCCAACGGCGTTGCACTCCCCCTGGGATGCAGACCCCTCTCCAGCCCGTCCCCCACCGTGCCACGCCAACGCCAGCAGCTGCCACATGAATCTGTACACGTCCTTGCTCTCGTGCAGATCCCAAAGCACCCGATTTCCCAGCTGCCCCTTGTACGTGCGTGCCCTATCCATGCTAGTGCTCACCCCAGCCTTGCCAAGCTTATGGAGGGAGATGAGGTTGGCCTTGAGATCAGGAACGAGAAGAACGTCGTGCAGCACCACCGGCTTGCTATCCGCTCCCTTAAACGCAGCTCGTCCCGCACCAGCCACCTTCAGCGCGTGTTCAGAGGCAGAGCACATCTCATTGATCAGTGCAGCGCGTACGTCGTCCAGCAAGTCCTTGCGCGGCGTCATCGTCCAAGCAGCCCCCATATCCAACACCCAATAGTTCAGGGGATGCAGCTCTGCTCCAACCTTGGCAGAGGCGTCTCCTTGCTCCCCCTGCTCTCTAATATGGAAGAACTGACCAGGGGTACGCTCCTTCTTCTTCTTCGCACCGCCGTTGCTCTTCGGGTTGTTGTCGGACGAATCGGCGACCATGTTGACGCCGTTTTCTGGTTTCCCTTCGCTACCCCATCCTGGTGACGATGCAGGGGGGTCCATCTACCGGGTTTCTTATAGCACAAAAACCAGGGGTGCCCCTCCTTCTCACAATACCAGCAACTCCCTTTCATTTTGCCACCAGCACCCGACTTGCCCCCACGTCCAGATTTCGCACCGCGACCCCAACCGGTACCTCCTTGGTCGTTGGAGTCGTCGTTCTTCTTTGCACCGCGACCCCAACCGGTACCTCCTTGTTGGTCGTTAGAGTCGTCGTCCTTCTTTGCACCACATCCAGCACCACCAAAGCCACGTCCTCTGCCACGTCAGCTTCTTTGCATCCCATAGCCGTTGCTGCCGTCGTCTCCACCCCTCAGTTGGCGGTGACGGAAGTCCTCCTCCAGAATCTTCGTCCGCACCCACTCGAGTGTCCACGAGCTCTGGTTCTGCGGCAGGCTCAATCCGCTCGTAAATTGAAGCCACGACTTTGGCAGCAGCGAGAGCATCTTCAGGCACTTGGTCTGCTCCGGGTAGGTGATTCCTTCGGTCGCCAACTTCGCGTAGAGGTCGTGCATCTTGTCCAGGACAGGTTGCACCGGCTCTCCCTCGCTCAGGCACAACGCGGACAGCTCCCTCTCAGCATCAACGTTGCGAGAATAGAGGTCAGGGCATGCAACTCCTTCAATACGGTCCACGCCTATGGCAGCAGGTGCATTACGAGGTGACGCTGGTTCAGCTCCAAACTCTGCAACATCAAATAGTAGCCTGCAGAGGAGCGTTCGTCTCAATCTTCCTCCAGCGTGGGGTCACACGGTCTAGGCTCCTCCCCAGTCATAAGTTTCAGCAATCCAATCTGACGGAAATAGAGTTGCATTTTCCAGGCCCAATCATCATAGCCCTCACCGTTGAACTTTTTGACGGTGAAGTTTTTCAGCACCTCCTTGACCAGCAAACCTTGGTTTGTTCGCGCTCCCCTTGGCGCTAAAACACCAGAATCTTGGCTGCCGCTACGATCTTGGGCTGAAGATTCACCAGCTCCCGTCGAGGTGTTGCCCGCCATAGCTACCTATAACGAGGATCACTATAACGCAGCTCTGATACCAGCTTGTTGGTGTAAGGGCCTAATAAACTCAAGCTATTAAGACTTTATCAAACTTAAAACCTCTCCTCGAGGTCACCTCCAAGGGTCCTTGGGTGCCTGGTACAAGACCAGCCCCTATCCTCGGGTCTGAGTTTGTAGAGAGAGGGATCAAGAATGACTTAGCCAAAACAGCAAGAGCACCTTGAACGTCACGCAGCGTATACTAATGACCGTCTATCGGATTAAGCTGAGACTTTGCTATATCGAAGTGTCAAACTCATATGCTATAGTCTATGTAGGCTGTAGTAAGGTAGACAATATGGGGTACAACACTTTTAGGTTTTTCCTACTTGTACCCACCTATTTGCCAGTGCATTCATTCCTCATTTTTTTCACATGGTATAGAGCAGGTTCCATAGTGGGAACGCTTCCTAGGGCCCACCACTGAAATCGAAAAAATAAAATCTGACCGGAGCACGAGTCGCCCCTGCCCGAGGCGCGCCCCGTGGGCCGCCCTCTCGTCGCGTCCCCTGCCCTTAGCGGCCTGTTGCGCCCTCCTAGAGGCCCCTCTCACGGCCCCTCGCGCCATCCCTAGCGTCCCCGTCGCCACCCCTCGCACCCCCGTCGCCGCCCCTCGCGGCCCCGTCGCCACCCCTAGCGGCCCCATCGCCACCCTTCGCGGCCCCCTCGCCGCCCCTAGCGGCCCCGTCGCCGCCCCTAGCAGCTCTGTCGCCGCCCCTCTTGGCCCCGTCGCTGCCGGTTGCGGCTCCGTCGCCGCCCTTCGCGGCCCCGTCCCCGCCCGTTGCGGCCCCGTCGCCGCCCTTCGCGGCCCCGTCGCTGCCCTTCGCGGCACTGTCGCCGCCCGTTGCGGCCCCGTCGCCGCCCTTCGCGGCCCCGTCGCCGCCCGTTGCGGCCCCGTTGTGAAATAAGTGAATAGTAATGAAAATGACTAAGGAAAGATTGGGTACAAATACAACCCTAGAAACCTTGTACCCCATATGTGCTACCCCACTATAGCCTACAGCAACTATGTCATATAAATCTGACACACCCCCATAGGCAAAGTGGGGGAGAACAAGGGGTCACAAGACCAGTCAAGTAAAGCAAAGCAGAGCAAGCTCAGGGTGGATCACAACGTCACCACACAGTCCGAGCACAAGAGCACGGCCAGAGGCCAGTTCACATGCAGGAGTACAGACATATAAATTGTCAAATTATATGATTTATATAATTTAGGTTTAGGTTTTGTAGGGGTGTTTCTTAGGGGGTACAACTTTTCTCTCGTCACTTTTGTACCCCATGCCCCAAACTAGTCGACATCATTCCTCTCTCACCTTGACATGGTATAGAGCAGGAAGGTTCCTAGGAAGGGCCCACCACGTTTAAGAAATTTTTTTCTGCCCGGAGCGCGCTTTGCGTTTCCCCTAGTCGCGCCACGGGCGCTTTCTCCTCGACGGCCAGTTGCGGCCGTTTCTTTCTTCGTTTTTCCCGGCCCCTTTGTTGGCCCCGCGCGACTCTCTCACGGCCTCCCCCCCCCTCCCTTTTTTTTTCCACGGCCGTGTCGTGACTCTGTCGCGCCTTTTGCGGCGTCGCTGCCGCCCGGCCGCGGCCTCGTCGCCGCCGATTGGTGGCCTTGTTGCCGCCGGTTTGCGGCCTGGTCGCCACTGCAGCTGCAGCAGCAGCAGCCGCCGCGCCATCTGCAGCAGCCGCCGCTGCATCTCCAGCAGCAGCCGCAGCCACACCTTCTGCAGCGGCCGCCGCGTCATTTCCTGCAGCATCAACGGCCGCATTGTCTGCAGCAGCCGCCGCTGCATTTTCAGCAGCAGCAACTGCCGCTTCTTCTGCAGCAACTGCCGCTGCATTTCCAGCAGCAGCAACTACTGCACCCTCTTCAGCGGCAACTGCCGCATCTTCAGCAGCAGCCGCCGCTGCATCTACAACAGCAGCAGCTGCTGCATCTTCTCCAGCGGCTCCTTCCGCATCTTCAGCAGCAGCCGCCGCAGCATCTCCTGCAGCAGCAGCTGCCGCATCTTCATCAGCAGCCGCCGCAGCATCTACTGCAGCAGCAGCTGCCGCATCTTCATCAGCAGCCGCCGCAGCATCTACTGCAGCAGCAGCTGCCGCATCTTCAGCAGCAGCCGCCGCAGCATCTACTGCAGCAGCAGCTGCCGCATCTTCAGCAGCAGCCGCCGCAGCATCTCCTGCAGCAGCAGCTGCCGCACCTTCTGCAGCAGCAGCCGCCGCCACCTCCTGCAGCGACAACTGCCGCATCTACTGTAGCAGCAGCCGCCGCCACATCCTACAGCGGCAACTGCCGCATCTTCACCAGCAGCCGCCGCAGCATCTACTGCAGCAGCAGCTGCCACATCTTCTGCAGCAGCAGCCGCCGCTATCTCCTGCAGCGGCCGCCGTAGCTACATCAGCATCAGCCGCCGCTGCCTCTGCAGCAGTGGCCGCCGCCGACCCAGCAACGACCGCCTCCGCATCTCCAGCAGCGGCAACAGCCGCACCTCGTGCAGCAGCTGCCGTCGCCGACTCAACTGCAGCAACTGCCGCAGCTGTCCCAACTGCTGCTGTTCCTGTTATCCTTCCATTTTCGACTGTTCCTCCTCCTGCTATCATGGCTAGCGCTCCTGTCCTAGCCTTCGATGCTGAGGGTCGCCCAGTGAAATTTGACACCTGGCTTGAGGATCTCCACCTCTTCCTACAGCTCACTGCCAAGGAAGACATCTCCCTGTATGATCATGCCCTCGGCCATGCTACTGCCCCTGACTCCTCTGCTGCCAGCACGCTACGCTCCCAGTGGCAGACCCGCGACGCGCATGCTCGCTTTGCTATCCGCAACTCGCTACCGCTAGATGAGCGCGAGCACTTCGGCCAGTGCAAGACTGCTCAGGACCTGTACACAGCCGTCGTTGCCCGCTACTCCTCGCCTGCGTCTGCCACCCTAGGCCGCCTCACCCTACCCTACCTCTTCCCTGACCTGGCCTCTTTTCAGACCGTTGCCGATCTCATTACTCACCTTAAGACCAGTGAGGCCCGCTTTCGCGCTGCTATGCCTGCCGAGTTCCTCGCCAGCAACCCCCCACCGCTCTGGCTCACGCTCTACCACATTGTCACCCGCCTCCCTGACTCACTGCGCGCAGTCAGGGACTCTCTTCTTGCTCGCTCCCCTACAGAGCTCACCATCGCCATCCTTGAGAAGGATCTACTTGCAGCTGAGGCGAGCATCGTCGCCGTAGGTGCCTCTCGTGGCGAGCCCCGCCACCCCTTCTTTGAGGGGTGTTCCCCTTCCCCCCTTCCCCCCTTCTCCCCTCTGTCGCCACTGCTGCTGCTGTCGACCTCCTTGGTGCTGAGAAGGTCGGGGCTGCGTCTGCCTCGAGCGGGCGTCGCAAGAGCAGGGGGGGCAAGGGTGGGGGTGGAGGCGGGGGCGGTGGGGGTGGCGGCAGTGGGGGTGGCGGTGGGTCTGGAGACACTGGTGGTGGCAGTGGGGGTGGTGACAGCGGCGGCGGGAGTAGTGGCGGCAGCGGCGGTAGCAGCGGCGGCGGTGGTGGTCGTGGTCGCGGCAGGGGTGGAGGTGGCCGAGGCGGTGGCGGTGGCGGTGGTGGTCGTGGAGACGCTGGTGGTGGCCAGGGTCAGCAGCACGCCCCGACCCTCCAGGCCGCCCGTGAGTGGTACGCACAGCGTGGTTCCACTTGCACGTACGTCCACCGCACTGGTGACCGCAAGGGCCTGCCGTGTGGGAGGCCGCACCCCACGCAGCGCTGCTACCAGCGCCTTACTGACGCGTGGCGCGCCCAGTTTCCTGGGGGTGCTGAGCTGCCCCACTGGCCTGAGCTGGAAAAGAAGGGTGTTGATATTTGGGCTTTAGACTTTGATGCTATTCTCACTGCCATGTATGCGATGTCTATTAGTGGAGAGAGTGCTCAGTACCTGCGTGTTCCGCCCGACCCGGGCATTGTGACTTGTCAGGCTCCCGCTCTCAGTACTTGTGAGACTGCTGTCCCAGGTTCTGGTGAGGCTGCTGCTCTAGGTGCTAGTGTGTCTGCTGCCCTAGGTTCCGGTGAGGCTGCTGCCCTAGGTACTAGTGTGTCTGCTGCCCCAGGTCCTGGTGAGGCTGCTGCCCTAGGTACTAGTGTGTCTGCTGCCCCAGGTCCTGGTGAGGCTGCTGCCCTAGGTGCTATAGCCCCAGTCGCCCCTGGTACTGAGCCGACCGCCGCACTCCACACCTTCACTCTTGACTCAGGTGCTTCCCGCTCCTTCTTTCGTGACCGCACTGTCCTTGAGCCTCTTGCTCGGCCGGTTGCAGTCTCGCTAGCTGACCCCACTGGGGGTCCAGTCGTTGCGACTCACTCCACTGTCCTCCCTTGTCCTGCAGTCCCGTCCGGCACGCTGTCGGGTCTCTACCTCCCCTCGTTCTCTACGAACTTGGTGGCAGGATGTGAGCTACAGGATGGGGGTGTTCACCAGACCACCCCTGCCTACGAGCGAGTGACCCACTGCACGTGTGCCCGGACGGGTCGCCACCTGGCTACCTTTACTCGGGAGCCGGGGTCGGACCTGTACACACTGACCACTGAGTCCCCTCAGGTAGCTGCGTCCGCGTCTGCGTCCGCGTCTGCGTCGGCGTCAGGTCAGCTGTCCGCCCCCTGCTCGTGTCGCTCTCTGGCGCACGACACTGTCCTCTGGCACCACCGACTTGGCCACCCGTCTGTGCAGCGCCTTCGTGCCATGCACAAGCGGCAGCTTGTCTCTGGTCTCCCTCGGGTTCTCCCTCCCCTCCCCCCCTCACCTGCTCCCGACTGCATTCCCTGTGTTGAGGGGCGGCAGCGCGCCGCTCCCCACTCCTCCTCCTTCCCCCCGACGACTGCTCCTTTGCAGACGCTACACATGGACGTGTGGGGCCCAGCCCGCGTCCGTGGTCAGGGTCAGGAGCGGTACTTCCTGATAGTTGTCGACGACTACTCGCGCTACACCACGGTCTTCCCCTTGCGCAGCAAGGGTGACGTCCCTGATGTCTTGATCCCCTGGATCAGCCGAGCCCGTCTCCAGCTAGGCAAGCGCTTTCGCTCGGACTTTCCAGTCCTACGCCTGCACTCTGACAGAGGTGGTGAGTTCGCCTCCGACCTCTTGGCAGCCTACTGTGCTGAGCACGGCATCGAGCAGTCGTTCACGCTTCCGGCCTCTCCACAGCAGAATGGGGTCGCTGAGCGCCGCATTGGCTTGGTCATGGAGGTCGCTCGTACCTCCCTGACCCATGCGGCTGCTCCCCACTTTCTGTGGCCGTTTGCGGTCCGTTACGCAGCGCATCAGCTCAACCTCTGGCCCCATGTCTCCTTCCCGGAGACTTCCCCGACTCTGCGGTGGACGGGAGAGGTTGGTGATGCGTCGCGTTTCCGGGTGTGGGGATCCCGAGCCTTTGTCCGCGATACGTCTGCGGACAAGATCTCGCGTCGCGCTGTTCCCTGTGTCTTTCTTGGCTTTGTCCCCGACGCGCCTGGCTGGCAGTTTTACCACGTCGCCTCGCGCCGGGTTCTGGCCTCTCAGGACGTCACTTTTGACGAGTCTGTCCCCTTCTACCGCCTCTTCCCCTACCGCACTGCCCCACTCCCCCCACCGCCGCTCTTCCTCGCACCAGGTGCTGCTGTGGTAGACCCCCTCCCCCCTCAGGGTGCCGCTCCCTCAGGTGTGTCCCAGGTAGACCCGGTTGACCCTGTTGAGGTAGCTGTCGAGTCCCGCCCTGCCAGAGGTGCTGAGCCTGAGAGTGCGGAGCCTGACAGTCCCGAGCCTGGGGGTGCGGAGCCTGGGGGTACTGAGCCTGGGGGTGCGGAGCCTGGGGGTGTGGCGACTGGGGGTGCTGCGTCTGGGGGTGTTGAGCCTGAGCGCACTACGTCTGGAGGAGCTCTCTCCTCCCAGCAGCTGCAGGAGAGGTACCTACAGTACTGCCGCCTCCGGAGCGGAGCTTCTGGAGCTCGTCCCAGTACTTCCCCTCCTGCCCAGGAGCTCCCCCCCATTCAGCAGATCCGAGAGTGGTACGCGCGGCGCTACAGTCTCCGGAGTGGTGCCCCTGGTGCTGAGGACCTGGACGTTGGCGTTGTCGCTGGTGCTGAGGACCCGGGCGTTGGAGCTGCTGCTGGTGCTGCGGACCCGGACGCTGGTGTTGTCACTGGTGCTGCGGACCCGGGCGTTGGAGCTGCTGCTGGTGCTGCGGACCCGGACACTGGCGTTGTCACTGGTGCTGAGGACCCGGACGTTGGCGTTGTCGCTGGTGCTGAGGACCCGGGCGTTGGAGCTGCTGCTGGTGCTGAGGACCCGGACGTTGGCGTTGTCGCTGGTGCTGAGGACCCGGGCGTTGGAGCTGCTGCTGGTGCTGCGGACCCGGACGTTGGCGTTGTCGCTGGTGCTGAGGACCCCGCCGCTGCTGTCTCTACTGGTTCTGGAGCCGCTACGCGGCCGCGACCCTACTTTGTCCCGCTCCTTCAGCAGGTTCTTGGTCTCACGCCAGTCCAGTCGCAGTCACAGTTACCGCCCGCCTCCCCTCTCCCTGGTCCCTCTCCCTACACTGGTCCCACGGGAGGCCTTACTGAGGAGAAAGACCAAGAACCTGCTGCAGGAGCGGAACGAAGTACGGCCGAGGCCGCACGGCAACTCCAGACTCAGCAGGTACAGCACCAGCACCCTCAGCGACAGCACCAGCGCCACCAGCACCTCCAGCAGCAGGACCTCCAGCAGCACCAGCAGTAGAACCACCGCCAGGACAGACAGCAGCTGTCTTAGCACCAACACCCTCAGCGGCTCCAGCTCCGGTAGGACCCGCAGGCCCAGCAGCTCCGGGACCGGCAGGACCAGCACCCTCGACGGTCGAAGAAGCTCCAGCTCCAGCAGCATGCCTCCAGCGGCGAGCAAACCACTCGCGCAGCTCCTGTGGAGAGAGGGGCTCCCGGCGAGACGCAGCAGCAGGAGAAACCCCAGGCTCAGCAGCTCCAGACGCAGCACCCCCAGGCGCAGCAGCTCCAGACTCAGCACCCCCAGGCTCAGTAGCTCCTGACACAGCACCCCCCGACTCAGCACCCCAAGGCGTAGCACCTCCAGTCTCAGCACCCCCAGGCTCAGCACCCCCAGGCTCAGCACCCTCCGCAGTAGCACCCGCAGGCCCAGCACCCCCAGGCTCAGCTCCCCCAGTAGCAGCACCTCCAGGCCCGGCACCCCCGCGCACAGCACCCCCAGAGGCAGCACCCCCAGGCCCAGCACCCGCACCAGCATCAGAGTCACCAGTAACCTCGACCGGGTCAACGGCGTCTACCTGGGACACACCTGAGGGAGCAGGAACCTGAGGGGGAAGGGGGTCTACCGGGGGGGGAACCTGCACAAGGAAGTCCGGTGGAGGGGGGAGGGAAGGAGTGCGGTAGGGGAAGAGGCGGTAGAAGGGGACCGACTCGTCGAACGTGACGTCCTGGGAGGACAGAACACGACGAGAGGAGGGGTGGTAGAACTGCCACCCTGGGGCGTCAGGGGGGAAGCCAAGGAAGACACAGGGAGCAGCACGAGGGGACAGCTTGTCCGCAGACAAGTCGCGGACAAACGCCCGAGATCCCCAGACACGGAACGCCGACGCATCGCCAACCTTCCCCGTCCACAGCAAAGCTGGGGAGGTCTCCGGTCTGGAGACCCTGGGCTGAAGGTTGATCTGATGCGCGGCGTACCGAACCGCAAACGGCCACAGAAAATGGGGGGCAGCCACATGCACCATGGACGTACGGGCGACGTCCATGACAATGCCGATGCGGCGCTCAGCAATCCCATTTTGCTGTGGAGAGTCCGGAAGCGTGAAGGTCTGGCGGATGCCTCGTGCCCGACAGTGGGCTCGCAGAAGGTCGGAGGAGAACTCTCCACCTCTGTCCAAGTGCAGACGCAAAACAGGAAAGTCCGAGCCGAAGCTCCGCCTGAGCTGGAGACGAGCTGCGCGGATCCAGTCGATCAACACCTCAGTGACCTCACCCTTGCTGCGCAAGGGGAAGACTGTGGTGTAACGCGAGTAGTCGTCAACCACCAACAGGAAGTAGCGCTCGTGACCGTGTCCACGGACGCGGGCTGGGCCCCACACGTCCATGTGAAGCGTCTGCATCAGGGCCTCCGTCGGAGGAAACGGGGAGGAGTGAGGGGTAGCCCGCAGGCGACCCTCGACACAGGGGACACAGGGAGGGCCAGGCCCCGGAGGAAGGGGAGGGAGGGACCGGGGAAGGCTAGAGACAAGAAGGCGAGAGGCCATGCCCCGGAGACGAGGCAGGGAGGGGTGACCCATCCTGTGGTGCCACAGGAGGGTCTCGTGGGACAGGAGGCGACACGAGCAGGGGGCAGACTCAGGACCAGACCTGGACGCTGCAGCAAACACCTGACCCGACGCAGCTACCTGACCAGACGCAGGAGGAGGAGACGGAACAGTGAGTGTGTAAAGGCTCGACCCCGGACCACGTGTGAATGTGGTCAGGTGTCGACCCGTGTCCGCGTCCGTGCAGTGGGTGACTCGTCGGCGCGCAGGGGTGAACTGGTCAACCCCTGCATCCTGTAGGTCAGCACCCGCCACCAAGTTCGTAGAGAACGAGGGGAGGTAGAGACCGAACAGGGCGCCAGACGGGACCGCAAGGCACGGCAGGACAGTGGAGTAGCGAGCCAGAACAGGACCCCCAGAGGGGTCTGCCAAGGAGACCGCCACTGGCCGACTAAGCGGCGTGAGTGTGGTGCGGTCTCGAAAGAAGGAGCGTGACGCCCCGGAGTCAAGAGTGAAAGTGAGAGAGGGTGAAGTCGACACAGTACCTGAGAGAGCAGACTCACCAGCACCTGAGGACTCAGACTCACTGGCACCTAGAGCAACAGCCTCACCAGCACCTGGAGCAGCAGCCTCAACAGCACCTAGAGCCACAGTACCAATGCCCGGGTCGGGCGGGAAACACCGGTAATAGTCACCCTCCTCACTAATAGTCACAGCATACATTGCAGCAAGAATAGCATCAAAGTCAAGATCAAAGATAGCTACTCCAGCCCTAGACAGATGGTCCCAGCGAGGGATCTCAGAGGCGTCAGGAAACTGGCGGCGCCAAGCGTCAGTCAGGCGGCCGAAGCAACGCTGGGTGGAGTGTGGACTACCACACTGCTCACCCGCACGGTCGCCAGTGCGCAGGACGTAAGTGCACGGACCAGTACCCCCACCCCGCTGACGCGCAGAGTACCACTCACGGAGCTGCTGCGGGGAGAGGGTCTCCTGACCACGCTGCTGCTGCTGGCGCTGACCACCACCGGAGCCACTCCTCCTCGGCGCGCCACGACCTCCGCCGCCTCCTCCGCCGCCGCCGCCACCACCTCCACCGCCACCGCCACTCCCACCGTCGCCGCCGCCACCGCCGCCTCCGCCTCCACCCCCACTACCACCGCCGCTGCCGCCCCCGCCTCCACTGCCTCCGCCGACACCTCCACTCCCGCCACTACTCCCGCTACCACTCTCACCTCCGCCGCTGCCTCTACCTCCGCCTCCACCGCCCCCGCCGCCTCCACCACCGCCCCTGCCCCCCTTGCTCTTGCCAGAGCGACGTCTCCCGCTGGGGGCAGACGCCGCTCCGACCGACTCAAAACCAACAAGGTCGGCCGTAGCAGCAGAGGCGACAGAGGGCAGGAGGGGGGAGGGGGAACACCCCTCAAAGATGGGGGTGCGCGGGTCACCACGAGAGGCCCCTACAGCGAGAATGCTCTTCTCGGCTGCGAGGAGGGACTTCTCGAGGATCTCGACAGTGAGAGTGGTGGGGCAGACTGCGAGTAGGTCGTCCCTGAATCCGCGAAGGGAGTCAGGGAGGCGGGTGAAAATGTAGTAGAGAGTGAAGTATTGGGGTGGGGGGTTCTTGGCGCAGAACTCAGCAAGAAGTGCAGCGCGGAAGCGAGCGTCACTAGTGCGCAGGTGGGTAATGAGGTCGGCGACTGTGGCAAAAGCAGCAAGGTCGGGAAAGAGGTACGGTAGCATGAGGCGGCTCAGTGCAGCAGTGGCAGGGGTGGAGTAGCGTGCGATAACGGCGTCGTACAAGGTCTTAGCACTCTTGTACGACCCAAAGTGCGCACGCTCAGCGGGAGGGAGGTGGCCACGCACAGCAAGACGTGCAGGAGCATCGCGTGTGGCCCACTGTGAGCGAACAGTGGCATCCTCAGTAGCAGCAGGGGCAGGAGAGGCACCAGAAGTGAGATCAAAGAGAGAGAGTCCGTCAGCTCTGTCGCACTGTAGGAAAAGCAGTAGGTCGTCTACCCACACGTCAAAGTCAATGGCTCTGCCCTCAGCGACAAAGGCGAGGACACTGGGGGTAGCCATGACAGCAGTAGAGAGAGGGCAGTGCACAGAGTAAAGCTCAGTGCTCACCAGACAGGGCAGTGCAGGGAGGGCTCGGGCGGCTCGCGCGGCTCGGGCGGCTCGACTGCTGGGCGGCTCGGGCGACTCGGCGGCTCGGGCGGCTCGGGCGGCACTGCAGCTGGGGCGGCTCGGCTGCTGGGGCGGCTCGGCTGCTGGGGCGGCTCGGCTCTTGGGGCGGCTCGGCGGCTGGGGCGGCTCGGCTGCTGGGGCGGCTCTGCTGCTGGGGCGGCTCGGCCGGGAGATGCAGGGGCGGGGCCGTCAGGTGCAGCGGCGGGCCGGCAGGTGCAGCGGCGGGTCGACCGGTGCAGCGGCGGGCCGGCAGGTGCAGCGGCGGGGCCGTAGGGTGCAGCGGCGGGCCGGTAGGTGCAGCGGCGGGGCCGCTGGGTGCAGTGGCGGGCCGTAGGGTGCAGCGGCGGGCCGGCAGGTGCAGCGGCTAGGCCGTCAGGTGGAGCGGCGGGCCGCTGGGTGCAGCGGCGGGCCGTAGGGTGCAGTGGCGGGCCGGCAGGTGAGGCGGCGGGCTGTAGGGTGCAGCGGCGGGCCGTAGGGTGCAGCGGCGGGCCGGCAGGTGCAGCGGCGGGGCCGTCAGGTGCAGCGGCGGGCCGGCAGGGCCGCGTCAGAGCCGGCGGCGGGGCCGCGTCAGTGGAGGCAGCGGGGCCGCGTCAGTGGAGGCGGCGGGGCCGCGTCAAGCACGCGGCGGGGCCGCGACGTAGCGGGCGGCAGGGCCGCGTCAGTGGAGGCGGCGGGGCCGCATCAAGCAGGCGGCGGGGCCGCGATCTGGAAGGGTGGCGGAGCCGCGTCTGAGGGACAGCGGGGCCGCGAGGGAGATGGCGACCCGAGGGGTCGCTAAAAAAAATGCGCGCCTCGGGGCGCGCTTCGGTGGGCCCTAAAAAAAACGGTCCTTAGGAAGGACCCGCTCTATACCATGTGAAATAAGTGAATAGGAATGAAAATGACTAAGGAAAGATTGGGTACAAATACAACCCTAGAAACCCTGTACCCCATATGTGCTACCCCACTATAGCCTACAGCAACTATGTCATATAAATCTGACACCCGTCACCGCTCTTCTCGGCCCCTCGTGGCCCCTTCGCGGCCCCGTCGCCGCCCTACGAGGCCCCTCCCCGGTCCCAGCAGCAGCAGCGGCCACCTCTACCACTGCAGCCACCGCCGCTGCCGACTGCAGCCGCCTCTGCTGCGGACCGCCGCCACCGTTGCCGCCGCCGCTGCCGCTCCCGAAGCCGCAGCCGCCGCCGCAGCCGAGACAGCAGCAGCCGCAGCCGCCACAGCCGCTGTCGCCGCCGCCGCCGCCACTGTTGCGGGCGCGCCTCGGCCCTGTCCCTGCAGGCGCGCCTCGGCCCTGCCTCACCACTTGCGGGCCTCTACCTACCCTCTCTGGTAAGAGCACTCCTGAGGAGCGCCTCTTCCACCGCCCTGCTCCTACTACTATCCTGCTGCTGCCACTGCTGCCATGGCTGCTCCTAATGTTCTCACTTTTGATGCTGAGGGTCGGGCTGTCGACTTTGAGGTCTGGATCGGTGACCTACAGCTTTTCCTACAGTGCGATAGGACAGATGGTCTCTCCCTGTTCGATCTCACGTCTGGTGCCTCTTCTACCCCTCCTGCCAATGCACACAGCACTGTTCGCTCACAGTGGGTCACACGTGATGCTGCTGCCCGTCTTCCTGTTCGTAGTCACTTGCCGTCCTCTAAGCGCGCGCACTTTGGTCAGTATAAGAGCGCTAAGACCTTGTATGACGCTGTAGTTGAAAGCTACTCTTCCCCAGCCACAGCTGCTCTTAGTCACCTCATGCTGGCGTACATGTTCCCTGAACTCGCCGCCTTTTCCACAGTCGCTGACCTAGTTACGCACCTTCGCACTAGTGACACTCGCTACCGCGCTGTGCTCATTGCTGAGTTCTGCGCCAAGAACCCCCCCCCCCCCCCCCCATGTACATCACCCTCTAATACATAGTCACCCGGCTCCTTGACTCCCTTCGCTCGGTCAGGGACCACTTCCTCTCAGTTTGCCCCACCACACTCACTGTTGACCTCCTTGAGGAGCGCCTCCTGGCAGCTAAGAAGAGCATAGTCACTGTAGGAGCCTCTCGTGGTGACCCTCGTACTCCCTTCTTTGAGGGGTGTTCCCCATCCCCCCTCCTGCCCTCTGTTGCCTCTGCTCCTGCGGCCGACCTCGTTGGCCTCGAGTCGGTCGGAGCTGCGTCCGCCCTTGGCGAGAGACGCCGCACCGGCAAAGGCAAGGGGGGCAAGGGTGCTGGAGGATCTGGCGGGGGTGGTGGAGGTGGCGGTGGAGGCGGTGGAGGGGGTGGGGGTGGTGGTGGGAGTGGTGGCGGGGGTGGGGGCGTCGGTGGTGGCAGTGGAGGAGGAGGAGGCGGCGGCGGTGGTGGTGGGAGCGGAGGAGGCGGAGGTGGCAGCGGTGGTGGAGGTGGCAGCGGCAGCGGTGGGACTGGTCAGGGCGGCTCTGCGCAGAGGGGCAGCTCCGGTGGTGGTCACCGCCAGCAGCAGCAGCGCCTTCGTGAGACCCCGTCCCCCCAGCAGCTTCGTGAGTGGTACGCTTCGCGTCAGCGGGGTGGGGGTGCTGGTCCCTGTACCTACGTCCTGCGTACCGGCGACCGTACGGGTGAGCAGTGTGGGGGCCCGCACCCCACCCAGCGCTGCTTCAGCCGCCTGACGGACGCCTGGCGTCTCCAGTTCCCTGACGCCACTGAGATCCCTCGCTCGGGAGAGCTGCAGCAGTCGGGGGTAGCTATCTTTGATCTTGATTATGATGCTATTCTTGCTGCCACGTATGCTGTGTCTGCTAGTGATGAGGGTGACTGTTACCTGTGTGTTCCGCCTGACCCGAGCATTGGGACTGCTGCTCTAGGTGCTGGTGAGGGTGCTGCTCTAGGTGCTAGAGAGTCTGCTGCCCCAGGTGCTGCTGAGTCTGCTCATTCAGGTACCACGTCGGCTCAGGCCTCCCACACCTTCACCCTTGACTCGGGTGCTTCCCGCTCCTTCTTTCGAGACCGCACCACACTCACGCCGCTTGGTCGGCCAGTTGCGGTCTCCCTGGCAGACCCCTCTGGGGGTCCTGTCCTTGCCCACTTCTCTACTGTTTTACCGTGTCCGGCGGCCCCTTTTGGCACCCTGTCAGGTCTCTACCTCCCCTCGTTCTCTAAGAACTTAATGAGTGGTGCTGACCTACAGGATGGGGGGGTTGACCAGTTCACTCCTGCGAGTCAGCGAGTGACCCACTGCACGTGTGCTCGGACGAGCCGACACTTGGCCACGTTTACCCGTCGACCGGGGTCGAGCCTGTACACACTGACTACTGAGTCTCCTCCGGTCTCTGCGTCTGGTCAGGTAGCTGCGTCGGGTCAGGTGTCTGATACGGCATCCAGGTCTGGTCCTGCGTCTGCCCCTTGCTCGTGTCGTCTCTTGTCTCACCAGACTCTCCTCTGGCACCACCGCCTTGATCACCCCTCGCTGCCTCGTCTCCGAGGCATGGCCTCCCGTGTCCTTGTCTCTGGTCTCCCCCGGTCCCTCCCTCCTCTTCCCCTGGGGCCTGCCCCTACCTGCGTTCCCTGCATTGAAGGGAGGCAGCGTGCTGCTCCTCAATCCTCCGAGTTTCCACCTTCACGCTTCCGGCCTCTCCACAGCAAAATGGGATTGCTGAGCGCCGCATTGGCATGGTCATGGACGTCGCTCGTACGTCCATGATGCATGCGGCTGCCCCCCATTTTATATGGCTGTTTGCGATTCAGTATGCGGCGCATCAGCTCAACCTTCAGCCCCGGGTCTCCTTACCAGAGACCTCCCCCACCCTACGGTGGACAGGGAAGGCTGGGGATGCGTCCGCGTTTCGGGTCTAGGGATCTCGGGCGTTTGTCCGCGACTTGTCTACGGACAAGCTATCCCCCCATGCTGTTCCCAGCGTCTCCCTTGGCTTCCCTCCTGACGCGCCTGGTTGGCAGTTTTACCATCCCACCTCGCGCCGTGTTCTGTCCTCCCAGGACGTCACCTTTGACGAGTCGTTTCCTTACTACCATCTCTTCCCCTACCGCACTGCACCCCTCCCCCCGCCGCCGCTCTTCCTTGCGCCAGATCCCCCCCCGGTCGACCCTCTCCCCTCTCAGGGTCCTGCCCCATCAGATGTGTCCCAAGTAGATGCAGACGAGCCTGTCGAGGTAGCTGTTGACTCTGGTGTTGCTAGGGGTGCTGAGTCTAGGGGTGCTGAGCCTAGGGGTGCTGAGTCTCGGGGTGCTGAGCCTGGGGGTGCTGAGCCTGGGGGTGCGGAGCCTGGGGGTGCTGTGCCTGGGGGTGCGGAGCCTGGGGGTGCTGGGTCTGCTCGTGTGGCCTCTAGCGGTGCTAGGTCTGGGGGCCCTTCGGGTGCTTCGTCTCGGCGGGAGCTACCCTCACTACAGGCGCTGCGCGAGTTCTTTGCCCGGCGCTAGAGCCGTGCTGCAAGAGCTGGAGGAACTACTGTTTCTGAAGACCCTGGGGTCGGCGCTAGAGGTACTGGAGCCACTGGTCCTGGAGGTGCTCGTACTGGCGGTACTGGAGCTGCTGGGACTGGACGTACAGCTGGGGCTGCTGGAGCTGGTGCTGCTGGAGGTACTGGAGCTGCTGGTACTACTGGGGGGACTGGAGCTGCTGGGCCTCGAGGTGCTCCTGGTTCTGGAGCTGGCGGTCCTGCTGGAGTAGGTGCTACTAGAGCTACTGGTGCTGGAGCTGCTGGGGGTGTTGGCGCTGGTACTTCTGAGGGTGCTGGAGTTGGCGCTGCTGGAGCTGGAGGTGCTGCTAGCGCTGGTGTTGCCGCTGGGGGTACTGGTGCTGTCCCTGCTGTGTCTAAAGGCGCTGCGCGGCCGCGGCCGTACTTCGTTCCGCTCCTTCAGCAGGTTCTTGGTCTTCCGCCTTCTACTGGTTCTGCTTCTCCCTTCGAGTGTCCACCGCCTGTCTATTCGCGGTCACAGTTATAGCCCGCCTCCCCCCTGCCTTCTCCTTCTCCCTACACTGGTCCTACTGGAGGTCTTGCTGAGCGTCGTGAGCCTGCGTCTCGTCCTGTGTCGCCTGTTCGTGCTGCTTGCACTAGTAGTCGTGTTCCACGTCCGCGTCCTCTTGTGGTCCCTGGCAGACACCAGATGGCACTGCGTCCTTCCAATGCTCCTCTGCGTGTCCCGTTGCCGTCTCCTCCAGAGTCCTCTCTTCCTATTCTTGCTGACCTGGAGTCTGACTCTCTTCGTGCTGCCAGTCCTACTGTCACGCGTCTCCTGGCTACTGTTGTCACTGACCCTTTCTTTGAGTCCACTGCTGCGTCTGCCTTGGTTGCTGAGCTTGTCGACTTTGCTGCTCGCTGTCGTCTAGACTACGCTGCTAGTCTTGTTGTTGAGTCTGAGTTTGTCTGTCCTCCGTCCATCTGAGGTGAGCGTGCTCTTCGCACGGACGTCCTTGAGGATAAGCAAGAGGAGTTCCAGTGTTTTGCTGCTGGTTTGCCTCATCTCGTGTCCACGCTGATTGCCCATGAGGGAGACCCGCATGCACTAGACATCCTGACTCCTCGATCGTACGCTGAGGCGATCGAGGGTCCCTACTCCTCACAGTGGCAGTCAGCCATGGACGCAGAGATGGCTTCATAGAAGTCCGCAGGCACCTACGTCGACGAGGTTCCCCCACCTTGGGCGAACATCGTCAGTGGCATGTGGATTTTCAGGGTGAAGCGGTAGCCGGGTTCTCTGCCTGTCTTCAAGGCGCGTTACGTGGCTCGAGGCTTCAGTCAGCGGCAGGGAGCTGACTACTTTCAGACCTTCTCACCCACCCCAAAGATGACCACTCTTCGGGTGCTGCTGCACATAGCCGCTCAGCGCGACTACGAGCTTCACTCTCTTGACTTCAGCACAGCTTTCTTGCAGGGCAGCCTGCACGAGGAGATCTGGCTGCGCCGCCCACCTGGCTTCACTGGGTCGTTTCCTCCTGGTACCCAGTGGAGCCTCCGGCGGCCAGTCTACGGTCTCCGCCAGGCGCCCCGTGAGTGGCACGACACACTGAGGACTACACTTGCGGCTCTTGGGTTTGCTCCTTCTACTGCCAACCCGTAGCTGTTTCTACGCACCGACACCTCTTTGTCGCCGTTCTACATCCTCATGTACGTTGTCAACTTGGTCTTTGCCACTGCTGACACTGCTGGACTCGCCCACGTGAAGTCTGAGCTGCAGAAGAGACACACGTGCACAGACCTGGGTGAACTGCGCTGCTACCTTGGCTTGCAGATCATCCGAGACAGAGCACAGTGCACCATTACCCTGACCCAGTCACACATGGTGCAGCAGGTCCTTCAGCGCTTCGACTTCACGTACTCCTCGCCTCAGGCCACTCCTCTGTCTACTCGCCACTCGCTCTCAGCTCTGCCTTCGGATGAGTCCGTAGAGGCGAGTGGCCCGTACCCAGAGCTTGTTGGCTGCCTCATGTACCTGATGACCTGCACTCGACCGGACCTTGCATACCCTCTTAGCATCTTGGCACGCTATGTTGCTCCTGGGAGACACCGACCAGAGCACATGGCTGCAGCGAAGAGGGTGTTGCGCTACTTGTGCAGTACGTCGGGCATGGGGCTGGTGCTTGGAGGGCGGCGTTCAGTGGTTCTCACAGGTCACGCAGACGCTTCTTGGGCTGACGACCAGGCTACGCAGCGGTCGTCATAGGGTTACACCTTCAGCCTTGGTTCCGGCTCTATTTTGGGCGGTCTACCCACTCGTCTTCTGTTCTCGGCTCTAGCTGTGAGGCTGAGATCTACGCAGGAGCCATGGCTGCACAGGAGCTACGCTGGCTCTCCTACCTGCTGATTGACCTAGGAGAGCCGCCTCGTTCTCCTCGAGTTCTGTACGTAGACAACAAGGCCATGCTGGCCTTGTGTCGGGAGCACAGACTGGAGCACAGAACGAAGCAGATTGCTCTTCGTTACTTCCTTGCTCGTGAGCTGCAGGAGCGTGGTCAGCTGCGCCTTGCTTACGTGGCCTTTCAGGCCAACACTGCTGATATCTTTACCAAGGCACTTGCGCCTTGTGATCATCAGCGCTGCTGTACGTTGCTAGGTCTTGTGCCTACTTCGCCTCACTTGCTCACTTCTTGACCTTACTTGTATTGTGATCTATCTATACCTACACTTGCTTGTTTACCTTTATAGATAACCTTGCATGTGAACTGGCCTTGTGGCCTTGAACTTATGCTCGGAATGTGTGGTGACGTTGTGATCCACCCTGAGCCTGCTTTGCTTTGCTTGACTGGTCTTGTAACCTCTTGTTCTCCCCCACTTTGCCTATGGGGGTGTGTCAAACTCATATGCTATAGTCTGTGTAGGCTGTAGTGGGGTAGACAATATGGGGTACAACACTTTTATGTTTTCCTACTTGTACCCACCTGTTTGCCAATGCATTCATTCCTCATTTCTCAACACGAAGCTCGCTCCAAAATCTTTAAAATGTGCCAAGTTGTCTCGCGAAAAGCTCTGCCATTACGGGGTTATTGATCGTACAGTGTTTGGCTAGCACTGTGGCGCTAGCATACTAGCATTCACTCGGGTAGCATTCCGCCGTCGCATTGCGTAGAAACAAAATTCCAGGTACAAACAGAGAAGGAATAATTAGTTCTAGTTAGCAAGGACCTTGGGAATCAACCTGGGAACAACCAGGGATGATCCCAAATAATTCCAAGCAACAGAACCAACCTGGCTGGACAAACAGCAGGTGGTAGGTTGGTAAACAACCTTTGGTTCTTTTTTTCCAACCTGGGAAAACAAAAACCAGGTTCAGGTCCCAAAAACAGAACCTGTTTTGTCTTTGCCCAACCAGCATGGTATATCTCAACGGAATGGAGGGGGCGAGGAAACGACAAAGAGGAGACGACAAAACGACAAACTGCCCGGGGCAAAAAAAAAAAGCCGCATATGGACGGCATGCCATTCGGGAGCCTCAACCCTAAAATTGTAGGTTTTAGGCTCCCGAATGTTACATGCCATTACGATAGGGTTTTAGTTTTTTCTGCCCGGGTTAGGATTACGCTCTCGAAAGCGTCACCTCCGAGCGTCACCCCTAGCAAAACGGAGCGTCACCCCCAATTCCGTTGAGAGATACAGCCAAATACTGGTTTCGCTGGTTTCCCCTGGCCCTGTAGCATGCAGATACAGACAAACAACATCCAACCTTCACCTAAATTGTACCCCTATAGTGCCCTGCTACACTACAGTTAACTAAACAAAACAGTACAATTTCGAGTTGGATAAAACAGAATTTGCGCAATCAAGTAAGCTGAACCGCAAAGCTTCCATCTTGGGTTCCTTTGCGAGCTCGTCCTTTCTGCTTGCAGTGTTCATATCGTGTACAATGTTGTGCTGAAGCGCACAATGTGTGAGTACCTGCAAATGCTTCAAGCAAAAATTGCGAAAGCAAACAAACACACGAACATTCCATTCACACACAAATGCATTTGCACACGCATACTCGTACAAACAGATGGCAGGATGTTGTGCCATGTGAATTTGCACCGAACAGCTGAGGGGCAGCAGTGTGGCGTCTGATGCGCTGACAGCCCCTGGTGATGCCAACGCCACCGGCGTCCTTGAAATTACCCTCCTCCAGTGAGTCATTGACCGCTCTTGCTCACTTGATGAAGGCCGGGAGTGAGAAGGAGTTAGGATGTGTGTGGGCTCCAGGCGGTGACAGGGCACTACCGAGATGGGATGACTAGCCTCCTACTACAGAGTCTGTTGTTAGAGGGCCTTCTTCTGGCATGAGGATAGGGATGTATGGCTATCTAGCTGCTTCAGTCCTTTCCTTTGCTTCATGCACAGCACGTAGTAACAGAAGGGCAGGCTCTATAACAACAGGTCTTCAGTTGTCATGTTGTTCACATCTCATTTACTCTAATGTTACAGTTGGTATGGCAATATTAGCACAACAATGACATAATTCTAAGCAGCAAATGAATATAAGCACATGGGAGTGGGCGACTGCCAAACTTCCTACCCCACTGAATAGTTGGAGATGATCTTGATTGTGGGGGATCCCCAAGCCAGCGTGGGCCACTGTCTGAGGGACGACCTTGGTCGCTGATGTTCACTGCTGGTATCACGTGCAGCCGAACGACGGTTGAGGTGAAGAGTCGGGCTGTTTCTTCAGCTGATCGACGGCGACCAGGATCGCGTCGTTCCCATTTGCACCGGCTGGCAACCCCGTGACGAAGTCCATCGTCACCTGCTGCCAAGCACTCTCAGGGGTTGGTATCGGCTACAATTTCCCTGCCGGTCGTTGTCGTGACGACTTCATGAGCTAACAGGTGGGACACAATGCCACGTGTCGCTGCACGTCAGTCAGCATCTCGGGCCAATAGTAGTACCGCTGCAGCTGCTGCCGAGTTTTCTCGGCCTCGAAATGCCTCCTGTAGCAGCAATTCCCGTAGTAGTGTATATCTTGGTACCCAAACGCGATCATTGCCGGCTTTTACGTAATAGGTTCCATTTGCTGCTGCGAACTGCTGCGAGTTTCTTCCTGTGAAGAATGGGTCAGTCTGATATCTGGGGGTGAATAGGCCTGTAAGGAGCGGGCTGGCCTGGGCAAGTATTATCGAGTGGATTTGGGAAGTTGGGCGAGTTAGTGCGTCGGCGATGTTTGATGCCCCATTTTTGTAGGTGACCGTGTAGTGGAAATTCGACTCGAGAAAGTCGAGCCAGCAGATCTGTCGTGGGTTGAGGCGGGGTTGCACGCGAAGGTATTGTAGTGATGTGTAATCTGTCCGTAGTGTCACGTTTGTGCCGGTCAAGTAATAGCGCCACACTTTGAAGGCGTGCACGATCGTGAGTATTTCGCGACCGTGTATCGGGTAATTTTTCTTGGGCGGATGCAGTTTTCGTGACTCGTATGCGATGGGCTGTAATCTGTTGCCAAAATCATGTAGAAGTACGGCTCCAATGGCGATGTCGCTGGCGTCGGTAGCCACTTCGAATGGGCGGTGTGGGTCTGCGATGCGGAGCACGGGTAGTGATCAGATAACATCTTTCAGGGCAGAGAAGGTAGTATGCTCTTTCTCTCCCCACTTAAAACCGACCCCCTTCTGCAGTAAGTTTGTCAAGGGGGCGATTAATCGTGCCATGTCGGGGACGAACCGACGCACATAACGAACAAACCCTAAAAAACTTTGTAGTTCCGTGATGTTTGTCGGGGGGTGCCACGCCTTGACAGTGTCCAGTTTTTCGGGTCTATTTCAACCCTATCTTCGGCAATGACGAGCCCCAAAAACTCTAGCCTGTCCTGAAGAAGCTTGCACTTTGAACTCTTGGTCAGTAGCCGATGCTCGTCTAAAACTTTAAACTCCACTTCTAGTTGCGGACGCGTTGGTCAGCCTAAATGACATCACAGTGTACTCGAAGGACCCGTACCTAGTTCTAAAAGCTGTCTGGGAGCAGTCTGTCGGTTCGACTCGAATCTGGTGGTAACAACCGCGTAAATCGATTTTCGAGATCACTCTAGCTGTTTGCAGTTGGTTGATCAGTTCGTCGGCGCGGGGGACAGGGTATTGCGATTATACTATTACCCTGTTCAGTGCGCGGTAGTCGATGCACATATGAAAGCCTCCGTCTTTTTTCGGTGTGAATAGTATTGGTGCGGTGAATGGTGATGAACTCGGTCAAATGAACTTTTTCTCCAGTAAGTAATCAAGCTGCTTCCTCAGTTCATCGGGTTCAGGCTGTCTGAGTCTGAACTGTCACTGTACGGTTGGCTGTGCCCCAGGTTCTAACTCTATGCGGTGGTCGTGTGCTCGCTGAGGTGGCAGTCCCTCTGGTAAGTTGTCGGGGAAAATCCCGGGATACCGTTTCAGAAGTTCCTGTAGTTCGGGCGGTACAGCCGCCAGCAGTTTTTTAAAATCGCTCAGTTCGTCCGTCTCTTCTACTTCCGTGATACCCACTGCGTACACGTCAGAAATGGCGTTGACGTGGACTGTCATCAACTCAGGCGACTGCCAACAAGGTAGAGCGACCCAGTTACCACCGTTTCACACAGTGCAGCTGCCTGTCGTCCAGTCGATTTGCGGATTGTAGCGTCGCAGCCAATCTCGTTCAGTAAAATGTCGTGCCCATCCAATGTCGTCGCAAGCATTTCCTGAGTAAATCCAAAGTTCCCCCCACAGCGAACCTTCACTCTCTCCACTTTCTCTCTTATGGCTAGTGTCGTGCTGTCGACTAAGCGTGTGTCGATCTCTGGTAAGCAGCGGCTAAGTGTCAGCTGTAGCTTCCTTGTGGTTGTAGTATTAACTAAGCTGTGACTCGCTCCTCCGTAAAAAAAAAAAATTCACTGCTGTCCCCTGTATTTCCCGGTAAATGCGTATTGGGCAATCTGTCAATGTACCCTCCTTATTCAGCCGAGCCCGATAGATTGTGTGAATCGGTAGTGTTACTTGGTGAGGGTCAGTGAGGTCGGGCGAGTAGTGAGTCTCGTCAGTAGTGGGCCTGTACTCTACTGACTGCTGGCGTTTCCTTGCCTTCCAGACTCCCTCTCCTGCTCTGCTCCACGACGCCTTAGCTCCTCTAGGCACTCGCTCTTGCGATGGCCCGGCCTGTTGCACGCAAAGCATCGCCCCTCAAATGGCGCGTCAGCAGCGTTTGTTGCAACGGCGTGTACAGGCCAGTGTTCGGCCGGCCCCCGAGTGCGATGTTCGTAGTAGGACCCCGGCCTCAGTCGGCGTAAAATGTCAATTTTCTCCGCTAGCGCCAGAATTTCGTTGAAGTTCGGGATCCCGCGAAGAAGAATTTCTTGCGCGATTTCTAGCTTCAGGCCGCCGATGTGCCGATCCACTCGCTCCGCTTCGTCCATGTAGCCAAACTACTCAAACAGCGCGAGAAAATCATTGGTGTAACCTTGGACCGACCCAAGCTGTCGCCAAGTGCGTAATTTCTGGCGCGCTGAAATTGAAGCCGCCGTCGGTTCGGAACGCGCTCAAAGCCCTGTGCACCACGCGTCCCATGTCAAACTGCATTATATACTTGTAGGCTGTAGTAGGGTAGCCCATATAGGGTACAACCCTTTTAGGGTTGCATACTTGTATCTCACTGCTGCTAGTCACACACCATTCCGCTGTTCTCATTCTGACATAGTATCATGCGCTAGGTTAGGTCTGACTGCCGAACCTACTACCGAACCTATGACTAGGTCCGGCTGCCGAACCTGCTACCAAACCTATGATTAAGTTATGGTTGCCCCACTGCCCCGCGCCTCGAGCACCACTTCCCCACTGCCCTGCTGCCCGCGCGTCCCGTTGCCCTCCCCGCACGCGGTCGCGCAACCCTGCCCGCGTCGCCGCGCTGCCCTTCCCGCGCCTTCACGCTGCCCTGCCCCGCGCGCCGCGATGCCCTGCCCGCACGCCGTCGCGCTGCCCTGCCTGCACGCCGTCACGCTGTCCTGCCCTACGCGTCGTGCTGGCCTGCCTGCGCACCGTCGCGCTGCCCTGCCCGAACGCTGTCGCGGTGCTCTGCCCCGCGCGTCGCGCTGCCCTGCCTGCATCCAGTCGCGCTGCCCTGCCCCGCGCGCCGCGCTGCCCTGCCTGCGCGCCATCGTGTTGGCCCTGCCCCGCGCATCGCGCTGCCCTACCCGCGCTGTCGCGCCGCCCTGTCCCGAACGCCTATGTGCTGCCCTGCCCCACGCGCCTACGCGCTGCCCTGTCCCGCGCGCCAGTGCGCTGCCGCCTCAGTGCGCCGCTGCGCTTCCCTGCCCAGCGCGCCACCGCACAGCCCTGCCCCGCACGCCTCCGCGCCGCCCTGACCCGCGCGCCAGCGCGCCGCCATGCCCTGCCCTGCCCTGCCCGTGCTACTAGCGCGCCCCTAACTGCCCGCACGCTCTGCCCCTGCTGCCCTGCGCGCACTGCCACTGCTGCTGCCACCAACTGCTGCCGCCTGCAGCCGCCCTAGGTGCTGCCGCCAGCAGCTGCCGCCCTTGCTGCCGCCTATGCACGCTGCTACAGTCGCTGCCACTCCTACTTCTGCTGCTGCTACTGCTACTGCACCTGCCATTTCAGCTACCGCCGTTGCAGTCGCTACTTCAGCCCTTGCGCCGCTATGGCCGACTGCCACCGCCTGTCATGACCACTATCGTTGTCCTACTAGTTGACGCAGACGGGCGCCCTTTCATGTTCGAGTTGTGGCTCACCGGCCTGCGCCGCTATCTCCGGCATTTCACTAGAGATTGTGTTTCCCTACTTGAGCACACGTCAAGGTCTTTTCAGGCCCCGACGACTCCCACTGAGCCTGCTGCTAACGCTGGAGAGGGCGTGCAGTGCCGGTAGCAAGCGGACCGCCTTGCCTACACAGTGTGGACGGAGCACGACGCTGTCGCATAGATTGCCGTCCGAGCTCACCTACCGGTTGACCAGCGGGCCCACTTTCACCAGGTGACGTCGGCCCAGAATTTTTATGACGCTGTGGTAAGGCAATACTCCTCCCTCTCTCGTGCCACCCAGACACTGCGTCTGCACCGTCCGTTGTTGGGGAAGGTGAAGCAGCTAGCCAAGCAGGCGAGTCCAGGTACCTGTGCATCTGCTCGTACAGGTGGTGCAGCTGGTGGAGGCGAAGGTTTCGAGGGTGGACAGCTACGGTATAAATGTCAACAAGAGACAGTCCTTGGTGGTGTAGAGGCTGCTAGTCTGGGTGCATATGAGCCTACAAGCACAGGTGCAGCTCCTGTAGAGGCTTTGCACACCTTCACACTTGACTCCGGCGCGACTCGCTGCTTCTTCCGCGACTGCACCACGGTTATACCGCTCACTGTTGGTGTAAGGGCCTAATAAACTCAAGCTACTAAGACTTAATCTAATTTAAAACCTCTCCTCGTGGTCACCTCCAAGGGTCCTTGGGTGCCTGACACAAGACCAGCCCCTATCCTCGGGTCCGAGTTTGTAGAGAGAGGAGTCAAGAATGACTTGCCAAAATAGCAAGAGCACCTTGAACGTCGCGCGGTGTATCATGCAGACCGTCGATCGGATTAAGCTGAGAATTTCCTATATCAAAGCTCGCTCTAAGAGTTTTAAAATAAGCCAAGTTGCCTCCCAAAAAAGTCTGCCATTACGGAGTTATGGATCGTCCATTGTTTGCCTAGCACTAGGGCGCTAGCATACTAGCGTTGACTCGGGTAGCATTCCACGGTCGCACCGCGTAGAAACGAAATTCCAGCAAGGAACAAATTCGCTTGAATCAATTGAACTATATCCAGGTACAAACAGAGAAGGAACAAATAGTTATAGCTAGCAAGGACCTTGGGAATCAACGTGAGAACAGCCAAGAATGATCCCAAATAATTCCAAGCAACTAAATCAACCTGGCTGGACAAAACAGCAGGTGGTAGGTTGGTAAACAACCTCTAGTTCTGTTTTGCCAACCTGGGAAAACAACAACCAGGTTCAGGTCCTAATAACATAACCTGTTTTGTCTTTGCCCAACCAGCCAAATGCTGGTTCCGCTGGTTTCCCCTGGCCCTGTAGCATGCAGTTACAGACAAACAACATCCGACCTTCACCTAAATTATACCCCTATAGTGCCTGCCCTGCTACACTATAGTCAACCAAACAAAACAGTACAATTTCGAGTTGGATAGAACTGAATTTACGCAATGACGTAAGCCGTACCGCAAAGCTTCCATCTTGGGTTCCTTTGCGAGCTCGTCCTTTCTGCTTGTACTGTTCATAGCGCGTACAATGTTGTGCCGAATGGCACAATGCGCGAGTACCTGCAAATGCTTCAAGCGAAAATTGCTAAGGCAAATAAACACACGAACATTTTGTTCATACGCAAATGCATTCGCACATATATACTCGTACAAACAGACGGCGGGATGTCGTGCAATATGAATTTGCACCCAACACACTCCCACTCAACCTGCCCGCTGCATCCCCGTCATTCCATTCTAGTTCATGCTCATTCCACTCATTCGCACACATCACCAATAAGGCTCAGCCGCAAGCCTCTTGGTGAGGAAGTCTGCAAGCTGCTGGTGAGTCTTGATGTAGATCGGATTCACCGTCCCCCTCTTAACCTCCTTACGCAGCCAATGCCATTTGATACACAGGTACTTCTTTAGCCCATCAAGCACAACGTTCCTCGCGATCCCAAGAGCCCCCTTGCTATCACAAAACAGCGGCGGAGCAACCTTCTACTCCCAGCCAAATCACCTCCTTCACCCCATGGAACATCGCCATGTACTCTGATTCCACGGAAGAGGATGCCGTCTCTGTCTGCTTCTTTGACCTCCAACTAACAGGTCCTCCCCCAACTATACAGATGTATCCTCCCACACATGAGGAATCCTCCTTCTCAGAAACCCACGTAGCATCAGTAAAGCAAGTGAGAAACAGCTTGCCTTCTCCAAGCCGCTCCCCCTTCTCTTTCAGCACCTCAACCCCTTTCTGCTTCACCTATGCAGATGTGGATTATTGAACTCCAATGCTTGAAAGAGAGTTCAGATACTTCACCACACGCTCAGCTGCATCCACCTGCTCCTCTGCTAGATTCTGCACCACCCTAGCCAGCTGCCCAACCGGGAAAGAGATGTCGGGCCTCATGTGAACTGCTGCATACAAGAGGCTGCCCACCAAGGACTGTAAGTGCTGCTGCTCCTCGGCTGCAACCTCTTCATCCTCTACAGCCTACATAAGTTTGAATTCTGCTGGCAGGGGAGTTGCAATCTTGCGCTCATTCTCAATCCCATACTTCTCCCCCAGCTACTTGATGAACTTCTCCTGGTGTAGCTTCAACCACCTGTGATCTAGATCCCTCTCCACGTGCATCCTGGGGTAGTACTTTAACTCCCCAAGGTTCTTGCACTTGAAGTTTTCCATCAGCTGCTGCTGCACATTCTGGATCTCCTTCATGCTGCTGCTAAAGAGAAGAATGTCGTCCACGTAGTCTAGAAACAGCACCAGCTTCTCCCCCTCCCCCTTGAGAAATAGGCTTTCATCACAGCTGCTGGTCCTGAATCTCATCTCCTCTAAAACAGCTGCCAACTTCTGGTACCAGCAGCGTGGTGCCTGCTTCAAGCCGTAGATGGACTTTTTCAGCTTGCACACCCTGCCCGTACCATCCTCATACCCAGCCGGCTGCGTCATGTACACATCCTCCTCTAAAATGGCACCCCTCATATGAGGGTACATACCATACTGTCCTCATAATGTCACCCTTCTCTAGCAGGCTCTGGTACCTCTGGTACCCTCATAATGTCCTCAAAAATGACACCCCTCATCCTGCGTCATGTACACACCATCCCTAAAAACCAGCCACTTCTCCCTATCTGGTCCAGCTAATGCCTCCTCCATGCTAGCTGGTTCCTCTGGTGCAAGGGCAAGAAAACAGTACGCAGGTTCATCCTCCTCATCTGGGTCATAGCCATGCGGTAGAATCAGCAATGCCTCCTTGGTCCCAAGCTGCTACTCCGCTACACCTGATCCTGGATGGTGATCTGCTCCATTTGCTGGGACACCCTAGCCTCCGGTTGTTTCTCCCAGCTCCCATACATTATGCCCTCAACAAACATCATATTCCTGCTGTCAAACAACACACCCTTAGATGGTTCCTGTTGGTGTAAGGGCCTAATAAACTCAAGCTATTAAGACTTAATCAAACTTAAAACCTCTCCTCGTGGTCACCTCCAACGGTCCTTGGGTGCCTGGTACAAGACCAACCCCTATCCTCGGGTCCGAGTTTGTAGAGAGAGGAGTTTAGAATGACTTAGCAAAAATTACAAGAGTACCTTGAACGTCGCTCAGCATATTATGCAGACCGTCGATCGAATTAAGCTGAGAATTTCCTATATTGCTCCAAGAGCTTTAAAGTGAACCAAGTTGCCTCGCGAAAACTTCTGCCATTACGAAGTTATGGCTCGGACAACGTTTGCCTAGTGTTGGAGTGCTAGCGTACACGGTTGACTCGGGTAGCATTCCGCCGTCGCACCACGTAGAAACGGAATTTTTAGGAAGGGAGGAATTCGCTTGAATCAAATTGACTATGTCCATGTACAAACAGAGAAGGAATAAATAGTTCTAGCTAGCAAGGACCTTGGGAATAAACCTGGAAACAACCAGGGATGATCCCAAATAATTTCAAGCAACAGAACCAACCTCGCTGGACAAAACAGCAGGTGGTAGGTTGGTAAACAACCTCTGCTTCTGTTTTTCCAACATGGGAAAACAACTAGGTTCAGGTCCTAAAAACAGATCCTATTTTGTCTTTGCCCAACCAGCCAAATGCTGGTTCCGCTGGTTTCCCCTGGCCTTATAGCAAGCACATACAGACAAACAACACCCAAACTTAACCTAAATTGTACCCCTATAGTCCCTGCCCTGCTACACTATAGTCAACAAAACAAAACAGTACAATTTCGAGTTGGATACAACTGAATATGTGCAATCAATTCAACTGAACCGCAAAGCTTCTATCTTGGGTTCCTTTGCGAGCTCGTCCTTTCTGCTTGTACTATTCATAGCGCGTACAATATTGTGCCGAAGCGCACAATGCGCGAGAGCCTGCAAATGCTTCAAGCGGAAATTGTGAAAGCAAACAAACACACGAACACTCCATTCACACCCAAATGCATTCGCACACGCATACTCGTACAAACAGACGGCAGGATGTCGTGCAATGTGAATTTGCACCGAACAGTTCCCACAGCAGCCATCCCTTGCTCTCAGCAGCCAGCCCCAAATACACACACCAACTTACTTCGATACTTCTCGGGGACGTGGGCGACTGCCATGCAACCGAACACCCTCAGCATGTCCACCAGCGGCTTCCTCCCTAGCCACCTCTCCAACGGCACCCATGAGTCATCACCAACTTTAGTGAGCACCCTGTTCCTGGCCACGGTAGCGTGCCGGGCAGCATAGGGCCACATCAAGTTGCTCAGCCCAGATTCTATGAGCTGTGCCCTAGCTGTCTCCAGAATTGTCCGGTTCGCCCATTCTGCTACACCGTTAGACTGTGTAAGCCGTTGTTAGCTCCTAGGGATGCCCTGCTTCTTGAGCCAGGCCGTCATCTCAGCTCCAAGGAACTCATCACCGCGATCTGTCTTATTCCGCTACACCACGCACTCCACTTGCTTCTCCACGAATGACAGCCAATCATCACGTATCGTAGAGGCGGCGTGGTCCTTCTGCTTCAGCGGATATGCCCACATAAGCCTGCTCCAACCATCCACTATGGTCAAAAAGTATCGCTCCCCCTTGTGCCCCTAAACCGGCAGCTTCCCCACCAAGTCCATGTGGACCAACTCTAAAGGCTTCTTACTCCAGCCATTCACACTATGGAAGGGGAAACAGGTGAATTTGGAAAGCAAGCATATTTCACAATTGTCATCAGGTGGCTGGCCTTTCAACTTCAGACCCTTGACGTCCCCATCCTTCTCCAGCTGCTTCAGCAAAGGCATTGCTACATGCCCTAAGCGTCGGTGTGCCGTTGCCCAATCTGTCTCCCCAGATCTGGCCGACACTTTCACACCAACCCCTCCAACGGCGTTGCACTCCCCCTGGGATGCAGACCCCTCTCCGCCCTGCCCCTCACCGGGCCACGCCAATGCCGGCAGCTGCCACATGGATCTGTACACGTCTCTGCTCTCGTTCAGATCCCAAAGCACCCGATTGCCCAGCTGCCCCTTGTATGTGCGTGCCCCATCCGTGCTAGTGCTCAACCCAGCCTTGCCAAGCTTACGGAGAAAGATGAGGTTGGCCTTGAGATCAGGAACGAGGAGAACATTGTGCAGCACCACCGGCTTGCCATCTGCTCCCTTAAACGCAGCTCGTCCCGCACCAGCCACCTTCAGCGCGTGTCCAGAGGCGGAGCACACCTCATTGATCGGTACAGCGCGTACGTCATCCAGCTGGTCCTTGCGCAGCGTAATCGTCCAAGCAGCGCCCGTGTCCAACACCAAATAGTTCAGGGGACGCAGCTCCGCTCCAACCTTGGTAGGGGCGTCTCCTTGCTCCCCCTGCTCTCCAATATGGAAGAACTAGCCCGCGGTGCGCTCCTTCTTCTTTTCCGCACCGCCGTTGCGGTGTCCACGAGCTCCTTCGGGCTGTTGTCGGACGAATCGGCGACCATGCTCGTGCCGTTTTTCTGGTTCCTCCGCGCGCCGCCATCCTGGTGACGATTCTGGGGGGTCCATCCATTGGGTTTCTTATAGGAAAAAAACCAGGGGTGCCCCTCCTTCTCACAATACCAGCAACTCCCTTTCTTTTTGCCACCAGCACCCGACTTGCCCCCACGTCCAGATTTCGCACCGCGACCACAACCGGTACCTCCTTGTTGGTCGTTGGAGTCGTCGTCCTTCTTTGCACCGCGTCCAACACCACTGAAGCCACGTCCTCTACCACGTCGGCTCCCTTGCATCCCATAGCCGCTGCTGCCGTCGTCTCCACCCCTTAGTTGGCGGCGACGAAAGTCCTCCTCTAGAATCTTTGTCCGCACCCACTCGAGTGTCCACGAGCTCTGCTTCTGCGGCAGGCTGAATCCGCTCGTAAATTGAAGCCACGATTCTGGCAGCAGCGAGAGCATCTGCAAGCACTTAGTCTTCTCCGGGTAGGTGATTCCCGCGGTCACCAACTTCGCGTACATGTCGCGCATCTTGTCCAGTACAGGTTGCACCGGCTCTCCCTCGCTCAAGCGCAACGCGGACAGCTCCCTCTCCAGCATCTAAGTTGCGATGCGGAGGTTAGGGCGTGCAGCTCCTTCAACGCGGTCCACGCCTTCGGACCACACTCAACCTCCGGCAGCAGGTGCATGACGTGGTGACGCTGGTTCAGCTCCAAACTCTGCGACATCAAATAGTAGCCAGCCGAGGAGCGCTCGTCCCAATCTTCGTGCAGAGTGGGGTCACTCGGTCTAGGCTTCTCCCCAATCATTAGTTTCAGCAATCCAATCTGACGGAAATAAAGTTGCATTTTACAGGCCCAATCATCATAGCCCTCACCATTAAACTTCTCGACGGTGAAATTCTTCAGCACCTCCTTGACCAGCGAGCCCTGGTTTGTTTGCGCTCCCCTTGGCGCTGAAACACCAGAATCTTGCCTGCCACTACGATCTTGGGCTGAAGATTCACCAGCTTCCGTCGAGGTGTTGCCCGCCATAGCTACCTATTACGAGGATCACTATAACGCAGCTCTGATACTAGCTTGTTGGTGTAAGGGCCTAATAAACTCAAGCTACTAAGACTTAATCAAACTTAAAACCTCTCCTCGGGGTCACCTCCAAGGGTCCTTGGGTGCCTGGTACAAGGCCAGCCCCTATCCTTGGGTCCGAGTTCGTAGAGAGAGGAGTCAAGAATGACAGCCAAAATAGCAAGAGTCCCTTGAACGTCGCGTGGTGGATCATGCAGACCGTTGATCGGATTAAGCTGAGAATTTCCTATATCGAAGCTCGCTCCAAGAGATTTTAAATAAGCCAAGTTGCCTTGCAAAAAGTTCTGTCATTACGGACTTATGGCTCGTACAGTGTTTGCCCAGCACTAGGGCGCTAGCATACAAGCGTTGACTCGGGTAGGATTCCGCTGTCGCACCGCGTAGAAAGGAAATTCCAGCAAGGAAGGAATTTGCTTGAATCAATTGAACTGTATCGAGGTACAAACAGAGAAGGAATAAATAGTTCTAGCTAGCAAGGACCTTGGGAATCAACCTGGGAACAACCAGGGATGATCCCAAATAATTCCAAGCAACAGAACCAACCTGGCTGGACAAAGGAGCAGGTGGTAGGTTGGTAAACAACCTCTGGTTCTGTTTTTCCAACCTGGGAAAACAACAACCAGGTTCAGGTCCTAAAAACAGAACCTTTTTAGTAGGAGACTCGGGTCTAGCATGTACACACTAACCACTAAGTCTGCACAGATCACTGTGTCTGGTCAAGTAGTTGCGTCTTGCTCGTGTCGGCGACTCACGCACCCGTAACACCTCTGGCACCACCGGCTGGGTCACCCCTCCCTGCCGCGTCTGCGTAGCATGCACTCCCGTCTCATTGTCTCTGGGCTCCTCAGGTTCCTGCCCCCGCTCCCGCGCTCGCCTGCCGTGCCTTCCCTACGTCGAGGGGTGGCAACGCGCCGCTTCTCACTCCTCCTCTTTTCCTCCGACCACGTCTCCTCTCCACATGGACGTGTGGGGCCCCGCCCGCGTCTTTGGGCTGGACCGAGCTCGCTACTTTCGACTGGTTGTTGATGACTACACTCGCTACACCATGGTCTTCCCCTTGCAGCGAAGGCGGATGTCCGCAGTGTCTTGATCCCTTGGATTCGCACTGTCCGTCGCCAGCTGAGCGCACGGTTCTGGCAGGGCCTCCAGGTCCTGCGACTGCACTCTGACCGAGGTGTTGAGTTTTCCTCTTGCCTCCTTGAGGACTTTTGTCGTGCGGAGGGCATTGCCTAGTCGTTCACGCTTCCGGCCTCTCCACAGAGGAATGGGATTGCTCAGAGCCGCATTAGCTTGATCATGGAGGTTGCTCGCACCTCTTTGATCCATGCGGCTGCTCCCATGCGGCTGCTCCCCATTTCATGTGGCCGTTTGCGGTCCGATACGTCGCGCATCAGCTCAACCTCAGGCCCCGTGTCTCCATGCGATGGCGTTTCGGGTTTAGGGCTTGCTCTCCCTTGTCCGCGATACCACCGCGGGCAAGCTCTTGTCTCGCACCGCTCGTTGTGTCTTCCTTGGCTTTCCCACCAACGCGCCTTGCTGGCAGTTTTACCACCCAGCCTCGGGTAGTGTCCTGTCTTCTCAGGACGTCACCTTTGATGAGTCGGTTGGCTTCTACCGTCTCCACCCCCATGCGTCTTCTCCTGTCCCCCCGCCACCCCTCTTCCTTTTTCGAGGTCCTGCCCCGGTAGACCCTCTCCCCTCACAAGGTCCTCCTCCTTCTGGTGTGTCTCAAGTTGACCCACCTTCTTTGGTTGAGCCTTTGGAGGTCTCCTCTGACACCTCTGGCCTAGCTGGGGGGGGTGACCCTGCTGATGACGACAAAGCGGCCGCTCGCCGCTCACCGCGCTTGGCGACCCCTCCTGGTTTTTCGCCTCGGCCGTATTCGCTGCCTCTGCAGCCTATCACTGTGGACTCTAGTGCTGCTGGAGGTGGTGACCCTGGGGGTGCGGACTCTAGGGGTGCTGGTTCTGGGGGTGCTGCGAGTTCTACTGGTGGCAGATTCGTGAGTACTCCTACTGGAGACTCTGGGAGTGGACGTCAGCCGCTGCTGAGTCGGCAGGAGACTCTCTCGCCATAGCAGCTTCGCGAGTGGGCTGTCCGGTGGGGGAGGCTCGGTGGTGGAGCTTGGGGTGCTGGTGCTGGAGGTGCTGGTACTGGAGGTGCTGGTGCTGGAGGTGCTGGTGCTGGAGGCTCTGGTGCTGGAGGTGGTGGTACTGGAGGTGCTGGTGCTGGAGGTGCTGGTGCTGGAGGTGCTGGTGCTGGAGGCTTTGGTACTGGAGGTGCTGGTGTTGGAGGTGCCGGTGCTGGAGGTGCTGGTGTTGGAGATGCTGGTGCTGGAGGAAATGGTGCTGGAGGCACTGGTGCTTGAGGTGCCAGAGCTGGAGGTTTTGGAGGTGTTGGTGCTGGTGGTCCTGGTGCACGTCGCTAGGAGACTCTCTCGCCGCAGCAGGTTCACAAGTGGGCTGTCCGGTGGGGCGCCCGGTGGCGGAGCTGGAGGTTCTGGTGCTGGGGGTACTGGTACTACTACAGCTGGAGGTGCTGGTGCTGGAGGTTCTCGTGCTGGAGTTGGAGGTCCTGCTGGACCCATCACTGGAGGTTTTGGGGGTGCGACAACTCAACAGCAGCCGTGTGTGCTTCGCCACCTTCTCAGTCTCCTGCATGCTGTTACTGAGTTCCCTATTGTTGGTACTACTCCTCCGATACTGTTTCCACCGGCTGACCTATCTCAGCTGTCAAACATTTATATGTTTGTGTGGTTCTAGGCTGTAGTGGGTTACACCATAAGGGGTACACCAGATTAGGGTTTGACATATTTGTACTGTTGTTCCTGCTAGTCACTCCTCATTCTCGTTTCTCATTCTGACATGGTATTACGAGCCTAGGTTCCACCTAGGACCGAAACGATAGGGCCCACCGTTTCCGCTAGCCGCGCCCTCGTGCGCCGCCGTTCTTTTCCTGCGCCTCGAGCGCCTCCTTCTCAAGGCCCCGTATGGCCCCGCGCTAGCCTCTCACGGCCCCCGATCGGCCCCGCGCTAACCTCCTAAGGCCCCCGTCGGCCCCACGCTAGCCCCGCGCTAGCCTCCTAAGGCCCCCGATCGGCCCCGCGCTAGCCTCCTAAGCCCCCGTCGGCCCCACGCTAGCCCCGCGCTAGCCTCCTAAGGCCCCCGATCGGCCCCGCGCTAGCCTCCTAAGGCCCCCGTCGGCCCCGCGCTAGCCTCCCACGGCCCCTGCAGGCCCCGCGCTAGCCTCTCACGGCCCTCCCGCGCTAGCCCCGACCGGCCCTCCCGCGCTCGCCCCTCTACGACCGAGCCGCACGGCGCGACCCGAACCGAACCGCGCGACCCAGCCGAGCCGCGCCGCCCCAGCCGAGCCGCGCCGCCCTAGCCGAGTCGCGCCGCCCTAGCCGAGTCGCGCCGCCCTGGCCGAGCCGCGCCGCCCTAGCCGAGCCGCGCCCTACTTACCTGTGCACAGCACTGCTACTACTACTGCTACTGCTACTGCTACTGCTACTGCTACTACCACCACTGCTGCTACTGCTACTTCAGCTATGGCTAGCCCTACAGTTCTCTCGTTCGATTCTGAGGGCCGCCCGATTAAGTTTGATACCTGGCTTGATGATCTGCACCTGTTCCTCCAGCTCACTGCTAGAGAGGATATCTCGCTGTACGATCACGCACTAGGCACAGTCCCTGCTCCTGCTACTACTGCTACCGCTACTGCTCGCTCGCAGTGGCAGACTCGCGATGCCCACGCCCGCTTTGCCATTCGCAACTCCCTGCCAGTCGATGAGCGTGAGCACTTCGGCCAGCATCAGACTGCGCAGGCCCTGTACACTGCTGTAGTTGCGCGCTACTCCTCCCCGGCCTCAGCTGCACTAGGCCGTCTCTCCCTTCCCTACCTGTTCCCCGACCTGTCCGCTTTCCAGACAGTCGCTGACCTCATCACTCACCTCCGTACTAGTGATGCCCGCTTCCGTGCAGCCATGCCCGCTGAGTTTCTTGCATCCAACCCTCCCCCGCTCTGGCTCACTCTCTACCACCTAGTCACCCGCCTCCCTGACACTCTGCGTACAGTCAGGGACCACTTCCTAGCTCGCTGTCCCACTGAGCTCACCATTGCCGCCCTAGAGAAGGAACTACTTGCAGCTGAGAAGAGTATTGTAGCTGTAGGTGCCTCTCGTGGCAACCCCCGCACCCCTTTCTTCGAGGGGTGTTCCCCCTCCCCCCTCCTCCCCTCTGTCGCCTCTGCTGCTGCTGTCGACCTTCTTGGTGCTGAGCAGGTCGGCTCTGCGTCCGCTCCCAGCGGGCGCCGCAGCGGCAAGGGCAGGGGAGGCAAGGGCGGTGGGGGTGACGGCGGGGGAGGTGGTGGTGGGGGTGGTGGCAGCGGCGGGGGCGGTGGCGGGGCTGGAGGGGCTAGTGGCAGCGGTGGGGGTGGTGGAGGCAGCGGCGGCGGCGGTGGCCGCGGTGGGGGCGGTGGTGGTGGCGGCAGTGGACGTGGCGGCGGCAGGGGCGGTGGTGGTCGTGGTGGAGGCGGCGGTGGTGGTCGTGGAGGCTCTGGCACTGGCCAGAGCGCGCAGCACCCTCAGTCCTCCCAGGAGCTTCGTGAGTGGTACTTACAGCACGGGGGTGGGGGGGGTAGCCTTAGCTGCACGTACGTCATCCGCACTGGTCGCCGCAAGGGACAGACGTGCGGGAGGGCGCACACTTCGCAGCGCTGCTTCTCTCGCCTAGATGACGCTTGGCGTGCTCAGTTTCCTGACGCTCCTGAGCTTCCTCAGTGGGCTGATCTCCTCAAGAAGGATATTGATATCTATGCTCTTGATTTTGATGTTATTCTCAAAGCAATGTATGCATTGACTATTAGTGGAGAGGAGGACCAGTACCTGAGTGTTCCGCCTGACCCAGGCATCCGCACGAGTGAGGCTACCGCCCTAGGTGCTTGCGTGTCTGCTGCCCCAGGTACTGGTGAGGCTACTGCTCTAGGTGCGTGTGTGTCCGCCGCCCCAGGTGCTACTGAGTCCACTGAGGCACTGCACACCTTCACTCTAGACTCAGGCGCTTCGCGCTGTTTCTTTCGTGACCGCACTGCTCTTGAGCCCCTTGCTCGACCAGTCGCTGTCTCGCTCGCTGACCCCTCTGGCGGTCCGGTCATTGCGACCTCCTCCACCCTCCTTCCTTGTCCTGTTGTCCCGTCGGGCACACTGTCAGGTCTCCACCTCCCCTCGTTCTCTACGAACTTGGTGGCGGGTTGTGCGCTTCAGGATGGGGGTGTTCACCAGTTCACCCCTGCCTACGAGCGTGTGACACACTGCACGTGTGCTCGGACGGGCCGTCACCTGGCTACCTTCACTCGGCAGCCGGGGTCGGACCTGTACACACTGACCACTGAGTCCCCTCAGGTAGCGGCGTCTGCGTCTGCGTCTGCGTCAGGTCAGCTGTCTGCCCCCTGCTCGTGTCGCTCTCTAACGCACAATACTGTCCTCTGGCACCACCGACTTGGTCACCCGTCAGTGCAGCGCCTTCGGGGCATGCACGCCCGGTACCTTGTCTCTGGTCTTCCTCGGGTACTCCCTCCCCTCCCACCCTCCCTTGCTCCTCCCTGTCTTCCCTGTGTCGAGGGGCGGCAGCGCGCTGCCCCTCACTCCTCCTCGTTCCCCCCGACGACTGCTCCTTTGCAGACGCTCCACATGGACGTGTGGGGCCCAGCCCGCGTCCGTGGTCAGAGCCAGGAGAGGTACTTCTTGATCGTCGTTGACGACTACTCGCGCTACACCACGGTCTTCCCCTTGCGCACCAAGGGTGAAGTCCCTGATGTTCTGATCCCCTGGATCAGCAGAGCACGTCTTCAGCTGCGACAGCGTTTTCGCTCGGAGTTTCCTGTTCTGCGCTTGCACTCTGACAGAGGTGGCGAGTTCTCCTCCGACCTCTTGGCAGCCTACTGTGCCGAGCATGGCATTCGCCAGTCGTTCACGCTCCCGGCCTCTCCACAGCAGAATGGGGTTGCTGAGCGCCGCATTGGCTTGGTCATGGAGGTCGCTCGTACCTCCTTAGTCCACGCGGCTGCCCCCCACTTTCTGTGGCCGTTTGCGGTCCGGTACGCTGCGCATCAGCTCAACCTCTGGCCCCGTGTCTCCGCTCCGGAGACCTCGCCCACACTGCTGTGGACGGGGGAGGTTGGCGATGCGTCTCGCTTCCGTGTCTGGGGATCCCGAGCTTTTGTTCGCGACACGTCTGCGGACAAGCTCTCCTCCCGCACTGCTCCCTGTGTCTTTCTTGGCTTTGTCCCGGATGCGTCTGGCTGGCAGTTTTACCACCCCGCCTCGCACCGAGTCTTCCCCTCTCAGGACGTCACTTTTGACGAGTCCGTGCCCTTCTACCGCCTCTTCCCCTACCGCACTGCCCCGCTCCCTCCCCCGCCTCTCTTCCTCGCGCCAGGTGCTGCAGTGGTAGACCCCCTTCCCCCTCAGGGTGCCGCTCCCTCAGGTGTCTCTCAGGTAGACCCGGTTGAGCCTGCCGAGGTAGCTGTCGACTCGCGTCCTGCTGGAGGTGCTGAGCCTGAGCGTGCGGAGCCTGAGCGTGCGGAGCCTGAGCGGGCGGAGCCTGGGGGTGCTGAGTCTGGGGGTGCTGATCCTGGGGGTGCTGAGCCTGGGGGTGCTGGGTTTGGGGGTACTGAGCCTGGCGTTGCTGAGTCTAGGGGTACTGCGCCTGGAGTTACTGAGCCTGGGGGTGCTGAGCCTGGTGGTGTTGCAGTTGACTGTGAGGCGCCTGGAGGACCTCCCTCTTCGCAGCAGCTGCGTGAGTGGTACTCACGGTACTGCAGCCTCCGGCGGGGTGAGTCTCGGGCTCGTGGTACTGCTGGAGTTGGTACTCGTGCTTCCCCACCACGGCGGGAGCCGCCCTCTTCCCCTCAGCTTCGAGAGTGGTACGCTCGGCACATCAGTCTCCGTAGTGGAGCTGCTGGTGCTGGGGTCCCCGGAGTTGACGCTGCTGCGAGTACTACGGACCCTGGTGCTGGAGGTGCTGCTGCTGCTGGCGGTGCTGCTGGAGGTGCTGCTGCTGCTGGCGGTGCTGCTGGAGGTGCTGCTAGTACTGAGGACCCGTGCGTTGGAGCTGCTGTGGGTGCTACGGACCCTGGTGCTGGAGGTGCAGCTGCTACTGGCGGTGCTGCTGGAGGTACTGCTGCTGCTGGCGGTGCTGCTGGAGGTGCTGCTGGAGGTACTGCAGACCCTGGTGCTGGAGGTGCTGCTGCTTCTGGAGGTGCTGCTGCTGCCGCTGGTGTCTCTGCTTGTTCGAGAGCTGCTGCACGGCCACAACCGTACTTCGTTCCGCTCCTTCAGCAGGTTCTTGGTCAGCCTCCTCCTCCTTGTTCTCCTCTCGCCTTAGAGTGTCCGCCGTCTGTCCAGTCACAGCCACAGTTACCGCCTGCCTCACCACTCCCTGTGCCTGCTCCTTACACTGGTCCGACTGACGGTCTTGCTGAGAGACGTGAGCCTGCGTCACGTCCTGTGTCACCTGCGTCTCGTCGAGCGTCGCCTGTTCGAGCTGCTACCACTGGTAGTCGTGTCCCGCGTGAGCGTCCTCCTGCTGTCCCAGGCACGCACCGGATGGCGCTTCGTCAGTCCACTGCTCCGCAGCGTGTTGCTCTCCCGTCGCCTCCTGCGTCCTCTCTTCCTGCTCTTGCTGACCCGGAGTCAGACTCCCTTCGCGCTGCCAGTCCTACTGTCACACGTCTCTTGGCTACGGTTGTCACTGACCCTTCCTTTGAGTCCGCTGCTGCGTCTGCCCTAGTCACTGAGCTTGTCGACTTTGCAGCGGCGTGTCGTCTAGACTACGCAGCGAGTCTTGTTGCTGAGTCTGAGTCTGCCTGTCCTCCGTCCGTCGGGGATGAGTGTGCTCTTGGCACGGACGTCCTTGAGGACAGGCAGGAGGAGTTTGGTTGCCTTGCCGCTGCTTTGCCCCATCTCGTGTCCATGCTTGTTGCCCCTGAGGGAGACCCGGATGCACCAGACATCCCGACCCCACGCTCTTACGCAGAGGCGATGGCCGGTCCCTACTCCTCTCAGTGGCAGTCAGCCATGGACACAGAGATGGCTTCCTGGAAGTCCACAGGCACCTACGTCGACGACGTTCCCCCACCTGGGGCGAACATCGTCAGTGGCATGTGGATTTTCAGGGTGAAGCGGCCGCCAGGCTCTCCGCCTGTCTTCAAGGCGCGTTACGTTGCACGAGGCTTCAGTCAGCGAGAGGGAGTTGACTTCTTCCAGACCTTCTCCCCGACCCCGAAGATGACCACTCTTCGGGTTCTGCTACACGTCGCCGCTCAGCGTGACTACGAGCTCCACTCTCTTGACTTCAGCACAGCTTTCTTGCAGGACAGCCTGCACGAGGAGATCTGGCTGCGCCGCCCACCTGGCTTCACTGGGTCGTTCCCTCCTGGCACCCAGTGGAGCCTCCGGCGGCCAGTCTACGGTCTCCGCCAGGCGCCGCGTGAGTGGCACGACACACTGAGGACTACACTTGCGGCTCTTGGGTTTGCTCCTTCTACTGCTGACCCGTCGCTGTTTCTGCGCACCGACACCTCGCTGCCGCCGTTCTACATCCTCGTGTACGTCGACGACTTGGTCTTTGCCACTGCGGACACTGCCGCACTCGCCCACGTGAAGTCCGAGCTGCAGAAGAGACACACGTGCACAGACCTGGGTGAACTGACAAGCTATCTTGGCTTGCGGATCACCCGGGACAGAGCACGCCGCACCATTACCCTGACTCAGTCACACATGGTGCAGCAGGTCCTTCAGCGCTTCGGCTTCACGTACTCCTCGCCTCAGTCCACTCCTCTGCCTACGGGTCACTCGCTCTCAGCTCTGCCTTCGGATGAGTCCGTAGAGTCGAGTGGTCCGTATCCAGAGCTTGTGGGCTGCCTCATGTACCTGATGACCTGCACTCGACCTGACCTAGCATACCCTCTCAGCATCTTAGCACGCTATGTTGCTCCCGGCCGTCACCGGAAGGAGCACATGGATGCAGCTAAGAGGGTGTTGCGCTACTTGTGCAGTACGTCGGGCATGGGGCTAGTGCTTGGAGGGCGAGACCGGCCTGTTCTCACTGGGCACTCAGACGCTTCTTGGGCAGACGACCAGGCTACTCAGCGGTCGTCTCAGGGTTACACCTTCAGTCTTGGCTCTGGCTCTGTCTCTTGGCGTTCTACTCGTTCTTCTTCTGTTCTCAGCTCCAGCTGTGAGGCTGAGATCTACGCCACGGCCATGGCTGCCCAGGAGCTTCGCTGGCTCACCTACCTGCTGACTGACCTTGGAGAGCAGCCTCGTTCTCCTCCAGTGCTGTACGTCGACAACAAGGCAACCATTGCCTTGTGCCAGGAGCACAGACTGGAGCACAGGACGAAGCACATTGCTCTGCGTTACTTTCTAGCTCGAGAGCTACAGCAGCGTGGTCAGCTTCTTCTGCGTTACGTGGCCACTGAGGCCAACACTGCTGATGTGTTCACCAAGGCGCTTCCGCCTGTTGACCATCAGCGTTTTTGCACTCTTCTAGGCCTTGTGCCGACTGTTTCTCACTTACTTACTTCTTGACTTTACCTGTACTGTGATCATTATATATATACCTGCATGTTTGCCTTGTTAGGTTGTGATCATTGTACCTCTTGCTGTATTATAAAACTGCATGTGAACTGGTCTTGTGACCGCTTGCTTGTGCTCGGAATTTGTGTGGAATCCTCGAGATCCACCCTGAGCTTGTTTACCTTGTTTTGCCTTGACTGGTCTTGTGACCCCTAGGTCTCCCCCACTTTGCCTATGGGGGTGTGTCAAACATTTATATGTTTGTGTGGTTCTAGGCTGTAGTGGGTTACACCATAAGGGGTACACCAGATTAGGGTTTGACATATTTGTACTGTTGTTCCTGCTAGTCACTCCTCATTCTCGTTTCTCATTCTGACATCAGCCACTATTACTGCCTGACTCCCCACTACTTGCTCCTGCTCCTTACACTCAGGTGGCCGAGTCCCTGATTGAGAGCAGAGAGACTGCGTCGCACGCTGTCACGCCTGTTCATACTCGTCGTGCTCCTCGTGCTCGCCCTCCTCCTATCCCCGGAACTCACACTATGGCACTTTGTCCTTCCTCTGTTACACAATGTATAGTCCTGCCTTCGCCGCCTGTGTCTTGTCTTCCTGACATTCCTGACCCTAAGTCTGACCTTGCTCATGCTACTAGTCCTACAGTCACGCATGTCCTGGCCACACTTGTCACTTACCCTTCCTTTGGGTCTACTGCTGCATCTGCCTTAGTCACAGAGCTTGTTGATGCGTCTTGACTACTTCGCGAGTCTAGTTACTGAGTCAGGGTCTGACTGTCCTCCGTCCGTCGAGGGTGAGCTTTCCCTTGGCTGTGACGTCCTTGAGGACAAACAGTTTGAGCTCGAGTGCCTTGCAGCTGCTGTTTCTCATGTCGCTCCCATGCTGCTTGCCCCTGAGAGAGATCTGGATGCATTGGACATCCCGACCCCGCGCTCTTACGCAGAGGCGATTTCGGGTCAGTACTTTTCTCACTGGCAGACAGCCATGGAAGTCCACAGGCACCTATGTCAACGAGGTTCCCCTTCCTGGGGCGAACATAGTCGATGGCATGTAGATTTTCAGGGTGAAGTAGAAGCCATGTTCTCCACCTGCAATCAAGGCGCGTTACGTTGCACGAGGCTTCAGTCAGTGACAGGGGGTCGACTTCTTTGAGAACTTCTCCCCCAGTCCCAAGATGACCACTGTGAGGATCTAGGATCTAGCTCAGGAAAGAGAGTTTGAATTGAATTGAATGATCACCTGGGTACAACACGAGGCTATATATAGGCTCGACACAAGGCCCAGTAACCCGGTGTTACACGAAGGTTCTGCGGGTCGCGAAGCGTCCCGAACAGATCCTTCCCGAATTCGGTAGAAGGCAATTCGGTGGCAACCGAAAAGCCAGAATTTGGTGCACGCAACCTAGCTCGGTGCTATAACTATAATAGAATATAGGAAAGCACCTAGCCTAGGAAATCAAGCAATTCATGCATGCATATAATTATCCTATGCTAGAAATAGCATGATAAAGTAAAGGCAAGCAAGCATAGCTGGCATAAGCCGTCGTACTCTCACAACCACACTTCAGGTGTTATTGCACGTTGCAGCACAGCGTCACTACGAGCTCCACTCACTTAACTTCAGCACAGCTTTCTTGCAAAGGAGCCTTCACGAGGAGATCTGGTTGCGCCGCCCACCTGGCTTCACTGGGTCGTTTCCTGCAGGTACCCAGTGTATCCTTCGGCGACCAGTCTACGGTCTCCGTCAGGCGCCCCGCGAGTGGCATGACACACTGAGGACTACACTTGCGGCTCTTGGGTCTGCTCCTTCGACTGCTGATCCGTCGTTGTTTCTGCGCACCGACCCTTCTCTGTCGCCGTTCTACATCCTCGTATACGTCGATGACTTGGTTTTTGCTACTGTTGATACTGAGGCACTGGCCCTTGTGAAGGCGGAGCTGCATAAGAGACACACTTGCACTGACCTGGGTGAGCTGCGCGGCTATCTCGGCTTGCAGATCACCCGGGACAGAGCACGGTGCACCATCACTTTTACTTAGTCACACATGGTGCACCAGGTCCTTCAACGCTTCGACTTCTAGCTATCCCCGCCACAGTCTAATCCTCTGCCTACAGGCCACTCACTCTCAGCTTCACCTTCGGACGAGTCCGTAGAGCTGAGTGGTCCATATCCAGAGCTTGTGAGTTGCCTCATGTATCTGATGACTTGCTCTCGCCCTGACCTCGCATACCCTCTCAGCATCCTGGCGCACTGCGTTGCGCTCGGGAGAAACCGACCAGAGCACTGGCGGGGATCTAGGAGGGTGCTGCGTTACTTGTGCAGTACATCGGGCATGGGGCTTGTGCTTGGAGGACGGTGTTCAGTTGTACTCACTGGATGCTCAGACGTCTCTTGAGCCGACGACCAGGCGACTCAGCGGTTGTCACAGGGTTGCTCTGGTTCTGTCTCCTAGAGTTCCACCCGCTCGTCTTCTAATCTTAGCTCAAGCTGTGAGGCTGAGATCTACGCGGGGGCCATGGCTTCACAGGAGTTACACTGGCTGACGTACGTGCTGACAGACTTGGGTGAGCGGCATCGTTCTACTCCGGTTCAGTACGTCGACAACAAGGCCTCGTTGCCTTGTTTTGGGAGCAGAGACTGGAGCACGGAACGAAGCACATTGCTCTTCGTTACTTTCTTGCTCGAGAGTTGCAGCAGCGCGGTCAGCTTTTCCTTGCTTACGTGGCCTCACGGGCCAACACTGCTGATATTATTACCAAGGCACTTGTGTCTGGTGATGATCTGCGTTTCTGCACTACTCTAGGCCTAGTGCTTACTTTGCCTTGCTTACTTACTGCTTGACTTTGTCTTGTACAGTAATCTATATGTATATATATATACATGCATACTCTTGCTAGGTTGTGCTTTTATAACTCTACATGTGACTGGTCTTGTGACCATTGGTTGTTCTTGCTATCCCCCACTTTGCCTATGGGGGTGTTGTCCGAAATAACGTGCAAGAATCATGAGACTAAGATGAGATATGAGTACAAATTCTAGGTTTAACCCTAAAATATTTTACTCAGTAGAGGCTACCTCACTACAACCTACAGGCATACAAACACATTTGACTCACTCCCATAGACAAAGTGGGGGATAGCAAGAACAACCAATGGTCACAAGACCAGTCGAGCAAGAGAACAAAGCAAAGCAAAGCTTAGGGTGGATCTCAAGATAACCATGCAGTCTGAGCACAAGCAAGCGGCCACAGGGCCAGTTTACATGCAGAGATATTAAAGGCACAAGTAGTACAGTGATCACAACCTAGGAAGAGCAAGCATGGAGGTATATATATAGAGATTACAGTACAAGACAAAGTCAAGCAATCAGCAGGTGAGGCAGAGTAGGCACAAGGCCTAGAACAGTGCAGAAGCGCTGATGATCGCCAGACCCAAGGGCCTTCGTGAAGACATCAGCAGTGTTGGCCCGAGAGGCCACATAAGCAAGGCGCAGCAAACCACGCTGCTGCAACTCTCAAGCAAAAAAGTAACGAAGAACAATGTGCTTCGTTCTGTGCTCCAGTCTCTGCTCCCGACAGAAGGCAATCATGGCATTGTTGTCGACGTACAGAACTGGAGGAGAATGAGGCCGCTCACCCAAGTCGGTCAGCAGGTAGGTCAGCTAGCGTAACTCCTGTGCAGCCAACCCCAGCATATATTTCAGCCTCACAGCTGGAATCAAGCACAAAAGATGAACGAGTGGACCTCCACAAGATAGAACCAGAGCCAACACTGAAAGAATAACCTTGTAACAACCGCTGGGTTGCCTGGTCGTTGGCCCAAGAAGCGTCGGAGTGTCCTGTGAGTACCACTGGACCCCGTCCTCCAAACACAAGCCCCATGCTCGATGTACTGCACAAGCAACGCAGTGCCCTCTGCACAGCTGTCCAGTGCTCCTTCCTGTGTCTCCCGGGCATGACGAAGGGTGCAAGGATGCTGAGAGGGTACGCGAGGTCAGGTAGTGTGCACGTTATCAGGTGCATGAGGCAGCCCACTAGCTCTGGATATGGGCCACTTGCTCTACGGACTCGTTCGAAGGTGGAGCTGAGAGCGAGTGGCCTGTAGGCAGAGGAGTAGGCAGTGGCGAGGAGCACCGAATGCGGAAGCGCTGAAGGACTTGGTGCACCATGTGTGACTGAGTCTGAGTGATGGTGCGCCTTGCTCTGTCCCAGGTGATTCGCAAGCCAAGATGGCTACGCAGCTGACCCAGGTCAGTGCAAGTGTGTCTCTTCTACAACTCTGCCTTCACTAGGGCCAGCGCCTCAGTGTCAACAGTAGCAAAAACCAAGTCGTCGACGTACACGAGAACGTAGAACGGCGGCAGGGAAGGGTCGGTGCGCAGAAACAGCGACGGTCAGCAGTCGAAGGAGCAAACCCACGAGCCGCAAGAGTAGTCCTCGGTGTGTCGTGCCACTCGCGGGGCGCCTGGCAGAGACCGTAGACTGGCCGCCGGAGGCTTGACTGCGTACCCTCAGGAAACGACCCTGTGAAACCAGGTGGACGGCGCAGCCAGATCTCCCCGTGAAGGCTGCCCCGCAAGAAAGCTGTGGAGAAGTTGAGGGAGTGCACCTTGTAGTCACGATGTGCTGCAACGTCACGATGTGCTGCAACGTGCAGTAACACCCGAAGAGTAGTCATCTTTGGGATGGGGGAGAAGGTCTGGAAGAAGTCGACCCCCTGTCGCTGAATGAAGCCTCAAGCAATGTAACGCACCTTGAAAGCAGTCGGAGAACCCGGCGGCCGCTTCACTCTGGAAATCCACATGCCATCGACTATGTTTGCCCTGGGAGGGGGATCCTCGTCAACGTAGGTGCCTGTGGACTTCCAGGAAGCCATCACTGCATCCATGGCTGTCTCCCACTGAGAGGAGTACTGACCCATGATCGTCTCTGCGTTAGTTCACGGGGTAGGGATGTCTAGTGCATTCGGGTCTCCCTCAGGGCAAAGCAGCATGGACGCGAGACGAGGTAAAACGGTTGCGAGACACTCGAGCTCACGCTGCCTGTCCTCAAGGACATCAATGCCAAGGGCAAGCTCACCCCCGACGGATGGAGGACAGTCAGACTCAGACTCAGTAATAAGACTCGCGACGTAGTCGAGACGACAGGTAGCAGCAAATTCAACGAGCTCAGTGACTAAGGCAGACGCAGCAGTAGAGTCAAAGGAAGGGTCAGTGAGAAAAGTGGCCAGGAGTCAAGTGACAATAGGACTAGCAGCACAAACAAGGTCGGACTTAGGGTTAGGAACGTCAAGAAGAGAGGACGCCGGAGGAGACGGTAGAGCAAAACGTTGTGGAATAGAGGAAGGACGAAGTGCCATAATGTGTGTGCCGGGGACAGGTGGAGGACGAGGACGACAAGCACGACTGATAGTGCAAACAAGGGAGGCAGGACGAGACTCAGGCTCACATCGCTCTGCCAGGGAGCCGGTCTGCGCAGGGTAAGGAGAAGGAGCAGGCAGTAGAGAGCCATGCAGTAACTACAGTTGTTACTGGTCAAGCGGAGGACACAGGAGAGGCGGAGTAAGGCCAGTGGAAGATAGAAGACTAAGAACCTGACGGAGTGCTGAGTCAGGCGGCGGCAGGTACAACTGCGGCTGTGAGTAGAATAATGGTTGTCGCAGCACAGTACCCACAGTACCAGAGCCTCCAGCTCTAGTACCTCCAGCGCCAGCAGCTCCAGTACCTCCAGCACCTCCAGCTCCAGTACCTCTAGCACCTGCAGCTCCAGTACCTCCTGCACCAGCAGCTCCAGTACCTCTAGCACCTCCAACTCCAGCACCTCCAGCACCTCTAACTCCAGTACCTCCAGCACCAGTAGCTCCAGTAGCTCCAGCACCTCCAGCTCCATCACCTCCAGCACCAGCAGCTCCAGTACCTCCAGCACCTCCAGCTCCAGTACCTCCAGTATCAGCAGCTCCAGTAGCTCTAGCACCTCCAGCTCCATTACCTCCAGCAATGGTACTCCAAGCTCTAGCAAACCGACCCCGCCGAACAACCCAGTCGCAAAGCTGTTGCGGCGAGAGGGTCTTCTGTCGATGAGACTGCTGCTGTGGTCCAACGCCAGGACCTCCAGTAGGAGCACCCACGACTCCACCACCTATAGGGCTCGCAGCACTCCCAGAGACTCAGCACCCCTAGTGTCACCACCCCCAGCTGCACCAGATTCCATAGCGACAGGCTGCGGAGGCGGCGAAGACGGCCAATGCGGAAAACCAAGAGGGTTCTCCAAGCGCGGGGAGCGGCGAGTGGTCGCCGTGTCGTCATCAGCAGGGTCACCCCCCTTAGCTGGGCCTGAGGTTTCAGAAGAAACCTCCAAAGGCTAAACCAAGGGGGGTGGGTCAAACTTAGACACGCGTGAAGGAGCAGGACCCTATGGGGGGAGGGGGTCTACCGAGGGGGGACCTAGGACCAGGAAGAGGGGCGGCGGGGGGACTGGAGAAGACACGTGCAGGTGGAGATGGTAGAAGCAAACCGACTTGTCAAAGGTGATATACTGTAAGGATAGTACGCGGCGCAAGGCAGGGTGGTAAAACTGCTAGGGCAGGGCGTCGGTGCGGAAGCCAATGAAGACACACCGGAGAGTGCGAGGAGAGAGCTTGCCCGCGGTGGTATCGCGGACAATGGAGAGCGCGTCCCAGAGCCGAAACGCCGACGCATCGCCAACCTCCCCCGTCCAACGCAGTGTAGGCGATGTCTCTGGCACAGAGACACGGGGCCAGAGGTTGAGCTGATGCGCTGTGTATCAGACCGCAAACGGCGACAGAAAATGGGGAGCAGCCGCATGGATCATGGAGGTGCAAGCAACCTCCATGATCAAGCCAATGCGACGCTCAACAATCCCATTCTGCTATGGAGAGGCCAAAAGCATGAACAACTAGGCGATGCCCTCCGCACGACAAAAGTCCTCAAGGAGGCAGGAGGAAAACTCACCACCTTTGACAGAGTGCAGTCGCAGGACCTGGAGGTCCTGCTGAAACCATGCTCTCAGCTGTCGTCGAACCGCGATGATCTAGGGGATCAAAACACCACGGTCTTTCACCTTGCGCGTGTAGTCGTCAACAACCAGGAGGAAGTAGCGCTCCTGGTCCTGTCCACGGACGCGGGCTGGGCCCCACACGTCCATGTGGAGAGTATGCAAAGGAGCAGTGGTCGGCGGAAATGAGGAGTGAGGAGCGGCGCGCTGCCACCCCTCGATGCAGGGAAGGTACGGCGGCGCAGGCGAGCGCGGGAACGGGGGCAGGGACCTAGGGAGGCCAAAGACAAGGAGACGAGAGTGCATGCCCCGGAGGTGCGGTCGTGAGGGGTGACCAAGACGGTGGTGCCAGAGTCCAGTCTGGTGCGTGAGGAGCCGACACAAACAAGATGCAGCTAACTGACTCGACGCAGCCACCTGTGCAGTCTCAGTGGTCAGTGTTTACAGTCCCGACCCGGGTCTCCGTGTGAACGTGGCGATGTACGTGAGCACGTACAAATCACCACCCGCTCACCCCGAGGAGTAGTGGTAGTGACCAACTCATCATGGAGGACTGCGTTACTCACCAAGTTTGTAAAGAACGAACGGAGGTGGAGACTTGGGAGAGAGCCAGAGGGGACCGTCGGACACGGGAGGACAGTGGAGGCTCGTGCAACAACTGGGCCCCCAGAGGGGTCAGCCAGAGCGACTAGGACAGGTGCTGTGAGCGGTGTGACTGTGGTGCAATCGCGAAAGAAGCAGCAAGACGCGCCTGATTCAAGTATGAAGGTGTGCAAGGCCTCAGCAAAAGCAGTACCTGTGGAAGCAGACTCACAAGCACCTAGAGCAGCAGCCTACACCAGTAGCTTGCAGCACACACGAGTAACAGACATTTTCAACACTAGCAGAACCAGCATACATAGCATATATTCTAGCATTGATCTTGTTAAAGTAAAGGGCAAACACATCCACCCCCGTCCCTAGCAATCATAGGCAGTTGGGGATCTCCTGATCATCCCTGTACTCAGTGCGCCAGGCATCCTCGAGATGGCGGAAGCAACGGTACACAGTGTGCCCAATCTTCCCGTAGGGCTCACCAGTCCTGAGACCCGTGCGCCTGATGTACGGGCAACGGACACCACCCCCAGGGAAGCCACGCTGGACAACCCACTCACGAAGCTTCTGAGGGGTGCGTGGCTCCTGCTGGCGTGGCTGCTGCTGCTGTCCACCCCTAGTGCCTCCGCCGCCACGAGCTGCACCCCCAGTCGCCGCCCCATAGCCTCCGCCCCTGCCATCTCCACCCCGACCGCCACCCGAGCCCCCTGCCCCCACTCCACCGCCTCCACCACCCCCGCCACCTGCACTGCCGCCACCTCCGCCTCCACCCCCACCACCACCACCGCCTCCAGCCCCACCACCACCACCGCCACCACCCCCGCCACCACCCCCGCCAGTGCCATCCCCACCACCCTTACCCCCGACCCTTGCCCTTGTCATTAAGGCGCCTCCCACTAGGAGCAGACGCAGCACCGACCTCCTTAGTACGAAGGAAGTCAACAGCAGTAGCAGTAGCAACGAAGGGCGTGAGAAGGGAGGGAGAACACCCCTCAAAGAAGGGGGAGCGGGGAGTGCCACGAGGGGCAGCTACAGCGACAGTACTGGTCTCGGCCTCTAGAAGATGCTTCTCTAGTAAGGCAAGGGTGAGCTCGGTGGGATAAAGAGCAAGGAAGTGATCCCTAACGGCGCGGAGGGAGTCAGGGAGGCAAATAACAAGGTAGTATAGAGTGATGTGCATTGGAGGCTGGTTTGCAGTCAGAAAGGTTGGCTTAAGAGCGGCACGGTAATGAGCGTCACTAGAGCGAAGGTGGGTCATGGGGTCAGCGACAGTGAGGAAATCCGACAGCTCATGAAAGAGGTACTGCAGCATGATATGGCCTAGGGCAGTAGTAGAGGGGGAGGTGTAACGAGCAACTACGGCGTCATAGAGTTCTTTCGCCGTCTTAAGCTGGCCAAAATGAACTCGTTCCTCTAGCGGGAGGGCATTGCGGACAGAAAGGCGGGCGGCAGCATCGTGCGTGAGCCACTGAGTACGAAGAACACGATCAACTGACTCCCCAGGGGCAAGGCAAGAACTGGACGTGTGCTCTAATAGTGAAATGTCCTCCCTAGCTATGCTCTGTAGGTACAACTGGAGATCCTCGAGCCTGTAGTCAAACCTAATCGGGCGACCCTCTACGTCAAAGGGCGTGGTTTGGCTAGTCGGCGCAACGCAGGCGGCGCGGCGCGGCTCGGGCAGGGTGGCGCGACTCGGCAGGGCAGGGCGACGCAGCACGGGCGGCAGCAGCAGCTTAGCAGCACCTGCAGTATGTGCATGGCGCGTTCAGGCGGCACAGGACAGTGTGCGGGCTGTGCGGGCAGAGCACGGGCGGCACGGGCCTTAGGGACAGCGCGCGGGCAACGCAAAGAGCGTGCGGGCAGTGCGCAGGCAGGGCGTGCAGTGCGCGGGCAGGGTGCCGGCGGTGCAGGCAACGCCCAGGCTGTTCGCGAGCGGGGCGAGCAGCGGGCGGGCAGCAAATGCAGCGCGCGGGCAGCACAGGAAGCATGCGGGCAGCGGGCGCAGCGTGCAGGCAGGGCGCGCGGCGAGCTCAGGCAGCACGCGTGCAGGCAGCGCGAGCAGGGCACTAGCAGGGCAGCGTGCGGGTTGCGCGCTAGGCAGCAAGCGGGCAGCGCGTAGGGCAGGGCAGAGCGGGTGGGGTAGCGCAGGCAGGGTAGCGTCAGGAACGCTGTTCGGGCAGGGCAGGAATGAACGGGCAGGGTAGTTTGGGCAGTTCTAAACTAGCGGTGGGCCCTAATAGATCGCTCCTACGGAGGGACCTGCTCTGAATACCACGTCAAAAATAACATGCAGGAATCATGAGACTAAGATGAGAGATGATTAAAAGTACTAGGTCTAACCCTAAAGTGTTGTACTTAGTAGAGGCTACCCCACTACAACCTACAGACACACAAACACACTTGGCATGTGTGTCAAACTGCATTATATGCTTGTAGTGAGGTAGCCCATATAGGGTACAACCCTTCTAGGGTTGCATACTTGTATCTCACTGCTGCTAGTCACAAACCATTCCGCTGTTCTCATTCTGACATTCCACGTGCTGTATTGCGTTGTTTCGCAGAACGAACTCCAGGCTACGGCTGGGCCCGCGGGCCTTTCCTCTTACGACAGTGGCTCGTAGGCACTCGGCGACGTCACTATGACTCGCCACCAGTCCATGGCGAGGCCCCGCAGCAGTGCGTACCGGATTTTTGCTGCATCCGACGTAATGTATTTCGCGTCAAAAAACACGTTGATCGTAAAAATCCACGATTGAGCCATCGGACCTCCACGCTGGCTAGGATCGAAGCAGGGCGGGCGCTGCAGCTTGAGTGGCATCGGCTCACCAATGTCGTTGTTGCCGGTAGGTGTGTTGATGCTGACGTGACGGCGAGCCTCGCGAGGTACATTTATGTCCAGTGCGGCCCTTGTTCTCTCCATGCTCGACATTGATTGGGCGGCGCCATCGCTGATTGTGCCTGAGCGTTGTCCTACGCTGTCATGCTGCGATGGTGTTCCTGACGAAATATAATCGGCTCATATGATTGCGCCGGTTCATTCGGTGCTGGTGCGTTTGCCGTAGATCACCGTGAGCGTCGCAATTTCGAGTGCAGATTCCTAGAGTTGGCGCATTAAATCATCAAGGCGTTCCTTCGTCAGCGTTACGATCGGAATGCGGCCGGACTCGTCCATGGCGGAGGTGTCGGGCTAGCCTCAGCGAGAGCCTCGGTTGTGGCTGGATGTGCTTACGAGAGAGCACACGAGGAGCGGTGCTTGGTCACTGAAAGACGTCTACCCCCCCAAATTTTGAGATGATGTGGGAAGCGAAGGTGTGGGCGCAGTCCGAGAAGGGATCGTAGCTCTAAATACCAAGTGTTACGAGTGCAATTGAGTGAGCGAACGAAGATTGCACTACCGAGGCAAGAATACAATGAGCGAAGGCATGAGCGAAACATTATATAGCGAAAGCTAGCGTAGTAACGGTAATGTGCGAAAACGTGGTGCGCGACGGGCCTGACGCCGAGGTTGGAAAATGTCGAGGCGGAGGACCGGAGCGCGGTTTACCAACCAAACCGTGAGGTTGGGTCGCGAGGTGTACAGTGGCGGGAACAGTGGTCAAAGCGAGTGTCGCGAGCGAGTAACGTTTTACTGTTTGATTCTGTTGGCAGGAACAGTCGTGTACGCGGTAAACAGGGGCCCGAAGTTAGGAAAATGATTTTTCCTTACACATTGTAATGTCATTCGTTCTTTGTAAAGTCTTCCACGCACTCTGTTTAGGGCGTATCCAGCTCATTTTTTTTGGGAAATTTAGTACCTCCTCACGATCTAAGGTTCAAAACTGATCACTGTACCTATAAACGAATGCGTCCTGCGTCGAGTCCACCCTTTTTGTCAATTCTAGCGCGCGGACACATTCCCCCCACACAGACTTCAAGAGTGCAGGGGCCGCGTGGAAACCGAGGTAACCAGTTCCCTCGTCAACCAAAGAGCTGGAATTTTCGCCAAACCAGCACTTTCACTACTGGTTTTGGCGAGGGTCAGGCGGCACTGGCAAAATCGTGCGCGAGATACGATGGGCACTCACTGTAGTGGGCAGGACGCGATTCTGTACCAATATTCGATGCGCACGCTGATTCCTGTAACTTGCATCACACGATTCGAGGTACGTGCAGGGGGATGTGCCGTATCGTGAACGGGAGCTGATCGGATTTGGCATTTTTCTAAAACTCAGTGTTACAACGCAAAATGTGGTAATTGAAGGGATTTACGAATAGTATATGAACGAGCTGGACACCCCCTTAGTACAAAACACAAAGGAACTGGAAACTCTCATAGGGTGGCTTGCTATTCAGGTTTTCAGTTGACAAAGCACGGTTTTCGAAACTGCATGCCAAATGCGCAGTTCCATCGCTTGTGGGGCAGGGTTACTGCCCGTTTTTTTTTAACAGTGCAGAGTTAGTGCGATTTCTACGCAGTTCGACGCTCATTGGTCTAAATCTCTAAAAATGACAAGCCCACTGTGTAAGAGAAAACAGTTTAACCCAGTCAGGTGTTTGACATTTTTCAAGCTCATGTAGAGAGAGCATCAATCCTAAACACACATTCGCATAGTGTTTAGGGTTGATGCCTCCCTCGATGGCAGACACAAAATTTTATAAAACCTGTCGCAAATGGCATCAACCCTAAACATTTCGCCCCATGCTTATGGTTGATGCTCCCTAAACACTTTCGCCCAGTGTTTAGGGTTGATAGTCCCTAAGTAAGCATGCCATGTGAGAGGGTAATATATTTTTGTCTGCCCACAATTCAGGTGCAAATAGTTCGATGGCCGTCAATCCAAGCGGAGTTGTCCGTCCGTCGACATATTGACCAATGAAAACTTTACTGCGTAGAAATCTCAATAACTCTGCGTTGTGAGCAAAAATGGGGCAGTAACAGAGCGCCAAAAGCGACAATGATGCGCTTTTGGCGTATAGTTTCAGTAACAATGCGGGATCAACTAAAAACCCTGGCTATTCGGGTTTTCACTTCACAAAACACGGTTTTCGAAACTGCACGCCAAATGCGCAGTTCCATCGCTTCTGGGGCAGGGTTACTGCCTGTTTTTTGTATACAGCGAAGAGTTAGTGCGATTTCTACGCAGTTCGACGCTCATTGGTCTAAATCTCTGAAAACGACAAGCCTACTGTGCAAGAGAAAACAGTTTAACCAAGTCAGGTGTTTAACATTTTTCAAGCCCATATAGAGAGTGCGTCAATCCTAAACACCCATTTGCATAGTATTTAGGGTTGATGCCTCCTTCGATGGCAGCAATAAAAAAATATATATATAAAACCCGGCGCAAATGGCATCAAGACAATGTTTAGGGTTGATGCTCCCTAAACACTTCCGCCTGGTGTTTAGGGTTGATGCTCCCTAAACAGCATGCCATATGAGAGGGTAATATATTTTTGTTTGCCCATAATTCAGGTGCAAACGGTTCGATGGCCGTCAATCCAAGCGGAGTTGTCGGTCCGTCGACATTTTGACCAATGAAAACTTCACTGCATAGAAATCTCAATAACTCTGCGCTGTGAGCAAAAAATGGGTAGTAACAGTGCGCCAGAAGCGATAGTGCTGCGCTTTTGGCATATAGTTTCAGTAAGAATGCGGGATCAACTAAAAACCCCTTGCTATTCACTCTTGTCAAATGCAACATGGTTCGGCGGAGCGGTTGATCCGCCCGAACCAGCATTTGCGTGGCACAAACGATCTCGGCCCAGTTCGGCAGGCATTAAAAAAATGGCCTCGGGGATGGGCTACAGTAAACCGACCACCCTGGAACCAACCTTGATAAGCGCGAGAAAGGTTATCTAGGCTCGATATAAGCGAATCATCGCCGAACCAGACAATAATGGAATGCCATGCGAACACCTCTTTTAACGCTGGCATTTTCCACCAGAGGAATCTTCCTCGAACCCTTTTTCTCAGGCAAACAGTCCATTAACTTATCGGGGCCTCAAGGTCCTGCACCATACGGGAGATCAGTGATGTGGCCAATCAAAAGTGACTGGTCAAATCTGCCAGCCAATCGCATGATCACGCGATCCTTCAGGGCAACTGCCTCCAAGCTTCTACGAAGCTAAATCCTCGATTGATGCCATTAATCTAGGCCCATTTAATGCCAACTGAACACTCAGGCCCATGCCTGCCGAACTGGGCCCTGGCTGGCGCGCAGTGGAAGGACGCAAAATACCGCCAAGCGCGCGGAAGGACGTCCCAGCGCGTATCACCATCCCTTAGCAAATTCATGGAAAAAAATGTCGACATCAGATCCAGATCTGTTTTCTCCTTCGAGCCTATCTGGCTCGGGAATTGTTACGTCAGTTCACCGTGTTACTAAGGTTTGTGCTTGTCAAACCTACACTGGCTCCAGCAGGTTCCGCGCCCTCGACAAAGCTCAGATCTCAGGTGAGTTTCGTTTCCCCTCATTTCACGTTTCGGTGTCGATCTTGTATCTGTTTGTTCTTCTTTTCCTTTTTCCCCCCTGTTTCAGAACTTCTGCGGCCCTGCCTGGCTCAACCGTGCCCTTGACCAGAGTCGTTTTTCTGCTCCACTGCAGCTGCCTCCGACCCAAGCTTCATTCCCATTGGCCACCCCTTCAGCTCCCCACCTCTCTGGCGCACCTCCTCGCTGGCGTTTCCGCTACCAGCCCGGTCGCCCAGCCAACCGTTCCTGCCCTAACCGTTTTTTTCCCAACCATTTTTCTCCTGACGATTCGGATTCCGATTGCTGCTATCTTCTCTCCTCATCATGCCTACTTCCCCTCAAACATCGTAACTTTCTTTCTACTTGCCTCGCTTCCCCCCGCCATCATTCCTTCCTCCACTTTCCAGGACGCCCGGTCAACAAGTCCAAGCACCTGTTTCGACATACGCCAAAGGCTTTAAAGTCTCCCACAGCTTGTCTACTCCTCAATCAGCACTTACTATCGCCCCCATTTTCGACCACACATCCTCGTTTGTTTTTCCCATCCTTAACCCCCTTGCTATCGTTGCCCACCCTCTGCCCCCACTTTTTCCCTCCATCCCACCCATGCCGCGCCCACAGTTTGGTCGTTCCCTATTGTGAGTACTTCTTGACACCCCCTCTATTCTCCGCCCTTCCTTCTAACCCACCTTTTCCCCACGAGCACCCACTCCGTGCAGCTCACTGCTCTCATCTTCGTCCTCAATGTGTATTCCTACCTATCCTACCCCCTTACCCCACCTTCCTCCTTATCTCGGTTCCTGCTACCCCTTGGTTACCTGACACTGGATGCCGCTTAAGCACCGTTCACTTATTTGGGAACACTGTGGATGCTGCCTATGTTCCCTCGCCATCTCGGATGGCGTGTGAGAAAAGTAGAACGAGAATGAATGACTAAAGAATGGAAGTGATACAAATATGCAACCCTAGAAATGTGTACCCCATATGGGCTACCCCACTATAATAGCCTACACAATATTATAATTTGACACACCCCCATAGGCAAAGTGGGGGAGAACAAGGGGTCACAAGACCAGTCAAGCAAAGCAGACAAAGCTCAGGGTGGATCACAACGTCACCACACAGTCCGAGCACAAGATCAAGGCCACAAGGGCAGTTCACATGCAGGAGTACACACATATATATAAGGCTAAACAAGCAAGAGCAGGTATATATATAGGTAAGAGTACAAGCAAGGTCAAGGGGTGAGCAAGTGAGGCAAGACAGGCACAAGACCCAGCTGAGTGCAGAAGCGCTGATGATCACAAGGCGGAAGTGCCTTGGTGAAAACATCAGCAGTGTTGGCCTCAGAGGCCACGTACGCAAGTCGCAATTGACCACGCTGCTGCAACTCACGAGCAAGAAAGTAGCGGAGAGCAATGTGCTTCGTTCTGTGCTCCAGACGCTGCTCCCGACACAAGGCCAGCATGGCCTTGTTGTCTACGTAGAGCACTGGAGGAGAACGAGGCGGCTCTCCTAGGTCAGTCAGCAGGTAGGTGAGCGAGCGAAGCTACTGTGCAGCCATGGCCCCGGCGTAGATCTCAGCCTCACAACTGGAGCCGAGAACAGAAGACGAGCGAGTAGCCCGCCACGAAACAGAGCCGGAACCAAGGCTGAAGGTGTAACCCTGTGACGACCGCTGCGTAGCCTGGTCGTCAGCCCAAGAAGCGTCCGCGTGCCCATTGAGGACCACAAGACTCCGCCCTCCAAGCACTAGCCCCATGCCCGACGTACTGCACAAGTAGCGCAACACCCTCTTCGCTGCAGCCATGTGCTCTGGTCTGTGTCTCCCAGGAGCAACCTGTGAAACAAGGAAAACAGGAATGAAATGACTATGGAAGATTGGGTACAAATACAACCCTAGAAACCCTGTACCCCATATGTGCTACCCCACTATAGCCTACAGAAACTATGTCATATAAATCTGACACACCCCCATAGGCAAAGTGGGGGAGAACAAGGGGTCACAAGACCAGTCAGGTAAAGCAAAGCAGAGCAAGCTCAGGGTGGATCACAACGTCACCACACAGTCCGAGCACAAGAGCAGGGCCAGAGGCCAGTTCATATGCAGGAGTACAGACATATATATTTAGAACTAGACAAGCAAGAGCAGGTATATATATATATGTCACAGTACAAGTGAAGTCAAGAGAAGAGCAAGTGAGGCAAGACAGGCACAAGACCCAGCTGGGTGCAAAAGCGCTGATGGTCACAAGGCGCGAGTGCCTTGGTGAACACATCAGCAGTGTTGGCCTCAGAGGCCACGTACGCAAGTCGCAACTGACCACGCTGCTGCAGCTCACGAGCAAGGAAGTAGCGGAGAGCAATGTGCTTCGTTCTGTGCTCCAAGCGCTGCTCTCGACACAAGGCCAGCATGGCCTTGTTGTCTACGTACAGCACTGGAGGAGAACGAGGCGGCTCTCCAAGGTCAGTCAGCAGGTAGGTGAGCCAGCGAAGCTCCTGTGCAGCCATGGCCCCGGCGTAGATCTCAGCCTCACAGCTGGAGCCGAGAACCGAAGACGAGCGAGTAGACCGCCACGAGACAGAGCCGGAACCAAGGCTGAAGGTGTAACCCTGTGACGACCGCTGCGTAGCCTGGTCGTCAGCCCAAGAAGCGTCCGCGTGGCCGGTAAGGACCACTGGACTCCGCCCTCCAAGCACTAGCCCCATGCCCGACGTGCTGCACAGGTAGCGCAATACCCTCTTCGCTGCAGCCATGTGCTCTGGTCTGTGTCTCCCAGGAGCAACATAGCAAGCAAGAATGCTCAGAGGGTATGCAAGGTCAGGTCGTGTGCAGGTCATCAGGTACATGAGGCAGCCAACAAGCTCTGCATACGGACCACTCGACTCTACGGACTCATCCGAAGGCAGAGCTGAGAGTGAGTGGCGAGTAGGCAGAGGAGTGGCCTGAGGCGAGGAGTACGTGAAGCCGAAGCGCTGAAGGACCTGCTGCACCATGTGTGACTGAGTCAAGGTAATGGTGCGGCGTGCTCTGTCCCGAGTGATCTGCAAGCCAAGGTAGCTGCGCAGTTCACCCAGGTCTGTGCACGTGTGTCTCTTCAGCAGCTCGGACTTCACGTAGGCGAGTCCAGCAGTGTCCGCTGTGGCAAAGACCAAGTCGTCGACGTACACGAGGATGTAGAATGGCGGCAGGGAAGTGTCGGTGCGAAGAAACAGCGACGGGTCAGCAGTCGAAGGAGCAAACCCAAGAGCCGCAAGCGTAGTCCTCAGTGTGTCGTGCCACTCACGCGGTGCCTGGCGGAGACCGTAGACTGGCCGTCGGAGGCTCCACTGGGTGCCAGGAGGGAAAGTCCCAGTGAAGCCAGGTGGACGGCGAAGCCAGATCTCCTCGTGCAGGCTACCCTGCAAGAACGCAGTGCTGAAGTCGAGAGAGTGAAGCTCGTAGTCGCGCTGAGCGGCTATGTGCAGCAGCACCCGAAGAGTAGTCATCTTCAGGGTGGGAGAGAAGGTCTGAAAGTAGTCAACTCCCTGCCGCTGTCTGAAGCCACGAGCAACGTACCGTGCCTTGAAGACAGGTGGAGAGCTCGGCGGCCGCTTCACCCTGAAGATCCACATGCCACTGACGATGTTCGCCCCAGGAGGGGGAACCGCGTCAACGTAGGTGCCTGTGGACTTCCAGGAAGCCATCTCTGCATCCATAGCTGCCTGCCACTGAGAGGAGTAGGGACCCTCTACGGCCTCCGCGTAAGAACGCGGAGTCGGGATGTCTAGTGCATCCGGGTCTCCCTCAGGGGCAAGCAGTACAGACGCGAGATGAGGTGAAGCAGTCGCTAGACACTGTAACTCCTCCTGCCTGTCCTCTAGGACGTCCGTGCCAAGAGCACACTCACCCCCGACGGACGGAGGACAGACAGACGCAGACTCAGCAACAAGACCAGCAGCGTAGTCGAGACGACAGCGAGCAGCAAAGTCGACGAGCTCAGCGACTAGAGCAGACGCAGCAGTGGACTCAAAAGAGGGGTCAGTGACGACAGTAGCAAGCAGACGCGTGACAGTAGGACTGGCAGCACAAAGAGAGTCCGACCCAGGGTCGGTAAGCGCAGGAAGAGAAGACTCAGGAGGAGAAGGCAAAGGGGCACGCAGAGGAGCAGTGGACGGACGCAAAGACATCCGGTGCGTGCCAGGGACAGGAGGAGGACGCTGACGCGAACTGCGACTACTAGCGCGAGTAGTGCGAACAGGCAACGCGGGACGAGACGCAGGCTCACGACGCTCAGCAAGACCTCCAGTAGGACCAGTGTAAGGAGAGGGAGCAGGCAGTGGAGAGGAAGGCTCCAGCAGGGACTGCGACTGGACAGGCGGTGGACCCTCTACTGGAGGAGAAAGACCAAGAACCTGCTGCAGGAGCGGAACGAAGTACGACCGAGGCCGCGCGGCAGCTCCAGACGCAGCAGGGACAGCACCAGCACCCTCAGCGACAGCACCAGCGCCACCCACACCTCCAGCGGCAGGACCAACAGAAGTAGGCTCAGCACCAGCGCCCGCAGCAGCTCCAGCTCCAGGAGGACCCGCAGGTCCAGCAGCTCCGGGACCGGCAGCACCCGCACCCTCGACGGTCGAAGAAGCTCCAGCTCCAGCTCCAGCAGCACCTCCAGACTCAGCAGCACGCCTCCAGCGGCGAGCGAACCACTCGCGCAGCTCCTGTGGAGAGAGGGGCTCCCGGCGAGACGCAGCAGCAGGAGAAACCCCAGGCTCAGCAGCTCCAGACTCAGCACCCCCAGGCCCAGCAGCTCCCAGCTCAGCACCCCCAGGCTCAGCAGCTCCCGACCCAGCACCCCCCGGCTCAGCACCCCCAGGCTCCGCACCCTCCGCAGTAGTACCCTCAGGCCCAGCACCCCCAGCAGTAGCACCCCCAGGCTCAGCACCCCCACGCACAGCACCCCCAGAGTCAGCACCCCCAGGCTCAGCACCCGCAGCAGCACCAGAGTCACCAGTAACCTCGACCGGGTCAACGGCGTCTACCTGGGACACACCTGAGGGGGCAGGAACCTGAGGGGGGAGGGGGTCTACCGGGGGGGGAACCGGCACAAGGAAGTCCGGGGGAGGGGGGAGGGAAGGAGTGCGGTAGGGGAAGAGACGGTAGAAGGGGACTGACTCCTCGAACGCGACGTCCTGGGAGGACAGAACACGACGAGAGGAGGGGTGGTAAAACTGCCACCCTGGGGCGTCAGTGGGGAAGCCAAGGAAGACACAGGGAGCAGCACGAGGGGACAGCTTGTCCGCAGACAAGTCGCGGACAAACGCCCGAGATCCCCAGACACGGAACACAGACGCATCGCCAACCTTCCCCGTCCACAGCAAGGCTGGGGACATCGCTGGCCGAGAGACCCGGGGGTGAAGGTTGAGCTGATGCGCCGCGTACCTCACCGCAAACGGCCACAGAAAATGGGGGGCAGCCGCATGCATCATGGACGTACGAGCGACATCCATGACCATGCCAATGCGGCGCTCAGCAATCCCATTTTGCTGTGGTGAGTCCGGAAGCGTGAAGGTCTGGCGGATCCCCCGTGCACGATAGTAGTCTCGCAGAAGGCGAGAAGAGAACTCTCCGCCTCTGTCAGAGTGCAGACGCAGAACAGGAAAGTCCAAGCCGAAGCTCCTCCTGAGCTGGAGACGAGCCTCGCGGATCCAGTCGATCAGCACCTCAGTGACCTCACCCTTGCTGCGCAAGGGGAGGACTGTGGTGTAACGCGAGTAGTCGTCAACCACCAACAGGAAGTAGCGCTCGTAACCCTGCCCACGGACGGGGGCTGGGCCCCACACATCCATGTGAAGTGTCTGCAGGGGAGCCTCTGTCGGGGGGAATTGGGAGGAGTGAGGAGTAGCCCGGAGGCGACCCTCGACACAGGGGACACAGGAAGGTCCTGGCCCGGAGGGGAGAGGAGGGAGAGACTGGGGAAGACCAGAGACAAGGACACGGGAAGCCATGCTCCGAAGACGGGGCAAGGAGGGGTGGCCAAGACGGTGGTGCCACAGGAGAGTCTCGTGAGACAGGAGGCGACAAGAACAGGGGGCAGACTCAGGACCTGACCGGGACGCAGCAGCAAGTACCTGACCCGACGCAGCCACCTGACCAGACGCAGGGACAGGAGGAGACACAACGGTCAGGGTGTAGAGACTCGACCCCGGCCGACGCGAGAACGTGGCCAGGTGTCGGCCTGTGCGTGCCTCCGTGCAGTGGGTCACCCGCTGACTCGCAGGAGTGAACTGGTGAACACCCACATCCTGCAGGTCCGCTCCACTCACCAAGTTCGTAGAGAACGAGGGAAGGTACAGACCCGACAGGGTGCCCGAAGGGGCAGCCGGACACGGGAGGACAGTGGAGAAGTGAGACAGGACAGGACCTCCAGAGGGGTCAGCAAGGGAGACTGCAACCGGCCGGCCGAGCGGCGTAAGGGTAGTGCGGTCTCGAAAGAAGGAGCGAGAAGCTCCGGAGTCAAGTGTGAAAGTGAGGGAGGACGAGGACGACGCAGTACCTGAGAGCGCAGTCTCACCAGTACCTGAGAGCGCAGACGCACTGGCACCTAGAGCAGCAGCCTCACAAGCACCTAGCGCAGCAGTTTCAATGCCCGGGTCGGGCTGGAAACAGCGGTAACCCTCATTCTCCTCACTATAATCCACAACATACATAGCAGTAAGGATAGCATCAAAATCAAGATCAAAGATCGCTACACCAGCCCTGAGAAGCTCATCCCAGCGAGGGATCTCACTAGCCCCAGGGAACTGCTGACGCCAGGCGTCCGTCAGGCGGCCAAAGCAGCGCTGGGTGGCGTGGGCACCCCCACACTGCTCACCCGCGCGGTCGCCGGAACGAAGAACGTAGGTGCAGGGACCAGTACCCCCACCCCTCTGACGCCCAGCGTACCACTCACGAAGCTGCTGAGGCGAAGGGATGTCCCGCGAGCGTTGCTGCTGCTGCCGCTGCGAGCGCTGGCCACCACCACCGCCGCTACGCTGCTGGGTACCACCCCGACCAGCTCCACCTCCTCCACCACCACTGCCTCCTCCGCTGCCGCCTCCACCGCCTCCACCTCCGCCGCCTCCACCTCTGCCGCTGCCTCCACCACCACCGCTGGCACCACCACCACCGTCTCCGCCGCTGCTGCCACCACCACCACCACCACCCCCGCCACTAGTCCCGCCGCCACCCCCACTCCCTCCGCCGCCACCGCCGCCACCGCCACTGCCCCCTCCAGCTCCACCCGCGCCCTTGCCCCCCTTGCCCTTGCTGGAGCGACGTCTCCCACTAGGGGCAGACGCCGCGCCGACCGACTCAAGACCAAGCAGGTCGGCAGCAGCAGCAGAGGCAACAGAGGGCAGCAAGGGGGAAGGAGAGCACCCCTCAAAGATGGGGGTGCGAGGGTCACCACGAGAAGCACCTACAGCGACTATGCTCTTCTCCGCTGCGAGGAGGGCCTTCTCGAGGAGGTCGACGGTGAGGGTGGTGGGACAGACTGCAAGAAAGTGGTCCCTAACGACGCGAAGGGAGTCAGGGAGGCGCGCAACTACGTAGTAGAGAGCGATGTACATGGGGGGGGGGTTCTTAGCGCAGAACTCAGCAGGAAGGGCGGCGCGGTAGCGAGTGTCACTAGTGCGGAGGTGCGTAATGAGGTCAGCGACAGTGGGAAAGGCAGAGAGGTCAGGAAAGAGGTAGGGAAGCATGAGACGGCTCAGTGCAGCAGTGGCAGGGGAGGAGTAGCGCGCAACTACAGCGTCGTACAAGGTCTGAGCACTCTTGTACTGACTAAAGTGCGCACGCTCAGAGGTAGGGAGGTGGCGACGCACAGCAAGACGTGCAGCAGCATCGCGGGTGGCCCACTTAGAGCGGACAGCGGGATCAGCATCAGCAGCAGGAGCAGGAGAGGCGCCAGAGGTGAGATCAAAGAGAGAAAGGTCGTCAGCCCTGTCGCACTGTAAGAACAGCTGCAGGTCGTCTAACCAGACCTCAAAATCAATGGCGCGACCCTCAGCGTCAAAAGCTAGGACACTAGGGGTAGCCATGGCGACGACAGCGACGCAGTGCAAGCAGCAGGGAAAGAGCTCGCAGTGTGAGTGGGACTGTGCTCACCAGGCAGGGCAGGTCGTGTAGGTATGCAGAAAGGCGGCTCAGCGACCTGGCGGCTCGGGTGCAGGGCGGCTCGGCTGCTGGGCAGCTCGGGCGCAGGGCGGCTCGGCTCCCAGGCGGCTCGGCGGCTGGGCGGCTCGGGTGCAGGGCGGCTCGGCTCCCGCGCGGCTCGGCGGCAGGGCGGCTCGGGTCCCGGGCGGCTCGGCGTCGGGCGGCTCGGCTCACGGGCGGTTCGGCTGCTGGGGCGGCTCGGCCAGGAGATCCAGGGGCGGGGCCGTCAGGTGTAGCGGCGGGTTGACCGGTGCAGTGGCGGGCCGGCAGGTGCAGCGGCGGGCCGGCAGGTGCAGCGGCGGGCCGGCAGGTGCAGCGGCGGGCCGGCAGGTGCAGGCGGCGGGCCGTAGGGGGCAGCGGCGGGCCGTAGGGTGCAGTGGCGGGCCGGCAGGTGCAGCGGCGAGGCCATCAGAGGCGGCGGGCCGGCAGGTGCAGCGGCGAGGCCGTCAGAGGCGGCGGGCCGCTGGGTGCAGCGGCGGGCCGGCAGGTGCAGTGGCGGGCCGGCAGGAGCAGCGGCGGGCCGGCAGGGGAGGCGGCGGAGCCGCGTCAAGGGAGGCGGCAGGGCCGCGTTAGGGGAGGCGGCGGAGCCGCGTCAGGGGAGGCGGCGGTGCCGCGTCAGGGGAGACGGCGGAGCCGCGTCAGGGGAGGCGGCGGGGCCGCTTCAGGGGAGGCGGCGGAGCCGCGTCAGGGGAGGCGGCGGGGCCGCGTCAGGGGAGGCGGCGGGCCCGCGTCAGGGGAGGCGGCGGGGCCGCGTCAAACAGGCGGCGGGGCCGCGATCAGGAGAGGTGGCGGGGCCGCGTCTGAGGGACAGCGGGGCCGCGAGGGAAAAGGCGACCCGAGGGGTCGCTAAAAAAAAAGGCGCGCATCGGGGCGCGCTTCGGTGGGCCCTAAAAAAAACGGTCCTAAGGCAGGACCCGCTCTATACCATGTGAAACAAGGAAAACAGGAATGAAATGACTATGGAAGATTGGGTACAAATACAACCCTTGAAACCCTGTACCCCATATGTGCTACCCCACTATAGCCTACAGAAACTATGTCATATAAATCTGACACAACCTAGCGTGCAAGAATGCTAAGAGGGTATGCAAGGTCAGGTCGTGTGCAGGTCATCAGGTACATGAGGCAGCCAACAAGCTCTGGGTACGGGCCACTCGACTCTACGGACTCATCCGAAGGCAGAGCTAAGAGCGAGTGGCGAGTAGGCAGAGTAGTGGCCTGAGGCGAGGAGTGGCCTGAGGCGAGGAGTACGTGAAGCCGAAGCGCTGAAGGACCTGCTGCACCATGTGTGACTGAGTCAGGGTAATGGTGCGGCGTGCTCTGTCCCTGGTGATCTGCAAGCCAAGGTAGCTGCGCAGTTCACCCAGGTCTGTGCACGTGTGTCTCTTTTGCAGCTCGGACTTCACGTGGGCGAGTCCAGCAGTGTCAGCTGTGGCAAAGACCAAGTCGTCGACGTACACGAGGATGTAGAGCGGCGGCAGAGAGGAAACAGCGACGGGTCAGCAGTAGAAGGAGCAAACCCAAGAGCCGCAAGTGTAGTCCTCAGTGTGTCGTGCCACTCGCGCGGTGCCTGGCGGAGACCGTAGACTGGCCGTCAGAGACTCCACTGGGTGTGAGGAGGGAAAGTCCCAGTGAAGCCAGGTGGACGGCGCAACCAGATCTCCTCGTGCAGGCTACCCTGCAGGAAAGCAGTGCTGAAGTCAAGGGAGTGAAGCTCGTAGTCACGCTGAGCGGCTACGTGTAGCAGCACCCGAAGAGTGGTCATCTTCGGGGTGGGAGAGAAGGTCTGAAAGTAGTCAACTCCCTGCCGCTAATTGAAGCCACGAGCCACGTACCGCGCCTTGAAGACAGGTGGAGAGCCCGGCGGCTGCTTCACCCTGAAGATCCACATGCCACTGACGATGTTCGCCCCAGGAGGGGGAACCGCGTCAACGTAGGTGCCTGTGGACTTCCAGGAAGCCATCTCTGCATCCATAGCTGCCTGCCACTAAGAGGAGTAGGGACCCTCTACGGCCTCCGCGTAAGAGCGCGGAGTCGGGATGTCTAGTGCATCCGGGTCTCCCTCAGGGGTAAGCAGTACGGACGCGAGATGAGGTGAAGCAGCAGCCTGACACTGGAACTCCTCCTGCCTGTCCTCAAGGACGTCCGTGCCAAGAGCACACTCACCCCCGACGGACGGAGGACAGACAGACGCAGACTCAGCAACAAGACTTGCAGCGTAGTCTAGACGACAGCGAGCAGCAAAGTCGACGAGCTCAGCAACAAGAGCAGACGCAGCAGTGGACTCAAAGCAAGGAGACGACAATAGCAAGGAGACGCGTGACAGTAGGACTGGCAGCACGAAGAGAGTCCGACTGAGGGTCGGCAAGCGCAGGAAGAGAGGACTCAGGAGGAGAGGGCAAAGGGGCACGCAGAGGAGCAGTGGACGCATGCAGAGACATCCGGTGCGTGCCAGGGACACGAGGAGGACGCTGACGCGAACTGCGACCACTAGTGCGAGCAGCACGAACAGGCGACGCAGGACGAGACGCACGCTCACTACGCTCAGCAAGACCTCCAGTAGGACCAGTGTACGGAGAAGGAGAAGGCAGTGGGGAGGCCGGCGGTAACTGTGACTGCGACTGGATAGGCGGGGGACACTCTAAGGGTTGAGGAAGACCAAGAACCTGCTGAAGGAGCGGAACAAAGTACGGCCGAGGCCGCGCGGCGACTCCAGACACATCAGGGACAGCACCAGCACCCCCAGCGGCAGCACCAGCGTCAACAGCACCTCCAGCTCCAGTACCTCCAGCAGCACCAGCAGCACCCGCAGCAGGACCGCCATCAGGACTGACAACAGAAGCCTCAGCGCCAACACCCTCAGCAGCTCCGACTCCAGTAGCACTCTCAGGACTAGCACCTCCAAGACCAGCGGCACCAGCACCCTCAGCAGCCGAAGAAGCACCAGCTCCAGTAGTACGCCTCCAGCGCCGGGCAAACCACTCGCGCAGCTCCAGTGGAGAGAGTGGCTCCCGCCGAGACGAAGCACCCGGAGAACCACCAGGCCCAGCACCGCCAGACGCCACACGAGCAGGTCTAGCGGCCGCGAGCTCCGTACCCCCAGGCTCAGTAGCTCCAGACTCAGCACCCTCAGGCTCAGCAGCTCCAGATGCAGCACCCCCAGGCGAGGACCCTCAGGCTCAGCACCCCCAGTCGTAGCACCCCCAAGCTCAGCACCCCCAGTCGTAGCACCCCCAGGCTCAGCACCCCCAGGCTCAGCACCCCCAGGCGCAGCACCCCCAGACTTAGCACCCCCAGGCTCAGCACCCACGCGTGCAGCACCCCCAGAGTCAGCACCCCCAGGCTCAGCACCCGCAGCAGTACCAGAGTCACCAGCAACCTTGACTGGCTCGACTGCATCTACCTGGGACACACCTGAAGGGGCAGGACCCTGAGGGGGGAGGGGGTCTACCGGGGGGGGACCTGGCACAAGGAAGTGCGGTGGCGGGGGGAGGGAAGGAGTGCGGTAGGGGAAGAGGCGGTAGTAGGGTACTGACTCGTCGAACGTGACATCCTGGGAGGACAGAACACGACGAGAGGTGGGGTGGTAGAACTGCCACGCAGGGGGGCAGGGGGGAAGCCAAGGAAGACACAGGGAGCAGCACGAGGGGACAGCTTGTCCGCAGACAAGTCGCGGACAAACGCCCGAGATCCCCAGACACGGAACGCAGACGCATCGCCGACCTTCCCCGTCCACAGCAAGGCTGGGGAGGTCTCCGGCCTGGAGACCCTGGGGTGAAGGTTGATCTGATGCGCCGCGTACCGAACCGCAAACGGCCACAAAAAATGGGGGGCAGCCGCATGCATCATGGACGTACGAGCGACGTCCATGACCATGCCAATGCGGCGCTCAGCAATCCCATATTGCTGTGGAGAGTCCGGAAGCGTAAAGGTCTGGCGGATGCCTCGCGCACGACAGTAGGCTCGCAGAAGGCCAGAGGAGAACTCTCCGCCTCGGGTAGAGTGCAGACGCAGAACAGGAAAGTCCGAGCCGAAGCTCCTCTTGAGCTGGAGACAAGCTACGCGGATCCAGTCGATCAACACCTCAGCGACATCACCCTTGCTGCGCAAGGGGAAGACTATGGTGTAACGGGAGTAGTCGTCAACCACCAGCAGGAAGTAGCGCTCGTGATCCTGTCCACGGACGCGGGCCGGGCCCCACACGTCTATGTGAAGCGTCTGCAGCGGGGTTCTTGGCGCAGAACTCAGCAGGAAGCGCGGCGCGGTAGCGAGTGTCACTAGTGCGGAGGTGCGTAATGAGGTCGGCGACTGTGGGAAAGGCAGCAAGGTCAGGAAAGAGGTACGGTAGCATGAGGCGGCTCAGTGCAGCAGTGGCAGGGGAGGAGTAGCGTGCAACTACGGCATCGTACAAGGTCTGAGCACTCTTGTACTGGCTAAAGTGCGCGCGCTCAGTGACAGGCAGGTGGCGACGCACAGCAAGACGTGCAGCAGCATCGCGAGCGAACAGTGGCGTCGGCATCGGCAGCAGGGGCAGGGGAAGCACCAGAGGTGAGGTCAAAGAGGGAAAGACCGTCTGCCCTATCGCACTGTAGGAAAAGCTGTAGGTCATCCACCCAAACCTCAAAGTCAATGGTTCGACCCTCAGCGTCAAAAGCGAGAACACTGGGGGTAGCCATGACAACAGTGGACTAGTAGTACCAACTGTAGGACAGGGGCAGTGCAGTGAGAGAAGCGCTGCTCTCACCAGGCAGGGCGGGTCGGGCAGCTCAGCGGTACAGCAGCACGGCAACACGGCTGCTCAGACGGCACTGCAGGAACTTCGGCTCCGTGGCACCAGCGGCTCGGCTCCTCAGGCGGCTCGGGCGGCTCAGGCGGCTCGGGTGGCTCGGGCGGCTCGGGCGGCTCGGGCGGCTCGGGCTGGTCGGGCGGCTCGTGCGGCTCAGGAGAGTCAGGCGGCTCGGGCGGCTCGGGCAGCTTGGGCAGGTCAGGCGGCTCGGGAGGCTCGGGCGGTTCGGGCGGCTCGGGCGGTGCGGGCGGTGTAGGGCGGCAGGGCCGCTGGTGCGAGGGGCGGCTAGGCCCCTGAGAAGGGCGGCGAGGCCGCTGCAGAAGGGCGGTGGGGCCGCTGAGCAGGGCGGCGGGGCCGCTGAGGAGAAGGGCGGCGAGGCCGCTGAGTAGGGCGGCGGGGCCGCTGAGGAGAAGGGCGGCGGGGCCGCTGAGTAGGGCGGCGGGGCCGCTGAGGAGAAGGGAGGCAGGGCCGCTGAGGAGAAGGGCGGCGGGGCCGATGTGTAGGGCGGCGGGGCCGCTGAGGAGAAGGGCGGCGGGGCCGCTGAGTAGGGCGGCGGGGCAGCTGAGGAGAAGGGCGGCGGGGCCGCTGAGTAGGGCGGCGGGGCTGCTGAGTAGGGCGGCGAGGCCGCTGAGGAGAAGGGCGGCGGGGCCGCTGAGTAGGGCGGCGGGGCCGCTGAGGAGAAGGGCGGCGGGGCCGCTGAGTAGGGCGGCGGGGCCGCTGAGTAGGGCGGCGGGGCCGCTGAGCAGGGCGGCGGGGCCGCTGAGTAGGGGCGGGGCCGCAGCAACGGGCGGCGAGGCCGCGGAGACGGGCGGCGGGGCCGCGATGCGGGGCGACGGGGCCGCTGTGACGGGCGGCGGGGCCGCACTAAAGGGCGGCGGGGCCGATAGGGCGGCTCGGCGAGGTGAGAGCCCGGAGCGCGACTCGGGCGGAGAGCGCTTCGGGCAGGAGAGAAAAAAAAGAATTGAAACTCGATGTGGTGGGCCCTAGGCACAGTTCCCAAGGGGGAACCTGCTCGATACCATGAGAAAAGTAGAACGAGAATGAATGAATAAGGAATGGAAGTGATACAAATATGCAACCCTAGAAATGTGTACCCCATATGGGCATATGGGCTACCCCACTATAGCCTACACAATAGACAGCGTGCGCCCTTCCGAATTCCGCTCCCTGTCATACCCGTTTCTGGGTGCGACCTTTCACCTCCCGCACGCCATGGCCACTTCCGTGCATGGCGATCCGTCGTTCACTCTCACTGCCTCCGACCTGCCCCCACCCCTGCCCGGCCTTCCCTTGCGCCATGCGTCATATTTATACCCCCTCACGGCCCCCTAGTTTCTCGCCTTTCCTTCGTCTTCTCTCACTCCCCCCCAGTCACCATGGCAACGCCTCACAACCCTGACGACGACATGACTCTCGTGGATGAGGACCTCCACCTCGACGGTGAGGATCTCCACCTCGAGGAGCTCCCTAATGTTAACCTCCCCGAGCTCCCCACAAGCGACAACGCCCCGGCTACCAAAAAGGCCTGCTTCGAAGGCCCTTCTTCCATGCCTGGCTCCTTGGCGTCGTCATCTGGCATCCCCACGCCTGCTGCATCTGACTATGCTGCCCCCCACCCGGGCCCCTCTTCTGCCCCCACCCCTCTCTCCGCCAGCGCCCTTGCTGCCCCGACGGCTGGCGTCCCTCTGGGGGCCGTCAACCTTCATACGGCCCCGCCCTCCGACGCGGCGCCCCTCCGCAACCTCCGCCGCCCGAGGCCCGGGGCCTCTGGCCTAATGATGCCTCGTTGCCGCCTCGCGGTGGTCACCCTCCTGATGACCGAAGCAGGGGCGGAAACTATCCGCGCGGACCTCATCGCGCGCATCTCCTCTATGCTGAAGCCGCACTTCTTCCGCTGTGGTTCCATTCTGGAGTTTGAAGCTGCCACTGGCGACCTCCTCCGCGTCCCGCGCCGCTCGTACGCGCAGCTCTCCTTCACCTGGCCTTCGGAGGAAAACGCCGAGAATTTCAAATGCCTTTTTCCCCGCCCTATCTCTCTGAACTCCTCACGCTCTGTGCTTTTGAAGGTCTTCGAGGATCGCTTCCCGGACTTCATGGCAGCCAAGGCTGCAAGGGCTGCTACTCCTTCACTCAGGAATGTCCCCGCGGGATACACCCCTGACGACACTCGTGACTTTGTGCTTCACCAGGTTGACCCGGCAGATTTTGCATGGCTTGCCGAGCTGCGTTTCTTCCACCGCACCATGGACCCTTACGAGGAGGTCTACCTCCCAGTTTTTTCTGGGATCCCCCTTTCCCCCCCGGATGACCCCTCCTTCTCCTGCATTCCTGCTGTCATCCCCCTCAAGGATGAATCCGATCCCGCTCTGCTCAACATCTCCTCTCACAAGTGCGGACTCTGTGGGCATAACCATCGCAACGGTGACCATGAGATCTTCCCCATCAAGCACAAGCAGCGCCTGAACAACAAGGTTCAAATTTCCGTTGCACAACTGCAACAAACGAACGGTACGATCTGCCCCTCCCCCACCTGCCCCTCCTTGGTCCCCTCTGACCCTGCCCACCCTATACTGGCTCGCTTGCTGCTGCCCCCAGTTAATCCCTCTTCCTATGACCCCACCTTCCTGCCCCAAACTCTCACACCAGCCCCCCTCTGTCTCCTGCCTTCACGGCCCCTCCTTTGTCTCGGGTGGCTGCCCCCTTTTACTGTTGCCTCCCCCCTTTTTCGCTTCGTCACATTTTTGTGCACCTTTCCTCGCGACCCTCCCCCCCGCCCCCCCCCCCCCCCCATATCCTCCTTCCCACCTCTCCTTCTCTCGTGAAGAATTGGCACTTTCTTCTCGCACACCTGCTCCTCACTACAGCACATCCACCTCCCCTCTCTCCTATACCACACCCCTCTGTCCACTCTCTCCCTCCCCCCCCCTCCCCCCCGGGACTATCCACACTTTGCTCTCTGTCCTCCCCCCCTCGCTGCTTCACCCTTTCCCCCCCTCAGGCCAAATCCTTGGGGCGCGCTCTGCCCCCACTGCCTTCCGCAAGGACCCGGGCCTTCTCTTCATTGGGATCGACGAATACGTTGAGCCGTGGATTTGCGCCCTCTGCAACTTTGTCTCCGGTCCCGCGCTGGACTCGGCAATGGCCCACTTGGCTTCCGAGCCTCATGCTACCAACCTTTGCGCTGCTGCGAAGGGTCCGGCTGTGAAGGAAAAATACAGCAACTGGAGGGCTCTTACTGTCAGAACATTATAGCTTATGCTGTTGTGTAGGCTATAGTGGGGCATCCCATAGGGGGTACAACCAATTAGGGTTTCATATTTGTACTCACTTCATTTCATAGTTCACTCATTCTCGTTTCAATTGTCACATGGTATCGAGCAGGTTCCCTCGTGGGAACTGTTCCTAAGGCCCTACTACTGCTTCCGCTGCTACTCGATCTGTCGCACGCCCCGCGGCGTGCGACCTATTTTCATCTCGCCGCGCGCCAGGCGCGCGCCCCGAGGCGCGCGACCCCGCCCCTTGTTGCGGCCCCGCCCTACGTCGCGGCCCCGCCCCTTGTCGCGGCCCCGCCCTACGTCGCGGCCCCGCCCCTTGTTGCGGCCTCGCCCTACGTCGCGGCCCCGCCCTACGTCGCGGCCCCGCCCCTTGTCGCGGCCCCGCCCTACGTCGCGGCCCCGCCCTACGTCGCGGCCCCGCCCCTTGTCGCGGCCCCGCCCTACGTCGCGGCCCCGCACTACGTCGCGGCCCCGCCCCTCGTCGCGGCCCCGCCACCTCTCGTCGCGGCCCCGCCATCTCTCGTCGCGGCCCCGCCACTCTCGTCGCGGCCCTGCCCTTCGTTGCGGCCCCTGCCGCCCTTCGTCGCGGCCCCTAACGCCCTTTGTCGCGACCCCTGCCGCCCTTCGTCGCGGCCCCTGCCGCCATTCTCCACCGCGGCCCCGCCACCTCCCTTGCGGCCCCGCAGCCCTGCACCGACCCGGCCCCGCTTCTGCTAGCCCCGTCGCCGCTCCACCCGGCCCCGCCGCTGTCCCCAGGCGGCCCCGCCGTCACCACCGCGCCGCCGGTGCCGGCGAGCTAGTGCCGAGTCACCCGAGCCGCCCGAGCCGCCCGAGCCGCCCGAGCCGCCCGAGCCGCCCGAGCCACCCGAGCCGCCCCAGCCGCCCGAGCTGCAGTTACAGCCGAGCAGCCGTACCGCCGCGCGGAGCCGCCGAGCCGCCCGAGTCGCCCGAGCAGCCGAGCCGCCCGAGTCGCCCGAGCCGCCGAGCCGCAGTTGCTGCATTGCCGCCGTGCTGCCAAGTCGCCGAGTCGCCGAGTCGTCGAGCCTCCTCTTCCCACCACTGGTGAGCCCCTGCCTTACTAGCGCGCTGCCTACTGCTTGCTTGGCTGCCTGCCTTACTGCTGCTACTCCTGATCCTGCTTCTACTGGCGGCGGCCAGATGCAGCTCCAACGACGCCCACGCGCGTCTCTCACGCCCCAGCAGCTTCGTGAGTGGTACGCTCAGAGTAGAGGGTCTCTCAGTTCTGTTCGCTGCTCTTACGTGATTCGCACTGGTGCTCGGACTGGTCAGCCTTGTGGGACGCCTAGTCACACACCGTCCCGCTGCTTTGCCCGTCTGAGCGACGCCTGGCGTACCGTGTTTGGCGACGAGGCTGAGCTCCCCGACTAGGTGGAGTTGCTTAGGCAGAGGGTAGATATATTTGCTCTTGACTATGATGCTATTCTCACTGCCATTTATGCATTGCCTACTAGTGTTGACCGTGCCGGTCACCTGTGCGTACCGCCTGACCCGGGTATAGATCCTGCTGCTCTAGCTGCTGGTACGGCTGCTGCTCTGGGTGCTAGTATGTCTCCTGCTCCAGGTACAGGTGCGGCTGCTGCTCTAGGTGCTAGTGAGTCTGCTTCCTCAGGTGCGGGTTAGTCTGCTCTCTCAGGTACCGCGTCGGCTCCGGCCTCTCACACCTTCACCCTTGACTCGGGGGCTTCCCGCTCCTTCTTTCGAGACTGCACCACACTCACGCCGCTTGGTCGGCCAGTTGCAGTCTCTCTGGCAGACCCCTCTGGGGGCCCTGTCCTTGCTCACTTCTCCACTGTCCTCCCGTGTCCGGCGGCCCCCTCTAGCACCCTGTCTGGTCTTTACCTCCCCTCGTTCTCTATGAACTTGGTGAGTGGTGCTGACCTGCAGGATGCGAGGGTTCACCAGATCACTCCTGCGAGTCAGCGGGTGACCCACTGCACGGACGCTCGGACAGGCCGACACCTGGCCACATTTACTCGTCGGCCGGGGTCGAGCCTGTACACACTAACCATTGCGTCTCCTCCAGTTGCTGAGCCTGGTAGGGTAGCTGCGTCAGGTCAGGTGTTTGCTGCAGCGTCCAGGTCTGGTCCTGAGTCTACCCCCTGTTCGTGTCGTCTCCTGTCTCACGAAACTCTCCTCTGGCACCACCGCCTTGGTCACCCCTCTCTGCTTCGGCTCAGAGGCATGGCCTCTCGTCTTCTTGTTTCTGGTCTCCCCCGGTCCCTCCCTCCCCTTCCTCAGGGCCCTGGCCCTACCTGTGTCCCCTGTGTCGAGGGGCGCCAGCGTGCTGCCCCTCACTCCTCCCAGTTTCCTCCGACAGAGGCCCCGTTGCAGACGCTTCACATGGACGTGTGGGGCCCAGCCCGCGTCCGTGGACAGGGTCACGAGCGCTACTTCCTGCTCGTTGTTGACGACTACTCGCGTTACACCGCAGTCTTCCCCTTGCGCAGCAAGGGTGATGTCACTGAGGTGCTGATCGACTGGATCCGCGCAGCTCGTCACCAGCTCAGGCAGAGCTTTGGCTCGGACTTTCCTGTTCCGCGTCTGCACTCGGACAAAGGCGGAGAGTTTTCCTCTGGCCTTCTGAGAGCCTACTGTCGCGCACAGGGCATCCGTCAGACCTTCACGCTTCCGCACTCTCAACAGCAAAATGGGATTGCTGAGCGCCGCATTGGCATGGTCATGGACGTCGCTCGTACGTCTATGATGCATGCGGCTGCCCCCCATTTTCCGTGGCCGTTTGCGGTCAGGTACGCGGCGCATCAGATCAACCTTCACCCCAGGGTCTCCAGGCCGGAGACCTCCCCAGCCTTTGCTGTGGACGGGGAAGGTTGGCGATGCGTCGGCGTTCCGGGTCTGGGGATCTCGGGCGTTTGTCTGCGACTTGTCTGCGGACAAGCTGTCCCCTCGTGCTGCTCCTTGTGTCTTCCTGGGGTTTCCCCCTGACGCGCCTGGGTGGCAGTTCTACCACCCCACCTCTCGCCGTGTTCTGTCCTCCCAGGACGTCATGTTCGACGAGTCGGTCCCCTACTACCGCCTCTTCCCCTACCGCACTCCGTCCCTCCCCCCGCCCCCGCTCTTCCTTGTACCAGGTCCCCCCCCGGTAGACCCCCTCCCCCCTCAGGGTCCTGCCCCTTCAGGTGTGTCCTAGGTAGACGCAGTCGAGCCTGTCGAGGTCACTGGTGACTCTGGTGCTGCTGAGGGTGCTGAGCCTGGAGGTGCTGTGCCTGGGGGTGCTGAGCCTGAAGGTGCTACGCCTCGGGGTGCTTTGCCTGGGGGTGCCGGGTCTGGGGGTGCTGAGTCTGGAGGTGCTCCGCCTGGAGGTTCTTCGAGTGCTTTGTCTCGCCGGGAGCCACTCCCTCAACAGGAGCTGCGCGAGTGGTTTGCCCGGCGATGGAGCCGTGCAGCTGGTACTGGAGGTTCTTTGGCTACTGGGGGTGCTGAGCCTAGGGGTGCTGAGCCTGGGGGTGCTGAGCCTGGAGGTTCTCCGGGTGCTACGTCTCGCCGGGAGCCACTCTCTCCACAGGAGCTGCGCGAGTGGTTTGCCCGGCGCTGGAGCCGTGCTGCTGGTGCTGAAGGTTCGTCGGCTACTGAGGGTGCTGCTGTCGCGGGTCCCGGAGGTGCTTGTCCTAGGAGTACTGGAGCTGTTGGGCCTGCAGGTTCGGCTGGAGCTGGTGCTGCTGAGGGTGTTGGCGCTGAGACTACCACTTGCGGTCCTGCTGGGGGTGCTCCTGTTGCTGCTGGAGGTTCTGGAGCTCCTCGAGGTGCTGTTGGAGCGGGTGCTCCTACTGGAGGTGCTCCGACTGGAGGTTCTCCGTGTGCTACGTCTCGCCGGGAGCCACTCTCTCCACAAGAGCTGCGTGAGTGGTTTGCCCGGCGCTGGAGCCGTGCTGCTGGTGCTGGAGCTTCGTCGGCTACTGAGGGTGCTGCTGTCGCGGGTCCCGGAGGTGCTCGTACTGGGAGCACTGGAGCTGCTGGACCTGCGGGGTCGACTGGAGCTGGTAATGCTGAGGGTGTTGGCGCTGAGACTACCGCTGGCGGTCCTGCTGGGGGTGCTCCTGGTGCTGCTGGAGGTTCTGGAGCTACTGGTGGTGCTACTGGAGCGGGTGCTCATGCTGAGGGTTCTAGTGCTGTCCCTGCTGCTTCTGGCGTCGCCACGCGGCCTCGACCGTACTTCGTTCCACTCCTGCAGCAGGTTCTTTGTCTTCCACCTTCTACTGGTCCTCCTCCTCCCTTAGAGTGTCCACAGCCTGTCCCGTCCCAGCTACAGTTGCAGCCTACCTCCCCTTTGCCTGCTCCTTCTCCCTACACTGGTCCTACTGGAGGTCTGGCTGAGCGTCGTGAGCCTGAGTCTCGCCCTGCGTCGCCTGTCCGTGCTACTCGCACTAGTGGTCGCGGTTCGCGCCAGCGTCCTCCTCCTGTCCCTGGCACGCACCGGATGTCTCTGCGTCCGTCCACTGCTCCTCTGCGTGCCCCTTTGCCTTCTCCTCCTGAGTCCTCTCTTCCTGCTCTTGCCGACCCGGAGTCGGACTCCCTTCGTGCTGCCCGTCCTACTGTCACGCGTCTCCTTGCTACTGTTGTCACTGACCCTTCTTTCGAGTCTACTGCTGCGTCTGCTCTCGTTACTGAGCTCCTCAACTTTGCTGCTCGCTGTCGCTTAGACTACGCTGCTAGTCTTGTCGCTGAGTCTGAGTCTGTCTGTCCTCCGTCCGTCGGGGGTGAGTGTGCCCTTGACACGGACGTCCTTGAGGACAGGCAGGAGGAGTTTCAGTGTCTGGCAGCTGCTTCACCTCATCTCGTGTCCGTACTGCTTACCCCTGAGGGAGACCCGGATGCACTTGACATCCCGACTCCGCGCTCTTACGCGGAGGCGATAGAGGGTCCCTACTCCTCTCAGTGGCAGGCAGCTATGGATGCAGAGATGGCTTCCTGGAAGTCCACAGGCACCTACGTTGACGCGGTTCCCCCACCTGGGGCGAACATCGTCAGTGGCATGTGGATCTTTAGGGTGAAGCGGCCGCCAGGTTCTCCACCTGTCTTCAAGGCGCAGTACGTGGCTCGTGACTTCAGTCAGCGGCAAAGAGTTGACTACTTTCAGACCTTCTCTCCCACCCCGAAGATGACCACTCTTCGGGTGCTGCTACATGTAGCCGCTCAGCGTGACTACGAGCTTCACTCCCTTGACTTTAGCACTGCTTTCCTGCAGGGTAGCCTGCACGAGGAGATCTGGTTGCGCCGTCCACCTGGCTTCACTGGAACTTTCCCTCCTGGCACCCAGTGGAGCCTCCAACGGCCAGTCTACGGTCTCCGCCAGGCACCGCGTGAGTGGCACGACACACTGAGGACTACGCTTGCGGCTCTTGGGTTTGCTCCTTATACTGCTGACCCGTCGCTGTTTCTTCGCACCGACACTTCCCTGCCGCCGTTCTACATCCTCGTGTACGTCGACGACTTGGTCTTTGCCACAGCGGACACTGCTGGACTCGCCTACGTGAAGTCCGAGCTGCTGAAGAGACACACGTGCACAGACCTGGGTGAACTGCGCAGCTACCTTGGCTTGCAGATCACTCGGGACAGAGCACGCCGCACCATTACCCTGACTCACTCACACATGGTGCAGCAGGTCCTTCAGCGCTTCGGCTTCACGTACTCCTCGCCTCAGGCCACTCCTCTGTCTACTCGCCACTCGCTCTCAGCTCTGCCTTCGGATGAGTCCGTAGAGTCGAGTGGCCCGTTTGCAGAGCGTGTTGGCTGCCTCATGTACCTGATGACCTGCACACGACCTGACCTTGCATACCCTCTTAGCATTCTCGCACGCTATGTTGCTCCTGGGAGACACCGACCAGAGCACATGGCTGCAGCGAAGAGGGTGTTGCGCTACCTGTGCAGTACGTCGGGCATGGGGCTAGTGCTTTGAGGGCGGAGTCCAGTGGTCCTCACTGGGCACGCGGACGCTTCTTGGGCTGACGACCAGGCTACGCAGCGGTCGTCACAGGGTTACACCTTCAGCCTTGGTTCCGGCTCTGTTTCGTGGCGGGCTACTCGCTCGTCTTCTGTTCTTGGCTCCAGTTGTGAGGCTGAGATCTACGCCGGGACCATGGCTGCACAGGAGCTTCGCTGGCTCACCTACCTGCTGACTGACCTTGGAGAGCCGCCTCGTTCTCCTCCAGTCCTGTACGTAGACAACAAGGCCATGCTGGCCTTGTGTCGAGAGCAGCGACTGGAGCACAGAACAAAGCACATTGCTCTCCGCTACTTCCTTGCTCGTGAGCTACAGCAGCGTGAACAGTTGCGGCTTGCGTACGTGGCCTCTGAGGCCAACACTGCTGATGTCTTCACCAAGGCACTTCCGCCTTGTGATCATCAGCGCTTCTGCACTCAGCTGGGTCTTGTGCCTGTCTTGCCTCACTTGCTCTCCTCTTGACCTTGCTTGTACTCTCACATATATATATACCTGCTCTTGCTTGTCTAGTTTTATATATATGTGTGTACTCTTGCATGTGAACTGGCCGTGTGGCCTTAACCCTGTGCTCGGACTGTGTGGTGACTTTGTGATCCACCCTGAGCTTGCTTTGCTTTGCTTTGCTTGACTGGTCTAGTGACCCCTTGTTCTCCCCCACTTTGCCTATGGGGGTGTGTCAGAACATTATAGCTTATGCTGTTGTGTAGGCTATAGTGGGGCATCCCATAGGGGGTACAACCAATTAGGGTTTCATATTTGTACTCACTTCATTTCATAGTTCACTCATTCTCGTTTCAATTGTCACACTTACCTTAACCGCACTCCCCCGGATTGCTACCTTTCTTGCGCAGCAGAACTGAGTAGCCTTAGGCCCTTCGCGGCTTATGCCTCGCTTTCTGTGAACCCCCGTCGTGCTGCTATGATGGATATGAAACTCCGTTTGCATGTTTGTCTGAAACTTCGCTTGTATATATGTCTGAAACCCCGCATGGGGCACATGCCTGAAAACTCGTTCCTTTGTGATCTCAAAACGTTGTTTGCTCAAACGACTAGCAATAATCCAACACCAGGTTACTCCTGTCATTACTCATATGCCCAGTGGATTCGCGCACTTTCATGCACGATGGGCCCTCGACCTATTTCCATGTTAACACGCCTCAATATTCTCTGTCTCAACATCAATGGCATTAATGCACCTCATAAAATCAATGTGTTGAAACGTTGGATCTCCTCGCACCACAATAAACCCGACATCCTCGTGTTGGTCGACACACGACTTCTCCTTAACATCCCAAAATTGGCCCGTCGACTCCGGCCACACTCAACGGCTCATGCAATCGCCACATACCCACCAGGCACTACCTCGAGATCTCGTCCCCCTCGAGGTGGTATCTCTCTTCTCTCCTTTCACAAAGCAATCACCATCTCCTCGGCCGTCCAATCACCAGACGGACGACTTCTCGCCGTTGATCTCAATTTCTTGCATGACCAACTCCGACTGATAGCAATTTATGCACCCCCCCACGCTACCGAGCGGCGGGTTTGGTGGCAAACCACCCTCACCCCTGCCCTTGATGCCCCCTCTGCAGCTATTGCCACTATCCTTGCGGACGACTTCAACTCTGTTGTCCTCCCTGAAGACCGCAACCGCGCACTACACAGACACGAACGAAGCTAAGAATCCTCGTTTGAGACCCTCCTCAACTCGCACTCGCTATCGGACTCCTTTCGGTCCCTCCATCCTACCACTACTATCTTCTCGTACATCGCCCGCTCGCGCCTCAATATATCTCCTCCCCCGCCTCCCCCCGCAGCCCGATTGGACCGATTATATATTTCCAGCCCCTTCCTTCACGCCTCAAGGCTTCTCTATACCTCCTTACCCCCACCGTAGTCTCTGATCATTTGTTCGCCCCTCTATGCTCACTCGCCTTCACCAATCCTGCGATGGCCCCTCGCCCTTGGAGGCTCAGCCCTTCTATCCTACAACGGCCCTACATAGCTCGCATCCTGGACACTCACCTGTCTCTTCTACCCCCTCACCCGTCCCCGCAAGAGTGGGACTGGTGGAAGAAACACCTGACCTTCCGCCTCAAATGCTTCTCCAATGAGGAGAGGCAATGCATTACTGGAACCACGGAGCACCTCAAGCACCTCATCAGCCGCCTTCAAATCCAAGCAGCTTGTTTGCCTCTGTGCAACAATGATGCAGCCCGCGTATGCAAAGCACGCCAACAACTAGCAAAATACGAAGCCTCCAAAACCGCTGAACTCGCACTCAAAGCCAAGCTCAAAGTTGAAGGGCATATAGAGATGGGCATCTCCTCCCTCCTTACTTATCTCAACTCCAGCATCAAAGCCTCACTCATCTCCTCCATCACGTTGCCCAACGGACAAACCACCTCCCACCTCCCCTCCATGACCGCGGAGTGCACCCGATACTTTCAAACCTTATATTCCGGTGTCTCAACTGTCACCCATAACCCATCCTTCTGGCAGCACATTCCCCGCTCCTCCCTCCTTGACACTCTAGCCCACTCGCTCCAGGCCTCCTTCTCTCTTCTCGAAATTGGAAAGGCTCTCAGTTAACTCTCCCAAGGAAAAACGCCCGGTCCTGATGGCCTCCCAGGAGAACTCTTCCGTCTATACAGACCACGCTTCACCCCCGCTTTCCATGCCCTTCTGGGAGAGCAGGTGCCTGCAACGATGCCCCCGTCTATGCTCTCCGGCCGCACTGTCCTCATTCCCAAGAAAAGTGACTCTACGCTCGCGGAGAACCTCCGTCCTATTACCCTTGTGAATGCAGACTACAAGGCCTTAGCGCTCTGCCTCACCAACGGTCTACAACTGGTACTTCCGCTCCTAATTCATCCCTTGCAAACTGCTTTTATCAAACACCAGAAAATTGGGGACACCATCAACGACACCCTCGATGTTATGGACTGGGCATTGTACAAACAAACCCCGCTTCTTGCCCTAACGGTCGACTTCCGCAAAGCTTATGACCTTGTCAATCGCCCCTTCCTCCTTCAAACCCTCTCTCACATCGGCCTCCCGCCACAATTTGTTCACTGGGTTTGCCTCATGCACTCTGACACGTCTATATGCATTGCCGTCAACAACTTCTCGGGCCCACTATTTCCGCTTTGCTCGAGAGTTTGCCAGGGATGCCCCCTGGCTCCTCTTCTATTTGTCTGCGTCATCGAAATTTTCCACCGCTACATGTCCCTTTACCTCCCCGGCTTCCCCCTCGCTCCTGCGACTCGCCGTCTCATGGCCTGCTATGCAGATGATGTCACCCTCTTCCTCTCATCTAACAACTAACTTGGTATTGCCGTCGATCATCTATCAACCTTCGCCGCTGTGTCCGACGAAACTCTCAACTGGAACAAATGCTCTATTATTCCCTTCAATCTCTCCCCCCTTTTGATCGCAAGGGCTGGACCCATTCCTATCCGCGCCCCACATGAAGCCAAACATATTCTCGGCATTTTTATCAAGCAAAGCCAACCAGGCAACACTACATGGACTACCACCCTTGCCCGCATACAGCGTACTTCCAAATACCTTGCATCCCTTCGGGCAACCGCCACATGTCGGAAAACTCTTGCATCTATCTTTCTCAACTCCACTCTGTCCTTCCCTGGCCGCTTCCAACCTGCCCCAACTGAAGTCGTCACTAGCCTTGACGTCGCAGTTGGCAACTTTCTCTCCCCTTCTCGCTACAAGGACTCCGGCCTTGCGGTCCGGCTGATCCCTAACCGCCTCCTCTACAATTCCCCTCGTCACGGCGGACTCGGCGCCATCGCCCCATCAACGCAGATACGCGCACTCTCCATCCGACGTGCGCTTCGCCGCTTTGGTGCTTCACCTTCAAAAGAGGTCGCGCGGACAGCCATCCTCTTACCTTTCGGCACTCATGCTCTCCTCGCCCATCCGGCTATTCTTAAAAAAAACGTCATGCCTCCCTCCATCCCTCCTCGCGCCCTTGCAAAACTTCGCGCTCTGCTGCCCCTTGCTCCTGCTGTCTTACCCCCCCCCCCCCCCCGCCCACACTTGTCCCATTATGTCTGCTTGGAGAACCCACCACTTTTAATCGATTCATCCTCAAACTCAATGGAAAACCCTTCGGCCTTCTAAAAAAAGAACGATTCCTCCTTCTCCGCCAGATCCGACTAGGCCACATTTTCATTGCCTCATATCAAGGCCTTGAACCCATCTCAACAGACACTTTTGCTAAGTCCTTCCCCCCGTCTGTAGTCCCCTCTGGCCGTCGCGTTCTGCGAGATCTCATCGCAGCCATTCCCCCCTCTTGGTTTGCTGCACTCCGCACTCCACCACCCCCTTCCGCATCCCCTGGAGACTGGTTTATCCCGAACCGCGACCTCCACTCTCCGCCCACGTTGGCTTTACAAGCTATATCTTTCACCCCTCCTCACACACTCTCTATGTGTTTATATCGGGTCCTCCCGAACCGACTCATCGAGCGCACCTCCATTGAATCTGGCACGTTCCACATAGACGACGTTACGACTGTGCACACCCAGGGCCGCTGGGTTGCAGGGCCACTTCATACAGGTGCAGGTCTATGAGCACAGTTGGAGCTACTTCAAGACGGTATTCCAAGCCTCGCATCCCTCCGCCTCCTCCTATACTCGCAGCAGCCTCTGGACCACAAACTCCGCTGGACCCGCGCCCTCTCTTCTTCTCCTCCTCTTCTCCCCAATCTCTCACATGAGTTCCTCCGCGATCAACCCAGCTTGCAACGAGATCTCCTCTTTCGCTTCTACACCCGCTCCCTCCCCTCGGGGGCTCGTTTCCAGTTTGCAACAGACCGCGGACGCTGCCAGTTCTGCGCCTCTAATCAAATCGAAACACTCTCTCACATCTTCTATGGCGGACCCGCCCCCGACGTCATCACCGCTCTCGGCAACGTCGCCAGTCGCCACCTCGGCTGCTCCCCCTCTCCTGAGCTTCTCTTGTCAGAACATTATAGCTTACTCATTTATGTAGGCTATAGTGGGGTATCCCATAGGGGGTACAACCCAGTTAGGGTTTCCTATTTGTACTCACTTCGTTCATAGTTCATCCATTCTCTCGTTCACTTCTTGTCATGGAATCAGAGCAGGTTCCCCTATGGGAACTGTGCTTCGGGCCCACCACCTAGAACTTTTTTTTTCTGCCCTGGCGCCCGCCCTAGCGCCCGCCCTAGCGCCCGCCCTAGCGCCCGCCCTTTCGAGCCGCCCGTTAGCGCCGCCCGTTAGCGCCGCCCGTTAGCGCCGCCCGTGCGGCTGCCCGTTCGCGCCGCCCTTTGCGCAGCCATTAGCGCCGCCCGTGCGGCCGCCCGTTAGCGCCGCCCGTGCGGCCGCCCGTAGCGCCGCCCGTGAGCCGCCGCCCGTAGCGCCGCCCGTGAGCCGCCGCCCGTCGCGCCACCCCTTAGCGCCGCCCGTGCGCCGCCGCCCGTGAGCGCCGCCCGTGACGCAGCCGCCCGTGAACCGCCGCCCGTGACGCCGCCGCCCGTGACGCCGCCGCCCGTCACGTCGCCCACCCCCCCGTGACGCCGCCGCTCGTCCCGCCGCCCGCCCGTCACGCCGCCCGCCCGTGCGCCGGCGCTGCCCGCGAACCGCCCACCCGTGGGCCTTCAGCCCGCCCGTGAGCTGCCGACGCCGCCCGTGAGCAGCCGACGCCGCCGACGCCGCCCGTGAGCCGCCGACGCCGCCGACGCCACCCGTGAGCCGCCGACGCCGCCGCCGCCGCCCGTGAGCCGCCGACGCCGCTGCCGCTGCCGTCGCCCGTGAGCCGCCGACGCCGCCGCCGCCGCCCGTGAGCCGCCCTGGCCGCCCGCCCAGCCGCCCGTGAGCTCCCCGCGCGCCGTCCCAGCCGCCCGTGAGCCGCCACCGAGCCGCCCCAGGCGCCTGTGCCGCCGCCCGAGCCGCCTCAGCCGCCCGAGCCGCCCGGGCCGCCCGCGCCGCCCTAGCCACCCGAGCCGCCCGAGCCGCCCGAGCCGCCCGAGCCGCCCGCGCCGCCCGAGCCGCCCGAGCCGCCCGAGCCGCCCGAGCTGCCCGAGCCGCCAGAGGAGCTGCACTCCTGCTCCTGTCGGGCTACTGCTGCTCCTGGGCTGTGTACCTGCGCCGCTGACCTACCCGACTCTTCCTGCCCGGTGAGACTGTCAGCTGCTGTCATGGCCACCCCCAATGTCCTAGCTTTTGACGCTGAGGGTAGAGCCATTGACTTTGCAGTCTGGATTGAGGACCTGCAGCTGTACTTACTGTGTGATGCGGTCGATGAGGTCTCTCTCTTTGACTTTGTCTCTGGCGCTGTCCCTGCCCCTCCTCCTGATGCTGATTCCGCCGTTCGCTCCAAGTGGGCGACCCGCGATGCTGCTGCACGTCTTGCTGTGCGTCGCCACCTCCCTTCCTCCGAGCGTGCCCACTTTAGTCAGTGCAAGACCGCTCATGCCTTGTACGACGCTGTAGTTGCACGCTACTCCTCTTCTTCCTCCGCTACGCTGAGCCGCCTCATGCTACCTTTTCTCTTCCCTGACCTCGCTGCCTTTCCCACTGTCGCTGACCTCATTACCCACCTCCGCGCTAGTGACGCTCGCTACCGCGCTGCCCTTCCTGCTGAGTTCCGCGCCGCCAACCCTCCTCCCATGTACATCACTCTCTACTTTCTTGTCACCCGTCTCCCTGAGTCCCTTCGTGTCGTTAGGGACCAGTTTCTCTCTGTCTGTCCCACCACCCTCACTGTCGACCTCCTTGAGGAGTCCCTGCTAGCGGCTGAGAAGAGCATAGTCGCTGTAGGGGCCTCTCGGGGTGACCCTCGCACCCCCATCTTTGAGGGGTGTTCTCCTTCCCCCCTGCTGCCCTCTGTCGCCTCTGCCGCTGCGGCCGACCTCGCTGGTTTTGAGTCGGTCGGTGCGGCGTCTGCCCCCAGCGGTAGACGCCGCTCTGGCAAGGGCAAGGGGGGCAAGGGAGTGGGTGGAGCTAGAGGAGGCAGTGGCGGAGGAGGTGGGGGTGGCGGGGGGAGTGGGGGTGGCGGTGGAGGTGGTGGCGGGAGTGGAGGTACTGGTGGAGGCGGTGGAGGCGGAGGTGGCGGCGGAGGCGGTAGCGGAGGAGGCGGGGGCGAGGGTACCAGTGGGGGCAGTGGCGGTGGAGACGGGGGCGGTGGTGGAGGCGGGAGTGGCGGTGGCGGCGGGGGTCGGAGTGTCTCGTCCCAGCGCAGCAGCTCTGGGGGTGGTCAGCGCCAGCAGCAGCAGCAGCGCTCCCGCACCGTCCCCGCCCCTCAGCAGCTCCGTGAGTGGTACTTGCAGCGTCAGCGTGGTGGTGCGTTTGGTCCCTGCCCCTACGTTCTTCGCACCGGCGACCGTGCGGGGGAGAGGTGTGGAGGCACCCACACAGCCCGCCGCTGCTTTGGCCGCCTGACCGACGCCTGGCGTCAGCAGTTTCCGGAGGCCGCTGAGATCCCCCGCAGGGGGGAGCTGTCTAGGGCTGGTGTAGCCATTTATGATCTTGACTTTGATGCTATTCTTTCTGCTATGTATGTTGTGACTGGTAGTGATGAGGATGACTGTTACCGGTGTTTCCCGCCCGACCCGGGCATTGGTACTGCTGCGTCAGGTACTAGTGAGGCTGCTGCTCTAGGTGCCAGTGCGTCTGTGCTCTCAGGTACTGGTGAGTCTGCCCTCTCAGGTACTGTGTCGGCTTCGGCCTCTCACACCTTCACACTTGACTCTGGAGCGTCTCACTCCTTCTTTCGGGACCACACTACTCTCACGCCGCTGAGTCGGCCGGTTGCGGTGTCCCTGGCTGACCCCTCTGGGGGGCCTGTCCTGTCTCGCTTCTCCACGGTACTTCCGTGTCCGGCGGCCCCCTCTGGCACCCTGTCTGGTCTCTACCTCCCCTTGTTCTCGACGAACCTGGTGAGTGGTGCTGACCTACAGGATGCGGGTGTCCACCAGTTCACTCCTGCTCGTCAGCGGGTGACCCACTGCACGGAGGCTAGCACGGGACGCCACCTGGCCACGTTTACACGTCGGCCAGGGTCGAGCCTGTACACACTGACCACTGCTTCTCCTCCAGGTACTGAGTCTGGTAGGGTCCCTTCGTCTGGTCAGGTGTTTGCCGCAGCGTCCAGGTCTGGTCCTGAGTCTTCCCCCTGTTCGTGTCGTCGTCTGTCTCACGAGACCCTCCTCTGGCACCACCGCCTTGGCCACCCCTCTCTGCTTCGGCTCAGAGGCATGGCCTCCCGTCTTCTTGTGTCTGGTCTCCCCCGGTCTCTACCTCCCCTTCCTCAGGGCCCTGGCCCTGCCTGTGTCCCCTGTGTCGAGGGGCGCCAGCGTGCTGCCCCTCACTCCTCCCAGTTTCCTCCGACAGAGGCCCCGCTGCAGACACTTCACATGGACGTGTGGGGCCCAGCCCGCGTCCGTGGACAGGGTCAGGAGCGCTACTTCCTGCTCGTTGTTGACGACTACTCGCCTTACACCACAGTCTTCCCCTTGCGCAGCAAGGGTGAGGTTACTGAGGTGCTGATCGACTGGATCCGTGCAGCTCGTCTTCAGCTCCGGCAGAGCTTTGGCTCGGACTTTCCTGTGTTGCGTCTGCACTCTGACAGAGGCGGAGAGTTCTCCTCTGGCCTTCTACGTGCCTACTGTCGGGCGCGAGGCATCCGCCAGTCCTTCACGCTTCCGGACTCCCCACAGCAAAATGGGATTGCTGAGCGCCGCATTGGCATGGTCATGGACGTCGCCCGTACGTCCATGATGCATGCGGCTGCCCCCCATTTTCTGTGGCCGTTTGCGGTCAGGTACGCAGCGCATCAGCTCAACCTCCACCCCAGGGTCTCCAGGCCGGAGACCTCCCCAGCCCTGCTGTGGACGGGGAAGGTTGGCGATGCGTCGGCGTTCCGGGTCTGGGGATCTCGGGCGTTTGTCTGCGACTTGTCTGCGGACAAGCTGTCCCCTCGCGCTGCTCCCTACGTCTTCCTAGGGTTCCCCCCCGACGCCCCTGGGTGGCAATTCTACCACCCCTCCTCTCGACGTGTTCTGTCCTCCCAGGACGTCACGTTCGACGAGTCGGTACCCTACTACCGCCTCTTCCCCTACCGCACTCCGTCCCTCCCCCCACCCCCGCTCTTCTTGGTACCAGGTCCCCCCCCGGTAGTCCCCCTCCCCCCTCAGGGTCCTGCCCCTTCAGGTGTGTCCCAGGTAGACGCGGTCGAGCCTGTCGAGGTCACTGGTGGCTCTGGTACTGCTGCGGGAGCTGAGCCTGGGGGTGCGGAGTCTGGGGGTGCTGAGCCTGGGGGTGCGGAGTCTGGGGGTGCTGAGCCTGGGGGTGCGGAGTCTGGGGGTGCTGAGTCTGCGGGTGCTGAGCCTGGGGGTGCTGAGCCTGGGGGTGTTGAGCCTGGAGGTGCTGAGCGTGGGGGTGCTGTGCCTGGGGGTGCTGAGCCAAGGGGTGCTTCGTCTCGCCGGGAGCCACTCTCCCCACAGGAGCTGCGTGAGTGGTTTGCCAGGCGCTGGAGGCGTGCTGCTGGTGCTGGTGGTTCTTCGGCCGCAGAGGGCACTGCTGCCGCGCGTCCCGGCGGTGCTCATCCTGTGGGTGCTGGAGCTGCTGGGTTTGCGAGTTCTCCTGGAGCTGGTGCTACTGAGGGTGTTGGCGCTGAGCCTGCTGCTGGCGGTCCGCCTGACAGTGCTCCTGGTGCTGCTGCTGGAGGTTCTGGAGCTTCTGGTGGTGCTGCTGGAGGTGCTACTGGAGGTGCTCCTGCCGAGGGTGCTGGTGCTGTTCCTGCTGTTTCTGGCGTCGCCGCGCGGCCTCGACCGTACTTCGTTCCGCTCCTGCAGCAGGTTCTTGGTCTTCCACTTTCTCCTCCTCCCTTAGAGGGTCCGCAGCCTGTCCGGTCACAGCCACAGCTACAGCCTGCCTCCCCTTTGCCTGCTCCTTCTCCCTACGCTGGTCCGACTGGAGGTCTTACTGAGCGTCGTGAGCCTGCGTCTCGTCCTGCGTCTCCTGTTCGTACTGAGCGCGCTAGTGGTCGCGGGTCGTGTCAGCGTCCTCCTCCTGTCCCTGGCACGCACCGGATGTCACTGCGTCCGTCCACTGCTCCTCTGCGTGCCCCTTTGCCTTCTCCTCCTGCTTCCTCTCTTCCTGCTCTTGCCGACCCGGAGTCGGACTCTCTTCGTGCTGCCAGTCCTACTGTCACGCGTCTCCTTGCTACTGCTGTCACTGACCCTTCCTTCGAGTCGTATGCTGCGTCTGCCCTTGTCACTGAGCTTGTCGACTATGCTGCGCGCTATCGTCTAGACTACGCTGCCAGTCTTGTCGCTGAGTCTGCGTCTGCCTGTCCTCCGTCCGTCGGGGGTGAGTGTGCCCTCGACACGGACGTCCTTGAGGACAGGCAGGAGGAGTTCCAGTGTCTGGCCGCCGCTTCACCCCATCTCGCGTCTGTACTGCTAGCCCCTGAGGGAGACCCGGATGCACCAGACATCCCGACTCCGCGCTCTTACGCGGAGGCGATAGAGGGTCCCTACTCCTCTCAGTGGCAGGCAGCTATGGATGCAGAGATGGCTTCCTGGAAGTCCACAGGCACCTACGTCGACGCTGTCCCCCCTCCTGGGGCGAACATCGTCAGTGGCATGTGGATTTTCAGGGTGAAGCGGCCGCCGGGTTCTCCGCCTGTCTTCAAGGCGCGTTACGTGGCTCGTGGCTTCAGTCAGCGGCAGGGGGTTGACTACTTTCAGACCTTCTCCCCCACCCCGAAGATGACCACTCTTCGGGTTCTGCTGCACGTTGCTGCTCACCGTGACTACGAGCTGCACTCTCTCGACTTAAGCACAGCTTTCTTGCAGGGCAGTCTGCACGAGGAGATCTGGCTGCGCCGCCCACCTGGCTTCACTGGGTCTTTCCCTCCTGGTACCCAGTGGAGTCTCCGGCGTCCAGTCTACGGTCTCCGCCAGGCGCCACGTGAGTGGCACGACACACTGAGGACTACGCTCGCGGCACTTGGGTTTGCTCCGTCTACTGCCGACCCGTCGCTGTTTCTGCGCACCGACACCTCTCTGCCGCCGTTCTACATCCTCGTGTACGTCGACGACTTGGTCTTTGCCACAGCTGACACTGCTGGACTCGCCTACGTGAAGTTTGAGCTGCAGAAGAGACATACGTGCACTGACCTGGGTGAACTGCGTAGCTACCTTGGCTTGCAGATCACCCGGGACAGAGCGCGCCGCACCATTACCCTGACTCAGTCACACATGGTGCAGCAGGTCCTTCAGCGCTTCGGCTTCACGTACTCCTCGCCTCAGGCCACTCCTCTGCCTACTCGCCACTCGCTCTCAGCTCTGCCTTCGGATGAGTCCGTAGAGTCGAGTGGCCCGTTTGCAGAGCTTGTTGGCTGCCTCATGTACCTGATGACCTGCACACGTCCTGACCTTGCATACCCTCTTAGCATTCTAGCACGCTATGTTGCTCCTGGGAGACACCGACCAGAGCACATGGCTGCAGCGAAGAGGGTGTTGCGTTACTTGTGCAGTACGTCGGGCATGGGGCTAGTGCTTGGAGGGCGGAGTCCAGTGGTCCTCACTGGGCACGCGGACGCTTCTTGGGCTGACGACCAGGCTACGCAGCGGTCGTCACAGGGTTACACCTTCAGTCTTGGTTCCGGCTCTGTTTCGTGGCGGGCTACCCGCTCGTCTTCTGTTCTCGGCTCCAGTTGTGAGGCTGAGATCTACGCTGGGGCTATGGCTGCGCAGGAGTTACGCTGGCTCACCTACCTGCTGACCGACCTTGGAGAGCAGCCTCGTTCTCCTCCAGTCCTGTACGTAGACAACAAGGCCATGCTGGCCTTGTGTCGAGAGCAGTGACTGGAGCACAGAACGAAGCACATTGCCCTCCGCTACTTTCTTGCTCGTGAGCTGCAGCAGCGTGGACAGTTGCGACTTGCGTACGTGGCCTCTGAGGCCAACACTACTGATGTCTTCACTAAGGCACTTGCGCCTTGTGATCATCAGCGTTGTTGCACGCAGTTGGGTCTTGTGTCTGTCTTGCCTCACTTGCTCACTTCTTGACCTTGCTTGTACCTTCACCTATATATACTCTTGCTCTTACTTGCTTGACTCTTGTATATCTTTATATATGATCTTGCATGTGAACTGGCCTTCTGGCCTTTTTGAACTTGTGCTCGGAATGTGTGGTGACTTTGTGATCCACCCTGAGCTTTGCTTTGCTTTACTTGACTGGTCTTGTGACCCCTTGTTCTCCCCCACTTTGCCTATGGGGGTGTGTTAGAACATTATAGCTTACTCATTTATGTAGGCTATAGTGGGGTATCCCATAGGGGGTACAACCCAGTTAGGGTTTCCTATTTGTACTAACTTCGTTCATAGTTCATCCATTCTCTCGTTCACTTCTTGTCATCTCTTATTTCCCCTTCACTCTCAAACAGGACAATCCGTCTCTTGGAGTCTGTTAGTCGGAGCAGCCGCTTAGAATCTCTATGGAACGCGAGGTGTGAGCGGAAATTTCATGACTCAACGTCGTCCCATTTTGAAATCCTCCAACTCATACTCGCCGAATTCCTCATCGCCTTCAAGATTTTCATGTGGCGAAGGGCCAAGCAAGGTCGGAAAAAACAACAACGGTCTACCTCGCGCATCAAGGCCGCCTCCCGCCTTCGCTTCATCTATTTTGACTCCAACGGCGCCCCCTCTATTCATCCTGATTTACGTGTGTCCTGGCTCCTTGAAAACCCCTTCCGCCCTCCCTGAATCGCGCCCCCGTCATAGAGCGCTCCATCTTACTGGTGGATATCCCTCCTTGGATTAGGGAATAACGTGTTTTACTACGTACTCCTGCTAGGCAGTTGGTTTTTTTTCCATATTCCCTGCATGCTCTATGTATGTCTGTACACTGGTTACGACCATATTATAACCTTAACTTTAACCCAGCGCGTATCACCGCCAATCACCCCTCCTCGCTTCGTCGCGCCAGCCCTGCGTGCCCGCTGCTTCTTCCCGCCATGCAACAACGCGCGTCCTCGTCGAGCGACGCGCGCGACCGAGCGACGTTCACAAACCGACTCGACGCCTCGGCATCGCATCGCGCTCTCGCATTGCCATCATCGACCGCCATAGCAGCAGCGCCCGACGCCATGCACGCTGGCGCCGTGAGCGGTGCACGCACCAGCACCACCAGTCGGGGCGCGGCTAATAGAAGCGACAGCGCGGGGACCCTCGTCGACGGATCCGCCGCCCGGCCGCGATTCGCGGGCCGGCGCCGGCAGCCGGGGACCACCCGGCCCGGTGGGCACTTGTTTAAATCGCGGCGGCGGCGCGTGCTGCTGCTGTTCGTTGGCGCGATCGCCGCTCTCACTGCCTTCAACGTACTGCTGCTCCGCTCGCGCAATTCCCTCAGAGCAGCGGATATCCGAAATTACATTAACGAGGATTTGAGCGACGAGCCAGACGGGGAAGGCGCGGATAACGAGGAGAGCGGTAGCGAGGACGGGCGGGGCGGCGACTCGTCGTCGTCGTGGTCGTGGCGGTGGTGGAGCGCGCTGAGCGGGACAGGCGGCGGGCAGCGGCGAGCGCGCGAGGTGAAGGCGTACAACAACTCGGACCCCGAGCCGGACGCGCGCATCAGCGACGCGGACGACCAGTTCATCGACGCCACGCTGCCCGTCGACGGCGCCCAGCCCGCCCGCACGCGCTCGCGGGACAAGGCGGGCGGGGCGGGCGGGGGTAGCGCGGGGGAAAGCGGGGTGCGCGTGCGGCTGGAGGACGTGCTGCGGTTCAACGTGATGGGCGCGGGCAGACGGTGGGACCGCCGCGTGGGGTGCTCCAAGTTCAGAGCGAAACACAACGGTGCGGTGCGCTACCCCCATGGCCCCGCCACCCCCATCACGCCCTGCATCTCCCTTCCCCTAGCCCCCCTCCCCACCACACACCCACAGCCCCGCCAGCCACCCCATCCATTCCCCCCTCTCACCGTCGCACCTCCACCCCTCTTGCTGCCCACAGGTCTCTTTCACCCTCCTCTCCCCTCGTCTCCCCTCCTCTCCCTTCCTCTCCCCTCCTCTCCCCTCGTCTCCCCTCCTCTCCCTTCCTCTCCCCTCCTCTCCCCTCCTCTTCTCCCCTCTCCCCTCCTCTCCCCCTCTCTCCCCCCCTCTACCCTCCTCTCCCCTTTCCTCCCCTCCTCTCCCCTCCTCTCCCCTCCTCTCCTCCCCTCTCCCCTCCTCTCCCCTCCTCTCCCCTCCTCTCCCTCCCTCTCCCCCTCTCTCGCCCCCTCTCCCCTCCTCTCCCCTCCTCTCCCCTCCTCTCCCCTTTCCTCCCCTGCTCTCCCCTCGTCTCCCCTCGTCTCCCCTCGTCTCCCCTCATCTCCCCTCGTCTCTCCTCCTCTCCCTGTGCCCTCTGCTTGCCGGGCAGCCATTGGATGCATCAAGCATTCCTACGCTCGCCACCATTGCCGCACCTCGTGCTGCTAGCCGTCGCACACCCTGCAGTGCTGCCGCTACTCCCGGCGCTCGTGCGGTTGCTGTGAGAGCTAGCTAGTGCTGCTGTGCCATGCTGTCAGGATGGTCGCCCATCAGGGCTACGGGGTGATTTATTGTCTTCCATGTGTGTGTCTGCATCCATATATGTGTGCGTGTGTGAATGGCTGTGTACATATGTGGGGCCGGCGTACTTGCATGTGGCTGTGTGTGATGCGTACATGCATGCATAACCGTGCCACCAGCCAGCATCCATGACTGGCGGCCCTCTGACTGGCAACCACCGTCGCCCAGTCTACAGGCGCCCATCAACCCCGCGCACTGCCACCGCCTCAACCTGCCACACGTCACCGTGCGGGTAGGTCAGCACCCCTGTTCTTACTGCATGCACGTGCCTCTGGTTGCCGTGCCATGCACCAATTGCTGCTCGCCAGGCCCGTGACCCCGATTGCAGTGCGCACAGCACCTCGTCGCTGCTGCGCCGTCAACCACACACGCTCCTAGCCACTCCCCATGTGCTCTTCCCAGTTCCCTCTTCCGGATTCCCTGCCCGAACCATCTGCGGCACCGCATGCACACGAGCACCGCAGCCCTCTCACATGCACTCACACATACCTCCACTCCCCTCCTCCACCTTCCATGGTCCACCTCCCTCCATCGAACCGTCCCTCGCACCTGCGCGCCAATAGCAGGTGGAGAACAGCACGTGGGTGCACGAGACGATCATCGAGGGCGTGCATGCGTGCCACCCCTGTGCGCTCTCCTGCGCCTTCACACGCGCTCGCCCCCTCGCCACGCACCCCGACGCGCTGCTCTTCGAGGGCGTGCTGCCACCCGCGCCCTCCAAGCCTGGCCACCCCCTGCACGTGTACATGAACCTCGAGGCGCACCCCTGGGGGGAACCCGCACCGGGGGATGGCGGGGAGGGGGAGAAGGGAGAGACGGGGAAGGAGGGAAATGGGGGCGCAGCGGATGGGGTGGGTGCGAGGGCGGGGGTGGATGTGTTTGTGGGGTTCAGTGCAAACGCGACGGTGCAGGCAACGTATGCGGGGCATCTGTTCCACTGGGACCGCCAGCGCTATATTGCCGACAACAAACGCACTGTCAGCGCCCTCACACCCCCCCCCCCCCCCCGGCTCTTTCTGCCCTCTGTCAATCATTCTCCTCTCTTCCAACCCCCCCTTTCCTCCTCCTCAGCTTCTTGCTGACTGCTGCCGTCTCATGCATCCCCCTTCCTGTCTGCTGCTTCTGCCTGTCACGCACAGCCAGTGCTGCCGTCCCTTGCGCCACTCCACCCCCCAACCTGCCCCACGTGCATCACCTTGCTCCCTCCCCCCTCTCCCCCACGCCCTTCAACCCCTTGGCCCCCTTCCCCTCATCCCCCCCTTGCACAACCCACCAGGACGTGCCAGTGTTCCACGCGGCGTCCAACTTTGTGGCGTGGAGGGACGCGCTGGTGAAGGCGCTCATGAAGCACGTGCCCATGCACTCCTTTGGCGCCTGCCGCTCCACCACCGCGCTCCACGGCACGGAGCTGCAGCTGTACCCGCACTGTGCGCACACGTACGGCGCACAGGAGCGGTGGCAGCACCACACGCACTGCGTGCAGTCGCACTACCTGTTCTCGCTGGCCATAGAAAACACGCGCGCGCCCGGCTATGTCACCGAGAAGTTCTTCTACCCGCTGGAAGCCGGTGAGGGGCACGCTGGCCGCCGGGCGTGAGGGGCGGGAGGGCACAGTGGGCGGGGATGGGGGTGTGTGATGCCATGGGGGGTTGCAGCGCAGTAAAGAAAATGGTGTGAATGGGGAGAGCTGGTCCCGCCACTCCTCCTCCGTGCACTGCGCCCATTGTGTGCGTACCTCCCTGACCACCCCCATGTGTGTGCACTGCTGTGGTGCATGTGATGCATGCACGTGCACATGGCAGGCACAGTGCCCATCTACATCGGTGCGCCCGACATAGCAGCGTTCGCCCCGCCCGACTCGTACATTGACGCGTCGGGGCTGTCACCCGCGGAGCTGGGTGCCATGGTGAAGCGCATAGCAGCGGACCCCCTCGAGTACATGGGCTACCACGCCTGGCGCAGGTGCTCTCCCTGCTCGCTGCCCTCTCCGCCTTCCCTCTCTCCCTCTCTCTCTCCCTCTCTCAAGCAGTCCTTCATTGATAGGTTCATAGGGATACAGGCAAGGCAGGGATAGGTGCTAGACAGGCCTAGGCATAGACTTGAACAAACATGCTAGGCAGGGATAGGCCGCGGGCAGGACATCTGCAAAACAACCAGTCAGGCCGGGCAGGTCAGGCAAGGCAAACACACGAGGCCGGCAAGCAAGGCAGGGCACTGCAAGGTAAGGCCAAGAACGGCAACCAGACCTGGCGGGCAAGACAACCGATCCAGCATATCGTGCAGCAGTTGAGCCATGGCTACACGACTAGCCTATAGCTTATCCTACCTACTGAACCATCACATCCTCTCTCTCTCTCTCCCTCTCTCTCTCCCTCTCTCTCTCGCTTGCTTGCTCAGCTCTTTCCTTGCACCATTTGTTTTCCCACTCAAGACTGCGCCCCTCCCACTCACCCCCACCCTCATCTTTTGGTCCAATGTCCCCGGGGTGGTGGCAGCAGGTGTGGAGTGTATGGCAACTACTCACGAGCGCGTCAAATGTCCCTCGACACGCTGCCCTGCCGCCTGTGCGAGCACATCAGCCTTATGGGCGGCACCCACCACCACCCACGCCCTTGATGCTGCACTGCATGCATACACACGCGCTGCTGTCCATGCATCCATGCATGCGTGCATGCCGTGCCATGGCATGTGTATGTGCCGTGTGGTGCACTGCCAGGCATGCTGACGCTGATTTTCCGGGCCACAAGTGCAGCGGGCACATTCGTGAAGCTGCAAGGATGTGTGGTGGTGACAATGAGGTAGTCACTGTATGGTTCTTGTATGTTCTCAAGTGTAACGGTAAGACTGGAGCTACATGTTTGTCAAACAAAAAATTGTAATATACAAGTTTCTGCATTACAAGCTATCCACAAACCAAAGGATGAATCGTTGAAAGTTAAGATGGCATACTGTTGCTCTAGACCCGGCTGCACAGAGCAGCTGCATTGAGAAAGCTTGCTTTCTTTCTTATCAATTGGCATCGTTCTCATTACAAATGGCGTATTACAACATTTGCATCATCGTTCGACATAAGCTAGTGCGGACTAATAACACTAGCTATTATGTACCCTATCCAAGTGGCATTAGCAAGGCGGTTTACACTGGGGTGGGTGGTGGGAATGTTGAGTGAGCCGTTTGAACATTGAGAAACGTGGGTGGAGGGAAATGAGCTCCAACCCACGGTTTTTGTAGTTGGAGAAGGGCGTTTAGCGCGCTTCGACGATGCCAATTGTGCAGTACAAGCAGCTTCGCTTTCACAATACACAATTTTAAAAAACACTACATGTGTGTTTAAAAATTATAATATTGAGAAAGCTTGCTTTCTTTCTTATCAATTGGCATCGTTCTCATTACAAATGGGGTCTCTGAGACATGGGCAGCGGGGGCCTCCGGTTGCGTACGAGTGCCTCTGTGTGTTGCGCCGATGACACCGCATGCGTCGAATCTTGTAGGGTACGGGAGGCTTCGATGAGGGGCTCGACGTATGGCGTAACATACATTTCCTTTGCTGTGTCGCTTCGCCATCTGCCCAGCCGTTTGAAGACTCTGTCTGGCACTCCCGTGTTGGCTGCTACTGTGGCTGCACCTTTTTGGAAAGAATGGGTGCCTAGCTGCAACTCTCCAAGGCCAACCTTTGCGAAGGCTTCCTTGCACCAGTTCCGGATCGTAGTGTATGAAGGTGGCCTAGCCTGGCCCTCGCTGGTTGAACCGTGACCGAAGACACGAATCAATGGTCCCTCTGACCGTGGGCCATAGCCAGCGAGTCGGATGAAGCGTCGGGTGCACGCACTGGGCAGCAGGGGTCCGCCGTTGCTGCAATGGGTATCCAAGTGCCGTGACCAGCTTGATCGGTCTTGGAGTGTGGTATGAGAATCCACATGACCTCGTCGACGAATTGTATGTCTTGCCATTTTATGGCTACTAGGTCAGAGTATCGCAGGAATCCGGAGTACATGAGGATGGGTATCAACCCTTTCTGAAATTGCGCAGGATCGTCGGACTGCAAGTAGCTCGCGGCCATTTCCTGGACTTGTTGGATCGAGACGGGTTCCTTCAGACGAGTAGGGCGTGGGCAGTGTCGCTTTGCATAGTCACGGACTTGGGTGGTGAACGGCCCGGTTGTCGGGCATTTGCTCCCGGTCATGCGATGGGCGAAGCTGACCGCCGAGCAGGTTAGCTGCACTACGGACAGGGTGGCTTTGCGTCGGATTGCGTGTACTAGGTATAGCGCGAGGGTCATGTCGGATGCTGGGAGGAATGGAAGGTTCACTTTTGTGCAGAAGGCTCGAAACTTGGCCCAGTATGGTTCATATGTCCGAATCGTAGAATCGGCGCGGGACTGCGCGAGCATGTTGATCAGTTGGTCGTGTAACTTTGGGAGCAAATCTGAACACAAGGTGTATATATTTTGAATTAGTCAAATGCCACTCGCAGTGCAATGATTGGGCTGTGCGGTAGTCCCATGCCCGAAAAAGCAGTTGAATGGGACCCTACGTCTAGACATTGGCTTCCGTGTGTCAGAGGGATGTGCGCGTGGATGTGTGGTGCCCAAGTGCGTGGGGAGGGTTGCAAGAGTGGCCACCAGCTTGCGCCTGGCCAGTGCGGAACTATCAGTGTGAGTGATGCATGGGTGCGTTGTGCGTGATGGAGGACGGCTGGGACCAGTTGAGGTGGGGGGAAGGCGAAGTTGTTTTCAGATGTCCACGCGATCGAGAACGCATCAACTGCAATGGCTGCCGGGTGGGGAATCTTTGAACAGAAGCGCGGCAGTTGGGTGTTGCGGGAGTTGGCGAAAAGGTCGATGGAGTGAGGACCCCAACGACGTTCCAAGATCCGGAACCACGGCGTTTTCAGCGCGTAATCGTCGTGGTCGACCATTTTTGAAAGCTCGTCGGCGTGTGTGTTGAGCTCGCGCGGAATCCATTCAATGATCAAGCGCGTGCCAAGCGTCATGCATGTTCGGATGATGCTCTTGCATGCCGTTGTGAGGTCGGGGCTGTGAGAGCCGCCTTTGCGAAGGATGAAGAATACGCCCTGGTTGTCCACCCGCACGAGAACGTGTTTTTGCTTGATCTTGTTCGCGTACGTTTGTAGCGCCCAAAGGACGCCTTTGATCTCCCGTCGCGTGCTGGACGTTCCTCGTAGCGGCTCTGACATGGTTGCGCTAGCTTCTTCGATGCCACCCGGAAATGTGGTCAGAGTGGCGCCCCAACCATGAGAGCTGGCATCCACGTGGATTACCGCGTCGTAGCTGTTCTTGACGTGAAAAGGTGCGCCGTTGAAACGGTCGAACTCCTCGAGCAAAAATTGGAGCTCTTCTGCTGCAGATGGGGGGATAACGACGCTGCTTTTCCATGACGGTGCGTCGTCGATCACTTGTAACATAGCATGGCTGAATGCGCGAGCTGTCGCGCCAAGTGCGACACCCATCGATGCGAGCATGCCAGTGATTCTGGCCACGTGGCGGACCGGGACTGGTCGGCATGCCTTGCTTGCGCTCAGGAGGTTCCGGATGGTTGCATGTAGTGAGGCTCGTCGGTCCGGACCGATGGAGAATCGGCCGATATCGGTCTCGAGTTCTACGCCCTGGAATCGGAGACGCTGCGATGGTGACAGTTGTGATTTCTTCGCGTTTATCACAAGGCCTGCCTCTTTAAGATCCAATATCACCCGCTGGCAAGTTGCTTGCGCGTCCTCTTTCGACTGGCAGAGGAATAAGATGTCGTCCACGTAAGGTACGACTCGGATGCCTTGTTCTCGCCAACGCCGAGCTAGTTGCTTGATGAGCTGCGTGAAAACGAATAGAGCTGTCGCGAGGCCAAATGGTAGTGAACGGAATGCGTATGTGCGCTTATCAAATTCAAAGCCAAGGAACTTCCAGCACGATGGGTGGATGTCGATGTGGTGGTAACCAGATTTGAGGTCAATGGAGAACATCCAGTCCCCAACGCGCGCAAGGTCGGCGACGCGGCTGAGCCCTTCGTACTTGAACTTGGGGATGATCAAGTTGGCGTTGACTTTCCTCAGATCAAGAATGAGCCTGCATTTGTCTTTTTGCTCGACCACGTTGAGTGGACTTATGCATGTAAGCTCCGTTGCGGCCATCGGAATTGCCGCTCCCGTCTCTATGAGTTCTTGGATGGCGGTACGTGTGAACGTGGCATGCGTGTTTGCCCCGACATGATTGCGATCGTGGAAATGTTGCGGTGGGCCGTGGCTCCATGGCAACCAGTAACCCTTGGCGATGACGGAGAGGACAAGGCTGCTGGGGCACCATGAGCTCCACCACGCAAATGTCGCGCGAAGACGACCGCGCATGTGTGTGATAGTTCTGTCTGTAACGGCAAATTCGTACGGATCGTCGTGGCATGCCGCCTCGCACCGTCGTGCTCCTGTACATTTGAGGCCAAGTGGTATAAGCTTTGAGTATTCCACGTTAAAGCATGCGTGTGCATGTACTTGTACGGGCAACCATTGATCGAAGGTGTGAAGAGAATGAACAATTGAATGAAATGTCAACGAATGTGTCGGGAATGTTAACGCATGTCAACGCATGTCTCTTCTTCTCCTCGTTTCCCCCTTTTTTTTTCTTTTTTTTTGTTTTTTTTTTTCTTGCCCTGTCGTCCACTTGGTAGGACATGGTTGTGCCTACCCTTAGTGCGTAGGGGCTGATGCCTAGGGCCATGGACACCGTTGTCCATTGTGCTTTCTCTCATTCTCTCTTATCTCTCTCTCTCTCTCTCTCCCTCTCTCTCTCTCTCTCTCTCTCTCTCTCTCTCTCTCTCTCTCTCTCTATCTCTCTCTTTCTCTGCTCCTCCTCTTGATTTTCATAGTCTCTTTGCCAAAACCATAGGCCTTTAGGAAGGTAGTTTTTATTAAATCAACCAACACACATAGCAATGCTTTCCTAGCATGCCACCAAGTGGCCAACATATGGGACCGAGGGGTTGTTGTTCCCCTTCCCTATCCTAGGCCCAAGCCTATCCCACCCTTTACTAGGGCTGGCCTCTTGCCATCGCAAACCCCTAGGGTTGCCCACGGTTTTCGCACTCAAGAGTGCACCGTGCCTAGCGCCCAAGCGCCTAGTCTCATGGCCCGCTCCTACACCACCGGAGCGGGTCCCTGGCCTCCATGCCCGTTCCGAGGGCAGGCACTTGCCACGTGGCCCGGCTGGCCGCAGCGGAAGCATGAGCCCCGGAACCCACGGCAATTGGCCGTGGGCGGGGGGCCTCGCTTGGGTAAGAACGGCATCGGCCCGTTGTTTCCGCCGCGGTTGACACGAGCGTATCCGCTTGCCGCACGGTCCATCGCCGCCATGTCCGCGACCGCCTGCTTGAAGGGTCGAGAAGTCAGCAGGCTCTTCTGCTGGTACAGCTTAAAGCGCTTCGCCGTGCGAAAGTCGGAGGCGTCCTCCACTTGAAGCACCTCGAAACGCCCCGCGATGAGGTTGAGAGCGTGTGAGATGAGTTCGAGTCCGCCCGCCGGATCACCGCGCTGCGCCTTGTATTCGGCGTGCAGCAGGTACGCCCGCAGGTCCTCCAGTAGCTCCGCTTGCTCTCGCACGGAGTCGTTGACGAAGGTTGCCGCCGAGAAGGTAAGATTAGAAGAAGGGAGGGGGGGAAGGTTTTCCGTGCCAATAAAATTAACATTGTTGACTGGAGCCTCACCGGCTTCATCTTCAGAGTCGTCGGTGTCGTTGTCGACCGCTGGAGCAGGGGGAGCGGCAGTCGCTGCGTCGTTGTCATGCCGGTTCGTCCGTGCTCCCCGTGTGCCTTTCTCCTTTTTTGCAGTTTCTTTTTTAGCCGACGCAGATGCGGCGGGTAGTGCAGTTTCCGCGGCTGTAACGCTGACGGGTTGCTGCTGTAGAAGGGACAGCAGCGCGTTGACCTGGTCCGGGGTCAACGCCTGCGTCAGCGCAGGGGCGGCGGTCGCGTCAGACGAGGAGACTGCAGTCCGCCTCCTCTGACGCTGACGCGACGGTCCAGCAGCGGGTGCTGGCGTGTGCTCGGCGTCAGTCGCGTGTGCCGCGCCAGTCCCCGTCGCCACTTGCGCCACAGGTGCCACTGGCGCCACAGGCGCCACTGGCGCCACTAGCGCCACTGGCGCCACAAGGACCGAAGGGTGCTGCTGGGTTTCGGCGTTTTTGTGGACCTCGAGCCCGCCCAGCAGCACGTCCACTGCAGTCGGGGCGGAAGGTCCGTCTTCTGCCCGACGCTTGTTACGGCGTTCGCCCGCAGAATCGCGGGCGTTACGGTCGGAGTCGGAAGCGGGGGTTGACGAGTTCCCGTTGTTAAGTGTCGGTGTAGGTGCCATCGTTGAGCGATTGAAGTTGAAAATGTCGCTGAGTAAAGTAGAGGGTGACTCCCCTCTAGGAAGCGATTTAATCCTAGCCAGCTTGGAGGGAAAAACTACTCGAGCGAAAAATGTTGAGTGAGCCGTTTGAAAATTGAGAAACGTGGGTGGAGGGAAATGAGCTCCAACCCACGGTTTTTGTAGTTGGAGAAGGGCGTTTAGCGCGCTTCGACGATGCCAATTGTGCAGTACAAGCAGCTTCGCTTTCACAATACACAATTTTAAAAAACACTACATGTGTGTTTAAAAATTATAATTTCTACACATACCGTATTCTCCTGGATAAAACACCCCCCCGTAATTGTACACCCCCGGGTAGCTAATACGGGGTGGGTGTTATATCCGACCCCGTTTGTACTATACCCCCCCTTTTGGGGTGATTTTCTATAACACCCCCCTTTTCTTATAGATTCCTATTATAGCTGTTATCGAGTCCGATTCCTTACGGGAGGATATCGCGAGAATTGCTCCCTAGGTGAAATTTCGCGTGTACTTTCACTTAAAATCTGCCAAGATTTCCCCCCTCCCACAATCTCGCTGTCGCCACGCTGGCGAATCTTCCGCTGCAAGTGGCCCAATAGGTGAAAATTACCTTCTCACATGAGGCACAGATGTGAGAATAAGCGAACAGGAATGAATGAACTAGCAGTGAAATGAGTACAAGTAGGAAACCCTAGAATTGTGTACCCCCTATAGGCTAACCCACTGTAGCCTACACAAGCATAACATATATAATGTTTGACACACCCCCATAGGCAAAGTGGGGGAGAACAAGGGGTCACAAGACCAGTCAAGCAAAGCAAAGCAAGCTCAGGGTGGATCACAAAGTCACCACACAGTCCGAGCACAAGAGCAGGGCCAGAGGCCAGTTCACATGCTGGACTCCGCCCTCCAAGCACAAGCCCCATGCCCGACGTACTGCACAGGTAGCGCAATACCCTCTTCGCTGCAGCCATGTGCTCTGGTCTGTGTCTCCCAGGAGCAACATAGCGTGCAAGAATGCTCAGAGGATATGCAAGGTCAGGTCGTGTGCAGGTCATCAGGTACATGAGGCAGCCAACAAGCTCTGCATACGGACCACTCGACTCTACGGACTCATCCGAAGGCAGAGCTGAGAGTGAGTGGCGAGTAGGCAGAGGAGTGGCCTGAGGCGAGGAGTACGTGAAGCCGAAGCGCTGAAGGACCTGCTGCACCATGTGTGACTGAGTCAAGGTAATGGTGCGGCGTGCTCTGTCCCGAGTGATCTGCAAGCCAAGGTAGCTGCGCAGTTCACCCAGGTCTGTGCACGTGTGTCTCTTCAGCAGTTCGGACTTCACGTAGGCGAGTCCAGCAGTGTCCGCTGTGGCAAAGACCAAGTCGTCGACGTACACGAGGATGTAGAACGGCGGCAGTGAAGTGTCGGTGCGCAGAAACAGCGACGGGTCAGCAGTAGAAGGAGCAAACCCAAGAGCCGCAAGCGTAGTCCTCAGTGTGTCGTGCCACTCACGCGGTGCCTGGCGGAGACCGTAGACTGGCCGTCGGAGGCTCCACTGGGTGCCAGGAGGGAAAGTCCCAGTGAAGCCAGGTGGACGGCGCAGCCAGATCTCCTCGTGCAGGCTACCCTGCAGGAACGCAGTGCTGAAGTCGAGAGAGTGAAGCTCGTAGTCGCGCTGAGCGGCTATGTGCAGCAGCACCCGAAGAGTGGTCATCTTCGGGGTGGGAGAGAAGGTCTGAAAGTAGTCAACTCCCTGCCGCTGACTGAAGCCACGAGCAACGTACCGCGCCTTGAAGACAGGTGGAGAGCCCGGCGGCCGCTTCACCCGGAAGATCCACATGCCACTGACGATGTTCGCCCCAGGAGGGGGAACTGCGTCAACGTAGGTGCCTGTGGACTTCCAGGAAGCCATCTCTGCATCCATAGCTGCCTGCCACTGAGAGGAGTAGGGACCCTCTACGGCCTCCGCGTAAGAACGCGGAGTCGGGATGTCTAGTGCATCCGGGTCTCCCTCAGGGGCAAGCAGTACAGACGCGAGATGAGGTGAAGCAGCCGCTAGACACTGTAACTCCTCCTGTCTGTCCTCTAGGACGTCCGTGCCAAGAGCACACTCACCCCCGACGGACGGAGGACAGACAGACGCAGACTCAGCAACAAGACCAGCAGCGTAGTCGAGACGACAGCGAGCAGCAAAGTCAACGAGCTCAGCGACTAGAGCAGACGCAGCAGTGGACTCAAAAGAGGGGTCAGTGACGACAGTAGCAAGCAGACGCGTGACAGTAGGACTGGCAGCGCGAAGAGAGTCCGACTCAGGGTCGGCAAGCGCAGGAAGAGAGGACTCAGGAGGCGAAGGCAAAGGGGCACGCAGAGGAGCAGTGGACGGACGCAGAGACATCCGGTGCGTGCCAGGGACAGGAGGAGGACGCTGCCGCGAACCGCGACCACTAGCGCGAGCAGCACGAACAGGCGACGCGGGACGAGACGCAGGCTCACGACGCTCAGCAAGACCTCCAGTAGGACCAGTGTAAGGAGAGGGAGCAGGCAGAGGAGAGGAAGGCTCCAACAGTGACTGCGACTGGACAGGCTGTGGACACTCTACCGAAGGAGAAAGACCAAGAACCTGCTGTAGGAGCGGAACGAAGTACGGCCGAGGCCGCGCGGCAGCTCCAGACTCAGCAGGGACAGCACCAGCACCCTCAGCGACAGCACCAGCGCCACCCACACCTCCAGCGGCAGGACCAACAGCAGTAGGCTCAGCACCAACGCCCTCAGCACCTCCAGCTCCAGGAGGACCCGCAGGTCCAGCAGCTCCGGGACCGGCAGCACCCGCACCCTCGACGGTCGAAGAAGCTCCAGCTCCAGCTCCAGCAGCACCTCCTGACTCAGCAGCACGCCTCCAGCGGCGAGCGTACCACTCGCGCAGCTCCTGTGGAGAGAGGGGCTCCCGGCGAGACGCAGCAGCAGGAGAAACCCCAGGCTCAGCAGCTCCAGACGCAGCAGGGACAGCACCAGCGCCCTCAGAGACAGCACCAGCGCCACCCACACCTCCAGCGGCAGGACCAACAGCAGCAGGCTCAGCACGAACGCCCTCAGCAGCTCCAGCTCCAGGAGGACCCGCAGGTCCAGTAGCTCCGGGACCGGCAGCACCCGCACCCTCGACGGTCGAAGAAGCTCCAGCTCCAGCTCCAGCAGCACCTCCAGACTCAGCAGCACGCCTCCAGCGGCGAGCGAACCACTCGCGCAGCTCCTGTGGAGAGAGGGGCTCCCGGCGAGACGCAGCAGCAGGAGAAACCCCAGGCTCAGCAGCTCCAGACGCAGCACCCCCAGGCTCAGCAGCTCCCGACCCAGCACCCCCAGACCCATCACCTCCAGGCACAGCACCCCCCTGCTCAGCACCCCCAGGCTCCGCACTCTCCGCAGTAGCACCCGCAGGCCCAGTACCCCCAGCAGTAGCACCCCCAGGCTCAGCACCCCCGCGCACAGCACCCCCAGAGTCAGCACCCCCAGGCTCAGCACCCGCAGCAGCACCAGAGTCACCTGTAACCTCGACCGGGTCAACGGCGTCTACCTGGGACACACCTGAGGGGGCAGGAACCTGAGGGGGGAGGGGGTCTACCGGGGGGGGAACCGGTACAAGGAAGTCCGGGGGAGGGGGGAGGGAAGGAGTGCGGTAGGGGAAGAGACGGTAGAAGGGGACTGACTCGTCGAACGTGACGTCCTGGGAGGACAGAACACGACGAGAGGAGGGGTGGTAAAACTGCCACCCTGGGGCGTCAGTGGGGAAGCCAAGGAAGACACAGGGAGCAGCACGAGGGGACAGCTTGTCCGCAGACAAGTCGCGGACAAACGCCCGAGATCCCCAGACACGGAACACAGACGCATCGCCAACCTTCCCTGTCCACAGCAAGGCTGGGGACATCGCAGGCCGAGAGACCCGGGGGTGAAGGTTGAGCTGATGCGCCGCGTACCTCACCGCAAACGGCCACAGAAAATGGGGGGCAGCCGCATGCATCATGGACGTACGAGCGACATCCATGACCATGCCAATGCGGCGCTCAGCAATCCCATTTTGCTGTGGTGAGTCCGGAAGCGTGAAGGACTGGCGGATGCCTCGCGCACGACAGTAGGCACGCAGAAGGCCAGAGGAGAACTCTCCGCCTCTGTCCGAGTGCAGACGCAGAACAGGAAAGTCCGAGCCGAAGCTCTTCCTGAGCCGGAGACGAGCCTCGCGGATCCAGTCGATCAGCACCTCAGTGACCTCACCCTTGCTGCGCAAGGGGAGGACTTTGGTGTAACGCGAGTAGTCGTCAACCACCAACAGGAAGTAGCGCTCGTAATCCTGCCCACGGACGGGGGCTGGGCCCCACACATCCATGTGAAGCGTCTGCAGGGGAGCCTCTGTCGGGGGGAAGTGGGAGGAGTGAGGAGTAGCCCGGAGGCGACCCTCGACACAGGGGACACAGGAAGGTCCTGGCCCGGAGGGGAGAGGAGGGAGAGACTGGGGAAGACCAGAGACAAGGACACGGGAAGCCATGCTCCGAAGACGGGGCAAGGAGGGGTGGCCAAGACGGTGGTGCCACAGGAGAGTCTCGTGAGACAGGAGGCGACAAGTACAGGGGGCAGACTCAGGACCAGACCTGGACGCAGCAGCAAACACCTGACCCGACGCTGCTACCTGACCGGACGCGGGGACAGGAGGAGACTCAGTGGTCAGGGTGTAGAGAATCGACCCCGGCCGACGCGAGAACGTGGCCAGGTGCCGGCCTGTGCGTGCGTCCGTGCAGTGGGTCACCCGCTGACTCGCAGGAGTGAACTGGTGAACCCCCGCATCCTGTAGGTCTGCACCACTCACCAAGTTCGTCGAGAACGAGGGGAGGTACAGGCCAGACAGGGTGCCCGAGGGGGCAGCCGGACACGGGAGGACAGTGGAGAAGTGAGCGAGGACAGGACCCCCAGAGGGGTCAGCCAGGGAGACTGCAACCGGCCGACCAAGCGGCGTGAGTGTGGTGCGGTCCCGAAAGAAGGAGCGAGAAGCCCCAGAGTCAAGTGTAAAGGTGAGGGAGGCCGAAGCCAACGCGGTACCTGAGAGCGCAGCCTCACCCGCACCTGAGGAAGCAGACTCACTAGCACCTAGAGCAGCAGCCGCACCTGTACCTGGAGCAGGAGACTCACTAGCACCCAGAGCAGCAGCCTCACCAGTAGCTAGAGCAGCAGGTCCTATACGTGGGTCAGGCGGGACGCACAGGTGACCGGCACGGTCAGCACTAGTAGGCAATGCATACATGGCAGTGAGAATAGCATCATAGTCAAGAGCATATATATCTACCCTCTGCCTAAGCAACTCCACCCAGTCGGGAAGCTCAGCCTCGTCGCCAAACACGGTACGCCAGGCGTCGCTCAGACGGGCGAAGCAGCGGGACGGTGTATGACTACGTGTCCCACAAGGCTGACCAGTCCGAGTACCAGTGCGAATCACGTAAGAGCAGCGAACAGCACTGAGAGACCCTCCACTCTTAGCGTACCACTCACGAAGCTAGCGAGGCGTGAGAGACACGCGAGAGGGTCGCGGGAGCTGCATCTGGCCGCCACCACGAGTAGAAGCAGCAGGAGTGGTAGTAGGAGTAGCGTCGCCACCCCTACAGCCCCAACCAGCGTACCACTCACGCAGCTGCTGCGGCGTGAGGGACTCACGCCGGCGTCGCTGGGGCTGCATTTGGCTCCGCAAGTAGAAGCAGGAGCAGGACTAGCAGCAGGGAGGCAGGCAGCCAGGTAAGCCAAAAGGCAGGCAGGCAGGCAAGCAGGCGACGCGCAGCGTGCTAGCAGGGCAAGAGCTCACCAGTGGTGGGAAGAGTAGGTTCGGCGACTGAGCGGCTCGGCAGCTCGGCGGCTCGGCGGCTCGGGCGACTCGGGCGGCTCGGCGGCAAGGCGGCTCAGCAGCAACTGCAGCTCAGTAGCTCGGTGACTCGGCGGCTCGGCGGCAGGGCGGCTCGGCAGCAACTGCAGCTCAGCAGCTCAGCGACCCGGCGGCTCGGCGGCAGGGCGGCTCGGCTGTGGGGCGGCTCGGCTGCTGCAGTGGGAGATGAAGGAGGAGGAGAAGCAGGGGAGGCCACCCCGCAAGCGGCCCCCTCAGGTCGCCTCGACAGGCGACGGGAAAAGGGGGGGTGGGTGGTGGGGGGCCGGTAGGTGCAGCGGCGGGGCCAGCAGGTGCAGTTGCGGGGCCGGTAGAAGGGGACGGCAGGAGCCGTCAGGAGGGGACGGCGGGGCCGTCAGGAAGGGACGGCGGGGCCGTCACGAAGGGACGGCGGGGCCGTCAGGAGGTGACCGGGCCGCGACGGGGGCAGGCGGCGGGGCCGCGTAAGGGCCTGGGCGGGGCCGCGACAGAGCCGTCGGCGGGGCCGCGTGAAAGCCGGGGCGGGGCCGCGTAGAAGCCGGGGCGGGGCCGCGCGAGAGCAGGCGGCGGGGCCGCGAAGGAGCCGGGGCGGGGCCGCGTGAGAGCAGGCGGCGGAGCCGCGTAAGGGCCTGGGCGGGGCCGCGACAAAGCCGTCGGCGGGGCCGCGTGAAAGCCGGGGCGGGGCCGCGTAGAAGCCGGGGCGGGGCCGCGCGAGAGCAGGCGGCGGGGCCGCGAAGGAGCCGGGGCGGGGCCGCGTGAGAGCAGGCGGCGGGGCCGCGACAGAGAGGGCGGCGGGGCCGCGTCAGTGAAGGCGGCGGGGCCGCAGGGGAAATGGCGACCCGAGGGGTCGCTAAAAAAAAGATCGCGCCTCGGGGGGCGCTTCGGTGGGCCCAAAAAAAACGGTCCGTAGAAGGACCCGCTCTATACCATGTGAGAATAAGCGAACAGGAATGAATGAACTAGCAGTGAAATGAGTACAAGTAGGAAACCCTAGAATTGTGTACCCCCTATAGGCTAACCCATTGTAGCCTACACAAGCATAACATATATAATGTTTGACAACAGACACGTGACCAAACCAGTCAAGAAGTGACTGGTACAGTAAGAACGCCAGGGTTCTCGTTATCAGACCAATTTGGTCTGATGGTCTGCGTTTAAGACTGGTTTTTTTGTATTCATCTTAATCCTAAGATTTTGTGTTTGTTCTCATCTGATCAGCAAGATTTGACTTTTAAGTTCGTATGATTTTTTCAGACGTGTAGAATTTTTTATCTGAGGATACAGATAGCGAGTTCGGTTTCGTCTGAAACCGACAACTTGACCCACTAGGCCATAGGCCCAGTTGACCAGAGGACAGGACCACCACAGGTACAGCCGATTGCTGCCTTGTAACTGCACGCGCATTCATTACGCGTGTCTTATACAGCTCTGTAACTGCCTTGTGCAGCCTCGCTGTAGGCTGACTTGGTTTTTTTTTTTCGTCTAGTTTATCAGACTAGGAAAAATATTTCAGCTTATACTGCAGACCACAAAAATTTCGTCGTCAAAGCCTAAGACGGGGAAAATGTTTTTGAGGGTACTGTCAGACAGGCCCTAAACCTAGCGAGAACCCTGAAGAACGCACCACCGTGCGCGATTCTGGCCGGCGGTTGCATGAACCCTCGCCACGCAATTGGCCTTGTTTTCACCCTATCAAGTGCCAAAATTGCCCACTCAAGTATGCCACGTGGCAGATTCCAGTGGGCGGTCACGCTATCCTCGTATACTCGGTTTTGCGGCAGTGGTCAACAATCTTGAAGTGAAGTTAGACACCTGATTTTGTTTCACATCTTTTCTACTTGATAAAAAATATACCGTCACCCCCCGGATATAAGCGCCACCCTAGGATAAGCGCATGGCCCTTCTAATTGGCATATGGCGCTTATATCCCCTCCTCGATTATAAGCGCATACCCTAGAGTCGTACGGATTATAGCCGCATACCTGTACCTTACACATTATAACCGCCACTTTTTAAATATTTTTTTTCTACAAACTTCACTAACCACATTAACAACTTATATTTTCATCTAATTAAATACAAAGTCAGTTTATCTACAGTTTTTTCTAATTACAGTTCTAAATCTACCTACGAGTCTCACAGGCTACAGCAATTTCTAGATCTACGTAATCTAGTCATCAGCTGCGGTAGGATCATCCGGGTCGGCCTCAGAGTCCGACTCTGGTTCTTCTACGTTGTTGCAGAAAAAGCCATCTGCTGCAATGTCGTCGTCGATGTCTATTTCGTCGCCCTCAAGCTCGTCGCGCCTGTGTTGCAGGCAGATCTTGTCCTGGGACCCATCCAGGGCGTTACTAATGCCACAGGTGAGGAAAGCCCGTTGAATCAAGTCCCTGGGCACGGCCTTCCAAGCCGCTGATATCCACTTGAGCGTTAGCTCGGGTGGTGGCTTCTTGATGTTGCCTGCCATAAAATTTAAACAATCAAAAGTCAGCCACCGCTACAAACTGATAAAGCAGCACACGCATGGCCTGCCTCCCTCACCTTTTTTTGTCAAGGTGTTGACCCCCTCGCTCTCGAACCACTCCTGGTAGAGCTGTCGAACGGATGCCTTGAAGGAGCGATTCACCGCGACGTCCAGAGGTTGAATCTCCGAGGTGCAGCCAGCTGGGATAACGGCAGGGACGATGTTCAGCTCCCCGAACTTCTTCTTCACCTCCGCAGTCAGGTGCCCGCGGTACGAATCCAAGACGAGCATCGCTTTGCGGGGCCTCACTCCAAACTTGGTGTGGACGAACGGCTTCACTGCCCCGTCGAGCCACTCGATGACTCCGTCCGCGTCCATCCAACCGTTGGGATGGACGGACACCGTAACATCTGCACAGCCACAAACGCACATACAACATAAGTAGACATTGAAAAAAAAAAACATGCAGCAGTGGGTGTTAATGCTCACCTGAAGGGAAATCCCCTTTAGGCAGGGTCTTCCGTTTGAAGAAGACCCACGGCTTCAGCTTCTCACCGCTGGCAGTGCAGGCGAGCATCATCGTAACTCGCTCCTTCTGATAGCCGCCGCTGCGGATAGGCACAGAGCGCAGACCCACCTCCTCGACTGTGCGTTCGGCAGGCATCTCGAGCCACAGTGGTGTCTGGTCCGCGTTTATTATCCACTGCGGGTCAATCTTGTATTGGCGGCGGGTGTGACGCACGAACTTCCAGAAATTCCTGACGTCAGTCTCGCAGTCTGGGAGTACGGGTGGGAGGGAAAGAGAGAAGACAGTATTAATGACGCGTTAAAATTCAACCGTGAAACATAAAGTGACAAACAACACAAAGCAGTACACATTAAACTGCAACCATTTCCCACAAACTCACTGGCAGCAAGCTTCTGGCCGACCCTGGTCTTCGCTCGGGTTGTCAGATTCCAACGGCGGCGAAACCGCTCAGTCCACCGCTGTGAGCCGGACCACTTTACCTGTGGGTGCAATTCTTTCATCACCTCATGCGACCACTTCTGTAGGCGAGCGATCGAGACCGCGAGACATTTTTTACGGTGGGCAAGAAACCTCCTGTAGACTTCAGCTTCCATGTCGCGATACCACGAGCTCCTTCCGCGCCCATGAAGACGCTTGCGAGCAGCATGCGCGCCCTCCAGGTCAGCCTTCCGGGTCTTCCACTCTGCGAGTGACCTTCGGGAGATGCCGGTTTGGCGAGACATCTGCCGCACGCTCATGTGCCCGGACTCAAGCTTGAGAATCCACTGCAGTTTCTCCTGCGATGTGTAAGAGTGCCGCTTGTGACTTGAAGGCTTGTGCCTGGGGGAGGGAGGACGGGCATCGCGATTCTCGCGAGAAGGGTGGGGCCGTTTCTTATTGGGGGGGGGGAAGGTGGGAATAGGCAGGTGCTCTGGAAGACCGTCGGCAGCCCAAAACTCCACGTCATCCTCCGCACCAGTCGCGGATTCGTCCAACGGGCAATCAGCCGGGGCTCCCCAGCGTGGCGACGGTGCGGAGGAAGACGATGCGCCACCGGCGCGGTCGGGCTCGGACAGGTACGCGTCAAACGCCGAGTAGCCAGGAGGGAGGAGAAGCTGCAGGACCCCCTGACGTGGAGCACCAAACACAGGCGGGTCAGGAGGGGACGGAGGAGCTGGAGGAACCGGAGGCGCCGGGGGAGCGGGAGGTGCAGGAGGAGTTGGAGGAGTGGGAGGAACGGGAGGAGCTACTGGTTGACACGGAGGGACGGGCGCAGGGCGCGACTGCCATTGAGAGTAGTCACAGGTGTCTCGGCGGGTGTTTTCTCTGGCAGCAGGATGGCGGCGGAACAAGAAATGCGTGCGTGGAAGGCCCGCCATGGCCACGGCAGGCCAAACGAACAAAGAAACTGAAGGCAAAAGTCGAGAATGAGGGTTGTATGAAGCCCTCGCCCGAGACCCCTTCATTTTCGCGGCCCGGCCTCCTCTGCGGGAAAAGGGTGGCCCCAGTCAAGATTCCCCGCAGAGGAGCTGAGCTGGGCAGCTCCTTGCCTCGGTGGCGGGGAATTTTGCTGTTGATGGGCACACCGTGGCTGAACCACGACGTGCCCACGATCGCATGCAACCCTGATTGGGCCGCTGTGATGCGAGGTACGTGTGCACTGGCATGGGCCAGGTTCACGTTCGATGAACCTGGCCTGGCCAACAAGGCGTGGAAGGCGTGAAGCCACGGCTTGTTGGCCGTTTCACGCGCAATGCATGCACAGTTTCGAACGTTCTCGACCCAGGTGAATCCGCCTTTGAGAATGCTTCGATTTGGTATATTTAAAAACAAAATTCAATTTTGACAAATTATAAACGCCGGCGCTTATAAATTTACTATATTATAAGCCCACCCCCTCAAAAAAACATGTTATATTATAGCCCCCCATGGGGGTATATCCGGGGGGTGACGGTACCATATAATAAGACCCGGGTATTATGTAGGATTTTCCTTTGAGACCCCCCCCCCATTTTTTCCCAGTGGTTTTCATAATACCCTAGGGTGTTTTATCGGGAGAATACGGTACTTTGTGGCCCGGTTCTCCTAACATGGTACACCTGCCTTCTCTTGAACCACTCGGCACAGCACTGCTGTGGCACCGCAAGGTGCACGCGGGCGCAGGCAAAGGCGTGGGAGAAGCATAGCCGACAGCCCCATGGCATGGTACAAGAGAAGGCACGCGTCACTTGAGCTTGAGCGGCTGCACCACAATGACGGAACGCACCGCATGCCCCCACTGGTCGCGCCACGTGAGGCTGCCATATGAAAAGGCTGTGCTGCCCGTGCGGTTAGCAACAATGGTCACGTTAAACGACACCGTCTCGTTGGGCGCGATGGTGAAGGTAGCAGGCTTCACTGTGAGCAGAACCCCATTCGGCACCACCACCTCTGCCTTGTACGTGCTCGTGGCATTGCCCACACTGGTCACCTCACGCATGAGCACGACGGTGCCCACAAGGCGCGTGACGGAGATGGAGGCGCGGTTCAGGTTGTACGCCTTCACCGCCTTCACCGCCACGCCCTTGAATGCCGCCTTGGCCTTGGCCAGGTTCTGCCCAGCCAGGAAGTTCTTGAAGTCGAGCGCATCGGCATCATACACGAGCCCCACGTCCAGCAGTCCCATGGGGTTCACGTGCCCCGCGCCCATGTCCCACGGCGTCGCAAAGTCGCTGGACGAGTCCCGGATGCCAAAGCCCTTGTTGTTGCTCACAGCGGCCGTGGTCATCATGGCTGACATGACCATGGCAGGCGTCCACGTGGGGTAGCGCTGCACCAGCAGCGCTGCAATGCCCGCCACGTGCGGCGTGGCCATGGAGGTTCCGGAGAGGGCGGAGAAGTAGCTGTTGGGGTCGCCCATGTACTGCCCCGGGCCCGCACTCCACAGCTCCACGCCCGGCGCGATGATGTCGGGCTTGAGGATGTCGTTGGTGGGCTTGGGGGCCACGGGGTTGGCGGTGGGTTGCATGAGGGGGCCGCGCGAGGAGAAGGACGCGATGAGAGGCGCCTCAGGCGTGGAGCGAGTGGCAGCCGAACTAGGTGGGGGGGGGGAGGAAGGAAGGGAGGGGAGCGGGAAAGGGGGGAAGCACAGGGAAGCGTAAGTGTGCGGTGTCTGATGCACAGCAGTGGGTGGTGGAGTGTTGTGGATGCATACAGAGTGGGCATGGCGAACATGGTAGCGAGCAGCAAGCAAGCAGCGAGTGCAGCACGTACGTGACAGAGCCGGACATGAAGGCTCGCACCGACTCCATACTCTCTTTCACCGTTGCCACACCCGCACTACCCTCGTTGTTACTGCTGCTGTTGTTCTTGTTGTTGCTGCTGCTGCTGCTGCTGCTGCTGTTGCTGGCATTGGCACTGGCAGCAGCAGGTGGAGGTTTTTCAGTGGCAGTGGTGCGCTGAGAGGAGGTGGAGCTCTCCTGGGCTGCTGCTGATGCTGCTGACTCTGTGGCAACAGGTGAGGAGGTGGTGGAAGGGGGCGTGCGGGACGACGCGGCCACTGATTTCGCGGACATGGCGTACCCGCGGCTGATGGAGCTGTGGCAGGGACCAGCAGGTCACGATAAAGCCAGGGAATGGGGGGAAGGGGGCTCTAACGGGGTGAGTGGATCCGAATGTGGCATGGGATGGGACCAAACAGGGAGATTTGGTACATGAATGAAGTGAGCAAGGGCACAACAACACCTATGGTGAAGGAGTGTGTTTGAGCGTGTACGTTGGTGCGTGAATGTGTGCATGCGTGCATGCATGGGAGGGCATGGCATGGCACCTGGCGCCGACGGTGATGTACCACGGAGCAAAGTTATCCACAGTGCGGTACTTGCCCCTCGACTGCCACGGCGCCCCAGCGTTGCCCGCTGCAAACGCCACTACCACACCCGCCTGCACAACTCACAGCGGCCACGAGCAGGCGGAGCAGGGCAGGAACGAACGGGTCAACAACAGCAAAGGAGGGAGTGGCAAGGCGAACGGGGCGAGAACGTGGTGGAAGCGAAGGGATGGGTGATGACAGCAGCAGAGCAGGGCGAGAGAGGAGCAGCTGCCTGTAGAGAGCAGCACAGCAGCAGCCCACAGCAGCCGCAGGCGGGAGGCAAGGGGAAAGCAGAATGAGGCATGTAGGGCTTGGGGTTGGCAAGCAGCAGAGGGCGTGGCGCTGACAGCAAGCGCGTAGAGGGAGGGTGGGAAGGAGGAGGGGGCGCTCACGGCGAGGGCGTTGAGGTAGGGCAGGTCGTTGAAGTAGGTGGCGGTGGGGTCCTCAGCGCCCAGCGACAGGCTCAGCACGTCCACGCCGTCCGCCACGGCCTGGTTGATGGCCGCTGCAATGTCCGCGTCCGACGCCCACACGTACTGCCTGTCGTTCCAAAACACCTTGTATGCTGCTATGCGCGCGCGCGGCGCCATGCCACTCGCCGTGCCCAGGTTGTTGCCCAGTACTAACCCGCCGTTGCCCGCCGCCGCTCTGGGGGTGAAGGAGTGGGTGCGGGAGCGAGATTGGAGGGGAGGGGAGGGGAGAACGCACTCTCAACCTCAGCTTGTCCTCGCCATGTGCCATGCGCTCACCCCGCACACCACGTGCTGTGGCCCTGTGTGTACCCTCCCCCCATACCGCCTTCTTCCCCGGCCCTTCCCCCCTTCCCCTTCATTCACCCCGCACACCACGTGCCACGCACTCACCCCGCACACCACGTGCCGTGGCCGTCGTCGTCGCGGGGCGACACGTAGTTCGCGGAGGAGTCGAGGCGGTTGCGGTTCTCGCGCTTGAACCCCGAGTAGAACGCGCGCGCGCCCACGATCTTGCCGTTGCACGCCGTCGCGGGGAAGTCGCTCGTCACCATGCACGTGCCCGTCCACTGCGACGGCGCCTTGCCGTACACGTGCGTGGACTGAGGGGGCAGATGACCGGGGTGAGGAGGGAGCATGCGCAGGAGAGGGTGCAGGTCAGGTATGTGAGAGGCAGCGCGCGAGGGGGAGCGGGGGGTGGAGCAGGAGAGTGCGGCGCGAGCTGCGGAGTAAACAAAGTGAAGCGCACGGCTCAAAATTGGTGACTGTGCGCACCCTGCGCCCAGGAAGAAAGACGACAAGGGGCGGGGGAAGGAGGCTAGCGCACGTCGTTGGCGAAGGACTTGTGTTCGGGCCAGATGCCCGTGTCTATGATGCCCACCACCACGCCCTCCCCCGCGCTGCTCTGCCCGCCCGCCGCGGCCCACAGCGACGGCGGCAGCTGCAGGAACGCGGGCGAGGAGGTGGTGAGGCGGCGCACGACGCGGCTGCGCGTGACGCTGAGCACGTCCGGGTGGCGCTCCAGCTGGTGCGCCTGCTGCGCCGTCAGCGACGCCGCAAAGCCGTTCGACACGTGCGTGTAGCTGCGCCGGGCGGGGACCATGGGGGTCCGGGGTGAAGGAGGGTAGAGATTGGGAGCGCGGGGACGGAAGTAGATGGTGAGGAGGGTACAGCGCGGCGTGGCGTGGGAGGGGGCGAGGGGAGTGTGCGGGCAAGGACAGTAGTACGGGAGGCTTTGGGATGCGAGTGAACGGCGAAGCAACGGAAATTCCGAAAAATTCCGTCCACCCGCAACCTGCTACTCCTACTGGCGGAAAATTCTCCCCCATGGGCATCTCTCACTCTTTCACGCCCATCCCGCCCCACGCCTCGAGTTATCAAGCTAGCGCGCCACGGATGGGCGCCCGGAGATTCTTGCCCGTCATCCACGCTTCTTGCTGTCGCGCAGTCCTGCGCTCTGTGCGCGCGCGCGCGTGACGGTCTCACCTGTAGAGCAGTTTGTTGGTGGCCAGGTTCACGTCCCGCGCCACCCGCTCCTGCTGCCGCTTCAGGAAATCCTTGAACGCGCGCACGGCGTTCCCGCGGAAGTTTATCCGCGGGCGACGGCGGAAGAGGCGCCCCGCGGCATTGAAGAAGCGCGCGGCAGCGGCGGTGGCGGGATACCCCGCGATGCCGCCCGTGTACTCCGCGACGGACGGCGCGGAGCGCAGCTGCACCAAGTAGAGTGCGGAGTCTGGGGGAATACGCGAGGGGGGAAAGGCGGATGAAAGAATCCAGGCGCAAGGCAATGGGGGAGTGAGAGGGGGAGGTTGGGGAGGGGAAAGACAAAGGTGGAATTCCCAGGACAGTCGCCTAAAACAAGGCGACAGATAACGAGAAGAGATGTTTCGGGAGATTGCAAAAGATAAAGAGCGGTGAGGCCTAAACATGAAGGCACAAGTTATCGTGAAGCCGTACCATCCTGGGCGAGAGTCGTGAGGGGAAGCAGTAGCGCGACGAGCGCTAAGGCGAGGAGCGTCATGGCTCTCCATGTTGATGAGCTGCGCGAGAGCAGCGGCGCCGACGACCGCTCAGCCCGCCTTAGCCGCACGCGATTCATGGTGTTGTGACGCGGCGGGTTGCGGGGAGAGGGGAGGGTAGACGCGGCTTGACCCCACTGGGCTGTGCTGTCTTGGGGTCTGAATCTAACAGCGAATTAACGCAGCTCTACAGATGTGATGGCACGTGCAAGCTAGGTCGCGGCGGGACGACGAGAGGCAGAGTGCGGATGCGGCGCGTAATGCAGCAACGGTGAAGCGCTATCGAGGTTGTGGGGGATTCGACTGTGAGGGCAGGTGGGGGGTCGCCTAACAGCGCGAATGCGGCAGTCGGCGAGAGGCGATAGCACGAAGAGCGCGGCTATGCCCACCTGATTTGCAGGCGAACGCATGGAGTGCAGCCGATACGGGTATGGCGTAATGCTAACTCGGAATGGTTCAGGTCTGTTGTTCGGCGTTCGTACTAGGAGGTGTAATCTAAAACTTGACCACTGGTCGTCTCGTCAGGGGCAAGGATCCATCAACCTGTCGAAGTGTGTCTGGGGGATTGGGATGGGGGGGTTGTGATGAGCGGCGGCGTTTGCTGCTGGGTGGGAAGAAAGGCGGGTGCAGGTGCGAGAACCATGAGCTAAACAGGGTGGATCATACAGTGCTTGCATAGCTAAAGGCTCGTTTAGCGCGGTTCATTACGTTTACTCATGGTCGACTACGGTTCTAGCGTTCAACCGCTTTAGACCATTGCGCACCAGCAAAAACCGTACCAGACTAAACTGGAACAAATGTGATTCGCCCTGAGGGAGCCAACATGATCACCACAGATGGCGAATGGTGAGGCGGCTCGGAACCTTATTTTTGGTACCGGGGGGAGACCAGGGCCACGTCAGAAAACAGAGCACAGCATAGCTGGCCAGGCAGCTTGCGATTGCGAGGTTGGTGGGGGCGGTGGGGAGGATGGAACCGAGAACTGGATGGAGTTGTGATGTGAAGCAGGAGGGGCGACTCGGATACACGTTTTGCCCAGCATTGCGCACGCTCCTTACGAAAGTACTTATTAACCCGTCCGTCTCATTCTATCACGGGAAACAGTTTTACATACAAATTAGCAACCGTACCCAGTCGGAGTCGACTGCTCCAGCCAGGTGAACATGAAAGGTGAATCTTGTGCCCACGGCGTAAAAAGACACCGCTCGGTTCGCCAGAGAAATATGCAATATAGTCTCTCATTCCTAATTTAATTGAGCATAAGTCTTGAAATAAATGTCAAAACAATGAAAAACGTGTGTATTCTACTTCATCCCACAAAAAGACAGGACTGCATATTTTTCAACCGCGTCCAGTACGCCCCGAACACAGAGTTCGTGGACATGGGGGTGTGGCTCGTATGAATTTTGAAAAGCTTTTCTGCATGAAGGGTCGTCACTTTGTCTGGAATACACCAGTCCTGGTCGATGGCAGCCACAGAATGCTCAAAACACGTTCCTGACTGCAGTTCGCAGGGTGCAACGAGGGAACAATTGCGCGCTGAACAAGCTCTGGTGATGCATGTTACTGTAGCACAGAAATCGCAGGTGACAGGGGAGGGAGGGGGGGTACAGTAAACAGGAAGGGAATGGTCAGGTGAATATGTTTCGTGGCAGGTGGTAGTCAAGTTGGCATGGAATCAATCTTCTTGATGATGTGGTGGGGTGGGATTCCTCCCCAGCTGCTCCTCTCTGTTGCAACCAGAGGACGGTGAGCAAGGAAATGATGGTCGTCAACAACAGAAGGAAACTCGTTATAAATTTTCACACAGTGTCAGCGGAATCAACTTAAGGAGTCTATAAGGACAACTTGAAATCTTACATCTAACCTGACTTTCTGTACAACACTTTTCAAGTGTTTCAACCGTTATTTTCCACATTTATCAAAGGTGTAGGATCAAGGAGAAAATTATACTTGAACCTTCCAGAAGGTGCAGCTATATCGCCACGGCTGTTTTCATCATAGTAATTACTATGATTAGTCTGTGAAATCAGACCTGTAAAGTGGTGGTGTCTGAACTGTGTTGGAGTATAAAGGGAGTTAAACTTAGCATTCCCGTAGGTGCAGCAGTATCGCACTAGTTCCTGTCGAAGCAGCAACAACCGTAGTATCGGATCAGCCCGTATCAAGGGCAGGAAGGTCAACAGTCGCAAGAGTCAACTGTCGCGACTGTTGACCATCTGGACCGACGCTTGACTCACCATCGAGGAATGGCAACATGCGTAACCGTATACAGGTTACATGCAGCGACTCGGTAACAAGAAAGTAGTGCAACAGTCAGAGTCACAGTAGAAATGCCTGTAAAGTGTCAAACTATATGTGTTAGTTCAGTGTAGGCTATAGAGGGGTAGCCCATATAGGGTACAACCCGAGGTTAGGGTTAGTACTTGTACCCACATTTGATTCAATGCAACCATCACTGCTTGCTATCTTGACATGGTTTCAGAGCAGTAGGTCCGTAGGACCGTTTTTTTTTCGGGCCCACCATACTTAGCTTCCGACTGTGGTTACCGCGTTACCCCACTACCCTGCGTCGCGCTGCCCTGCGCACGCCCTACCTTGCCCCACGTCGCGCTGCCTAGCGCACGCTCTGCCCTGCCCTGCCTGGCGTCACCCTGCGCCAGCACCCTGCCCTACGCCGGTGCCATGCCCTGCGCCAGCGCCCTGCCCTGCGCCAGAGCCCTGCCCTGCGCCGGTGCCCTGCCCTGCGCCAGCGCCCTGCCCTGCGCCCGCGCCCTGCTCTGCGCCAGCGCCCTGCAATGCGCCAGTGCCCTGCTAAACCCTAAATAAAATTAAATAATTATTAAAAAAAAGGCCCTAGGTGCTTCTGCCCTAGGAGCTATTCCCTGCTGCTGCCCTGCTGTGGCCGCGCGCCGCCCTGCTCTGGCCGCGCGCCGCCCTGCTGCTCTTACTACTGCTGCTGCTACTCGTGCTACTGCCTTCACTCCGTACTGCCCTAGAGGTCGCACTCCTCCTAGCTTGCCCGCCATGACTTCTCTTTGTCGTACCGGTGGGAGTAGTGACGGCGGTGGTGGCAGCACTGGGAGTGGTGGCGGCCGTAGTAGCGGTCACTGTGGCGCTGTTTGGTGCGGAGTGTTTGGCGGTGGCCAGATGCAGCTACGGCGGCGTCCGACCCTTACGCCCGGCAGCTTCGTGAGTGGCTTTACCAGCGTGGGCCATCTCCGAGTCTCGGTCGCTGCCCGTACGTTATTTGCACAGGTCGTCGAGCTGGTGAGACCTGTGGGATACCTGGTCACGCACAGTTATGTTGTTTCGCCTATTTCACTGACGACTGGCGCACAGAGTTTGGCGACGAGGCTGAGATCACCCCCTGGCTTGAGCTGCTTAGGTCGGGCGTTGCTGTCTTTGCTTTAGACTATGACGCCATCCTTACTGCCATGTCTGCTTTGCCTGGTGGTGATGAGCGTGACTGTCATCTATGCGTGCAGTACGACCCCGGTATAGAGGTTGCTGCTCTAGGTGCTAGTGAGGCTGCTGCCTTAGGTGCTAGCAAGTCTGCTCCCTTAGGTACTGCGCCTGCTGAGGCCTTGCACACCTTCACGCTTGACTCAGGTGCTTTTCGCTGCTTCTTTCGTGACAGTACTGCACTCACACCACTCACTGCACCTGTTGCAGTCTCTCTGGCTGACCCCTCAGGGGGCTCAGTTCTTGCACGGTCCACCACTGTGCTTCCGTGCCCGGCGGTTCCGTCTGGCTCTCTTACAGGCTTCCACCCCCCCTCGTTCTCTACGAACTTGGTGAGCAACGCAGTTCTCCAGGACCAGTGGGTTGACACTTTTACCCCTGGAGGACAACGTGTGGTGATCTCTACGTGCTCCCGGACCGGCCGCCACCTGGCCACGTTTACCCGTCGGCCAGGGTCGAGTCTTTACACACTGATGATTGCGCCTCCTCATGTAGCTGCTACTGGTCAGGTGTCTGCGCCAGGTCAGGTAGCCTCCCCTTGTGAGCGTCGCTCCCTGTCGCACCAGACTCTTCTCTGGCGCCACCGTCTGGGTCACCCCTCCTTGCCACGTCTACGTGGCATACACCGACGCCTCCTTGTGTCTGGTCTTCCCAGGTCTCTCCCTCCCCTCCCTGCCTCGCCTGCGCTGCCCTGCCTTCCTTGCGTCGAGGGGCGGCAGCGCGCCGCTCCTCACTCCTCCTCGTTTCCCCCGACAGAGGCTCCTCTACAGACCCTCCACTTGGACGTGTGGGGCCCAGCCCGCGTTCGTGGACAGGGTGGTGAGCGGTACTTTTTGCTGGTTGTCGACGACAACTCGCGGTACACCACGGTCTTCCCCTTGCACACCAAGGGTGAGGTCCCTGCTGTCTTGATCCCTTGGATCCGAGCAGTTCGTCTCTGGCTCCGCCGCAGGTTCCGCCAGGACCTTCCTGTCCTGCGTCTGCATTCTGACAGAGGTGGTGAGTTCACCTCCGACCTCTTGCTGGCCTTCTGCAGGGCGAGGGCATCGAGCAGTCGTTCACGCTTCCGGGTTCACCACAGCAAAATGGGGTTGTTGAGTGCCGCATTGGCTTAGTCGTGGAGGTCGCTCATACCTCCTTGATCCATGCGGCGGCTCCCCATTTTTTGTGGCCGTTTGCGGTCCGGTACGCCGTGCAGCAGCTCAACCTCTGGCCCCGTGTCTCCTTGCCAGAGACCTCGCCCACACTGCGTTGGACGGGGGAGGTTGGCGATGCGTCGCGTTTCCGGGTCTGGGGCGCTCGTGCCCTTGTCCGCGGGCAAGCTCTCCTCCCGCACCATTCCCTGTGTCTTCCTTGGCTTTGTCCCTGACGCGTCTGGCTGGCAATTTTACCACCCCACCTCGCGCCGTGTCTTCCCCTCTCAGGACGTCACCTTTGACGAGTCGGCTCCTTTCTACCCTCTCTTCCCCTACCGCACTGCCCCTCTCCCTCCCCCGCCACTTTTCCTCGCTCCAGGTCCTCCTCCGGTATACCCCCTCCCCCTTCAGGGTCCTGCTCCTTCAGGTGTGTCTTAGGTAGACCTGCCCCCCTTGGCTGAGCCTGTAGAGGTCAAGAGCGACTCCGGTGCTGCTGGGGGTGCTGCTTTTGAGGGTGCTGAGCCTGCGCGTGAGGTGCTGGGGAGTGCGGAGCCTGGGGGTGCTGAGCCTGAGGCGGCGGAGTCTGGGGGTTCTGAGCCTGTCCGTGAGGTGCCGGGGGGTGTGGCGCCTGGGGGTGCTGAGTCTGCTGGTTTTCCTCTGGGTCTCGTTTCACGACGCGGGCCTGTCTCACCACAGTAGGCACGAGAGTGGCTTGCGTCGCGTACGCGCCTAAGGATTCGTGCTGCTGGAGCTGCTTGTCGTGGAGGCGCTAGGAGTGCTGGTGTCTCTGGTCCTGGAGGTGCTCGTACTGGAGGTGCTGGAGTGGAGCTGCCGGGACTAGTGCTGCTCCTGGAGCTGGAGGTGTCGGTTCCGGGGGTGCTGCTGCTGGAGGTACTGGGGCTGGAGGCCTTGGAGCTGGTGTTGTCGACCCTGGAGTTGGAGACCCTGGAGCTGGAGGTGTCGGCTCTGGGGTTGCTGCGGCTGGAGGTAATGGGGATGGACGCCTTGGAGCTGGTGCTGTCGACCTTGGAGCTGGCGGTGCTGAGTCTACTGGCGTTCCTCTGGGTCTCGTTTCACGACGCGGGCCTGTCTCATCACAACAGGCACGAGAGTGGCTTGCGTCGCGTACCCGCCTGAGGAGTCGTGCTGCTGGAGCTGCTTGTCGTGGAGGCGCTGGGAATGCTGGTGTCTCTGGTTCTGGAGGTGCTCGTACTGGAGGTACTAGAGCTACCGGGACTGGTACTGCTCTTGGAGCTGGAGGTGTCGGCTCTGGGGGTGCTGCTGCTGGAGGTACTGGGGCTGGAGGCCCTGGAGCTGGTGCTGTCCACCCTGGCGTTGGAGACCCTGGAGCTGGAGGTGCCGATTCTGGGGGTGCTGCTGCTGGAGGCCCTGGCGCTGGTCCTGTCGACCCTAGAGTCGGGGACCATGAGGCTGGAGGTGCCGGTTCTGGGGGTGCTGCTACTGGTGGCGCTGGAGATGGAGGTTCTGGAGCTGCTGGAGGCGTTGGAGCTGGAGGTACTACTGCTAGAGTCCCTGAAGCTAGAGGTGCTGCTGCTGGAGGCGCTGGAGCTGGGGGTGCTGCTGCTGGAGTCGATGGAGCTGTCCACCGCAAGGCAAGGGAGGTCTCTGGCAAGGAGAACTGGGGCTGAAGGTTGAGCTGATGCGCGGCGTACTGAACCGCAAACGGCCACAGAAAATGGGGGGCAGCCGCATGCATCATGGACGTACGAGCGACGTCCATGACCATGCCAATGCGGCGCTCAGCAATCCCATTTTTCTGTGGAGAGGCCGGAAGCGTGAAGGTCTGGCGGATGCCCTGTGCCCGACAGAAGGCTCCCAGACGGGCAGAGGAAAACTCCCCTCCTCTGTCCGAGTGCAGACGCAAAACAGGAAAGTCCGAGCCGAAACTCTCTCTGAGCTGGAGACGAGCTGCACGGATCCAGTCAATCAACATGTCCGTGACATCACCCTTGCTGCGCAAGGGGAAGACTGTGGTGTAACGCGAGTAGTCGTCAACGACCAGCAGAAAGTACCGCTCTCTCCCCTACCCACTGACGCGGGCTGGGTCCCACACGTCCATGTGTAGAGTCTGCAGCGGAGCCTCTGTCGGAGGAAACTCGGAGGAGTGAGGGGCGGCGCACAGTCGCCCCTCGACGTAGGGAACGCAGGTAGGGCCAGGCCCCAGAGGAAGGGGAGGGAGAGACCGAGGAAGACCAGAGACAAGGACACGGAAAGCCATGCCTCGGAGACGAGGCAAGGAGGGGTGACCAAGGCGGTGGTGCCAAAGGAGAGTCTGGTGGGACAGCAGACGACACGAGCAAGGGGCAGACTCAGGACCAGACGTGGACGCCGCAGCAAACACCTGACTCGACGCAGCTACCTGGGCAGACTCAGCAGTAGGAGGAGACTCAGCAGTAAGGGCGTACAGGCTCGACCCTGGCCGACGGGTGAACGTGGCCAAGTGTCGGCCCGTCCGAGCACACCTGCAGTGGGTCACTCGCTGACTCGCAGGAGTGAACTGGTCAACCCCTCGATCCAGTAGGTCCGCTCCACTCACCAAGTTCGTAGAGAACGAGGGGAGGTAGAGACCAGACATGGTGCAAGAGGGGGCTGCAGGGCACAGAAGGATAGTGGAGAAGCTAGCAAGGACAGGACCCCCAGAGGGGTCTGCTAGGGAGAATGCAACTGGCCGACTAAGCGGCTTAAGAGTGGTGCGGTCTCGAAAGAAGGAGCGGGACACACCCGAGTCCAGGGTGAAGGTGTGGAAGGCCTGAGCCGACGTAGTACCTGAGAGAGCGGACTCACCAGCACCTGGGGCCCTAGACGCACTGGCACATGGGCTAGCAGACGCAATAGCACCTAGAGCAGCAGTCTCACCAGCACCTAGCGCAGCAGCCTCAATGCTCGGGTCAGGCGGTACACACAGGTAACAGGCACCCTCAACACTCTCAGCAACAGCATACATGGCAGCAAGAATAGCATCAAAGTTAAGATCAAAGATAGCAACCTCGGCCTTAGCCAGATCTCCCCAGTGAGGGATCTCTGACGCCTCAGGGAACTGGCGACGCCACGCGTCCGTCAGGCGACCAAAGCAGCGCTGGGTGGAGTGCGGACCTCTGCACTGCTCACCAGTGCGGTCGCTGGTACGGAGAACGTAAGAGCAGGGACCAAAACCCCCACCGCGCTGGCGTGCAGTGTACCACTCACGAAGTTGCTGAGGGGACACGGTCACATCACTCTGCTGCTGCTGCTGGCGCTGACCATCAACGGCGCCACTCCTCGACGCAGAGTCGCGATTCGCTCCACCACCGCCGCCTCCGCCGCCACCGCCGCCTCCGTCGCCTCGGCCACTTCCGCCTCCTCCACTACCTCCGCCGCCTCCGCTCCCTCCACCACCTCCACCGCCTCCGCCGCCTCCACTGCTGCCGCCGCCGCCGCCACCCCCAGCACCACTCCCACCACCACCCCCACTCCCTCCACCGCCTCCACCACTACCTCCACCGCCCCCTCCACCTCCTCCAGTGCCCTTGCCCCCCTTGCCCTTGCCGGTGCGGCGTCTCCCGCTCGGGGCAGACGCAGCGCCGACTGACTCGAAACCAACGAGGTCGGCCGCAGCGGCAGAGGCGTTAGAGGGCAAAAGGGGGGAAGGAGAACACCCCTCAAAGATGGGGGTGCGAGGGTCACCACGAGAGGCTCCTACAGCGACTATGCTCTTCTCCGCTGCTAGGAGGGCCTTCTCTAAGAGGTCAACAGTGAGAGTGGTGGGACACACTGAGAGGAAGTGGTCCCTGACTACACGAAGGGAGTCAGGGAGGCGGGTGACTATATAATAGAGAGTGATGTACATGGTGGGGGGAGAACAGAGGCAACAGAGGGCAAGAGGGGGGAGGGAGAACACCCCTCAAAGACGGGGGTGCGAGGGTCACCACGAGAGGCTCCTACAGTGACTATGCTCTTCTCTATTGCTAGGAGGGCCTTCTCGAGGAGGTCAACGGTGAGAGTGGTGGGGCAAACTGAGAGGAAGTGGTCCCTGACTACACGGAGAGAGTCAGGGAGACGGGTGACTATGTAGTAGAGGGTGATGTACATGGGGGGGGGGGGTTCTTGGCGCAGAACTCAGCAGGAAGCGCAGCGCGGTAGCGAGTGTCACTAGTGCGGAGGTGCGTAATGAGGTCAGCAACAGTGGGAAAGGCAGCAAGGTCACGGAAGAGGTACGGTAGCATGAGGCGGCTCAGTGCAGCAGTGGCAGGGGAAGAGTAGCGTGCAACTACACCGTCGTACAAGGTCTGAGCACTCTTGTACTGGCTAAAGTGTGCACGCTCAGTGGTCGGTAAGTGGCGGCGCACAGCAAGGCGAGCAGCAACGTCATGTGTGGCCCACTGTGAGCGAACAGTGGCGTCAGCATCAGCAGCAGGCGTAAGGGAGGCACCAGAAGTGAGGTCAAACAGGGAGAGGCCGTCTGGCCTATCGCACTGCATGAAAAGCTGCAGATCATCTACCCATACCTCAAAGTCCACTGCCCGACCCTCAGCGTCAAAGGTGAGAACGCTAGGGGAAGCCATAACAGCAGGAGGTAGGGCAGTGCAGTGGCAGAGAGTGTGCTCTTACCAGGTAGGTGGAGCGATCGAGCTGCTCGGCGGCTCGGCTGTCGGGCGACTCGGCTGCTGGGCGGCTCGGCTGCTGGGCGGCTCGGCTGCTTGTGCGGGGCGGCTCGGTTGTCGCGCGGCTCGGCTGCTGGGCGGCTCGGCTGCTGGGCGGCTCGGGTGCACGGTGCTGGGCGGCTCGGCTGTCGGGCGGCTCGGCTGCTGGGCGGCTCGGGAGGTCGGGTGGCTCAGGTGGCCGGCGGTTCGGCTGCTCGGCGTTGCGGGCGCTGGGAGGCGGGGTCGTAGGTGGTGGCGAGGTCGCTGGTGGCGGCGGGGCGCAAGGGTGGGCGGGGCCGCGGTGGCGACGGGGCCGAAGTGGGGCCTAAGTGGGGCCGTAGAGGGGCCGACGGGGCCGAAGTGGGGCCGTAGCGGGGCCGCAGCGGGGCCTAAGCGGGGCCGAAGCGGGGCCATAGCGGGGCCTAAGCGGGGCCGTAGCGGGGCCGTAGCGGGGCCTTAGCGGGGCCGACGGGGCCGACGGGCCGTAGCGGGGCCGTAGCGGGGCCTAAGCGGGGCCGACGGGGCCGACGGGGCCGTAGCGGGGCCGTAGCGGGGCCGTAGCGGGGCCTAAGCGGGGCCGTAGCGGGGCCGACGGGGCCTAAGCGGGGCCGTAGCGGGGCCGACAGGGCCGACGGGGCCGTAGCGGGGCCATAGTGGGGCCGTAGCGGGGCCGTAGCGGGGCCTAAGCGGGGCCGTAGCGGGGCCGACGGGGCCGTAACGGGGCCGTAGCGGGGCCGACGGGGCCGACGGGGCCGTAGCGGGGCCATAGTGGGGCCGTAGCGGGGCCGTAGCGGGGCCTAAGCGGGGCCGTAGCGGGGCCGACGGGGCCGTAGCGGGGCCGACGGGGCCAACGGGGCCGTAGCGAGGCCGTAGCGGGGCCGTAGCGGGGCCTAAGCAGGGCCGTAGCAGGGCCGACGGGGCCTAAGCGGGGCCGTAGCGCCGTAGCGGGGCCGTAGCAGGGCCGTAGCGGCCTAAGCGAGGCCGTAGAGGGCGGCTCGAGGGGCAGTAAGGGCGGCCAATAGGGGCCACTAAGGCAGCTCGAGGCGCTACTCGGGTTAGGACCTAAGCGCGCTCCGGGCAGGGAAGGAAAAAAAAAAATCGTGGTGGGCCCTAGGCAGTATTCCCACTCGCGAACCTGCTCGATACCATGACGAGAAGTGAGAATGGAATGAATGAACTATGAAACAGTTGGGTACAAGTACTAACCCTAATTGGGTTGTACCCCTTATGGGCTACCCCACTACAACCTACACAAATGTATAAGCTATGATGTTCTGACAGGCGTCAACATTTTCATACGGCAAATACACTAGTTTCTTGTTATTTTCATAGATTTTAGCTGACACTATTTCCTGATAACGTAACAATAAAAAACAGAACAAATGTATAGTGCAGCATAATCAAGCATAATAGCACACATGTAATACAACGTAAAACGACCAGATTTATATTCCAGACGAGCAGAATAATTTTATCATATAGTTGGAAATGAAAACATTTTCTGAAAAAAGTAGTTTCTACACATATTCACACATAACATCTTATCTCAACATTATAGTAGAATAGTACCAAAATAATTGTAGGAACCAAGATAGCCCTTTTATTTGTGAACTGAAATCTGCACAAGAACATAAGAAGAATATATATGAGAAACTTAAATAAAATCAATTATAATTCAATACATATAAAAATACTGTTGCTTCGCAACCATAAGACAATTTCGTCGCCTCTTGTTTTTTTTAGCGTTAAGCAGGGCGCGCGATAGCATGGCGCACTAGCGCGCTGGGCAGTAGTGTTGAAATGAACGAACAGGGACATTATGGACCTCACCCTTGGTGCGCAAGGGGAAGACCGTGGTGTAGCGCGAGTAGTCGTCAACAAGGATCAAGAAGTACCTCTCCTGACCCTGACCACAGACGCGAGCTGGGCCCCACACGTCCATGTGGAGCGTCTGCAAGGGAGCAGTCGTCAGGGGAAACGAGGAGGAGTGAGGAGCGGCGCGCTGCCGCCCCTCAACACAGGGAAGACAGGGAGGAGCAGGTGAGGGAGGGAGGGGAGGAAGGACCCTGGGAAGGCCAGAGACAATGTATCGGGAGTGCATGGCACGAAGCCGCTGCACAAACGGGTGGCCAAGGCGGTGGTGCCAGAGGACAGTCTCGTGTGCCAGAGAGCGACACGAGCAGGGGGCCGACAGCTGACCTGACGCGGACGCAGACGCAGACGCAGCGACCTGAGGGGACTTACTGGTCAGTGTGTACAGGTCCGACCCCGGCTGCCGAGTGAAGGTAGCCAAGTGACGGCCCGTACGACCACACGTGCAGTGTGTCACTCGCCCGTAGGCAGGGGTGAACTGGTGAACACCCCCGTCCTGGAGCGCACATCCTGCCACCAGGTTCGTAGAGAACGAGGGGAGGTGGAGACCTGACAGTGTGCCCGACGGGACCGCAGGACAGGGGAGGACAGTGGAGGAGGTCGCAATGACCGGACCCCCAGAGGGGTCAGCGAGGGAGACAGCAACTGGCCGAGCAAGCGGCTCAAGGGCACTGCGGTCACGAAAGAAGCAGCGAGAAGCACCTGAGTCCAGTGTGAAGGTGTGCAGTGCTGCAGTCGACTCAGTACCAGAGGGGGCAGACGCACAAGCACCTAGAGCAGCTGCCTCACCAGCACCTGGGGTAGCAGACACGCGCGTACCTGGAGCGGCAGATGCACTAGTCCTAATGCCCGGGTCGGGCGGCACACACAGGTACTCAGCACCCTCTCCACTAGTAGACATCACATGCATAGTAGTGAGAATAGCATCAAAGTCTAGAGCATAGATATCAATCCCCTTCTTCAGGAGATCAACCCAGCGAGGCAGCTCAGTGGCCTGAGGGAACTGAACACGCCAAGCGTTGTTGAGACGAGCGAAGCAGCGCTGTGTGGCGTGCGGTCCCCCACACTGCTGACCAGTGCGGTCACCAGTGCGAATGACGTACGTGCAGCTAAAGCCACACCCCCCCCCCCCCCCCCCTGTGCTGAGAGTACCACTCACGGACCTCCTGGGGCGAGGGAGTGTGCTGCTGGCCCTGGCCACCGCCAGCGCCTCCACGACCACCACCGCCGCCGCCACCTCCTCGACCACCCCAACCCCTGCCGCCGCCGCGTCCACCGCCACCCCCACCACCGCCTCCGCCCCTGCCACCTCCCCTGCCGCTGCCGCCACCACCCCCACCGCTGCCACTAGCCCCTCCAGTCGCGCCACCACCCCCACCGCCGCCACCGCCCCCACCACCACCTCCCCCGCTGTCACCGCCACCGCCCTTGCCCCCTTTGCCCTTGCTGCTGCGGCGCCCGCTCAAAGCAGACGCAGTCCCGACCTTCTCAGCACCAAGGAGGTCAACAGCAGCAGCAGAGGCGATAGAGGGAAGAAGTGGGGAAGGAGAACACCCCTCAAAGAACGGGGTACGGGGGTCGCCACGAGAGGCACCTACAGCGTCTATGCTAGCCTCAGCTGCAAGGGGTTCCTTCTCGAGGAGGGCAATGGTGAGCTCAGTGGGGCAGCGAGCTAGGAAGTGGTCCCTGACTGAGCGCAGAGTGTCAGGGAAGCGGGTGACTAGGTGGTAGAGAGTGAGCCAGAGCGGGGGTGGGTTCTTGGCAAGGAACTCATCAGGCATAGCGGCGCGGAAGCGAGCCTCACTAGTGCGGAGGTGCGTAATGAGGTCAGCGACTGTGTGGAAAGAGGCTAAGTCGGGGAACAGGTAGGGAAGAGAGAGACGGCCTAGTGCGGCAGAGGCCGGTGAGGAGTAGCGGGCAACGACAGCAGTGTACAGTGCCTGTGCAGTCTTGTGCTGCCCAAAGTGCTCGCGCTCATCTATCGGCAGGGAGTTGCGAATAGCAAAGCGAGCGTGGGCGTCACGAGTCTGCCACTGTGAGCGGGCAGTGCTGTCAGCAGTAGCAGCAGGGGCAGTGACATGGCCTAGGGCGTGGTCGTACAGTGAGATGTCGTCCTTGGCAGTGAGCTGTAGATAGAGGTGCAGGTCATCTAGCCAGGTGTCAAACTTCACTGGGCGGCCCTCAGCATCGAAAGATAGCACAGGTGGGTTAGCCATAGGATCAGTAGGAGCAACAGTAGGAGTAGGAGGGTGAGACAGGTAGGGCGGCTCGGACAGTACGCGCGGCGCGGTTCAGTTCAGGTAGGGCGGCGCGGCTCGGGTAGGGCGGCGCGATTCGGTTCGGGTTGCGCGGCTCGGCTCGGACTGGGCGGCTCGGTTCGGGTCGCGCGGCTCGGCTCGGTCCTGGAGGGGCTGTGGCGGTCACGGGCCGTTCGGGGCCTCTAGGGGCGAGCGCGGGGCCGACGGGGCCTTAAGGGGCGGCGCGCAGGTCGCTAAGGGGCGGGTCGCGGGTCGCGGGGCCTTAGGGGGCCGTGAAGAACGAGGCGCCCTAGGGCGCAGTTAGGTAGGTAGGTAGGTAGGTAGTGGTGGGCCCTTAAAAAAAACGGTCCTAGCGAAGAACCTGCTCTATACCATGTTGAAATGAACGAACAGGAATGATTGAGCTAACAGTGAAATCAGTACAAGTACCTAACCCTAGAAATGTGTACCCCCTATAGGCTAACCCACTGTAGCCTAAACAAGCACAACATATATAATGTTTGACAAGTAGGGCGCGCTGGCGCACTGAGCAGCGGGGTGCGTTGGCGCGCTGGGCAAAGGGGTGCGTTGGCGCGCTGGGCAGCGGGGTGCGCTGGGCAGCGGGGCGCGCTCGCGCGCTAGGCTCTCGAAAAGTTAGGCAAAAGTTTAGAAGCAAAAAATGGGGGATTCCACTAGCAAGCAGTTGAGTACATATAGGAAACCCTAAATCGGGGTGTACTCGCTATAGAGTACCCCACTGCAGGCTAGACAAATACAGCATTCTGACACACCCCCATGGCCAAAGTGGGGTGTAATCAGCACAACAAGCATGCAGAGCAATAGTTCACAATGATAAGCAAAGCTAGTGGCTATCACAGTGGGCAAGTGAGGAGGAGAAGAGACTGTGAGGGCGAGAAGATGGGAGGCGACTGCTGAAGCTGCAGACACACAGGAGCTGTTGGCTCAGTGGCTACTGAAGCAAAGGCCCGGACTACAGGAGTAACTGGCTCCGCGGAGATTGGGCGGCGCGCGGGCTGTACAGGCCGCGCATGGGCCTGGCGCAGCCCGTACGGGTCGCGCGCGGGCCTGGCGCAGCCCGTCGCGCGGGCCGCGACGGGCGACGGGGGGTGACGTGACGGTTGGCAGGGGTCGACGCGCGGTTCGACGCGGCAAAAATTGCCGCGCGCTCAGGGCGCACGGCAGGCAGGAAATGTCAAACAACAAGGAAGTGAATGCACTAGGAAACAGGTCGGTATAATTAAAAGTGTTGTCCCACATATTATCTACCCCACTATAGCCTACACAAACTATAGCATATAAGTTTGACACACCCCAATAGGCAAAGTGGGGGAGAACAAGAGGTCAGAAGACCAGTCAAGCAAAGCAAAGCAAGCTCAGGGTGGATCACAACGTCACCACACATTCCGAGCACAAGTTCAAGGCCACAAGGCCAGTTTACATGAGAGATTATCTATAAAGTTAAACAAGCAAGGGCATGTATAGACAGATCACAGTACAAGCAAGGTCAAGAAGTGAGCAAGTGAGGCCAAGTAGGCACAAGACCTAGCATCGTACAAAAGCGCTGATGATCACAAGGCAGAAGTGCCTTGGTAAAGATATCAGCAGTGTTGGCCTCAGAGGCCACGTAAGCAAGGCGCAGCTGACCACGCTGCTGCAGCTCACGAGCAAGGAAGTAACGAAGAGCAATGTGCTTCGTTCTGTGCTCCACTCTGTGCTCCCGACACAAGGCCAGCATGGCCTTATTGTCTACGTACAGAACAGGAGGAGAACGAGGCTGCTCTCCTAGGTCAGTCCGCAGGTAGGTGAGCCAGCGTAGCTCCTGTGCAGCCATGGCTCCCGCGTAGATCTCAGCCTCAAAGCTGGAGCCGAGAACAGAAGACGAGCGGGTAGACCGCCACGAAACAGAGCCGGAACCAAGGCTAAAGGTGTAACCCTGTGACGACCGCTGCGTAGCCTGGTCGTCAGCCTAAGAAGCGTCTGCGTGACCTGTGAGGACCACTGAACGCCGCCCTCCAAGCACTAGCCCCATGCCCGACGTACTGCACAAGTAGCGCAACACCCTCTTCGCTGCAGCCATGTGCTCTGGTCGGTGTCTCCCAGGAGCAACATAGCGTGCCAAGATGCTAAGAGGGTATGCAAGGTCAGGTCGTGTGCAGGTCATGAGGTACATGAGGCAGCCAACAAGCTCTGGGTACGGGCCACTCGGCTCTACGGACTCATCCGAAGGCAGAGCTGAGAGCGAGTGGCGAGTAGACGGAGGAGTGGCCTGAGGCGAGGAGTACGTGAAGTCGAAGCGCTGAAGGACCTGCTGCACCATGTGTGACTGAGTCAGGGTAATGGTGCGCTGTGCTCTGTCCCGAGTGATCTGCAAGCCAAGGTGTTGGATGCACGTCATTCTGAGTGCATGTCATCCTAACGTCCTGCCGAGTGCTCGTGCTATTTGTGCTTGCATGATTTGCATGAGCATATGTCATTATGCATGGCTGTTGGATATTGTCGTCTCTGTGTTTTTTCTCCAAGTCTAAATGCTTGATCATGCAGGAGAAATCCAGAGCTTTCCAACGATACCAAGATCGCTTTATTCCGACCAAGATCGCCCAAGTTACAAGATTTCCAAGACTTGGATTTCTTATTACCTTTTGGGGTTATATCTAATTTGGGTGATTACTTGGGACATGACTATAAAGGGATCTTTGGTTGAGTGGTTAGGGAAGGCAACTTTGACTTTTGGATTGGGGTGGCTAGAAGTTTCTAGCATGGGTTGCAAATGTTGCAACACCTAGGCAAAATCCAACTAGATTGGATTTTGCATGTGACACCTCAAGGACCTCATGATGAGGGTTGCATCCTTGCTGCTAAGAAGGTTCCTACCATCCTTCCCTAGCTCTTGGAGAACCCCTTCCCTCTCATGGTTCTCTTGGAGGTTCCCAACTCCAACTTCCTATGCCTACATGCTTGTTCTTCCTCTACCATTCAAGTCATGCGGTTGCTGGACGTTTTTATATGGTTCTCACTCTCTAGACCATCTTAACGACTGATTCAACTTGGAGATGGTAGCTAAGTCTAAGGCGCACAATCCTACCGAGCGGATTTGCGTTTAGTATGAGTTCGTCGTAAGTTCTCAAAGTGACAGATCCTACACAACAAGTGGTATCAGAGCGGGTAGTCGCCTTCTAGACGACGAATCGTCGTGAATTCTCAACAATGATGTCGAGTGAGACCATTTTCTAGTAGCTTTGCTTGCGAACTTTCGATTGGTGGTCAAACCGTGCTCTTATTCGAAGTATCTAGTCCGCGACGGCGTTTCTCGTAGAATCAAAATTTATGGCAGAATTCTCTCCAAACGATTTCTCAAGTTTCCACCGTTCATAAGGCCTCAATATGGTTGGTACGAACTCCGGAGGTGCTAGTGGCGAGATGGATAGAAGTAGAGAGGCTGGAGAGCAGGGGGGAGTTGCTGGTGGAGGAGTGGGGACTCACCAACCAGCCAACCCTACGCTACCTACGTCTACTACACCATCTCCAACAACCGTGGATCCCGTGAAGGCGTTCTCTATTGAGAAATTCATGGGGGAGGACTACGAGCACTGGAGCTTCCACATGAGGCTGATGTACACCCAATACAAGCTATTGGATCTGGTGGAGGGGAACGAGAAGATGCCGGAGGCCGCGGAGCTGAAAGGAGCGTGGATGAAGCGATCGTTCGACGCGTACATGCTCATGGTGCAAGCGGTTGGCGGACGACAACTTGACCACATCAAGGACCTCTTGGGTGATCCAGAGTGTGGCCCCAAGGCTTGGAGGAAGCTTCTGGATGTGCACTCACCGACACGTGCTACCAGCATCGTGCTACTCACGCGGCGGCTGCGCGACATCAAGTTCGTTGATGGAGAGCCGATGCAACCGGTGTTGGATGAGATGCGGGACATCTTCACGGAGCTCCAAGGAGGCGGTGTGGTGTACCCGGAGCTCGTGCAATGCGTGGAGATTGTGATACGGCTGCCGGAGTCGTGGTCTGCCCTAGCGATCAACCTCAACTCCCAACAACCCCAGTGGAGTGTGGATTACATTCGCGCGCGCATCCTAGAGGAGGACTTGCGGCGGCGGAGTGTGGAGCGCTCGGAGGAGGGGGCTAGCTATGGAGTTGGAGGTGGAAAGAGTGGCTTCAAGAAGAAGTGGAAGGGCAAAAACAAGGACAACCCTAAGGAGGATGGCGGCGGGGGTCAAGGGGAGGTGTGCTTCTACTGCAAGAAGCGCGGACATCGTTGGCGGAAGTGCTACCAACGACCCAAGGATTGGACCCCGCCTTCATCGAGCAACCTGCATGGTGGCAAGAGGAGTGGGGGAGTCATGGGAGCTAGTGGTGAGGAGAAGGAGGAGAAAGGCGGCAAATCTGAGGAGCGGAAGGCCGGGTTCTTCTTTTTCGTGAACGAAGGCGCAACCGACCTCGCTATGGCTGCCAAGGTTCTCCTACACCCCCTCCCCCATTGGGTGATTGACTCGGGAAGCTCCTGGCACATGACTCCTCGTGCGGACCTACTCGATGAGATTCAGCCCGCACCTATCTCTACGGTCACATCCGCGATGGGCGCCAAGGCCAAGGTCATGGGCATGGGATGCGCCAAGTTCATGGGAGCGGATGGAGAGCTCGTGGGGCTGAAGAATGTGCTGTGGGTGCTGGACTTGTGCGCGGACCTGATTTCTACCGGCCGGTTGGGAGATGCGGGTGTGAACACCGAGACGATTGCCTCGGAGCGCTATCGTGCTTACAACGATGAGCGCCTCATTTGGGACCTGCAGTGGAAGGGAGATGTCCACAAGCGGATGTGGCAGATCCCGGTCCTCCCTTGGCGGAAATCGGGCAAGGCGGCAGCGGCGGCATCTATGGAGGAGAGTGTCACCGAGGAGGAGCAGCAAGGTGTGCAAGGAGAGGAGCTGATTGGAGGAAGCGCGGCGGTGAAGGCGTCGGCTACCTCGGGCCAAGCGGATTGGGAGACTTGGCATCGGCGGCTCGCACACGTGGCTGTTTCAACACTGGAGGAGATGCATAAGGAGAAGTGCGTGCATGGGCTGCAACTGCAAGGAGATGGCACTCAATATGGCAGCTGCGAGGCGTGCATGCAAAACAAGTTTGCGCGGTTCCCGTTTCCACGTGCGGAGGGATCAGCGAAGGCGCCGCTGGAGGTGGTGCACATGGACCTGGTGGGTCCTATGAGGACTGAGGGGACTGGGGGAGTGCTGTACTTCCTTACCATGGTGGACGAATGGAGCCGTTTCACGTGGGCGCGTCCCTTGTCCAAGAAGAGCGATGCTGCAGCGGCGATCAAGGAGGATTGGTTGCCGATGGTGGAGCGGCAAGCGATGCGGCTGGTGAAGGTGCTGAGGAGCGACCGAGGTGGAGAGTTCCTTGGAGCGGAATTCACCAAGTTCCTCAAGAGAAATGGCATCCGACATCAGCTGACCTGCCCTGGAACACCGCAGCACAACGGCATTGCTGAGCATGCCAACCATACCATTGGCGAGGCGGCTAAGACCTTGTTGAGGGCTGCTAGGATGCCCTACAAGTTCTGGCCTGATGCCGTTCGCCATGTCATCACGGTCAAGAACAGGGTCTTGACTCATGTTGGCGACAAGCATTGGGTGCCGTACGAGCGTTGGCTTGGGAAGAAGCCATCCATTGACATGCTGCGGGTATGGGGCTGCATGGGGCTTGTGATGGTGCCTAAGGAGCAGAGGCACAAGCTGGAAGTTGCTGCTGTGTGGGCTGTCCATCTTGGGATGGCTCCTGACTCGAAGGGGTGGCTGATGTGGGACCCCAAGAGCAAGAGGACGCTCGTCAGTCGTGACGTCAAGTTTGTGGAGGACGTCATGTACAAGGATTGGCAGCAGCAGCAGCAGGTGCAGATTGGCTTGCGTTTGCAGGAGATTGAGCGGTCTGCAGTGGAGGAGGTTCAGCTGCACCTTGAGGATCTCCCTGGGTCAGAGCTGACCAGTGACCATGACCAGTGACCACAGTGGCGGTGGTGAGCAGCAAGTTTCTGGTCCTGCTGGAGAGGAGGGGTTGGAGGATGAGTCGGCACGTGTGGACTCACCAACTCAGCCCGAGCTTGCTGCAAACGCCAAGGTCACCAAGAGGAGTGTGCAGAGAGGAGCTTCACCACATGGGCAGCAGATTGCAACCCGCGAGAAGAGAGTGGCAGCAGCACCCTCAAGGCTGAAGTATAGCCGTTTGGGAGGACTCAAGCAAGGTGCCATGGCGGTTCAGGCGGATGAGGGAGAGGATGAGGAGATGGCGTTCTGTTTCTTCACACCCTTGCCTGGAGAACCAGCCACAATGGAGGAGGCACTGAGTGGACCCCAGAAGGAGGAATGGAAGGCTGCCATGGATGCGGAGTTCAACAGTCTCATTGAGAATGGGACTTGGGAGCTTGTTGAGTTACCCGAGGGGCGACGGCCGATCAGCAGCAAGTGGGTCTTCAAGGTGAAGAGTGGAGCTGATAGTGCGTTGGAGCGGTTCAAGAGCCGCTTGGTCGCCAAGGGGTTTCAGCAGAAAGAGAAGGTCGACTTTGGAGAGATCTTTGCTCCTGTTGCTAAGCCGGTAACACTGAGGACTTTGATGGCTGGCGCAGCTGTGAAGGGATGGCACGTGAAGCAGATGGATATCACCACTGCGTTCCTCAATGGAATACTGCTGGAGGATATCTACATGGCGCAGCCCGACGGCTATGAGGATGGGACCAGCCGGGTATGCAAGCTTAAGAAGGCCATCTATGGCCTTAAGCAAGCGCCCAGGTGTTGGTACGAGAAGCTGGAGGAGGTGCTGCTGAGTGGAGGCTTCAAGACATCCCAGGCAGATCACAGTTTGTTTTTGCTTGGAGAGGGGGAGCAGCTGCTCTTGCTGCTGGTGTATGTCGATGACATACTGCTGTTCTCACCCTCCATGGAGCAGATTGAGAGGACACAAAAGCTGCTGATGGACAACTTCAAGTGCAAGATGCTGGGGGATGTCCATTACTACTTGGGGCTGCAGATTGAGAGGGATGTTGAGAGGAGGTGGCTGAAGGTGCATCAGTCACACTACATCTCTGGTGTCATGGAGCGCTATGGTGTGACTGGGGGTCGCACTGTGATGACATCGTTCCCTGCGGGCTTCAAACTGAAGAAGGCAGCTGAGGAGGATGATGTACTCGAGCATGAGCAGCAGAATGAGTACCAGTCACTCATTGGGAGTGTGATATATGCAGCTGTGCATACGCGACCTGATGCTTCATTCGAAGTGGGGCAGCTGGCTAGAGTTGTGCAGCGGCCCACTGAGGAGCAGTTGGAGGTGGCAAAGCGCTTGGTGCGCTACCTCGGATCAACGGCATCTGCTGGTGTTCAGTTTTCAGCTGGCGGCCAGCTGAAACAAATCGGAGCAGATGGGGTCACGCCTGGAACCTTGAAGTTGTCGTGCTTCGCCGACGCCACATGGGCCTCAGAGGATGAGGATCAGTCATCGGTTGGCGGCTTTGTGTGCATGGTCGGAGGTGGACCAGTGAGCTGGAGGTCCAAGAAGCAGAGTGAGATTGCTCAGTCTTCCGGATAGGCAGAGTACATGGCGATGTACCATGCCATCAAGGAGATCGTGCTCCTGAGGAAGCTGCTGGAGGACATGGGAGCTGAACAGGAGGGACCTACACCACTTTTCTCCGACAGCGAGGCTGCTATTGGCATGACCAATAATCCTATCCTGAATGGGCTGAACAAGCACATGAAGGTTAAGTGGCACAGGGTGAGGCAGATGGTGAAGGAGGGAGCTGTTGAGCTTCACCATGTGAAGGCTAGCAAGCAGGCGGCAGATTTTCTCACCAAGAGACTTCCCGAGAGCGCACATTGGAAGTGTGCTAAGATGTGTGGCATGGCATTGCATTAGTGTGGGCAGCAGTGTCATGAGTGCATGTGTGATTGCGTGCATGAGAGTTTGCATTTGTGTGAGTGTGTGTGCATGCAGTCCGTTAGTTTGAGGGGGAGTTTGTTGGATGCACGTCATTCTGAGTGCATGTCATCCTAACGTCCTGCCGAGTGCTCGTGCTATTTGTGCTTGCATGATTTGCATGAGCATATGTCATTATGCATGGCTGTTGGATATTGTCGTCTCTGTGTTTTTTCTCCAAGTCTAAATGCTTGATCATGCAGGAGAAATCCAGAGCTTTCCAACGATACCAAGATCGCCTTATTCCGACCAAGATCGCCCAAGTTACAAGATTTCCAAGACTTGGATTTCTTATTACCTTTTGGGGTTATATCTAATTTGGGTGATTACTTGGGACATGACTATAAAGGGATCTTTGGTTGGGTGGTTAGGGAAGGCAACTTTGACTTTTGGATTGGGGTGGCTAGAAGTTTCTAGCATGGGTTGCAAATGTTGCAACACCTAGGCAAAATCCAACTAGATTGGATTTTGCATGTGACACCTCAAGGACCTCATGATGAGGGTTGCATCCTTGCTGCTAAGAAGGTTCCTACCATCCTTCCCTAGCTCTTGGAGAACCCCTTCCCTCTCATGGTTCTCTTGGAGGTTCCCAACTCCAACTTCCTATGCCTACATGCTTGTTCTTCCTCTACCATTCAAGTCATGCGGTTGCTGGACGTTTTTATATGGTTCTCACTCTCTAGACCATCTTAACGACTGATTCAACTTGGAGATGGTAGCTAAGCCTAAGGCGCACAATCCTACCGAGCGGATTTGCGTTTAGTTGAGTAATAAGTTCATCGTAAGTTCTCAAATTGACAGATCCTAAACAACACAAGGTAGCTCCGCATTTCACCCAGGTCTGAGCACGTGTGTCTCTTCTGCAGCTCGGACTTCACGTGGGCGAGTCCAGCAGTGTCAGCAGTGGCAAAGACCAAGTCGTCGACGTACACGAGGATGTAGAACGGCGACAAAGAGGTGTCGGTGCGTACAAACAGCGACGGGTCGGCAGTAGAAGGAGCAGACCCAAGAGCCGCCAGTGTAGTACTTGGTGTGTCGTGCCACTCACGGGGCGCCTAGCGGAGACCGTAGACTGGCCGCCGGAGGCTCCACTGGGTACCAGGAGGAAACGACCCAGTGAAGCCAGGTGGGCGGCGCAGCCAGATCTCCTCGTGCAGGCTGCCCTGCAAGAAAGCTGTGCTGAAGTCAAGAGAGTGAAGCTCGTAGTCGCGCTAAGCGGCCATGTGCAGCAGCACCCGAAGAGTGGTCATCTTCGGGGTGGGAGAGAAGGTCTGAAAGTAGTCTACTCCCTGCCGCTGATTGAAGCCTCGAGCCACGTAACGCGCCTTGAAGACAGGCGGAGAACCGGGCGGCCGCTTCACCCTGAAAATCCACAAGCCACTGACGATGTTCGCCCCAGGTGGGGGAACCTCGTCAACATAGGTGCCTGTGGACTTCCAGGAAACCATCTCTGCGTCCATGGCTGACTGCCACTATGAGGAGTAGGGACCCTCGATCGCCTCAGCGTACGATGGAGGAGTCGGGATGTCTGGTGCATCCGGGTCTCCCTCAGAGGCAATCAGCATGGACACGAGATGAGGCAAAGCAGCAGCAAAACACTGGAACTCCTCCTGCCTATCCTCAAGGACGTCCGTTCTAAGAGCACACTCACCCCCAACGGACGGAGGACAGACAGACTTAGACTCAGCAACAAGACTAGCAGCGTAGTCTAGACGACAGCGAGCAGAAAAGTCGACAAGCTCAGCAACCAAGGCAGACGCAGCAGTGGACTCAAAGGAAGGGTCAGTGACAGCAGTAGCCAGAAGACGCGTGACAGTAGGAATGGCAGCACGAAGGGATTCCGACTCCGGGTCAGCAAGAGCAGGAAGAGAGCACTCTGGAGGAGACGGCAAAGGGACATGCAGTGGAGCAGTGGAAGGACGTAGCGCCATCTGGTGTGTGCCTGGGACCGCAGGAGGACGCGGACGCGGAACACGACGACTAGTACGAGCAGCACGAACAGGCGACGCAGGACAAGATGCCGGCTCACGACGCTCAGCAAGACCTCCAGTAGGACCAGTGTGGGGAGAAGGAGCAGGCAGTGGGGAGGCGAGTTGTAACTGTGACAGCGAGTGGACAGGCGGTGGACACTCTAAGGAAGGAGCAGGAGTAGTAGAAGGCGGGAGACCAAGAACCTACTCAAGGAGCGGAACGAAGTACGGCCGCGGCCGCGCAGCGCCTCCACAACCAGCAGGGACAGCGCCAGTACCCTCAGCGGCAGCACCAGCGCCAGCAGCACCTCCAGCCCCAGCAGCGCCAACTTTAGTACCCTCAGAAGTACCAGCGCCAGTAGCACCTCCAGTGCCAACACCCCCAGCAGCTCCAGCTCCAGTAGCTCCAGCAGCACCTACTCCTCCAGTACCGCCAGCACCGCCAGCAACTCTAGCACCAGGAGCACCCCCAGGCCCAGCAGCTCTAGTACCCCCAGCACCACCACAGAGGCTGCGACAGTACCACTCACGCAGCTGCTGGGAAGAGAGAGCGCCCCAAGGCGCAGCACCCCTAGGCTCTGGACCTCCAGACGCAGCACCCCCAGGGCCAGCACCCCCAGGCTCAGCACCTGCAGTCTCTGCACCCCCTGGCTCAGCACCCACAGGCTCCGCACCCCCAAGCTCAGCACCCCCAGTCTCCGCACCCCCAGGCTCAGCACCCCAAGTCGCAGTACCCCCAGACCCAGCACCACCAGGCTCAGCACAATCAGGCTCAGCACGCAAAGAACCTCGCGCAGGACCAGAGTCGACAGCTACCTCGACAGGCTCGACCGGGTCTACCTCGGAAACACCTGAGGGAGGAAGACCCTGGGTAGGCAGGGGGTATACCGAGACAGCACCAGGCGTGAGGAAGAGCGGCGGAGGGGGGAGTGGGGCAGTGCGGTAGGGGAAGAGATGGTAGAAGGGGACCGACTCATCAAACGTGACGTTCTGGGAGGACAGAACACGGCGCGAGGTGGGGTGGTAAAACTGCCAACGAGGCGCATCAGGGGGGAAGCCAAGGAAGACGCAGGGAACAGCACGGGGGGACAACTTATCCGCAGACAAGTCGCGGACAAAAGCCTGAGATCCACAGACACGAAACGCAGACGCATCGCCAACCTTCCCCGTCCACCGCAGAGTAGGGGAGGTCTCCGGCATGGGGACCCGGGGCTGAAGGTTGATCTGATGCGCTGCGTACTGAACCGCGAACGGCCAAAGAAAATGGGGATCAGCCGCATGGATCAAGGACGTACGAGCGACGTCCATGACCATGCCAATGCGGCGCTCAGCAATCCCATTTTGCTGTGGAGAGGCCGGAAGCGTGAACGTCTGGCGGATGCCCTGTGCACGACAGAAGGCTCGCAGAAGGTCAGAGGAAAACTCTCCACCTCTGTCGGAGTGCAGACGCAGAACAGGAAAGTCCGAGCCGAAACTCTCTCTGAGCTGGAGACGAGCTCCCCGGATCCAGTCGATCAACACCTCAGTGACGTCACCCTTGCTGCGCAAGGGGAAGACCGTGGTGTAACGCGAGTAGTCGTCAACCACCAGCAGGAAGTAACGCTCGTGACCCAATCCCCGGATGCGGGCGGGGCCCCACGCGTCCAGGTGAAGCGTCTGCAGCGGAGCCTCCGTCAGAGGAAACTCGGAGAAGTGAGGAGCGGCATGCTGCCGCCCCTCGACGCAGGGAACGCAGATAGGGGCAGGCCCCGAAGGAAGAGGAGGGAGGGACCGGGGGAGACTAGAGACAAGGAAACGAGAGGCCATGCCTCGGAGACAAGGCAGGGAGGGGTGACCAAGGCGGTGGTGCCATAGGAGAGTCTGGTGAGACAGGAGACGACACGAGCAGGGGGCAGACTCACGACCAGACCGGGACGCTGCAGCAAACACCTGACCCGACGCAGCTACCTGACCAGACGCAGCAACCAGAGGAGACCCAGTAGTCACTGTGTACACGCTCGACCCCGGCTGACGGGGTAACGTGGCCAAGTGTCGGCCCGTCCGAGCACAGGTACAGTGGGTCACTCGCTGACTCGCAGGAGTGAACTGGTCAACCCCTCTATCCTGTAGGTCAGCACCACTCACCAAGTTTTTAGAGAACGAGGGGAGGTAGAGACCTGACAGGGTGCCAGAAGGGGCCGCCGGACACGGAAAGACAGTGGAGAAGTGGGCAAGGACAGGACCCCCAGAGGGGTCCACCAGGGAGACTGCAACCGGCCGACTAAGCGGCGTGAGTGAGGTGCGGTCTCGAAAGAAGGAGCGGGAAGCACCCGAGTCAAGGGTGAAATTGTGCAACACCTGAGCTGACGTGGTGCCTGAGAGAGCAAACTCACGAGCACCAGGGGCAGCAGACTCACCAGTACCTGGAGCAGCAGACTCAGCACGACTTGGAGCAGCAGACTCACCAGCACCTGGAGCAGCAGACTCACCAGCACCTGGAGCAGCAGACTCACCAGCACCTAGAGTAGCAGACGCACTGGCTCTTAGAGCAGCTGCCTCACCAGCACCTAGAGCAGCAGCCTCAATGCCCGGGTCTGGCGGAACACACAGGTAATAGTCACCCTCATCACTAGTAGGCAAAGCATACATGGCAGTGAGGATAGCATCATAGTCAAGAGTATAGATATCTACCCTCTGCCTAAGCAGCTGCACCCAGTCGTGTAGCTCTGCCGCGTCGCCAAACTCCGTACGCCAGGCGTCGCTCAGACGGGCGAAGCAACGGGACTCTGTGTGACCAACCGTCCCGCTAGGCTGACCAGTCCGAGCACCAGTGCGAATGACGTACGGACAGCGAGCAGTACTCCGTGACCCTCCACTCTAAGCGTACCACTCACGAAGTTGCTGGGGCAAAAGGACCTCATGCGGACGATGCTGCAGCCGCACCTGGCCACTACAAGCAGCTCCCGAACTACTCACTCTAGGAAGACTCCCACTACGGTCACCCTGACAACCCCAAGTAGTGTACCACTCACGAAGCTGCTGGGGCGTGAGGGACTCACGCGGACGGCGCTGGAGCTGCATCTGGCCACGCTAGGAGTAGTAGTAGCAGTAGAAAGAGCAGTAGCAGCAAGGGCAGTAGTGCTCACCAGTGGCAAGAAGGGCAGGTGTACGACAGCGGCAATGGCGAGGCCGCTACCACCGCAGGGCGAGGGCTCCGAGGCTGCTGCTGGGGCTACTGCTCCAGGGGCTAGGGGCGGCTGCTCCAGGGGCCAGGGAGCGGCGGCGGGCAGGGGCGGCGGAGGCTGAGACGGCAGCGGCGGCGGCGGCTGCTGTTGTCGGCGGCGGCGGCGGCTGCTGCTCTCGGCGGCGGCGGCTGCTGCGGCCGGGCAGGGGCCCCGGTGGCTGACACGGCAGCGGCGGCGGCGGCAGCTGCTGCTGACGGCGGTGGCGGCTGCTGCGGCCGGGGCAGGGGCGGCGGCGGCTGACAGGGCAGCGGCGGCGGCGGCGGCTGCTGTTGTCAGGGCCGCGAGGGAGTGGGGAAGGGGCCGCGAGGGGCCGTGAGAGGGGCCACGAAGGGCCGCGGAGGGGCCGCGAGGGAGCGGCGACGGGGCCGCGAAGGGGGCCGCGAGGGGCCACGAAGGGGCCGCGAGGGGCCGTGAGAGGGGCCACGAAGGGGCCGCGAGGGGCCGCAAGGGGCCGCGAGGGAGCGGCGAAGGGGCCACGAGGGGCCGTGAGAGGGGCCGCGAAGGGCAGCGAGGGGCCGCAAGGGGCCGCGAGGGAGCGGCGAAGGGGCCGCGAGGGGCCATGAGAGGGGTCGCGAAGGGCAGCGACGGGGCCAAGAAGGGCGGCTACTGGGCCGCGAAGGGGCCGCGAAGGGGCTACGAAAGGGCCGCGAGGGGCCTGACGCGGCGCGAAGGGCCGTGAGAGGGGCCGTGGGGGGGGCCGTGAGAGGGCGCGACGGGCCGCTAAGGGCAGGGGACGCGACTGGAGGGCAGGCACACGGGGCACGACTCGGGCAGGGGCGAAGCGCGCTCCGGGCAGGAAAAAAAAAATCGACTTTCGGTGGGCCCTAGGAAACGTTCCCACTAGGTAACCTGCTCTATACCATGTTAAAGAACGAGGAAGTGAATGCACTAGGAAACAGGTGGGTACAAGTAGGAGGACCTAAAAGTGTTGTACCCCATATTATCTACCCCACTATAGCCTACACAGACTATAGCATATAAGTTTGACAGGAAACAGCACGCGCCCGGGGCGCGTTACAGGTAGTAGAGCAGCGGAAGCATCGGGTGGGGCCCACCCACATGATCGACCCAGGAGGGTCGACCTGCTCTGATAGCATGTCGAAACGTTAGGCAAAAGTTTAGAAGCAGAAAAGAGGGGATTCCACTAGCAAGCAGTTGAGTACATATGGGAAACCCTAAATTGGGCTGTACTCGCTATAGAGTACTCCACTGCAGGCTAGACAAATACAGCATTCTGGCATGGGCAGCGGGGCGCGCTGGCCAGCGGGGCACGCTGGCGCGTCGGGCAGCGGGGTGCGCTGGCGCGCTGGGCAGCGGGGCGCGCTGGCGCGTTGGGCAGCGTGGCACGCTGGCGCGCTGGGCAGGGGGCGCGTTGGCGCGCTGGGCAGCGGGGCGCGCTGGCGTGTTGGGCAGCAGGGCGCGCTGGCGCTGTGGGCAGCAGGGTGCACGTGCAGAGCGCGCGGGCAGGCAGGGTTGCGCAGCTGCAAACAAAGCGCGCGCGGACAGGGCAGTGATCAGGCAGGGCAGCAGGGCGTTCAGTAGCAGGGCAGCTGGGCGCGAGCTGGCAGGGCAGTAAGGCGCGCGCTGGCGCTAGGCAGCAGGGCAGGAAAAAAAGGTTTCAAGTCCGGGCAGGGCGGAACGTTCGGTGAGCCCTAAGGAACGTACCTACTCTAATACCATGTTAGAATATGGAAACTGGAATGTGTGCATTGAGTAGGATGGGGATACAAGTAGTAAACCCTAGAATGGTTGTCCCCTCTACAGTGTACCCCAGTATAGACTACACCACCATAAGTGCATGCTTTGACAGGGAGCAGCAGGGACTTCTTTTAGGCCCTCCACGATTGTGGTGCATGTCGATCGGGCTTGATGGCAGACTCGGATAGCACAAAAATGTCATCGACATATGGGATCACTTGCCATCTAAGTGCACGCCATCGTCAAGCGAGTTGCTTGATAAGTTGGGTGAAGACAAACGAGGCTGCGGCCAACCCGAACGGCTGCTTTTTCGCCATGTCGTGAAAAAAAAGCGTTAGTGGCTGTCTTTTTTGCCATGTCGTGCGGCTGCTTGGAAGCAGCACGCGCGGCAGGAAGCTTCTCATAAGGCGCCGAGGAGGTCGCGCCAAACAAGACTTCGACACCCGTGGCGAGGTCCTCGCGTGCCTCCTCGGCAGGGCGTTTCGCACGACGCGTGGTTGCCTCGGGCAGACTCCCGGAGTTCTGCGCGCCTGGGGTGTTCGCCGTCTTGTTTCCTTCGCAAATAGGGGCGTTGTTGACAGGCGCTATTGAAGCAATGTTTTGCTTAAAGCGGCGGTATACATTTTAAAAGGTGGTTTTAGGGGGGTAATCTAAGTGCATACCCTTTGGTGCGCGATGATTTGAGGGCGAGTTGTGGTTTCTCCCCTAACACTTGTGCGAGGAATTCAAACCAAGTTGGCGATGCGGAACAATTTCGCGAGTGGGTTTTTTTGGGTGAACAAATCCGCGGAAAGGCGGAAATTTCAGCGCCCAACACAAACAACCAAGCGGAAAGTTATGCGCCCACCCCGCTCCCTCCTTCCGCCTCGATCGTTCGTTTCTTCTGGAGAGTCTGCTACCCTGTTTTCAAGTGATAAACCAGGGCCTGTCCCTTGACGTATGTAGACCGCAGCTTTAAGTATGTCGGCGAGAAGTGTTGTCGGAGCAGTAAAACGTGGAAGTGACTGGGTCTTCGCCAGATTGGACGAGATTGAGAGGAGTGTCAGAACATTATAGCTTATATATTTGTGTAGGCTATAGTGGGGTATCCCATAGGGGGTACAACCCAATCAGGGTTTCATATTTGTACTCACTTCATTCATAGTTCATCCATTCTCGTTCGCTTCTTCTCATGGAATCAGAGCAGGTTCCCCTGTGGGAACTGTGCTTAGGGCCCACCACTTAAAATTTTTTTTTATTCTGCCCTAGCACCTTGCGCCCTAGCGCCTACCCTAGCGCCCGCCCTAGCGCCCTAGCGCCCGCCCTAGCGGCCGCCTCAGCGCCCGCCCTAGCGCCTGCCCTAGCGTCCTAGCGCCCGGCGCCCGCCCTAGCGCCCTTTCGCCGCCCGCGGCCTGTCCGTGCGCTGCCGCCCGTGCGCCGCCGCCCGTGAGCGCCGCGCGTGAGCGCCGCCCGTGAGCGCCGCCCGTGAGTACCGCCCGTCAGCGCCGCCCGTCAGCGCAGCCGCCCGTCAACCGCCGATGGTGCACCGCCGCCCGTGACGCCGCCGCCCGTGAGCCGCCGCCCGTGAGCCGCCGCCCGTGAGCCGCTCGCCGCTGAGCCGCCCGCCCGTGAGCCGCCCACGACGCCGACGCCGCCGACGCCGCCCGTGCACCGCCGACGCCGCCGACGTCACCCGTGAGCCGCCGACGCCGCCCGTGAGCCGCTAACGCCGCCGTCGCCGCCGACGCCGCCCGTGAGCAGCCGACGCCGCCCTCGAGCCGCCCGTGCAGCCGCCCCAGCCGCCCGTCAGCCGCCCGTGCGCCGCCCGCGAGCCGCCCCAGCCGCCCGTGAGCCACCCGCGAGCCACCCCAGCCGCCCGTGCTGTCGCCCGCAAAACGCCCGCGCCGCCCGAGTCGCCCGAGCCGCCCGAGCCGCCCGAGCAGCCTGAGGCGTCGGCCTCCTGTTCCTGTGGGGGCTGCTGCTGCTCCTGGGCCGTCGTAGCTGCTGTGCTGCTGTGTGGCTGTACTCCTGACCTACCCGACTCTTCCCGCCCGGTGAGACTGTCAGCTGCTATAATGGCCACCCCCAGTGTCCTGTCTTTTGACGCTGAGGGTCGCGCCGTTGACTTTGCAGTCAGGGTCGAGGACCTGCAGCTGTACTTACTGTGCGATGCGATCGATGAGGTTTCTCTCTTTGACTTTGTCTCTGGCGCTGTCCCTGCCCATCCTGCTGATGCTGACCCCTCTGTTCGCTCCAAGTGGGCCACGCGCGATGCTGCTGCACGTCTTGCTGTGCGTCGCCACCTCCCTTCCTCCGAGCGTGCACACTTTAGTAAGTGCAAGTCCGCTCAGGCCTTGTACGACGCTGTAGTTGCGCGCTACTCCTCCCCTTCCTCCGCAACGCTGAGCCGCCTCATGCTACCGTTCCTCTTCCCTGACCTCGCTGCCTTTCCCACAGTCGCTGACCTCTTTACCCACCTCCGCGCTAGTGACACCCGCTACCGCGCTGCGCTTCCTGCTGAGTTCCGCGCCGCAAACCCTCCTCCCATGTACATCACTCTCTACTTTCTAGTCACCCGTCTCCCTGAGTCCCTTCGTGCCATTAGGGACCAGTTTCTCTCTGTCTGTCCCACCACCCTCACTGTCGACCTCCTTGAGAAGTCCCTGCTAGCGGCTGAGAAGAGTATCGTCGCTGTAGGGGCCTCTCGTGGTGACCCTCGCACCCCCATCTTTGAGGGGTGTTCTCCTTCCCCCCTACTTCCCTCTGTCGCCTCTGCTGCTGCGGCCGACCTCGTTGGTTTGGAGTCGGTCGGTGCGGCGTCTGCCCCCAGCGGTAGGCGCCGCCCTGGCAGGGGCAAAGGGGGCAAGGGAGCGGGTGGAGCTAGCGGGGGCGGTGGCGGAAGCGGTGGAGGCGGCGGGGGGAGTGGGGGTGGCAGTGGAGGTGTTGGCGGGAGTGGAGGTACTAGTGGCGGCGGTGGAGGCGGAGGTGGTAATGGTGGTGGCGGTGGGAGCGGCGGGGGCGAGGGTGGCGGTGGCGGCGGTGGCGGCGGAGGCGGAGGTGGCGGTGGTGGAGGTGGTCGGAGTGGCTCGTCCCAGCGGAGCACCACTGGAGGTAGTCAGCGCCAGCAGCAGCAGCAGCAGCAGCAGCAGCGCTCTCGCGACGTCCTCACCCCTCAGCAGCTCCGTGAGTGGTACTCCCAGCGTCAGCGTGGTGGGGCGTTCGGTCCGTGCACCTACGTCCTTCGCACCGGCGACCGTGCGGGTGAGCAGTGTGGGGGCACCCACACCGCCCGCCGCTGCTTTGCCCGCTTGACCGACGCTTGGCGCCAGCAGTTTCCGGAGGCCTCTGAGATCCCCCGCTGGGGAGAGCTGTCTAGGGCTGGTGTAGCTATCTTTGATCTTGACTTTGATGCTATTCTTGCTGCCATGTATGCTGTGTCTGCTAGTGATGAGGGTGACTGTTACCGGTGTTTCCCGCCCGATCCGGGCATTGAGTCTGCTGCTCTAGGTACTGGTGCGGCTGCTGCCCTAGGTGCTTGCGACGCTGCTGCTCTTGGTGCTAGTGTGTCTGCGTCCTCAGGTACTGGTGAGTCTGCGCTCTCAGGTACTACGTCGGCTTCGGCCTCCCTCACCTTCACCCTTGACTCTGGGGCTTCTCGCTCCTTCTTTCGGGACCGCACCACTCTCACGCCGCTTAGTCGGCCGATTGCGGTGTCCCTGGCTGACCCCTCTGGGGGTCCTGTCCTGTCTCGTTTCTCCACAGTCCTCCCGTGTCCGGCGGCTCCCTCTGGCACCCTGACTGGTCTCTACCTCCCCTCGTTCTCTACGAACCTGGTGAGTGGTGCTGACCTACAGGATGGGGGTGTCCACCAGTTCACTCCTGCTCGTCAGCGTGTGACACACTGCACAGAGGCTAGCACAGGTCGCCACCTAGCTACGTTTACACGTCAGCCAGGGTCGAGCGTGTATACACTGACCATTGCTTCTCCTCCCGGTGCTGAGTCTGGTATTGTCCCTTCGTCTGGTCAGGCGTTTGCTGCAGCGTCCAAGTCTAGTCCTGAGTCTGCCCCCTGTTCGTGTCGCCGTCTGTCTCACGAGACTCTCCTCTGGCACCACCGCCTTGGCCACCCCTCTCTGCTTCGGCTCAGAGGCATGGCCTCCCGTCTTCTTGTGTCTGGTCTCCCCCGGTCCCTCCCTCCCCTTCCTCAGGGCCCTGGCCCTGCCTGTGTCCCCTGCGTCGAGGGGCGCCAGCGTGCTGCCCCTCACTCCTCCCAGTTTCCTCCGACAGAGGCTCCGTTGCATACGCTTCACATGGACGTGTGGGGCCCTGCCCGCGTCCGTGGACTCGGTCACGAGTGCTACTTCCTGCTGGTGGTTGACGACTACTCGCGTTACACCACAGTCTTCCCCTTGCGCAGCAAGGGTGATGTCACTGAGGTGCTGATCGACTGGATCCGCGCAGCTCGTCTCCAGCTCAGGCAAAGCTTTGGCTCAGACTTTCATGTGTTGCGTCTGCACTCTCACAGAGGCGGAGAGTTCTCCTCTGGCCTTCTGCGTGCCTTCTGTCGTGCGCGAGGCATCCGCCAGACCTTCACGCTTCCGGACTCACCGCAGCAAAATGGGATTGCAGAGCGCCGCATTGGCATGGTCATGGACGTCGCTCGTACGTCTATGATGCATGCGGCTGCCCCCCATTTTCTGTGGCCGTTTGCAGTCAGGTACGCGGCGCATCAGATCAACCTCCACCCCAGGGTCTCCAGGCCGGAGACCTCCCCAGCCTTTCTGTGGACGGGGAAGGTTGGCGATGCGTCGGCGTTCCGGGTCTGGGGATCTCGGGCGTTTGTCCGCGACTTGTCTGCGGACAAGCTGTCCCCTCGCGCTGCTCCCTGCGTCTTCCTGGGGTTCCCCCCCGACGCCCCTGGGTGGCAGTTCTACCACCCCACCTCTCGACGTGTTCTGTCCTCCCAGGACGTCACGTTCGACGAGTCGGTGCCCTACTACCGCCTCTTCCCCTACCGCACTCCGTCCCTCCCCCCGCCCCCGCTCTTCTTGGTACCAGGTCCCCCCCCGGTAGACCCCCTCCCCCCTCAGGGTCCTGCCCCTTCAGGTGTGTCCCAGGTAGGCGCGGTCGAGCCTGTCGAGGTCACTGGTGACTCTGATGCTGCTGCGGGAGCTGAGCCTGGGGGTGCTGAGCCTGGAGGTGCTACGCCTGCAGGTACTGAGCCTGGGGGTGCGGAGTCTGGAGGTGCTGAGCCTGGGGGTGCTGAGCCTGGGGGTGCTGAGCCTGGGGGTGCTGAGCCTGGGGGTACTGAGCCTGGGGGTGCTGAGCCTGGGGGTGCTGAGCCTGGGGGTGCTGAGCCTGGGGGTGCTGTGCCTGGGGGTACTGAGCCTGGGGGTGCTGAGCCTAAAAGTGCTGTGACTGGGGGTGCTCCGCCTGGAGGTGCTTCGTCTCGCCGAGAGCCACTCTCCCCTCAGGAGCTACGTGAGTGGTTTGCCAAGCGCTGGAGGCGTGCTGCTGGTGCTGGAGGTTCTTCGCCTGCAGAGGGTACTGCTGCCGAGCGTCCCGGCGGTGCTCGTCCTGTGGGTGCTGGAGCTACTGGGTCTGAGGGTTCTCCTGGAGCTGGTGCTGCTGAGGGTGTTGACGCTGAGACTGCCGCTGGAGGTCCGACTGGTGGTGCTGCTAGAGGTTCTGGAGTTACTGGAGGTGCTACTGGAGCGGGTACTCCTGCTGGGGGTACTGGTGCTGTCCCTGCTGTTTCTGGCATCGCCGCGCAGCCCCGGCTGTACTTCGTTCCGCTCCTGCAGCAGGTTCTTGGTCTTACCCCTTCTCCAAGTCCTCCTCCTCCTCCCTTAGAGGGTCCACAGCCTGTCTTGTCACAGTCACAGCTACAGCCTGCCTCACCTTTGCCTGCTCCTTCTCCCTACGCTGGTCCGACTGGAGGTCTTACTGAGCGTCGTGAGCCTGCGTCTCGTCCTGCGTCGCCTGTTCGTACTGCACGCACTAGTAGTCGTGGTTCGCGTCAGCGTCCTCCTCCTGTCCCTGGCACGCACCGGATGTCTCTGCGTCCGTCTACTGCTCCAATGCGTGCCTCTTTGCCTTCTCCTCTTGCTTCCTCTCTTCCTGCTCTTGCCGACCCGGAGTCAGACTCTCTTCGTGCTGCCAGTCCTACTGTCACGCGTCTTCTTGCTACTGCTGTCACTGACCCTTCTTTCGAGTCTTCTGCTGCGTCTGCCCTTGTCACTGAGCTAGTCGACTTTGCTGCGCGCTGTCGTCTCGACTACGCTGCTAGTCTTGTCGCTCAGTCTGAGTCTGCCTGTCCTCCGTCCGTCGGGGGTGAGTGTGCCCTTGGCACGGACGTCCTTGAGGACAGGCAGGAGGAGTTCTAGTGTCTGGCTGCCGCTTCACCTCATCTTGCGTCTGTACTGCTAGCCCCTGAGGGAGACCCGGATGCACTAGACATCCCGACTCCGCGCTCTTACGCGGAGGCGATAGAGGGTCCCTACTCGTCTCAGTGGCAGGCAGCTATGGATGCAGAGATGGCTTCCTGAAAGTCCACAGGCACCTACGTCAACGCTGTTCCCCCTCCTGGGGCGAACATCGTCAGTGGCATGTGGATTTTCAGGGTGAAGCGGCCGCCGGGTTCTCCGCCTGTCTTCAAGGCGCGTTACGTGGCTCGTGGCTTCAGTCAGCGACAGGGGGTTGACTACTTTCAGACCTTCTCCCCCACCCCGAAGATGACCACTCTTCGGGTACTGCTACACGTTGCTGCTCACCGTGACTACGAGCTGCACTCTCTCGACTTCAGCACACCTTTCTTGCAGGGCAGCCTGCACGAGGAGATCTGGCTGCGTCGCCCACCTGGCTTCACTAGGTCTTTCCCTCCTGGTACCCAGTGGAGTCTCCGGCGTCCAGTCTACGGTCTCCGCCAGGCTCCACGTGAGTGGCACGACACACTGAGGACTACGCTTGCGGCACTTGGGTTTGCTCCTTCTACTGCTGACCCGTCGCTGTTTCTGCGCACCGACACCTCTCTGCCGCCGTTCTACATCCTCGTGTACGTCGACGACTTGGTTTTTGCCACAGCGGACACTGCTGGACTCGCCTACGTGAAGTCCAAGCTGCAGAAGAGACACACGTGCACTGACCTCGGTGAACTGCGCAGCTACCTTGGCTTGCAGTTCACCCGGGACAGAGCACGCCGCACCATTACCCTGACTCAGTCACACATGGTGCAGCAGGTCCTTCAGCGCTTCGGCTTCACGTACTCCTCGCCTCAGGCCACTCCTCTGCCTACTCGCCACTCGCTCTCAGCTATGCCTTCGGATGAGTCCGTAGAGTCGAGTGGCCCGTATGCCGAGCTTGTTGGCTGCCTCATGTACCTGATGACCTGCACACGACCTGACCTTGCATACCCTCTCAGCATTCTCGCACGCTATGTTGCTCCTGGGAGACACCGACCAGAGCACATGGCTGCAGCGAAGAGGGTGTTGCGCTACTTGTGCAGTACGTCGGGCATGGGGCTAGTGCTTGGAGGGCGCAGTCCAGTGGTCCTGACTGGGCACGCGGACGCTTCTTGGGCTGACGACCAGGCTACGCAGCGGTCGTCACAGGGTTACACCTTCGGCCTTGGTTCCGGCTCTGTCTCGTGGTGGGCTACTCGCTCGTCTTCTTTTCTCGGCTCCAGTTGTGAGGCTGAGATCTACGCCGGGGCTATGGCTGCTCAGGAGCTTCGCTGGCTCACCTACCTGCTGACCGACCTTGGAGAGCCGCCTCGTTCTCCTCCAGTCCTGTACGTAGACAACAAGGCCATGCTGGCCTTGTGTCGAGAGCAGCGACTGGAGCACAGGACAAAGCACATTGCTCTCCGCTACTTTCTTGCTCGTGAGCTGCAGCAGCGTGGACAGTTGCGACTTGCGTACGTGGCCTCTGAGGCCAATGTGATAATAAGCAAACAGGAATGAAATAACTAAGTCAGGGTTGGGTACAAATACAACCCTAGAAAGCTGTACCCCATATGTGCTACCCCACTATAGCCTACAAACATGCATCAGCTATAGTAATCTGACACACCCCCATAGGCAAAGTGGGGGAGAACAAGGGGTCACAAGACCTGTTAAGCAAAGCAAAGCAAAGCAAGCTCAGGGTGGATCACAAAGTCACGACACAGTCCGAGCACAAGAGCAGGGCCAGAGGCAAGTTCACAAGCAAGAGTACAGACATATATAGAAGACTAGACAAGCAAGAGCAGGTATATATATGTCACAGTACAAGTAAAGTCAAGAGGAGAGCAAGTGAGGCAAGACAGGCATAAGACCCAGCTGGGTGCAGAAGCGCTGATGGTCACAAGGCGCGAGTGCCTTGGTGAACACATCAGCAGTGTTGGCCTCAGAGGCCACGTACGCAAGTCGCAACTGACCACGCTGCTGCAGCTCACGAGCAAGGAAGTAGCGGAGAGCAATGTGCTTCGTTCTGTGCTCCAAGCGCTGCTCTCGACACAAGGCCAGCATGGCCTTGTTGTCTACGTACAGCACTGGAGGAGAACGAGGCGGCTCTCCAAGGTCAGTCAGCAGGTAGGTGAGCCAGCGAAGCTCCTGTGCAGCCATGGCCCCGGCGTAGATCTCAGCCTCACAACTGGAGCTGAGAACCGAAGACGAACGAGTAGACCGCCACGAGTCAGAGCCGGAACCAAGACTGAAGGTGTAACCCTGTGACGACCGCTGCGTAGCCTGGTCGTCAGCCCAAGAAGCGTCCGCGTGGCCGGTAAGGACCAGTGGACTCCGCCCTCCAAGCACTAGCCCCATGCCCGACGTACTGCACAGGTAGCGCAATACCCTCTTCGCTGCAGCCATGTGCTCTGGTCGGTGTCTCCCAGGAGCAACATAGCGTGCAGGAATGCTCAGAGGGTATGCAAGGTCAGGTCGTGTGCAGGTCATCAGGTACATGAGGCAGCCAACAAGCTCTGGGTACGGGCCACTCGACTCAACGGACTCTTCCGAAGGCAGAGCTGAGAGCGAGTGGCGAGTGGACAGAGGAGTGGCCTGAGGCGAGGAGTACGTGAAGCCGAAGCGCTGAAGGACCTGCTGCACCATGTGTGACTGGGTCAAGGTGATGGTGCGGCGTGCTCTGTCCCGAGTGATCTGCAAGCCAAGGTAGCTGCGCAGTTCACCCAGGTCTGTGCACGTGTGTCTCTTCAGCAACTCGGACTTCACGTAGGCGAGTCCAGCAGTGTCCGCTGTGGCAAAGACCAAGTCGTCGACGTACACGAGGATGTAGAACGGCGGCAGTGAAGTGTTGGTGCGCAGAAACAGCGACGGGTCAGCAGTAGACGGAGCAAACCCAAGAGCCGCAAGCGTAGTCCTCAGTGTGTCGTGCCACTCACGCGGTGCCTGGCGGAGACCGTAGACTGGCCGTCGGAGGCTCCACTGGGTGCCAGGAGGGAAAGTCCCAGTGAAGCCAGGTGGACGGCGCAGCCAGATCTCCTCGTGCAGGCTACCCTGCAGGAACGCAGTGCTGAAGTCGAGAGAGTGAAGCTCGTAGTCGCGCTGAGCGGCTATGTGCAGCAGCACCCGAAGAGTGGTCATCTTCGGGGTGGGAGAGAAGGTCTGAAAGTAGTCAACTCCCTGCCGCTGACTGAAGCCACGAGCAACGTACCGCGCCTTGAAGACTGGTGGAGAGCCCGGCGGCCGCTTCACCCGGAAGATCCACATGCCACTGACGATGTTCGCCCCAGGAGGGGGAACTGCGTCAACGTAGGTGCCTGTGGACTTCCAGGAAGCCATCTCTGCATCCATAGCTGCCTGCCACTGAGAGGAGTAGGGACCCTCTACGGCCTCCGCGTAAGAGCGCGGAGTCGGGATGTCTAGTGCATCCGGGTCTCCCTCAGGAGCAAGCAGTACAGACGCGAGATGAGGTGAAGCAGCAGCCAGACACTGTAACTCCTCCTGCTTGTCCTCTAGGACGTCCGTGCCAAGAGCACACTCACCCACGACGGACGGAGGACAGACAGACGCAGACTCAGCAACAAGACCAGCAGCGTAGTCGAGACGACAGCGAGCAGCAAAGTCGACGAGCTCAGCGACTAGAGCAGACGCAGCAGTGGACTCAAAAGAGGGGTCAGCGACGACAGTAGCAAGCAGACGCGTGACAGTAGGACTGGCAGCACGAAGAGAGTCCGACTCAGGGTCGGCAAGCGCAGGAAGAGAGGACTCAGGAGGAGAAGGCAAAGGGGCACGCAGAGGAGCAGTGGACGGACGCAGAGACATCCGGTGCGTGCCAGGGACAGGAGGAGGACGCTGACGCGAACCGCGACCACTAGCGCGAGCAGCACGAACAGGCGACGCGGGACGAGACGCAGGCTCACGACGCTCAGCAAGACCTCCAGTAGGACCAGTGTAAGGAGAGGGAGCAGGCAGAGGAGAGGAAGGCTCCAACAGTGACTGCGACTGGACAGGCTGTGGACACTCTACCGAAGGAGAAAGACCAAGAACCTGCTGTAGGAGCGGAACGAAGTACGGCCGAGGCCGCGCGGCAGCTCCAGACTCAGCAGGGACAGCACCAGCACCCTCAGCGACAGCACCAGCGCCACCAACACCTCCAGCGGCAGGACCTCTAGCAGCACCAGCAGCAGAACCACCGCCAGGACAGACAGCAGTAGTCTCAGCACCAACACCCTAAGCAGCTCCAGCTCCAGTAGGACCTGCAGGCCCAGCAGCTCCGGGACCGTCAGCACCAGCACCCTCGACGGTCGACGAATCTCCAGCTCCAGCAGCACTCCTCCAGCGGCGAGCAAACCACTCGCGCAGCTCCTGTGGAGAGAGGGGCTCTCGGCGAGACGCAGCAGCAGGAGAAACCCCAGGCTCAGCAGCTCCAGACTCAGCACCCCCAGGCACAGCAGCTCCAGACGTAGCACCCCCAGGCTCAGCAGCTCCAGACTCAGCACCTCCAGGCTCAGCAACTCCAGACTCAGCACCCCCAGACTCAGTAGCTCCAGCTCCAGTAGGACCCGCAGGCCCAGCAGCTCCGGGACCGACAGCACCAGCACCCTCAGCAGGCGAAGAAGCTCTAGCTCCAGCAGCACGCCTCCAGCGGCGAGCAAACCACTCGCGCAGCTCCTGTGGAGAGAGCGGCTCCCGTCGAGACTGAAGAACCGGAGAGCCCCCAGGTCCAGCAGGCGCAGGCTCCGCACCTCCATGCCCAGCACCCCCAGGCTCAGCAGCTCCTGACGTAGCACCCTCCGGCTCAGCACCCCCCGGCTCAGCACCCCCAGACTCAGCACCCCCCGGCCTCGCACCCCCAGGCTCAGCACCCCCAGCAGCAGCACCCCCAGGCTCAGCACCCGCAGCAGGACCAGACTCAGCAGCAACCTCGACTGGCCCGACCGTGTCTACCTGGGACACACCTTAAGGGGCAGGAACCTGAGGGGGGAGGGGGTCTACCGGGGGGGGAACTGGTACCAGGAAGTCCAGTGGGGGGGGGAGGGAAGGAGTACGGTAGGGGAAGTGGCGGTAGAAGGGGACTGACTCGTCGAACGTGACGTCCTGGGAGGACAGAACACGACGAGAGGAGGTGTGGTAGAACTGCCACCCTGGAGCGTCAGGGGGGAAGCCAAGGAAGACACAGGGAGCAGCACGGGGGGACAGCTTGTCCGCAGACAAGTCGCGGACAAACGCCCGAGATCCCCAGACACGTAACGCAGACGCATCGCCGACCTTCCCCGTCCACAGTAACACTGGGGACATCGCGGGCCGAGAGACCCTGGGGTGAAGGTTGAGCTGATGCGCCGCGTACCGAACCGCAAACGGCCACAGAAAGTGGGGGGCAGCCGCATGCATCATGGACGTACGAGCGACATCCATGACCATGCCAATGCGGCGCTCAGCAATCCCATTTTGCTGTGGAGAGTCCGGAAGCGTAAAGGTCTGGCGGATCCCCTGTGCACGACAGTAGGCTCGCAGAAGGCGAGAGGAGAACTCCCCACCGCGGTCAGAGTGCAGACGCAGAACAGGAAAGTCCGAGCCGAAGCTCCTCCTGAGCTGGAGACGAGCCTCGCGGATCCAGTCGATCAGCACCTCAGTGACAGCACCCTTGCTGCGCAAGGGGAAGACTGAGGTGTAACGCGAGTAGTCGTCAACCACCAACAGGAAGTAGCGCTCGTGACCCTGCCCACGGACGCAGGCCGGGCCCCACACGTCCATGTGAAGCGTCTGCAGAGGAGCCTCTGTCGGGGGAAACTGGGAGGAGTGAGGAGCAGCCCTGAGGCGCCCCTCGACACAGGGGACACAGGAAGGTCCTGGTCCCGAAGGAAGGGGAGGGAGAGACTGGGGAAGACCAGAGAGAAGGACACGGGAAGCCATGCCCCGAAGACGGGGCAAGGAGGGGTGGCCTAGACGGTGGTGCCACACGAGAGTCTCGTGAGACAGGAGGCGACACGAACAGGGGGCAGACTCAGGACCAGACCTGGACGCAGCAGCAAACACCTGACCCGACGCTGCTACCTGACCGGACGCGGGGACAGGAGGAGACTCAGTGGTCAGGGTGTAGAGGCTCGACCCCGGCCGACGCGAGAACGTGGCCAGGTGCCGGCCTGTGCGTGCGTCCGTGGAGTGGGTCACCCGCTGACTCGCAGGAGTGAACTGGTGAACCCCCGCATCCTGTAGGTCTGCACCACTCACCAAGTTCGTCGAGAACGAGGGGAGGTACAGGCCAGACAGGGTGCCCGAGGGGGCAGCCGGACACGGGAGGACAGTGGAAAAGTGAGCGAGGACAGGACCCCCAGAGGGGTTAGCCAGGGAGACTGCAACCGGCCGACCAAGCGGCGTGAGTGTGGTGCGGTCCCGAAAGAAGGAGCGAGAAGCCCCAGAGTCAAGTGTAAAGGTGAGGGAGGCCGAAGCCAACGCGGTACCTGAGAGCGCAGCCTCACCCGCACCTGAGGAAGCAGAATCACTAGCACCTAGAGCAGCAGCCGCACCTGTACCTGGAGCAGGAGACTCACGAGCACCCAGAGCAGCAGCCTCACCAGTAGCTAGAGCAGCAGGTCCTATACCTGGGTCAGGCGGGACGCACAGGTGACCGGCACGGTCAGCACTAGTAGGCAATGCATACATGGCAGTGAGAATAGCATCATAGTCAAGAGCATATATATCGACCCTCTGCCTAAGCAACTCCACCCAGTCGGGAAGCTCAGCCTCGTCGCCAAACACGGTACGCCAGGCGTCGCTCAGACGGGCGAAGCAGCGGGACGGTGTATGACTACGTGTCCCACAAGGCTGACCAGTCCGAGTACCAGTGCGTATCACGTAAGAGCAGCGAACAGCACTGAGAGACCCTCCACTCTGAGCGTACCACTCACGAAGCTGGCGAGGCGTGAGAGACACGCGAGAGGGTCGCGGGAGCTGCATCTGGCCGCCACCACGAGTAGAAGCAGCAGGAGTGGTAGTAGGAGTAGCGCCGCCACCCCTACAGCCCCAACCAGCGTACCACTCACGCAGCTGCTGGGGCGTGAGGGACTCACGCAGGCGTCGCTGGGGCTGCATCTGGCTCCGGAAGTAGAAGCAGGAGCAGGACTAGCAGCAGGAAGGCAGGCAGCCAGGCAAGCCAAAAGGCAGGCAGGCAGGCAAGCAGGCGACGCGCAGCGTGCTAGCAGGGCAAGAGCTCACCAGTGGTGGGAAGAGTAGGCTCGGCGACTCAGCGGCTCGGCAGCTCGGCGGCTCGGCGGCTCGGGCGACTCGGGCGGCTCGGCGGCAAGGCGGCTCGACAGCAACTGCAGCTCAGCAGCTCGGTGACGCGGCGGCTCGGCGGCAGGGCGGCTCGGCATTAACTGCAGCTCAGCAGCTCAGCGACCCGGCGGCTCGGCAGCAGGGCGGCTCGGCTGCTGGGGGGCTCGGGTGCAGGGCGGCTCGGCGGTGGGGCGGCTCGGCTGCTACAGGTGAGCGGCTCGGCTGCTGCAGTGGGAGATGAAGGAGGAGGAGAAGCAGGGGAGGCCACACACCTGACACCCCTCTGCTGGCCCCCCGAAGGAGCCGCGACGGGCGACGGGAAAAGGGGGGGGGGGTGGTGGGGGCCGGTAGGTGCAGCGGCGGGGCCAGCAGGTGCAGTTGCGGGGCCAGCAGAAGGGGACGGCAGGAGCCGTCAGGAGGGGACGGCGGGGCCGTCAGGAAGGGACGGCGGGGCCGTCACGAAGGGACGGCGGGGCCGTCAGGAGGCGACCGGGCCGCGAAGGGGCGGCTGGGCCGGGATGGGGCAGGGCCGCGACGGAGGCAGGCGGCGGGGCCGCGTAAGGGCCTGGGCGGGGCCGCGACAGAGCCGTCAGCGGGGCCGCGTGAAAGCCGGGGCGGGGCCGCGTAGAAGCCGGGGCGGGGCCGCGCGAGAGCAGGCGACGGGGCCGCGAAGGAGCTGGGGCGGGGCCGCGTGAGAGCAGGTGGCGGGGCCGCGTAAAGGCCGGGGCGGGGCCGCGACAGAGCCGGCGGCGGGGCCGCGTGAAAGCCGGCGACGGGGCCGCGTAAGGGCCGGCGGCGGGGCCGCGTCAGAGAAGGCGGCGGGGCCGCAGGGGAAATGGCGACCCGAGGGGTCGCTAAAAAAAATCGCGCCTCGGGGGGCGCTTCGGTGGGCCCAAAAAAACGGTCCTTAGAAGGACCCGCTCTATACCATGTCAGAATCCCAACCACTAGACCATTGGGATAAAAGGGCTTTTTTCAGTAGCGGGTCAGTGCGCCCATAACCCCCCAGGCAAACGCGCCTGTAACCCCCCCTAGGATCGATCGGGGATCTCACAGTGTAGCTCTACTGACACCCCCCCACACTGGGAGGCCCAGGACTGAGCACAGTAGCAACGACCAACATGTGCATACACCGGGATTCGAACCCGAGACCGCTCTGATACCATGTGATAATAAGCAAACAGGAATGAAATGACTAAGTCAGGGTTGGGTACAAATACAACCCTAGAAAGCTGTACCCCATATGTGCTACCCCACTATAGCCTACAAACATGCATCAGCTATAGTAATCTGACAGCCAACACTGCTGATGTCTTCACCAAGGCACTTGCTCCTTGTGATCATCTGCGTTGCTGCACGCAGCTGGGTCTTGTGCCTGTCTTGCCTCACTTGCTCACTTCTTGACCTTGCTTGTACCTTGACCTATATATATACTCTTGCTCTTGCTTGCTTGACTCTTGTATATCTCTATATATGATCTTGCATGTGAACTGGCCTTGTGGCCCTTGACCTTGCGCTCGGAATGTGTGGTGACTTTGTGATCCACCCTGAGCTTTGCTTTGCTTTGCTTGACTGGTCTTGTGACCCCTTGTTCTCCCCCACTTTGCCTATGGGGGTGTGTCAGAACATTATAGCTTATATATTTGTGTAGGCTATAGTGGGGTATCCCATAGGGGGTTCAACCCAATCAGGGTTTCATATTTGTACTCACTTCATTCATAGTTCATCCATTCTCGTTCGCTTCTTCTCAAGGAGCTCAAACTGAAACATGACAAGAACGTGGGTGAGGCCAAATGGCCTCCAACCTCTCATTTGTAGCCAAAAGAGGGCGAGTAGCGATGCAAACGCTGCCTTCGCTGCGTTGGAAATCGTTTCACTATCACGATACAATTTTTTAGAAAGTGAATACTCTGTTAAGAAATCTCATGTTTAAAAACCAATTTTTATTTTCACCATTTACGGCGCATGCGCTTAAACTTATTACTCAATTACGGTACAAGCGCACCCTGTTTTGTCATAACCACACTTGCGCTTATATCCGGAGCTATACAGCAGTTAGCCCTCGCTATCATATTTCGAACACCATCACAGGTGTACCTCCCATCACTGCCATGTGATCGCAGACATATAGGCACAGCTGGCAGTTGCACACATGCCCCACCCCAGGCAAAACCTGTGCGCTGCCCGGTTGGGTAGCATGCACAAGACCAGACTTCTGTAGTGACTGCTGCGTACGTAATTTACAAGAACCATATAACAATTACGAGCACATCCACATCCCAACCAGCACATCCGCTACAAGCTGACTTTCCACCCGCCAACAAAACGAATCCAAACTTCCACCATTGCCACTCATGTTGCTGATGGTGCTGGTGGCGCGCTCAATTGCATGCAACAACCCATGCTTAGAACCTGGCATTGTAGCTTTCCCCAGAATGTAGATGGGGGGATGCACGATGCTGATCTTGGTTTCCTGGGAGGAGGAAGAGGCGGGCCGAGCCAGGTGACCCAGGTGGCTTTGAACGATGGTTTTAGTCGGGCTGATTGGATGAACCCAAAGTTGCGCTTGCCACCTCCAGGAATGTACTGCGCCCACGAGGGCAGAGAGCATGAAACAACCTGCAACCACAGGGCAGCACAAGAATCATGTCAACCAAAGGACATTGCTGTGGAAGGCTTCGACTTGTAAGGTCATTCTAGCCCCATTCCCTGCCCCAGCCCCTGCCCCAACCCCTTCACCATCCCCTGCTCCATCCTCAGACCTACCCCACTCACCCACTGACCCCGCTCCCGCCCCTCTGGCTCTCTCTCCTCGCTCCAGCCTTCCACTTTGTGCTGCCCACCTCAAAATTCCACGCATTGAAGGGCTCGAAGTTGAAGCACGCAAGGGCGACGTCGCGCACAGCAAAGGAGGCGTTGGTGTTGCACACGTCGCAGCTCCACATGTTCTGTTGCTCCCCGTACTGCTGCCAGCTGCCCGTCACTGCACACGTCACGTTCACCAGGCTCAGTGGTGCTGCTCAGCGCACACACACGCACACACCCATATGCACGCAAAATCGCATGCGCACGTGCACCAACGCACACACACACGCATGCACACACACATGAACACACATAAGTACACACATAAACAGGGATAAGAGGAGAAAATACAATGGAGGGTTTGTTAAGAGCGCAGCCAGTGCGCAAATCAAGGTGCCTCCCATACCACAAAGCTTATCAACAGCAGCAGCAGACAAGCAGTATGAGCAGGCCACCGGCTGCCAGCTACCGCGAGCATCTCACCAGACACAGGAGCAGGCGGTGCCCTGGGGATCGTGGACTTGGGTGGCGGGGGGCGCTTGCCCTTGGGTGGAGGAGGGGAGCGGGGAGCGGGGGGGGAGGGGGGGGACGGGGAGGCGAGGGGGAGGGCGCCGGCGGCGAGGCGGGCGAGGAGGCCGACAGCGACGGCATTGGCTGCGGCTGAGGGCTCCGTGAAGGCTGGGTGCAGCCGTGAGTCCAGAAAGCCATCGGTCTGACGGGCGGGCAGGGAGGGGAAGTGGAAGGGGGGCGGGGAGTTGCAAGGAGCGGATGGGAAAGGGAAGTGCAGCCTTGCATCCAGAAAGCCGACGGTCTGGCCACAGGGCAGGGCAGGGGCACCAGCCAGAGGGATGAGAAACAGGCTAGCAGAAGATAGAGAAGCATTTGTGCACGGACATGCTTCCACACAGGTATGCACATGCTCATAACTGCATGCACAGTCAAAAGTTCTCTATGCATCCCCTCATGCGTTGGCCTTCCTCCCCAAGCACGACTCACAGGGTTGCCTCCACAAAAACAGGCAGAAAGCAAGAAGCAATGAAGGCCCACTCCACACCACGACGACTCACGGCGTTGCCCTCCCCTCCCTCTCCCCCCCGAGCCCGACTCACGGCGTTGGGGCCGCCAACAATGGCGCCAACGAGCACGTTGGGGTTGGGGGAGGCGCTCTGCAGGTACGTGGTGTTGCCGCCCTGGCAGGTCACTGGCGACGGGTCCGTGTTGAATGAGATAATGGACGCCGCCCGGTGGTGCACCTTCTGGGGGAAGGCGGTGCCAAAGCCGACCATGAAGGAGACGGCGAGCGGATTGCTGCCCAGCAGATAGTCCACCTGGCAGATGGGAGGGGGAAACAGAGGAGGCAGCGAAAGAGGCATGGGGAATGGTGGGTCATTCGTGTGCTGCCCAGCAGGTAGTCTGCCTGGCGGAGAGGAGAGGGGGAGGGGGAGGGGGAGGTTCGAAGCAAGGGAGGCAGCATGCGAGGCATGAAGAATGGTGGTCATGCGTGTTCAGCAGGTACCCGATCGCCATGCCAGTGCACTGCAAGGCGAATGCGTATGCAGGGGTTCTGCAGGGCGCATGCGGTTTGTGCTTATGCGGTCCGTGTGCATGCGTGCATGCAGGCATGGTGGCGGACTGACCTGGGACTGGGCGAAGGCGGTGATCTGGGAGGGCGAGAAGGAGACGCCTTGGCAGTCGAGGGAGCGGGCGGCGGCAGCGAGGAAGTCGGCGAGCAGAGCGAGGAGGAAGGCGGAGGAGAGGGCGAGCTGGGCGTTGCTGCCGCGCACATACAGCAGCCCGGACGGCGTGGTGTAGACGGCTCGCAGGGGGTTGGCAGGCATGTGCGCACACGCATACACCTCGGCCATGCCTGCATACCCCTCCACCACCCCCATTATCGCTGCACTCCCCTGGATGCTCGCCGGCAGCCCCGCCCACAGCGCCTGGTGCCCGGGGGGGAAGAGAGGAGCGGGGGGGAAGGAGGGAGAGGGGTTGGGCGTGAGTTGGAGAGGTGGTGCTGTGCAGACGGAGGTTAATGCGGCGTGGAGGCACAAGGTGCGGGTTCAATGAAGCACAACTGCTTCTAACCCCACCAGCACCATCCCTCCCCATGGCGAGCAGCACTGACCTGTGCGAGCAGCAGTTGCGCGCCGGGCAGCGTCTGGTCCCAACTCATCTCCGTGTGCATCTGCTGCGTCCCCCCAATGGCCGCCTCATTGCGCTGCACATACTCCAAATACCGCCTCAGCCCCGTCGCCCTGTACAGCCATGCCGCCGCCCACGCCAACTCGTCCTGCATTCCACGCATGGGAGGGGGCAGGTAGGGTGGTGCGAGGAAAGAAATTATTTGGGAAATGTCACCGTTGGGAAGCAAGGAAACAGTGAGGCTGGAAGGCAACTGCTGTTGGTAGGTTCACCAATGGCAGAATGCTAACAAGGATCTACTGGGAAGCTGTGTGCCAACACCTAACTCTGTGACCCCTTTGCTCTCACTTCCTTACTCCATGAATCAATTCTTAATACTGATCAGTCCTCACCTCTATTAATTCCTCCCTCTACCTCTGGTACACACAAGCACTCCCTTATTCTTATCCCTTCCATTTTATCTTTCTCCCAAGCTCTTCTGCTAGTTCCTGCGTCTTCCAGGGTTTCGGGTTTAGTCCCTCTATCATTTTATGTTGTCTAGCATCCACTTTAAATGGCTGAAAACCAGCTAGCCGTTTTTTCTTGATACCATGGTTGAAGCTGCTGCTGCTTGCACGTCCCTATCGTTCCTTACCTTCAGAATCACACTTCGAATGACTAATGTTCCCGCTCAACAACTGCAGCCACACAGAAACGGTGCACTACATAAAGTTGTTGAGCAGGAACATTAGTCATTCGAAGTGTAATTCTGAAGGTAAGGATCGACAGGGGCGTGCAAGCAACAGCAGCTTCAACCATGGTATCAATAAGAACGGCTAGCTGCCTCTCAGCCTTAGTTGACATTTTACGTTTACGGGGGTTTACGTGTACGTGACTTTACGTAGTAAACTTACGTTTACTTACGTGGGCCCAAAACAGCTTTACGTTTACGGTCAGCCAGAAACATTTCTGATTGCCCGGAAAGATAGGAAATCATCGGATTAAGCGGCTGCATGGGAAGCGCCTAATCAATCACTAGCTTGGTTCTTCTATGCCCAAGCATGTTTGACATTATTACATCAACTTACAGATGCCCCAAATCTACACCGACATGTCACAGCCTCTCCCACCTCATATCAGTCAGGTTTTTCCATTTCGCAGGCAAAAAAAAACTTTTTTGCCCTGCCCCTGCAACTTTACGTAATATTACGCGTAAGAAAACGTAAAGGTAAACTCAACGTAAGTTTACGCTTTACGTGACCCTAAAAAACGTAAAGTACCAACTAAGCTCTCAGCCATTGGTGTGGTTGTCCATAGTCCATATCGTTGTGGTTGTTTGTTTAAGGGTGTCTAGTTCATATGATGCTAACCTGTAGTGTAGACTATGATGCATGCTGTGCACTGCATGTCGCGTTCTGCATGCTGCGTGCTGCATTTTGAGCGCTGCATTCTGCGCACTGCATGCTGTGCATTGCTCACCGTCTAAGTTGGAAAAAAACGTTTCGCGTTTAGTACGCTTTCGTATAAACGCTAGCGTCTAAACGCAAAACGCTGGCCGGGAGGGGTCTGGTACGCACAAGAATCCGCTTGGCCGGGCAGGAAAAAAAAATTCCCCGGGCAGGTTAGATGCTAGGCCAAGAGATGGAAACGGGAGCTGCTGTAGTAGGTCATTGTCGCAAGTAAAATAAGAAGGGGAGGGAGGAAGAAATCGAACGCAAAGATTATCGAAGGGAAAATCGGCCTGACATTGAGTGGGGAGGATGAGCCCGGTAGAAGTTGGCAACAGATTGGATGGGGTTGGAGTGGGTTGTTGAGTGGTGGATAGGAGGGAAGACCTCGCCCGAATCCCTCTGAGGACCCCCTTTCGCCCCTGCGGGTTTTCCTCGGAGGGATTTTCGTTTTCCCTCTGTCGCGTGGCGGGGCACGCGAGGGGCGGGAGCCAGCCAACCCGCCCGCCCGAAACGAGCCACGCCAGCTCAGAGTGACGCGAGGTGGTCCTCGCTCGAGCTGGCGTTGACCCCACGTGCTCCCCCCGGTCTGCACCAACCCCGCCTGCACCAACCCCCCTGTCCGTCGAGTAAATCCGCCTCCGTCGACGGATTCCGTCTCGACCCGACGGAAAGTGGTGCAGAGAAAAGCGCGGCAGAACGCGCCACAGACCAGTTCGATACAGAGCACAGCTGACACTGAAATAAAAGCGTATACCTAAACAAATAAATACATAAACTGCAATGGGCAAACTTGATAAGGAATAGGAGGCACAAAAAAAGGGGGCATTCCCTACAATTCTCATTAATACTTATATCATCAATTTTAATCTTATTCATGCGCAGGTGCCAGGTAGAACACCTGTCGACGGTTTCGCTCGCTACCCGTGCGCCGTAGAGCAAGTGAATATGAACTTAATGAGAATGCATTCTTGTACCACCGGGGCCAGCCTTTCTAGCACGCTGCAGGGACCGACTCAACCGACTACGAAGACGAGGGGTCAGGCGTTACTTTCACCGACCAGCTCGGCGCTGCTTGGTCGAACAGCATTCGCCGAGACCAGCTCGTCGAGCACAGCACGCCGAGCAGTGCCCATCGAAGGGTTTCGTTGACCACTAATGTGCATTAGCAATGCACGTCGGAGTCGTCGACTGGATCCCGTCGAGCAGAGCCTGCGACAGCATTTTTGTCGTCGACCGTCCCGTCATCGACATAAAACGAAGTGTTGTCGAAGAGAGTTTGAAAACCAATCACTGCCATAGGTGAACTACCAATCTTTTCAGGTAGTGTAAAAATCATACAATTTGGAAAGCTATAGTTTGTTGAATATGATGTTTTTTTTGTATTTATTGCATAGAAAAATATGGTCTGTTCGACGGGGTAATTAAATGCAGCTGCCAAACTCTACTACAACAATAACATTGCTTGTGTCGATTGTCTACGTTCACGATATGTATTAACGTATAGTAAAACTCGAGCATTGTTGATTAGTTATGTGGTTGTGAGTCTCGATGCTACAAAGAGAAGTGAAACAGGGTGCTGGCGGCGATAAATAAACTTCTCGACCGCTTTTCTCTGTCTGTCGAAATCTTTCGTTTTGACGAATGGGGAGAATGCGCAGCTTGACAATTTTCGCGTCGAATGCAGATGCTGACTTGCCAAAATCTAGAAACGGCTTCTGCTGTCGATAATCAATTTCATCGAACAACGTCTCGGAAATTTTGTTTTCCCGACTGTGAAATCAGAACCTTATCGAATGAGTTTCCCTATTCGACAGAAAGTAATGCAATACTGTTTCAACAAAAATATGAAAGTGCAGGGGCAAAGTTTTTCAATGTGCTTTGTCGAAACGTTTAGCGGAATCCCTAAGTACTGTCGAACATCCCGGGAGCACCTCTTGTCGAACATCACATTTGAGTTTTCGTCGAAGAAAAAATATTTGCCGCGAATTTGAAATGTTGTCGAAGGCGAACACCCTTTTAATGCCAACTAGGGCTCTGTCGAAGACAGGAAATTGCAAAACTGAAGTATTAACGCCCTTCCTTCGAGAATTGACACATTGTCGACGGAAATACCCCTTCCGCCGACGGAACACGTTCGAGGCGAACCGAACAATTTTTTTTTTTTGCCAAAATTGTTCGGGGCGAACGTGTTCGGTGTTCGCCCGAACACGTTCGCCGTTCGCCCGGCTCAGCTGGGCGAGGCGCGACGAACACGAACGTGTTCGTGATCGACACGGGCCTTCGACGAACGCCAATGTGCTCGTCGACGAATAGGCCCGCGACCAATTTTTAGGGCGCGGGCCTTGGTGTTTGGGCTCAGATCAAGGCCTTTTGCCGTTGCTTAAGTGCGGATCAAGGCCTTTTGCCGTTGCTTAAGCGCGGATCAAGGCATTTCGCCGTTGCTTAAGCTCAGATCTAGCATTTCGCCGTTGCTTAAGCGTAGATCTAGCATTTCGCCGTTGCTTAAGCGTAGATCTAGCATTTCGCCGTTGCTTAAGCGTAGATCTAGCATTTCGCTGTTGCTTAAGTGCGGATCAAGCATTTCGCCGTTGCTTAAGCTCAGATCTAGCATTTCGCCGTTGCTTAAGCTCAGATCTAGCATTTCGCCGTTGCTTAAGCGTAGATCTAGCATTTCGACGTTGCTTAAGCGTAGATCTTAGTTGGTATTGTACGTTTACGGTGGTTTACGTTTACGTGACTTTACGTAGTAAACTTACGTTTACTTACGTGGGCTAAAAATGGCTTTACGTTTACGGTCAGCTAGAAACAGTTCTAACTGCCCGGAAATATAAGAAATCATCGGACTAAGTGGCTGCATGGGAAGCGCCTAATCTATCACTAGCTTGGTTCTTCTACGCCCAAGCATGTTAGCACATTATTACATCAACTTACAGATGCCCCAAATCTACACAAACATGTAGCAGCCTCTCCCACCTCATATCAGTCAGGTTTTTTCGTTTCGCGGGCAAAAAAACTTTTTTTGCCCTGCCCGTGCGACTTTACGTAAAATTACGCGTAAGAAAACGTAAAGGTAAACTCAAACGTAAGTTTACGTTTACGTGACCCAAAAAAACGTAAAGTACCAACTAAGGCGTAGATCTAGCATGGGCGGTTCTAGCAGGGCGGGACTGGCTTGCGGGGTGGGGGGAGGGAATGTGAAACATTTGGATTTCACTCTAGTTGGATCTGAGAAGGTCCTTTAAGGCGAACGCGAACATGTTCTGGGCGAACGTGTTCGTGTTCGCCAAAACATACGAAATGTTCGCCTCTCTTGGCGAACTTCGAACACCCTTTCTGGTGTAAAGTGTTCGGCGAACCGAACAGTGTTCGGTTCGCCGAACAGCCATGTTCGAGCCCAGGCGAACACGAACATGTTCGTGTTCGCCATTTGCTCATCCCTAGCGTATATACGATACGCGTATATACGCTATAAGCGTATTTTGCAACTTAGCTTTGTGCCAGGGCGGGCGGGGCGGCACGTGCTGACGTCACCCGTGTGTATATAATAGGGTATGATCCACCAAACAATCTCGACATTTAGATCTGAAGTTGCATTTGCAATGCGCGAACTCAGGCCTGAATTTCGAGACTCACATTTGACTTCGCCACATCGCGAGCTCAAGTAATGGATTTTTTTTTTTCGGTCAGCATGAGCAAAATTGGCGAATTTTAGAGAAATCCGCAGCATACAAATTCTAGATGCGTATAAACTCAATACAAGCTCCCCAACTAAGCTCACCGTGTAGCCCGTTTAATACAAGCTCAATACAAGCTCAATACAAGCTCCCCAACTAAGCTCCTCAAACCAACCAAGCTCAATACAAGCTCCTCAACTAAGCTCAATACAAGCTCCCCAACTAAGCTCACCGTGTAGCCCCAACTAAACTCAATACTATAAACTTGGGCTTTTTCCAACTAAGCTCACCGTGTAGCCCGTGGAGGGGAACTTGAGCGCCGCCCCAGGGACGACCGTGCTGTACACACCGCGGTACTTGTCAGCAAACACAAACAGCTGGTTTGGAGAATGGGGGGAGAGTAGAGTTGAGGGGGACGAGAGGCTGGAGGAGAGTAGGGATGCATGCGGTGGGATGGCAGAGGAAGGGAGAGGAGGAACTAGAATGCTGCAGGCAGCTGGCGGGTGGAGGAAGACTATGAGTGCACAAGGAAGGACGCAGCATCACGGACACCATATCCAAATGGGGCTACTCCTTGGCAGTCCTGCCCCACACCACTCTGACAAACATAAGGGCGAAACCAATCTCCTGTACGTTGCGCAGTCTGGTAACCCAGTCCCAAGCCGAGACATGTCCGGACGTCAGCTGGCGATCTACATTCAACACGCCTTTGAATCGCCGCCTCTACCGCATCACAAGCCATAGCGGCCATAAAACACCCAGCCCCCCTGACAGACCTGCTGCGCGTGGGCGAGGCAGGAGGCGGCGTACGAGGCGTTGGCGTCTCGGAAGGCGAGGGAGGCGGCGGCGAGGGCGGCGGCGGATTCAGCGGCGAGGTCGGATCCGGGGCGGGTGGCATTGATGCGGTACGCCGTGCGCGATGTGCTCATGTCCTCCGGCCGCTGCCAGCACGCCCCGTCCGTCACCACGTCGCCCACCTGTCACAACCCACGTGCACGCACCGCACCCAGACAAACCAGTGGGCACGCGTGGACGAAGTACAAGGTTAGAGCTTACAAGCGGCTTCACCAAGTGGTTCATCCCCCGAGATGCATGAAAGAAGAATCCAGTCGGTGCAGGCAAGAGCGGTCGCCTGACCTTGCCACCCCACTTGGCCCTACACCCCTCCCTTTCTCCCCCCGCATCCCCCTCTTCTCCGAACGCACCCCTCCCTTTCTCCCTTTCTCCGCCCACCTGCGCCCACACCCCACCCTGTCCCCCCCCCAACCACCTGCGGCCACACCACACCCCCCTCTTCCCCCTTCACCTGCGCCCAGAGCTGCCCACCTGCGCCCAGAGCTGCCCACCTGCGCCCAGAGCTGCCCACCTGCGCCCAGAGCTGCCCACCTGCGCCCAGAGCTGCCCACCTGCGCCCAGAGCTGCCCACCTGCGCTCAGAGCTGCCCACCTGCGCCCAGAGCTCCTCGGGTTTGGTGTGCGCCTTGATGAGGTAGTCCGTCGCCCACCGCAGCGCGTCGCGCGCGCCGGAGAGCTGCGCGGTGCCGCCCGCAGCGAGGATGTGGCGGCCAAAGTCAACGAGGCTCCACGCGAGCATGGTGGCGGCGAACGCCCCCGGCAGCCCCGCCTTCACGTTGCTGCCGCCCTCGTAGTACCCCCCGCGCAGATCCACCTGCGCGCACGGGGGGCGGGGACAGGACGAGGGGGGAGCGGGTTGGGCGGGGAAGGGACGGGGGCGGGGAAGGGGGTGGGGGGAGCGGGGGTGGGTTCAGGGAGTTAGGGAGCGGGAGGGTCCTGGTCCAGCTTGGAGGAGCGAAAGACACGCGCCGCCAAGATGAGGGAAAGGTCGGCGGTGCATGCGAGTGAGTGAGATGGGTGTGGGGAACGGCTCTTTTTTCCATGTAGCTACACAAGCCGCGCAGGTCGATAGTTACCCCTTGCGCGGTGCCGTCGGAAAGACCGGAATTGCCGCGCCACGAGATGGTGGTGGGAATAGCCGCGCCCGTGAGCTGCCCCGACCGCTGCGCCTCGAAGAACAGAATCGCCTTCGCCATCGCGTCGCCGTAGTCCACCGCCGCGACGGCGCCTTGAACGCCCTGACCTAACACGAGCACCACGAGTAGCAGCGCCAGGGCGCCACAACAGCCGCTTGTACTTCTACTAGACATCCGCGCGTCTTGCGGTTTACGTGCGTGGCTGCTGCCGTAGCGCCGATTCGCTGCGTCTCGACGACCCATAATCCCTACGTCCGCGATTTACTGGGGTTGAACGGTTCACCGGTAGTAGTGTTATGCGTCCGTTAAGCGCTGGAGTGTTCGGCGGGCCGTCGAAGGACGTTGTGCGAGGTAGACGCGACGAGACACGGCGGGACAACTGCGGGAATATTTCGAAGTGGACTACCCTACCCTACCGAATACCGGGCTTCCGTCAAGCTATGTCTCTAAAAACGTGCACGCCCTCTTCGAAAAAGATGACGGTTGGACTTGAGTGACGGCGAGGCTCGCATACCATCCCACAGACAGGGATTCGGTCTGCAAGCAAACCTGATTTAAAGAAAAGGCTTGGTCGTTTACGGCTCACGGCTGTTTACAGACTGCCTTCACCTCATGCTGGCTGGATGGCGCGCTTCTGTGGTATTCTTCTCCAGGATGGGAAGGTTTGACCTGATCAACGTGCTGTGCGTCGGGACTACGGCAGCAGAGCTAAATATGTCTCTGGAACTTGCTCCAATAGCTGGCTGGCTGGATGGCCCGCAGGAGTGTAACAACAGGGAAACTTTCGTTCTGGAAGGGTAGGTGCAGGTGCTGTGCGGTGTTGACCAATCGAAACAGCAGCGCTTCACATTACTGCACCATGGGGGTGGTGAGAAAGCGACAGAAATCGAGTGTGGTATGGTGGTTCACCGAGCCCTCGCCAACTTTAATACTGTACCACCAATTTTACACCCATGGGTAATGTTTCCTGGTTTACCCGAACCGAAGGGTTGTTTAGAGGCATTCGTTTCCGAAGAGGAGAATGTTCCACACTGTTCATACGAGCTTGGGGACAAAAGCATGTCGCGATTAAAAAAATTGCCCGATACCCTGTAATGACTGTGATATTTTCTACAGATTTCGATGTGAAAACTTCGCCATACAGTACATGGAAAGTGCATTTTTTTGGGGTTCTTGATGGTGTGGGGTGGTGTGTTGATGGCCAAGAAGAACCAATAATACCTGCTCGGCTACTGTCAAATAGCCGAAGCGCAGCTGACCGCGTCGCTCCAGCCCTCGAATCAATCACAAGGCGCTTGTCGGCAGCCCTTTCTGGCAGGAGGCTCTTCAGAAGAAAAAACGCGGTGAAATGTACAATCATCTCCCTCCACCAGTTTGGCACAATTGAGCAGATACAATCATTTCCGTTTACACATTTCGAGAGACAAGCATTTTGTAAACACCTACTACATATGATAACTCAAGGCTTCCACTACAACACCTCCAAAGCAACTGCTTCTCTCATCCCAACTTCAGAAGTGTACATATCCGCGTCTCTGTACAATGACTAGTTCAGTTTCGTTGTACCGTTTGGCCCGAGATAGTAGCGCATATGCGCTTACAATAAATTTGGTTGAGTATCGGCCATAAGTGCCGGCGCCTGTATAATGTCGAAAATGAAATTTGTTTTCAAAGGTACCAAACTGAAGCCCTCAATTAGACGAACACACCTGTGACGTTCACGTGGGATCATGCATGGAATCTCGGCGAAACCTGCCGCGATTTCCCACCCAGGCCCCTAGATTGGTTTTGGGATATGCTGAAAAATTAGAGTTCATTAGCAAATGTACGCTGAAAATCAGCCAAAAATGGCATTTTTCACTAATAACCACTAGAAAATCACCAAGTTTCTTGGGGAAAAGGCTGACAAATCAGCCTTGGTATAGAAAAAAGGCTGAATCAGCGTAAAAAGGATGAAATCTAGGGCCCGGTTCCCACCGCACAAAACCCGCCCCAGAGCAACGACCTGCCAACAACGGCACAAAACCTGCCGTGCGGGCCAATCAGGTTGTTATGCGCTGCCAGGCAGGAGCATTTCATCCGAACCCTCTAGAAGGGGGTGGAATATGCCCTGCCAGCGCAGCATGTATAGTATCATGAACCCTGCTCTGCGGGTTAAGGCAGGGGAGTACCCGTCTCTCATTGACCGCTAACACGAAGGGGTCCCCTCCAATCTTTCATTTCTTCACCCATTCTTTCAGTTTCTCATTCAGTTTCCAATTCTCGCCTGCCTGGCTGCGAAAGCCATGGCGGAATTCATCGGCACCCACTTTTTGTTTAAAAAGAAGCCTACCAGTAGGCACGCGTATAGAATTGTCGCTGACGGGTGGTATTCCCGTATCCCACCAGAACCACCAGAGCCACCTCAGCCTCATGCGCCACCTGCACCGCCTGCTTCTCCTGCTCCTCTCGCGCCTCCTGCGCCTCCTTCTCCTCCGAATCCGACTTTTTCTCACCAGGGCAACCAGCCCGAAGATTGCACGTGGGACAAATCTGCAGTCGGCGCTGACGACGATGTGGCAGAAGCCGACGAAGAGTGGCCTGCTTAGCGTGGCAGCGGCGCCGAGGCTGGCACAGAGACTGGAACCGAGGCTGGCACCGCGGCCGATGTGTTTCTAGAGGGTGCCCCGGGCGGCGACGACGACGACGACGGTGTCGAATACTGGTCTCGCGATGGACTCCCCGAGAAACTACCAATACCGTCTTATCCTCCAATAAACCGCAAGCGACCCCACCCTTCTGCTGAGAACCGTGATGTCCCCCCCCCCCCCCCTGCACTCTTTCCAGGCACAAGGTGAACCAGCATAAGCGTCAGGCTTATAATGCTCAAGAGAAATTGCAGTGGATCGCACGGCTGGATGTGGCGGTGTCGGTGCGCGCGTTGTCTCGCGAAAGTGGCATCCACCGCAAGATTCTCACGGAGTGGAAGCGAGCCGCCGACTTCCTCAAGGAAGCTCACTCTGCACGGAAGCGCATGCAAGGCCGCGGGAGGTCTTCTTGGTACCGCCGGATAGAACTGAAGGTGAACGAGAGGCTACATGACTGGCGCCGCAAAGGAACCGCCGTCTCCGTCGGCCGTCTGCAGGAGTGGTCGCACGAATTCATTTAACTACTCTGCCCCCTCATGAAGTGGAATGGCAGCCAAAGGTGGTCGGACCGGTTTCGGAGGCGGTGCAATCTGAGTGTCCGCATGAAGATGAAGGTTGCCCAGAAAACTGGCACCCGTAAGAATAAATTTCGCGTTAGTCTAATGATTGGTTTATTGCTGTAGATGTACTAACTTATACATCTCCCCTTCACTCTGTGTTTCACAGATGTCGCGGAGCAATGCCAAAATTTCTGGCAGTACGTCCATGACAAGCGTCGTGAGTGTGACATCGAGACAATGTGGATGATCAACGCGGTCTAGACGCCGTTGTGGCTGGAGATGCCCGCCACCACTACCGTGGACGCCGAGGCTGTCATTCGATGGCTTGAGGAGTTCATCAAGCCTTTCCTAAGGCCTCGGTTCGGCAGGCAGGCGAGGAGCTCGATGGTGGTTCTTGATTCCTACCACGGTCACCTCACTGAGGGGGCGAAGGCGAAATTCGCCGAGCTCCACATTGTGTCAGCGGTGATCCTGGCGGGCTGTACAGTGGAGATTGAGCCCCTTGCCATCTCAATCAACAAGTCCTTAAAGGTCTCTGTCCAGTAGCAGTACCAGAAGTGGTTTGAAGAAGAGGGCCAAGAGCGACTCACAGTAGCAGGCAAGATATCAACGGACCATATGCGAGCTTTTTTATCAATGGACCCTAAACCCTTCCTCAACTATGGCATCAGCAACACGCTTGAGGGCAATGAGGACGGGCAACCCATGGCGCACAGGCGGAGCCAGTTGAAAGCGGAAGTGGACGTCGATGATGACATCATCGCTGATGGCTTATTTTGCAACAACTGCCAGGAGCCCGAGTCGCACGAGGAGTAGATCCTAGGTAGAAAGTGTCAAAGTTATGTTATATAGCTATTTAGCCTCTAGTGAGTTGCATCCTAGGGGGTGTGAAATTGAACGAGAATGAAATGACTAAGGGAAAGTTGGGTACAAGTACAAACCCTAGAAAGCTGTACCCCATATGTGCTACCCCACTATAGCCTACAGTAGCTATGTCATATAAATCTGACACACCCCCATAGGCAAAGTGGGGGAGAACAAGTGGTCACAAGACCAATCAAGCAAAGCAAAGCAAGCTCAGGGTGGATCACAAAGTCACCACACATTCCCAGCACAAGTTCAAGGCCACAAGGCCAGTTCACATGTAGGATTACATATAAATGTAAGGCTAGACAAGCAAGAGCAGGTGTATATATATATGCAACAGTACAAACAAGGTCAAGGGGTGAGCAAGTGAGGCAAGGTAGGCACAAGACCCAGCTGAGTACAGAAGCGCTGATGATCACAAGGCGCAAGTGCCTTGGTGAAGATATCAGCAGTGTTGGCCTGAGAGGCCACGTACGCAAGGCGCAGCTGACCACGCTGCTGTAGCTCACGAGCAAGGAAGTAGCGGAGAGCAATGTGCTTCGTTCTATGCTCCAGTCTCTGCTCTCGACACAAGGCCAGCATGGCCTTGTTGTCTACGTACCGCACTGGAGGAGAACGAGGCGGCTCTCCGAGGTCAGTCAGCAGGTAGGTGAGCCAGCGAAGCTCCTTTGCAGCCATCGCCCCTGCGTAGATCTCAGCCTCACAACTGGAGCCGAGAATAGAAGACGAGCGGGTAGCCCGCCACGAGACAGAGCCGGAACCAAGGCTGAAGGTGTAACCCTGTGACGACCGCTGCGTAGCCTGGTCGTCAGCCCAAGAAGCGTCCGCGTGCCCAGTGAGGACCACTGGACTCTGCCCTCCAAGCACAAGCCCCATGCCCGACGTACTCCACAAGTAGCGCAACACCCTCTTCGCTGCAGCCATGTGCTCCGGTCTGTGTCTCCCAGGAGCAACATAGCGTGCTAGAATGCTAAGAGGGTATGCAAGGTCAGGTCGTGTGCAGGTCATCAGGTTCATGAGGCAGCCAACAAGCTCTGGGTACGGGCCACTCGACTCTACGGACTCATCCGAAGGCAGAGCTGAGAGCGAGTGGCGAGTAGGCAGAGGAGTGGCCTGAGGCGAGGAGTACGTGAAGCCGAAGCGCTGAAGGACCTGCTGCACCATGTGTGACTGAGTCAGGGTAATGGTGCGGCGTGCTCTGTCCCGGGTGATCTACAAGCCAAGGTAGCTGCGCAGTTCACCCAGGTCTGTGCACGTGTGTCTCTTCTACAGCTCGGACTTCACTTGGGCGAGTCCAGCAGTGTCAGCTGTGGCAAAGACCAAGTCGTCGACGTACACGAGGATGTAGAACGGCGGCAAAGAAGTGTTGGTGCGTGCAGTGGGTCACCCGCTGACTCGCAGGAGTGAACTGGTGAACCCCCGCATCCTGTAGGTCAGCACCACTCACCAAGTTTGTAGAGAACGAGGGGAGGTAAAGGCCAGACAGGGTGCCAGAGGTGTGAGAGTACGACGGCCCATGGCAGCTATGCTTGCTTGCCTTTACTTTATTATGCTATTTCTAGCTTAGGTTTATAATATGCATGCATGAATTGCTTGATTTCCTAGGCTAGGTGCTTTCCTATATTTTATTATAGTTATAGCACCGAGCTAGGTTGCGTGCACCGAATTCTGGCTTTTCGGTTGCCACCGAATTGCCTTCTACCGAATTCGGTAAGGATCTGTTCGGGACGCTTCGCGACCCGCGGAACCTTCGCGTAACACCTGGTTACGGGGCCTTGTGTCGAGCCTATATACAGCCTCCTGTTGTACCCAGGTGATCATTCAATTCAATTTGAATCATCTTTTCTGAGCTCGATCCTAGATCCTCACACTTGGTAAGCAGAGCCTGTTTGCAAGCGAAGTTTTTCGACCGATTAAACCTAGCTTTTAAAACCGCGGGGGCGACGACGGAAGGCGCCGATTTCGGGTACGTAAACCAGTTCCGCGCTATTTTCTAACGTCCCCCTCGAACCGGTTTTTCGAACACTCCTCAGGTCCAGTGGCGAAAAAGTTGGATTTTCGACCGTCGGATCGATTCGAATCTCAACGGCCTCGAGAATTTCGCCCAAACAAGTTGGAATTTGGAGCGTTGGATCGAATTTCTTCTCAACAGGCGAGATCGGACGCGAAATTCGACTAAGGGAGAATCACGCGACCTACAGAATCAGCGCTCGTCAGTTCTACAGTCGATTCGACTCACAGTAAGATGACCAGCGCCTAGAATTCAATTGTTTTTGTCGCACATTTTCCTGTAAATTGCAAAATGGAGGAAACAGTGATAATACCGTACGGAAAATTACGGAGTTACACACCGGCCTGGACCACACGCGAGCGGCACTCCAGCAAATAGAGGAGCTTCTCGAGAACCAGTCGGTAGCCGCCACAGCAGCAGCGAACGCAGCAGCGAACGCATCAGCGACGTCAGCAGCAGCAGCAGCGGCTACAGTGAATCTTGAGGCGGCACGTCTGAGGCTACCGGAGACGTTCAATCCGAATGCGAGAGACATGACGAGAAGTGAGAATGGAATGAATGAACAATGAAACAGTTGGGTACAAGTACTAACCCTAATTGGGTTGTACCCCTTATGGGCTACCCCACTACAGCCTATACAAATGTATAAGCTATAATGTTCTGACACACCCCCATAGGCAAAGTGGGCGAGAACAAGTGGTCACAAGACCAGTCAAGCAAAGCAAAGCAAAGAAAAGCAAGCTCAGGGTGGATCACAAAGTCACCACACAGTCCGAGCACAAGAGTAAGGCCACAAGGCCAGTTCACATGCAAGGTCATATATATAAAGGTAAAACAAGCAAGGGCAGGTATAGAAAGAAGACAGTATAAACAAGATCAAGAAGTGAGCAAGTGAGGTCAGGTAGGCACAAGACCTAGCATAGTACAGAAGCGCTGATGATCACAAGGCGGAAGGGCCTTGGTGAAGATATCAGCAGTGTTGGCCTCAGAGGCCACATAGGTGAGGCGGAGCTGACCACGCTGCTGCAGCTCAGGAGACAGGAAGTAGCGGAGAGCAATGTGCTTCGTTCTGTGCTCCAGTCTGTGCTCCCAACACAAGGCCAGCATGGCCTTGTTGTCTACGTAAAGAACTGGAGCAGAACGAGGCGGCTCTCCCAGGTCGGTAAGCAGGTAGGTGAGCCAACGTAGCTCCTGTGCAGCCATGGCCCCTGCGTAGATCTCAGCCTCACAGCTGGAGCCGAGAACAGAAGACGAGCGGGCACACCGCCACGAGACAGAGCCGGAGCCAAGGCTGAAGGTGTAACCCTGTGACGGCCGCTGCGTAGCCTGGTCGTCAGCCCAAGAAGCCTCAGCGTGACCTGTGAGGACTACTCGACGTCGCCCTCCAAGCACTAGCCCCATGCCCGACGTACTGCACACGTAGCGCAACACCCTCTTCGCTGCAGCCATGTGCTCTGGTCTGTGTCTCCCACGAGCAACATAGCGTGCCAAGATGCTAAGAGGGTATGCAAGGTCAGGTCGTGTACAGGTCATCAGGTACATGAGGCAGCCAACAAGCTCTGCAAACGGGCCACTCGACTCTACGGACTCATCCGAAGGCAGAGCTGAGAGCCAGTGGCGAGTAGACAGAGAAGTGGCCTGAGGCGAGGAGTACGTGAAGCCGAAGCGCTGAAGGACCTGCTGCACCATGTGTGACTGAGTCAGGGTAATGGTGCGGCGTGCTCTGTCCCGGGTGATCTGCAAGCCAAGGTAGCTGCGCAGTTCACCTAGGTCTGTGCATGTGTGTCTGTTCTGCAGCTCGGACTTCACGTGGGCGAGTCCAGCAGTGTCAGCAGTGGCAAAGACCAGGTCGTCGACGTACACGAGGATGTAGAACGGCGGCAAAGAGGTGTCGGTGCGTAGAAACAGCGACGGGTCGGCTGTAGAAGGAGCAAACCCAAGAGCCGCAAGTGTAGTCCTCCGTGTGTCGTGCCACTCACGTGGCGCCTGGCGGAGACCGTAGTCTGGCCGCCGGAGGCTCCACTTGGTGCTAGGAGGAAACGACCCAGTGAAGCCAGGTGGGCGACGCAGCCAGATCTCCTCGTGCAGGCTGCCCTGCAGGAAAGCAGTGCTGAAGTCAAGAGAGTGAAGCTCGTAGTCGCGCTGAGCAGCTATGTGCAGCAGCACCCGAAGAGTGGTCATCTTCGGGGTGGAAGAGAAGGTCTGAAAGTAGTCAACTCCCTGCCACTGACTGAAGCCTCGAGCCACGTAACGCGCCTTGAAGACAGGCAGAGAGCCCGGCGGCCGCTTCACCCTGAAAATCCACATGCCACTGACGATGTTCGCCCCAGGTGGGGGAACCTCGTCGACGTAGGTGCCTGTGGACTTCCAAGAAGCCATATCTGCGTCCATGGCCGATTGCCACTGAGAGGAGTAGGGACCCTCGATCGCCTCAGCGTACGATCGAGAAGTAGGGATGTCTGGTGCATCCGGGTCTCCCTCAGGGGCAATCAGCGTGGACACGAGATGGGGCAAAGCAGCCGCAAAGCACTGGAACTCCTCCTGCCTGTCCTCAAGGACGTCCATGCTAAGAGCACACTCACCCCCGACGGACGGAGGACAGACAGAATAAGACTCAGCAACAAGACTTGCAGCGTAGTCTAGACGACAGCGAGCAGCGAAGTCGACAAGCTCAGCAACTAGAGCAGACGCAGCAGCAGACTCAAAGGAAGGGTCAGTGACGACAGTAGCAAGAAGGGGCGTGACCGAAGGACTAGCAGCGCGAAGGGAGTGAGACTCCGGGTCAGCAAGAAAAGGAAGAGAGGACTCTGGAGGAGACGGCAACGAGACACGCAGAGGAGCAGTGGAAGGACGCAGTGCCATCTGGTGTGTGCCGGGGACCGCAGGAGGACGCGGACGTGCAGTACGACCACTAGTGCGAGCAGCACGAACAGGTGACGCGGGACGAGACGCAGGCTCACGACGCTCAGCAAGACCTCTAGTAGGACCAGTGTAGGGAGAAGGAGCAGGTAGAGGGGAGGCGGGCGGTAACTGTGACTGTGACTGGACAAGCGGTGGACACTCTAGGGGAGGAGCAGGCCCAGTAGAGGGCGGGAGACCAAGAACCTGCTCCAGGAGCGGAACGAAGTACGGCCTTGGCCGCTCAGCGCCTCCAGAACCAGCAAGTACGGCACCAGTACCCCCAGCTGCAGCACCTGCGCCAACAGAACCTCGAGCTCCAACAACGCCAACTCCAGTACCCTCAGAAGCACCAGCGCCAGCAGCACCGCCAGCGCCTACACCCCCAGCAGCTCAAGCTCCAGCAGCACCAACTCTAGTAGGACCGTCAGCACCAGCAGCCTCAACAGCACCCCTCGACGCACCAGCACCAGTAGAAACACCAGCGCCAACACCCCCAGCAGCTCCAGCTCCAGCAGCACCAGCTCCAGTAGGACCGTCAGCACCAGCTGCCTCAGCAGCACCCCCAGACGCACCAGCACCAGTAGAAACACCAGCGCGAACATCCCCAGCAGCTCCAGCAGTACCCCCTGACTCAGCAGCACGTCTCCAGCGGCGAGCGAACCACACGCGCAGCTCCTGTGGAGAGAGCGGCTCCCGCCTCGACGAAGTACCGCCGGCGGCCAAACGAGCAGACCCAGCACCCCCAGGCTCCGCACCCCCAGGCTCAGCACCCTTAGGCTCAGCACCCCCAGGCTCAGTACCTCCAGTCTCAGCACCCCCAGACTCAGCACCCCCTGACCCGGCACCCGCAGACCCGGCACCCGCAGGCTCAGCACCTCTAGCAGCACCAGAGTCAACAGCTACCTCGACAGGCTCGACTGCGTCTACCTGGGACACACCTGAAGGGGCAGGACCCTGAGGAGGGAGGGGGTCTACCTGGGTAGCACCTGGCGCAAGGAAGAGCGGCGGTGGGGGGAGGGGCGCAGTGCGGTAGGGGAAGAGACGGTAGTAAGGCACCGACTCGTCAAAGGTGACGTCCTGGGAGGACAGAACACGGCGCGTGGTGGGGTGGAAAAATTGCCAGCCAGGCGCGTCAGGGGGGAAGCCAAGGAAGACGCAAGGAACAGCACAGGGGGACAGCTTGTCCGCAGACAAGTCGCGGACAAACGTCCGAGATCCCCAGACCCGAAACGCAGACGCATCGCCAACCTTCCCCGTCCACCGCAAGGTGGGGGAGGTCTCTGGCAAGGAGACCCGGGGCTGAAGGTTGAGCTCATGCGCCGCGTACTGAACCGCAAACGGGCACAGAAAATGGGGGGCAGCCGCATGCATCATGGACGTACGCGCGACGTCCATGACCATGCCAATGCGGCGCTCAGCAATCCCATTTTGCTGTGGAGAGGCCGGAAGCGTGAAGGTCTGACGGATGCCCTGTGCACGATAGAAGGCTCCCAGACGGGCAGAGGAAAACTCCCCTCCTCTGGCCGAGTGCAGACGCAAATCAGGAAAGTCCGAGCCGAAACTCTCTCTGAGCTGGAGACGAGCTGCGCGGATCCAGTCGATCAACACCTCTGTGACGTCACCCTTGCTGCGCAAGGGGAAGACTATGGTGTAACGCGAGTAGTCGTCAACGACCAGCAGAAAGTACCGCTCTCTCCCCTGCCCACTCACGGGGCTGGGCCCCACACGTCCATGTGTAGAGTCTGCAGCGGAGCCTCTGTCGGAGGAAACTCGGAGGAGTGAGGGGCGGCGCGCTGTCGCCCCTCGACGCAGGGGACGCAGGTAGGGCCAGGCCCCGGAGGAAGGGGAGGGAGAGACCGAGGAAGACCATAGATAAGGACACGGGAGGCCATGCCTCGGAGACGAGGCAAGGAGGGGTGACCAAGGCGGTGGTGCCAAAGGAGAGTCTGGTGGGACAGCAGACGACACGAGCAGGGGGGAGACTCAGGACCAGACCTGGATGCCGCAGCAAGCACCTGACTCGACGCAGCTACCTGGGCAGACTCAGCAGTAGGAGGAGACTCAGCAGTAAGGGTGTACAGGCTCGACCCTGGCCGACGGGTAAACGTGGCCAAGTGTCGGCCTGTCCGAGCACACCTGCAGTGGATCACTCGTTGACTCGCAGGAGTGAACTGGTCAACCCCTCGATACTGTAGGTCCGCTCCACTCACCAAGTTCGTAGAGAACGAGGGGAGGTAGAGACAAGACAGGGTGCCAGAGGGGGCTGCAGGGCACGGAAGGACAGTGGAGAAGCTAGCAAGGACAGGACCCCCTGAGGGGTCTGCCAGGGAGACTGCAACCGGCCGACTAAGCGGCGTAAGAGTGGTGCGGTCTCGAAAGAAAGAGCGGGACGCACCCGAGTCCAGGGTGAAGGTGTGGAAGGCCTGAGCCGACGTAGTACTGGAGAGAGCAGACTCACCAGCACCTGGGGCGGCAGACGCACTGGCACCTGCGGCAGCAGACGCACTAGCACCTAGAGCAGCAGTCTCACCAGCACCTAGCGTAGCAGCCTCAATGCCCGGGTCAGGCGGTACACACAAGTAATAGGCACCCTCAACACTATCAGCAACAGCATACATGGCAGCAAGAATAGCATCAAAGTCAAGATCAAAGATAGCAACCCCGGCCTTAACCAGATCTCCCCAGCGAGGGATCTCTGACGCCTCAGGGAACTGGCGACGCCACGCGTCCGTCAGGCGACCAAAGCAGCGCTAGGTGGAGTGCGGACCTCCGCACTGCTCACCAGTGCGGTCGCCGGTACGGAGAACGTAAGAGCAGGGACCAAAACTCCCACCGCGCTGGCGTGCAGTGTACCACTGACGAAGTTGCTGAGGGGACAGGGTCACACCACTACGCTGCTGCTGCTGGCGCTGACCACCACCGGCGCCACTCCTCGGCGCAGAGTCGCGACTCGCTCCACCACCGCCGCCTCCGCCGCCGCCGCCGCCTCCGCCGCCTCCGCTGCCTTCTCCACCTCCGCCTCCTCCACTACCTCCGCCGCCTCCGCTCCCTCCGACACCTCCACCGCCTCCGCCGCCTCCACTGCTGCCGCCGCCGCCGCCACCCCCAGCTCCACTCCCACCACCACCCCCACTCCCTCCACCGCCTCCACCACCACCTCCACTGCCCCCTCCACCCCCTCCAGTGCCCTTGCCCCCCTTGCCCTTGCCGGTGCGGTGTCTCCCGCTCGGGGCAGACGCAGCGCCGACCGACTCGAAACCAACGAGGTTGGCCGCAGCAGCAGAGGCAACAGAGGGCAAGAGGGGGGAGGGAGAACACCCCTCAAAGACGGGGGTGCGAGGGTCACCAAAAGAGGCTCCTACAGCGACTATGCTCTTCTCTATCGCTAGGAGGGCCTTCTCGAGGAGGTCAACGGTGAGAGTGGTGGGGCAAACAGAGAGGAAGTGGTCCCTGACTACACGGAGAGAGTCAGGGAGACGGGTGACTATGTAGTAGAGGGTGATGTACATGGGGGGGGGGTTCTTGGCGCAGAACTCAGCAGGAAGCGCAGCGCGGTAGCGAGTGTCACTAGTGCGGAGGTGCGTAATGAGGTCAGCGACAGTGGGAAAGGCAGTAAGGTCAGGGAAGAGGTACGGTAGCATGAGGCGGCTCAGTGCAGCAGTGGCAGGGGAAGAGTAGCGTGCAACTACAGCGTCGTACAAGGTCTGAGCACTCTTGTACTAGCTAAAGTGTGCACGCGCAGTGGTCGGTAAGTGGCGGCGCACAGTAAGGCAAGCAGCAACGTCACATGTGGCCCACTGTGAGCGAACAGTGGCATCAGCATCAGCACCAGGGGCAGGGGAGGCACCAGAAGTGAGGTCAAACAGGGAGAGGCCGTCTGCCCTATCGCACTGCAGGAAAAGCTGCAGATCATCTACCCCGACCTCAAAGTCCACTTCCCAACCCTCAGCGTCAAAGGTGAGAACGCTAGGGGAAGCCATAACAGCAGTAGGTAGGGCAGTGCAGTGGCAGAGACTATGCTCTTACCAGGTAGGTGGAGCGATCGGGCTGCTCGGCGGCTCGGCTGTCGGGCGGCTCAGCTGCAGGGCGGCTCGGCTGCTGGGCGGCTCGGCTGCTGGGCGGCTCGGCTGCACGGTGCTGGGCGGCTCGGCTGTCGGGCGGCTCGGCTGCTGGGCAGCTCGGCTGCCGGGCAGCTCGGTTGCTGGGCGGCTCGGGTGGTCGGGCGGCTCAGCTGGCCGGCGGTTTGGCTGCTCGGCGCCGCGGGCGCTGGGAGGCGGGGTCGCAGGTGGTGGCGAGGTCGCAGGTGGCGGCGTAGCGGGGCCACGACGGGGCCGTAGCGAGGCCTAAGCAGGGCCGTAGCGGGGCCGACGAGGCCGAAGCGGGGCCCAAGTGGGGCCGTAGAGGGGCCGACGGGGCCGAAGCGGGGCCGCGACGGGGCCGTAGTGGGGTCGTAGCGGGGCCGCGGCGGGGCTTAAGCGGGGCCGACGGGGCCGAAGTGAGGCCTGAGCGGGGCCGCGACGGGGCCGACGGGGCCTAAGCGGGGCCGACGGGGCCGACGGGGCCGTAGTGGGGCCGTAGCGGGGCCGTAGCGGGGCCTAAGCGGGGCCGACGGGGACGTAGCGGGGCCGTAGCGGGGCCTAAGCGGGGCCGACGGGGCCGTAGCGGGGCCGTAGCGGGGCCGTAGCGGGGCCTAAGCGGGGCCGTAACGGGGCCGTAGCGGGGCCGTAGCGGGGCCGTAGCGGGGCCGTAGCGGGGCCTAAGCGGGGCCGACGGGGCCGACGGGGCCGTAGAGGGGCCTAAGCAGGGCCGTAGCGTGGCCGACGGGGCCTAAGCGGGGCCGTAGCGGGGCTGTAGCGGCCTAAGCGAGGCCGTAGAGGGCGGCTCGAGGGGCAGTAAGGGCGGCCAATAGGGGCCTTTAAGGCGGCTCAAGGTGCTACTCGGGTTAGGAGCTAAGCGCGCTTCGGGCAGGAAAAAAAGGTTCGTGGTGGGCCCTAGGCAGTATTCCCACTCGGGAACCTGCTCGATACCATGACGAGAAGTGAGAATGGAATGAATGAACTATGAAACAGTTGGGTACAAGTACTAACCCTAATTGGGTTGTACCCCTTATGGGCTACCCCACTACAACCTACACAAATGTATAAGCTATAATGTTCTGACAAGACACTGACGTTCGTCGATTGATTGCGACTCTCGAAATTTATTTCGAGGCCGTTGGCTGTACGACCCCGACACATGATGCAATGCGGATTCGGCTCGCAGTGACACTATTACGATGCCCAGCGCTCGAGTGGATTTACAACAGCAATAAGATCCGAGGCGAGGGGTCATGGACGCAGTTTCAGGGAGCTTTAATTCAACGTTTCGAACCAATCAACTCCAGCTACATGGCGCGGCAGCAGATTCATCGGCATAAACAGTTTGGCAGTGTAACACAGTACACGTAGCAGATGGAGAGCCTCTTCAACCGAATTACCGACCTGACCGAAGGGGAAAAAATCCAAGCGTATACTGAGGGGCTAAAGATGGAAGTCCGCCGACAGGTGATTGCCGCAAACTACAACAACTACCGCGACATGGTGTGTGCAGCAGAGACATTCGATGCGCTGACGCGAGATCAACCCGAGACACGACGCCACGTGCCAAACCGATCATTTGGCACAGAGCGATCGGCACCATTCACAACCGCCGACCCAATGGATATCGACAAGATCGACGCGAAGCAGCGGCCGACAAAATATGAGAAGTGCGAATTTTGCGGCGCAGTAGGACATCGACTCTTGGCGTGTTGGAAAATGAAGAAGGCACGAGCGGAGCTGCAGGGCAACAACAGTGCGACATCCACGATGGCGAAAAAAGGAGGACATAATGGCGCGAATTTAAAACGCCATGACTGGCCGGCAACAGGGGAAATCTCCAAGACAAATGGAGGCTCCGCGAACAAGACCCTGCACCGACCGGGAAACTCCAGCCGAACACCCCCGAGAGTAAGAATATTCCCTCTCGAGGCTTTCAAGCCTTTAAAAAATCCAGGGGAGATTTCGAAGCCAAGAAAAAGCCTTCAGACATTATTCAAGTACCTAAGAAGTTGGGCAAACCACTCCGGAGCGTTGAAAAGGGTCGTGCGTTCCAAGAAGTTCATATTCCCTCCCCGCAGCATAGTGTTAAGGCTCCCCATTGCCCACAGAAGAAGCCTACACAGCTGCAAAGGCTTAAGGGAAGGTTCCAGACCAAGACAAAGCTGAATCGGCCTCGAATAAAGCCTTCTAACCCAACTCAGTTGAAAAATGATATGGAGTCAGCAGCTTCGAGCGCAGGACCGAGGGATGATCTATTCGACATACCCTACGATCCTATCAGCGAGACCATCTACGGTTACTCGGAGCAGCAAAAACCACTACTTCTCGAGGTAATATGCAATGGGCGACGCCTCCGGGCAATGGTGGACAGTGGTGCGTCCCACTCTGTGTGCGACCGCGGGACGTTGGAGAAAATTGGAGAATTTTCGGAGGAGACCAAGTTCACGGCAACGATGGTGGATGGTACAAATCTTCCCATCCACGGCGAAGCATCACTGCAGCTACACATAGGGACGCTGAGGTGGAAGTCGACGTTGCCGATCACGAACATCAAGGGCTTAGATTTCATCTTAGGGCGAGATTTCTTGAAGCAGTTCAACCCCGAGATCGATTGGGTCAACAGGAAGGCGTGCATCTACAACAACGGGAAACGAGTGGAGCTGTGAAGCTGGACGGATACAGGGAGCGTTCCTGAAACGACACTGGCACGGTTCGAACAGACTGTGAACGAAAGTAACACGTGTTACTTAGCACTGGTTATGGCAGCAGCAGAGAAGGAGAAGCCGAGTTCGGAGCTACCTGCAGCAGTGAAGGAGGTCTTGGAGCAGTACAAAGATATAATGCCCGACGACCTACCCGCAGGAGTACCTCCAGCACGCACCCACGAGCACGAGATCGTGGAGGAACCAGGTGCGAAACCCGTCTCACGTGCACCATACCGACTGAGTCCGACAGAACTGACAGGCATGAAGAAACAGATAGAGTATCTACTGGACAGACAACTGATCCGCCCATCCACCCCTCCCTACGGTGCACCAGTTCTCCTCACTCCAAAGCCAAACGGTAGTTTACGGATGTGCATCGACTACCGCGCACTGAACAAACAGACAGCACTGACTACAGCGCCAGTACTCATCCTACCGGATCCAGACATAGACTGCGTTGTGGAAGCAGACGCTAGTGACCAAGCAGTCAGAGCAGTACTGATGCAGCATCACAAACGCAGTTTGCAGCCCATCGCCTACCTCAGTAAGAAGTTGTTACAGTGGAAGAAGGACTTAGCTGTAAGGAAGGGATAAGGAAAGATTTGGGTACCGAATTACGCCCCGCTACGGCAAATCCTATTGGAGGAGTTTCATGACGTACCATACGCGGGACATTCCGGGAGCAGTAAAATGGTAGCAAGGATACCTAAGTATTACTACTAGCCCGGGATGGCAGCAGACGTGCAGCAGTTCGTCACCTCTTGCGACACATGCCAGCGGATGAAGAGTAGCAAGCAGAAAAAAGCAAGGTTACTTCAGCCTGTACCCGTACCGAAGCAGCCATGGCAAGTCGTCAGCCTAGGCTTCATCACAGGACTTCCCTCGACCTCACGGGGACACGATTCCATCCTCGTAGTCATCGAAACGTTCTCCAAAATGGGTCACTTCATACCGACCAACGCCAAAGCTACAGCTGAAGCAACTGCTCGCCTCTTCTTTGACGGCATCATCACCATCCACGACATCCCCGCTACACTCATCTCAGACCGAGACCCCAAATTCACGAGTAAGTTTTGGAAGGAGCTCATGGGATTATTGGGGACTAAACTTGCGATGTCCTCAGCATACCACCCACAAACTGACGGACAGATAGAGCGACTCAATCAAGTGGTTGAACAGTTACTGCACACAGCTTGCAAGGATGATGTCAGCCACTAGGACACACAGTTACCGACCCTAGAGTTTGCTTACAACAACGCATCACATGCGACCACAGGGAAAACTCCTTTCTTCCTGTGTTACGGACGGGAACCACTCACACCACAGCAGCCAACCACACCGGCACACGTCCAAGCCGCACATGACTTCGTCACCACCATGCAGCAGCTATGGGAGAAGACTCAGCGACGTCTCACCACGATGCAGAACTCCCATAAGCAGTATGCCGATCGTCAGCGACAAGATCACTCAGTAGCAGTCAGAGAGCAGGTGCTTCTTGACACGCGCAACTTGAACCTGTCTCACCTCCCATCCAAACTCCGGCCTCGCTTCTGTGGTCCTTTTCTCGTTGAGGCACAGGTGACACCTGTAACATTCCGCTTGCGCTTACCAGATACATGGAAGCTTCACAATGCTTTCCATGTGCAGCTACTGAAGCCATACAAGGACCCCAACCAACAGTTCCAGGGATGGCAGCTACCGCCACCACCACCTGTTCTCATACAGGATGAACCCGAGTACGAAGTGGAGCGTGTTCTCACTCATCGGCGCTGCGGCAGCAAGACCCTCGAATTCCTGATACGCTGGAAGGGATACGACCCCACTGAGGACAGTTGGGTTGCAGAAGCTGATATGGGCAACGCACGCCGTGCTCTTAAGGACTATCTTGTCAAGCAGGGTGTATCTCACGCCACCCAGCTTTGAGGGGGGGACGTGTGAGAGTACGACGGCTTATGCGAGCTATGCTTGCTTGCCTTTACTTTATTATGCTATTTCTAGCTTAGGTTTATTATATGCATGCATGAATTGCTTGATTTCCTAGGCTAGGTGCTTTCCTATATTTTATTATAGTTATAGCACCGAGCTAGGTTGCGTGCACCGAATTCTGGCTTTTCGGTTGCCACCGAATTGCCTTCTACCGAATTCGGTAAGGATATGTTCGGGACGCTTCGCGACCCGCGGAACCTTCGCGTAACACCTGGTTACGGGGCCTTGTGTCGAGCCTATATATAGCCTCGTGTTGTACCCAGGTTATCATTCAATTCAATTTGAATAATCTTTTCTGAGCTCGATCCTAGATTCTCACAAGAGGGGGCCGCCGGACACGGGAGGACAGTGGAGAAGTGAGCAAGGACAGGACCCCCAGACGGGTCTGCCAGAGAGGCTGCAACTGGCCGGCCAAGCGGCGTGAGTATGGTGCGGTCTCGAAAGAAGGAGCGAGAAGCCCCCGAGTCAAGGGTGAAGGTGTGGGAGGCCGAAGCCGACACAGTACCTGAGAAAGCAGACTCACAAGCACCTGAGGGAGCAGACGCACGAGCACCTAGAGCAGCAGCCTCGCTAGCACCTAGAGCAGCAGCCTCACCAGTACCTAGACCAGCAGTCTCAATGCCCGGGTCGGGCGGAAAACACCGGTAACAGTCACCCTCATCACTAATAGTCACAGCATACATGGCAGCAAGAATAGCATAAAAGTCAAGGTCAAAGACAGCTACTCCCGCCCTAGACAGCTCGCCCCAGCGGGGGATCTCAGCGGCCTCCGGGAACTGGTGACGCCAAGCGTCCGTCAGGCGGCCAAAGCAGCGCGGGGTGGAGTGCGCACCCCCGCACTGCTCACCCGCACGGTCGCCGGTGCATAGGACGTAGGTGCACGGACCAGTACCCCCACCCCGCTGGCGTGCAGCGTACCACTCACGGAGCTGCTGAGGGGGGGGGATGTCACGAGTGCGCTGCTGCTGCTGCTGGCGCTGACCACCACCGGAGCCAACCCTCTGCGCTGCGCCACCCCGACCAGCTCCACCTCCTCCGCCACCGCCTCCTCCACCTCCGCCACCTCCGCCACCACCGCCGCCGCCTCCGCCTCCACTGCCGCCACCGACACCTCCACCCCCGCCACCACCCCCACTGCCACTCCCACCCCCTCCGCCGCCTCCACCTCCGCCTCCACCGCCCCCGCTAGCTCCTCGAGCGCCTCTGCCCCCCTTGCCCTTGCCAGGGCGGCGTCTCCCGCTAGGGGTAGACGCCGCACCGACCGACTCAAGACCAACGAGGTCGGCCGCAGCAGTAGAGGCAACGGAGGGCAAAAGGGGGGAGGGGGAACACCCCTCAAAGATGGGGGTGCGAGGGTCACCACGAGAGGCTCCTACAGCTACTATGCTCTTCTCTGCTACTAGGAGGGCCTTCTCGAGGAGGTCAACGGTGAGAGTGGTGGGGCAAACTGAGAGGAAGTGGTCCCTGACCACGCGAAGGGAGTCAGGGAGCCGGGTGACTATGTAGTAGAGGGTGATGTACATGGGGGGGGGGGGTTCTTGGCGCAGAACTCAGCAGGAAGCGCAGCGCGGTAGCGAGTGTCACTAGTGCGGAGGTGCGTAATGAGGTCAGCGACTGTGGGAAAGGCAGCAAGATCAGGGAAGAGGTACGGTAGCATGAGGCGGTTCAGTGCAGCAGTGGCAGGGGAGGAGTAGCGTGCAACTACAGCGTCGTACAAGGTCTGAGCACTCATGTACTGACTAAAGTGCGCACGCTCAGAGGTAGGCAGGTGGCGACGCACAGCAAGACGTGCAGCAGTATCGCGTGTGGCCCACTGTGAGCGAACAGTGGCGTCAGCATCGGTAGCAGGGGCAGGAGAGGCACCAGAAGTGAGGTTAAAGAGGGAGAGACCGTCTGCCCTATCGCACTGTAGGAAAAGCTGCATGTCATCTACCCAGACGTCAAAGTCAATGGCCCGACCCTCAGCGTCAAAAGCGAGGACACTAGGGGTAGCCATGACAATAGTAGACTAGCAGCGTGAACAATAGGGTAAGGGCAGTGCAGTGATAGAGGCGCTGCTCTTACCGGACAGGGCGGCTCGGGCGGCTCGGCGGTTCGGCGGCTCGGGCGGCTCGGCGGCTCGGCAGCAACTGCGGCTCGGCGACTCGGCGGCGCTGGCGGCTCGGCGGCTCGGCGGTTCAGCGGCTCGGCAGCTCAGCGACCCGGCGGCTTGGGCGGCTCAGGTGGCGCGGCGGCTCGGGCGGCTCAGGTGGCTCGGGCGGCTCGGCAGTAGGTTGGCGGCGCCGGCGGCTCGGTGGTGACGGCGGGGCCGCATGGGGATGGCAGCAGGGCCGGTAGAGGAAGCGCCGGGGCCGGGAAGGGTAGCGCCGAGGCGGCAGGGTAGGCGACGGGGCCAGCAGAGGCGGCGCCGGGGCCGGGAAGGGCGGCGCCGGGGCCTGGAAGGGCGGTGCCGGGGCCGCAGGGGTAGGCGACGGGGCCGCGAGGGCGGCTTGGAGGGGTCGCTAGGGCGGCTCGAAGAGGCCGCGAGGGCGGCGCGAAAGGGCCGCAAGGGCGGCGCGACGCGACGGGGCCGCGAGGGTGGCGGAACGGGGCCGCGTGGGCGGCGCGACGAGGCCGCGAGGGCGGCGCGACGTGATGGGGCCGCGAGGGCGGCGCGACGGGGTCGCAAGGGCGACTCGACGGGGCCGCTAGGGAGGCGCGACGCGACGGGGTCGCGAAGGCGGCGCGACGGGGTCGTAAGGGCGGCGCGACGGGGTCGTGAGAGGGGAGCGCGACTCGGGCATAGGCTGAGCGCGCTCCGGGCAGGAAAAAAAACGGTGGGCCCTAGGAACAGTTACCACAGGGGAACCTGCTCTGAGACCATGTGAAATTGAACGAGAATGAAATGACTAAGGGAAAGTTGGGTACAAGTACAAACCCTAGAAAGCTGTACCCCATATGTGCTACCCCACTATAGCCTACAGTAGCTATGTCATATAAATCTGACAGGGGGTACATAATTTCACTCGACACTCTCCTTGTACCCCCTCCCCTTTGAGCTAATGCATCATTTCGCTATACTCTGAGATGGTATCACGCCAGGAAACTTCATAGGCCTAATTTTCATCCTAGTCCTAGAGCTTCTCCCTCCCTCCTTACTCCCTCCAGCTAGTGAGCCGTCCTCAGCCCGCCGTGGCGACTCCCACCGTCCCGTTTCCCTAGGTCGCGTGATCCCATCCAGACCTGTTTCCCTAGGGCGCGACCTTAGTAGCAGGGTGCGCCTCGCTGTAGGCCACGCAGGACAAGGCCCACCGTAGGCAGAGCTCGCCCCGCCGTTAGGCCGAGACCACGCACGCGCTCGGCAGTAGCAACCGCACATGTTGCAGTCTCTTGCGCAGCTAAAGCCGCGCGCATCACCACCGTGCGTACAGCAAAAGCCGCGCGCGCAGCAAACGCCCGCACCTGCAGCGCCTGCATGCGCCAGTGCCGCGACCTATGAGCAGCAAGCGCACTTTCTACTACCAGTGCTGCCAACCGCAAGTAACTAAACTAGCCGCCAGCAATAGCAGCAGAGCTAGCCACAGCCAGCCACAGGCAAGCAAAGCCAGCCAGCCTGCTGCTAAGAACTACGGTAGCCGCTAGCCAGCTTGCCGCCAGCAGCTACGCTCGCCGCCAGCCCCTCCACAGTCTCTTCTCCTGGCACGAATTAGGGCTATTAATCTTCGCGCGATTAGCGTTCATAGCTTGTCATACCTCGGCCGTCGCTCATAGTCTAGTTTTCCTCGCTCTGTCCCCTCCTACTCTGGCCACTCCTAGGAGTTTTCTACTATCAGCCGCACTTACCGTCTCGAGCTTCCAGCCGGTCCTAGCTCACCGTTCCTCACTCCAGCTGCTCGTGCTCCAGCCGTTTTAAGCTCTAGCTTGACGTCATTTTCTTTTTCACTCCTCGCTCCAGCCGCTCCTTGTGCCAACCGTTCCTAGCCTCGCGGTTCTAGCTGTTCCTACCTCCTGACTGCTCCTCGCGTGTTGTCTCTTCGTCATTGGTTCTTAGTATTGCTCTAGCTGTCCCTAGCTCCAGCCGTGCCTTTCTCCAGTCGCTCCTACCTCCAGCCACTCCTAGCTCCAGCCGTGCCTTACTACAGCAATGCCTTGCTCCAGTCGTGCCTTGCTCCAGCCGCTCCTAGCTCGAGCCACTCATAGCTCCAGCCATGCCTAGCTCCAGCCGTACCGTGCTCCAGGCATTCCTAGCTCCAGATGCTTCTAGCTCCAGCCGCTCTGTGAGGATCTAGGATCGAGCTCATAAAAGAGAGTTTGAATTGAATGATCACCTGGGTACAACACGAGGCTATATATAGTCTCGACACAAGGCTAGTTACCCAGGTGTTACACGAATGTTATGAGGGTCGCAAAGCGTCCCGAACAGAACCGTCCCGAACTCAGTAGAAAGCAATTTGGTGGAAACCGAATAGGCTTGAGTTCGGTACACGTAACCTGGTTTGGTGCAATAACTATAATAAAGTATAGGAATGCACATAACCTAGGAAATCAAGCATATCTATGCATGATAAAATAAACCCAAGCTAGATATGGCGTAATAAAGTTTAGGCAAGCTAGCACAGCCAGCATAAGCCGTCGTACTCTCACACGTCCCCCCCTGAAAGCTGGGTGGCGTGAGAAACACCCTACTTGACAAGATAGTCCTTGAGAGCACGGCGTGCGTTCCATATCAGCTTTTGCAACCCAACTGTCCTCAGTGGGGTCGTATCCCTTCCAGCGTATCAGGAACTCGAGAGTCTTGCCGCCGCGGCGTCGATGAGTGAGAACGCGCTCCACTTCATACTCAGGTTCATTCTATATTAGAACAGGTGGGGGTGGTGGGAGTTGCCGTCCCTGGAACTATTGGTTAGGGTCCTTGTAGGGTTTCAGTAGCTAGACATGGAAAGCGTTGTGAAGCTTCCACGAATCTGGTAAGCGCAAGCGGAATGTTACAGGTGTCACCTGTGCCTCAACGAGAAAAGGACCACAGAAGCGAGGCCGGAGTTTGGATCGAAGGTGAGACAGGTTCAAGTTGTGTGTGTCAAGAAGCACCTGATCTCCAACTGCTATTGAGTGATCTCGTCGCTGACGATCAGCATACAGCTTCTGAGAGGTCTGCATCGTGGTGACTCGTCGCTGAGTCTTCTCCCATAGCAGCTGCATGGTGGTGACGAAGTCATGTGCGGCTTGGACGTGTGCCGGTGTGGTTGGGTGCTGTGGTGTAAGTGGTTCCCGTCCGTAACACAAGAAGAAAGGTGCTTTCCCTGTGACCGCATGTGACGCGTTGTTGTAAACGAACTCTAGGGTCGGTAACTGTGTGTCCTAGTGGCTGACATCGTCTTGGCAAGCTGTGCGCAGGAACTGTTCGACCACTTGATTGAGTCGCTCTGTGTATCCGTCAGTCTGGGGGTGGTTGTCAAACATTATATATGTTGTGCTTGTTAAGGCTACAGTGGGTTAGCCTATAGGGGGTACACAATTCTAGGGTTAGGTGCTTGTACTGATTTCACTGTTAGTTCAATCATTCCTGTTCATTTATTTCAACATGGTATAGAGCAGGTCCTTCCTAGGACCGATTTTTTAGGGCCCACCACTACCTACCTACCTACCTACCTACCTGCGCCCTAGGGCGCCTCGGTTTTCACGGCCCTTTAAGGCCCCGCGACTTGCGACCCGCCCCTTAGCGACTCGCGCGTTGCCCCTTAAGGCCCCATCGGCCCACGCGCTCGCCCCTTACGGCCCCGCGCTCGCCCCTAGAGGCCCCGAACGGCCCCGCGCTCGCCCTTAGCGGCCCCTTACGGCCCCGCGCTCGCCCCTAGAGGCCCCGATCGGCCCCGCGCTCGCCCTTAGCGGCCCCTTACGGCCCCGCGCTCGCCCCTAGAGGCCCCGAACGCCCCCCCCCCAGAACGAGCCGCCCGACCCGAGCAGCCCGAACTGAGCCACCCTGCCCGAACCGAGCCGCCCCAACCAAGCCGCACAGCCCAAACCGGGCCGCCCGAACCGAGCCGCCCGAACTGAGCCGCCCGAACCGAGCCGCTCAGCCCAAACCGAGCCGCGCCGCCCGAACATAGCCGCGCCGCCCTTCCCGAGCCGCGCCTCCCTACCTGAACCGAGCCGCGCCGTCCGTACTGGACCGAGCCGCCCTACCTGAGTCGCACTGCCTACTGTTTTTGGGGTGCCCCTACTGCTATTACTCCTACTACTGCTATGGCTACCCCACGTGTACTGGCTTTCGATGCTGAGGGCCGCTTAGTGAAGTTCGAAACCTAGCTAGATGATCTACACCTCTTCCTACAGCTCACTGCCAAGGAGGACATCTCACTGTATGATCACGCCCTTGGCCATGCTCCTCCTCCTGCTGCTACTGCTGACAGCACTGCCCGCTCAAAGTGGCAGACTCGTGACGCCCACGCTCGCTTCGCTATTCGCAACTCCCTGCCGATAGATGAGCGCGAGCACTTTGGGCAGCACAAGACTGCACAAGCACTGTACACTGCTGTCGTTGCCCGCTACTCCTCACCGGCCTCTGCCGCACTAGGCCGTCTCTCTCTTCCCTACCTGTTCCCCGACTTAGCCTCTTTCAACACAGTCGCTGACCTCATTACGCACCTCCGCACTAGTGAGGCTCGCTTCCGCGCCGCTATGCCTGATGAGTTCCTTGCCAAGAACCCACCCCCACTCTGGCTCACTCTCTACCACCTAGTCACCCGCCTCCCTGACACTCTGCGCTCAGTCAGGGACCACTTCCTAGCTCGCTGCCCCACTGAGCTCACCATTGCCCTCCTCAAGAAGGAACTCCTTGCAGCTGAGGCTAGCATAGTCGATGTAGGTGCCTCTCGTGGCGACCCCCGTACCCCGTTCTTTGAGGGGTGTTCTCCTTCCCCCCTTCTTCCCTCTGTCGCCTCTGCTGTTGCTGTCGACCTCCTTGGTGCTGAGAAGGTCGGGACTGCGTCTGCTTCGAGCGAGCGCCGCAGCGGCAAGGGCAAAGGGGGAAAGGGCGGTGGCGGTGACGGCGGGGAAGGCGGTGGTGGGGGCGGTGGCGGCGGTGGGGGTGGTGGCGCGACTGGAGGGGCTAGTGGCAGCGGTGGGGGTGGTGGCGGCAGCGGCGGGGGAGGTGGCAGGGGCAAAGGCGGTGGTGAGGGTGGCGGTGGACGCGGCGGCGGCAGGGGTTGGGGTGGTCGAGGAGGTGGCGGCGGTGGTGGTGGTCGTGGAGGCACTGGTGGTGGCCAGAGCCAGCAGCACACTTTATCGCCCCAGGAGGTCCGTGAGTGGTACTCTTAGCACGGGGGGGGGGGGGGGGGGGGGGGGGGGGGGGGCGGCTTTAGCTGCACGTACGTCATTCGCACTGGTGACCGCACTGGTCAGCCGTGTGGGGGACCGCACGCCACACAGCGCTGCTTCGCTCGTCTCAACGACGCTTGGCGTGTTTAGTTCCCTCAGGCCACTGAGCTGCCCCGCTGGGTTGATCTCCTGAAGAAGGGGATTGATATCTATGCTCTAGACTTTGATGCTATTCTCACTGCTATGTATGTGATGTCTACTAGTGGAGAGGGTGCTGAGTACTTGTGTGTGCCGCCCGACCCGGTCATTAGGACTAGTGCGTCTGCCGCTCAAGGTACTCGCGTGTCTGCTACCCCAGGTGCTGGTGAGGCTGCTGCTCTAGGTGCTTGTGCGTCTGCCCCCCCTGGTACTGAGTCGACGGCAGCACTGCACACCATCACACTGGACTCAGGTGCTTCTCGCTGCTTCTTTCGTGACCGCACTGCCCTTGAGCCGCTTGCTCGGCCAGTTGCTGTCTCCCTCGCTAACCCCTCTGGGGGTCCGGTCATTGCGACCTCCTCCACTAACCTTCCCTGTCCTGCGGTCCCGTCGGGCACACTGTCAGGTCTCCACCTCCCCTCTTTCTCTACGAAGTTGGTGGCAGGTAGTGCACTCCAGGATGGGGGTGTTCACCAGTTCACCCCTGCCTACGAGCGCGTGACCCACTGCACGTGTGCTCGTACGGGCCGCCACTTGGCTACCTTCACTCGGCAGCCAGGGCCGGACCTGTACACACTGACCACTGAGTCCCCTCAGGTTGCTGCGTCTGCGTCTGCGTCCGCGTCAGGTCAGCTGTCTCCCCCCTGCTCGTGTCGCTCTCTGGCGCACGAGACTGTCCTCTGGCACCACTGACTTGGCCACCGGTCTGTGCTGCCCCTTCGTGCCATGCACTCCCGGTACCTTGTCTCCGGTCTTCCCAGAGTCATCCCTCCCCTCCCACCCTCGCCTGCTCCTCCCTGTCTTCCCTGCGTCGAGGGGCGGCAGCGCGCCGCTCCTCACTCCTCCTCGTTTCCCCCGACGACTGCTCCTATGCAGACGCTCCACATGGACGTGTGGGGCCCAGCCCGCATCCGTGGTCAGGGTCAGGAGAGGTACTTCCTGATAGTTGTTGACGACTACTTGCGCTACACCACGGTCTTCCCCTTGCGCACCAAGGGCGAGGTCCCTGATGTCTTGATCCCTTGGATCCGCAGAGCCCGTCTCCAGCTCAGCGAGCGTTTCCACTCAGACTTTCTTGTCCTGCGCTTGCACTCTGACAGAGGTGGTGAGTTCTCCTCCGACCTCTTGGCAGCCTACTGTGCTGAGCACGGCATTGAGTAGTCGTTCACGCTTCCGGCCTCACCACAGCAGAATGGGGTTGCGGAGCGCCGCATTGGCCTGGTCATGGAGGTCGCCCGTACCTCCTTGATCCATGCGGCTGCCCCCCACTTTCTGTGGCCGTTTGCGGTCCGGTACGCTGCGCATCAGCTCAACCTCTGGCCCCGTGTCTCCTTGCCGGAGACCTCGCCCACACTGCTGTGGACGGGGGAGGTTGGCGATGCGTCGCGTTTCCGGGTCTGGGTATCTCGAGCTTTTGTCCGCGATACGTCTGCGGACAAGCTCTCCTCTTGTGCTGTTCCCTGCGTCTTCCTCGGCTTTGTCCCGGAAGCGCCTGGTTGGCAGTTTTACCACACCACCTCACGCCGAGTCTTGCCCTCTCAGGACGTCACTTTTGACGAGTCCGTCCCCTACTACCGCCTCTTCCCCTACCGCACTGCCCCGCTCCCCCCCCCGCCTCTCTTCCTCGCGCCAGGTGCTGCTGTCGTAGACCCCCTCCCCCCTCAGGGTGCCGCTCCCTGAGGTGTGTCTCAGGTAGACCCGGTTGAGCCTGTTGAGGTAGCTGTCAACTCTCGTCCTGCTGTGGGTGCGGAGCCTGGGGGTGCTGAGCCTGGGGGTGCAGAGCCTGGGGGTGCTGAGCCTGGGGGTGCGGAGCCTGGGGGTGCGGATCCTGGGGGTGCGGAGCCCGGGGGTGCGGAGCCTGGGGGTACTGAGCCTTGGGGTGCGGAGCCTGGGGGTGCTGAGCCTGGGAGTACTGAGCCGGGGGGGTGCTGAGCCGCAGAGTCCGGAGTCTGGGGGTTCCGAGTCTAGAGGTCCTGAGCTTGAGGGTCCTACACATGGCGAAGCCCTCTCCTCGGAGCAGCTGCGTGAGTGGTACTTTCAGTACTGCAGCCTCAGGAGAGGTACCTCTGGAGCCAGGCTTACTACTGGGACTGGCGCTAGTGCTTCTCCTCCTAGCCGGGAGCTCCTCTCCCGTGAGCGGATCCGTGAGTGGTACGAGCGGCGCTACACTCTTCGGAGTGGCGCGCCTGGTGTCGCGGACCCCGCTGCTGCTGGTGCTGGAGACTCTACTGGTTCTGCTGGTGTTGCGGCCCCAGAGGTTGGAGTTGTTTCTGGTGCTGCGGACACGGGCATTGGAGCTACGACTGGTGCTGCAGACCCGGGCCCTGGTTCTGCTGCTGGTGCTGAGGACCCGGGCGTTGGAGCTGCTGCTGGTACTGAGGACACGGGCGTTGGAGCTGCTGCTGGTGCTGAGGAGCCTGGAGCTGGTGCTGGTGCTGGTGCTGTGGAGTCGGGCGTTGGAGCTGCTGCTGGTGCGGAGGACCCTGGCGCTGGTGTCTCTGCTGGTTCTGGAGTCGCTACACGGCAGCGGCCGTACTTCGTTCCGCTCCTTCTGCAGGTTCTTGGTCTCCCGCCTTCTCTCGGTCCTCCTCCTCCCTTAGAGTGTCCACAGCCTGTCCAGTCACGGTTACAGTTACAGCCCGCCTCCCCACTGCCTGCTCCTTCTCCCTACACTAGTCCTACTGGAGGTCTTGCTGAGCGTCGTGAGCCTGCATCTCGCCCTGCGTCACCTGTCCGTACTGCGCGCACTAGTGGTTGCGGTTCGCGTCAGCGTCCTCCTCCTGTCCCTGGCACGCACCGGATGTCTCAGCGTCCGTCCACTGCTCCTCTGCGTGCCCCTTTGCCTTCTCCTCCAGAGTCATCTCTTCCTGCTCTTCCTGACCCGGAGTCGGACTCTCTTTGTGCTACCAGTCCTACTGTCACGCGTCTCCTTGCTACTGTCGTCAATGACCCTTCTTTTGAGTCCACTGCCGCGTCTGCCCTAGTTGCTGAGCTCGTCGACTTTGCTGCTCGCTGTCGTCTAGACTACGCTGCTAGTCTTGTCGCTGAGTCTGAGTCTGTCTGTCCTCCGTCCGTCGGGGGTGAGTGTGCCCTTGGCACGGAGGTCCTTGAGGACAGGCAGGAGGAGTTCCAGTGCTTGGCCGCTGCTTCACCTCATCTCGTGTCCGTACTGCTTACCCCTGAGGGAGACTCGGATGCACTTGACATCCCGACTCTGCGCTCTAACGCGGAGGCGATAGAGGGTCCCTACTCTTCTCAGTGGCAGGCAGCTATGGATGCAGAGATGGCTTCCTGGAAGTCCATAGGAACCTACATTGACGCTGTCCCCCCTCCTGGGGCGAACATCGTCAGTGGCATGTGGATTTTCAGGGTGAAGCGGCCGCCGGGTTCTCCGCCTGTCTTCAAGGCGCGTTACGTGGCTCGTGGCTTCAGTCAGCGGCAGGGAGTTGACTACTTTCAGACCTTCTCTCCCACCCCGAAGATGACCACTCTTCGGGTACTGCTGCACATAGCTGCTCACCGTGACTACGAGCTTCACTCTCTTGACTTCAGCACTGCTTTCTTGCAGGGCAGCCTGCACGAGGAGATCTGGTTGCGTCGCCCACCTGGTTTCACTGGGTCGTTTCCTCCTGGCACCGAGTGGAGTCTCCGGCGGCCAGTCTACGGTCTCCGCCAGGCACTGCGTGAGTGGCACGACACAGTGAGGACTACTCTTGCGGCTCTTGGGTTTGCTCCCTCTACTGCCGACCCGTCGCTGTTTCTACGCACCGACACTTCTCTGCCGCCGTTCTACATCCTCGTGTACGTCGACGACTTGGTCTTTGCCACAGCTGACACTGCTGGACTCGCCTACGTGAAGTCTGAGCTGCAGAAGAGACACACGTGCACAAACTTGGGTGAACTGCGCAGCTACCTTGGCTTGCAGATCACCCGGGACAGAGCACGCCGCACCATTACCCTGACTCAGTCACACATGGTGCACCAGGTCCTTCAGCGCTTCGGCTTCACGTACTCCTCGCCTCAGGCCACTCCTCTGCCTACTCGCCACTCGCTCTCAGCTCTGCCTTCGGATGAGTCCGTAGAGTCGAGTGGCCCGTACCCAGAGCTTGTTGGCTGCCTCATGTACCTGATGACCTGCACACGACCTGACCTTGCATACCCTCTTAGCATTCTCGCACGCTATGTTGCTCCTGGGAGACACCGACCAGAGCACATGGCTGCAGCAAAGAGGGTGTTGCGCTACTTGTGCAGTACGTCGGGCATGGGGCTAGTGCTTGGAGGGCGGAGTCCAGTGGTCCTCACTGGTCACGCAGACGCTTCTTGGGCTGACGATCAAGCTAAGCAGCGGTCGTCACAGGGCTATACCTTCAGCCTTCGTTCTGGCTCTGTTTCGTGGCGGGCTACTCGCTCGTCTTCTTTTCTCGGCTCCAGTTGTGAACCTGAGATCTACGCAGGGGCCATGGCTGCTCAGGAGCTTCGCTGGCTCACCTACCTGCTGACCGACCTTGGAGAGCCGCCTCGTTCTCCTCCAGTCCTGTACGTAGACAACAAGGCTATGCTAGCCTTGTGTCGAGAGCAGAGACTGGAGCACAGAACAAAGCACATTGCTCTTCGCTACTTCCTTGCTCGTGAGCTACAGCAGCGTGGTCAGCTGCGACTTGCGTACGTGGCCTCTGAGGCCAACACTGCTGATGTCTTCACCAAGGCACTTGCGCCTTGTGATCATCAGTGCTTCTGCACCCAGCTGGGTCTTGTACCTGTCTTGCCCTACTTGCTCACCTCTTGACCTTGCTTGTACTGTTACATATATGTATACATGCTCTTGCTTGTCTAGCCTTGTATATATATGTACTCATGCATGTGAACTGGCCTTGTGGCCTTGAACTTGTGCTCGGAATGTGTGGTGACTTTGTGATCCACCCTGAGCTTGCTTTGCTTTGCTTTACTTGACTGGTTATGTGACCCCTAGTTCTCCCCCATTTCGCCTATGGGGGTGTGTCAGACATTATATATGTTGTGCTTGTTTAGGCTATAGTGGGTTAGCCTATTGGGGGCACACAATTCTAGGGTTAGGTGCTCGTACTGATTTCACTGCTAGTTCAATCATTTCAACAGTGGTATGCTGAAGACATTGCAAGCTTTGTCCCCAACAGTCCCATGAGCTCCTTCGAGAACTTACTGGTGAATTTTGGGTCTCTTTCTGAGATGAGTGTAGCCGGGATGCCGTGGATGGTGATGATTCGGTCAAAGAAGAGGCGAGCAGTTGCTTCAGCTATAGCTATGGCGTTGGTCGGAATGAAGTGACCCATTTTGGAGAACTTATCGATCACTACGACGATGGATCGTGCCCCAGTGAGGTCGAAGGAAGTCATGTGATGAAATTGAGGCTAACGACCTGCCATGGCTGCTCCGGTACGGGTAAAGGCTGAAGTAACCCTGCTTTTTTTGCTTGCTACTCTTCATTCGCTGGCACATGTTGCATGAGGTGACGAACTGCTGCACGTCTGCTGCCATCCCGGGCCAGTAGTAATACTTCGCTCTCCCTGCTAAGGTTTTGTTGCTCCCGAAATGTCCCGCGTAAGGTACGTCGTGAAACTCCTCCAATAGGATCTGCCATAGTGGGGCGTAATTCGGTACCCAAATCTTTCCTGAACCCTTCCTTATAGCTAAGTCTTTCTCCCATTGTAACAGCTTCTTGGTTTGTGCTTTAGCAATCTCTGCGTCCACGAAGTACCCCTGTTGGAATAGACCCTTGAGCAGAGGGTTCATCCCGTCGAGCTGGATGCCTGCTACATGTCCCGGGCGGCTCAACGCTTCTGCTTTGTTGTGTAGCCCCGGCTTGTAGACGATGTAGTGGAAGTGAGTTTCCAAGAAGTCCACCCACCGCACCTGTCATCGTGAGAGCGTCGGCTGCGACTTCAGATATTTGAGACAGCAGTGGTCAGTATAGACTGTAGTCTTGGCTTCTTCAGGTAACACCTCCACGCATTGAAGGCGACGACGATGGCTAAGGCTTCCTTGTCGTGTATGGGGTAGTTCAGTTCTGCACCGTGTAGCATCTTAATGAGGTGAGCGATAGGCTGTAAGCCAATCCCGTGATCTTGCATCACTACTGCTCCGATTGCCTGGTCACTAGCGTCTGCTCCAACTACGTAGTCCTTATATGGGTCCGGTAGGATGAGTACTGGTGCTGTAGTCACTGCTGTCTGTAACTACTCCATGGCTTGCTGATGAGGAGTATCCCATTTGTAGGGCATATCCTTTTTCAGTAGGTCGGACAGTATTGTGGCATGAACTAGTTGTAGTAGTTGGCCAAGCCTACGAACTGCTGCAACTCCTTCACGTTCTCTGGTAATTTCCACTTCTTGACGGCTTCGATCTTCCGCGGGTCCACGTGTAGACCCTCGGCACTCACCATGTGCCCGAGAAATTGCACTTTCTTCAAGGCGAAGTCGCTCTTCGATAGTTTCACGTAGAACTCGTTTTTCCGCAGGATCTCGAACACCTTCCGTAGATGCTCCACGTGCTCCTTCATGTTCTTGGAGTAAGAAAGAATGTCGTCCAGGTACACCACCACGCACTCGTCCAACAGCTGTCGAAGGATATGATTCATCTCCGCCTGAAACGTTGCTAGTGCATTGCAGAGTCCGAACGGCATCACCAAGTATTCGTAGGAGCCGTATCTGGTCTGGAACGCCTTTTGTGGATCGAGTTGTCCGCCATCTTGATCTGCCAGTAACCCGACAGTAGGTCCAGCTTCGAAAAGACGGTTGCACCACGCAGTTGATCCAGTATGTGAGAGTACGACGGCTTATGCGAGCTATGCTTGCTTGCCTTTACTTTATTATGCTATTTCTAGCATAGGATAATTATAGGTATGCATGAATTTCTTGCTTTGCTAGGCTAGGTGCTTTCCTATATTATATTATAGTTATAGCACCGAGCTAGGTTGCGTGCACCGAATTCTGGCTTTTCGGTTGCCACCGAATTGCCTTCTACTGAATTCGGGAAGGATCTGTTCGGGACGCTTCGAGACCCGCGGAACCTTCGCGTAACACCTGGTTACGGGGCCTTGTGTCTAGTGTTATGAGTTGTAAAAGAGAGTGCGCAGGTAAACGAATAACGAGACTGTGACTGAATGAACAGAGAATACAATGAATGCACAGACTAATGTAGGGCTAGCTTAGCTAGGAGGAAACCTCGGACGAGCGAGGTTGGGTGCAGGTTTGGCGATGGAAATGCCGAAGGCGACACGAGAAGCCTCGGCAGCGTTGAAATTGGCCGAACGTGTGAACTCCGAAAATCGGGTTGTACGCGAAGCAGTCAACCCCGATAAGGAATTCGGGAAAATTCCTTACACCACCCCCCCCCTTAAGAAAGGCGGTCAATATCAAAAACACGCCTGCACGCCAGGTAATCACCAACAAGTGGCGAGGCGTCAAGCAAGGCGGATGGCACCCACGTGTCGTCCTCACTGGTGCGGAGTCCACCGAATTAAGAAATCCACATGTCGGCCAGCTGCGTCAAGGCAGACCCGATGAGCGAGGATTTTGGAAGGATCAAGGGTCGGCTCCGGGACAGGTCGTGCTGTCGGGGTAGCGTGCTGACGTGCGATGTCTGTCGTTGCTGGCACGAACTTTCGAAGAAGACTGATGTGGAAGGCGTCATGAATGCGCCAGTCGTCGGGTAGCAACACCTTCGCGGTGACATGTGTCACCATCTTGAGAATCTTGAACGGTCCGCAAAATCGTGGCCGTAGTTTCGATGGACCGAGCAGGTGCAGGCTCTTCGTGTCAAGTAGCACTAGTTGCCCAGTTGACAAGACGAGTTCCCGTCGGAGAAGGTCGGTGTATTTGCGGGAAGTAATATTCGCCTTGCGAATTGCGTCTGCGGCATTTCTCGGACTTCCTGAAGTTCCGTCACGAAAGTCTTTGACCTCGGGACCGGGTTGTCGAGAGTAGTTGCCGTAGGAACTGTCGGGTCCATTCCGTAATTCAGGAAAAATGGGGAATGATTAGTCGTGCTGGACGGTGCGTTGTTGAAAGCGAATTCCAACATCGCGAGCGAGTCTTTCCAACGGGCAGGGTCAGGGCAGCTTGTCCTGATCAGCTGCTCCATGGTCTGATTGGTCCGCTCGGTTTGAGCGTCCGTCTGTGGGTGATATGCTGATGAGAACTCTAGCTTCGTGCCATACTGCGCCCACGTCTCCTTCCAGAACTTGGATGTGAACTTCGGGTCTCGGTCGCTGATGATCGCCGAAGGGATACCGTGCAGTCGCATGACCGTTGAGATGAAGAGGCGCGCAGTTTCTTCGGCTGTGATTTGTTGGTGTAAGGGCCTAATAAACTCAAGCTATTAAGACTTTATCACACTTAAAAACCTCTCCTCGGGGTCACCTCCAAGGGTCCTTGGGTGCCTGGTACAAGACCAGCCCCTATCCTCGGGTCCGAGTTTGTAGAGAGAGGGATCAAGAGGGACTTAGTCAAAACAGCAAGAGTACCTTGAACGTCGCGCAGCGTATCGTGCAGACCGTAGATCGGATTAAGCTGAGAATTTACTATATCGAAGCTCACTCTAAGAGCTTTAAAATAAGCCAAGTTGCCTCGCGAAAAGTTATGCCATTACGAAGTTATGGCTCGGACAGCGTTAGCCTAGCGTTGGAGTGCTAGCGTACTAGCGTTGATTCGGGTAGCATTCCGCCGTCGCACCACGTAGAAAATCCAGGAAGGGAGGAATTCGCTTGAATCAATTTCACTATATTCAGGTACAAACAGAGAAGGAATAAATAGCTCTAGCTAGCAAGGACCTTGGGAATCAACCTGGGAACAACCAGGGATGATCCCAAATAATTCCAAGCAACAGAACCAACCTGGCTGGACAAAATAGCAGGTGGTAGGTTGGTGAACAACCTCTGGTTCTGTTTTTCCAACCTGGAAAAACAACAACCAGGTTCAGGTCCTAAAAACAGAACCTGTTTTGTCTTTGCCCAACCAACCAAATGCTGGTTCCGCTGATTTCCCCTGGCCCTGTAGCATGCAGATACAGACAAACAACATCCAACCTTCACCTAAATTGTACCCCTATAGTGCCTGCCCTGCTACACTATAGTCAACCAAACAAAACAGTACAATTTCGAGTTGGATAGAACTGAATCTGCGCAATCAAGTAAGCCGAACCACAAAGCTTCCATCTTGGGTTCCTTTGCTAGCTCGTCCTTTCTGCTTGTACTGTTCATAGCGCGTACAATATTATGCCGAAGCGCACATTGTGCGAGTACCTGCAAATGCTTCAAGCGAAAATTGCGAAAGCAAACAAACACACGAACATACCATTCACACGCAAATGCATTCGCACACGCATACTCGTACAAACAGACGGCAGGATGTCGTGCAATGTGAATTTGCACCCAACACACTCCCCCTCAGCCTGCCGGCTGCATCCCCATCATTCCATACTAGTTCATGCTCATTCCACTCATGCGCACACAACGCCAATGAGGCTCATCCGCAAGCCTCTTGGTGAGGAAGTCTGCTGGCTGCTGGTGAGTCTTGATGTAGATCGGATTCACCGTCACCCTCTTTACCTCCTTACGCAGCCAGTGCCACTTGATACTGTTGGTGTAAGGGCCTAATAAACTCAAGCTATTAAGACTTTATCAAACTTTTAAAAACCTCTCATCGGGGTCACCTCCAAGGGTCCTTGGGTGCCTGGTACAAGACCAGCCCCTATCCTCGGGTCCGAGTTTGTAGAGAGAGGGATCAAGAGGGACTAAGTCAAAACAGCAAGAGTACCTTGAACGTCGCGCAGCGTATCGTGCGGACCGTAGATCGGATTAAGCTGAGAATTTTCTATATCGAAGCTCACTCTAAGAGCTTTAAAATAAGCCAAGTTGCCTCGCAAAAAGTTCTGCCATTACGAAGTTATGGCTCGGACAGCGTTAGCCTAGCATTGGAGTGCTAGCGTACTAGCGTTGACTCGGGTAGCATTCCGCCGTCGCACCACGTAGAAACGAAATTCCAGGAAGGGAGGAATTCGCTTGAATCAATTTCACTATATTCAGGTACAAACAGAGAAGGAATAAATAGCTATAGCTAGCAAGGACCTTGGGAATCAACCTGGGAACAACCAGGGATAATCCCAAATAATTCCAAGCAACAGAACCAACCTGGCTGGACAAAACAGCAGGTGGTAGGTTGGTAAACAACCTCTGGTTCTGTTTTTCCAACCTGGGAAAACAACAATCAGGTTCAGGTCCTAAAAACAGAACCTGTTTTGTCTTTGCCCAACCAGCCAAATGCTGGTTCCGCTGGTTTCCCCTGGCCCTGTAGCATGCAGATACAGACAAACAACATCCAACCTTCACCTAAATTGTACCCCTATAGGGCCTGCCCTGCTACATTATAGTCAACCAAACAAAACAGTACAATTTCGAGTTGGATAGAACTGAATCTGCGCAATCAAGTAAGCCGAACCACAAAGCTTCCATCTTGGGTTCCTTTGCGACCTCGTTCTTTCTTCTTGTACTGTTCATAGCGCTTACAATGTTGTGCCAAAGCGCACAATGCGTGAGTATCTGCAAATGGTTCAAGCGAAAATTGCGAAAGCAAACAAACACACGAACATTCTATTCATACCCAAATGCATTCGCACACGCATACTCGTACAAACAGACGGCAGGATGTCGTGCAATGTGAATTTGCACCCAACAGATACGCATGTGCTTATTGAGCCCATGAAGCACAGCGTTCCTGGCCATCCCAAGAGCTCCCTTGCTATCACAAAACAGCGGCGTAGGAACCTTTTGCTCCTGGCCAATCTCCTTCAACAGCCTCCTCAGCCAAATCACCTCCTTCACCCTATGAAACATTGCCATGTACTTTGACTCTACAAAAGAGAGTGCTCTCTCCGTCTGCTTCTTTGACCTCCAACTAACAGGTCCTCCTCCAACTACGCAGATGTATCCTCCCACTGATGAGGAATCCTCCTTCTTAGAGGCCCACGTAGCATTGGTAAAGCAAGTGAGAAAAAGCTTGCCTTCTCCAAGCCTCTCCCCCTTCTCTTTTTGCACCTCAAACCCTTTCTGTTTCACCTGTGCAGATGCGGAGTATTGAACTCCAATGCTTGGGTGAGAGTTCATATACTTCACCGCACGCTCAGCTGCATCCACCTGCTCCTCTGATGGATTCTGCACCACCCTTGCCAGTTGCCCAACCGAGAAAGAGATGTCGGGCCTCGTGTGAACTGCTGCATACAAGAGGCTGCCCACCAAGGACTGAAATTGCTGCTGCTCCTCGGCTTCAACCCCTTCATCCTCCGCAGCTTTCACAAGTTTGAATTCTGCTGGCAGGGGAGTTGCAACCTTGCGCTTTTTCTCAATTCCGTACTTCTCCCCAAGCTCCTTGATGAACTTCTCCTGGTGCAGCTTCAACCACCTGTGATCCAGATCCCTCTCCACGTGCATCCCGAGGTAGTACTTTACCTCCCCAAGGTTCTTGCACTTGAAGTTCTCCATCAGCTGCTGCTGCACCTTCTGAATCTCCTTCATGCTGCTGCTAAAGAGAAGAATGTCGTCCACATAGACCAGAAACAGCACCAGCTTCTCCCCCTCCCCCTTGAGAAAGAGGCTCTCATCACAGCTGCTGGTCCTGAATCCCATCTTCTCTAAAACAGCTGCCAACTTTTGGTACCAGCAGCGTGGCGCCTGCTTCAAGCCGTAGATGGACTTTTTCAGCTTGCACACCCTGCCCGTACCATCCTCATACCCAGGTGGCTGCGTCATGTACACATCCTCCTCTAAAATCCCATTGAGGAATGCCGTTGATATATCCATCTGAATGATGAATTTCCCACTAACGGTTGCATCTGCCAACAAGACACGGAGGGTAGGGGGTTTGGCAGTGGGAGCAAAGATCTCATTGAAGTCCCGCTTCTCCTTCTGCATAAACCCCTTAGCCACCAGCCTACTCTTGTAGATGGTGACCTGTCCCTTGTCATCAGTCTTGATCCTTAGCACCCACTTGCACTGTACGGCTTTCTTCCCCTCGGGCAACACCACCAGCTCCCATGTACCATTCTCTAGCAGGCTCTGGTACTCAGCATCCCTCGAAACCAGCCACTTCTCCCTATCTGGTCCAGCTAATGCCTCCTCCATGCTAGCTGGTTCCTCTGGTGCAGGTGCAAGAAAACAGTAGGCAGGTTCATCCTCCTCATCCGGATCATAGCCATGCGGTAGAATCAGCAATGCCTCCTCGGTCCCAAGCTGCTGCTCCGCTACATCAGCTCCTGCAGTCAGCTTCTTAGTAGCCATACGGGTACGTCCTGGCCTGGAGACGGGTGTCTCCCATCCCTTCATAACGACACCCTTCGGCTTCTTAGTTTTCCCCTGCTGCTGCTCTCTCCCCTCAGATCCAGAAGCTCCACTAGTGCCAGTCTCCACATCATTTTCTCCACCAGCAGGTGCCTCCTGTACCTTCTTTCCATCACCACCCTCTAGAGCTGCCTCCTCTCCCTCCTCCCACACACTAGGAGTCAGGTCCAGCTGCATGGTGATCTGCTCTATTTGCTCGGACACCCTGGCCTCCGGCTGTTTCTCCCAGCTCCCATACATCATGCCCTCAACAAACTTCACATCCCTGCTGTCAAACAACACACCCTTGGAGGGTTCCCACAGCAGCCATCCCTTGCTCTCAGCAGCCAGCCCCAAATGCACACACCAGATTGCACTCGCCCCCAACTTATTGCGGTAGGTCTTGGGGACGTGGGCGACTGCCATGCAACCGAACACCCTCAGCATGTCCACCGGCGGCTTCCTCCCAAGCCACCTCTCCAACGGCACCCACGAGTCATCCCCAACCTTTGTGAGTACCCTGTTCCTAGCGACGGTAGCGTGCCGAACAGCATGGGGCCACATCAAGTTGCCCAGCCCAGATTCTATGAGCAGCGCCCTAGCTGTCTCCAGAATTGTCCGGTTCGCCCGTTCTGCTACACCGTTGGACTGTGGGGTGTAAGCCGTGGTCAGCTCCCTCTGGATGCCCTGCTTCTTGAGCCAGGCCGTCATCTCAGCTCCAAGGAACTCACCACCCCGATCTGTCCTAATCCGCTTCACCACACACTCCGCTTGCTTCTCCACTAACGGCAGCCAATCGTCCCGAATCGAAGAGGCGGCGTAATCTTTCTGCTTCAGTGGATACGCCCACATTAGCCTGCTCCAGTCATCCACTATGGTTAGGAAGTACCGCTCCCCGTTGTGCCCTTGCACCGGCAGCGGCCCCACCAAGTCCATGTGGACCAGCTCCAACGGCTTATTGCTCCTGCCAGCCACACTATGGAAGGGGAAACGGGTGAACTTTGAAAGGAGGCGAATTTCACAGTTATCATCGGGTGGTTGTCCGTTCAGCTTCAAGCCCTTAACGGCTCCATCCTTCTCCAACTGCTTCAGCAAAGGCATTGCCACATGCCCCAAACGTCGGTGTGCAGTTGCCCAATCTGTCTCCCCAGATCTGGCCGACACTTTCACACCAACCCCTCCAACGGCGTTGCACTCCCCCTGGGATGCAGACCCCTCTCCAGCCTGCCCCCCACCGTGCCACGCCAGCGCCGGCAGCTGCCACATAGATCTGTACACGTCCTTGCTCTCGTGCAGATCCCAAAGCACCCGATTGCCCAGCTTCCCCTTATAAGTGCGAGCCCCATCCGTGTTGGTGTTCACCCCAGACTTGCCAAGCTTACGGAGGGAGATGAGGTTGGCCTTCAGGTCGGGGACGAGGAGAACGTCGTGCAGCACCACCGGCTTGCATCCGCTCCCTTAAACGCAGCTCGTCCCGCACCAGCCACCTTCAATATGTGTCCAGAGGCAGAGCACACCTCATTAATCGGTGCAGCGCGTACGTCGTCCAGCAGGTCCTTGCGCGGCGTCATTGTCCAAGCAGTGCCTGTGTCCAACATCCAATAGTCCAAGGGGTGCAGCTCTGCTTCAACCCTAGCAGATGCGTCTCCTTGCTCCCCCTTGTCTCCCACATGGAAGAATTGGCCCGCGGTGCGCTCCTTCTTCTTCTCCGCACCGCTGTTGCCCTTCGAGTTGTTGTCGGACGAATCAGCGACCATGTTGGCGCCATTTTTCTGGTTCCTCCGCGCGCTGCCATCCTGGTGATGATTCTGGGGGGTCCATCCATCGGGTTTCTTATAGCACAAAAACCAGGGGTGCCCTTCCTTCTCACAATACCAGCAACCCCCTTTCATTTTGCCACCAGCACCTGATTTGCCCCCACGTCCAGATTTCGCACCGCGACCCCAACCGGTACCTCCTTGTTGGTCGTTGGAGTCGTCGTCTTTCTTTGCACCGCGTCCAGCACCACCGAAGCCACGTCCTTTGCCACGTCGGCTCCATTGCATCGCGAAGCCGCTGCTGCCATCGTCTCCACCCCTCAGTTGGCGGCGACGGAAGTCCTCCTCCAGAATCTTCGTCCGCACCCACTCGAGCGTCCACAAGCTCTGGTTCTGCGGCAGGCTCAATCCGCTCGTGAATTGAAGCCACGATTCCGGCAGCAGCGAGAGCATCTTCAAGCACTTGGTCTGCTCCGGGTAGGTGATTCCCGCGATCGCCAGCTTCGCGTAGAGATCACGCATCTTGTCCAGGATGGGTTGTACCGGCTCTCCCTCGCTTAAACGCAACGCGGACAGCTCCCTCTCCATCATGAGCGTCGCAACGACGGAGGTAGGGGCGTGCAGCTCCTTCAACACCGTCCACGCCTTCGGACCGCACACAACCTCCGGCAGCAGGTGCATGACGTGGTGACGCTGGTTCAGCTCCAAACTCTGCGACATCAAGTAGTAGCCAGCCGAGGCACGCTCGTCCCAATCTTCCTGAAGGGCGGGGTCACTCGGTCTAGGCTCCTCCCCAATCATTAGTTTCAGCAATCCGATCTGACGGAAATAAAGTTGCATTTTCCAGGCCCAATCATCATAGCCCTCACCATTGAACTCCTCGACGGTGAAGTTTTTCAGCACCTCCTTGATCAGCGAGCCCTGGCTTGTTCGCGCTCCCCTTGGCGCAGAAACACCAGAATCATGGCTGCCGCTACGATCTTGGGCTGAAGATTCACCAGCTACCGCCGAGGTGTTCCCCGCCATAGCTACCTATATCGAGGATCACTATAACGCAGCTCTGATACCAGCTTGTTGGTGTAAGGGCCTAATAAACTCAAGCTATTAAGACTTTATCACACTTAAAAACCTCTCCTCGGGGTCACCTCCAAGGGTCCTTGGGTGCCTGGTACAAAACCAGCCCCTATCCTCGGGTCCGAGTTTGTAGAGAGAGGGATCAAGAGGGACTTAGTCAAAACAGCAAGAGTACCTTGAACGTCGTGCAGCGTATCGTGCAGACCGTAGATCGGATTAAGCTGAGAATTCACTATATCGAAGCTCACTCTAAGAGCTTTAAAATAAGCCAAGTTGCCTCGCGAAAAGTTTTGCCATTACGAAGTTATGGCTCGGACAGCGTTAGCCTAGCGTTGGAGTGCTAGCGTTGACTCGGGTAGCATTCCGCCGTCGCACCGCGTAGAAACGAAATTCCAGGAAGGGAGGAATTCGCTTGAATCAATTTCACTATATTCAGGTACAAACAGAGAAGGAATAAATAGTTCTAGCTAGCAAGGACCTTGGGAATCAACCTGGGAACAACCAGGGATGATCCCAAATAATTCCAAGCAACAGAACCAACCTGGCTGGACAAAATAGCAGGTGGTAGGTTGGTGAACAACCTCTGGTTCTGTTTTTCCAACCTGGGAAAACATCAACCAGGTTCAAGTCCTAAAACAGAACCTGTTTTGTCTTTGCCCAACCAGCCAAATGCTGGTTCAGCTGGTTTCCCCTGGCCCTGTAGCATGCAGATACAGACAAACAACATCCAACCTTCACCTAAATTGTACCCCTATAGTGCCTGCCCTGCTACACTATAGTCAACCAAACAAAACAGTACAATTTCGAGTTGGATAGAACTGAATCTGCGCAATCAAGTAAGCCGAACCACAAAGCTTCCATCTTGGGTTCCTTTGCGAGCTCGTCCTTTCTGCTTGTAATGTTCATAGCGCGTATAATGTTATGCCGAAGCGCACATTGTGCGAGTACCTGCAAATGCTTCAAGCAAAAATTGCGAAAGCAAACAAACACACGAACATACCATTCACACGCAAATGCATTCGCACCCGCATACTCGTACAAACAGACGGCAGGATGTCGTGCAATGTGAATTTGCACCCAACATGATTGTCGTTTGGCATGGTGCGAAGTGCGCCTTTTTCGTGAATCGATCGACGACGACGAGAACAGCGTCGTTGCTAGACGGCCCAGCTGGCATCCTCGTGACGAAATCCATCGTCACTTGTTTCCACGGTCGTTCGGGTGGCTCGAGGGGTTGCAGCAGCCCAGCTGGTCGCTGACGTGTTGATTTCATTGCTTGGCACACCCTACGTGAGGACACATAGCGCTGCACGTCGTTAGATGAATCAGGCCAGTAATATTGACGGTGTAGTAGTTTCTGGGTTTTATCAACCCCGATTTGTCCGGAGAAGTTCGAATCGTGGATTTCCTGGATGAGCAGTTCACCAGCAGCCGGTAAGCGGGAACCCAAATCCGGTCGGTTCCGGCATTTAGGTAATAGTCCCCTTTCTGCGTCGTAGCCTGCTGATGATTTCCCGTCGTGAAGAATGGGTCCGTCGTGTAGTCGTGGGTAAATAGTCCGGTAAGTGTCAGAATATTATAGCTTACTTATTTGTGTAGGCTATAGTGGGGTATCCCATAGGGGGTACAACCCAACTAGAGTTTCCTATTTGTACTCACTTCATTCGTAGTCATTTCATTCTCGTTCTAACTTTCTCATGGTATCGAGCAGGTTCCCCCGTGGGAACTATGCTTAGGGCCCACCACATCGAACCTTTTTTTTTCTGCCCGTAGCGCGCTCCGGGCCCTTGCTCTTACTTTTTTTTTCGATCTGCCCTAACGGCCCGAGCGCCGCCTTAGCGAGCCGCCCGCCCTAGCAGCCCGAGTGCCGCCTTAGCGCCCGCGCCCCGCTGCCCGCCCTCGCGCCGCCTTAGCGGCCTCGCCACCCTGCTCTCGCGGCCCTCGCCGCCCTTCCTCACGCGGCTCCACCGCCCCTGATCTCGCGGCCCCGTCGCCCCTGATCTCGCGGCCCCGCTGACCCTGAAAGCGCGGCCCTCGCCGCCCCTGATCTCGCGGCCCCGCCGCCCAAGCGCGCGCGGCCCCGCCGTCCCTGATCTCACGGCCCCGCCGCCTCAGCGCTCACGGCCCCCCCCTCCGCCCCTGATCTCGCGGCCCCTCCGCCCCAGCACTTCCGGCCCCGCTGCCCCTGATACGCGGCCCCGCCGCCCCAGCGCTCCCGGCCCCGCCGCCCCTGATCTCACGGCCCCGCCGTCCCTGATCTCGCGGCCCCGCCGCCCCAGCGCTCACGGCCCCGCCGCCCCTGATCTTGCGGCCCCGCCGCCCCAAGCGCTCCCGGCCCCAGCCGCCCCTACTACGCGGCCCCGCCGCCCCTGGTCTCGCGGACCCGCCGCCCCAGCACTAACGGCCCCGCCGCCCCTTGCTCTCGCGCCGCCCGACTGCAGCAGCCGAGCCGCCCAACTGCGGCAGCCGAGCCGCCCGGAGCAACCGAGCCGCCCAGGAGCCGCCGAGCCGCCCAGCAGCAGCCGAGCCGCCCAGCAGCAGCCGAGCCGCCCGGAGCCGCCGAGCCGCCCAGCAGCAGCCGAGCCGCCCGGAGCCGCCGAGCCACCCAGCAGCAGCCGAGCCGCCCGGAGCCGCCGAGCCGCCCAGCAGCCGCCGAGCTGCCCAGCAGCTGCCGAGCCGCCCAGCAGCAGCCGAGCCGCCCGGGAGCCGAGCCGCCCAGCAGCCTAGCGGCCGTGTCGCCAGGCTACCTTCCTCCCGAGCCGCCCGACCTGCCCTGCCCGGTGAGCACTGCACTGCTGTCACTGCGTACCCTTCCCCTACTGCTTGCACTGCTCCACTGTCGTCGTCATGGCTACACCCAGTGTCCTCGCTTTTGACGCTGAGGGTCGAGCCATTGACTTTGAGGTCTGGCTCGACGACCTGCAGCTGTTTTTACAGTGCGACAGGGCTGACGGTCTGTCTCTCTTTGACCTCACCTCTGGCGCCGTCCCTGCCCCTGCTGCTGATGCTGACGCCACTGTTCGCTCTCAGTGGGCCACGCGCGATGCTGCTGCACGTCTTGCTGTGCGTCGCCACCTGCCTACCGCTGAGTGCGCGCACTTTAGCCAGTACAAGAGTGCTCAGACCTTGTACGACGCTGTAGTTGCGCGCTACTCCTCCCCTGCCACTACTGCACTGAGCCGCCTCATGCTCCCCTTCCTCTTCCCTGACCTTGCCGCCTTTCCCACTGTCGCTGATCTCATCACGCACCTCCGCACAAGTGACACTCGCTACCGCGCTGCGCTTCCTGCTGAGTTCTGCGCCAAGAACCCCCCCCCCCCCCATGTACATCACTCTCTACTTCTTAGTCACTCGCCTCCCTGACTCCCTTCGTGTAGTCCGGGACCACTTCCTCGCGGTCTGTCCCACCACCCTCACAGTCGACAGCCTCGAGAAGGTCCTCCTTGCAGCAGAGAAGAGCATAGTTGCTGTAGGAGCCTCTCGAGGTGACCCCCGCGCCCCCATCTTTGAGGGGTGTTCTCCTTCCCCTCTCCTGCCCTCTGTCGCCTCTGCCGCTGCGGCCGACCTCGTTGGTCTTGAGTTGGTCGGTGCGGCGTCTGCCCCTAGCGGGAGACGCCGCTCTGGCAAGGGCAAGGGGGGCAAGGGAGCAGGTGGGGCCAGTGGGGGCGGTGGCGGTGGAGGTGGAGGCGGCGGAGGGAGTGGGGGTGGCGGTGGAGGTGGTAGCGGGGGTGGGGGTGCTAGTGGCAGCAGTGGAGGCGGGAGTGGCGGCGGCGGTGGCGGTGGTAGCGGAGGTGGCGGAGGTGGCGGCGGTGGAGGTGGAGGCGGGGGCGATGGAGGCGGAGGCAGGGGTGGCGGAGGTGGAGGTGGTCGGAGTGGAGCTTCGCAGCAAAGCGGCACTGGTGGCGGTCAGCGCCAGCAGCAGCAGCAGCAGCAGCGTTCTCGCGACGTCCCCACCCCTCAGCAGCTCCGTGAGTGGTACACGCAGCGTCAGCGCGGTGGGGGTTTTGGTCCCTGCACCTACGTTCTCCGCAGTGGCGACCGCACTGGAGAGCAGTGTGGGGGTGCCCACTCCGCCCAGCGCTGCTTTGGCCACCTGACGGACGCTTGGCGTCAGCAGTTCCCGGAGGCCGCGGAGATCCCCCGCTGGGGAGAGCTGTCTAGGGCTGGTGTAGCTATCTTTGATCTTGATTTTGATGCTATCCTTGCTGCCATGTATGCTGTGACCATTAGTGAGGAGGGTGACTGTTACCGGTGTTTCCCGCCCGACCCGGGCATTGGTACTGCTGCTCCAGGTGCCGGTGAGGCTTCTGCTCTAGGTGCCAGTGCGTCTGTGCTCTCAGGTGCTCATGAGACTGCTCTCTCAGGTACTAGTGCGTCTGCGCTCTCAGGTACTGCGTCGGCTTCGGCCTCCCTCACCTTCACTCTTGACTCTGGAGCGTCTCGCTCTTTCTTTCGGGACCGCACCACACTTACGCCGCTTAGTCGGCCGGTTGCGGTTTCCCTGGCTGACCCCTCTGGGGGTCCTGTCCTGGCTCGCTTCTCCACAGTCCTCCCGTGTCCGGCGGCTCCCTCTGGCACCCTGTCTGGTCTCTACCTCCCCTCGTTCTCTACGAACTTGGTGAGTGGTGCTGACCTACAGGATGCGGGAGTCCACCAGTTCACCCCTGCTAGTCAGCGAGTGACGCACTGCACGGAGGCTCGCACGGGTCGTCACCTAGCTACGTTTACACGTCAGCCAGGGTCGAGCCTGTACACACTGACCACTGCTTCTCCTCCAGGTGCTGAGTCTGGTAGAGTCCCTTCGTCTGGTCAAGTGTTTGCTGCAGCGTCCAGGTCTGGTCCTGAGTCTGCCCCCTGTTCGTGTCGCCGTCTGTCTCACGAGACCCTCCTCTGGCACCAGCGCATTGGCCACCCCTCTCTGCTTCGGCTCAGAGGCATGGCCTCCCGTCTTCTTGTGTCTGGTCTCCCCCAGTCTCTACCTCCCCTTCCTTAGGGCCCTGGCCCTGCCTGTGTCCCCTGTGTCGAGGGGCGCCAGTGTGCTGCTCCTCACTCCTCCCAGTTTCCTCCGACAGAGGCTCCGTTGCAGACGCTTCACATGGACTTGTGGGGCCCTGCCCGCGTCCGTGGACTCGGTCACGAGCGCTACTTCCTGCTGGTGGTTGTCGACTACTCGCGTTACACCACAGTCTTCCCCTTGCGCAGCAAGGGTGATGTCACTGAGGTGCTGATCGACTGGATCCGCGCAGCTCGTCTCCAGCTCAGGCAGAGCTTTGGCTCGGACTTTCCTGTGTTGCGTCTGCACTCGGACAGAGGCGGAGAGTTCTCCTCTGGCCTTCTGCGTGCCTACTGTCGTGCGCGAGGCATCCGCCAGACCTTCACGCTTCCGGACTCCCCGCAGCAGAATGGGATTGCAGAGCGCCGCATTGGCATGGTCATGGACGTCGCTCGTACGTCCATGATGCATGCGGCTGCCCCCCATTTTCTGTGGCCGTTTGCGGTCAGGTACGCAGCGCATCAGATCAACCTCCACCCCAGGGTCTCCAGGCCGGAGACCTCCCCAGCGCTGCTGTGGACGGGGAAGGTTGGCGATGCGTCGGCGTTCCGGGTCTGGGGATCTCGGGCGTTTGTCCGCGACTTGTCTGCGGACAAGCTGTCCCCTCGCGCTGCTCCCTTCGTCTTCCTGGGGTTCCCCCCCGACGCCCCTGGGTGGCAGTTCTACCACCCCACTTCTCGACGTGTTCTGTCCTCCCAGGACGTCACGTTCGACAAGTCGGTACTCTACTACCGCCTCTTCCCCTACAGCACTCCGTCCCTTCCCCCGCCCCCGCTCTTCTTGGTACCAGGTCCCCCCCCGGTAGACCCCCTCCCCCCTCAGGGTCCTGCCCCTTCAGGTGTGTCCCAGGTAGACGCGGTCGAGCCTGTCGAGGTCACTGGTGACTTTGGTGCTGCTGCGGGAGCTGAGCCTGGGGGTGCTGAGACTGGAGGTGCTACGCCTGCGGGTGCTGGGCCTGGGGGTGCGGAGTCTGGAGGTGCTGAGCCTGGGGGTGCTGAGCCTGGGGGTGCTGAGCCTGGGGGTGCTGAGCCTGGGGGTGCTGAGACTGGGGGTGCTCCGCCTAGAGGTGCTTCATCTCGCCGAGAGCCACTCTCCCCACAAGAGCTACGTGAGTGGTTTGCCAGGCGCTGGAGGCGTGCTGCTGGTACTGGAGGTTCTTCGGCTGCAGAGGGTACTGCTGCCGAGCGTCCCGGAGGTGCTCGTACTGTGGGTGCTGGAGCTGCTAGGTCTGAGGGTTCTCCTGGAGCCGGTGCTGCTGAGGGCGTTGGCGCTGAGACTGCCGCTGGAGGTCCGACTGGCGGTGCTCCTGGTGGTGCTGCTGGAGGTTCTGGAGCTATTGGAGGTGCTGCTGGAGCAGGTACTCCTGCTGGGGGTACTGGTGCTGTCCCTGCTGTTTCTGGCGTCGCCGCGCAGCCCCGGCCGTACTTCGTTCCGCTCCTGCAGCAGGTTCTTGGTCTTACACCTTCTCCTGGTCCTCCTCCTCCTCCCTTAGAGGGTCCACAGCCTGTCTCGTCACAGTCACAGCTACAGCCTGCCTCACCTTTGCCTGCTCCTTCTCCCTACGCTGGTCCGACTGGAGGTCTTACTGAGCGTCGTGAGCCTGCGTCTTGTCCTGCGTCGCCTGTTCGTACTGCGCGCGCTAGTGGTCGCGGTTCGTGTCAGCATCCTCCTCCTGTCCATGGCACGCACCGGATGTCTCTGCGTCCGTCTACTGCTCCTCTGCGTGCCCCTTTGCCTTCTCCTCTTGCTTCCTCTCTTCCTGCTCTTGCCGACCCGGAGTCGGACTCTCTTCGTGCTGCCAGTCCTACTGTCACGCGTCTCCTTGCTACTGCTGTCACTGACCCTTCTTTCGAGTCTTCTGCTGCGTCTGCCCTTGTCACTGAGCTCGTCGACTTTGCTGCGCGCTGTCGTCTGGACTACGCTGCTAGTCTTGTCGCTGAGTCTGAGTCTGCCTGTCCTCCGTCCGTCGGGGGTGAGTGTGCCCTTGGCACGGACGTCCTTGAGGACAGGCAGGAGGAGTTCCAGTGTCTGGGAGCCGCTTCACCTCATCTCGCGTCTGTACTGCTAGCCCCTGAGGGAGACCCGGATGCACTAGACATCCCGACTCCGCGCTCTTACGCGGAGGCGATAGAGGGTCCCTACTCCTCTCAGTGGCAGGCAGCTATGGATGCAGAGATGGCTTCCTGGAAGTCCACAGGCACCTACGTCGACGCTGTTCCCCCTCCTGGGGCGAACATCGTCAGTGGCATGTGGATTTTCAGGGTGAAGCGGCCGCCGGGTTCTCCGCCTGTCTTCAAGGCGCGTTACGTGGCTCGTGGCTTCAGTCAGCGGCAGGGGGTTGACTACTTTCAGACGATGTTCGCTGAAGATGACCACTCTTCAGGTACTGCTGCACGTTGCTGCTCACCGTGACTACGAGCTGCACTCTCTCGACTTCAGCACAACTTTCTTGCAGGGCAGCCTGCACGAGGAGATCTGGCTGCGTCGCCCACCTGGCTTCACTGGGTCTTTCCCTCCTGGTACCCAGTGGAGTCTCCGGCGTCCAGTCTACGGTCTCCGCGAGGCGCCACGTGAGTGGCACGACACACTGAGGACTACGCTGGCGGCACTTGGGTTTGCTCCTTCTACTGCCGACCCGTCGCTGTTTCTACGCACCGACACCTCTTTGCCGCCGTTCTACATCCTCGTGTACGTCGACGACTTGGTCTTTGCCACAGCTGACACTGCTGGACTCGCCTACGTGAAGTCCGAGTTGCAGAAGAGACACACGTGCACTGACCTCGGTGAACTGCGCAGCTACCTTGGCTTGCAGATCACCCGAGACAGAGCACGCCGCAGCATTACCCTGACTCAGTCACACATGGTGCAGCAGGTCCTTCAGCGCTTCGGCTTCACGTACTCCTCGCCTCAGGCCACTCCTGTGCCTACTCGCAACTCGCTTTCAGCTCTGCCTTCGGATGAGTCCGTAGAGTCGAGTGGCCCGTATGCAGAGCTTGTTGGCTGCCTCATGTACCTGATGACCTGCACACGACCTGACCTTGCATACCCTCTTAGCATTCTTGCACGCTATGTTGCTCCTGGGAGACACCGACCAGAGCACATGGCTGCAGCAAAGAGGGTGTTGCGCTACTTATGCAGCACGTCGGGCATGGGGCTAGTGCTTGGAGGGCGCAGTCCAGTGGTCCTCACTGGGCACGCGGACGCTTCTTGGGCTGAGGACCAGGCTACGCAGCGGTCGTCACAGGGTTACACCTTCAGCCTTGGTTCCGGCTCTGTTTCGTGGCGGGCTACCCGCTCGTCTTCTGTTCTCGGCTCCAGTTGTGAGGCTGAGATCTACGCCGGGGCTATGGCTGCACAGGAGTTACGCTGGCTCACCTACCTGTTGACCGACCTTGGAGAGCCGCCTCGTTCTCCTCCAGTCCTGTACGTAGACAACAAGGCCATGCTGGCCTTGTGTCGAGAGCAGCGACTGGAGCACAGGACAAAGCACATTGCTCTCCGCTACTTTCTTGCTTGTGAGCTACAGCAGCGTGGACAGTTGCGACTTGCGTACGTGGCCTCTGAGGCCAACACTGCTGATGTCTTCACCAAGGCACTTGCGCCTTGTGATCATCAGCGTTGCTGCACGCAGTTGGGTCTTGTGCCTGTCTTGCCTCACTTGCTCACTTCTTGACCTTGCTTGTACCTCGACCTATATATATACTCTTGCTCTTGCTTGCTTGACTCTTTTATATCTCTATATATGGTCTTGTGGCCCTTGAACTTGTGCTCGGAATGTGTGGTGACTTTGTGATCCACCCTGAGCTTTGCTTTGTTTTGCTTGACTGGTCTTGTGACCCCTTGTTCTCCCCCACTTTGCCTATGGGGGTGTGTCAGAATATTATAGCTTACTTATTTGTGTAGGCTATAGTGGGGTATCCCATAGGGGGTACAACCCAACTAGAGTTTCCTATTTGTACTCACTTCATTCGTAGTCATTTCATTCTCGTTCTAACTTTCTTAGTAAGTAACGGGTTCGAGTGGGTGATGAGTACTGCAGCGGATTGTACTGTCGGTCGGGTCAGGGCATCGGCGATGTTATTAGCCCCTTTTTTGTTTGTGATGCGGTAGGTGAAGTGGCTCTCCATATAGTCCAGCCACCAAATCTGTCGTGGGTTGAGGTTGGGTTGGGTTCGCAGGTACTGTAGGGACTTGTGGTCCGTGCGAACAGTGACGTTGGCGCCCACCAGGTAGCATCGCCATAATTTTAACGCGTATATGATGGCGAGCATCTCCTTGTCATAGATCGGGTAGTTGCGTTCGGCTGCCTGCAGCTTGCGTGATTCGTAGGCTATCGGCTGCAACCCGTTCCCAAAGTCTTGGAGAAGCACAGCTCCGATGGCGAAATGTGAGGCGTCGGTTACAACTTCGAACGGCTTCGATGGGTCGGCGATGCGCAGCACAGGAGGGGAAACGAGGAAATTCTTGAGTTCCTGGAAAGCCGCTTCTTCCTCCTCCCCCCCCACAAAATTCGTGTCCTTGTGCAGCAGGTCGGTCAGCGGGCCGGTTATCCCCGCCATATTCGAGATAAACCGCCGGACGTAATTCACGAATCCGAGAAAACTCTGGAAATGAGGATATCGTCCAAGTAGACGATGACACACCGGTCTAGAAGATCTCGATAAACCTTGTTCATGGTCAGTTGAAAAGTCGAAGGCGCATTCGTGAGGCCGAAAGGCATTACTGTGAATTCGTAACTCCCGTAGCGTGTGCGAAACGCAGTCTTGTGACAATCGTTGAGAAATATCGAGTGCCGCGAAGTTGGTCGAGGAGGTCGTCGGTGCGTGGGATTGGGTAGCGAGACTTGATGGTGACCCGGTTCAGCGCACGATAGTCGATACACATGCGAAGCCCGCCGTCCTTCTTCGGGGTGAACAGGATCGGTGCTGCGAAGGGAGATGTGCTGGCCCGAATGAACCCTTTCTCCAACAATGTGTCAATTTGACTCCGCAGCTCCTCGAGTTCCGGCTGGGTCAACCGCCACTGTGTCCAAACAGTCGGCTGCGCGCCAGGTTCCAGCTGGATTTTGTGGTCCTCAGGTCTCTCGGGTGGCAGTCCAGGTGGCAGGTCGTCGGGGAAAATGTCAGGGTACCTCCGAATCAGCTCCGCTAAATCCGGTGGTACAGGTGTGTCGGAATGTTATAATTGTCTAGCATGCAGTGGGGTACTCTATAGCGAGTACAACCCAATTAGGGTTTCCTATATGTATGCCAACTGCTGCTAGTGCAACCCCTCTCTTCTTCATTCCTCATTTTTTCACATGCTATCAGAGCATCTACGCTCCTGGCCTGTGGGCCCACCTAACTGCTTCCGCTGCCCCGTGGCGTGCGACGGAGTTTTTCTTCCCGTCGGCCGCCCTCTTGTCGAGCACTCCTAGAGGCCCCTCTCACGGCCCCTCGCGCGACCCTTAGCGGCCCCGTCGCCACCCGTCGAGGCCCCGTCGCCGCCCTTCTTGGCCCCTCGCGGCCCCTTCGCGGCCCCGTTGCTGCCCTTCCAGGCCCCTTGCGGCCCCTTCGCGGCCCCGTTGCCGCCCCTAACGGCCCCGTCGCCGACCTTTCAGGCCCCTCGCGGCCCCCTCGCGGCCCCGTTGCCGCCCCTAGCGGCCCGTCGCCGGCCTTCCAGGCCCCTTCGCGGCCCCTTCGCGGCCCCTTCGCGGCCCCGTCGCCACCCATTTTGGCCCTGCCTCGACCCTGCCCCGGCCCCGCCCCGGCCATGCTCCGTCGCCTATCGCGGCGCACCGGGGGCACGTGCACCCCCCCCCCCCCCCCCCCTCTTTTCCCGTCGCCCATCGCGGCTCCCTGGGGGGCCGCACGCGGCCCCCTCAGGTCGCCTCGTCAGGTCACGGGAGGGGCGACCTGGGGGGGGGGCGAGCGTCGCCCCTTCTGCCGCCTGTTTTGGCGCCCTGGGAGGCCGCGCGTCGCCCCCCCCCCCCCACCCCGTAACCTCCCTACCCGTCGCCCGGCCCTGCCCTGTGTTAGGGTTTGGGGGTGGCGAGTAGGGGGTGGCGGGTGTGTGGTCTCCCTTGCTCCTCCTCCTCCTCTGTCTCCCACTGCTGCAGCTACCGCTGAGGGGGGTGGGTGTGTGGGAGTCGGCGGAGTGGTGCTAGGGGGTGGGGTGTGAGTGAACCTAGGGTGCAGGAGGGGGTGTGTGAAAGGGGGGTGCTGTGGGAGTGGAACTAGGGTTTGAGCAGGGGGTGTGTGTCGAGGGGTGTGGGGCAGCTGGAGGAGGTTGTGTGAAGGTAGCTGTCGTGTCGCCTGCAGCGCCTGTAGTCCGTCGCCCTTGCTTCGGTAGCCAGTGAGCCTGTTGCACCAGTCGCCAGTGGGTCCGTTGCTCCTGCCGCTCGTCTATAGCCGCGGAGCCAGTTACTCCAGTAGTCCGTCGCCCTTGCTTCGGTAGCCACTGAGTCAGCCGCTCCTGTGCCCGTGCCTCTGCAGCTTCAGTTGTTGCCTCCCATCTTCTCTCCCTCCACAGTTCCTCCTCCTCCTCACTTGCTCGCTGTGATTAACTCTAGCTTTGCTCGCTATTGTGAACTCCTGCTCTATGCCTGCTTGCTCATTGTGCTGATCACACCCCACTTTGGCTATGGGGGTGTGTCAGAATGTTATAATTGTCAAGCCTGCAGTGGGGTACTCTATAGCGAGTACAACCCAATTAGGGTTTCCTATATGTATGCCAACTGCTGCTAGTGCAACCCCTCTCTTCTTCATTCCTCATTTCTTCACAAGCTGCACACAACTTCTCGATGTCCTTTACGTCGGTGTCAACCGCCAACTCGCGTAAGCAAACAGCGAACAGTTGCGCGCCTCTGTTGAAGTGGCGAGCTATAGTGATAGATTTAACGCACGGGGCTTGGATGTAGTCAGACGTCCATGCAGGTAGTTTAATTAGCCCCTCGTGCTTGTTGATGCTGCACGATCCTGTTGTCCAGTCGATGACGGGGTTGTGCCGTCACAGCCAATCACGTCCCAGCAGCACGTCGCAGCCGTCCAATGTTGTCGCGAGAAACTTCATGCTGAAGCCAAAATCGTCGCCGCATTCGATCCTGACCGTCCGTGTTTCTTCCGTTATCGCCAGAGGCGTCCCATCCACGAGGCGGGCGTCGATTTCGGGCAGACACCTGTCAAGTTGCAGCTTGCATTTTCTTGCGCTCGCCAAGTTGAAGAGGTTATGGCTGGCCCCTCCATCGACGAACATTTTCAAGTTATTTTCTAACACCTTGCCAGCGACCAGCATAGGGTGATCCACATGTGTATCCCCGTTATTCGGCCGAGTGCGATCGATTGCATGAATCGGAACCACGACTCAGTGGGGATGGTGGGGTTCGGGCGACGGAGCACAGTCAGTAAAGGGCCCGCTAATTACTGACTCTTCCCATTTCCCTGCTCCTTCCTGTCGTTCCCCGTCAGCGGCGTTTTCTCGTGGCAGTCTCTCATGTAGTGACCCGTCTTCCCACCCCGGTAACACGGTCCCTTAGGAGGGCGGTCGGGTGTATGGACAGCGTTGATCGTGGCCCGGGTCTGGCCACGAAAGCGGTTTCCCTCCCGGGAAGCTGCTCTCGCGTACTGCATCAGCGCATCTGTAGACTCCGCCAGCCGTACTGCTGCAAGAAATGACGTCAGGCGGCTCCTGCGAACCTCGTACTGTATCTCGTATTTGAGGCCGCTGATGTACTTATCTAACTGCTCAGCTTCCGACATGTCATCAACTTGGTCGGCGAGGCCCATAAATGACGCCGTGTAGTCTTGCACAGGAGCCATCTGCGACCATGCACACAGCTTTATGCGAGCTTGCTCCGAGGTGGATACGTGCTCGAAGCGATCTCGTAAGGCTGCGCCCCACTCTTTCCACGTGCGTATCGTGGTCACTCCGAAGATTGATTGTGCCACTTGATTAGTCACTGTTGAGGTCCCGTCTGCCGCATGCGTCACACCTGTCGGCGTCCCTGTTTCCATGGTTTGTCAAAATGTTATTATCTAGCCTGTAGTGGGGTGCTCTATAGCGAGTACAAGCCTGTTAGGGTTTGCTATATGTATCCCAACTGCTGCTAGTGAAACCCTTCCTTTGTTCATTTCTCTCTTGCCTAGCTAGCTAAACCCTAGCTATGGCTCCTCACTATGCTTACTATTGTAATATGCTATCAGAGTATCAACGCTCCTGGCCTGTGGGCCCACCCAACTGCTTCCGCTGCTACTCTGTGTGTTGCACGCCCTGTGGCGTGCGACGGATTTTTCTTCCCGCCGCGCGCTCGGAGCGTGCGGCGGTTTTCTGCCCGCCGTGCGCCCTGAGGCGCGCGGCGGTTTTCTCCCCGCCAAGCGCCCCGGGGCGTGCGGCGGTTCTCTGCCCGCCGTGCGCCCCGAGGCGCGCGGCGGCCTTCTGCCCCGTCAATCCGCGCGTCGCCCCCGGGGGGCGCTTCGACGGGCGACGGGGACCAGCCCGTCATCCCCCGTCGCCTGTCCCGGCCAGCGCGGGCTGCGATAGCCCCGAGCGCGGCCCGTACGGGCTGCGCCCCGCCCGCGCGCGGCTTGTACGGGCTGCGCCAGGCCCGCGCGCGACCCGTACGGGCTGCACCAGGGCCGCGCGCGGCTCGTACGGGCTGCGCCAGGCCCGCGCGCGGCTCGGGCTGCCTGGGCGCGGTTCGTCGGGCTGTGCCAGGCCCGTGGGCGGCCTGTTCCTCTCTGCACCTGAGCTGCTCGCTGGCCCCCGTGCTTCTGACGGTGCCCCACCCCTGCTGCTGCCCGTTCTCTGGAATTTGGGTTTGGAGGTGGGGGGTATGGGGGTGCAGTTTCTGTGCGCCGTTCCACTACTCCTCCTCCTCCTGCGTCTCCCGCTGCTGCAGCTGCCGTTCAGGAGGGTGGGTGTGTGGGAGCCGAAGGAGTGGTGCTAGGGGGGTGACGTTGGAGTAGAGTTAGGGGTTCAGCAGGGGGTGTGTGTCAAGGGTGTGGGTCAGTTGGAGGAGGTTGTGTGGAGGTAGCTGTCGTGTCGCCTGCAGCGCCTGTAGTCCGTCGCCCTTGCTTCGGTAGCCAGTGAGCCTGTTGCACCAGACGCCGGTGGGTCCGTTGCTCCTGCCGCTCGTCTTAGCCGCGGAGCCAGTTGTGAAGAAATGAGGAATGAATGAACTAGCAAGCAGGTGGGTACAAGTAGGAAAACCTAGAAGTGTTGTACCCCATATTCTCTACCCCACTACAGCCTACACAGACTATAGCATAAGAGTTTGACACACACCCATAGGCAAAGTGGGGGAAAACAAGAGGTCACAAGACCAGTCAAGCAAAGCAAGCTCAAGGTGGATCACAACGTCACCACACAGTCCGAGCACAAGAGCAACGCCACAAGGCCAGTTAACATGCAAGATCATATATAAAGGTGAACAAGCAAGTGCACGTATAGAAAGATCACAGTACAAGCAAGGTCAAGAAGTGTGCAAGTGAGGCCAAGTAGGCACAAGACCTAGCATCGTACAGAAGCGCTGATGATCACAAGGTGGAAGTGCCTTGGTAAAGATTCCAGCAGTGTTGGCCTCAGAGGCCACGTACGCAAGGCGCAGCTGACCACGCTGCTGTAGCTCACAAGCAAGGAACTAGCGGAGAGCAATGTGCTTCGTTCTGTGCTCCAGTCTGTGCTCCCGACACAAGGCCAGCATGGCCTTGTTGTCTACGTACAGAACTGGAGGAGAACGAGGCGGCTCTCCTAGGTCAGTCAGTAGGTAGGTGAGCCAGCGTAGCTCCTGTGCAGCCATGGCCCCCGCGTAGATCTCAGCCTCACAGCAGGAGCCAAGAACAGAAGACGAGAGAGTAGACCGCCACGAAACAGAGCCGGAGCCAAGGCTGAAGGTGTAACCCTGTGACGACCGCTGCGTAGCCTGGTCGTAAGCCCAAGAAGCGTGTGCGTGACCTGTGAGGACCACTCGACGTCGCCCTCCAAGCACTAGCCCCATGCCCGACGTACTGCACAAGTAGCGCAACACCCTCTTCGCTGCAGCCATGTGCTCTGATTGGTGTCTCCCAGGAGCAACATAGCGTGCCAAGATGCTAAGAGGGTATGCAAGGTCAGGTCGTGTGCAGGTCATCAGGTACATGAGGCAGCCAACAAGCTCTGGGTACGGGCCACTCGGCTCTACGGACTCATCCGAAGGCAGAGCTGAGAGCGAGTGGCGAGTAGACAGAGGAGTGGCATGAGGCAAGGAGTACGTGAAGTCAAAGCGCTGAAGGACCTGCTGCACCATGTGTGACTGAGTCAGGGTAATGGTGCGCTGTGTTCTGTCCCGGGTGATGTGCAAGCCAAGGTAGCTGCGCAGTTCACCCAGGTCTGTGCACGTGTGTCTCTTCTGCAGCTCGGACTTCACGTGGGCGAGTCCAGCAGTGTCAGCAGTGGCAAAGACCAAGTCGTCGACGTACACGAGGATGTAGAACGGTGGCAAAGAGGTGTCGGTGCGCAGAAACAGCGACGGGTCGGCTGTAGAACGAGCAAACCCAAGAGCCGCAAGTGTACTCCTCAGTGTGTCGTGCCACTCATGGGGCGCCTCGCGGAGACCGTAGACTGGCCGCCGGAGGCTCCACTGGGTACCAGGAGGAAACGACCCAGTGAAGCCAGGTGGGCGGCGCAGCAAGATCTCCTCGTGCAGGCTGCCCTGCAGGAAAGCAGTGTTGAAGTCAAGAGAGTGAAGCTCGTAGTCGCGTTGAGCGGCTATGTGCAGCAGCACCCGAAGAGTGGTCATCTTCGGGGTGGGAGAGAAGGTCTGAAAGTAGTCAACTCCCTGCCGCTGACTGAAGCCTCGAGCCACGTAACGCGCCTTGAAGACAGGCGGAGAACCCGACGGCCACTTCACCCTGAAAATCCACATGCCACTAACGATGTTCGCCCCAGGTGGGGGAACCTCGTCGACGTAGGTGCATGTGGACTTCCAGGAAGCCATCTCTGCGTCCATGGCTGACTGCCACTGAGAGGAGTAGGGACCCTCGATCGCCTCAGCATACGATCGAGGAGTCGGGATGTCTGGTGCATCCGGGTCTCCCTTAGGGGCAATCAGCGTGGACACGAGATGAGGCAAAGCAGCAGCAAAACACTGGAACTCCTCCTGCCTGTCCTCAAGGACGTCCATGCTAAGAGCACACTCACCCCCGACGGAGAGAGGACAGACAGACTCAGACTCAGCAACAAGACTAGTAGCGTAGTCTAGACGACTGTGAGCAGCGAAGTCGACAAGCTCAGCAACCAAGGCAGACGCAGCAGTGGACTCAAAGGAAGGGTCAGTGACAACAATGGCCAGGAGACGCGTGACAGTAGGACTGGCAGCACGAAGAGAGTCAGACTTTGGGTCAGCAAGAACAGGAAGAGGGGACTCCGGAGGAGCAGCAACGGGACACGCATAGGAGCAGTGGAAGGACGCAGAGCCATCTGGTGTGTGCCTGGGACCGCAGGAGGACACGGACGCGGAGCACGAGGACTAGTGCGAGCAGCAGGAACAGGCGACACAGGACGAGACGCGGGCTCACGACGCTCAGCAAGACCTCCAGTGGGACCACTGTAGGGAGAAGGAGCAGGTAGGGAGGGGGTGGGCTGTAACTGTGACTGCGATTGGACAGGCTGTGAACACTCTAAGGGAGGAGCAGGACCAGTAGAGGGCGGGAGACAAAGAGCCTGTTCAAGGAGCGGAACGAAGTACGGCCGCGGCCGCGCAGTGCCTCAGCACCCTGCAGGGACAGCACCAGTACCCCCAGCGGCAGCACCAGCGCCAGTAACACCTCCAGCTCCAACAGCGCCAATTCCAGCACCCTCAGACGCACGAGCGCCAGCAGAAACTGTTGGGTGCAAATTCACATTGCACGACATCCTCCCGTCTGTTTGTACGAGTATGCGCGTGCGAATGCATTTGGGTATGAATGGAATGTTCGTGTGTTTGTTTGCTTTCGCAATTTTCGCTTGAAGCATTTGCAGGTACTCGCGCATTGTGCGCTTTGGCATAACATTGTACGCGCTATGAACAGTACAAGCAGAAAGGACGAGCTCGCAAAGGAGCCCAAGATGGAAGCTTTGCGGTTCGTCTTACTTGATTGCGCAGATTCAGTTCTATCCAACTCGAAATTGTACTGTTTTGTTTGGTTGACTATAGTGTAGCAGGGCAGGCACTATAGGGGTACAATTTAAGTGAAGTTTGGATGTTGTTTGTCTGTATCTGCATGCTACAGGGCCAGGGGAAACCAGCGGAACCAGCATTTGGCTGGTTGGGCAAAGACAAAACAGGTTCTGTTTTTAGGACCTGAACCTGATTGTTGTTTTCCCAGGTTGGAAAAACATAACCAGAGGTTGTTTACCAACCTACCACCTGCTGTTTTGTCCAGCCAGGTTGGTTCCGTTGCTTGGAATTATTTGGGATCATCCTTGGTTGTTCCCAGGTTTATTCCCAAGGTCCTTGCTAGCTAGAACTATTTATTCTTTCTCTGTTTGTACCTGGGTATAGTGAAATTGATTCAAGCGAATTCCTTCCTTGCTGGAATTTCCTTTCTACGCGGTGCGACGGCGGAATGCTACCTAAGTCAACGCTAGTACGCTAGCACTCTAACGCTAGGCAAACGCTGTCCGAGCCATAACTTCGTAATGGCAGACCTTTTTGCGAGACAACTTGGTTCATTTTAAAGCTCTTGGAGCGAGCTTCGGTATAGGAAATTCTCAGCTTAATCCGATTGACGGTCTGCACGATACGCTGCGCCATGTTCAAGGTACTCCTGCTGTTTTGACTGAGTCCCTCTTGATCCCTCTCTCTACAAACTCGGACCCGAGGATAGGGGCTGGTCTTGTACCAGGCAACCAAGGACCCTTGGATAAGGGCCTAATAAACTCAAGCTATTAAGACTTTATCAAACTTAAAACCTCTCCTCGGGGTCACCTCCAAGGGTCCTTGGGTGCCTGGTACAAGACCAGCCCCTATCCTCGGGTCCGAGTTTGTAGAGAGAGGGATCAAGAGGGACTTAGTCAAAACAGCAAGAGTACCTTGAACGTCGCGCAGCGTATCGTGCACACCGTCGATCGAATTAAGCTTAGAATTTCCTATATCGAAGCTCGCTCCAAGAACTTTAAAATGAACCAAGTTGCCTCGCGAAAAGTTCTGCCATTACGAAGTTATGGCTCGGACAGCGTTTGCCTAGCGTTGGACTGCTAGCGTACTAGCGTTGACTCGGGTAGCATTCCGCCGTCGCACCGCGTAGAAAGGAACTTCCAGCAAGGAAGGAATTCGCTTGAATCAAATTGACTATATTCAGGTACAAACTAGAGAAGGCATATATAGTTCTAGCTAGAGAGTTGCAACCTTGCGCTCATTCTCAATTCCGTACTTCTCCCCAAGCTCCTTGATGAACTTCTCCTGGTGCAGCTTCAACCACAAGTGATCCAGCTCCCTCTCCACGTGCATCCCGAGGTAGTCCTTTACCTCCGCAAGGTTCTGTTCGGTGCAAATTCACATTGCACGACATCCTGCCGTCTGTTTGTACGAGTATGCGTGTGCATGCATTTGCGCGTGAATGGTGTGCGCTTCGGCATAACATTGTACGCGCTATGAACAGTACAAGCAGAAAGGACGAGCTCGCAAAGGAACCCAAGATGGAAGCTTTGTGGTTCGGCTTACTTGATTGCGCAGATTCAGTTCTATCCAACTCGAAATTGTACTGTTTTGTTTGGTTGACTATACTGTAGCAGGGCAGGCACTATAGGGGTACAATTTAGGTTAAGGTTGGATGTTGTTTGTCTGTATCTGCATGCTACAGGGCCAGGGGAAACCAGCGGAACCAGCATTTGGCTGGTTGGGCAAAGACAAAACAGGTTCTGTTTTTAGGACCTGAACCTGGTTGTTGTTTTCCCAGGTTGGAAAAACAGAACCAGAGGTTGTTCACCAACCTACCACCTGCTATTTTGTCCAGCCAGGTTGGCTCTGTTGGTTGGAATTATTTGGGATCATCCCTAGTTGTTCCCAGGTTGATTCCCAAGGTCCTTGCTAGCTAGAGCTATTTATTCCTTCTCTGTTTGTACCTGAATAAAGTTAAATTGATTCAAGCGAATTCCTTCCTTGCTGGAATTTCCTTTCTACGCGGTGCGACGGCGAAATGCTACCCGAGTCAACGCTAGTACGCTAGCACTCCAACGCTAGGCTAATGCTGTCCGAGCCATAACTTCGTAATGGCAGAACTTTTCGCGAGGCAATTTGGTTCATTTTAAAGCTCTTGGAGCGAGCTTCGATATAGTAAATTCTCAGCTTAATCCGATCCACGGTCTGCACAATACGCTGCGCGACGTTCAAGGTACTCTTGCTGTTTTGACTAAGTCCCTCTTGATCCCTCTCTCTACAAACTCGGACCCGAGGATAGGGGCTGGTCTTGTACCAAGCACCCAAGGACCCTTGGAGGTGACCCCGAGGAGAGGTTTTAAGTGTGATAAAGTCTTAATAGCTTGAGTTTATTAGGCCCTTAAACCAACAAGCTGGTATCAGAGCTGCGTTATAGTGATCCTCGATATAGGTAGCTATGGCGGGGAACACCTCGGCGGTAGCTGGTGAATCTTCAGCCCAAGATCGTAGCGGCAGCCAAGATTCTCGTGTTTCTGCGCCAAGGGGAGCGCGAACAATCCAGGGCTCGCTAATCAAGGAGGTGCTGAAAAACTTCACTGTCGAGAAGTTCAATGGTGAGGGCTATGATGATTGGGCCTGGAAAATGCAACTTTATTTCCGTCAGATCGGATTGCTGAAACTAATTATTGGGGAGGAGCCTAGACCGAGTGACCCGGCCCTTCAGGAAGATTGGGACGAGCGCGCCTCGGCTGGCTTTCACTTGATGTCGTAGAGTTTGGAGCTGAACCAGCGTCACCACGTCATGCACCTACTGCCGGAGGTTGAGTGCGGTCCGAAGGCGTGGACGGTGTTGAAGGAGCTGCACGCCCCTACCTCCGTCGCTGCGACGCTCATGATGGAGAGGGAGCTGTCCGCGTTGGGCCTAAGCGAGGGAGAGCCGGTACAACCCATCCTGGACAAGATGCGTGATCTCTACGCGAAGCTGGCGATCGCGGGAATCACCTACCCGGAGCAGACCAAGTGCCTGAAGATGCTCTCGCTGCTGCTGGAATCGTGGCTTCAATTCAAGTGCGGATTGAGCCTGCCGCAGAACCAGAGCTTGTGGACGCTCGAGTGGGTGCGGACGAAGATTCTGGAGGAGGACTTCCGTCGCCGCCAACTGAGGGGTGGAGACGACGGCAGCAGCGGCTACGGGATGCAAGGGAGCCGACGTGGCAAAGGACGTGGCTTCGGTGGTGCTGGACGCGGTGCAAAGAAAGACGACGACTCCAACGACCAACAAGGAGGTACCGGTTGGGGTCGCGGTGCGAAATCTGGACGTGGGGGCAAGTCGGGTGCTGGTGGCAAAATGAAAAGGAGTTGCTGGTATTGTGAGAAGGAAGGGCACCCCTGGTTTTTGTGCTATAAGAAACCCGATGGATGGACCCCCCAGAATCGTCACCAGGATGGCGGCGCGCGGAGGAACCAGAAAAACGGCGCCAACATGGTCGCTGATTCGTCCGACAACAACCCGAAGGGCAACGGCGGTGCGGAGAAGAAGAAGGAGCGCACCGCGGGCCAATTCTTCCATGTGGGAGACAAGGGGGAGCAACGAGACGCATCTGCTAAGGTTGGAGCCGAGCTGCACCCCTTGGACTATTGGGTGTTGGACACAGACGCTGCTTGGACAATGACGCCGCGCAAGGACCTGCTGGACGACATATGCGCTGCACCGATAAATAAGGTTTGCTCTGCCTCTGGACACATGTTGAAGGTGGCTGGTGCGGGACGAGCTGCGTTTAAGGGAGCGGATGGCAGCTAGTGGTGCTGCACGACGTTCTCCTCGTCCCCGACCTGGAGGCCAACCTTATCTCCCTCCGTAAGCTTGGCAAGGCTGGGGTGAACACCAACACAGATGGGGCTCGCACTTATGAGGGGAAGCTGGGCAATCAGGTACGTTGGGATCTGCACGAGAGCAAGGACGTGTACAGATCTATGTGGCAGCTGCCGGCGCTGGCGTGGCACGGTGGGGGGCAGGCTGGAGAGGGGTCTGCATCCCAGGGGGAGTGCAACGCCGTTGGAGGGGTTGGTGTGAAAGTGTCGGCCAGATCTGGGGAGACGGATTGGGCAACTGCACACCGACGTTTTGGGCATGTGGCAATGCCTTTGCTGAAGCAGCTGGAGAAGGATGGAGCCGTTAAGGGCTTGACGCTGAACAGACAACCACCCGATGATAACTGTGAAATTTGCCTCCTTTCAAAGTTCACCCGTTTCCCCTTCCATAGTAGGGTTGGCAGGAGCAAAAAGCCGTTGGAGCTGGTCCACATGGACTTGGTGGGGCCGCTGCCGGTGCAAGGGCACAAGGGGGAGCGGTTCTTCCTAACCATAGTGGATGACTGGAGCAGGCTAATGTGGGCGTATCCACTGAAGCAGAAAGATTACGTCGCCTCTACGATTCGGGGCGATTGGCTGCCGTTAGTGGAGAAGCAAGCGGAGTGTGTCGTGAAGCGGATTAGGAGAGATAGGGGTGGTGAGTTCCTTGGAGCTGAGATGACGGCCTGGCTCAACAAGCAGGGCATCCAGAGGGAGCTGACCACGGCTTACACCCCACAGTCCAACGGTATAGCAGAACGGGCGAACCGGACAATTCTGGAGACAGCTAGGGCGCTGCTCATAGAATCTGGGCTGGGCAACTTGATGTGGCCCCATGTTGTTCGGCACGCTACCGTTGCTAGGAACAGGGTACTCACAAAGGTTGGGGATGACTCGTGGGTGCCGTTGGCGAGGTGGCTTGGGAGGAAGCTGCCGGTGGACATGCTGAGGGTGTTCGGTTGCATGGCAGTCGCCCACGTTCCCAAGACCTACTGCAGTAAGTTGGGGGCGAGTGCAATCTGGTGTGTGCATTTGGGGCTGGCTGCTGAGAGCAAGGGATGGCTGCTGTGGGAGCCTTCCAAGGGTGTGTTGTTTGACAGCAGGGATGTGAAGTTTGTTGAGGGCATGATGTATGGGAGCTGGGAGAAGCAACCGGAGGCCAGGGTGTCCCAGCAGATGGAGCAGATCACCATGCAGCTGGACCTGACTCCTAGTGTGTGGGAGGAGCGAGAGGGTGCAGAGGGTGGTGATAAAGAGAAGGTGCAGGAGGCACCTGCTGGTGGAGGTGATGGTGTGGAGACTAGCGGTAGCACTTGTGGAGCTGCTGGATCCGAGGGAGGAGAGCAGCAGCAGGGAAAAACTAAGAAGCCGAAGGGTGTCGTTATGAAGGGATGGGAGACACCTGTCTCCAGGCCAGGACGTACCCGTATGGCTACTAAGAAGCTGACTGCATGAGCTGATGTAGCTGAGCTGCAGCTTGGGACTGAGGAGGCATTGCTGATTCTACCGCATGGCTATGACCCAGATGAGAAGGATGAGCCTGCCTACTGTTTTCTTGCCCCTGCACCAGAGGAACCAGCTAGCATGGAGGAGGCATTAGCTGGACTAGATAGGGACAAATGGCTAGCTTCTAGGGATGCTGAGTACCAGAGCCTGCTGGAGAATGGGACTTGGGAACTAGTGGTGTTGCCTGAGGGAAAGAAAGCGGTACAATGCAAGTGGGTGCTAAGGATCAAGACCGATGACAAGGGACGGGTCACCATCTACAAGAGTAGGCGGGTGGCTAAGGGGTTTATGCAAAAGGAGAAGCGGGGCTTCAATGAGATCTTTGCTCCGACTGCCAAACCCCCTACCCTCCGTGTCTTGTTGGCAGATGCAAGCGTTAGTGGGAAATTCATCATTCAGATGGATATATCAACGGCATTCCTCAATGGGATTTTAGAGGAGGAGGTGTTCATGACGCAGCCAACTGGGTATGAGGATGGTACGGGCAGGGTGTGCAAGCTGAAAAAGTCCATCTACGGCTTGAAGCAGGCGCCACGCTGCTGGTACCAGAAGTTGGCAGCTGTTTTAGAGGAGATGGGATTCAGGACCAGCAGCTGTAATGAGAGCCTCTTTCTCAAGGGGGAGGGGGAGAAGCTGGTGCTGTTTCTGGTCTATGTGGACGACATTCTTCTCTTTAGCAGCAGCATGAAGGAGATCTAGAAGGTGCAGCAGCAGCTGATGGAGAACTTCAAGTGCAAGAACCTTGGGGAGGTAAAGTACTACCTCGGGATGCACGTGGAGAGGGATCTGGATCACAGGTGGTTGAAGCTGCATCAGGAGAAGTTCATCAAGGAGCTTGGGGAGAAGTACGGAATTGAGAATGAGCGCAAGGTTGCAACTCCCCTGCCAGCAGAATTCAAGCTTGTGAAAGCTGCAGAGGATGAAGGGGTTGAAGCCGAGGAGCAGCAGCAATTTCAGTCGTTGGTGGGCAGCCTCTTGTATGCAGCAGTTCACACGAGGCCCGACATCTCTTTCTCGGTTGGGCAGCTGGCCAGGGTGGTGCAGAATCCATCAGAGGAGCAGGTGGATGCAGTTGAGCGTGTGGTGAAGTATCTAAACTCTCACCCAAGCATTGGAGTTCAATACTCCGCATCTGCACAGGTGAAGCAGAAAGGGGTTGAGGTGCTGAAAGAGAAGGGGGAGAGGCTTGGAGAAGGCAAGCTCTTTCTCAGTTGCTTTACCGATGCTACGTGGGCATCTGAGAAGGAGGATTCCTCATCTGTGGGAGGATACATCTGCGTAGTTGGGGGAGGACCTGTTAGTTGGAGGTCAAAGAAGCAGACGGAGACAGCACTCTCTTCTGTGGAATCAGAATACATGGCGATGTTCCATGGGGTGAAGGAGGTGATTTGGCTGAGGAGACTGTTAGAGGAGATTTGCCAGGAGCAAAAGGTTGCTACGCCGCTGTTTTGTGATAGCAAGGGAGCTCTTTGGATGGCCAGGAACGCTGTGCTCCATAGGCTCAATAAGCACATGCGTATCAAGTGGCACTGGCTGCGTAAGGAGGTGAAGAGGGGGACGGTGAATCCGATCTACATCAAGACTCACCAGCAGCCAGCAGACTTCCTTACCAAGAGGCTTGCAGATGAGCCTCATTGGCGTTGTATGCGCATGAGTGGAATGAGCATGAACTAGTATGGAATGATGGGGATGCAGCCGGCAGGCTGAGGGGGAGTGTGTTGGGTGCAAATTCACATTGCACGACATCCTGCCGTCTGTTTGTACGAGTATTCGTGTGCGAATGCATTTGCGTGTGAATGGTGTGTTCGTGTGTTTTCGCAATTTTTGCTTGAAGCATTTGCAGGTACTTGCACAATGTGCGCTTCGGCATAAGATTGTACGCGCTATGAACAGTACAAGCAGAAAGGACGAGCTCGCAAAGGAACCGAAGATGGAAGCTTTGTGGTTCGGCTTACTTGATTGCGCAGATTCAGTTCTATCCAACTCGAAATTGTACTGTTTTGTTTGGTTGACTATAGTGTAGCAGGGCAGGCACTATAGGGGGTACAATTTAGGTGAAGGTTGGATGTTGTTTGTCTGTATCTGCATGCTACAGGGCCAGGGGAAACCAGCGGAACCAGCATTTGGCTGGTTGGGCAAAGACAAAACAGGTTCTGTTTTTAGGAACTGAACCTGGTTGTTGTTTTCCCAGGTTGGAAAAACAGAACCAGAGGTTGTTCACCAACCTACCACCCGCTATTTTGTCCAGCCAGGTTGGTTTTGTTGATTGGAATTATTTGGGATCATCCCTGGTTGTTCCCAGGTTGATTCCCAAGGTCCTTGCTAGCTAGAGCTATTTATTCCTTCTCTGTTTGTACCTGAATATAGTGAAATTGATTCAAGCGAATTCCTTCCTTGCTGTAATTTCCTTTCTACGCGGTGCGACGGCGAAATGCTACCCGAGTCAACGCTAGTACGCTAGCACTCCAACGCTAGGCTAACGCTGTCCGAGCCATAACTTCGTAATGGCTGAACTTTTCATGAGGCAATTTGGTTCATTTTAAAGCTCTTCGAGCGAGCTTCGAGATAGAAAATTCTCAGCTTAATCCGATCTACGGTCTGCACGATACGCTGCGCAACGTTCAAGGTACTCTTGCTGTTTTGACTAAGTCCCTCTTGATCCCTCTCTCTACAAACTCGGACCCGAGGATAGGGGCTGGTCTTGTACCAGGCATCCAAGGACCCTTGGAGGTGACCCCGAGGAGAGGTTTTAAGTGTGATAAAGTTGTAATAGCTTGAGTTTATTAGGCCCTTACACCAACAGGTTCTTGCACTAGCCTGGAGACGGGTGTCTCCCATCCCTTCATAACGACACCCTTCGCCTTCTTAGTTTTCCCCTGCTGCTGCTCTTTCCCCTCAGATCCAGCAGCTCCACTAGTGCCTGTCTCCACATCATTTTCTCCACCAGCAGGTGCCTCCTGTACCTTTTTTCCATCACCACCCTCTGCAGCTGCCTCCTCTCCCTCATCCCACATACTAGGAGTCAGGCCTCCGCCTCTTTCTCCCAGCTCCCATACATCATGCCCTCAACAAACTTCACATCCCTGCTGTCAAACAACACACCCTTGGAAGGTTCCCACAACAGCCATCCTTTGCTCTCAGCAGCCAGCCCCAAATGCACACACCAGATTGCACTCGCCCCCAACTTACTGCGGTAGGTCTTGGGGACGTGGGCGACTGCCATGCAACCGAACACCCTCAGCATGTCCACCGGCGGCTTCCTCCCAAGCCACCTCTCCAACGGCACCCACGAGTCATCCCCAACCTTTGTGAGTACCCTGTTCCTAGCGACGGTAGCGTGCCGAACAGCATGGGGCCACATCAAGTTGCCCAGCCCAGATTCTATGAGCAGCGCCCTAGCTGTCTCCAGAATTGTCCGGTTCGCCCGTTCTGCTATACCGTTGGACTGTGGGGTGTAAGCCGTGGTCAGCTCCCTCTGGATGCCCTGCTTGTTGAGCCAGGCCGTCATCTCAGCTCCAAGGAACTCACCACCCCTATCTCTCCTAATCCGCTTCACGACACACTCCGCTTGCTTCTCCACTAACGGCAGCCAATCGCCCCGAATCGTAGAGGCGACGTAATCTTTCTGCTTCAGTGGATACGCCCACATTAGCCTGCTCCAGTCATCCACTATGGTTAGGAAGAACCGCTCCCCCTTGTGCCCTTGCACCGGCAGCGGCCCCACCAAGTCCATGTGGACCAGCTCCAACGGCTTTTTGCTCTTGCCAGCCACACTATGGAAGGGGAAACGGGTGAACTTTGAAAGGAGGCAAATTTCACAGTTATCATCGGGTGGTTGTCCGTTCAGCTTCAAGCCCTTAACGGCTCCATCCTTCTCCAGTTGCTTCAGCAAAGGCATTGCCACATGCCCCAAACGTCGGTGTGCAGTTGCCCAATCCGTCTCCCCAGATCTGGCCGACACTTTCACACCAACCCCTCCAACGACGTTGCACTCCCCCTAGGATGCGGACCCCTCTCCAGCCTGCCCCCCACCGTGCCATGCCAGCGCCGGCAGCTGCCACATAGATCTGTACACGTCCTTGCTCTCGTGCAGATCCCAAAGCACCTGATTGCCCAGCTTCCCCTTATAAGTGCGAGCCCCATCCGTGTTGGTGTTCACCCCAGCCTTGCCAAGCTTACGGAGGGAGATAAGGTTGGCCTTCAGGTCGGGGACGAGGAGAACGTCGTGCAGCACCACGGGCTTGCCGTCCGATCCTTAAAACGCAGCTCGTCCCGCACCAGCCACCTTCAACATGTGTCCAGAGGCAGAGCACACCTCATTGATTGGTGCAGCGCGTACGTCGTCCTGCAGGTCCTTGCGTGACGTCATTGTCCAAGCAGCGCCTGTGTCCAACACCCAATAGTCCAGGGGGTGCAGCTCTGCTCCAACCTTAGCAGATGCATCTCCTTGCTCCCCCTTGTCTCCCATATGGAAGAATTGGCCCGCGGTGCGCTCCTTCTTCTTCTCCGCACCGCCGTTGCCCTTCGGGTTGTTGTCGGACGAATCAGCGACCATGTTGGCGCCGTTTTTCTGGTTCCTCCGCGCGCCGCCATCCTGGTGACGATTCTGGGGGGTCCATCCATCGGGTTTCTTATAGCACAAAAACCAGGGGTGCCCTTCCTTCTCACAATACCAGCAACTCCCTTTCATTTTGCCACCAGCACCCGACTTGGCCCCACGTCCAGATTTCGCACCGCGACCCCAACCGGTACCTCCTTGTTGGTCGTTGGAGTCGTCGTCTTTCTTTGCACCGCGTCCAGCACCACCGAAGCCACGTCCTTTGCCACGTCGGCTCCCTTGCATCCCGTAGCCGTTGCTGCCGTCGTCTCCACCCCTCAGTTGACGGCGACGGAAGTCGTCCTCTAGAATCTTAGTCCGCACCCACTCGAGTGTCCACGAGCTCTGGTTCTGCGGCAGGCTCAATCCGCTCGTGAATTGAAGCCACTGTCAAACATTATACATGTTATGCTTGTGTAGGCTACAGTGGGTTAGCCTATAGGGGGTACACAATTTTAGGGTTTCCTACTTGTACTCATTTCACTGTTAGTTCATTCATTCCTGTTCTCTTTTCTCACATGGTATAGAGCGAGTCCTTCCTAAGGACCGTTTTTTAGGGCCCACCGAAGCGCGCCCCGAGGCGCGCATTTTTTTTCGCGACCCTTCGGGTCGCCATTGCTCTCGCGGCCCCGCTGTCCCTCTGACGCGGCCCCGCCACCCCTGTTTGACGCGGCCCCACCGCCTCCTCTGCAGCGGCCCCGCCGCCTCCTCTGACGCGGCCCCGCCGCCCGCTAATCGCGGCCCCGCCGCCGGCTCTGACGCGGCCCCGCCGCCGGCTCTGACGCGGCCCCGCCGCCCGCTGATCGCGGCCCACCGCCGGCCCTGACGCGTCCCCGCCATTGGCTCTGACGCGGCCCCACCGCCGGCTCTTAGCCGGCCTCGCCGCCGGCTCCAACGCGGCCCCGCCGCCCGCCTCGACGAGGCCCCGCCTCCGGCTCTGACGCGGCCCCGCCGCTGCCTCCTGATCGCGGCCCCGCCCCGGCTCTCTCGCGGCCTCGCCGCCGGCCCTGACGCGGCCCCGCCCCGGCTCTCTTGCGGCCCCGCCCCGGCTCTCTTACGGCCCCTGCCGCCGGCCCTAACGCGGCCCCTGCCTCGGCTCTCTTGCGGCCCTGCCGCCAGCTCTGAAGCGGCCCCGCCCCGGCTCTCACGCGGCCCCTGCCCCGGCTCTCAAGCAGCCCCGCCGCCGGCCCTCACGCGGCCCTGCTGCCGGCTCTGACGCGGCCCCGCCCCGGTTCTTTCACGCGGCCCTGCTGCCCCACCTGCAGCAGTCAAACAGCCGTGCAGCCGAGCCGCCCGGGAGCCGAGCCGCCCTACGCTCGAGCCGCCCTGTCGCCGAGCCGCCCGGGAGCCGAGCCGCCCTGCCCCCGAGCCGCCCTGCCGCCGAGCCGCCCGGGAGCCGAGCCGCCCTGCACCCGAGCCGCCCTACCGCCGAGCCGCCCGGGAGCCGAGCCGCTGTGCACCCGAGCCGCCCGGTCGCCGAGCCGCCTTTCTGCTGAGCTGCACGACCTGCCCTGCCTGGTGAGCACAGTCCCACTGTCACTGCGAGCTCTTTCCCTACTGCTTGCACTGCGTCGCTGTCGTCGCCATGGCTACCCCTAGTGTCCTAGCTTTTGACGCTGAGGGTCGCGCCATTGATTTTGAGGTCTGGTTAGACGACCTGCAGCTGTTCTTACAGTGCGACAGGGCTGACGGCCTTTCTCTCTTTGACCTCACCTCTGGCGCCTCTCCTGCTCCTGCTGCTGATGCTGATCCCACTGTCCGCTCTCAGTGGGCCACCCGCGATGCTGCTGCACGTCTTGCTGTGCGTCGCCACCTCCCTACCTCTGAGCGTGCGCACTTTAGTCAGTACAAGAGTGCTCAGACCTTGTACGACGCTGTAGTTGCGCGCTACTCCTCCCCTGCCACTGCTGCACTGAGCCGTCTCATGCTTCCCTACCTCTTTCCTGACCTCTCTGCCTTTCCCACTGGCGCTGACCTCATTACGCACCTCCGCACTAGTGACACTCGCTACCGCGCCGCCCTTCCTGCTGAGTTCTGCGCTAAGAACCCACCCCCCATGTACATCGCTCTCTACTACGTAGTCGCGCGCCTCCCTGACTCCCTTCGCGTCGTCAGGGACCACTTTCTCGCAGTCTGTCCCACCACCCTCACCGTCGACCTCCTCGAGAAGGCCCTCCTCGCAGCGGAGAAGAGCATAGTCGCTGTAGGTGCTTCTCGTGGTGACCCTCACACCCCCATCTTTGAGGGGTGCTCTCCTTCCCCCTTGCTGCCCTCTGTTGCCTCTGCTGCTGCTGCCGACCTGCTTGGTCTTGAGTCGGTCGGCGCGGCGTCTGCCCCTAGTGGGAGACGTCGCTCCAGCAAGGGCAAGGGGGGCAAGGGCGCGGGTGGAGCTGGAGGGGGCGGTGGCGGTGGCGGCGGTGGCGGCGGAGGGAGTGGGGGTGGCGGCGGGACTAGTGGCGGGGGTGGTGGTGGTGGTGGCAGCGGCGGCGGAGACGGTGGTGGTGGTGCCAGCGGTGGTGGTGGAGGCAGCGGCGGAGGTGGAGGCGGCGGAGGTGGAGGCGGTGGAGGCGGCAACGGAGGAGGCGGTGGTGGTGGAGGAGGTGGAGCTGGTCGGGGTGGTACCCAGCAGCGTAGCGGCGGTGGTAGTGGCCAGCGCTCGTAGCGGCAGCAGCAGCAGCGCTCGCGGGACATCCCTCCGCCTCAGCAGCTTCGTGAGTGGTACGCTGGGCGTCAGAGGGGTGGGGGTACTGGTCCCTGCACCTACGTTCTTCGTTCCGGCGACCGCGCGGGTGAGCAGTGTGGGGGTGCCCACGCCGCCCAGCGCTGCTTTGGCCGCCTGACGGACGCTTGGCGTCAGCAGTTCCCTGGGGCTACTGAGATCCCTCGCTGGGATGAGCTTCTTAGGGCTGGTGTAGCGATCTTTGATCTTGATTTTGATGCTATCCTTGCTGCTATGTATGCTGTGACTTATAGTGAGGAGAATGAGGGTTACCGGTGTTTCCAGCCCGACCCGGGCATTGGTACTGCTGCACTAGGTGCTTGTGAGGCTGCTTCTCTAGGTGCCAGTGCGTCTGCGCTCTAAGGTACTGGTGAGACTGCGCTCTCAGGTACTGCGTCGTCCTCGTCCTCCCTCACTTTCACACTTGACTCCGGGGCTTCTCGCTCCTTCTTTCGAGACCGCACTACCCTTACGCCGCTCGGCCGGCCGGTTGCAGTCTCCCTTGCTAACCCCTCTGGGGGTCCTGTCCTGTCTCACTTCTCCACTGTCCTCCCGTGTCCGGCTGCCCCTTCGAGCACCCTGTCTGGTCTGTACCTTCCCTCGTTCTCTACGAACTTGGTGAGTGGCGCGGACCTGCAGGATGTGGGGGTTCACCAGTTCACTCCTGCGAGTCAGCGGGTGACCCACTACACGGAGGCACGCACAGGCCGACACCTGGCCACGTTCTCGCGTCGGCCGGGGTTGAGTCTCTACACCCTGACCGTTGAGTCTCCTCCTGTCCCTGAGTCTGGTCAGGTGGCTGCGTCAGGTCAGGTGCTTGCTGCTGCGTCCCGGTCAGGTCCTGAGTCTGCCCCCTGTTCTTGTCGCCTCCTGTCTCACGAGACTCTCCTGTGGCACCACCGTCTTGGCCACCCCTCCTTGCCCCGTCTTCGGAGCATGGCTTCCCGTGTCCTTGTCTCTGGTCTTCCCCAGTCTCTCCCTCCTCTCCCCTCCGGGCCAGGACCTTCCTGTGTCCCCTGTGTCGAGGGTCGCCTCCGGGCTACTCCTCACTCCTCCCACTTCCCCCCGACAGAGGCTCCCCTGCAGACGCTTCACATGGATGTGTGGGGCCCAGCCCCCGTCCGTGGGCAGGGTCACGAGCGCTACTTCCTGTTGGTGGTTGACGACTACTCGCGTTACACCACAGTCCTCCCCTTGCGCAGCAAGGGTGCGGCCGCTGAGGTGCTGATCGACTGGATCCGCGAGGCTCGTCTCCAGCTCAGGAAGAGCTTCGGCTCGGACTTTCCTGTTCTGCGTCTGCACTCGGACAGAGGCGGAGAGTTCTCTTCTCGCCTTCTGCGAGACTACTGTCGTGCACGGGGGATCCGCCAGACCTTCACGCTTCCGGACTCACCACAGCAAAATGGGATTGCTGAGCGCCGCATTGCATGGTCATGGATGTCGCTCGTACGTCCATGATGCATGCGGCTGCCCCCCATTTTCTGTGGCCGTTTGCGGTGAGGTACGCGGCGCATCAGCTCAACCTTCACCCCCGGGTCTCTCGGCCTGCGATGTCCCCAGCCTTGCTGTGGACGGGGAAGGTTGGCGATGCGTCTGTGTTCCGTGTCTGGGGATCTCGGGCGTTTGTCCGCGACTTGTCTGCGGACAAGCTGTCCCCTCGCGCTGCTCCCTGTGTCTTCCTTGGCTTCCCCACTGACGCCCCAGGGTGGCAGTTTTACCACCCCTCCTCTCGTCGTGTTCTGTCCTCCCAGGACGTCACGTTCGATGAGTCAGTCCCCTTCTACCGTCTCTTCCCCTACCGCACTCCTTCCCTCCCCCCTCCCCCGGACTTCCTTGTGCCGGTTCCCCCCCCGGTAGACCCCCTCCCCCCTCAGGTTCCTGCCCCCTCAGGTGTGTCCCAGGTAGACGCCGTTGACCCGGTTGAGGTTACTGGTGACTCTGGTGCTGCTGCGGGTGCTGAGCCTGGGGGTGCTGACTCTGGGGGTGCTGTGCGCGGGGGTGCTGAGCCTGGGGGTGCTCCTGCTGGGGGTGCTGGGCCTGACGGTTATACTGCGGAGGGTGCGGAGCCTGGGGGTGCTGAGCCGGGGGGTGCTGTGCCTGGAGGTGCTGGGTCTGGGAGTGCTGGGTCGGGAGCTGCTGAGCCTGGGGGTGCTGAGCTGGGAGCTGCTGAGCCTGGGGGTGCTGCGTCTGGAGCTGCTGAGCCTGGGGTTTCTCCTGCTGCTGCGTCTCGCCGGGAGCCCCTCTCTCCACAGGAGCTGCGCGAGTGGTTCGCTCGCCGCTGGAGGCGTGCTGCTGAGTCTGGAGGTGCTGCTGGAGCTGGAGCTGGAGCTTCTTTGACCGTCGAGGGTGCGGGTGCTGCCGGTCCCGGAGCTGCTGGACCTGCGGGTCCTCCTGGAGCTGGAGCTGCTGAGGGCGTTGGTGCTGAGCCTACGGCTGTTGGTCCTGCCGCTGGAGGTGTGGGTGGCGCTGGTGCTGTCGCTGAGGGTGCTGGTGTTGTCCCTGCTGAGTCTGGAGCTGCCGCGCGGCCTCGGCCGTACTTCGTTCCGCTCCTGCAGCAGGTTCTTGGTCTTTCTCCTCCAGTAGAGGGTCCACCGCCTGTCCAGTCGCAGTCCCTGCTGGAGCCTTCCTCTCCACTGCCTGCTCCCTCTCCTTACACTGGTCCTACTGGAGGTCTTGCTGAGCGTCGTGAGCTTGCGTCTCGTTCCGCGTCGCCTGTTCGTGCTGCTCGCGCTAGTGGTCGCAGTTCGCGTCAGCGTCCTCCTCCTGTCCCTGGCACGCACCGGATGTCTTTGCGTCCGTCCACTGCTCCTCTGCGTGCCCCTTTGCCTTCTCCTCCTGAGTCCTCTCTTCCTGCGCTTGCCGACCCTGAGTCGGACTCTCTTCGTGCTGCCAGTCCTACTGTCACGCGTCTGCTTGCTACTGTCGTCACTGACCCCTCTTTTGAGTCCACTGCTGCGTCTGCTCTAGTCGCTGAGCTCGTCGACTTTGCTGCTCGCTGTCGTCTCGACTACGCTGCTAGTCTTGTTGCTGAGTCTGCGTCTGTCTGTCCTCCGTCCGTCGGGGGTGAGTGTGCTCTTGGCACGGACGTCCTCGAGGACAGGCAGAAGGAGTTATAGTGTCTAGCCGCTGCTTCACCTCATCTCGCGTCTGTACTACTTGCCCCTGAGGGAGACCCGGATGCACTAGACATCCCGACTCCGCGTTCTTACTCGGAGGCTGTAGAGGGTCCCTACTCCTCTCAGTGGCAGGCAGCTATGGATGCAGAGATGGCTTCCTGGAAGTCCACAGGCACCTACGTTGACGCGGTTCCCCCTCCTGGGGCGAACATCGTCAGTGGCATGTGGATCTTCAGGGTGAAGCGGCCGCCGGGCTCTCCACCTGTCTTCAAGGCACGGTACGTTGCTCGTGGCTTCAGTCAGCGGCAGGGAGTTGACTACTTTCAGACCTTCTCTCCCACCCCGAAGATGTCCACTCTTCGGGTGCTGCTGCACATAGCCGCTCAGCGCGACTACGAGCTTCACTCTCTCGACTTCAGCACTGCGTTCTTGCAGGGTAGCGTGCACGAGGAGATCTGGCTTCGCCGCCCACCTGGCTTCACTGGGACTTTCCCTCCTGGCACCCAGTGGAGCCTCCGACGGCCAGTCTACGGTCTCCGCCAGGCACCGCGTGAGTGGCACGATACTCTGAGGACTACACTTGCGGCTCTTGGGTTTGCTCCTTCTACTGCTGACCCGTCGCTGTTTCTTCGCACCGACACTTCCCTGCCGCCGTTCTACATCCTAGTGTACGTCGACGACTTGGTCTTTGCCACAGCGGACACTGCTGGACTCGCCTACGTGAAGTCCGAGCTGCTGAAGAGACACGCGTGCACAGACCTGGGTGAACTGCGCAGCTACCTTGGCTTGCAGATCACTCGGGACAGAGCACGCCGCACCATTACCTTGACTCAGTCACACATGGTGCAGCAGGTCCTTCAGCGCTTCGGCTTCACGTACTCCTCGCCTCAGGCCACTCCTCTGCCTACTCGCCACTCACTCTCAGCTCTGCCTTCGGATGAGTCCGTAGAGTCGAGTGGTCCGTATGCAGAGCTTGTTGGCTGCCTCATGTACCTGATGACCTGCACACGACCTGACCTTGCATACCCTCTGAGCATTCTTGCACGCTATGTTGCTCCTGGGAGACACCGACCAGAGCACATGGCTGCAGCGAAGAGGGTATTGCGCTACCTGTGCAGTACGTCGGGCATGGGGCTAGTGCTTGGAGGGCGGAGTCCAGTGGTCCTTACCGGCCACGCGGACGCTTCTTGGGCTGACGACCAGGCTACGCAGCGGTCGTCACAGGGTTACACCTTCAGCCTTGGTTCCGGCTCTGTCTCGTGGCGGTCTACTCGCTCGTCTTCGGTTCTCGGCTCCAGTTGTGAGGCTGAGATCTACGCCGGGGCCATGGCTGCACAGGAGCTTCGCTGGCTCACCTACCTGCTGACTGACCTTGGAGAGCCGCCTCGTTCTCCTCCAGTGCTGTACGTAGACAACAAGGCCATGCTGGCCTTGTGTCGAGAGCAGCGCTTGGAGCACAGAACGAAGCACATTGCTCTCCGCTACTTCCTTGCTCGTGAGCTGCAGCAGCGTGGTCAGTTGCGACTTGCGTACGTGGCCTCTGAGGCCAACACTGCTGATGTGTTCACCAAGGCACTCGCGCCTTGTGACCATCAGCGCTTTTGCACCCAGCTGGGTCTTGTGCCTGTCTTGCCTCACTTGCTCTCCTCTTGACTTCACTTGTACTGTGACATATATATATACCTGCTCTTGCTTGTCTAGTTTTATATATATGTCTGTACTCTTGCATGTGAACTGGCCTCTGGCCCTGCTCTTGTGCTCGGACTGTGTGGTGACTTTGTGATCCACCCTGAGCTTGCTTTGCTTTGCTTGACTGGTCTTGTGACCCCTTGTTCTCCCCCACTTTGCCTATGGGGGTGTGTCAAACATTATACATGTTATGCTTGTGTAGGCTACAGTGGGTTAGCCTATAGGGGGTACACAATTCTAGGGTTTCCTACTTGTACTCATTTCACTGCTAGTTCATTCATTCCTGTTCTCTTTTCTCACAGCCACGATTCCGGCAGCAGCGAGAGCATTTTCCAGGCCCAATCATCATAGCCCTCGCCATTGAACTTCTAGACGGTGAAGTTTTTCAGCACCTCCTTGATCAGCGAGCCCTGGCTTGTTCGCAATCCCCTTGGCGCAGAAACACCAGAATCTTGGCTGCCACTATGATTCTTGGGCTGAAGATTCACCAGCTACCGCCGAGGTGTTGCCCGCCATAGCTACCTATAAGGAGGATCACTATAACGCAGCTCTGATACCAGCTTGTTGGTGTAAGGGCCTAATAAACTCAAGCTATTAAGACTTTATCAAACTTAAAACATCTCCGGGTCTTCTCCAAGGGTCTTTGGGTTACTGGTACAAGACCAGCCCCTATCCTCGCGTCCGAGTTTGTAGAGAGAGGGATCAAGAGGGACTTAGTCAAAACAGCAAGAGTACCTTGAACGTCGCGCAGCGTATCGTGCAGACCGTCGATCGGATTAAGCTGAGAATTTCCTATATCGAAGCTCGCTCCAAGAACTTTAAAATGAACCAAGTTGCCTCGCGAAAAGTTCTGCCATTACGAAGTTATGGCTCGGACAGCGTTTGCCTAGCGTTGGACTGCTAGCGTACTAGCGTTGACTCGGGTAGCATTCCGCCGTCGCACCGCGTAGAAAGGAAATTCCAGCAAGGAAGGAATTCGCTTGAATCAAATTGACTATATTCAGGTACAAACAGAGAAGGCATATATAGTTCTAGCTAGCATGGACCTTGGGAATAAACCTGGGAACAACTAGGGATGATCCCAAATAATTCCAAGCAACAGAACCAACCTGGCTGGACAAAACAGCAGGTGGTAGGTTGGTAAACAACCTCTGGTTCTGTTTTTCCAACCTGGGAAAACAACAACCAGGTTCATGGTCCTAAAAACAGAACCTGTTTTGTCTTTGCCCAACCAGCCAAATGCTGGTTCCGCTGGTTTCCCCTGGCCCTGTAGCATGCAGATACAGACAAACAATATCCAACCATCACCTAAATTTTACCCCTATAGTGCTTGCCCTTCTACACTATAGTCAACCAAACAAAACAGTACAATTTCGAGTTTGAAAAAACTGAATCTGCGCAATCAAGTAAGTTTAACCGCAAAGCTTCCATCTTGGGTTCCTTTGCGAGCTCGTCCTTTCTGCTTGTACTGTTCATAGCGCGTACAATGTTATGCCGAAGCGCATAACGAGCGAGTACTTGCAAATGCTTCAAGCGAAAATTGCGAAAGCAAACAAACACACGAACATTCCATTCATACCCAAATGCATTCGCACACGCATACTCGTACAAACAGACGACAGGATGTCGTCCAATGTGAATTTGCACCCAACAGAATGCTACCCGAGTCAACGCTAGTACACTAGCACTCCAACGCTAGGCTAACGCTGTCCGAGCCATAACTTCGTATTGGTAGAATTTTTCGTGAGGCAACTTGGCTTATTTTAAAGCTCTTGGAGTGAGCTTCGATATAGGAAATTCTCAGCTTAATCTGATCAACGGTCTGCACGATACGCTGCGCGACGTTCAAGGTACTCTTGCTGTTTTGACTAAGTCCCTCTTGATCCCTCTCTCTACAAACTCGGACCCGAGGATAGGGGCTGGTCTTGTACCAGGCACCCAAGGACCCTTGGAGGTGACCCCGAGGAGAGGTTTTAAGTTTGATAAAGTCTTAATAGCTTGAGTTTATTAGGCCCTTACAGGAACAGAAACAACAGCGCCAACACCCCCAGCAGCTCCAGCTCTAGCAGCTCCAGCTCCAGCAGGACCGGCAGCTCTAGTACCGCCCGCAGCTCCAGCTGTACCTCCAGCAGGACCAACTCCAGCAGCCCCAGCAGCACCCCCAGTCCTAGCAGCCCCAGCACCGCCAGTACGAGTACCTCCAGCTCCAGCAGCACGGCTCCAGCGCTGGGCAAACCACTCACGCAGCTCCTGCGGAGAGAGTGGCTCACGCCTCGACGAAGCACCGCGAGCGGCCACACAGCAAACCCAGCACCCCCTGGCTCCGCACCCCCAGACTCAGCACCCCCAGGCTCAGCACCCCCAGACTCAGCACCACCAGGCTCAGCACCCCCAGACTCAGCACCCCCAGGCTCAGCACCCCTGGACTCAACACCCCCAGGCTCCGCACCCTCAGGCCCAGCACCTCCAGACCCGGCACCCGCAGGCTCAGCACCTCCAGTAGTACCAGAGTCAGCAAGGACCTTGGGAATAATCCTGGAAACAACCAGGGATGATCCCAAATAATTCCAAGCAACAGAACCAACCTGGCTGGACAAAACAGCAGGTGGTTGGTTGGTAAACAATCTCTGGTTGTGTTTTTCCAACCTGGGAAAACAACAACCAGGTTCAGGTCCTAAAAACAGAACCTGTTTTGTCTTTGCCCAACCAGCCAAATGCTGGTTCTGCTGGTTTCCCCTGGCCCTATAGCAAGTAGATACAGACAAACAACATCCAACCTTCACCTAAATTGTACCCCTATAGTGCCTGCCCTGCTACATTATAGTCAACCAAACAAAACAATACAATTTCGAGTTGGATAGAACTGAATCTGCACAATCAATTCAACCGAACCGCAAAGCTTCCATCTTGGGTTCCTTTGCGAGCTCGTCCTTTCTGCTTGTATTGTTCATAGCGCGTAAAATGTTGTGCCGAAGCGCACAATGCTTCGGCAAAAATTGCGAAAGCAAACAAACATACGAACATTCCATTCACACCCAAATGCATTCGCACACGCATACTCGTACAAACAGACGACAGGATGTTGTGCAATGTGAATTTGCACCCAACAGGCGGTGCTGCTGGAGTAGGTGCTGCTGGAGGTAGTGGAGCTGGAGCTGCTTCGTCTTCCGGTGGTCCTGGTGGAGGTGGAGCTGCTGGCGGTGCTGGAGGTGCTGCTGGAGGTGCTGGAGCTGGAGGTGCTACTGGAGCCGGTGCTCCTGTGGGTGCTAGAGTTAGCGCTACTAGAGCAGCTGGTGGAGCTGCTGAAGCTGTTGGAGCTGACGCTGAGGGTGTTGGTACTATCCCTGCTGGTTCTGGAGGTGCTGCGCGATGACGGCCATACTTCGCTCAGCTCCTTGAGCAGGTTCTTGGTCTTCCACCCTCTACTGGTCCCGCTCCTCCCTCCACCGCCTATCCAGTCTGAGTCACAGTTACAGCCCGCCTCCCCAGTGCCTGCTGCTTCTCTCTACACTGGTCCTACTGGAGGTCTTGCTGAGCACCGTGAGCCTGCGTCTCGTCCTGCGTCGCCTGTTCGTGCTGCTCGCATTGGTCGTCGTGTTCCACGTCAGCGTCCTCCTCCTGCCCCCGGCACGCACCAGATGGCACTTCGTCCTTCCACTGCTCCACTGCGTGTCCTTTTGCTGTCTCCTCCAGAGTCCTCTCTTCCTGCTCTTGGTGATCCGGAGTCGGACTCTTTTCGTGCTGCTAGCCCTACTGTCATGCGTCTCCTTGCTATTGTTGTCACTGACCCTTCCTTTGAGTCCGCTGCTGCGTCTGCCTTAGTTGCTGAGATTGTCGACTTCGCTGCTCACTGTCGTCTAGACTACGCCGCTAGTCTTGTTGCTTAGTCTGCATCTGTCTGTCCTCCGTCCGTCGGGGGTGAGTGTGTTCTTAGCACGGACGTCCTTGAGGACAGGGAGGAGTTCCAGTGTTTTGCTGCTGCTTTACCCCATCTCGTGTTCATGTTGATTGCACATGAGGGAGACCCGGATGCACCAGACATCCCGACTCCGCGCTCTTACGCAGAGGCGATAGAGGGTCCTTACTCATCTCAGTGGCAGTCAGCCATGGACGCAGAGATGGCTTCCTGGAATTCCACAGGCACCTATGTCGACGAGGTTCCCCCACCTGGGGCGAACATCGTCAGTGGCATGCGGATTTTCAGGGTGAAGCGGCCGCCGGGTTCTCCGCCTGTCTTTAAGGCCCATTACGTGGCTCGAGGCTTCAGTCAGCGGCAGGGAGTTGATTACTTTCAGACCTTCTCTCCTACCCCGAAGATGTCCACTCTTCGGGTGCTGCTGCACATAGCCGCTCAGTGCGAGTACGAGCTTCACTCTCTTGACTTCAGCACTGCTTTCCTGCAGGGCAGCCTGCACGAGGAGATCTGGCTGCGCCGCCCACCTGGCTTCACTGGGTCGTTTCCTCCTGGTACCCAGTGGAGCCTGCGGCGGCCAGTCTACGGTCTCCGCCAGGCGCCCTGTGAGTGGCACGACACACTGAGGAGTACACTTGCGGCTCTTGGGTTTGCTCCTTCTACTGCGGACCCGTCGCTGTTTCTACGCATCGATACCTCTTTGCCTCCGTTCTACATCCTCGTATACGTCGACGACTTGGTCTTTGCTACTGCTGATGCTGCTGGACTCGCCCACGTGAAGTCCCAGCTGTTGGTGTAAGGGCCTAATAAACTCAAGCTATTAAGACTTTATCAAACTTAAAACCTCTCCTCGGGGTCACCTCCAAGGGTCCTTGGGTGCCTGGTACAAGACCAGCCCCTATCCTTGGGTCTGAGTTTGTAGAGAGAGGGATCAAGAGGAACTTAGTCAAAACAGCAAGAGTACCTTGAACGTCGCGCAGCGTATCGTGCAGACCGTCGATCCGATTAAGCTGAGAATTTCCTATATCGAAGCTCACTCTAAGACCTTTAAAATAAGCCAAGTCGCCTCGCGAAAAGTTCTGCCATTACGAAGTTATGGCTCGGACAGCGTTAGCCTAGCGTTGGAGTGCTAGCGTACTAGCGTTGACTCGGGTAGCATTCCGCCGTCGCACCGCGTAGAAAGGAAATTTCAGCAAGGAAGGAATTCGCTTGAATCAATTTCACTGTATTCAGGTACAAACAGAGAAGGAATAAACCTGGGAACAACCAGGGATGATCCCAAATAATTCCAAGCAACAGAACCAACCTGGCTGGACAAAATAGCAGGTGGTAGGTTGGTGAACAACCTCTGGTTCTGTTTTTCCAACCTGGAAAAACAACAACCAGGTTCAGGTCCTAAAAACAGAACCTGTTTTGTCTTTGCCCAACCAACCAAATGCTGGTTCCGCTGATTTCCCCTGGCCCTGTAGCATGCAGATACAGACAAACAACATCCAACCTTCACCTAAATTGTACCCCTATAGTGCCTGCCCTGCTACACTATAGTCAACCAAACAAAACAGTACAATTTCGAGTTGGATAGAACTGAATCTGCGCAATCAAGTAAGCCGAACCACAAAGCTTCCATCTTGGGTTCCTTTGCGAGCTCGTCCTTTCTGCTTGTACTGTTCATAGCGCGTACAATGTTATGCCGAAGCGCACATTTTGCGAGTACCTGCAAATGCTTCAAGCGAAAATTGCGAAAGCAAACAAACACACAAACATACCATTCTCACGCAAATGCATTCGCACACGCATACTCGTACAAACAGACGGCAGGATGTTGGCAATGTGAATTTGCACCCAACACACTCCCCCTCAGCCTGCCGGCTGCATCCCCATCATTCCATACTAGTTCATGCTCATTCCACTCATGCGCACACAACGCCAATGAGGCTCATCCGCAAGCCTCTTGGTGAGGAAGTCTGCTGGCTGCTGGTGAGTCTTGATGTTGATCGGATTCACCGTCCCCCTCTTCACCTCCTTACGCAGCCAGTGCCACTTGATACGCATGTGCTTATTGAGCCCATGAAGCACAGCGTTTCTGGCCATCCCAAGAGCTCCCTTGCGATCACAAAACAGCGGCGTAGCAACCTTTTGCTCCTGGCCAATCTCCTCCAACAGCCTCCTCAGCCAAATCACCTCCTTCACCCCATGAAACATTGCCATGTACTCTGACTCCACGGAAGAGAGTGTTGTCTCCGTCTATTTCTTTGACCTCCAATAAACTAGTCCTCCCCCAACTACGCAGATGTATCCTCCCAAAGATGAGGAATCCTCCTTCTCAGAGGCCCACGTAGCATCGGTAAAGCAAGTGAGGAAAAGCTTACCTTCTCCAAGCCTCTCCCCCTTCTCTTTCAGCACCTCAACCCCTTTCTGCTTCACCTGTGCAGATGCGGAGTATTGAACTCCAATGCTTGGGTGAGAGTTCAGATACTTCACCACACGCTCAGCTGCATCCACCTGCTCCTCTGATGGATTCTGCACCACCCTGGCCAACTGCCCAACCGAGAAAGAGATGTCGGGCCTCGTGTGAACTGCTGCATAGAAGAGGCTGCCCACCAAGGACTGAAATTGCTGCTGCTCCTCGGCTTCAACCCCTTCATCCTCTGCAGCTTTCACAAGCTTGAATTCTGCTGGCAGGGGAGTTGCAACCTTGCGCTCATTCTCAATTCCGTACTTCTCCCCAAGCTTCTTGATGAACTTCTCCTGGTGCAGTTTCAACCACCTGTGATCCAGATCCCTCTCCACGTGCATCCCGAGGTAGTACTTTACCTCCCCAAGGTTCTTGCACTTGAAGTTCTCCATCAGCTGCTGCTGCACTTTATGGATCTCCTTCATGCTGCTGCTGAAGAGAAGAATGTCGTCCACGTAGACCAGAAACAACACCAGCTTCTCCCCCTCCCCCTTGAGAAAGAGGCTCTCATCACAGCTGCTGGTCCTGAATCCCATCTCCTCTAAAACAGCTGCCAACTTCTGGTACCAGCAGCGTGGCCCCTGCTTCAAGCCGTAGATGGACTTTTTCAGCTTGCACACCCTGCCCGTACCATCCTCATACCCAGGTGGCTGCGTCATGTACACATCCTCCTCTAAAATCCCATTGAGGAATGCCGTTGATATATCCATCTGAATGATGATTTTCCCACTAACGATTGCATCTGCCAACAAGACACGGAGGGTAGGGGGTTTGGCAGTGGGAGCAAAGATCTCATTGAAGTCCCGCTTCTCCTTCTGCATAAACCCCTTAGCCACCAGCCTACTCTTGTAGATGGTGACCTGTCCCTTGTCATCGGTCTTGATCCTTAGTACCCACTTGCACTGTACCGCTTTCTTCCCCTCAGGCAGCACCACCAGCTCACATGTCCCATTCTCTAGCAGGCTTTGGTACTCAGCATCCCTGGAAACCAGCCACTTCTCCCTATCTGGTCCAGCTAATGCCTCCTCCATACTAGCTGGTTCCTCTGGTGCAGGGGCAAGAAAACAGTAGGCAGGCTCATCCTCCTCATCCGGGTCATAGCCATGCGGTAGAATCAGCAATGCCTCCTCAGTCCCAAGCTGCTGCTCCGCTACATCAGCTCCTGCAGTCAGCTTCTTAGTAGCCATACGGGTACGTCCTGGCCTGGAGACGGGTGTCTCCCATCCTTTCATAATGACACCCTTCGGCTTCTTAGTTTTTCCCTGCTGCTGCTCTGCTCCGTCAGATCTAGCAGCACCTTCTCTTTATCACCACCCTCTGCAGCTGCCTTCTCTCCCTCCTCCCACACACTAGGAGTCAGGTCCAGCTGCATGGTGATCTGCTCCATCTGCTGGGACACCCTGGCCTCCGGCTGTTTCTCCCAGCTCCCATACATCATGCCCTCAACAAACTTCACATCCCTACTGTCAAACAACACACCCTTGGAAGGTTCCCACAGCAGCCATCCCTTGCTCTCAGCAGCCAGCCCCAAATGCACACACCAGATTGCACTCGCCCCTAACTTACTGCGGTAGGTCTTGGGGACGTGGGCGACTGCCATGCAACCGAACTCCCTCAGCATATCCACTAGCAGCTTCCTCCCAAGCCACCTCTCCAACGGCACCCACGATTCATCCCCAACCTTTGTGAGTACCCTGTTCCTAGCGACGGTAGCGTGCCGAACAGCATGGGGCCACATCAAGTTGCCCAGCCCAGATTCTATGAGCAGCGCCCTAGCTGTCTCCAGAATTGTCCGGTTCGCCCGTTCTGCTACACCATTAGACTGTGGGGTGTAAGCCGTGGTCAGCTCCCTCTGGATGCCCTGCTTCTTGAGCCAGGCCGTCATCTCAGCTCCAACGAACTCACCACCCCGATCTGTCCTAATCCGCTCCACCACACACTCCGCTTGCTTCTCCACGAACGGCAGCCAATCGTCTCGAATCGTGGAGGCGGCGTGATCTTTCTGCTTCAGCGGATACGCCCACATTAGCCTGCCAGCTCCAACGGCTTTTTGCTCCTGCCAGCCACACTATGGAAGGGGAAACGGGTGAACTTTGAAAGGAGGCGAATTTCACAGTTATCATCGGGTGGTTGTCCGTTCAACTTCAAGCCTTTAACGGCTCCATCCTTCTCCAGTTGCTTCAGCAAAGGCATTGCCACATGCCCCAAACGTCGGTGCGCCGTTGCCCAATCTGTCTCCCCAGATCTGGCCGACACTTTCACACCAACCCCTCCAACGGCGTTGCACTCCCCCTGGGATGCAGACCCCTCTCCAGCCTGCCCCCCACCGTGCCACGCCAGCGCCGGCAGCTGCCACATAGATCTGTACACGTCCTTGCTCTCGTGCAGATCCCAAAGCACCCGATTGCCCAGCTTCCCCTTATAAGTGCGAGCCCCATCTGTGTTGGTGTTCACCCCAGCCTTGCCAAGCTTACGGAGGGAGATAAGGTTGGCCTTCAGGTCCGGGACGAGGAGAACGTCGTGCAGCACCACCGGCTTGCCATCCGCTCCCTTAAACGCAGCTCGTCCCGCACCAGCCACCTTCAACATGTGTCCAGAGGAAGAGCACACCTCGTTAATCGGTGCAGCGCGTACGTCGTCCAGCAGGTCCTTGCGCGGCGTCATTGTCCAAGCAGCGCCCGTGTCCAACACCCAATAGTCTCGGGGGTGCAGCTCTGCTCCAACCTTAGCAGATGCGTCTCCTTGCTCCCCCTTGTCTCCCACATGGAAGAATTGGCCCGCGGTGCGCTCCTTCTTCTTCTCCGCACCGCCGTTGCCCTTCGGGTTGTTGTCGGACGAATCAGCGACCATCTTGGCACCGTTTTTCTGGCTCCTCCGCGCGCCGCCATCCTGGTTACGATTCTGGGGGGTCCATCCATCGGGTTTCTTATAGCACAAAAACCAGGGGTGCCCTTCCTTCTCACAATACCAGCAACTCCCTTTCATTTTCTCACCAGCACCCGACTTGCCCCCACGTCCAGATTTCGCACCGCGACCCCAACCGGTACCTCCTTGTTGGTCGTTGGAGTCGTCATCTTTCTTTGCACCGCGTCCAGCACCACCGAAGCCACGTCCTTTGCCACGTCGGCTCCCTTGCATCCCGTAGCCGTTGCTGCTGTCGTCTCCACACCTCAGTTGGCGGCGACGGAAGTCCTCCTCCAGAATCTTCGTCCGCACCGACTCGAGCGTCCACAAGCTCTAGTTCTGCGGCAGGCTCAATCCGCTCGTGAATTGAAGCCACGATTCCAGCAGCAGCGAGAGCATCTTCAGACACTTGGTCTGCTCCGGGTAAGTGATTCCCGCGATCGCCAGCTTCGCGTAGAGATCATGCATCTTGTCCAGGATGGGTTGCACCGGCTCTCCCTTGCTTAGGCGCAACGCGGACAGCTCCCTCTCCATCATGAGCGTCGCAGCGACGGAGGTAGGGGCGTGCAGCTCCTTCAACACGGTCCACGCCTTCGGACCGCACTCAACCTCCGGCAGCAGGTGCATGATGTGGTGACGCTGGTTCAGCTCCAAACTCTGCGACATCAAGTAGTAGCCAGCCGAGGCGCGCTCGTCCTAATCTTCCTGAAGGGCGGGGTCACTCGGTCTAGGCTCCTCCCCAATCATTAGATTCAGCAATCCGATCTGACGGAAATAAAGTTGCATTTTCCAGGCCCAATCATCATAGCCCTCACCATTGAACTTCTCGACGGTGAAGTTTTTCAGCACCTCCTTGATCAGCGAGCCCTGGCTTGTTCGCGCTCCCCTTGGCGCAGAAACACCAGAACCATGGCTGCCGCTACGATCTTGGGCTGAAGATTCACCAGCTACCGCCGAGGTGTTCCCCGCCATAGCTACCTATAACGAGGTCACTATAACGCAGCTCTGATACCAGCTTGTTGGTGTAAGGGCCTAATAAACTCAAGCTATTAAGACTTTATCACACTTAAAACCTCTCCTCGGGGTCACCTCCAAGGGTCCTTGGGTGCCTGGTACAAGACCAGCCCCTATCCTCGGGTCCGAGTTTGTAGAGAGAGGGATCAAGAGGGACTTAGTCAAAACAGCAAGAGTACCTTGAACGTCGCGCAGCGTATTGTGCAGACCGTTAATCGGATTAAGCTGAGAATTTACTATATCGAAGCTCGCTCCAAGAGCTTTAAAATGAACCAAATTGCCTCGCGAAAACTTCTGCCATTACGAAATTCCAGCAAGGAAGGAATTCGCTTGAATCATTTTCACTATATTCAGGTACAAACAGAGAAGGAATAAATAGCTCTAGCTAGCAAGGACCTTGGGAATCAACCTGGGAACAACCAGGGATGATCCCAAATAATTCCAAGCAACAGAACCAACCTGGCTGGACAAAATAGCAGGTGGTAGGTTGGTGAACAACCTCTGGTTCTGTTTTTCCAACCTGGGAAAACAACAACCAGGTTCAGGTCCTAAAAACAGAACCTGTTTTGTCTTTGCCCAACCAGCCAAATGCTGGTTCCGCTGGTTTCCCCTGGCCATGTAGCATGCAGATACAGACAAACAACATCCAACCTTCACCTAAATTGTACCCCTATAGTGCCTGCCCTGCTACACTATAGTCAACCAAACAAAACAGTACAATTTCGAGTTGGATAGAACTGAATCTGCGCAATCAAGTAAGCCGAACCACAAAGCTTCCATCTTGGGTTCCTTTGCAAGCTCGACCTTTCTGCTTGTACTGTTCTTAGCGCGTACAATGTTATGTCGAAGCGCACATTGTGCGAGTACCTGCAAATGCTTCAAGCGAAAATTGCGAAAGCAAACAAACACATGAACATACCATTCACACGCAAATGCATTCGCACACGCATACTCGTACAAACAGACGGCAGGATGTCGTGCAATGTGAATTTGCACCCAACACACTCCCCCTCAGCCTGCCGGCTGCATCCCTATCATTCCATACTAGTTCATGCTCATTCCACTCATGCGCACACAACGCCAATGAGGCTCATCCGCAAGCCTCTTGGTGAGGAAGTCTGCTGGCTGCTGGTGAGTCTTGATGTAGAGCGGATTCACCGTCCCCCTCTTCACCTCCTTACGCAGCCAGTGCCACTTGATACGCATGTGCTTATTGAGCCCATGAAGCACAGCGTTCCTGGCCATCCCAAGAGCTCCCTTGCTATCACAAAACAGCGGCGTAGGAACCTTTTGCTCCTGGCCAATCTCCTCCAACAGCCTCCTTAGCCAAATCACCTCCTTCACCCCATGAAACATTGCCATGTACTCTGACTCCACGGAAGAGAGTGCTGTCTCCGTCTGCTTCTTTGACCTCCTACTAACAGGTCCTCCTCCAACTACGCAGATGTATCCCCCCACTGATGAGGAATCCTCCTTCTCAGAGGCCCACGTAGCATCGGTAAAGCAAGTGAGAAAGAGCTTGCCTTCTCCAAGCCTCTCCCCCTTCTCTTTCAGCACCTCAACCCCTTTCTGCTTCACCTGTGCAGATGCGGACTATTGAACTCCAATGCTTGGGTGAGAGTTTAGATACTTCACGACACGCTCAGCTGCATCCACCTGCTCCTCTGATGGATTCTCCACCACCCTGGCCAGCTGCCCAACCGAGAAAGAGATGTCGGGCCTCGTGTGAACTGCTGCATACAAGAGGCTGCCCACCAAGGACTGAAATTGCTGCTGCTCCTCGGCTTCAACCCCTTTATCCTCTGCAGCTTTCACAAGCTTGAATTCTGCTGGCAGGGGAGTTGCAACCTTGCGCTCCTTCTCAATTCCGTACTTCTCCCCAAGCTCCTTGATGAACTTCTCCTGGTGCAGCTTCAACCACCTGTGATCCAGATCCCTCTCCACGTGCATCCCGAGGTAGTACTTTACCTCCCCAAGGTTCTTGCACTTGAAGTTCTCCATCAGCTGCTGCTGCATCTTCTGGATCTCCTTCATGCTGCTGCTAAAGAGAAGAATGTCGTCCACATAGACCAGAAACAGCACCAGCTTCTCCCCCTCCCCCTTGAGAAAGAGGCTCTCATCACAGCTGCTGGTCCTGAATCCCATCTCCTCTAAAACAGCTGCCAAATTCTAGTACCAGCAGCGTGGCGCCTGCTTCAAGCCGTAGATGGACTTTTTCAGTTTGCACACCCTGCCTGTACCATCCTCATACCCAGGTGGCTGCGTCATGAACACCTCCTCCTCTAAAATCCCGTTGAGGAATGCCGTTGATATGTCTATCTGGATAATGAACTTCCCACTAACGGCTGCATCTGCCAACAAGACACGAAGGGTAGGGGGTTTGGCAGTGGGAGCAAAGATCTCATTGAAGTCCCGCTTCTCCTTCTGCATAAACCCCTTAGCCACCAACCTAATCTTGTAGATGGTGACCTGCCCCTTGTCGTCAGTCTTGATCCTTAGCACCCACTTGCATTGTACCGCTTTCATTCCCTCAGGCAGCACCACTAGTTCCCAAGTCCCATTCTCCAGCAGGCTCTGGTACTCAGCATCCCTAGAAGCTAGCCACTTGTCCCTTTCTGGTCCAGCTAATGCCTCCTCCATGCTAGCTGGTTCCTCTGGTGCAGGGGCAAGAAAACAGTAGGCAGGCTCATCCTCCTCATCCGGGTCATAGCCATGCGGTAGAATCAGCAATGCCTCCTCGGTCCCAAGCTGCTGCTCCGCTACATCAGCTCCTGCAGTCAGCTTCTTAGTAGACATACGGGTACGTCCTGGCCTAAAGACGGGTCTCCCATCCCTTCATAACGACACCCTTGGGCTTCTTAGTTTTCCCTTGCTGCTGCTCTCTCCCTTCAGATCCAGCAGCTCCACTAGTGCTACCGCTAGTCTCCACACCATCATTTTCTCCACCAGCAGGTGCCTCTTGTACCTTCTTTCCATCACCACCCTCTGCAGGTGCCTCCTCTCCCTCCTCCGACACACTAGGAGTCAGGTCCAGCTGCATGGTGATCTGCTTCATTTGCTGGGACACCCTGGCCTCCGGCAGTTTCTCCCAGCTCCCATACATCATGCCCTCAACAAACTTCACATCCCTGCTGTAAAACAACACACCCTTGGAAGGTTCCCACAGCAGCCATCCCTTGCTCTCAGCAGCCAGCCCCAAATGCACACACCAGATTGCACTCACCCCCAACGTACTGCGGTAGGTCTTGGGGACGTGGGCGACTGCCATGCAACCGAACACCCTCAGCATGTCCACCGGCGGCTTCCTCCCAAACCACCTCTCCAACGGCACCCACGAGTCATCCCCAACCTTTGTGAGTACCCTGTTCCTAGCGACGGTAGCGTGCCGAACAGCATGGGGCCACATCAAGTTGCCCAGCACGGTATCTGTCCTAATCCGCTTTACCACACACTCCGCTTGCTTCTCCACAAATGGCAGCCAATCGTCCCGAATCGTGGAGGCGGCGTGATCTTTTTGCTTCAGCGGATACGCCCACATTAGCCTGCTCCAGTCATCCACTATGGTTAGGAAGTACCGCTCCCCCTTGTGCCCTTGCACTGGCAGCGGCCCCACCAAGTCCATGTGGACCAGCTCCAACGGCTTTTTGCTCCTGCGAGCCACACTATGGAAGGGGAAACGGGTAAATTGAAAGGAGGCAAATTTCACAGTTATCATCGGGTGGTTGTCCGTTCAGCTTCAAGCCCTTAATGGCTCCATCCTTGTCCAGCTGCTTCAGCAAAGGCATTGCCACATGCCCCAAACGTCGGTGTGCAGTTGCCCAATCCGTCTCCCCAGATCTGGCCGATACTTTCACACCAACCCCTCCAACGGCGTTGTACTCCCCCTGGGATGCAGACCCCTCTCCAGCCTGCCCCCCACCATGCCACGCCAACACCGGCAGCTGCCACATGGATCTGTACACGTCCGTACTCTCGTGCAGATCCCAAAGCACCCGATTGCCCAGCTGCCCCTTGTAAGTGCGTGCCCCATCCGTGCTAGTGCTCACCCCAGACTTGCCAAGCTTACAGAGGGAGATGAGGTTGGCCTTGAGTTCAGGAACAAGAAGAACGTCGTGCAGCACCACCGGCTTGCCATCCGCTCCCTTAAACGCAGCTCGTCCTGCACCAGCTACCTTCGGCGCGTGTCCATGTTGGTGTAAGGGCCTAATAAACTCAAGCTATTAAGACTTTATCACACTTAAAACCTCTCCTCGGGGTCACCTCCAAGGGTCCTTGGGTGCCTGGTACAAGACCAGCCCCTATCCTCGGGTCCGAGTTTGTAGAGAGAGGGATCAAGAGGGACTTAGTCAAAACAGCAAGAGTACCTTGAACGTCGCGCAGCGTATCGTGCAGACCGTCGATCGGATTAAGCTGAGAATTTCCTATATCGAAGCTCACTCTAAGAGCTTTAAAATAAGCCAAGTTGCCTCGCGAAAAGTTCTGCCATTACGAAGTTATGGCTCGGACAGCGTTAGCCTAGCGTTGGAGTGCTAGCGTACTAGCGTTGACTCGGGTAGCATTCCGCCGTCGCACCGCGTAGACAAGAAATTCCAGCAAGGAAGGAATTCGCTTGAATCAATTTCACTATATTCAGGTACAAACAGAGAAGGAATAAATAGCTCTAGCTAGCAAGGACCTTGGGAATCAACCTGGGAACAACCAGGGATGATCCCAAATAATTCCAAGCAACAGAACCAACCTGGCTGGACAAAATAGCAGGTGATAGGTTGGTGAACAACCTCTGGTTCTGTTTTTCCAACCTGGGAAAACAACAACCAGGTTCAGGTCCTAAAAACAGAACCTGTTTTGTCTTTGCCCAACCAGCCAAATGCTGGTTCCGCTGGTTTCCCCTGGCCCTGTAGCATGCAGATACAGACAAACAACATCCAACCTTCACCTAAATTGTACCCCTATAGTGCCTGCCCTGCTACACTATAGTCAACCAAACAAAACAGTACAATTTCGAGTTGGATAGAACTGAATCTGCGCAATCAAGTAAGTTGAACCGCAAAGCTTCCATCTTGGGTTCCTTTGCGAGCTCGTCCTTTCTGCTTGTACTGTTCATAGCGCGTACAATGTTATGCCGAAGCGCACATTGTGCGAGTACCTGCAAATGCTTCAAGCGAAAATTGCGAAAGCAAACAAACACACAAACATACCATTCACACGCAAATGCATTCGCACACGCATACTCGTACAAACAGACGGCAGGATGTCGTGCAATGTGAATTTGCACCCAACACACTCCCCCTCAGCCTGCCGGCTGCATCCCCATCATTCCATACTAGTTCATGCTCATTCCACTCATGCGCACACAACGCCAATGAGACTCATCCGCAAGCCTCTTGGTGAGGAAGTCTGCTGGCTGCTGGTGAGTCTTGATGTAGATCGGATTCACCGTCCCCCTCTTCACCTCCTTACGCAGCCAGTGCCACTTGATACGCATGTGCTTATTCAGCCCATGAAGCACAGCGTTCCTGGCCATCCCAAGAGCTCCCTTGCTATCACAAAACAGCGGCGTAGCAACCTTTTGCTCCTGGCCAATCTCCTCCAACAGCCTCCTCAGCCAAATCACCTCCTTCACCCCATGGAACATCGCCATGTACTCTGATTCCACGGAAGAGAGTGCTGTCTCCGTCTGCTTCTTTGACCTCCAACTAACCGGTCCTCCCCCAACTACGCAGATGTATCCTCCCACAGATGAGGAATCCTCCTTCTCAGAGGCCCACGTAGCATCAGTAAAGCAAGTGAGAAAAAGCTTGCCTTCTCCAAGCCTCTCCCCCTTCTCTTTCAGCACCTCAACCCCTTTCTGCTTCACCTGTGCAGATGCGGAGTATTGAACTCCAATGCTTGGGTGAGAGTTCAGATACTTCACCACACGCTCAGCTGCATCCACCTGCTCCTCTGATGGATTCTGCACTACCCTAGCCAGCTGCCCAACCGAGAAAGAGATGTCGGGTCTCGTGTGAACTGCTGCATACAAGAGGCTGCCCACCAAGGACTGAAATTGCTGCTGCTCCTCGGCTTCAACCCCTTCATCCTCTGCAGCTTTCACAAGCTTGAATTCTGCTGGCAGGGGAGTTGCAACCTTGCGCTCATTCTTAATTCCGTACTTCTCCCCCAGCTCCTTGATGAACTTCTCCTGGTGCAGCTTCAACCACCTGTGATCCAGATCCCTCTCCACGTGCATCCCGAGGTAGTACTTTACCTCCCCAAGGTTCTTGCACTTGAAGTTCTCCATCAGCTGCTGCTGCACCTTCTGGACCTCCTTCATGCTGCTGCTAAAGAGAAGAATGTCGTCCACATAGACCAGAAACAGCACCAGCTTCTCCCCCTCCCCCTTGAGAAAGAGGCTCTCATCACAGCTGCTGGTCTTGAATCCCATCTCCTCTAAAACAGCTGCCAACTTCTGGTACCAGCAGCGTGGCGCCTGCTTCAAGCCGTAGATGGACTTTTTCAGCTTGCACACCCTGCCCGTACCATCCTCATACCCAGGTGGCTGCGTCATGAACACCTCCTCCTCTAAAATCCCGTTGAGAAATGCCGTTGATATGTCCATCTGGATAATGAACTTCCCACTAACGGCTGCATCTGCCAACAAGACACGAAGGGTAGGGGGTTTGGCAGTGGGAGCAAAGATCTCATTGAAGTCCCGCTTCTCCTTCTGCATAAACCCCTTAGCCACCAACCTACTCTTGTAGATGGTGACCTGCCCCTTGTCGTCAGTCTTGATCCTTAGCACCCACTTGCATTGTACCGCTTTCTTTCCCTCAGGCAGCACCACTAGTTCCCAAGTCCCATTCTCCAGCAGGCTCTGGTATTCAGCATCCCTGGAAGCTAGCCATTTGTCCCTATCTGGTCCAGCTAATGCCTCCTCCATGCTAGCTGGTTCCTCTGGTGCAGGGGCAAGAAAACAGTACGCAGGTTGATCCTCCTCATCCGGGTCATAGCCATGCGGTAGAATCAGCAATGCCTCCTCGGTCCCAAGCTGCTGCTCCGCTACATCAGCTCCTGCAGTCAGCTTTTTAGTAGCCATACGGGTACGTCCTGGCCTGGAGACGGGTGTCTCCCATCCCTTCATAATAACACCCTTCGGCTTCTTAGTTTTCCCCTGCTGCTGCTCTCCTCCCTCGGATCCAGCAGCTCCACTAGTGCTACCGCTAATCTCCACACCATCACCTCCACCAGCAGGTGCCTCCTGCACCTTCTCTTTATCACCACCCTCTGCAGCTGCCTCCTCTCCCTCCTCCCACACACTAGGAGTCAGGTCCAGCTGCATGGTGATCTGCTCCATCTGCTGGGACACCCTGGCCTCCGGCTGTTTTTCCCAGCTCCCATACATCATGCCCTCAACAAACTTCACATCCCTGCTGTCAAATAACACACCCTTGGAGGGTTCCCACAGCAGCCATCCCTTGCTCTCAGCAGCCAGCCCCAAATGCACACACCAGATTGCACTCGCCCCCAACTTACTGCGGTAGGTCTTGGGGACGTGGGCGACTGCCATGCAACCGAACACCCTCAGCATGTCCACCGGCGGCTTCCTCCCAAGCCACCTCTCCAACGGCACCCACGAGTCATCCCCAACCTTTGTGAGTACCCTGTTCCTAGCGACGGTAGCGTGCCGAACAGCATGGGGCCACATGGAGTTGCCCAGCCCAGATTCTATGAGCAGCGCCCTAGCTGTCTCCAGAATTGTCCGGTTCGCCCGTTCTGCTACACCGTTAGACTGTGGGGTGTAAGCCGTGGTCAGCTCCCTCTGGATGCCCTGCTTCTTGAGCCAGGCCGTCATCTCAGCTCCAAGGAACTCACCACCCCGATCTGTCCTAATCCGCTTCACCACACACTCCGCTTGCTTCTCCACGAATGGCAGCCAATCTTCCCGTATCGTAGAGGCGGCATGGTCCTTCTGCTTCAGCGGATATGCCCACATAAGCCTGCTCCAATCATCCACAATGGTCAGGAAGTACCGCTCCCCCTTGTGTCCCTGAACCGGCAGCGGCCCCACCAAGTCCATGTGGACCAGCTCCAACGGCTTCTTGCTCCTGCCAGCCACACTATGGAAGGGGAAACGGGTAAACTTTGAGAGCAAACAGATTTCACAGTTATCATCGGGTGGTTGTCCGTTCAGCTTCAAGCCCTTAACGGCTCCATCCTTCTCCAGCTGCTTCAGCAAAGGCATTGCCACATGCCCCAAGCGTCGGTGTGCCGTTGCCCAATCCGTCTCCCCAGATCTGGCCGACACTTTCACACCAACCCCTCCAACGGCGTTGCACTCCCCCTGGGATGCAGACCCCTCTCTAGCCTGCCCCTCACCATGCCACGCCAGCGCCGGCAGCTGCCACATGGATCTGTACACGTCCTTGCTCTCGTGCAGATCCCAAAGCACCCGATTGCCCAGCTTCCCCTTATAAGTGCGAGCCCCATCCGTGTTGGTGTTCACCCCAGCCTTGCCAAGCTTACGGAGGGAGATGAGGTTGGCCTTCAGGTCGGGGACGAGGAGAACGTCGTGCAGCACCACCGGCTTGCCATCCGCTCCCTTAAATGCAGCTCGTCCCGCACCAGCCACCTTCAACATGTGTCCAGAGGCAGAGCACACCTCATTAATCGGTGCAGCGCGTACGTCGTCCAGCAGGTCCTTGCGCGGCGTCATTGTCCAAGCAGCGCCTGTGTCCAACACCCAATAGTCCAGGGGGTGCAGCTCTGCTCCAGCCTTAGCAGAGGCGTCTCCTTGCTCCCCCTTGTCTCCCATATGGAAGAATTGGCCCGCGGTGCGCTCCTTCTTCTTCTCCGCACCGCCGTTGCCCTTTGGGTTGTTGTCGGACGAATCAGCGATCATGTTGGCACCGTTTTTCTGGTTCCTCCGCGCGCCGCCATCCTGGTGACGATTCTGGGGGGTCCATCCATCGGGTTTCTTATAGCACAAAAACCAGGGGTGCCCTTCCTTCTCACAATACCAGCAACTCCCTTTCATTTTGCCACCAGCACCCGACTTGCCCCCACGTCCAGATTTTGCACCGCGACCCCAACCGGTACCTCCTTGTTGGTCGTTGGAGTCGTCGTCTTTCTTTGCACCGCGTCCAGCACCACCGAAGCCACGTCCTTTGCCACGTCGGCTCCCTTGCATCCCGTAGCCGCTGCTGCCGTCGTCTCCACCCCTCAGTTGGCGGCGACGGAAGTCCTCCTCCAGAATCTTCGTCCGCACCCACTCGAGCGTCCACAAGCTCTGGTTCTGCGGCAGGCTCAATCCGCTCGTAAATTGAAGCCACGATTCCGGCAGCAGCGAGAGCATCTTCAAGCACTTTGTTTGCTCCGGGTAGGTGATTCCTGCGGTTGCCAACTTCGCGTAGAGGTCGCGCAATTTGTCCAGGACAGGTTGCACCGGCTCTCCCTCGCTCAGGCGCAACGCGGACAGCTCCCTCTCCAGCATCAATGTTGCAACAACGGAGGTCGGGGCGTGCAGCTCCTTCAACACCGTCCACGCCTTCGGACCGCACTCAACCTCCGGCAGCAGGTGCATGACGTGGTGACGCTGGTTCAGCTCCAAACTCTGCGACATCAAGTAGTAGCCAGCCGAGGCGCGCTCGTCCCAATCTTCCTGAAGGGCGGGGTCACTCGGTCTAGGCTCCTCCCCAATCATTAGTTTCAGCAATCCGATTTGACGGAAATAAAGTTGCATTTTCCAGGCCCAATCATCATAGCCCTCACCATTGAACTTCTCGACGGTGAAGTTTTTCAGCACCTCCTTGATCAGCGAGCCCTGGCTTGTTCGCGCTCCCCTTGGCGCAGAAACACCAGAATCATGGCTGCCGCTACGATCTTGGGCTGAAGATTCACCAGCTACCGCCGAGGTGTTGCCCGCCATAGCTACCTATATCGAGGATCACTATAACGCAGCTCTGATACCAGCTTGTTGGTGTAAGGGCCTAATAAACTCAAGCTATTAAGACTTTATCACACTTAAAACCTCTCCTCGGGGTCACCTCCAAGGGTCCTTGGGTGCCTGGTACAAGACCAGCCCCTATCCTCGGGTCCGAGTTTGTAGAGAGAGGGATCAAGAGGGACTTAGTCAAAACAGCAAGAGTACCTTGAACGTCGCGCAGCGTATCGTGCAGACCGTCGATCGGATTAAGCTGAGAATTTCCTATATCGAAGCTCACTCTAAGAGCTTTAAAATAAGCCAAGTTGCCTCGCGAAAAGTTCTGCCATTACGAAGTTATGGCTCGGACAGCGTTAGCCTAGCGTTGGAGTGCTAGCGTACTAGCGTTGACTCGGGTAGCATTCCGCCGTCGCACCGCGTAGACAAGAAATTCCAGCAAGGAAGGAATTCGCTTGAATCAATTTCACTATATTCAGGTACAAACAGAGAAGGAATAAATAGCTCTAGCTAGCAAGGACCTTGGGAATCAACCTGGGAACAACCAGGGATGATCCCAAATAATTCCAAGCAACAGAACCAACCTGGCTGGACAAAATAGCAGGTGATAGGTTGGTGAACAACCTCTGGTTCTGTTTTTCCAACCTGGGAAAACAACAACCAGGTTCAGGTCCTAAAAACAGAACCTGTTTTGTCTTTGCCCAACCAGCCAAATGCTGGTTCCGCTGGTTTCCCCTGGCCCTGTAGCATGCAGATACAGACAAACAACATCCAACCTTCACCTAAATTGTACCCCTATAGTGCCTGCCCTGCTACACTATAGTCAACCAAACAAAACAGTACAATTTCGAGTTGGATAGAACTGAATCTGCGCAATCAAGTAAGTTGAACCGCAAAGCTTCCATCTTGGGTTCCTTTGCGAGCTCGTCCTTTCTGCTTGTACTGTTCATAGCGCGTACAATGTTATGCCGAAGCGCACATTGTGCGAGTACCTGCAAATGCTTCAAGCGAAAATTGCGAAAGCAAACAAACACACAAACATACCATTCACACGCAAATGCATTCGCACACGCATACTCGTACAAACAGACGGCAGGATGTCGTGCAATGTGAATTTGCACCCAACAGTCCAGAGGCGGAACACACCTCGTTGATCGGTGCAGCGCGTACGTCGTCCAGCAGGTCCTTGCGCAGCGTTATTGTCCAAGCAGCGCCTGTGTCCAACACCCAATAGTCCAAGGGGTGCAGCTCTGCTCCAGCCTTAGCAGATGCGTCTCCTTGCTCCCCCTTGTCTCCCATATGGAAGAATTGGCCCGCGGTGCGCTCCTTCTTCTTTTCCGCACCACCGTTGCCTTTCGGGTAGTTGTCGGACGAATCAGCGACCATGTTGGCGCCGTTTTTCTGGTTCCTCCGCGCGCCGCCATCCTGGTGACGATTCTGGGGGGTCCATCCATCGGGTTTCTTATAGCACAAAAACCAGGGGTGCCCCTCCTCAGAATACCAGCAACTCCCTTTCATTTTGCCACCAGCACCCGACTTGCCCCCACGTCCAGATTTCGCACCGCGACCCCAACCGGTACCTCCTTGTTGGTCGTTGGAGTTGTCGTCCTTCTTTGCACCGCGTCCAGCACCACCGAAGCCACGTCCTCTGCCACGTCGGCTTCCTTGCATCCCAAAGCCGCTGCTGCCGTCGTCTCCACCCCTCAGTTGGCGGCGACGGAAGTCCTCCTCCAGAATCTTTGTCCGCACCCACTCGAGTGTCCATGAGCTCTGGTTCTGCGGCAGGCTCAATCCGCTCGTGAATTGAAGCCACGATTCCGGCAGCAGCGAGAGCATCTTCAGGCACTTGGTCTGCTCCGGGTAGGTGATTCCCGCGGTCGCCAACTTCGCGTAGAGGTTGCGCAATTTGTCCAGGACAGGTTGCACCAGCTCTCCCTCGCTCAGGCGCAATGCGGACAGCTCTCTCTCAACCATCAACGTTGCAACAACGGAGGTCGGGGCGTGTAGCTCCTTCAACACGGTCCACGCCTTCGGACCGCACTCAACCTCCGGCAGCAGGTGCATGACGTGGTGACGCTGGTTCAGCTCCAAACTCTGCGACATCAAGTAGTAGCCAGCCGAGGCGCGCTCGTCCCAATCTTCCTGAAGGGCGGGGTCACTCGGTCTAGGCTCCTCCCCAATCATTAGTTTCAGCAATCCAATCTGACGGAAATAGAGTTGCATTTTCCAGGCCCAATCATAATAGCCCTCACCATTGAACTTCTCGACGGTGAAATTCTTCAGCACCTCCTTGACCAGCGAGCCCTGGTTTGTTCGCGCTCCCCTTGGCGCAGAAACACCAGAATCATGGCTGCCGCTACGATCTTGGGCTGAAGATTCACCAGCTCCCGTTGAGGTGTTGCCCGCCATAGCTACCTATATCGAGGATCACTATAACGAAGCTCTGATACCAGCTTGTTAGTGTAAGGGCCTAATAAACTCAAGCTATTAAGACTTTATCAAACTTAAAACCTCTCCTCCGGGTCACCTCCAAGGGTCCTTGGGTGCCTGGTACAAGACCAGCCCCTATCCTCGGGTCCGAGTTGTTGGGTGCAAATTCATATTGCACGACATCCTGCCGTCTGTTTGTACGATTATGCGTGTGCGAATGCATTTGCGTGTGAATGGTATGTTCGTGTGTTTGTTTGCTTTCGCAATTTTCCCTTGAAGCATTTGCAGGTACTCGCACAATGTGCGCTTCGGCATAACATTGTACGCGCTATGAACAGTACAAGCAAACTCAAGCTATTAAGACTTTATCACACTTAAAACGTCTCCTCAGGGTCACCTCCAAGGGTCCTTGGGTGCCTGGTACAAGACCAGCCCCTATCCTCGGGTCCGAGTTGTTGGGTGCAAATTCATATTGCACGACATCCTGCCGTCTGTTTGTACGATTATGCGTGTGCGAATGCATTTGCGTGTGAATGGTATGTTCGTGTGTTTGTTTGCTTTCGCAATTTTCGCTTGAAGCATTTGCAGGTACTCGCACAATGTGCGCTTCGGCATAACATTGTACGCGCTATGAACAGTACAAGCAGAAAGGACGAGCTCGCAAAGGAACCCAAGATGGAAGCTTTGTGGTTCGGCTTCATTGATTGCGCAGATTCAGTTCTATCCAACTCGAAATTGTACTGTTTTGTTTGGTTGACTATAGTGTAGCAGGGCAGGCACTATAGGGGTACAATTTAGGTGAAGGTTGGATGTTGTTTGTCTGTATCTGCATGCTACAGGGCTAGGGGAAACCAGCGGAACCAGCATTTGGCTGGTTGGGCAAAGACAAAACAGGTTCTGTTTTTAGGATCTGAACCTGGTTGTTGTTTTCCAAGGTTGGAAAAACAGAACCAGAGGTTGTTTACCAACCTACCACCTGCTATTTTGTCCAGCCAGGTTGGTTCTGTTGCTTGGAATTATTTGGGATCATCCCTGGTTGTTCCCAGGTTGATTCCCAAGGTCCTTGCTAGCTAGAGCTATATATTCCTTCTCTGTACATGAATATAGTGAAATTGATTCAAGCGAACTCCTTCCTTGCTGGAATTTCCTTTCTACGCGGTGCGACGGCGGAATGCTACCCGAGTCAACGCTAGTACGCTAGCACTCTAACGCTAGGCTAACGCTGTCCGAGCCATAACTTCGTAATGGCAGAACTTTTCGCGAGGCAACTTGGCTTATTTTTAAGCTCTTAGAGTGAGCTTCGATATAGGAAATTCTCAGCTTAATCCGATCGACGGTCTGCACGATACGCTGCGCGACGTTCAAGGTACTCTTGCTGTTTTGACTAAGTCCCTCTCGATCCCTCTCTCTACAAACTCGGACCCGAGGATAGGGGCTGGTCTTGTACCAGGCACCCAAGGACCCTTGAAGGTGACCCCGAGGAGAGGTTTTAAGTTTGATAAAGTCTTAATAGCTTGAGTTTATTAGGCCCATTACACCAACAAGCTGGTATCAGAGCTGCGTTCTAGTAATCCTCGGTATAGGTAGCTATGGCGGAGAACACCTCTGCGGTAGCTGGTGAATCTTCAGCCCAAGATTGTAGCGGCAGCCATGATTCTGGTGTTTCTGCGCCAAGGGGAGCGCGAACAAGCCAGGGCTCGCTGATCAAGGAGGTGCTGAAAAACTTCACCTTCGAGAAGTTCAATGGTGAGGGCTATGATGATTGGGCCTGGAAAATGCAACTTTATTTCCGTCAGATCCGATTGCTGAAACTAATGATTGGGGAGGAGCCTAGACCGAGTGACCCCGCGCTGCAGGAAGATTGGGACGAGCGTTTCTCGGCTGGCTACTATTTGATGTCGCAGAGTTTGGAGCTGAACCAGCGTCACCACGTCATGCACCTGCTGCCGGAGGTTGAGTGCGGTCCGAAGGCGTGGACGGTGTTTAAGGAGCTGCACGCCCCTACCTCCGTCGCTGCGATGCTCATGATGGAGAGGGAGCTGTCCGCATTGCGCCTAAGCCAGGGAGAGCCGGTGCAACCTGTCCTGGACAAATTGCGGGACCTCTACGCGAAGATGGCGATCGCGGGAATCACCTACCCGGAGCAGACCAAGTGCCTGAAGATGCTCTCGCTGCTGCCGGAATCGTGGCTTCAATTCACGAGCAGATTGAGCCTGCCGCAGAACCAGAGCTTGTGGACGCTCGAGTGGGTGCGGACGAAGATTCTGGAGGAGGACTTCCGTCGCCGTCAACTGAGGGGTGGAGACGACGGCAGCAGCGGCTACGGGATGCAAGGGAGCCGACGTGGCAAAGGACGTGGCCTCGGTGGTGCTCGACGCGGTGCAAAGAAAGACGACGACTCCAACGACCAACAAGGAGGTACCGGTTGGGGTCGCGGTGCGAAATCTGGACGTGGGGGCAAGTCGGGTGCTGGTGGCAAAATGAAAGGGAGTTGCTGGTATTGTGAGAAGGAGGGGCACCCCTGGTTTTTGTGCTATAAGAAACCCGATGGATGGACCCCCCAGAATCGTCACCAGGATGGCGGCGCGTGGAGGAACCAGAAAAACGGCGCCAACATGGTCGCTGATTCGTCCGACAACAACCCGAAGGGCAACGGCGGTGCGGAGAAGAAGAAGGAGCGCACCGCGGGCCAATTCTTCCATGTGGGAGACAAGGGGGAGCAAGGAGACGCATCTGGTAAGGTTGGAGCAGAGCTGCACCCCTTGGATTATTGGGTGTTGGACACGGGCGCTGCTTGGACGATGACGCCGCGAAAAGACCTGCTGGACCACGTACGAGCTGCTCCGATCAACGAGGTGTGCTCCGCCTCTGGACATGCGCTGAAGGTGGCTGGTGCGGGACGAGCTGCGTTTAAGGGAGCGGATGGCAAGCCGGTGGTGCTGCACGACGTTCTTCTTGTTCCTGAACCTTAAGGCCAACCTCATCTCCCTCTGTAAGCTTGGCAAGTCTGGGGTGAGCACTAGCACGGATGGGGCACGCACTTACAAGGGGCAGATGGGCAATCGGGTGCTTTGGGATCTGCACGAGAGTACGGACGTGTACAGATCCATGTGGCAGCTGCCGGCGTTGGCGTGGCATGGTGGGGGGCAGGCTGGAGAGGGGTCTGCATCCCAGGGGGAGTGCAACGCCGTTGGAGGGGTTGGTGTGAAAGTGTCGGCCAGATCTGGGGAGATGAATTGGGCAACTGCACATCGACGCTTGGGGCATGTGGCAATGCCTTTGCTGAAGCAGCTCGAGAAGGATGGAGCCGTTAAGGGCTTGAAGCTGAACGGACAACCACCCGATGATAACTGTGAAATTTGCCTCCTTTCAAAGTTCACCCGTTTCCCCTTGCATAGTGTGGCTGGCAGGAACAAAAAGCCGTTGGAGCTGGTCCACATGGACTTGGTGGGGCCGGTGCCGGAGCAAGGGCACAAGGGGGAGCGATACTTCCTAACCATAGTGGATGACTGGAGCAGGCTAATGTGGGCGTATCCACTGAAGCAGAAAGATTACGTCGCCTCTACGATTCGGGGTGATTGGCTGCCGTTAGTGGAGAAGCAAGCGGAGTGTGTCGTGAAGCGGATTAGGACAGATAGGGGTGGTGAGTTCCTTGGAGCTGAGATGATGGCCTGGCTCAACAAGCAGGGCATCCAGAGGGAGCTGACCACGGCTTACACCCCACAGTCCAATGGTATAGCAGAACGGGCGAACCAGACAATTCTGGAGACAGCTAGGGCGCTGCTCATAGAATCTGGGCTGGGCAACTTGATGTGGCCCCATGCTGTTCGGCACGCTACCGTCGCTAGGAACAGGGTACTCACAAAGGTTGGGGATGACTCGTAGGTGCCGTTGGAGAGGTGGCTTGGGAGGAAGCCGCCGGTGGACATGCTGAGGGTGTTCGGTTGCATGGCAGTCGCCCACGTCCCCAAGACCTACCGTAGTAAGTTGGGGGCGAGTGCAATCTGGTGTGTGCATTTGGGGCTGGCTGCTGAGAGCAAGGGATGGCTGCTGTGGGAACCTTCCAAGGCTGTGTTGTTTGACAGCAGGGATGTGAAGTTTGTTGAGGGCATGATGTATGGGAGCTGGGAGAAACAGCCGGAGGCCAGGGTGTCCCAGCAAATGGAGCATATCACCATGCAGCTAGACCTGACCCCTAGTGTGTGGGAGGAGGGAGAGGAGGCACCTGCAGAGGGTGGTGATGGAAAGAAGGTACAGGAGGCATCTGCTGGTGGAGAAAATGATGGTGTGGAGACTAGCGGTAGCACTAGTGGAGCTGCTAGATCCGAGGGAGGAGAGCAGCAGCAGGGGAAAACTAAGAAGCCGAAGGGTGTCGTTATGAAGGGATGGGAGACACCCGTCTCCAGGCCAGGACGTACCCGTATGGCTACTAAGAAGCTGACTGCAGGAGCTGATGTAGCTGAGCAGCAGCTTGGGACCGAGGAGGCATTGCTGATTCTACCGCATGGCTATGACCCGGATGAGGAGGATGAGCCTGCCTACTGTTTTCTTGCCCCTGCACCAGAGGAACCAGCTAGCATGGAGGAGGCATTAGCTGGACCAGATAGGGACAAATGGCTAGCATCTAGGGATGCTGAGTACCAGAGCCTGCTGGAGAATGGGACTTGGGAACTAGTGGTGCTGCCTGAGGGAAAGAAAGCGGTACAATGCAAGCGGGTGCTAAGGATCAAGACCGATGACAAGGGACGGGTCACCATCTACAAGAGTAGGCTGTGTCTAAGGGGTTTATGCAAAAGGAGAAGCGGGGCTTCAATGAGATCTTTGCTCCCACCGCCAAACCCCCTACCCTCCGTGTCTTGTTGGCAGATGCAACAGTTAGTGGGAAATTCATCATTCAGATGGATATATCAACGGCATTCCTCAATGGGATTTTAGAGGAGGAGGTGTTCATGACGCAGCCAACTGGGTATGAGGATGGTACGGGCAGGGTGTGCAAGCTGAAAAAGTCCATCTACGGCTTGAAGCAGGCGCCACGCTGCTGGTACCAGAAGTTGGCAGCTGTTTTAGAGGAGATGGGATTCAGGACCAGCAGCTGTGATGAGAGCCTCTTTCTCAAGGGGGAGGGGGAGAAGCTGGTGCTGTTTCTGGTCTATGTGGACGATATTCTTCTCTTCAGCAGCAGCATGAAGGAGATCCAGAAGGTGCAGCAGCAGCTTATGGAGAACTTCAAGTGCAAGAACCTTGGGGAGGTAAAGTAGTACCTCGGGATGCACGTAGAGAGGGATCTGGATCACAGGTGGTTGAAGCTGCACCAGGAGAAGTTCATCAAGGAGCTTGGGGAGAAGTACGGAATTGAGAATGAGCGCAAGGTTGCGACTCCCTTGCCTGCAGTGTTGGTGTAAGGGCCTAATAAACTCAAGCTATTAAGACTTTATCAAACTTAAAAACCTCTCCTCGGGGTCACCTCCAAGGGTCCTTGGGTGCCTGGTACAAGACCAGCCCCTATCCTCGGGTCCGAGTTTGTAGAGAGAGGGATCAAGAGGGACTTGAACGTCAAAACAGCAAGAGTACCTTGAACGTTGCGCAGCGTATCATGCAGACTGTAGATCGGATTAAGCTGAGAAGTTATTTTATCGAAGCTCACTCTAAGAATTTTAAAATAAGCCAAGTTGCCTCGCGAAAAGTTTTGCCATTACGAAGTTATGGCTCGGACAGCGTTAGCCTAGCGTTGGAGTGCTAGCGTACTAGCGTTGACTCGGGTAGCATTCCGCCGTCGCACCGCGTAGAAACGAAATTCCAGGAAGGGAGGAATTCGCTTGAATCAATTTCACTATATTCAGGTACAAACTGAGAAGGAATAAATAGCTCTGGCTAGCAAGGACCTCGGGAATCAACCTGGGAATAACCAGGGATGATCCCAAATAATTCCAAGCAACAGAACCAACCTGGCTGGACAAAATAGCAGGTGGTAGGTTGGTGAACAACCTATGGTTCTGTTTTTCCAACCTGGGAAAACAACAACCAGGTTCAGGTCCTAAAAACAGAACCTGTTTTGTTTTTGCCCAACCTGCCAAATGCTGGTTCCGCTGGTTTCCCCTGGCCCTGTAGCATGCAGATACAGACAAACAACATCCAACCTTCACCTAAATTGTACCCCTATAGTGCCTACCCTGCTACACTATAGTCAACCAAACAAAACAGTACAATTTCGAGTTGGATAGAACTGAATCTGCGCAATCAAGTAAGCCGAACCACAAAGCTTCCATCTTGGGTTCCTTTGCGAGCTCGTCCTTTCTGCTTGTACTGTTCATAGCGCGTACAATGTTATGCCAAAGCGCACATTGTGCGAGTACCTGCAAATGCTTCAAGCGAAAATTGTGAAAGCAAACAAACACACGAACATACCATTCACACACAAATGCATTCGCACACGCATACTCGTACAAACAGACGGCAGGATGTCATGCAATGTGAATTTGCACCCAACACACTCCCCCTCAGCCTGCCGGCTGCATCCCCATCATTCCATACTAGTTCATGCCCATTCCACTCATGCGCACACAACGCCAATGAGGCTCATCTGCAAGCCTCTTGGTGAGGAAGTCTGCTGGCTGCTGGTGAGTCTTGATGTAGATCGGATTCACCGTCCCCCTCTTCACCTCCTTACGCAGCCCGTGCCACTTGATACGCATGTGCTTGTTCAGCCCATGAAGCACAGCGTTCCTGGCCATCCCAAGAGCTCCCTTGCTATCACAAAACAGCGGCGTTGCAACCTTTTGCTCCTGGCCAATCTCCTCCAACAGCCTCCTCAGCCAAATCACCATGTACTTTGATTCTACAGAAGAGAGTGCTGTCTCCGTCTGCTTCTTTGACCTCCAACTAACAGGTCCTCCTCCAACTACGCAAATGTATCCTCCCACTGATGAGGAATCCTCCTTCTCAGAGGCCCACGTAGCATCGGTAAAGCAAGTGAGAAAGAGCTTGCCTTCTCCAAGCCTCTCCCCCTTCTCTTTCAGCACCTCAACCCCTTTCTGCTTCACCTGTGCAGATGCAGAGTATTGAACTCCAATGCTTGGGTGGGAGTTCAGATACTTCACCACACGCTCAGCTGCATCCACCTTCTTCTATGATGGATTCTGCACCACCCTAGCCAGCTGCCCAACCGAGAAAGAGATGTCGGGCCTCGTGTGAACTGCTGCATACAAGAGGCTGCCCACCAAGGACTGAAATTGCTGCTGCTCCTCGGCTTCAACCCCTTCATCCTCTGCAGCTTTCACAAGCTTGAATTCTGCTGGCAGGGGAGTTGCAACCTTGCGCTCATTCTCAATCCCGTACTTCTCCCCAAGCTCCTTGATGACCTTCTCCTGGTGCAGCTTCAACCACCTGTGATCCAGATCCCTCTCCACGTGCATCCCGAGGTAGTACTTTACCTCCCCAAGGTTCTTGCACTTGAAGTTCTCCATCAGCTGCTGCTGCACTTTATGGATCTCCTTCTTGCTGCTGCTGAAGAGAAGAATGTCATCCACGTAGACCAGAAACAACACCAGCTTCTCCCCCTCCCCCTTGAGAAAGAGGCTCTCATCACAGCTGCTGGTCCTGAATCCCACCTCCTCTAAAACAGCTGCCAACTTCTGGTACCAGCAGCGTGGCGCCTGCTTCAAGCCGTAGATGGACTTTTTCAGCTTGCACACCCTGCCCGTACCATCCTCATACCCAGGTGGCTGCGTCATGAGCACCTCCTCCTCTAAAATCCCGTTGAGGAATGCCGTTGATATGTCCATCTGGATAATGAACTTCCCACTAACGGCTACATCTGCCAACTAGACACGAAGGGTAGGGGGTTTGGCAGTGGGAGCAAAGATCTCATTGAAGCCCCGCTTCTCCTTTTGCATAAACCCCTAAGCCACCAACCTACTATTGTAGATGGTGACCTGCCCCTTGTCGTCAATCTTGATCCTTAGCACCCACTTGCATTGTACCGCTTTCTTTCCCTCAGGCAGCACCACTAGTTCCCAAGTCCCATTCTCCAGCAGGCTCTGGTACTCAGCATCCCTACAAGCTAGCCATTTGTCCCTATCTGGTCCAGCTAATGCCTCCTCCATGCTAGCTGGTTCATCTGGTGCAGGGGCAAGAAAACAGTACGCAGGCTCATCCTTCTCATCCAGGTCATAGCCATGCGGTAGAATCAGCAATGCCTCCTCGGTCCCAAGCTGCTGCTCAGCTACATCAGCTCCTGCAGTCAGCTTCTTAGTAGCCATACGGGTACGTCCTGGCCTGGAGACGGGTGTCTCTCATCCCTTCATAACGACACCCTTCGGCTTCTTAGTTTTCCCCTGCTGCTGATCTCTCCCCTCAGATCCAGCAGCTCCACTAGTGCCAGTCTCTACATCATTTTCTCCACCAGCAGGTGCCTCCTGTACCTTCTTTCCATCACCACCCTCTGCAGCTGCCTCCTCTCCCTCCTCCCACACACTAGGAGTCAGGTCCAGCTGCATGGTGATCTGCTCCATTTGCTGGGACACCCTGGCCTCCGGCTGTTTCTCCCAGCTCCCATACATCATGCCCTCAACAAACTTCACATCCCTGCTGTCAAACAACACACCCTTGGAAGGTTCCCACAGCAGCCATCCCTTGCTCTCAGCAGCCAGCCCCAAATGCACACACCAGATTGCACTCGCCCCCAACTTACTGCGGTAGGTCTTGGGGACGTGGGCGACTGCCATGCAACCGAACACCCTCAGCATGTCCACCGGCGGCTTCCTCCCAAGCCACCTCTCCAACGGCACCCACGAGTCATCCCCAACCTTTGTGAGTACCCTGTTCCTAGCGACGGTAGCGTGTCGAACAGCATGGAGCCACATCAAGTTGCCCAGCCCATATTCTATGAGCAGCGCCCTAGCTGTCTCCAGAATTGTCCGGTTCGCCCGTTCTGCTACACCGTTGGACTGTGGGGTGTAAGCCGTGGTCAGCTCCCTCTGGATGCCCTGCTTCTTGAGCCAGGCCGTCATCTCAGCTCCAAGGAACTCACCACCCCGATCTGTCCTAATCCGCTTCACCACACACTCCGCTTGCTTCTCCACAAATGGCAGCCAATCGTCCCGAATCGTGGAGGCGGCGTAATCTTTCTGCTTCAGCGGATACGCCCACATTAGCCTGCTCCAGTCATCCACTATGGTTAGGAAGTACCGCTCCCCCTTGTGCCCTTGCACCGGCAGCGGCCCCACCAAGTCCATGTGGACCAGCTCCAACGGCTTTTTGCTCTTGCCAGCCACACTATGGAAGGGGAAACGGGTGAACTTTGAAAGGAGGCAAATTTCACAGTTATCATCGGGTGGTTGTCCGTTCAGCTTCAAGCCCTTAACGGCTCCATCCTTCTCCAGCTGCTTCAGCAAAGGCATTGCCACATGCCCCAAACGTCGGTGTGCAGTTGCCCAATCCGTCTCCCCAGATCTGGCCGATACTTTCACACCAACTCCTCCAACGGCGTTGCACTCCCCCTGGGATGCAGACCCCTCTCCAGCCTGCCCCCCACCGTGCCACGCCAGCGCCGGCAGCTGCCACATAGATCTGTACACGTCCTTGCTCTCGTGCAGATCCCAAAGCAACCGATTGCCCAGCTTCCGCTTATAAGTGCGAGCCCCATCCGTGTTGGTGTTCACCCCAGCCTTGCCAAGTTTACGGAGGGAGATAACGTTGGCCTTCAGGTTGGGGACGAGGAGAACGTCGTGCAGCACCACCGGCTTGCCATCCGCTCCCTTAAACGCAGCTCGTCCCGCACCAGCCACCTTCAACATGTGTCCAGAGGCAGAGCACACCTCATTAATCGGTGCAGCGCGTACGTCGTCCAGCAGGTCCTTGCGCGGCGTCATTGTCCAAGCAGCGCCCGTGTCCAACACCCAATAGTCCAAGGGGTGCAGCTCTGCTCCAACCTTAGCAGATGCGTCTCCTTGCTCCCCCTTGTCTCCCATATGGAAGAATTGGCCCGCGGTGCGCTCCTTCTTCTTCTTCTCCGCACCGCCGTTGCCGTTCGGGTTGTTGTCGGACGAATCAGCGACCATGTTGGCGCCGTTTTTCTGGTTCCTCCGCGCGCCGCCATCCTGGTGACGATTCTGGGGGGTCCATCCATCGGGTTTCTTATAGCACAAAAACCAGGGGTGCCCCTCCTTCTCACAATACCAGCAACTCCCTTTCATTTTGCCACCAGCACCCGACTTGCCCCCACGTCCAGATTTCGCACCGCGACCCCAACCGGTACCTCCTTGTTGGTCGTTGGAGTCGTCGTCTTTCTTTGCACCGCGTCGAGCACCACCGAGGCCACGTCCTTTGCCACGTCGGCTCCCTTGCATCCCGTAGCCTTTGCTGCTGTCGTCTCCACCCCTCAGTTGACGGCGATGGAAGTCCTCCTCTAGAATCTTTGTCCGCACCCACTCGAGTGTCCACAAGCTCTGGTTCTGCGGCAGGCTCAATCCGCTCGTGAATTGAAGCCACGATTCCGTCAGCTGCGAGAGCATCTTCAGGCACTTGGTCTGCTCCGGGTAGGTGATTCCCGCGGTCGCCAACTTCGCGTAGAGGTCGCGCAATTTGTTCAGGACAGGTTGCAACGGCTCTCCCTCGCTCAGGCGCAACGCGGACAGCTCCCTCTCCAGCATCAACGTTGCAACAACGGAGGTCGGGGCGTGTAGCTCCTTCAACACGGTCCACGCCTTCGGACCGCACTCAACCTCCGGCAGCAGGTGCATAACGTGGTGACGCTGGTTCAGCTCCAAACTCTACGACATCAAGTAGTAGCCAGCCGAGGCGCGCTCGTCCCAATCTTCCTGAAGGGCGGGGTCACTCGGTCTTGGCTCCTCCCCAATCATTAGTTTCAGCAAACCGATCTGACGGAAATAAAGTTGCATTTTCCAGGCCCAATCATCATAGCCCTCACCATTGAACTTCTCGACGGTGAAGTTTTTCCGCACCTCCTTGATCAGCGAGCCCTGGCTTGTTCGCGCTCCCCTTGGCGTTGAAACACCAGAATCATGGCTGCCGCTACGATCTTGGGCTGAAGATTCACCAGCTACCGCCGAGGTGTTCCCCGCCATAGCTACCTATATCGAGGATCACTATAACGCAGCTCTGATACCAGCTTGTTGGTGTAAAGGGCCTAATAAACTCAAGCTATTAAGACTTTATCACACTTAAAAACCTCTCTCGGGGTCACCTCCAAGGGTCCTTGGGTGCCTGGTACAAGACCAGCCCCTATCCCCGGGTCCGAGTTTGTAGAGAGAGGGATCAAGAGGGACTTAGTCAAAACAGCAAGAGTACCTTGAACGTCGCGCAGCGTATCATGCAGACCGTAGATCGGATTAAGCTGAGAATTTACTATATCGAAGCTCACTCTAAGAGCTGTAAAATAAGCCAAAATTGTTGGGTGCAAATTCACATTGCACGACATCCTGCCGTCTGTTTGTACGAGTATGCGTGTGCGAATGCATTTGCGTGAGAATGGTATGTTCGTGTGTTTGTTTGCTTTCGCAATTTTCGCTTGAAGCATTTGCAGGTACTCGCACAATGTGCGCTTCGGCATAACATTGTACGCGCTATGAACAGTACAAGCAGAAAGGACGAGCTCGCAAAGGAACCCAAGATGGAAGCTTTGTGGTTCGGCTTACTTGATTGCGCAGATTCAGTTCTATCCAACTCGAAATTGTACTGTTTTGTTTGGTTGACTATAGTGTAGCAGGGCAGGCACTATAGGGGTACAATTTAGGTGAAGGTTGGATGTTGTTTTTCTGTATCTGCATGCTACAGGGCCAGGGGAAATCAGCGGAACCAGCATTTGGTTGGTTGGGCAAAGACAAAACAGGTTCTGTTTTTAGGACCTGAACCTGGTTGTTGTTTTCCCAGGTTGGAAAAACAGAACCAGAGGTTGTTCACCAACCTACCACCTGCTATTTTGTCCAGCCAGGTTGGTTCTGTTGCTTGGAATTATTTGGGATCATCCCTGGTTGTTCCCAGGTTGATTCCCAAGGTCCTTGCTAGCTAGAGCTATATATTCCTTCTCTGTTTGTACCTGAATATAGTGAAATTGATTCAAGCGAATTCCTTCTTTGCTGGAATTTCTTTTCTACGCGGTGCGACGGCAGAATGCTACCCGAGTCAACGCTAGCACTCAAACGCTAGGCTAACGCTGTCCGAGCCATAACTTCGTAATGGCAGAACTTTTCGCGAGGCAACTTGGCTTATTTTAAAGCTCTTAGAGTGAGGTTCGATATAGGAAATTCTCAGCTTAATCCAATCGACGGTCTGCACGATACGCTGCGTGACGTTCAAGGTACTCTTGCTGTTTTGACTAAGTCCCTCTTGATCCCTCTTTCTACAAACTCGGACCCGAGGATAGGGGCTGGTCTTGTACCAGGCACCCAAGGACCCTTGGAGGTGACCCCGAGGAGAGGTTTTAAGTGTGATAAAGTCTTAATAGCTTGAGTTTATTAGGCCCTTACACCAACAAGCTGGTATCAGAGCTGCGTTATAGTGATCCTCGATATAGGTAGCTATGGCGGGCAACACCTCGGCGGTAGCTGGTGAATCTTCAGCTCAAGATCGTAGCGGCAGCGATGATTCTGGTGTTTCTGCGCCAAGGGGAGTGCGAACAAGCCAGGGCTCGCTGATCAAGGAGGTGCTGAAAAACTTCACCGTCGAGAAGTTCAATGGTGAGGGCTATGATGATTGGGCCTGGAAAATGCAACTTTATTTCCGTCAAATCGGATTGCTGAAACTAATGATTGGGGAGGAGCCTAGACCGAGTGACCCCGCCCTTCAGGAAGATTGGGACGAGCGCGCCTCGGCTGGCTACTACTTGATGTCGCAGAGTTTGGAGCTGAACCAGCGTCACCACGTCATGCACCTGCTGCCGGAGGTTGAGTGCGGTCCGAAGGCGTGGACCGTGTTGAAGGAGCTGCACGCCCCGACCTCCGTTGTTGCAACATTGATGCTGGAGAGGGAGCTGTCCGCGTTGAGCCTGAGCGAGGGAGAGCCGGTGCAACCTGTCCTGGACAAATTGCGCGACCTCTACGCGAAGTTGGCGACCGCAGGAATCACCTACCCGGAGCAAACAAAGTGCTTGAAGATGCTCTCGCTGCTGCCGGAATCGTGGCTTCAATTTACGAGCGGATTGAGCCTGCCGCAGAACCAGAGCTTGTGGACGCTCGAGTGGGTGCGGACGAAGATTCTGGAGGAGGACTTCCGTCGCCGCCAACTGAGGGGTGGAGACGACGGCAGCAGCGGCTACGGGATGCAAGGGAGCCGACGTGGCAAAGGACGTGGCTTCGGTGGTGCTGGACGCGGTGCAAAGAAAGACGACGACTCCAACGACCAACAAGGAGGTACCGGTTGGGGTCGCGGTGCGAAATCTGGACGTGGGGGCAAGTCGGGTGCTGGTGGCAAAATGAAAGGGAGTTGCTGGTATTGTGAGAAGGAAGGGCACCCCTGGTTTTTGTGCTATAAGAAACCCGATGGATGGACCCCCCAGAATCGTCACCAGGATGGCGGCGCGCGGAGGAACCAGAAAAACGGCGCCAACATGGTCGCTGATTCGTCCGACAACAACCCGAAGGGCAACGGCGGTGCGGAGAAGAAGAAGGAGCGCACCGCGGGCCAATTCTTCCATATGGGAGACAAGGGGGAGCAAGGAGACGCATCTGCTAAGGCTGGAGCAGAGCTGCACCCCCTGGACTATTGGGTGTTGGACACAGGCGCTGCTTGGACAATGACGCCGCGCAAGGACCTGCTGGACGACGTACGCGCTGCACCGATTAACGAGGTGTGCTCTGCCTCTGGACACATGTTGAAGGTGGCTGGTGCGGGACGAACTGCATTTAAGGGAGCGGATGGCAAGCCGGTGGTGCTGCACGACGTTCTCCTCGTCCCCGACCTGAAGGCCAACCTCATCTCCCTCCGTAAGCTTGGCAAGGCTGGGGTGAACACCAACACGGATGGGGCTCGCACTTATAAGGGGAAGCTGGGCAATCGGGTGCTTTGGGATCTGCACGAGAGCAAGGACGTGTACAGATCTATGTGGCAGCTGCCGGCGCTGGCGTGGCACGGTGGGGGGCAGGCTGGAGAGGGGTCTGCATCCCAGGGGGAGTGCAACGCCGTTGGAGGGGTTGGTGTGAAAGTGTCAGCCAGATCTGAGGAGACAGATTGGGCAACTGCACACCGACGTTTGGGGCATGTGGCAATGCCTTTGCTGAAGCAGCTGGAGAAGGATGAAGCCGTTAAGGGCTTAAAGCTGAACGGACAACCACCCGATGATAACTGTGAAATTTGCCTCCTTTCAAAGTTCACCCGTTTCCCCTTCCATAGTGTGGCTGGCAGGAGCAAAAAGCCGTTGGAGCTGGTCCACATGGACTTGGTGGGGCCGCTGCCGGTGCAAGGGCACAAGGGGGAGCGGTACTTCCTAACCATAGTGGATGACTGGAGCAGGCTAATGTGGGCGTATCCGCTGAAGCAGAAAGATCACGCCGCCTCCACGATTCGGGACGATTGGCTGCCGTTCGTGGAGAAGCAAGCGGAGTGTGTGGTGAAGCGGATTAGGACAGATCGGGGTGGTGAGTTCCTTGGAGCTGAGATGACGGCCTGGCTCAAGAAGCAGGGCATCCAGAGGGAGCTGACCACAGCTTACACCCCACAGTCCAACAGTGTAGCAGAACGGGCGAACCGGACAATTCTGGAGACAGCTAGGGCGCTGCTCATAGAATCTGGGCTGGGCAACTTGATGTGGCCCCATGCTGTTCGGCACGCTACCGTCGCTAGGAACAGGGTACTCACAAAGGTTGGGGATGACTCGTGGGTGCCGTTGGAGAGGTGGCTTGGGAGGAAGCCGCCAGTGGACATGCTGAGGGTGTTCGGTTGCATGGCAGTCGCCCACGTTCCCAAGACCTACCGCAGTAAGTTGGGGGCGAGTGCAATCTGGTGTGTGCATTTGGGGCTGGCTGCTGAGAGCAAGGGATGGCTGCTGTGGGAGCCTTCCAAGGGTGTGTTGTTTGACAGCAGGGATGTGAAGTTTGTTGAGGGCATGATGTATGGGAGCTGGGAGAAACAGCCGGAGGCCAGGGTGTCCCAGCAGATGGAGCAGATTACCATGCAGCTGGACCTGACTCCTAGTGTGTGGGAGGAGGGAGAGGAGGCAGCTGCAGAGGGTGGTGATAAAGAGAAGGTGCAGGAGGCACCTGCTGGTGGAGGTGATGGTGTGGAGATTAGCGGTAGCACTAGTGGAGCTGCTGGATCCGAGGGAGGAGAGCAGCAGCAGGGGAAAACTAAGAAGCCGAAGGGTGTCGTTATGAAGGGATGGGAGACACCCGTCTCCAGGCCAGGACGTACCCGTATGGCTACTAAGAAGCTGACTGCAGGAGCTGATATAGCGGAGCAGCAGCTTGGGACCGAGGAGGCATTGCTGATTCTACCGCATGGCTATGACCCGGATGAGGAGGATCAACCTGCGTACTGTTTTCTTGCCCCTGCACCAGAGGAACCAGCTAGCATGGAGGAGGCATTAGCTGGACCAGATAGGGACAAATGGCTAGCTTCCAGGGATGCTGAGTACCAGAGCCTGCTGGAGAATGGGACTTGGGAACTAGTGGTGCTGCCTGAGGGAAAGAAAGCGGTACAATGCAAGTGGGTGCTAAGGATCAAGACTGACGACAAGGGGCAGGTCACCATCTACAAGAGTAGGTTGGTGGCTAAGGGGTTTATGCAGAAGGAGAAGCGGGACTTCAATGAGATCTTTGCTCCCACTGCCAAACCCCCTACCCTTCGTGTCTTATTGGCAGATGCAGCCGTTAGTGGGAAGTTCATTATCCAGATGGACATATCAACGGCATTTCTCAACGGGATTTTAGAGGAAGAGGTGTTCATGACGCAGCCACCTGGGTATGAGGATGGTACGGGCAGGGTGTGCAAGCTGAAAAAGTCCATCTCCGGCTAGAAGCAGGCGCCACACTGCTGATACCAGAAGTTGGCAGCTGTTTTAGAGGAGATGGGATTCAGGACCAGCAGCTGTGATGAGAGCCTCTTTCTCAAGGGGGAGGGGGAGAAGCTGGTGCTGTTTCTGGTCTATGTGGACGACATTCTTCTCTTTAGCAGCAGCATGAAGGAGATCCAGAAGGTGCAGCAGCAGCTGATGGAGAACTTCAAGTGCAAGAACCTTGGGGAGGTAAAGTACTACCTCGGGATGCACGTGGAGAGGGATCTGGATCATAGGTGGTTGAAGCTGCACCAGGAGAAGTTCATCAAGGAGCTTGGGGAGAAGTACGGAATTGAGAATGAGCGCAAGGTTGCAACTCCCCTGCCAGCAGAATTCAAGCTTGTGAAAGCTGCAGAGGATGAAGGGGTTGAAGCCGAGGAGCAGCAGCAATTTCAGTCCTTGGTGGGCAGCCTCTTGTATGCAGCAGTTCACACGAGACCCGACATCTCTTTCTCGGTTGGGCAGCTGGCTAGAGTAGTGCAGAATCCATCAGAGGAGCAGGTGGATGCAGCTGAGCGTGTGGTGAAGTATCTGAACTCTCACCCAAGCATTGGAGTTCAATACTCCGCATCTGCACAGGTGAAGCAGAAAGGGGTTGAGGTGCTCAAAGAGAAGGGGGAGAGGCTTGGAGAAGGCAAGCTCTTTCTCACTTGCTTTACTGATGCTACGTGGGCCTCTGAGAAGGAGGATTCCTCATCTGTGGGAGGATACATCTGCGTAGTTGGGGGAGGACCGGTTAGTTGGAGGTCAAAGAAGCAGACGGAGACAGCACTCTCTTCCGTGGAATCAGAGTACATGGCGATGTTCCATGGGGTGAAGGAGGTGATTTGGCTGAGGAGGCTGCTGGAGGAGATTGGCCAGGAGCAAAAGGTTGCTACACCGCTGTTTTGTGATAGCAAGGGAGCTCTTGGGATGGCCAGGAACGCTGTGCTTCATGGGCTCAATAAGCACATGCGTATCAAGTGGCACTGGCTGCGTAAGGAGGTGAAGAGGGGGACGGTGAATCCGATCTACATCAAGACTCACCAGCAGCCAGCAGACTTCCTCACCAAGAGGCTTGCGGATGAGTCTCATTGGCGTTGTGTGCGCATGAGTGGAATGAGCATGAACTAGTATGGAATGATGGAGATGCAGCCGGCAGGCTGATGGGGAGTGTGTTGGGTGCAAATTCACATTGCACGACATCCTGCCGTCTGTTTGTACGAGTATGCGTGTGCGAATGCATTTGCGTGTGGATGGTATGTTTGTGTGTTTGTTTGCTTTCGCAATTTTCGCTTGAAGCATTTGCAGGTACTCGCAAAATGTGCGCTTCGGCATAACATTGTACGCGCTATGAACAGTACAAGCAGAAAGGACGAGCTCGCAAAGGAACCCAAGATGGAAGCTTTGCGGTTCAACTTACTTGATTGCGCAGATTCTGTTCTATCCAACTCGAAATTGTACTGTTTTGTTTGGTTGACTATAGTGTAGCAGGGCAGGCACTATAGGGGTACAATTTAGGTGAAGGTTGGATGTTGTTTGTCTGTATCTGCATGCTACAGGGCCAGGGGAAACCAGCGGAACCAGCATTTGGCTGGTTGGGCAAAGACAAAACAGGTTCTGTTTTTAGGACCTGAACCTGGTTGTTGTTTTCCCAGGTTGGAAAAACAGAACCAGAGGTTGTTCACCAACCTACCACCTGCTATTTTGTCCAGCCAGGTTGGTTCTGTTGCTTGGAATTATTTGGGATCATCCCTGGTTGTTCCCAGGTTGATTCCCAAGGTCCTTGCTAGCTAGAGCTATATATTCCTTCTCTGTTTGTACCTGAATATAGTGAAATTGATTCAAGCGAATTCCTTCCTTGCTGGAATTTCTTTTCTACGCGGTGCGACGGCAGAATGCTACCCGAGTCAACGCTAGCACTCCAACGCTAGGCTAACGCTGTCCGAGCCATAACTTCGTAATGGCAGAACTTTTCGCGAGGCAACTTGGCTTATTTTAAAGCTCTTAGAGTGAGCTTCGATATAGGAAATCCTCAGCTTAATCCGATCGACGGTCTGCACGATACGCTGCGTGACGTTCAAGGTACTCTTGCTGTTTTGACTAAGTCCCTCTTGATCCCTCTCTCTACAAACTCGGACCCGAGGATAGGGGCTGGTCTTGTACCAGGCACCCAAGGACCCTTGGAGGTGACCCCGAGGAGAGGTTTTAAGTGTGATAAAGTCTTAATAGCTTGAGTTTATTAGGCCCTTACACCAACAAAGTTGCCTCGCGAAAAGTTTTGCCATTACGAAGTTATGGCTCGGACAGCGTTAACCTAGCGTTGGAGTGCTAGCGTACTAGCGTTGACTCGGGTAACATTCCGCCGTCGCACCGCGTAGAAACGAAATTCCAGGAAGGGAGGAATTTGCTTGAATCAATTTCACTATATTCAGGTACAAACAGAGAAGGAATAAATAGCTCTAGCTAGCAAGGACCTTGGGAATCAACCTGGGAACAACCAGGGATGATCCCAAATAATTCCAAGCAACAGAACCAATCTGGCTGGACAAAATAGCAGGTGGTAGGTTGGTGAACAACCTCTGGTTCTGTTTTTCCAACCTGGAAAAACAACAACCAGGTTCAGGTCCTAAAACAGAACCTGTTTTGTCTTTGCCCAACCAGCCAAATGCTGGTTCCGCTGGTTTCCCCTGGCCCTGTAGCATGCAGATACAGACAAACAACATCCAACCTTCACCTTAATTGTACCCCTATAGTGCCTGCCCTGCTACACTATAGTCAACCAAACAAAACAGTACAATTTCGAGTTGGATAGAACTGAATCTGCGCAATCAAGTAAGCCGAACCACAAAGCTTCCATCTTGGGTTCCTTTGCGAGCTCGTCCTTTCTGATTGTACTGTTCATAGCGCGTACAATGTTATGCCGAAGCGCACATTGTGCGAGTACCTGCAAATGCTTCAAGCGAAAATTGCGAAAGCAAACAAACACACGAACATACCATTCACACGCAAATGCATTCGCACTCGCATACTCGTACAAACAGACGGCAGGATGTCGTGCAATGTGAATTTGCACTCAACATGATTGTCGTTTGGCATGGTGCGAAGTGCGCCATTTTCGTGAATCGATCGACGACGACGAGAACAGCGTCGTTGCTAGACGGCCCAGCTGGCATCCCCGTAATGAAATCCATCGTCACTTGCTTCCACGGTCGTTCGGGTGGCTCAAGGGGTTGCAGCAGCCCAGCTGGACGCTGACGTGTTGATTTCATTGCTTGGCACACCCTACGTGAGGACACATAGCGCTGCACGTCGTTAGATGAATCAGGCCAGTAATATTGACGGTGCAGTAGTTTCTGGGTTTTATCAACCCCGATTTGTCCGGAGAAGTTCGAATCGTGGATTTCCTGGATGAGCAGTTCACCAGCAGTCGGTAAGCGGGAACCCAAATCCGGTCGGTTCCGGCATTTAGGTAATAGTCCCCTTTCTGCGTCGTAGCCTGCTGATGATTTCCCGTCGTGAAGAATGGGTCCGTCGTGTAGTCGTGGGTAAATAGTCCGGTAAGTAACGGGTTCGAGTGGGTGATGAGTACTGCAGCGGATTGTACTGTCGGTCGGGTCAGGGCATCGGCGATGTTATTAGCCCCTTTTTTGTTTGTGATGCGGTAGGTGAAGTGGCTCTCCATATAGTCCAGCCACCAAATCTGTCGTGGGTTGAGGTTGGGTTGGGCTCGCAGGTACTGTAGGGACTTGTCGTCCGTGCAAACAGTGACGTTGACGCCCACCAGGTAGCATCGCCATAATTTAAACGCGTATATGATGGCGAGCATCTCCTTGTCGTAGATCGGGTAGTTGCGTTCGGGTGCCTGCAGCTTGCGTGATTCGTAGGCTATCGGCTGCAACCCGTTCCCAAAGTCTTGGAGAAGCACAGCTCCGATGGCGAAATCTGAGGCGTCGGTTACAAATTCGAACGGCTTCGATGGGTCGGCCATGCGCAGCACAGGAGGGGAAACGAGGAAATTCTTGAGTTCCTGAAAAGCCGCTTCTGCCTCCTCCCCCCCCACAAAATTCGTGTCCTTGTGCAGCAGGTCGGTCAGCGGGCCGGTTATCCCCGCCATATTCGGGATAAACCGCCGGACGTAATTCACGAATCCAAGAAAACTCTGGAGTTCCGTGACATTCATCGGGGACTTCCACTCCTGTATGGTCTTGATTTTCGCCGGGTCGATTTTAATGCCGTCGCGCGAGATGACGTGCCCCAAAAACTTCAACTCCTGCTTAAAAAACTCGCACTTAGAGCCCTTGGTGATGAGTCGGTTCTCCTGCAGCCGCTTAAACACTGCATCCAGGTCGCGGAGGTGCCGCTCCCGTGTCTTGCTAGAAATGAGGATATCGTCCAAGTAGACGATGACACACCGGTCTAGAAGATCCCGATAAACCCTGTTCATGGTCAGTTGAAAAGTCGAAGGCGCATTCGTGAGGCCGAAAGGCATTACTGTGAATTCGTAACTCCCATAGCGTGTGCGAAACGCAGTCTTGTGACAATCGTTGAGAAATATCGAGCGCCGCGAAGTTGGTCGAGGAGGTCGTCGGTGCGTGGGATTGGGTAGCGAGACTTGATGGTGACCCGATTCAGCGCACGATAGTCGATACACATGCGAAGCCCGCCGTCCTTCTTCGGGGTGAACAGGATCGGTGCTGCGAAGGGAGATGTGCTGGCCCGAATGAACCCTTTCTCCAACAATGTGTCAATTTGACTCCGCAGCTCCTCGAGTTCCGGCTGGGTCAACCGCCACTGTGTCCGAGCAGTCGGCTGCGCGCCAGGTTCCAGCTGGATTTTGTGGTCCTCAGGTCTCTCGGGTGGCAGACCAGGTGGCAGGTCGTCGGGGAAAATGTCAGGGTACCTCCGAATCAGCTCCGCTAAATCCGGTGGTACAGGTGTGTCGGAATGTTATAATTGTCTAGCCTGCAGTGGGGTACTCTATAGCGAGTACAACCCAATTAGGGTTTCCTATATGTATGTCAACTGCTGCTAGTGCAACCCCTCTCTTCTTCATTCCTCATTTTTTCACATGCTATCAGAGCATCTACGCTCCTGGCCTGTGGGCCCACCTAACTGCTTCCGCTGCCCCGTGGCGTGCGACGGAGTTTTTCTTCCCGTCGGCCGCCCTCTTGTCGAGCACTCCTGGAGGCCCCTCTCACGGCCCCTCGCGCGACCCTTAGCGGCCCCGTCGCCATCCGTCGAGGCCCCGTCGCCACCTTTCTCGGCCCCTCGCGGCCCCTTCGCGGCCCCGTTGCCGCCCATCCAGGCCCCTCGCGGCCCCTTCGCGGCCCCGTCGCCGCCTCTAACGGTCCCGTCGCCGACCTTTCAGGCCCCTCGCGGCCCCCTCGCGGCCCCGTCGCCGCCCCTAGCGGCCCGTCGCCGGCCTTCCAGGCCCCTCGCGGCCCCTTCGCGGCCCCGTCGCCACCCATTTCGGCCCTGCCTCGACCCTGCCCCAGCCCCGCCCTGGCCATGCTCCGTCGCCTGTCGCGGCGCACCGGGGGCACGTGCACCCCCCCCCCCCCCTCTTTTCCCGTCACCTGACGAGGCGACCTGAGGGGGCCGCGTGCCTGGGGGGGGGGGGGGGGGGGGGGCGAGCGTCGCCCCTTCTGCCGCCTGTTTTGGCGCCCTGGGAGGCCGCGCGTCGCCCCCCCCCCCCCCGTAACCTCCCTACCCGTCGCCCGGCCCTGCCCTGTGTTAGGGTTTGGGGGTGGCGGGTGTGTGGTCTCCCCTGCTCCTCCTCCTCCTCTGTCTCCCACTGCTGCAGCTACCGCTGAGGGGGGTGGGTGTGTGGGAGTCGACGGAGTGGTGCTAGGGGGTGGGGTGTGAGTGAACCTAGGGTGCAGGAGGGGGTGTGTGAAAGGGGGGTGCTGTGGGAGTGGAACTAGGGTTTGAGCAGGGGGTGTGTGTCGAGGGGTGTGGGGCAGCTGGAGGAGGTTGTGTGAAGGTAGCTGTCGTGTCGCCTGCAGCGCCTGTAGTCCGTCGCCCTTGCTTCGGTAGCCAGTGAGCCTGTTGCACCAGTCGCCAGTGGGTCCGTTGCTCCTGCCGCTCGTCTAGAGCCGCGGAGCCAGTTACTCCAGTAGTCCGTCGCCCTTGCTTCGGTAGCCACTGAGTCAGCCGCTCCTGTGCCCGTGCCTCTGCAGCTTCAGTTGTTGCCTCCCATCTTCTCTCCCTCCACAGTTCCTCCTCCTCCTCACTTGCTCGCTGTGATTAACTCTAGCTTTGCTCGCTATTGTGAACTCCTGCTCTTTGCCTGCTTGCTCATTGTGCTGATCACACCCCACTTTGGCTATGGGGGTGTGTCAGAATGTTATAATTGTCAAGCATGCAGTGGGGTACTCTATAGCGAGTACAACCCAATTAGGGTTTCCTATATGTATGCCAACTGCTGCTAGTGCAACCCCTCTCTTCTTCATTCCTCATTTCTTCACAAGCTGCACACAGCTTCTCGATGTCCTTTACGTCGGTGTCAACCGCCAACTCGCGTAAGCAAACAGCGAACAGTTGCGCGCCTCTGTTGAAGTGGCGAGCTATAGTGATAGATTTAACGCACGGGGCTTGGATGTAGTCAGACGTCCATGCAGGTAGTTTAATTAGCCCCTCGTGCTTGTTGATGCTGCACGATCCCGTTGTCCAGTCGATGACGGGGTTGTGCCGTCGCAGCCAATCATGTCCCAGCAGCACGTCGCAGCCGTCCAATGTTGTCGCGAGAAACTTCATGCTGAAGCCAAAATCGTCGCCGCATTCGATCCTGACCGTCCGTGTTTCTTCCGTTATCGCCAGAGGCGTCCCATCCACGAGGCGGGCGTCAATTTCGGGCAGACACCTGTCAAGTTGCAGCTTGCATTTTCTTGCGCTCGCCAAGTTGAAGAGGCTATGGCTGGCCCCTCCGTCGACGAACATTTTCAAGTTATTTTCTAACACCTTGCCAGCGACCAGCATAGGGTGATCCACATGTGTATCCCCGTTATTCGGCCGAGTGCGATCGATTGCATGAATCGGAACCACGACTCAGTGGGGATGGTGGGGTTCGGGCGACGGAGCACAGTCAGTAAAGGGCCCGCTAATTACTGACTCTTCCCATTTCCCTGCTCCTTCCTGTCGTTCCCCGTCAGCGGCGTTTTCTCGTGGCAGTCTCTCATGTAGTGACCCGTCTTCCCACCCCGGTAACACGGTCCCTTAGGAGGGCGGTCGGGTGTATGGACAGCGTTGATCGTGGCCCGATGGGTCTGGCCACGAAAGCGGTTTCCCTCCCGGGAAGCTGCTCTCGCGTACTGCATCAGCGCATCTGTAGACTCCGCCAGCCGTACTGCTGCAAGAAATGACGTCGGGCAGCTCCTGCGAACCTCGTACTGTATCTCGTATTTGAGGCCGCTGATGTACTTATCTAACCGCTCAGCTTCCGACATGTCATCAACTTGGTCGGCGAGGCCCATAAATGACGCCGTGTAGTCTTGCACAGAAGCCATCTGCCCCCGTCAGTCCGCGCGTCGCCCCTGGGGGGCGCTTCGACCCGTACGGGCTGCACCAGGGCCGCGCGCGGCCCGTACGGGCTGCGCCAGGCCCGCGCGCGGCTCGGGCTGCCTGGGCGCGGTTCGTCGGGCTGTGCCAAGCCCGTGGGCGGCCTGTTCCTCTCTGCACCTGAGCTGCTCGCTGGCCCCCGTGCTTCTGACGGTGCCCCACCCCTGTTGCTGCCCGTTCTCTGGAATTAGGGTTTGGAGGTGGGGGGTATGGGGGTGCAGTTTCTGTGCGCCGTTCCACTACTCCTCCTCCTCCTCCGTCTCCCGCTGCTGCAGCTGCCGCTCAGGAGGGTGGGTGTGTGGGAGCCGAAGGAGTGGTGCTAGGGGGGTGACGTTGGAGTAGAGTTAGGGGTTCAGCAGGGGGTGTGTGTCATGGGTGTGGGTCAGTTGGAAGAGGTTGTGTGGAGGTAGCTGTCGTGTCGCCTGCAGCGCCTGTAGTCCGTCGCCCTTGCTTCGGTAGCCAGTGAGCCTGTTGCACCAGACGCCGGTGGGTCCGTTGCTCCTGCCGCTCGTCTTAGCCGCGGAGCCAGTTGTGAAGAAATGAGGAATGAATGAACTAGCAAGCAGGTGGGTACAAGTAGGAAAACCTAGAAGTGTTGTACCCCATATTCTCTACCCCACTACAGCCTACACAGACTATAGCATAAGAGTTTGACACACACCGATAGGCAAACTGGGGGAAAACAAGAGGTCACAAGACCAGTGAAGCAAAGCAAAGCAAGCTCAAGGTGGATCACAACGTCACCACACAGTCCGAGCACAAGAGCAAGGCCACAAGGCCAGTTAACATGCAAGATCATATATAAAGGTGAACAAGCAAGTGCAGGTATAGAAAGATCATAGTACAAGCAAGGTCCAGAAGTGTGCAAGTGAGGCCAAGTTGGCACAAGACCTAGCATCGTACAGAAGCGCTGATGATTACAAGGTAGAAGTGCCTTGGTAAAGATTCCAGCAGTGTTGGCCTCAGAGGCCACGTACGCAAGGCGCAGCTGACCACGCTGCTGTAGCTCACGAGCAAGGAAGTAGCGGACAGCAATGTGCTTCGTTCTGTGCTCCAGTCTGTGCTCCCGACACAAGGCCAGCATGGCCTTGTTGTCTACGTACAGAACTGGAGGAGAACGAGGCGGCTCTCCTAGGTCAGTCAGTAGGTAGGTGAGCCAGCGTAGCTCCTGTGCAGCCATGGCCCCCGCGTAGATCTCAGCCTCACAGCAGGAGCCAAGAAAAGAAGACGAGAGAGTAGACCGCCACGAAACAGAGCCGGAGCTAAGGCTGAAGGTGTAACCCTGTGACGAGCGCTACGTAGCCTGGTCGTCAGCCCAAGAAGCGTGTGCGTGACCTGTGAGGACCACTCGACGTCGCCCTCCAAGCACAAGCCCCATGCCCGACGTACTGCACAAGTAGCGCAACACCCTCTTCGCTGCAGCCATGTGCTCTGGTCGGAGTCTCCCAGGAGCAACATAGCGTGCCAAGATGCTAAGAGGGTATGCAAGGTCAGGTTGTGTGCAGGTCATCAGGTACATGAGGCAGCCAACAAGCTCTGGGTACGGGCCACTCGGCTCTACGGACTCATCCGAAGGCAGAGCTGAGAGCGAGTGGCGAGTAGACAGAGGAGTGGCCTGAGGCGAGGAGTACGTGAAGTCAAAGCGCTGAAGGACCTGCTGCACCATGTGTGACTGAGTCAGGGTAATGGTGCGCTGTGTTCTGTCCCGGGTGATCTGCAAGCCAAGATAGCTGCGCAGTTCACCCAGGTCAGTGCACGTGTGTCTCTTCTACAGCTCGGACTTCACGTGGGCGAGTCCAGAAGTGTCAGCAGTGACAAAGACCAAGTCGTCGACGTACACGAGGATGTAGAACAGTCATAAAGAGGTGTCGGTGCGCAGAAACAGCGACGGGTCGGCTGTAGAACGAGCAAACCCAAGAGCCGCAAGTGTAGTCCTCAGTGTGTCGTGCCACTCACGGGGCGCCTGGCGGAGACCGTAGACTGGCCGCCGGAGGCTCCACTGGGTACCAGGAGGAAACGACCCAGTGAAGCCAGGTGGGCGGCGCAGCAAGATCTCCTCGTGCAGGCTGCCCTGCAGGAAAGCAGTGTTGAAGTCAAGAGAGTGAAGCTCGTAGTCGCGTTGAGCGGCTATGTGCAGCAGCACCCGAAGAGTGGTCATCTTCAGGGTGGGAGAGAAGGTCTGAAAGTAGTCAACTCCCTGCCGCTGACTGAAGCCTCGAGCCACGTAACGCGCCTTGAAGACAGGCGGAGAACCCGACGGCCACTTCACCCTGAAAATCCACATGCCACTAACGATGTTCGCCCCAGGTGGGGGAACCTCGTCGACGTAGGTGCATGTGGACTTCCAGGAAGCCATCTCTGCGTCCATGGCTGACTGCCACTGAGAGGAGTAGGGACCCTCAATCGCCTCAGCGTACGATCGAGGAGTCGGGATGTCTGGTGCATCCGGGTCTCCCTCAGGGGCAATCAGCGTGGACACGAGATGAGGCAAAGCAGCAGCAAAACACTGGAACTCCTCCTGCCTGTCCTCAAGGACGTCCATGCTAAGAGCACACTCACCCCCGACGGAGAGAGGACAGACAGACTCAGACTCAGCAACAAGACTAGCACCGTAGTCTAGACGACAGTGAGCAGCGAAGTCGACAAGCTCAGCAACCAAGGCAGACGCAGCAGTGGACTCAAAGGAAGGGTCAGTGACAACAATGGCCAGGAGACGCGTGACAGTAGGACTGGCAGCACGTAGAGAGTCAGACTATGGGTCAGCAAGAACAGGAAGAGAGGACTCTGGAGGAGACGGCAACGGGACACGCATAGGAGCAGTGGAAGGACGCAGTGCCATCTGGTGTGTGCCTGGGACCGCAGGAGGACACGGACGCGGAGCACGACGACTAGTGCGAGCAGCACAAACAGGCGACGCAGGACGAGACGCAGGCTCACGACGCTCAGCAAGACCTCCAGTAGGACCACTGTAGGGAGAAGGAGCAGGTAGGGGGAAGGTGGGCTGTAACTGTGACTGCGACTGGACAGGCTGTGAACACTCTAAGGGAGGAGCATGAGACAAAGAACCTGCTCAAGGAGCGGAACGAAGTACGGCCGTGGCCGCGCAGCGCCTCGGCACCCTGCAGGGACGGCTCCAGTACCCCCAGCGGCAGCACCAGCGCCACTAACACCTCTAGCTCCAACAGCGCCAATTCCAGCACCCTCAGACACACGAGCGCCAGCAGAAACTGTTGAGTGCATATTCACATTGCACGACATCCTGCCGTCTGTTTGTACGAGTATGCGCGTGCGAATGCTTTTGGGTATGAATGGAATGTTCGTGTGTTTGTTTGCTTTCGCAATTTTCGCTTGAAGCATTTGCAGGTACTCGCGCATTGTGCGCTTCGGCATAACATTGTACGCGCTATGAACAGTACAAGCAGAAAGGACGAGCTCGCAAAGGAGCCCAAGATGGAAGCTTTGCGGTTCGGCTTACTTGATTGCGCAGATTCAGTTCTATCCAACTCGAAATTGTACTGTTTTGTTTGGTTGACTATAGTGTAGTAGGGCAGGCACTATAGGGGTACAATTTAGGTGAAGGTTGGATGTTTTTTGTCTGTATCTGCATGCTACAGGGCCAGGGGAAACCAGCGGAACCAGCATTTGGCTGGTTGGGCAAAGACAAAACAGGTTCTGTTTTTAGGACCTGAACCTGATTGTTGTTTTCCCAGGTTGGAAAAACAGAACCAGAGGTTGTTTACCAACCTACCACCTGCTGTTTTGTCCAGCCAGGTTGGTTGTGTTGCTTGGAATTATTTGGGATCATCCTTGGTTGTTCCCAGGTTTATTCCCAAGGTCCTTGCTAGCTAGAACTATTTAATCTTTCTCTGTTTGTACCTAGGTATAGTGAAATTGATTCAAGCGAATTCCTTCCTTGCTGGAATTTCCTTTCTACGCGGTTCGTCGGCGGAATGCTACCTAAGTCAACGCTAGTACGCTGGCACTCTAACACTAGGCAAACGCTGTCCGAGCCATAACTTCATAATGGCAGACCTTTTTGCGAGACAACTTGGTTCATTTTAAAGCTCTTGGAGCGAGCTTCGGTATAGGAAATTCTCAGCTTAATCCGATTGACGGTCTGCACGATACGCTGCGCCATGTTAAAGGTACTCCTGCTGTTTTGACTAAGTCCCTCTTGATCCCTCTCTCTACAAACTCGGACCCGAGGATAGGGGCTGGTCTTGTACCAGGCACCCAAGGACCCTTGGAGGTGACCCCGAAGAGAGGTTTTTAAGTGTGATAAAGTCTTAATAGCTTGAGTTTATTAGGCCCATACACCAAAAAGCTGGTATCAGAGCTGCGTTATAGTGATCCTCCTTATAGGTAGCTATGGCGGGCAACACCTCGGTGGTAGCTGGTGAATCTTCAGCCCAAGATCGTAGCGGCAGCCATGATTCTGGTGTTTCAGCGCCAAGGGGAGTGCGAACAAACCAGGGCTCGCTGGTCAAGGAGGTGCTGAAGAATTTCACCGTTGAGAAGTTCAATAGTGAGGGCTATGATGATTGGGCCTGGAAAATGCAACTCTATTTCCGTCAGATTGGATTGCTGAAACTAATGATTGGGGAGGAGACTAGACCGAGTGACCCCGCGCTGCAGAAAGATTGGGATGAGCGCTCCTCGACTGGCTACTATTTGATGTCGCAGAGTTTGGAGCTGAACCAGCGTCACCACGTCATGCACCTGCTGCCGGAGGTTGAGTGCGGTCCGAAGGCGTGGACCGTGTCGAAGGAGCTATACGCCCCGACCTCCGTTGTTGCAATGTTGATGCTGGAGAGGGAGCTGTCCGCGTTGCGCCTGAGCGAGGGAGAGCCGGTGCAACCTGTCCTGGACAAATTGCGCGACCTCTACGCGAAGTTGGCGACCACGGGAATCACCTACCCGGAGCAGACCAAGTGCCTGAAGATGCTCTCGCTGCTGCCGGAATCGTGGCTTCAATTCACGAGCGGATTGAGCCTGCCGCAGAACCAGAGCTCATGGACACTCGAGTGGGTGCGGACAAAGATTCTGGAGGAGGACTTCCGTCGCCGCCAACTGAGGGGTGGAGACGACGGCAGCAGCGGCTATGGGATGCAAGGAAGCCGACGTGGCAGAGGACGTGGCTTCGGTGTTGCTGGACGCGGTGCAAAGAAGGACGTCAACTCCAATGACCAACAAGGAGGTACTGGTTGGGGTCGCGGTGCGAAATCTGGACGTGGAGGCAAGTCGGGTGCTGGTGGCAAAATGAAAGGGAGTTGCTGGTATTGTGAGAAGGAGGGGCACCCCTGGTTTTTGTGCTATAAGAAACCCGATGGATGGACCCCCCTGAATCGTCACCAGGATGGCGGCGCGCGGAGGAACCAGAAAAACGGCGCGAGCATGGTCGCTGATTCGTCCGATACAACCCGAAGAGCAACGGCGGTGCGGTAAAGAAGGAGCGCACCGCGGGCCAGTTCTTCCATATTGGAGAGCAGGGGGAGCAGGGGGAGCAAGGAGACGCCTCTGCCAAGGTTGGAGCAGAGCTGCACCCCCTGGGTTATTGGGTGTTGGGCACGGGCGCTGCTTGGACGATGACGCCGCGAAAAGACCTGCTGGACCACGTACGAGCTGCTCCGATCAACGAGGTGTGCTCCGCCTCTGGACACGCGCTGAAGGTGGCTGGTGCGTGACGAGCTGCGTTTAAGGGAGCGGATGGCAAGCCGGTGGTGCTGCACGACGTTCTTATTGTTCCTGAACCCAAGGCCAACCCCATCTCCCTCCGTAAGCTTGGCAAGTCTGGGGTGAGCACTAGCACGGATGGGGCACGCACTTACAAGGGGCAGCTGGGCAATCGGGTGCTTTGGGATTTGCACAAGAGTACGGACGTGTACAGATCCATGTGGCAGCTGCCGGCGTTGGCGTGGCATAGTGGGGGGCAGGCTGGAGAGGGGTCTGCATCCCAGGCTGGAGTGGCGTCTGCTTCAAGCCGTAGATGGACTTTTTCAGCTTGCACACTCTGCCCGTACCATCCTCATACCCAGGTGGCTGCGTCATGAACACCTCCTCCTCTAAAATCCCGTTGAGGAATGCCGTTGATATGTCCATCTGGATAATGAACTTCCCACTAACGGCTGCATCTGCCAACAAGACACGAAGGGTAGGGGGTTTGGCAGTGGGAGCAAAGATCTCATTGAAGTCCCGCTTCTCCTTCTGCATAAACCCCTTAGCCACCAACCTACTCTTGTAGATGGTGACATTCCCCTTGTGGTCAGTCTTGATCCTTAGCACCCACTTGCATTGTACCGCTTTCTTTCCCAAGTCCCATTCTCCAGCAGGCTCTGGTACTCAGCATCCCTAGAAGCTAGCCATTTTTCCCTATCTGGTCCAGCTAATGCCTCCTCCATGCTAGCTGGTTCCTCTGGTGCAGGGGCAAGAAAACAGTACACAGGCTCATCCTCCTCATCCGGGTCATAGCCATGCGGTAGAATCAGCAATGTCTCCTCGGTCCCAAGCTGCTGCTCAGCTACATCAGCTCCTGCAGTCAGCTTCTTAGTAGCCATACGGGTACGTCCTGGCCTGGAGACGGGTGTCTCCCATCCCTTCATAACGACACCCTTCGGCTTCTTAGTTTTCCCCTGCTGCTGCTCTCCTCCCTCGGATCCAGCAGCTCCACTAGTGCTACCGCTAGTCTCCACATCATCATTTTCTCCACCAGCAGGTGCCTCCTGTTGGGTGCAAATTCACATTGCACGACATCCTGCCGTCTGTTTGTACGAGTATGCGTGTGCATATGCATTTGCGTGTGGATGGTATGTTTGTGTGTTTGTTTTCTTTCGCAATTTTCGCTTGAAGCATTTGCAGGTACTCGCAAAATGTGCGCTTCGGCATAACATTGTACGCGCTATGAACAGTACAAGCAGAAAGGACGAGCTCGCAAAGGAACCTGTTGGGTGCAAATTCACATTGCACGACATCCTGCCGTCTGTTTGTACGAGTATGCGTGTGCGAATGCATTTGCGTGTGAATGGTATGCTTGTGTGTTTGTTTGCTTTCGCAATTTTCGCTTGAAGCATTTGCAGGTACTCGCAAAATGTGCGCTTCGGCATAACATTGTACGCGCTATGAACAGTACAAGCAGAAAGGACGAGCTCGCAAAGGAACCCAAGATGGAAGCTTTGCGGTTCAACTTACTTGATTGCGCAGATTCAGTTCTATCCAACTCGAAATTGTACTGTTTTGTTTGGTTGACTATAGTGTAGCAGGGCAGGCACTATAGGGGTACAATTTAGGTAAAGGTTGGATGTTGTTTGTCTGTATCTGCATGCTACAGGGCCAGGGGAAACCAGCGGAACCAGCATTTGGCTGGTTGGGCAAAGACAAAACAGGTTCTGTTTTTAGGACCTGAACCTGGTTGTTGTTTCCCCAGGTTGGAAAAACAGAACCAGAGGTTGTTCACCAACCTATCACCTGCTATTTTGTCCAGCCAGGTTGGTTCTGTTGCTTGGAATTATTTGGGATCATCCCTGGTTGTTCCCAGGTTGATTCCCAAGGTCCTTGCTAGCTAGAGCTATTTATTCCTTCTCTGTTTGTACCTGAATATAGTGAAATTGATTCAAGCGAATTCCTTCCTTGCTGGAATTTCTTTTCTACGCGGTGCGACGGCGGAATGCTACCCGAGTCAACGCTAGTACGCTAGCACTCCAACGCTAGGCTAACGCTGTCCGAACCATAACTTCGTAATGGCAGAACTTTTCGCGAGGCAACTTGGCTTATTTTAAAGCTCTTAGAGTGAGCTTCGATATAGGAAATTCTCAGCTTAATCCGATCGACGGTCTGCACGATACGCTGCGCAACGTTCAAGGTACTCTTGCTGTTTTGACTAAGTCCCTCTTGATCCCTCTCTCTACAAACTCGGACCCGAGGATAGGGGCTGGTCTTGTACCAGGCACCCAAGGACCCTTGGAGGTGACCCCGAGGAGAGGTTTTAAGTGTGATAAAGTCTTAATAGCTTGAGTTTATTAGGCCCTTACACCAACAAGCTGGTATCAGAGCTGCGTTATAGTGATCCTCGATATAGGTAGCTATGGCGGGCAACACCTCGGCGGTAGCTGGTGAATCTTCAGTCCAAGATCGTAGCGGCAGCCATGATTCTGGTGTTTCTGCGCCAAGGGGAGCGCGAACAAGCCAGGGCTCGCTGATCAAGGAGGTGCTGAAAAACTTCACCGTCGAGAAGTTCAATGGTGAGGGCTATGATGATTGGGCCTGGAAAATGCAACTTTATTTCCGTCAAATCGGATTGCTGAAACTAATGATTGGGGAGGAGCCTAGACCGAGTGACCCCGCCCTTCAGGAAGATTGGGACGAGCGCGCCTCGGCTGGCTACTACTTGATGTCGCAGAGTTTGGAGCTGAACCAGCGTCACCACGTCATGCACCTGCTGCCGGAGGTTGAGTGCGGTCCGAAGGCGTGGACGGTGTTGAAGGAGCTGCACGCCCCGACCTCCGTTGTTGCAACATTGATGCTGGAGAGGGAGCTGTCCGCGTTGCGCCTGAGCGAGGGAGAGCCGGTACAACCTGTCCTGGACAAATTGCGCGACCTCTACGCGAAGTTGGCGACCGCAGGAATCACCTACCCGGAGCAAACAAAGTGCTTGAAGATGCTCTCGCTGCTGCCGGAATCGTGGCTTCAATTTACGAGCGGATTGAGCCTGCCGCAGAACCAGAGCTTGTGGACGCTCGAGTGGGTGCGGACGAAGATTCTGGAGGAGGACTTCCGTCGCCGCCAACTGAGGGGTGGAGACGACGGCAGCAGCGGCTACGGGATGCAAGGGAGCCGACGTGGCAAAGGACGTGGCTTCGGTGGTGCTGGACGCGGTGCAAAGAAAGACGACGACTCCAACGACCAACAAGGAGGTACCGGTTGGGGTCGCGGTGCAAAATCTGGACGTGGGGGCAAGTCGGGTGCTGGTGGCAAAATGAAAGGGAGTTGCTGGTATTGTGAGAAGGAAGGGCACCCCTGGTTTTTGTGCTATAAGAAACCCGATGGATGGACCCCCCAGAATCGTCACCAGGATGGCGGCGCGCGGAGGAACCAGAAAAACGGCGCCAACATGATCGCTGATTCGTCCGACAACAACCCAAAGGGCAACGGCGGTGCGGAGAAGAAGAAGGAGCGCACCGCGGGCCAATTCTTCCATATGGGAGACAAGGGGGAGCAAGGAGACGCATCTGCTAAGGCTAGAGCAGAGCTGCACCCCCTGGACTATTGGGTGTTGGACACAGGCGCTGCTTGGACAATGACGCCGCGCAAGGACCTGCTGGACGACGTACGCGCTGCACCGATTAATGAGGTGTGCTCTGCCTCTGGACACATGTTGAAGGTGGCTGGTGCGGGACGAGCTGCATTTAAGGGAGCGGATGGCAAGCCGGTGGTGCTGCACGACGTTCTCCTCGTCCCCGACCTGAAGGCCAACCTCATCTCCCTCCGTAAGCTTGGCAAGGCTGGGGTGAACACCAACACGGATGGGGCTCGCACTTATAAGGGGAAGCTGGGCAATCGGGTGCTTTGGGATCTGCACGAGAGCAAGGACGTGTACAGATCTATGTGGCAGCTGCCGGCGCTGGCGTGGCACGGTGGGGGGCAGGCTAGAGAGGGGTCTGCATCCCGGGGGGAGTGCAACGCCGTTGGATGGGTTGGTGTGAAAGTGTCGGCCAGATCTGGGGAGACGGATTGGGCAACGGCACACCGACGTTTGGGGCATGTGGCAATGCCTTTGCTGAAGCAGCTGGAGAAGGATGGAGCCGTTAAGGGCTTAAAGCTGAACGGACAACCACCCGATGATAACTGTGAAATTTGCCTCCTTTCAAAGTTCACCCGTTTCCCCTTCCATAGTGTGGCTGGCAGGAGCAAAAAGCCGTTGGAGCTGGTCCACATGGACTTGGTGGGGCCGCTGCCGGTGCAAGGGCACAAGGGGGAGCGGTACTTCTTAACCATAGTGGATGACTGGAGCAGGCTAATGTGGGCGTATCCGCTGAAGCAGAAAGATCACGCCGCCTCCACGATTCGGGACGATTGGCTGCCGTTCGTGGAGAAGCAAGCGGAGTGTGTGGTGAAGCGGATTAGGACAGATCGGGGTGGTGAGTTCCTTGGAGCTGAGATGACGGCCTGGCTCAAGAAGCAGGGCATCCAGAGGGAGCTGACCACGGCTTACACCCCACAGTCTAACGGTGTAGCAGAACGGGCGAACCGGACAATTCTGGAGACAGCTAGGGCGCTGCTCATAGAATCTGGGCTGGGCAACTTGATGTGGCCCCATGCTGTTCGGCACGCTACTGTCGCTAGGAACAGGGTACTCACAAAGGTTGGGGATGACTCGTGGGTGCCATTGGAGAGGTGGCTTGGGAGGAAGCCGCCGGTGGACATGCTGAGGGTGTTCGGTTGCATGGCAGTCGCCCACGTTCCCAAGACCTATCGCAGTAAGTTGGGGGCGAGTGCAATCTGGTGTGTGCATTTGGGGCTGGCTGCTGAGAGCAAGGGATGGCTGCTGTGGGAGCCTTCCAAGGGTGTGTTGTTTGACAGCAGGGATGTGAAGTTTGTTGAGGGCATGATGTATGGGAGCTGGGAGAAACAGCCGGAGGCCAGGGTGTCCCAGCAGATGGAGCAGATTACCATGCAGCTGGACCTGACTCCTAGTGTGTGGGAGGAGGGAGAGGAGGCAGCTGCAGAGGGTGGTGATAAAGAGAAGGTGCAGGAGGCACCTGCTGGTGGAGGTGATGGTGTGGAGATTAGCGGTAGCACTAGTGGAGCTGCTGGATCCGAGGGAGGAGAGCAGCAGCAGGGGAAAACTAAGAAGCCGAAGGGTGTTATTATGAAGGGATGGGAGACACCCGTCTCCAGGCCAGGACGTACCCGTATGGCTACTAAGAAGCTGACTGCAGGAGCTGATGTAGCGGAGCAGCAGCTTGGGACCGAGGAGGCATTGCTGATTCTACCGCATGGCTATGACCCGGATGAGGAGGATCAACCTGCGTACTGTTTTCTTGCCCCTGCACCAGAGGAACCAGCTAGCATGGAGGAGGCATTAGCTGGACCAGATAGGGACAAATGGCTAGCTTCCAGGGATGCTGAGTACCAGAGCCTGCTGGAGAATGGGACTTGGGAACTAGTGGTGCTGCCTGAGGGAAAGAAAGCGGTACAATGCAAGTGGGTGCTAAGGATCAAGACTGACGACAAGGGGCAGGTCACCATCTACAAGAGTAGGTTGGTGGCTAAGGGGTTTATGCAGAAGGAGAAGCGGGACTTCAATGAGATCTTTGCTCCCACTGCCAAACCCCCTACCCTTCGTGTCTTGTTGGCAGATGCAGCCGTTGATGGGAAGTTCATTATCCAGATGGATATATCAACGGCATTCCTCAATGGGATTTTAGAGGAGGAGGTGTTCATGACGCAGCCACCTGGGTATGAGGATGGTACGGGCAGGGTGTGCAAGCTGAAAAAGTCTATCTACGGCTTGAAGCAGGCGCCACGCTGCTGGTACCAGAAGTTGGCAGCTGTTTTAGAGGAGATGGGATTCAGGACCAGCAGCTGTGATGAGAGCCTCTTTCTCAAGGGGGAGGGGGAGAAGCTGGTGCTGTTTCTGGTCTATGTGGACGACATTCTTCTCTTTAGCAGCAGCGTGAAGGAGATCCAGAAGGTGCAGCAGCAGCTGATGGAGAACTTCAAGTGCAAGAACCTTGGGGAGGTAAAGTACTACCTCGGGATGCACGTAGAGAGGGATCCAGATCACAGGTGGTTGAAATTGCACCAGGAGAAGTTCATCAAGGAGCTGGGGGAGAAGTATGGGATTGAGAATGAGCGCAAGGTTGCAACTCCCCTGCCAGCAGAATTCAAGCTTGTCAAAGCTGCAGAGGATGAAGGGGTTGAAGCCGAGGAGCAGCAGCAATTTCAGTCCTTGGTGGGTAGCCTCTTGTATGCAGCAGTTCACACGAGGCCCGACATCTCATTCTCGGTTGGGCAGCTGGCTAGGGTGGTGCAGAATCCATCAGAGGAGCAGGTGGATGCAGCTGAGCGTGTGGTGAAGTATCTGAACTCTCACCCAAGCATTGGAGTTCAATACTCCGCATCTGCACAGGTGAAGCAGAAAGGGGTTGAGGTGCTGAAAGAGAAGGGGGAGAGGCTTGGAGAAGGCAAGCTTTTCCTCACATGTTTTACTGATGCTACGTGGGCCTCTGAGAAGGAGGATTCCTCATCTGTTGGAGGATACATCTGCGTAGTAGGGGGAGGACCTGTTAGTTGGAGGTCCAAGAAGCAGACGGAGACAGCACTCTCTTCCGTGGAGTCAGAGTACATGGCGATGTTCCATGGGGTGAAGGAGGTGATTTGGCTGAGGAGGCTATTAGAGGAGATTGGCCAGGAGCAAAAGATTGCTACGCCGCTGTTTTGTGATAGCAAGGGAGCTCTTGGGATGGCCAGGAACGCTGTGCTTCATGGGCTGAATAAGCACATGCGTATCAAGTGGCACTGGCTGCGTAAGGAGGTGAAGAGGGGGACGGTGAATCCGATCTACATCAAGACTCACCAGCAGCCAGCAGACTTCCTCACCAAGAGGCTTGCGGATGAGTCTCATTGGCGTTGTGTGCGCATGAGTGGAATGAGCATGAACTAGTATGGAATGATGGGGATGCAGCCGGCAGGCTGAGGGGGAGTGTGTTGGGTGCAAATTCACATTGCACGACATCCTGCCGTCTGTTTGTACGAGTATGCGTGTGCGAATGCATTTGCGTGTGAATGGTATGTTTGTGTGTTTGTTTGCTTTCGCAATTTTCGCTTGAAGCATTTGCAGGTACTCGCACAATGTGCGCTTCGGCATAACATTGTACGCGCTATGAACAGTACAAGCAGAAAGGACGAGCTCGCAAAGGAACCCAAGATGGAAGCTTTGCGGTTCAACTTACTTGATTGCGCAGATTCAGTTCTATCCAACTCGAAATTGTACTGTTTTGTTTGGTTGACTATAGTGTAGCAGGGCAGGCACTATAGGGGTACAATTTAGGTGAAGGTTGGATGTTGTTTGTCTGTATCTGCATGCTACAGGGCCAGGGGAAACCAGCGGAACCAGCATTTGGCTGGTTGGGCAAAGACAAAACAGGTTCTGTTTTTAGGACCTGAACCTGGTTGTTGTTTTCCCAGGTTGGAAAAACAGAACCAGAGGTTGTTCACCAACCTACCACCTGCTATTTTGTCCAGCCAGGTTGGTTCTGTTGCTTGGAATTATTTGGGATCATCCCTGGTTGTTCCCAGGTTGATTCCCAAGGTCCTTGCTAGCTAGAGCTATTTATTCCTTCTCTGTTTGTACCTGAATATAGTGAAATTGATTCAAGCGAATTCCTTCCTTGCTGGAATTTCTTTTCTACGCGGTGCGACGGCAGAATGCTACCCGAGTCAACGCTAGCACTCCAACGCTAGGCTAACGCTGTCCGAGCTATAACTTCGTAATGGCAGAACTTTTCGCGAGGCAACTTGGCTTATTTTAAAGCTCTTAGAGTGAGCTTCGATATAGGAAATTCTCAGCTTAATCCGATCGACGGTCTGCACGATACGCTGCGTGACGTTCAAGGTACTCTTGCTGTTTTGACTAAGTCCCTCTTGATCCCTCTCTCTACAAACTCGGACCCGAGGATAGGGGCTGGTCTTGTACCAGGCACCCAAGGACCCTTGGAGGTGACCCCGAGGAGAGGTTTTAAGTGTGATAAAGTCTTAATAGCTTGAGTTTATTAGGCCCTTACACCAACAAGCTGGTATCAGAACTGTGTTATAGTGATCCTCGATATAGGTAGCTATGGCGGGCAACACTTCGGCGGTAGCTGGTGAATCTTCAGCCCAAGATCGTAGCGGCAGCCATGATTCTGGTGTTTCTGCGCCAAGGGGAGCGCGAACAAGCCAGGGTTCGCTGATCAAGGAGGTGCTGAAAAACTTCACCGTCGAGAAGTTCAATGGTGAGGGCTATGATGATTGGGCCTGGAAAATGCAACTTTATTTCCGTCAAATCGGATTGCTGAAACTAATGATTGGGGAGGAGCCTAGACCGAGTGACCCCGCCCTTCAGGAAGATTGGGACGAGCGCGCCTCGGCTGGCTACTACTTGATGTCGCAGAGTTTGGAGCTGAACCAGCGTCACCAGGTCATGCACCTGCTGCCGGAGGTTGAGTGCGGTCCGAAGGCGTGGACGGTGTTGAAGGAGCTGCACGCCCCGACCTCCGTTGTTGCAACATTGATGCTGGAGAGGGAGCTGTCCGCGTTGCGCCTGAGCGAGGGAGAGCCGGTGCAACCTGTCCTAGACAAATTGCGCGACCTCTACGCGAAGTTGGTGACCGCAGGAATCACCTACCCGGAGCAAACAAAGTGCTTGAAGATGCTCTCGCTGCTGCCGGAATCGTGGCTTCAATTTACGAGCGGATTGAGCCTGCCGCAGAACCAGAGCTTGTGGACGCTCGAGTGGGTGCGGACGAAGATTCTGGAGGAGGACTTCCGTCGCCGCCAACTGAGGGGTGGAGACGACGGCAGCAGCGGCTACGGGATGCAAGGGAGCCGACGTGGCAAAGGACGTGGCTTCGGTGGTGCTGGACGCGGTGCAAAGAAAGACGACGACTCCAACGACCAACAAGGAGGTACCGGTTGGGGTCGCGGTGCGAAATCTGGACGTGGGGGCAAGTCGGGTGCTGGTGGCAAAATGAAAGGGAGTTGCTGGTATTGTGAGAAGGAAGGGCACCCCTGGTTTTTGTGCTATAAGAAACCCGATGGATGGACCCCCCAGAATCGTCACCAGGATGGCGGCGCGCGGAGGAACCAGAAAAACGGCGCCAACATGGTCGCTGATTCGTCCGACAACAACCCGAAGGGCAACGGCGGTGCGGAGAAGAAGAAGGAGCGCACCGCGGGCCAATTCTTCCATATGGGAGACAAGGGGGAGCAAGGAGACGCATCTGCTAAGGCTGGAGCAGAGCTGCACCCCCTGGACTATTGGGTGTTGGACACAGGCGCTGCTTGGACAATGACGCCGCGCAAGGACCTGCTGGACGACGTACGCGCTGCACCGATTAACGAGGTGTGCTCTGCCTCTGGACACATGTTGAAGGTGGCTGGTGCGGGACGAGCTGCATTTAAGGGAGCGGATGGCAAGCCGGTGGTGCTGCACGACGTTCTCCTCGTCCCCGACCTGAAGGCCAACCTCATCTCCCTCCGTAAGCTTGGCAAGGCTGGGGTGAACACCAACACGGATGGGGCTCGCACTTATAAGGGGAAGCTGGGCAATCGGGTGCTTTGGGATCTGCACGAGAGCAAGGACGTGTACAGATCTATGTGGCAGCTGCCGGCGCTGGCGTGGCACGGTGGGGGGCAGGCTGGAGAGGGGTCTGCATCCCAGGGGGAGTGCAACGCCGTTGGAGGGGTTGGTGTGAAAGTGTCAGCCAAATCTGGGGAGACAGATTGGGCAACTGCACACCGACGTTTGGGGCATGTGGCAATGCCTTTGCTGAAGCAGCTGGAGAAGGATGAAGCCGTTAAGGGCTTAAAGCTGAACGGACAACCACCCGATGATAACTGTGAAATTTGCCTCCTTTCAAAGTTCACCCGTTTCCCCTTCCATAGTGTGGCTGGCAGGAGCAAAAAGCCGTTGGAGCTGGTCCACATGGACTTGGTGGGGCCGCTGCCGGTGCAAGGGCACAAGGGGGAGCGGTACTTCCTAACCATAGTGGATGACTGGAGCAGGCTAATGTGGGCGTATCCGCTGAAGCAGAAAGATCACGCCGCCTCCACGATTCGGGACGATTGGCTGCCGTTCGTGGAGAAGCAAGCGGAGTGTGTGGTGAAGCGGATTAGGACAGATCGGGGTGGTGAGTTCCTTGGAGCTGAGATGACGGCCTGGCTCAAGAAGCAGGGCATCCAGAGGGAGCTGACCACGGCTTACACCCCACAGTCCAACGGTGTAGCAGAACGGGCGAACCGGACAATTCTGGAGACAGCTAGGGCGCTGCTCATAGAATCTGGGCTGAGCAACTTGATGTGGCCCCATGCTGTTCGGCACGCTACCGTCGCTAGGAACAGGGTACTCACAAAGGTTGGGGATGACTCGTGGGTGCCGTTGGAGAGGTGGCTTGGGAGGAAGCCGCCGGTGGACATGCTGAGGGTGTTCGGTTGCATGGCAGTCGCCCACGTTCCCAAGACCTACCGCAGTAAGTTGGGGGCGAGTGCAATCTGGTGTGTGCATTTGGGGCTGGCTGCTGAGAGCAAGGGATGGCTGCTGTGGGAGCCTTCCAAAGGTGTGTTGTTTGACAGCAGGGATGTGAAGTTTGTTGAGGGCATGATGTATGGGAGCTGGGAGAAACAGCCGGAGGCCAGGGTGTCCCAGCAGATGGAGCAGATTACCATGCAGCTGGACCTGACTCCTAGTGTGTGGGAGGAGGGAGAGGAGGCAGCTGCAGAGGGTGGTTATAAAGAGAAGGTGCAGGAGGCACCTGCTGGTGGAGGTGATGGTGTGGAGATTAGCGGTAGCACTAGTGGAGCTGCTGGATCCGAGGGAGGAGAGCAGCAGCAGGGGAAAACTAAGAAGCCGAAGGGTGTCGTTATGAAGGGATGGGAGACACCCGTCTCCAGGCCAGGACGTACCCGTATGGCTACTAAGAAGCTGACTGCAGGAGCTGATGTAGCGGAGCAGCAGCTTGGGACCGAGGAGGCATTGCTGATTCTACCGCATGGCTATGACCCGGATGAGGAGGATCAACCTGCGTACTGTTTTCTTGCCCCTGCACCAGAGGAACCAGCTAGCATGGAGGAGGCATTAGCTGGACCAGATAGGGACAAATGGCTAGCTTCCAGGGATGCTGAGTACCAGAGCCTGCTGGAGAATGGGACTTGGGAACTAGTGGTGCTGCCTGAGGGAAAGAAAGCGGTACAATGCAAGTGGGTGCTAAGGATCAAGACTGACGACAAGGGGCAGGTCACCATCTACAAGAGTAGGTTGGTGGCTAAGGGGTTTATGCAGAAGGAGAAGCGGGACTTCAATGAGATCTTTGCTCCCACTGCCAAACCCCCTACCCTTCGTGTCTTGTTGGCAGATGCAGCCGTTAGTGGGAAGTTCATTATCCAGATGGACATATCAACGGCATTTCTCAACGGGATTTTAGAGGAGGAGGTGTTCATGACGCAGCCACCTGGGTATGAGGATGGTACGGGCAGGGTGTGCAAGCTGAAAAAGTCCATCTACGGCTTGAAGCAGGCGCCACGCTGCTGGTACCAGAAGTTGGCAGCTGTTTTAGAGGAGATGGGATTCAGGACCAGCAGCTGTGATGAGAGCCTCTTTCTCAAGGGGGAGGGGGAGAAGCTGGTGCTGTTTCTGGTCTATGTGGACGACATTCTTCTCTTTAGCAGCAGCATGAAGGAGATCCAGAAGGTGCAGCAGCAGCTGATGGAGAACTTCAAGTGCAAGAACCTTGGGGAGGTAAAGTACTACCTCGGGATGCACGTGGAGAGGGATCTGGATCACAGGTGGTTGAAGCTGCACCAGGAGAAGTTCATCAAGGAGCTTGGGGAGAAGTACGGAATTGAGAATGAGCGCAAGGTTGCAACTCCCCTGCCAGCAGAATTCAAGCTTGTGAAAGCTGCAGAGGATGAAGGGATTGAAGCCGAGGAGCAGCAGCAATTTCAGTCCTTGGTGGGCAGCCTCTTGTATGCAGCAGTTCACACGAGACCCGACATCTCTTTCTCGGTTGGGCAGCTGGCTAGAGTAGTGCAGAATCCATCAGAGGAGCAGGTGGATGCAGCTGAGCGTGTGGTGAAGTATCTGAACTCTCACCCAAGCATTGGAGTTCAATACTCCGCATCTGCACAGGTGAAGCAGAAAGGGGTTGAGGTGCTGAAAGAGAAGGGGGAGAGGCTTGGAGAAGGCAAGCTTTTTCTCACTTGCTTTACTGATGCTACGTGGGCCTCTAAGAAGGAGGATTCCTCATCTGTGGGAGGATACATCTGCGTAGTTGGGGGAGGACCGGTTAGTTGGAGGTCAAAGAAGCAGACGGAGACAGCACTCTCTTCCGTGGAATCAGAGTACATGGCGATGTTCCATGGGGTGAAGGAGGTGATTTGGCTGAGGAGGCTGCTGGAGGAGATTGGCCAGGAGCAAAAGGTTGCTACACCGCTGTTTTGTGATAGCAAGGGAGCTCTTGGGATGGCCAGGAACGCTGTGCTTCATGGGCTCAATAAGCACATGCGTATCAAGTGGCACTGGCTGCGTAAGGAGGTGAAGAGGGGGACGGTGAATCCGATCTACATCAAGACTCACCAGCAGCCAGCAGACTTCCTCACCAAGAGGCTTGCGGATCAGTCTCATTGGCGTTGTGTGCGCATGAGTGGAATGAGCATGAACTAGTGTGGAATGATGGGGATGCAGCCGGCAGGCTGAGGGGGAGTGTGTTGGGTGCAAATTACCATTGCACGACATCCTGCCGTCTGTTTGTACGAGTATGCGTGTGCGAATGCATTTGCGTGTGAATGGTATGTTCGTGTGTTTGTTTGCTTTCGCAATTTTTGCTTGAAGCATTTGCAGGTACTCGCAAAATGTGCGCTTCGGCATAACATTGTACGCGCTATGAACAGTACAAGCAGAAAGGACGAGCTCGCAAAGGAACCCAAGATGGAAGCTTTGCGGTTCAACTTACTTGATTGCGCAGATTCAGTTCTATCCAACTCGAAATTGTACTGTTTTGTTTGGTTGACTATAGTGTAGCAGGGCAGGCACTATAGGGGTACAATTTAGGTGAAGGTTGGATGTTGTTTGTCTGTATCTGCATGCTACAGGGCCAGGGGAAACCAGCGGAACCAGCATTTGGCTGGTTGGGCAAAGACAAAACAGGTTCTGTTTTTAGGACCTGAACCTGGTTGTTGTTTTCCCAGGTTGGAAAAACAGAACCAGAGGTTGTTCACCAACCTACCACCTGCTATTTTGTCCAGCCAGGTTGGTTCTGTTGCTTGGAATTATTTGGGATCATCCCTGGTTGTTCCCAGGTTGATTCCCAAGGTCCTTGCTAGCTAGAGCTATTTATTCCTTCTCTGTTTGTACCTGAATATAGTGAAATTGATTCAAGCGAATTCCTTCCTTGCTCGAATTTCTTTTCTACGCGGTGCGACGGCAGAATGCTACCCGAGTCAACGCAACCAGTGACACTTGATACGCATGTGCTTATCGATCCCATGAAGCACAGCGTTCCTGGCCATCCCAAGAGCTCCCTTGCAACCTTTTGCTCCTGGCCAATCTCCTCTAACAGCCTCCTCAGCCAAATCACCTCCTTCACCCCATGAAACATTGCCATGTACTCTGATTCCATAGAAGAGAGTGTTGTCTCCGTCTGCTTCTTTGACCTCCAACTAACAGGTCCTCCTCCAATTACGCAGATGTATCCTCCTACTAATGAGGAATCCTCCTTCTCAGAGGCCCACGTAGCATCGGTAAAGCAAGTGAGAAAGAGCTTGCCTTCTCCAAGCCTCTCCCCTTTCTCTTTCAGCACCTCAACCCTTTTCTGCTTCACCTGTGCAGATGCAGAGTATTGAACTCCAATGCTTGGGTGAGAGTTCAGATACTTCACCACACGCCCAGCTGCATCCACCTGCTCCTCTGATGGATTCTGCACCACCCTAGCCAGCTGCCCAACCGAGAAAGAGATGTCGGGCCTCGTGTGAACTGCTGCATACAAGAGGCTGCCAACCAAGGACTGAAATTGCTGCTGCTCCTCGGCTTCAACCCCTTCATCCTCTGCAGCTTTCACAAGCTTGAATTCTGCTGGCAGGAGAGTTGCAACCTTGTGCTCATTCTCAATACAGTACTTCTCCCCAAGCTCCTTGATGAACTTCTTCTAGTGCAGCTTCAACCACCTGTGATCCAGATCCCTCTCCACGTGCATCCCGAGGTAGTTCTTTACCTCCGCAAGGTTCTGTTCGGTGCAAATTCACATTGCACGACATTCTGCCGTCTGTTTAGCAGGGCAGGTACTATAGGGGTACAATTTAGGTGAAGGTTGGATGTTGTTTGTCTGTATCTGCATGCTACAGGGCCAGGGGAAACCAGCGGAACCAGCATTTGGCTTGATGGGCAAAGACAAAACAGGTTCTGTTTTTAGGACCTGAACCTGGTTGTTGTTTTCCCAGGTTGGAAAAACAGAACCAGAGGTTGTTTACCAACCTACCACCTGCTATTTTGTCCAGCCATGTTGGTTCTGTTGCTTGGAATTATTTGGGATGATCCCTGATTGTTCTCAGGTTCATTCCCAAGGTCCTTGCTAGCTAGAACTATTTATTCCTTCTCTGTTTGTACCTGGATATAGTAAAATTGATTCAAGCGAATTCCTTCCTTGCTGGAATTTCCTTTGGGGTCACCTCCAAGGGTCCTTAGGTGCCTGGTACAAGACCAGCCCCTATCTTCGGGTCCAAGTTTGTAGAGAGAGGGATCAAGAGGGACTTAGTCAAAACGGCAAGAGTACCTTGAACGTCGCGCAGCGTATCGTGCAGACTGTCGATCAGATTAAGTTGAGAATTTCCTATATCGAAGCTCACTCTAAGAGCTTTAAAATAAGCCTAACGTTGGAGTGCTAGCGTACTAGCGTTGACTCGGGTAGCATTCCGCCGTGGCACCGCGTAGAAACGAATTTCCAGGAATGGAGGAATTCGCTTGAATCAATTTCACTATATCCAGGTACAAACAGAGAAAGAATAAATAGTTCTAGCTAGCAAGGACCTTGGGAATAAACCTGCGAACAACCAAGGATGATCCCAAATAATTCCAAGCAACACAACCAACCTGGCTGGACAAAACAGCAGGTGGTAGGTTTGTAAACAACCTCTGGTTCTGTTTTTCCAACCTGGGAAAACAACAATCAGGTTCAGGTCCTGAAAACAGAACCTGTTTTGTCTTTGCCCAACCAGCCAAATGCTGGTTCCGCTGGTTTCCCCTGGCCCTGTAGCATGCAGATACAGACAAACAACATCCAACCTTCACCTAAATTGTACCCCTATAGTGCCTGCCCTGCTACACTATAGTCAACCAAACAAAACAGTACAATTTCGAGTTGGATAGAACTGAATCTGTGCAATCAAATAAGCCGAACCGCAAAGCTTCCATCTTGGGCTCCTTCGCGAGCTCGTCCTTTCTGATTGTACTGTTCATAGCGCGTACAATGTTATGCCGAAGCGCACAATGCGCAAGTACCTGCAAATGCTTCAAGCGAAAATTGCGAAAGCAAACAAATACACGAACATTCTATTTATACCCAAATGCATTCGCACACGCATACTCGTACAAACAGACGGCAGGATGTCGTGCAATGTGAATTTGCACCCAACACACTCCCCCTCAGCCTGCCGGCTGCAACCCCATCATTCAATACTAGTTCATGCTCATTCCACTCATGCGCACACAACGCCAATGAGGCTCATCTGCAAGCCTCTTGGTGAGGAAGTCTGCTGGCTGCTGGTGAGTCTTGATGTAGATCGGATTAACCGTCCCCCTCTTCACCTCCTTACGCAACCAGTGCCACTTGATACGCATGTGCTTGTTGAGCCCATGAAGCACAGCGTTCCTGGCCATCCCAAGAGCTCCCTTGCTATCACAAAACAGCGGCGTAGCAACCTTTTGCTCCTGGCCAATCTCCTCTAACAGCCTCCTCAGCCAAATCACCTCCTTCACCCCATGGAACATCGCCATGTACTCTGATTCTACAGAAGAGAGTGCTGTCTCCGTCTGCTTTTTGACCTCCAACTAACATGTCCTCCTCCAACTACGCAGATGTATCCTCCCACTGATGATGAATCCTCCTTCTCAGAGGCCCATGTAGCATCGGTAAAGCAAGTGAGAAAGAGCTTGCCTTCTCAAAGCCTCTTCCCCTTCTCTTTCAGCACCTCAACCTCTTTCTGCTTCACCTGTGCAGATGCAGAGTATTGAACTCCAATGCTTGGGTGAAAGTTCAGATACTTGACCACACGCTCAGCTGCATCCACCTGCTCCTCTGATGGATTCTGCACCACCCTAGCCAGCTGCCCAACCGAGAAAGAGATGTCGGGCCTCGTGTGAACTGCTGCATACAAGAGACTGCCCACCAAGGACTGAATTGCTGCTGCTCCTCGGCTTCAACCCCTTCATCCTCTGCAGCTTTCACAAGCTTGAATTCTGCTGGCAGGGGAGTTGCAACCTTGCGCTCATTCTCAATTCCGTACTTCTCCCCAAGCTCCTTGATGAACTTCTCCTGGTGCAGCTTCAACCACCTGTGATCCAGATCCCTCTCTACGTGCATCCTGAGGTAGTACTTTACCTCCCCAAGGTTCTTGCACTTGAAGTTCTCCATCAGCTGCTGCTGCACCTTCTGGATCTCTTTCATGCTGCTGCTTAAGAGAAGAATGTCATCCACTTAGACCAGAAACTGTTGGGTGCAAATTCACATTGCACGACATCCTGCCGTCTGTTTGTACGAGTATGCGTGTGCGAATGCATTTGCGTGTGAATGGTATGTTTGTGTGTTTGTTTGCTTTCGCAATTTTCGCTTGAAGCATTTGCAGGTACTCGCACAATGTGCGCTTCGGCATAACATTGTACGCGCTATGAACAGTACAAGCAGAAAGGACGAGCTCGCAAAGGAACCCAAGATGGAAGCTTTGCGGTTCAACTTACTTGATTGCGCAGATTCAGTTCTATCCAACTCGAAATTGTACTGTTTTGTTTGGTTGACTATAGTGTAGCAGGGCAGGCACTATAGGGGTACAATTTAGGTGAAGGTTGGATGTTGTTTGTCTGTATCTGCATGCTACAGGGCCAGGGGAAACCAGCGGAACCAGCATTTGGCTGGTTGGGCAAAGACAAAACAGGTTCTGTTTTTAGGACCTGAACCTGGTTGTTGTTTTCCCAGGTTGGAAAAACAGAACCAGAGGTTGTTCACCAACCTATCACCTGCTATTTTGTCCAGCCAGGTTGGTTCTGTTGCTTGGAATTATTTGGGATCATCCCTGGTTGTTCCCAGGTTGATTCCCAAGGTCCTTGCTAGCTAGAGCTATTTATTCCTTCTCTTTTTGTACCTGAATATAGTGAAATTGATTCAAGCGAATTCCTTCCTTGCTGGAATTTCTTGTCTACGCGGTGCGACGGCGGAATGCTACCCGAGTCAACGCTAGTACGCTAGCACTCCAACGCTAGGCTAACGCTGTCCGAGCCATAACTTCGTAATGGCAGAACTTTTCGCGAGGCAACTTGGCTTATTTTAAAGCTCTTAGAGTGAGCTTCGATATAGGAAATTCTCAGCTTAATCCGATCGACGGTCTGCACGATACGCTGCGCGACGTTCAAGGTACTCTTGCTGTTTTGACTAAGTCCCTCTTGATCCCTCTCTCTACAAACTCGGACCCGAGGATAGGGGCTGGTCTTGTACCAGGCACCCAAGGACCCTTGGAGGTGACCCCGAGGAGAGGTTTTAAGTGTGATAAAGTCTTAATAGCTTGAGTTTATTAGGCCCTTACACCAACAAGCTGGTATCAGAGCTGCGTTATAGTGATCCTCGATATAGGTAGCTATGGCGGGCAACACCTCGGCGGTAGCTGGTGAATCTTCAGCCCAAGATCGTAGCGGCAGCCATGATTCTGGTGTTTCTGCGCCAAGGGGAGCGCGAACAAGCCAGGGCTCGCTGATCAAGGAGGTGCTGAAAAACTTCACCGTCGAGAAGTTCAATGGTGAGGGCTATGATGATTGGGCCTGGAAAATGCAACTTTATTTCCGTCAAATCGGATTGCTGAAACTAATGATTGGGGAGGAGCCTAGACCGAGTGACCCCGCCCTTCAGGAAGATTGGGACGAGCGCGCCTCGGCTGGCTACTACTTGATGTCGCAGAGTTTGGAGCTGAACCAGCGTCACCACGTCATGCACCTGCTGCCGGAGGTTGAGTGCGGTCCGAAGGCGTGGACGGTGTTGAAGGAGCTGCACGCCCCGACCTCCGTTGTTGCAACATTGATGCTGGAGAGGGAGCTGTCCGCGTTGCGCCTGAGCGAGGGAGAGCCGGTGCAACCTGTCCTGGACAAATTGCGCGACCTCTACGCGAAGTTGGCGACCGCAGGAATCACCTACCCGGAGCAAACAAAGTGCTTGAAGATGCTCTCGCTGCTGCCGGAATCGTGGCTTCAATTTACGAGCGGATTGAGCCTGCCGCAGAACCAGAGCTTGTGGACGCTCGAGTGGGTGCGGACGAAGATTCTGGAGGAGGACTTCCGTCGCCGCCAACTGAGGGGTGGAGACGACGGCAGCAGCGGCTACGGGATGCAAGGGAGCCGACGTGGCAAAGGACGTGGCTTCGGTGGTGCTGGACGCGGTGCAAAGAAAGACGACGACTCCAACGACCAACAAGGAGGTACCGGTTGGGGTCGCGGTGCAAAATCTGGACGTGGGGGCAAGTCGGGTGCTGGTGGCAAAATGAAAGGGAGTTGCTGGTATTGTGAGAAGGAAGGGCACCCCTGGTTTTTGTGCTATAAGAAACCCGATGGATGGACCCCCCAGAATCGTCACCAGGATGGCGGCGCGCGGAGGAACCAGAAAAACGGTGCCAACATGATCGCTGATTCGTCCGACAACAACCCAAAGGGCAACGGCGGTGCGGAGAAGAAGAAGGAGCGCACCGCGGGCCAATTCTTCCATATGGGAGACAAGGGGGAGCAAGGAGACGCCTCTGCTAAGGCTGGAGCGGAGCTGCACCCCCTGGACTATTGGGTGTTGGACACAGGCGCTGCTTGGACAATGACGCCGCGCAAGGACCTGCTGGACGACGTACGCGCTGCACCGATTAATGAGGTGTGCTCTGCCTCTGGACACATGTTGAAGGTGGCTGGTGCGGGACGAGCTGCATTTAAGGGAGCGGATGGCAAGCCGGTGGTGCTGCACGACGTTCTCCTCGTCCCCGACCTGAAGGCCAACCTCATCTCCCTCCGTAAGCTTGGCAAGGCTGGGGTGAACACCAACACGGATGGGGCTCGCACTTATAAGGGGAAGCTGGGCAATCGGGTGCTTTGGGATCTGCACGAGAGCAAGGACGTGTACAGATCCATGTGGCAGCTGCCGGCGCTGGCGTGGCATGGTGAGGGGCAGGCTAGAGAGGGGTCTGCATCCCAGGGGGAGTGCAACGCCGTTGGAGGGGTTGGTGTGAAAGTGTCGGCCAGATCTGGGGAGACGGACTGGGCAACGGCACACCGACGCTTGGGGCATGTGGCAATGCCTTTGCTGAAGCAGCTGGAGAAGGATGGAGCCGTTAAGGGCTTGAAGCTGAACGGACAACCACCCGATGATAACTGTGAAATCTGTTTGCTCTCAAAGTTTACCCGTTTCCCCTTCCATAGTGTGGCTGGCAGGAGCAAGAAGCCGTTGGAGCTGGTCCACATGGACTTGGTGGGGCCGCTGCCGGTTCAGGGACACAAGGGGGAGCGGTACTTCCTGACCATTGTGGATGATTGGAGCAGGCTTATGTGGGCATATCCGCTGAAGCAGAAGGACCATGCCGCCTCTACGATACGGGAAGATTGGCTGCCATTCGTGGAGAAGCAAGCGGAGTGTGTGGTGAAGCGGATTAGGACAGATCGGGGTGGTGAGTTCCTTGGAGCTGAAATGACGGCCTGGCTCAAGAAGCAGGGCATCCAGAGGGAGCTGACCACGGCTTACACCCCACAGTCTAACGGTGTAGCAGAACGGGCGAACCGGACAATTCTGGAGACAGCTAGGGCGCTGCTCATAGAATCTGGGCTGGGCAACTCCATGTGGCCCCATGCTGTTCGGCACGCTACCGTCGCCAGGAACAGGGTACTCACAAAGGTTGGGGATGACTCGTGGGTGCCGTTGGAGAGGTGGCTTGGGAGGAAGCCGCCGGTGGACATGCTGAGGGTGTTCGGTTGCATGGCAGTCGCCCACGTCCCCAAGACCTACCGCAGTAAGTTGGGGGCGAGTGCAATCTGGTGTGTGCATTTGGGGCTGGCTGCTGAGAGCAAGGGATGGCTGCTGTGGGAACCCTCCAAGGGTGTGTTATTTGACAGCAGGGATGTGAAGTTTGTTGAGGGCATGATGTATGGGAGCTGGGAGAAACAGCCGGAGGCCAGGGTGTCCCAGCAGATGGAGCAGATCACCATGCAGCTGGACCTGACTCCTAGTGTGTGGGAGGAGGGAGAGGAGGCAGCTGCAGAGGGTGGTGATAAAGAGAAGGTGCAGGAGGCACCTGCTGGTGGAGGTGATGGTGTGGAGATTAGCGGTAGCACTAGTGGAGCTGCTGGATCCGAGGGAGGAGAGCAGCAGCAGGGGAAAACTAAGAAGCCGAAGGGTGTTATTATGAAGGGATGGGAGACACCCGTCTCCAGACCAGGACGTACCCGTATGGCTACTAAAAAGCTGACTGCAGGAGCTGATGTAGCGGAGCAGCAGCTTGGGACCGAGGAGGCATTGCTGATTCTACCGCATGGCTATGACCCGGATGAGGAGGATCAACCTGCGTACTGTTTTCTTGCCCCTGCACCAGAGGAACCAGCTAGCATGGAGGAGGCATTAGCTGGACCAGATAGGGACAAATGGCTAGCTTCCAGGGATGCTGAATACCAGAGCCTGCTGGAGAATGGGACTTGGGAACTAGTGGTGCTGCCTGAGGGAAAGAAAGCGGTACAATGCAAGTGGGTGCTAAGGATCAAGACTGACGACAAGGGGCAGGTCACCATCTACAAGAGTAGGTTGGTGGCTAAGGGGTTTATGCAGAAGGAGAAGCGGGACTTCAATGAGATCTTTGCTCCCACTGCCAAACCCCCTACCCTTCGTGTCTTGTTGGCAGATGCAGCCGTTAGTGGGAAGTTCATTATCCAGATGGACATATCAACGGCATTTCTCAACGGGATTTTAGAGGAGGAGGTGTTCATGACGCAGCCACCTGGGTATGAGGATGGTACGGGCAGGGTGTGCAAGCTGAAAAAGTCCATCTATGGCTTGAAGCAGGCGCCACGCTGCTGGTACCAGAAGTTGGCAGCTGTTTTAGAGGAGATGGGATTCAGGACCAGCAGCTGTGATGAGAGCCTCTTTCTCAAGGGGGAGGGGGAGAAGCTGGTGCTGTTTCTGGTCTATGTGGACGACATTCTTCTCTTTAGCAGCAGCATGAAGGAGATCCAGAAGGTGCAGCAGCAGCTGATGGAGAATTTCAAGTGCAAGAACCTTGGGGAGGTAAAGTACTACCTCGGGATGCACGTGGAGAGGGATCTGGATCACAGGTGGTTGAAGCTGCACCAGGAGAAGTTCATCAAGGAGCTTGGGGAGAAGTACGGAATTGAGAATGAGCGCAAGGTTGCAACTCCCCTGCCAGCAGAATTCAAGCTTGTGAAAGCTGCAGAGGATGAAGGGGTTGAAGCCGAGGAGCAGCAGCAATTTCAGTCCTTGGTGGGCAGCCTCTTGTATGCAGCAGTTCACACGAGACCCGACATCTCTTTCTCGGTTGGGCAGCTGGCTAGGGTAGTGCAGAATCCATCAGAGGAGCAGGTGGATGCAGCTGAGCGTGTGGTGAAGTATCTGAACTCTCACCCAAGCATTGGAGTTCAATACTCCGCATCTGCACAGGTGAAGCAGAAAGGGGTTGAGGTGCTGAAAGAGAAGGGGGAGAGGCTTGGAGAAGGCAAGCTTTTTCTCACTTGCTTTACTGATGCTACGTGGGCCTCTGAGAAGGAGGATTCCTCATCTGTGGGAGGATACATCTGCGTAGTTGGGGGAGGACCGGTTAGTTGGAGGTCAAAGAAGCAGACGGAGACAGCACTCTCTTCCGTGGAATCAGAGTACATGGCGATGTTTCATGGGGTGAAGGAGGTGATTTGGCTGAGGAGGCTGTTGGAGGAGATTGGCCAGGAGCAAAAGGTTGCTACGCCGCTGTTTTGTGATAGCAAGGGAGCTCTTGGGATGGCCAGGAACGCTGTGCTTCATGGGCTGAACAAGCACATGCGTATCAAGTGGCACTGGCTGCGTAAGGAGGTGAAGAGGGGGACGGTGAATCCGATCTACATCAAGACTCACCAGCAGCCAGCAGACTTCCTCACCAAGAGGCTTGCGGATGAGTCTCATTGGCGTTGTGTGCGCATGAGTGGAATGAGCATGAACTAGTATGGAATGATGGGGATGCAGCCGGCAGGCTGAGGGGGAGTGTGTTGGGTGCAAATTCACATTGCACGACATCCTGCCGTCTGTTTGTACGAGTATGCGTGTGCGAATGCATTTGCGTGTGAATGGTATGTTTGTGTGTTTGTTTGCTTTCGCAATTTTCGCTTGAAGCATTTGCAGGTACTCGCACAATGTGCGCTTCGGCATAACATTGTACGCGCTATGAACAGTACAAGCAGAAAGGACGAGCTCGCAAAGGAACCCAAGATGGAAGCTTTGCGGTTCAACTTACTTGATTGCGCAGATTCAGTTCTATCCAACTCGAAATTGTACTGTTTTGTTTGGTTGACTATAGTGTAGCAGGGCAGGCACTATAGGGGTACAATTTAGGTGAAGGTTGGATGTTGTTTGTCTGTATCTGCATGCTACAGGGCCAGGGGAAACCAGCGGAACCAGCATTTGGCTGGTTGGGCAAAGACAAAACAGGTTCTGTTTTTAGGACCTGAACCTGGTTGTTGTTTTCCCAGGTTGGAAAAACAGAACCAGAGGTTGTTCACCAACCTATCACCTGCTATTTTGTCCAGCCAGGTTGGTTCTGTTGCTTGGAATTATTTGGGATCATCCCTGGTTGTTCCCAGGTTGATTCCCAAGGTCCTTGCTAGCTAGAGCTATTTATTCCTTCTCTTTTTGTACCTGAATATAGTGAAATTGATTCAAGCGAATTCCTTCCTTGCTGGAATTTCTTGTCTACGCGGTGCGACGGCGGAATGCTACCCGAGTCAACGCTAGTACGCTAGCACTCCAACGCTAGGCTAACGCTGTCCGAGCCATAACTTCGTAATGGCAGAACTTTTCGCGAGGCAACTTGGCTTATTTTAAAGCTCTTAGAGTGAGCTTCGATATAGGAAATTCTCAGCTTAATCCGATCGACGGTCTGCACGATACGCTGCGCGACGTTCAAGGTACTCTTGCTGTTTTGACTAAGTCCCTCTTGATCCCTCTCTCTACAAACTCGGACCCGAGGATAGGGGCTGGTCTTGTACCAGGCACCCAAGGACCCTTGGAGGTGACCCCGAGGAGAGGTTTTAAGTGTGATAAAGTCTTAATAGCTTGAGTTTATTAGGCCCTTACACCAACAGAAACAGCACCAGCTTCTCCCCCTCCCCCTTGAGAAAGAGGCTCTCATCACAGCTGCTGGTCCTGAATCCCATCTCCTCTAAAACAGCTGCCAACTTCTGGTACCAGCAGCGTGGCGCCTGCTTCAAGCCGTAGATGGACTTTTTCAGCTTGCACACCCTGCCCGTACCATCCTCATATCCAGGTGGCTGTGTCATGAACACCTCCTCCTCTAAAATCCCATTGAGGAATGCCGTTGATATGTCCATCTGGATAATGAACTTCCCACTAACGGCTGCATCTGCCAACAAGACACGAAGGGTAGGGGGTTTGGCAGTGGGAGCAAAGATCTCATTGAAGTCCCGCTTCTCTTTCTGCATAAACCCCTTAGCCACCAACCTACTCTTGTAGATGGTGACTTGCCCCTTGTTGTCAATCTTGATCCTTAGCACCCACCTGCATTGTACCGCTTTCTTTTCCTCAGGCAGCACCACTAGTTCCCAAGTCCCATTCTCCAGCAGGCTCTGGTACTCAGCATCCCTGGAAGCTAGCCATTTGTCCCTATCTGGTCCAGCTAATGCCTCCTCCATGCTAGCTGGTTCCTCTGGTGCAGGTGCAAGAAAACAGTACACAGGCTCATCCTCCTCATCCGGATCATAGCCATGCGGTAGAATCAGCAATGCCTCCTCGGTCCCAAATTGCTGCTCAGCTACATCAGCTCCTGCAGTAAGCTTCTTAGTAGCCATACGGGTATGTCCTGGCCTGGAGACGGGTGTCTCCCATCCCTTCATAACGACACCCTTCGGCTTCTTAGTTTTCCCCTGCTGCTGCTCTCTCCCCTCAGATCCAGCAGCTCCACTAGTGCCAGTCTCTACATCATTTTCTCCACCAGCAGGTGCCTCCTGTACCTTCTTTCCATCACTACCCTCTGCAGCTGCCTCCTCTCCCTCCTCCCACACATTAGGAGTCAGTTCCAGCTGCATGGTGATCTGCTCCATTTGCTGGGACACCATGGCCTCCGGCTGTTTCTCCCAGCTCCCATACATCATGCCCTCAACAAACTTCACATCCCTGCTGTCAAACAACACACCCTTGGAAGGTTCCCACAGCAGCCATCCTTTGCTCTTAGCAGCCAGCCCCAAATGCACACACCAGATTGCACTCGCCCCCAACTTACTGCGGTAGGTGTTGGGGACGTGGGCGACTGCCATGCAACCGAACACCCTCAGCATGTCCACTGGCGGCTTCCTCCCAAGCCACCTCTCCAACGGCACCCACGAGTCATCCCCAACCTTTGTGAGTACCCTGTTCCTAGCGACGGTAGCGTGCCGAACAGCATGGGGCCACATCAAGTTGCCCAGCCCAGATTCTATGAGCAGCGCCCTAGCTGTCTCCAGAATTGTCCGGTTCGCCCGTTCTGCTACACCGTTGGACTGTGGGGTGTAAGCCGTGGTCAGCTCCCTCTGGATGCCCTGCTTCTTGAGCCAGGCCGTCATCTCAGCTCCTAGGAACTCACCACCCCGATCTGTCCTAATCCGCTTCACCACACACTCCGCTTGCTTCTCCACGAACGGCAGCCAATCGTCCCGAATCGTGGAGGCGGCGTGATCTTTCTGCTTCAGCGGATACGCCTACATTAGCCTGCTCCAGTCATCCACTATGGTTAGGAAGTACCGCTCCCCCTTGTGCCCTTGCACCGGCAGCGGCCCCACCAAGTCCATGTGGACCAGCTCCAACGGCTTATTGCTCCTGCCAGCCACACTATGGAAGGGGAAACGGGTGAACTTTGAAAGGAGGCAAATTTCACAGTTATCATCGGGTGGTTGTCCGTTCAGCTTCAAGCCCTTAACGGCTCCATCCTTCTCCAGCTGCTTCAGCAAAGGCATTGCCACATGCCCCAAACGTCGGTGTACAGTTGCCCAATCCGTCTCCCCAGATCTGGCCGACACTTTCACACCAACCCCTCCAACGGCGTTGCACTCCCCCTGGGATGCAGACCCCTCTCCAGCCTGCCCCCCACCGTGCCACGCCAGCGCCGGCAGCTGCCACATAGATCTGTACACGTCCTTGCTCTCGTGCAGATCCCAAAGTACCTGATTGCCCAGCTTCACCTCATAAGTGCGAGCCCCATCTGTGTTGGTGTTCACCCTAGCCTTGCCAAGCTTACGGAGGGAGATAAGGTTGGCCTCCAGGTCGGGGACGAGGAGAACGTCGTGCAGCACCACTAGCTGCCATCCGCTCCCTTAAACGCAGCTTGTCCCGCACCAGCCACCTTCAACATATGTCCAGAGGCAGAGCACACCTCATTAATCGTTGCAGCGCATATGTCGTCCAGCAGGTCCTTGCGCGGCGTCATTGTCCAAGCAGCGCCTGTGTCCAACACCCAATAGTCCAGGGGGTGAAGCTCTGCTCCAGCCTTAGCAGATGCGTCTCCTTGCTCCCCCTTGTCTCCCATATGGAAGAATTGGCCCGCGGTGCGCTCCTTCTTCTTTTCCGCACCACCGTTGCCCTTCGGGTTGTTGTCGGACAAATCAGCGACCATGTTGGCGCTGTTTTTCTGGTTCCTCCGCGCGCCGCCATCCTGCTGACGATTCTGGAGGGTCCATCCATCGGGTTTCTTATAGCACAAAAACCAGGGGTGCCCTTCCTTCTCACAATACCAGCAACTCCCTTTCATTTTGCCACCAGCACCCGACTTGCCCCCATGTCCAGATTTTGCACCGCGACCCCAACCGGTACCTCCTTGTTGGTCATTGGAGTCGTCGTATTTCTTTGCACCGCGTCTAGCACCACCGAAGCCACGTCCTTTGCCACGTCGGCTCCCTTGCATCCCGTAGCCGCTGCTGCCGTTCGTCTCCACCCCTCAGTTGGCGGCAACGGAAGTCCTCCTCTAGAATCTTTGTCCGCACCCACTCGAGTGTCCACGAGCTCTGGTTCTGCGGCAGGCTCAATCCGCTCGTGAATTGAAGCCACGATTCCGGCAGCAGCGAGAGCATCTTCAGGCACTTGGTCTGCTCTGGGTAGGTGATTCCCGCGGTCGCCAACTTCGCGTAGAGGTCGCGCAATTTGTCCAGGACAGGTTGCACCGGCTCTCCCTCGCTCAGGCGCAACGCGGACAGCTCCCTCTCCAGCATCAATGTTGCAACAACGGAGGTCGGGGCGTGCAGCTCCTTCAACACGGTCCACGCCTTCGGACCGCACTCAACCTCCGGCAGCAGGTGCATGACGTGGTGACGGTGGTTCAGCTCCAAACTCTGCGACATCAAATAGTAGCCAGCCGAAGCGCGCTCGTCCCAATCTTCCTGAAGGGCGGGGTCACTCGGTCTAGGCTCCTCCCCAATCATTAGTTTCAGCAAACCGATCTGACGGAAATAAAGTTGCATTTCCCAGGCCCAATCATCATAGCCCTCACCATTGAACTTCTCGACGGTGAAGTTTTTCAGCACCTCCTTGATCAGCGAGCCCTGGCTTGTTCGCGCTCCCCTGGGCGCAGAAACACCAGAATCTTGGCTGCCGCTACGATCTTGGGCTGAAGATTCAGCAGCTACCGCCGAGGTGTTGCCCGCCATAGCTACCTATAAGGAGGATCACTATATCGCAGCTCTGATACCAGCTTGTTGGTGTAAGGACCTAATAAACTCAAGCTATTAAGACTTTATCAAACTTAAAACCTCTCCTTGGGGTCACCTCCAAGGGTCCTTGGGTAAGTGGTACAAGACCAGCCCCTATCCTCGGGTCCGAGTTTGTAGAGAGAGGGATCAAGAGGGACTTGGTCAAAACAGCAAGAGTACCTTCAACGTCGCGCAGCGTATCGTGCAGACCGTCGATCGGATTAAGCTGAGAATTTCCTATATCGAAGCTCACTCTAAGAGCTTTAAAATAAGCCAAGTTGCCTCGCGAAAAGTTCTGCAATTACGAAGTTATGGCTCAGACAGCGTTAGCCTAGCGTTGGAGTACTAGCGTACTAGGGTTGACTCGGGTAGCATTCCGCGGTCTCACCGCGTAGAAACGAATTTCCAGGAAGGGAGGAATTCGCTTGAATCAATTTCACTATATCCACAAGCAGAAAGGACGAGCTTGCAGAGCCCACGATGGAAGCTTTGCGGTTCGGCTTACTTGATTGCGCAGATTCAGTTCTATCCAACTCGAAATTGTACTGTTTTGTTTGGTTGACTATAGTGTTGCAGGACAGGCACTATAGGGGTACAATTTAGATGAAGGTTGGATGTTGTTTGTGTGTATCTGCATGCTACAGGGCCTGGGAAACCAGCGGAACCAGCATTTGGCTGGTTGGGCAAAGACAAAACAGGTTCTGTTTTTAGGACCTAAACCTGATTGTTGTTTTCCCAGGTTGGAAAAACAGAACCAGAGGTTGTTTACCAACCTACCACCTGCTGTTTTGTCCAGCCAGGTTGGTTCTGTTGCTTGGAATTATTTGGGATCATCCTTGGTTGTTCCCAGGTTTATTCCCAAGGTCCTTGCTAGCTAGAACTATTTATTCTTTCTCTGTTTGTACCTGGATATGTGAAATTGATTCAAGCGAATTCCTCCCTTCCTGGAAATTTGTTTCTACGCGGTGCGACGGCGGAATGGTACCCGAGTCAACGCTAGTACGCTAGCACTCCAACGTTAGGCTAACGCTGTCCGAGCCATAACTTCGTAATGGCATAACTTTTCGCAAGACAACTTGGCTTATTTTAAATCTCTTAGAGTGAGCTTCGATATATGAAATTCTCAGCTTAATCCGATCTACGGTCTGCACGATACGCTGCGCGACGTTCAAGGTACTCTTGCTGTTTTAACTAAGTCCCTCTTGATCCCTCTCTCTACAAACTCGGACCCGAGGATAGGGGCTGGTCTTGTACTAGGCACCCAAGGACCCTTGGAGGTGACCCCGAGGAGAGGTTTTAAGTTTGATAAAGTCTTAATAGCTTAAGTTTATTAGGCCCTTACACCAACAAGCTGGTATCAGAGCTGCGTTATAGAGATCCTCGATATAGGTAGCTATGGCGGGCAACACATCGATGGGAGCTGGTGAATCTTCAGCCCAAGATCGTAGCGGCAGCCATGATTCTGGTGTTTCAGCGCCAAGGGGAGCGCGAACAAACCAGGGCTCGCTGGTCAAGGAGGTGTTGAAGAATTTCACTATCGAGAAGTTCAATGGTGAGGGCTATAATGATTGGGTCTGGAAAATGCAACTCTATTTCCGTCAGATTGGATTGCTGAAACTAATGATTGGGGAAGAGCCTAGACCGAATGACCCCGCGCTGCAGGAAGATTGGGACGAGCGCTCCTCGGCTGGCTACTATTTGATGTCGCAGAGTTTGGAGCTGAACCAGTGTCACCACGTCATGCACCTGCTGCCGAAGGTTGAGTGCGGTTTGAAGGCGTGGACCGTGTTGAAGGAGCTGCACGCCCCGACCTCCGTTGTTGCAACGTTGATGCTGGAGAGGGAGCTGTCTGCGTTGCGCCTGAGCGAGGGAGAGCCGGTGCAACCTGTGCTGGACAAATTGCGCGACCTCTACGCGAAGTTGGCGACCGCGGGAATCACCTACCCGGAGCAGACCAAGTGCCTGAAGATGCTCTCGCTGCTGCCGGAATCGTGGCTTCAATTCACGAGCGGATTGAGCGTGTCGCAGAACCAGAGCTCATGGACACTCGAGTGGGTGCGGACAAAGATTCTAGAGGAGGACTTCCGTCGCCGCCAACTGAGGGGTGGAGACGACGGCAGCAGCGGCTATAGGATTCATGGAAGCCGACGTGGCAGAGGACATGGCTTCGGTGGTGCTGGACGCGGTGCAAAGAAGGACGACAACTCCAACGACCAACAAGGAGGTACCGGTTGGGGTCGCGGTGCGAAATCTGGACGTGGGGGCAAGTCGGGTGCTGGTGGCAAAATGAAGGGAGTTGCTGGTATTGTGAGAAGGAGGGGCACCCCTGGTTTTTGTGCTATAAGAAACCCGATGGATGGACCCCCCAGAAGCGTCACCAGGATGGCGGCGCGCGGAGGTACTAGAAAAACGGCGCGAGCATCGTCGCTGATTCGTCCGAAAACAACCCGAAGAGCAACGGCGGTGCGGAAAAGAAGAAGGAGCGCACCGCGTGCTGGTGTAAGGGCCTAATAAACTCAAGCTATTAAGACTTTATCAAACTTAAAACCTCTCCTCGGGGTCACCTCCAAGGGTCCTTGGGTGCCTGGTACAAGACCAGCCCCTATCCTCGGGTCTGAGTTTGTAGAGAGAGGGATCAAGAATGACTTAGTCAAAATAACAAGAGTATCTTGAACGTCGCGCAGCGTATCGTGCAGACCGTCGATCGGATTAAGCTGAGAATTTCCTATATCGAAGCTCACTCCAAGAGCTTTAAAATAAGCCAAGTTGCCTCGTGAAAAGTTCTGCCATTACGCAGTTATGGCTCGGACAGCGTTAGCCTAGCGTTGGAGTGCTAGCGTACTAGCGCTGACTCAGGTAGCATTCCGCTGTCGCACCGCGTATAAACGAAATTCTAGGAAGGGAGGAATTCGCTTGAATCAAATTCTCTTTATTCAGGTACAAACAGAGAAGGAATAAATAGCTCTTGGTAGCAAGGACCTTGGGAATCAACCCGGGAACAACCAAGGATGATCCCAAATAATTCCAAGCAACAGAACCAACCTGGCTGGACAATACAGCAGGTGGTAGGTTGGTAATCAACCCTTGGTTCTGTTTTTCCAACCTGGGAAAACAACAACCAGGTTCATGTCCAAAAAAACAGAACCTGATTTGTCTTTGCCCAACCAGCCAAATGCTGGTTCCACTGGTTTTCCCTGGCCCTGTAGCAAGCAGATATAGACAAACAACATCCAACCTTCACCTAAATTGTACCCCTATAGTGCCTGCACTGCTACACTATAGTAAACCAAACAAAACAGTACAATTTCGAGATGGATAGAACTGAATCTGCACAATCAATTCAACTGAACCGCAAAGCTTCGATCTTGGGTTCCTTTGCGAGCTCGTCCTTTCTGCTTGTACTGTTCATAGCGCGTTCAATGTTGTGCCGAAGCGCATAATGCGCTAGTACCACCAAATGCTTCAAGCAAAAATTGCGAAAGCAAACAAACATACGAATATTCAATTCACACCCAAATGCATTCGCACACGCATACTCGTACAAACAGACGGCAGGATGTCGTGCAATGTGAATTTGCACCCAACAGAAATTACCCTCCACAAGGGTCTATACCGAGAGAAATATTACACTGCACATTGGATTGTAACTATTTCAATATCTTGAAGTGTACCCTTTTCGCAGGCTTCACGATCACTTGAATCTTGAAACCAAGACTCTGGTTCTTCATCATAAACTGATCCTTGAGTTGTTGATGGGTCTGTTGCACACACCTGCGACACGCCGAGCGTTCCACGCACGACAAAATAGAAACCGCGCACGAGACACACGACAAAAAAGAAACCGTGCACGGGACACAAAGGACCGCTTGACACGCCACTAGCAATGACTCGCTATTGACTCAACAATACACACATTCAACATCACGACTCATCATTCATACACTATTATAATCATGAAATATATATTATCTCTTGCCCTCATACGATTCCATGCACACATGCATGCAAGCACACGGACAACGAGCCGAGTGCGAACCGTGGGATTGCACCAACACAACGGACTCGTTGAGAATGAGACTTGGGAGGGTATTGGGTTACCCAAGGGGCGACGAGAGATCAGCAGCAAGTGGGTCTTCAAGTTGAAGAATGGGGCTGATGGAGCGTTGGAGCGGTACAAGAGCTGCTTGGTTGCAAAGAGGTTTCAGCAAAAAGAGAAGATGGACTTCAAGAAGATCATCGCTCCCGTAACTAAGCTAGCAACATCGGCGACTTTTCTTGCGGATGCAACTGTGAAGGGATGGTACGTGAAGCAGATGGATATCGCTACCGCATTTCTCAATGGACTGCTGCTGGAGGATACATACATGGCGCAGCCCGCCGGCTATGAGGATGGGACCCACCCGCGGTGTGCAAGCTCAAGAAGGTTATCTATGGCCTTAAGCAAGTGCCTTGGAGCAGGTACAAGAAGCTGGAGAAGGTGCTGCTGGCTGGAGGCTTCAAGATGTCCCAAGCTGACCACTGCCTGTTCCTGCTCAAAGAGGGGGAGCACCGGCTCTTGCTGCTGGCATATGTCGATGACATATTTCTATTCTCATCTTCCATGGAGCAGATTGAGAGGACACAGAAGCTGCTGAAGGACAACTTCACGTGCAAGATGCTCGGGGATGTCAAATAATACTTGAGCCTGCAGATTTAGAGAGATGTTGAGAGGAGGTGGCTGAAGGTGCATCAGTCACACTACATCTCTGGTGTGATGGAGCGCTATGGTGTGCATGGGGGTCGCACTGTGATGACACTGTTTCATGCAGGCTTCAAGCTGAAAAAGGCAGCTGAGGAAAGCAGCTGAGGACGATGATGTGCTCAAGGATGAGCCGCAAAACGATTAACAATCAACAATTTATAGTGTGATAATGTTGCTGTGCGTACGCGACTTGATGCTTCATTAGAAATGGGGCAGTTGGCCAGAGTTATGCAGCGGCCTACTGAGGTGCAGTTAGAGGTGGCAAAGTGCATGGTGCGTTACCTCAGATCAACGACATCTGCTGGTGTTCAGTTTTCAGCTGCTGGCCAGCCGGAGCAGATGGGTTGACGCCTGGAACCTTGAAGTCGTCCTGCTTCACTGACGCTACATGGGCCTCGGAGGAGGAGGATCAATAATCTGTTGGTGGCTTTGTGTGCATAGACGTAGGTGGCCCAGTGAGTTGGAGGTTCAAAAAGCAGAGTGAGATTGCTCAGTCTTCGATAGAGGCAGAGTACATGGCGATATACCACGCCACCAAAGAGATTGTGCTCCTGAGGAAGCTGCTGGAGGACATGGGAGCTGAACATGAGGACCTACACCAATTTACTCTGACAATGAGGGTGCTATAGGCATGACCACTAGTCTTATCCTGAATGAGATGAACAAGCACATGACGTATATGTGGCACTGGATGAGGCAGATCGTGAAGGAGGGGGTTGTTGAGCTTCATCATGTGAAGGCCAACAAGCAGGAGGGGATTCTTATCAAGAGACTTCCCGAGAGCGCACATTGGAAGTGTGCTAAGATATGTGGCATGACATTGCACTAGTCTGTGCAACTATGTCATGAGTGCATGTGTGTCTGTGTGCATAAAAGTTTGCATGCGTATCAATGTCTCTGCATGCAGTCCGTTAGTCTGAGCGGGAATTTGTTGAATGCACGTCAGTTTGACTGCATGTCATCTTAACGTCTTGCCGAATGCTCGTCCCATTCATGCGTGCATTATTTGCGTGGGCATATATCATTATCCATCGCTGTTGGATTATACCGTCTATGTGTTTTTCTCCAAGTAAACATGCTTGATCGTGTAGGAGAATTCAGATCTTTCTAACGATACCAAGATCGCTTTATACCGACCAAGATCGGCCAAGTTACAAGACCTCCAACAGTGTGAAATCTATCTCATTTTGAGGTACTATCCACATTGCGTGATGATTGGGACGTAAAGCGATCTTTGGTTTGGTGGTTAGGAAGGCAACATTGACTTTCAGATTGGGGTGGTTATAAGTTTCTAACATGGGTTGCAAATGTTGCAACACCTAGGCAAAATCCAACTATATTGGATTTTGCACATGACTCCTCAAGGACCTTATCATGAGAGTTGAATCCTTCCTACTATGAAGGTTCGTGTCGTCCTTCCGTAGCTCTTGGAGAACCCTTTCCCTCTCACGGTTCTCTTGGAGTCTCCAACTCCTAATTTCTATGCCTTGATGCTTGTACTTTCTCTACCAATTTAGTCATGCAGCTGCTGAACGCTTTCAATTCGTTCTCACTCAAGGGACCATCTTTTCAAGTGATTAGAATTGGAGATCGTAGCTAAGCCTACCCCGCGCCATCTTACCAAACGGATTTGCGTTTAGTTGAGGGTGACTAACCCAGGGCCGCGCATGTAGCTCACGTCACCGCTCTGCTGCATGTCGACGAATGCCTCCTTTGTCCCCATCAGGTCGTGGAGAAGCAGCTGTCGAGCAGCATCACTGTCGGGTTCTCTGCACACCAGCGGCGACTACCTTGTAGTCTTCGCCAGTTTCTGTTGGGTGCAAATTCACATTGCACGACATCCTGCCGTCTGTTTGTACGAGTATGCGCGTGCGAATGCATTTGGGTATGAATGGAATGTTCGTGTGTTTGTTTGCTTTCGCAATTTTGCTTGAAGCATTTGCAGGTACTCGCGCATTGTGCGCTTTGGCATAACATTGAACGCGCTATGAATAGTACAAGCAGAAAGGACGAGCTCGCTAAGGAGCCCAAGATGGAAGCTTTGCGGTTCGGCTTACTTGATTGCGCAGAATCAGTTCTATCCAACTCGAAATTGTACTGTTTTGTTTGGTTGACTATAGTGTAGCAGGGCAGGCACTATAGGGGTACAATTTAGGTGAAGGTTGGATGTTGTTTGTCTGTATCTGCATGCTACAGGGCCAGGGGAAACCAGCGGAACCAGCATTTGGCTGGTTGGGCAAAGACAAAACAGGTTCTGTTTTTAGGACCTGAACCTGGTTGTTGTTTTCCCAGGTTGGAAAAACAGAACCAGAGGTTGTTCACCAACCTACCACCTGCTATTTTGTCCAGCCAGGTTGATTCTGTTGCTTGGAATTATTTGGGATCATCCCTGGTTGTTCCCAGGTTGATTCTCAAGGTCCTTGCTAGCTAGAGCTGTTTATTCCTTCTCTGTTTGTACCTGAATATAGTGAAATTGATTCAAGCGAATTCCTTCCTTGCTGGAATTTCCTTTCTACGCGGTGCGACGGCGGAATGCTACCTGAGTCAAACGCAAGTACGCTAGCACTCGAACGCTAGGCAAACGCTGTCCGAGCCATAACTTCGTAATGGCAGAACTTTTCGCGAGGCAATCTGGTTCATTTTATGCAAATCAAACAAGCTGAAATAGCACGAACATTTGGCGGGACGTTAAAATGACATGCACTCAAATTGGCGTGCATTTAACAAACTCCCCCTTGGACTAACAGACTGCATGGACACATACTTACATGCATGCAAACTCACATGCACACAAATATACATGCGCTCATGACATTGCTGCCCACACTAGTGCAATGACAAAGCACACATCGTTGCACACTTCCAGTGTGCACTCTCGGGAAGTCTCTTGGTGAGAACACCTGCCATCGCTTGTTGGCCTTCACATGATGAAGCTCAACACTCCTTCCTAAATCATCTGCCTCACCCAGTGCCATTTAATTTTCATATGCTTGTTCGGCCCATTCAGGATAGGATTAGTGGCAACGCCAATAGCACCCTCGCTGTCGGAGTAAAGTGGTGTAGGTCTCTCGCCTATTTCCTCTACCAGCTTCCTCAGAAGCACAGCCTCCTTGATGGCGTGGTACATCGCCATGTACTCTGCCTCTGCTGAAGACTGAGCAATCTCACTCTGCTTCTTGGACCTCCAACTCACTGGTCCAACTCCAACCATGGAGACAGCCACCAATAGATGATTGATCCTCCTTCTCCGAGGCCCACGTAGCGTCGGTGAAGCATGACAGCTTCAAGGTTCGAG